>OX638227.1:6466640-7854140 GCA_951805285.1 Thymelicus acteon | reverse complement strand
CACCTGTATGTATGTTTGTTTGTTTTTTAACTTGTAACTGTTAGCGTGTTATTATATAATTACAGTGTATTGCATTCTCTTTGTATAACTATTGTGAATATCAGTATGGTAATTGACTTATGCAGCCCACTGTCACCAGTCTCTGTCAGGCGTATTGATGTATTGATCAAACGTCAGTCAGTATTGATTACATTATAGCAAAGAGCACCGAAAGCGATTCATTCGCCTTTCGACATTTGGGCTTTGGCCTGAACGGTTGGTTGCAAAACTCATGTCTCTCTGGAAGTTAGTAATATTAGAACCTAATTTTAGTGTTAAGATTATCTTGTGGAAAAGTATAATAAAACTAGGTTTTGCGTGGGGCGCGCGCTGCTAAAGCAGCGCGCGTGCCTTTTTCTTCCGCAAAAGAACAAATAAAAAAATAGTTTTTTTTTTTTCAAAAATTTCATTGGTCTGAAAAATTTCGATTTTTCGATTCACGGGTCTTTTTGCGACATGTTCGGCTTCACACTATTTTTTTTGACGGGAGGGGGAGGGGAGAGGGACAGGAAGCGAGACAGGACCAGGAGCGGGAGGAGAGGGAAAGGGAGAGGGGCAGAAAGCGGGGAGGGAGAAAGAGCGAGACAGAAAGCGGGAGAGGGACTGGGCGCGGAGAGGGACTGGGAGCGGGAGACGAACGTGAAGTGGGAGAGAGAGGGAGCAGGAAAGGGAGATGGGAGAGAGGGAGAGGGGCAGAGTAAGAAGGAGAGAGATGGAGAGGGGCAGAGTAAAAAGTCAAGGGAGGAGAGCGAGAGGGAGAGAGAGAGAGACAGTGAGTGAGAGAAGGAGACGGGAGAGAGGGAGAGGGGCAGAGTAAGAAGGAGAGAGATGGAGAGGGGCAGAGTAAGGAGAGAGAGGGTGAGGGATAGGGGAGAGAGGAGAGGGAGAGGGGAAAGGGAGAGGGAGAAGGGAAAGGGGAGAGGGAGATCGGAGATGGGAGATGGAGCGGGGAGAGGGAGAGGAAATTTAATGATCTCTGATTTGTTAAACCGAATGTAGGTAGGAATGTAGAATTACGCGATAATTTATTTAGCATTAAGCGATACGAAGTTCGCCGGTTCAGCTAGTAAATAATAATAGTTTCTACATGTCCGCCTCTCCGTCCGTCCGCAGTATAGCGCCGAGATGCTTAGCGCTAGAAAGCTGTAATTTGGCATGGATATACATACTTATTTATCGAAACTACAAAGTGGTAAAATAAAATCTTTATAAGTTTTTTCGGGTAGTGCCAGCGAAATGGTCGATGTTGGACATGTGAACACGGCAGTAGAATATTTAAAATGATGAATTTCAAAGGAAAACTCTCATGGAAATGTTAGCTTAAATAGTTAATTAGTGATGGTCGACAAACTTACAACTACAGTACCCTAAATTCTCTACCCAAGTCCTCCTTTAATATAGGAAGGATCTGATGATGGGTTCCAGAGATAAAGAGTGGAACACCTCAGTGGTGAGGCATTTATAATAATCCTTAATTTTGGGAATGTTACTATTTAACAACCAATCCATAATTTAACAACTCCATCCATGTGTGATGTATTTCGGAGTTGAATCCTTTCTAAGGGCCTATATTAAGACTTAAAAAAGTTCTCAATTAAATCATAATGTGACTTGTAATTCAGCTTACTTAAAGAATGGCACCTTGTTATATATGTACAATAGGTACATAGTTTTATTTCATACATTGTAAAAAGTAGTTTTATTATACTGTAATACTTATCACCTACTTAGAGATTATGTAAATCCTACGAACATACTATAGTGAAAATTTGGATGTCTTTATTCAGTCACGCTAATACGGCTAAACGGATTCGGATGAAATTTATCTCACAGATAGTTTATGACCTGCATCTAAAAGTAGGACGATTTTTATAACGGAATGGACCTGTTATCAGGATAAGGGGCATATTTTAGTATGGATGTTTAATGTATCTGCCAGTAGCTTATATTTTTTTTATATTTTATATTATTGTTTTTAGGGTCCTTTTCCGTTCTATTTTTGCTTTTGAAGTAAAAGGTCCGTCTGTCTGTATGTGTGTCTGTCAAAAACTTTTCACTAAGGAATACGTGGAGGTATTAATTTAAAAAATAATATCCAATTCTTAGGTCTGCTGTGCAATCCCTTAGAGTTGTGAAAAAATTAAGCTTTTAAAAGTCAACGCAATGATAAAACTCTTTGTTATGCTTTTTTTTAGTTCTTTCGACACTCGCAAGTTAATCAAAACCTATCCCCTAACTAAAGACTTAAGTTTACGTTCTGGTTGATCAAGAAAAATGAAATGTGGTGAAAATCAATGTCGTAAGGGAAAAATTTGAAGACCGTTTTGTAGTAACATTACATTACAATTTACAATCGCACAGCCGAAGCTACTGGGCGCAAGAAGCTTTTGGCATGTATAATTTTATTATGTTCCTTCGGGAGTGTAGGGGAGCACTAAGAGATAATTTTTGTTAACCCCCTAAGAGTTACTCTTTCACGCAAATAACACTGGACGAATTTCGATCAAATTTGGAAGGAATGTAACTTGAAATAACTCATAGGGTACTTTTTATCGCAAAATTCCATGGGCTGAACCAATTTTGATAGGACTCTCACTGAAAGGTTCGTGAAAACTAAAAAATGTCATTTAGGCGGGTGAAGCTGCGGGCAAAAGTTAGTACAATATTTTAACCCTAGACGCGAAAAGAGGGTTGTTATAATTATGATTTGTATGGTTGTCTGTTTGTAGCATCGTATCTCCTAAATGAATAGACCAATTATGATGCAGTTTATTATTATTTCTCCATGGGGTTCACCTGGATAGCTACCACCCTTGAGCATGAGTCAGCTGCCAAACGACTCGTCGTGTTCCGGCTGGGGGCTTGAGAGCCAGTTCTTTCTTTCTTTTTCTTCTCTCTTTCTTGGCCGGCAACGCATCGGTGATGCCTTTGGTGTTGCTGATGTCCATGGGCGACGATAGCCATTTACCATCAGGTGGATCGTCAACTCGTTAGCCGGCTATTTCAATTTAAAAAAATATCTTTTAATGCTGAGGGTTCTTAACTATGATTTATTAAAAACTATTTAGGAGTAAAATAATAAAATTGACTTAAAACGATATTCTGCGTCATGCATAACGCGTTATTTTATGTTATATTTTAGCTGTCATTTAAGTATGTATGCAAATGCAAAAAATGTGCATGTTTTTTCTTTATCTGGCAACACTTGAGATGCGAGACGATTTACAAACAAATCGTACGCTGTCGTGGTGCTGTGTATTGCTGCTATAGAATAGTATAAAAGAAGCTTTTTGCTTCTATTAATAGGTAAGTAGGTAGGCCTTTACCAGTATTTATCACCTTTTAGTTATAATTTAAAAATAATTATACTCAAAATTAATTTTGCCTACACACATAATGACTATTCAAAGCAGTATAGGGCAGAGTAGAGAGCAGTTAATATAAATGACAAAATCAAACTAAACTATCGGATAGGAGAGTCAAGAAACAGACAATCACATCAGACCAGACCAGTAGATAATAACAACACTATAATGGTACAAAAAAAAATATCTTGAATGATGTCTTATATTATTTTTCGAGATTTTAAATGTGTACACGTTGATTTTGTTTTCAAGATTGAACAATAAAAACATTTTTGTATGCCAACATGGATTTTTTTCACTCATATAATGTGCAGTCTATTTGTACCTATAAACGCCTCATACATTTTATAGACATTAAATGCAAACAACAGTCCCAAATGTTCGATGTCCTAAAGCAGCGCGCGTGCCTTTTTCTTCCGCAAAACAACAAATAAATAAATATTTTTTTCAAAAATATCGTTAATATGTAAGCTTATAATAATAAGTCAATGGCTTAAAATGAGAAATAAAAATTAAGTGTAGAGGACTTTACTTAGCGGGAGAGGGAGAGCGAGAGGGAGAGGGAGAAGGAGAGAGAGAAGGAGAGGGAGAGGGAGAGGGAGTGGGACAGGGAGAGGGAGAAGTTGTGAGAGAGACATATAATGTGCAGCCTATAAACGCCTCATATATATTTATAGACATAAAATGCAAACAACAGTCCGAAATAATCAATATAGATTTTTATGAAAAATACTTGTTTTTGTATGGCAATACTGAAAGTTTCTCATTTTTTTATGGCAACACTGAAACACGTTAACAAGGATGTGACCGATCTATCAGTAGCAACTAACGTCGTATACATTTTAGTGACATCAAAAGGAGTCGAAAGCCTGAAATATCACATACAAAAATTAATTTGTATGAAAATTATTATTTTTTGTATGGCATCACTATTTATTGGTTACACCAACGTGTCCGGTCCCTTAGTACCTACAAATGCCTGATACATTGTAAAGACATCAAATGGGGACAACAGCCTCAAACATTCGAATAAAGAATACATTTGTATGAAAATTATAATTTTTTGTATGGCAACACAGAATTTTTTTTTCACCAAAATTTACAAAATCTCAATACCTACAAACGCCCCATACAATATAATAACGAAATATTCGATTCAAGAATAAATTTGTATGAAAATTATTATTTTTTGTATGGCAACACTGAAGTTTTAAAGTTTTTCCTAAACGAATATTTTAATTTAAAAATATCTCCCATACATTTTTTATACCTTTGATCTATAGTTTCGGCTCAATTACTCGAAAAGTGAAAAAAATTCTGGACTCCAGTGTTGCCAGTTGATTGAGATGAAAATGGTCAAATGTCATTACGACAACCACAAAAAATCTTGTGGTGTAATTTTTTGATTAAAAATGTTTCTCCTTCTACTTTTTACATTTTTGAATGGAAAGTTCACAAAAATGTATGAATGAAAAAAAAATCAACGTAACCTGGCAATACTTCAAACCAAGCCCAACAACCGCCCCATACAAAGTGACCCCCTCAAATGTTGCCAACCCGTAAATTTTTTCCTTCAAAAAATGCAATTTTTCGTACATTTTACAAAATGGCCACCACGAAATCCGCCATCTTTTCGAAAAAAAAATATACCCAATATGTCAAAATTGAGGATAGACCCGAGCCAATAAAGAAAAAATATCGCAAAAATGTTAAAACACCACCGCGATGCGACCCCACAAACACACCTCGAAAATTGAAAAATTTCAAACTAAAATATCTCGGCGGCCATCTTGTTTTTTCAATTTTTTCTAACTTCATCATATTAGTCGTCCCAAGATTAGCCGAAAACGACACCAATGTCGGGCAGGTGCTCAAAATAAACAAAAAGTTGACAATCGCCGAGCGGCCGCCATCTTGAATTTTCGAATGGTCATATTTTTCCTATAATAACCATAGATAGTCAAGCAACTTCTCCATACATTATTATTACCCCCCACCAATACTTTCGGCTGGGCTACTCGAAATGTGAAAAAACGTGAAAAAAAAATCCAGCAGCCAGTGTTGCCAGTTATTTTTAATGAAAAAGGTCAAATGTCATTACGACGGCAACGAGAATTTTTTTGGTGCAATTTTTTGATTAAAAATGTTTCTCCTTCTACTTTTTACATTTTTGAATAGAAAGTGCACAAAAATGTATGAATGAAAAAAAAATCAACGTTACCTGGCAACACTTCAGACCAAGCCCCACAACCGCCTCATACAAAGTGACCCCCTCAAATGTTGCCAAACTGAATTTTTTTTCCTTCAAAAAATGCAATTTTTCGAACATTTTATAAAATGGCCGCCACGGGCTCCGCCATCTTGTCGAAAAAAAAAATATACCCCAATCGTCAAAATTGGGGATAGACCCGAGGCAACAGCGAAAAAAAATCGAAAAAAAGTTGAAAACCCATTGCAATCCGACCCCGCAAAGTCACCTCCAAAATTGAAAAATTTTAAAGTAAAATATCTCGGCGGCCATCTTGTTTTTTTATTTTTTTCCAGTTTCATCGTAACACATTTTCTAACATTAGCCGAAAACGACACCAATCTCGGGTAGGTGCATAGTGAAAAAAAAAGTTGGTCATTTCGACTTGGCCGCCATCTTGGATTTTTGAAAGGTCGGATTTTTCCCATAGACACGGAGGCAAACCAAAAATTCCCCCATACATTGTACTCACCCCCCACCACTCCTTCTGGGAGATCAATTCGACTTTTCGTAAAACGAAAAAAAAATTCCAGCAGCCAGTGTTGCCAGTCGACATCGACGAAAATGGTCAAATGTCATTACGACGACCTCGACACGCTTGCCCGTGTGACATTTTGATTAAAAATATTGCTCCTTCTACTTTTCATATTTTTGAATAAAAAGTCCGAAAAAATGTATCAACAAAAGAAAAAAAAGCTCAACCTGGCAACACTTTG
Source organism: Thymelicus acteon (assembly GCA_951805285.1). Taxonomy (NCBI): domain Eukaryota; kingdom Metazoa; phylum Arthropoda; class Insecta; order Lepidoptera; family Hesperiidae; genus Thymelicus; species Thymelicus acteon. The sequence continues at coordinate 7,847,772 of OX638227.1, read as the reverse complement.
GGTCAAGTTACATATCCGCCCGGAACAAAGACACCCGCTCAAATGTTGCCAACCCGAAGAAAAATTCACCCAAAAAACGTCGTTTTTCGTACATTTTTCAAAATGGCCACCACCGCGTCCGCCATCTTGTCGAAAAAATAAATATCCCCAAAATATCAAAATTGAGGATACATTCGAGACAACACTAAAAAAATATTTAAAAAAAGTTGAAAAACCACCCCGATGCGACCCCGCAAAGTCACCTCTAAAATCGAAAAATTTCAAACTCGAATATCTCGGCGGCCATCTTGTTTTTTCAATTTTTTCCAAAGTTTTCGTAACTCTCCTTTAAAACTTTACGAAACTACCCAAAAAAATCCCGCAAAAAGCCATAAACAAAAAAGTTGAAAATCACAGAGCGGCCGCCATCTTGAAAATGTGAAATGTCAGATTTTTCCCGAGGTGTCGGGGGGAGAAGGAGAAAACCCGCCATAGACAACAAAGTCCCATCTCGCCTCCTTCTGGGAGAACAATTATATAGATCACTAGGTGGTAAGTCTAGGATTATATATTATAACTAGGTTTTGCGTGGGGCGCGCGCTGCTAAAGCAGCGCGCGTGCCTTTTTCTTCCGCAAAAGAACAAATAAAAAAATAGCTTTTTTTTTCAAAAATGTCATTGGTCTGAGAAATTTCGATTTTTCGATTCACGGGTCTTTTTGCGACATGTTCGGCTTCACACTATTTTTTTTGACGGGAGGGGGAGGGGAAAGGGACAGGAAGCGAGACAGGGACCAGGAGCGGGAGGAGAGGGAAAGGGAGAGGGGCAGAAAGCGGGGAGGGAGAAAGAGCGAGACAGAAAGCGGGAGAGGGACTGGGCGCGTGAGAGGGACTGGGAGCGGGAGACGAACGTGAAGTGGGAGAGAGAGGGAGCAGGAAAGGGAGATGGGACAGAGGGAGAGGGCAGAGTAAGAAGGAGAGAGATGGAGAGGGGCAGAGTAAGAAGGAGAGAGAGGGAGAGGGAGGAGAGCGAGAGGGAGAGAGAGAGACACGGAGTGGGAGAAGGAGACGGGAGAGAAGGAGAGGGGCAGAGTAAGAAGGAGAGAGATGTAGAGGGGCAGAGTAAGGAGAGAGAGGGTAAGGGTGAGGAGAGAGGGGAGAGGGAGAGGGGAAAGCGGAGAGAGGGAGGGGAGAGGGGAGATGGAGCGGAGAGAGGGAGAGGAAATTTAATGATCTCTGATTTGTTAAACCTACATTCATTACGCGATAATTTATTTAGCATTAGGCGATACGAAGTTCGCCGGGTCAGCTAGTAAATAATAATCGTTTATACAAGTCCGCCTCTCCGTACGTCCGCAGTATAGCGCCGAGATCTTTAGCGCTAGAAAGCTGTAATTTGGCATGGATACACTACATATTTATCAAAACTACAAAGTGGTAAAATAAAATCTTTATAAGTTTTTTCGGGTAGTGCAAGCGAAATGGTCGATGTTGGACATGTGAGCACGGCAGTAGAATATTTAAAATGATGAATTTCAAAGGAAAACTCTCATGGAAATGTTAGCTTAAATAGTTAATTAGTGATGGTCGACAAACTTACAACTACAGTACCCTAAATTCTCTACCCAAGTCCTCCTTTAATATAGGAAGGATCTGATGATGGGTTCCAGAGATAAAGAGTGGAACACCTCAGTGGTGAGGCATTTATAATAATCCTCAATTTTGGGAATGTTACTATTTAACAACCAGTCCATAATTTAACAACTCCATCCATGTGTGATGTATTTCGGAGTTGAATCCTTTCTAAGGGCCTATATTAAGACTTAAAAAAGTACTCAATTAAATCATAATGTGACTTGTAATTCAGCTTACTTAAAGAATGGCATTTTGAAGGTACAATAAGTACATAGTTTTATTTCATATATTGTAAAAAGTAGTTTTATTATACTGTAATACTTATCACCTACTTGGAGATTATGTAAATCTTACGAACATATTATAGTGAAAATTTGGATGTCTTTATTCAGTCACGCTAATACGGCTAAACGGATTCGGATGAAATTTATCTCACAGATAGTTTATGACCTGCATCTAAAAGTAGGACGATTTTTATAACGGAATGGACCTGTTATCACGATAAGGGGCATATTTTATTATGGATGTTCAATATATCTGCCAGTAGCTTATATTTTTTTATATTTTAAATTATTATTGTTAGGGTCCTTTTCCGTTCTATTTTTGCTTTTGAGGTAAAAGGTCCGTCTGTCTGTATGTGTGTCTGTCAAAAACTATTTACTAAGGAATACGTGGAGGTATTAATTTAAAAAATAATATCCAATTCTTAGGTCTGCTGTGCAATCCCTTAGAGTTGTGAAAAAATTAAACTTTTAAAAGTCAACGCAATGATAAAACTCTTTGTTATGCTTTTTTTAGTTCTTTCGACACTCGCAAGTTAATCAAAACCTATCCCCTAACTAAAGACTTAAGTTTACGTTCCGGTTGATCAAGAAAAATGAAATGTGGTGAGAAGCAATGTCGTAAGGGAAAAATTTGAAGACCGTTTTGTAGTAACATTACATTACAATTTACAATCGCACAGCCGAAGCTACTGGGCGCAAGAAGCTTTTGGCATGTATAATTATGTTCCTTGGGGAGTGTAGGGGAGCACTAAGAGATAATTTTTGTTAACCCCCTAAGAGTTACTCTTTCACGCAAATAACACTGGACGAATTTCGATCAAATTTGGAAAGAATATAACCTGAAATAGCTCATAGGGTACTTTTTATCGCAAAATTCCATGGGCTGAACCAATTTTGATAGGACTCTCACTGAAAGGTTCGTAAAAACTAAAAATGTTGAAATCTGTCTTTCAAGCGAGTGAAGCTGCGGGCAAAAGCTAGTACAATATATTTTAACCCCGAAGCATAAAGAGGGGTGTTATAATTTTGATATATATGTGTGTCTGTTTGTGGCATCGTATCTTCTAAATGAATGGAACGAGTGTGATGCAGTTTCTTTTAATGCTGAGGTTGAGAGGGTTCTAAACTATAATTTATGAAGATCTGTTTAGGCTTAAAACAATAAAATTGACTTAAACTGATATTCTGCATCATGCATGACATGTTATTTTTTTTAGCTGCAATTTTAGTACGTATGCAAATGCAAAAATGTGCATATTTTTATTTATCTGGCAACACTTGAGATTTTCGTCATCAGACAAAGATGCGAGTCGATTTACAAACAAACCGTACACTGTCGTTGTGTTTAATACTGCTGCTATAGAATAGAATAGACTTATCCATGGCTTAACCATGTAAAGAATTTCTCACAGTTTAGTTATGATTTAAAAGTAATTACACTTAAAATTAATTTTGTCTATACACAATAACTATTGAAAGGAGTAAAGGGCAGACGACATGACAAAAACGGGTTCAAACTAAACTATCGGATAGGAGAGTCAAGAAACGGTCAATCACTTCCAGACCAGAGCAGTAGGTATTAATAACAACACTATAATGGTACAACAAATGTCTTGAATGTCTAAAATGTATGAAGTTATAAAAAAATGTTATTGAATTTTTTTTCAACATTTTGAATGTTTTCACGTTAATTTTGTTTTCCAGATTGAACAATAAAATATTTTTTTGTATGCCACCACTTTTTTTTCACTCATATAATGTGCAGTCTATTTGCACCTATAAACGCCTCATACAACAAATGCAAACAACAGTTTGAAATGTTCAATATAGATTTTTATGAAAAATACTTGTTTTTGTATGGTAACACTGAAAGTCCCTCATTTTTTATGGCAACAATGAAACACGTTTACACGGATGTGACCGATCTATCAGTGGCAACAAACGTCGTCTACATTTTAATGACATCAAAAGGATACAAAAGCCTGAAATATTACATACAAAAAATTCATTTGTATTAAAATTATTATTTTTTGTATGGCATCACCAAACATTGGTTACACCACCTTGTCCGGCCTTTTAGTACCTGCAAACGCCTCATACATTATAAAGACATCAAATGGAGACAACAACCTCAAACATTCGAAAAAGGAATACATTTGTATGAAAATTATTATTTTTTATATGGCAACACTGAATTTTTTTTTCACCCGAATTTACAAAATGTCAGTACCTACAAATTCCCCATACATTATAATAACGAAATATTCGATCCAAAAATAAATTTGTATGAAAATTATTATTTTTTGTATGGCAACACTAAAATTTTATAGTTTTTTCAAAACGAATATTCTAATTGAAAAATATCTCCTATACATTTCTTATACCCCCGATTTATAGTTTCGGCTCAATTACTCGAAAAGTGAAAAAAATTCTGGACTCCAGTGTTGCCAGTTGATTGAGATGAAAATGGTCAAATGTCATTACGACGACCACAAAAAATCTTGTGGTGTAATTTTTTGATTAAAAATGTTTCTCCTTCTACTTTTTACATTTTTGAATGGAAAGTTCACAAAAATGTATGAATTAAAAAAAATCAACGTAACCTGGCAATACTTCAGACCAAGCCCAACAACTGCCCCATACAAAGTGACCCCCTCAAATGTTGCCAACCTACAAATTTTTTCCTCCAAAAAATGCAATTTTTCGTACATCTTAGAAAATGGCCACCACGGGATCCGCCATCTTGTCGAAAAAAAAATATATCCAACATGTCAAAATTGAGGATAGACCAGAGCCAACAGAGGAAAAATATCGCAAAAATGTTAAAACACCACCGCGATGCGACCCCGCAAAGACACCTCGAAAATTGAAAAATTTCAAACTAAAATATCTCGGCAGCCATCTTGTTTTTTCAATTTTTTTCAACTTTTTCGTATTAGTCGTCCCAAGATTAGCCGAAAACAACACCAATGTCGGGTAGGTGCTAAAAGTAAACAAAAAGTTGACAATCGCTGAGCGGCGGCCATCTTGAATTTTCAAATGGTCGTATTTTTCCTGTAATGAACATAGATAATCAAGAAACTTCTCCATATATTATTATTACCCCCCACCGATACTTTCGGCTGGGCTATTCGAAATGTGAAAAAACGTGAAAAAAAAATCCAGCAGCCAGTGTTGCCAGTTATTTTTGATGAAAATGGTCAAATGTCATTACGACGGCCACGAGAAATTTTTTGGTGCAATTTTTTGATTAAAAATGTTTCTCCTTCTACTTTTTATATTTTTGAATAGAAAGTTCACAAAAATGTATGAATGAAAAAAAAATTAACGTAACCTGGCAACACTTCAAACCAACTCCCACAACCGCCCCATACAAAGTGACCCCCTCAAATGTTGCCAACCTCAAGATTTTTTTCTTCAAAAAATGCAATTTTTCGTACATTTTATAAAATGGCCACCACGGGGTCCGCCATCTTGTCGAAAAAAAAAATATACCCCAAACGTAAAAATCGAGGATTCATCTGAGCCAATAACGAAAAAAAATCGAAAAAAAGTTGAAAACCCATTGCAATCCGACCCCGCAAAGTCACCTCCAAAATTGAAAAATTTTAAAGTAAAATATCTCGGCGGCCATCTTGTTTTTTTATTTTTTTCCAGTTTCATCGTAACACATTTTCTAACATTAGCCGAAAACGACACCAATCTCGGGTAGGTGCATAGTGAAAAAAAAAGTTGGTCATTTCGACTCGGCCGCCATCTTGGATTTTTGAAAGGTCGGATTTTTCCCATAGACACGAAGACAAACCAAAAATTCCCCCATACATTGTACTCATCCCCCACCACTCCTTCTGGGAGATCAATTCGACTTTTCGTAAAACGAAAAAAAAATTCCAGCAGCCAGTGTTGCCAGTCGGCATCGACGAAAATGGTCAAATGTCATTACGACGACTACGACACGTTTGCCTGTGTGACATTTTGATTAAAAATATTGCTCCTTCTACTTTTCATATTTTTGAATAAAAAGTCCAAAAAAATGTATCAACAAAAGAAAAAAAAACTCAACCTGGCAACACTTTGGGTCAAGTTACATATCCGCCCGGAACAAAGACACCCGCTCAAATGTTGCCAACCCGAAGAAAAATTCACCCAAAAAACGTCGTTTTTCGTACATTTTTCAAAATGGCCGCCACCGCGTCCGCCATCTTGTGAAAAAAATAAGTATACCCGAAATATCAAAATTGAGGATTCGTTCAAGGCAACACTAAAAAAATATTTAAAAAAAGTTGAAAAACCACCCCGATGCGACCCCGCAAAGTGACCTCTAAAATCGAAAAAATTCAAACTCGAATATCTCGGCGGCCATCTTGTTTTTTCAATTTTTTCTAAAATTTTCGTATATCGACCCCAAAACTTGTCGAAACGCCCCAAAAAAATCCCGCAAAAAGCCATAAACAAAAAAGTTGAAAATCACAGAGCGGCCGCCATCTTGAAAATGTGAAATGTCAGATTTTTCCCGAGGTGTCGGGGGGGGATGGAGAAAACCCGCCATAGACAACAAAGTCCCATCTCGACTCTTTCTGGGAGAACAATTATATGGATCACTCCCCGTAAGTCTAGGATTATATAATATAACTAGGTTTTTGCGTGGGGCGCGCGCTGCTAAAGCAGCGCGCGTGCCTTTTTCTTCCGCAAGAGAACAAATAAAAAAATTGTTTTTTCAAAAATATCATTGGTCTGCGAAATTCATTTTTCGATTCACGGGTCTGTTTGCGACATGTTAGCCTTCAAACTATTTTTTTGACTGGAGGGGGAGAAGGACAGGAAGCGAGAGAGGGACCGGGAGCGGGAGGAGAGAGAGGGAGAGAGGCAGGGAGCGGGGAGGAAGAAAGAGCGGGACAGAAAGTGTTTTTTCAAAAATATCATTGGTCTGCGAAATTCATTTTTCGATTCACGGGTCTGTTTGCGAGGAAGAAAAAGCGGAATAGAAAGAGGGAGAAGGCCCGGATGCGGGTGAGGGACTGGGAGCGGAAGAGGGACGTGAAGCGGGAGAGGGATCGGGAGTGGGAGAGGAAGAGGGACAGGGAGAGGGAGAAGGAGAGGGAGAGGGAGACGGAGAAGGAGAGGGAGAGGGATAGAAAGTGGGACAGGGAGAGGGACAGGGACAGGGACAGGGAGAGGGACAGGGACAGGGAAAGGGAAAGGGAAAGGGAAAGGGAAAGGGAAAGGGAAAGGGAAAGGGAAAGGGAAAGGGAAAGGGAAAGGGAAAGGGAAAGGGAAAGGGAAAGGGAAAGGGAAAGGGAAAGGGAAAGGGAAAGGGAAAGGGAAAGGGAAATGGAAAGGGAAAGGGAAAGGGAAAGGGAAAGGGAAAGGGAAAGGGAAAGGGAAAGGGAAAGGGAAAGGGAAAGGGAAAGGGAAAGGGAAAGGGAAAGGGAAAGGGAAAGGGAAAGGGAAAGGGAAAGGGAAAGGGAAAGAGAAGGGGAAGGGGAAGGGAGAGGGAGCAGAAGAGGGAGAGAGGAGCAGGGAGCAGGATAGTGAGAAAGAGCGGGACAGAAAGCAGGAGAAGGAGAGGGAGAGGGAGAGGGAGAAGAAGAGGGAGAGACATATAATGTGCAGTCTATTTGCACCTATAAACAATTTTCCATTTTACAGTCATAAATGCAAACAGTCCGAAATGTTCAATATAGATTTTTATAAAAAATACTTGGTTTTGTATGGCAACACTGAAAGTTTCTCATTTTTTATGGCAACAATGAAACACATTTACACGGATGTGACCGATCTATCGGCAGCAACAAACGTCGTATACATTTTAATGACATAAAAAGGAGACAAAAGCCTGAAACACTACCTACAAAAATTAATTTGTATGAAAATTATTATTTTTTGTATGGCATCACTAAACATTAGCTACACCAACGTGTCCGTCTTTTTAGTACCTACAAACGCCTCATACATTATAAAGACATACAATGGGGACAACAGCCTCGACGACCTACCTACCTACCTCCTACGACGACCACGATACGCTTGCATGTGTGACATTTTGATTAAAAATATTGCTCCTTCTACTTTTCACATTTTTGAATAAAAAGTCCAAAAAAATGTATCAACAAAAGAAAAAAAAACTCAACCTGGCAATACTTTGAGTCAAGTTACATAACCGCCTGGAACAAAGACACCCGCTCAAATGTTGCCAACCCGAAGAAAAATTCACCCAAAAAACGTCGTTTTTCGTACATTTTCCAAAATGGCCGCCACCGCGTCCGCCATCTTGCCAAAAAAATAAATATTCCCAAAATATCAAAATTGAGGATACAGTCAAACGAACACTTAAAAAACATTTTAAAAAAGTTGAAAAACCGCCCCGATGCGACCCCGCAAAGTGACCTCTGAAATCGAAAAAATTCAAACTCGAATATCTCGGCGGCCATCTTGTTTTTTCAATTTTTTGGAAAATGTTCGTAACTCTCCCCCAAAACTTTACGAAACGCCTCAAAAAAATCCCGCAAAAAGCCATAAACAAAAAAGTTGAAAATCACAGAGCGGCCGCCATCTTGAAAATGTGAAATGTCAGATTTTTCCCGAGGTGTCGGGGGGGGATGGAGAAAACCCGCCATAGACAACAAAGTCCCATCTCGACTCTTTCTGGGAGAACAATTATATGGATCACTCCCCGTAAGTCTAGGATTATATAATATAACTAGGTTTTGCGTGGGGCGCGCGCTGCTAAAGCAGCGCGCGTGCCTTTTTCTTCTGCAAAAGAACAAATAAAAAAAATGTTTTTTTTTTAAATATCATTGGTCTGCGAAATTCATTTTTCGATTCACAGGTCTGTTTGCGACATGTTCGGCTTCACATTATTTTTTTCACTGGAGGGGAAGGGGAGAAAGGCAGAAATCGAGAGAGGGACCGGAAGCGGGAGAAGGAGAGGGAGAGGGGCAGGGAGCGGGGAGGGAGGAAGAGCGGGACAAAAAGCGGGAGAGGGACTGGGTGCGGGAGAGGGATCACGAGTGGGAGAGGGAGTGGGAAAAAGGAGAGGGAGTGGGGAAAAGGAGAGGGAGTGGGAGAGTGAGAGGGAGAGAGACAGGGAGAGCGAGAGGGAGATAAAACGAAGGGGTTGTAAATATTTAAGAAACTATGTCATTTTTGAACTCAGTAATGTGAAAATTTATATAAGCTTATTATTAGAAATAAAAATTTATTGTCACAGGTTTTTTTGGAAATTCATCCCCAAATGGTTAAAACCAGGGGATATAAGTTTGTACGGAACTTCGTCAATACCGAACTCAGAGATATGAAAATTTATAATTATGTAAGCGTATACTTAGAAACAAAAAGTAACTGTAGAGTTGTTTTTTGAAAATTAATCCCCTATACTAAAAGGTTATAAATTAGTACGCAACTTGGACATTTTCGAACTCAGAAAGGTGTCAATCAAATCAAAAATTAACTGTAACAGGTTTTTTTGTAATTTCAGCCCTTAAGAGGTAAATAAAGGGGTTGCAAGTTTTTTAGAACTTCTCATTTTCAAACTCAGAAATATGAAAATTAATATGTAAGCATATAGTGAGTTTATTGCAGAGGGCTTTATGGATGAGAGGGGGAGAGGAGGAGAAGAAGAGGGAGTGAGACAGGGAGAGGGACAGGGAGTGGGAGAAGGAGAGGGAGTGGGAGAAGGAGAGGGAGTGGGAGAAGGAGAGGGAGTGGGACAGGGAGAGGGAGTGGGACAGGGTGAGGGAGAGGGAGTGGGGGAGGGAGTGGGACAGGGAGAGGGAGAGAGAGAGGGTGTGGGACAGGGAGAGAGAGGGAGTGGGATAGGGAGAGGGAGAGAGGAAGTTGGACAGGGAGAGGGAGAGGGAGGGAGTGGGACAGGGAGAAGGAGAGAAAGAGAGGGAGAGGGAGAGGGACAGGGAGAGGGAGAGGGAGGGGGAATTTAATGAACCAACAAAAACTATAAAAGTTTAGTTGAAAGTAACACTATTCTTCGGGTCAGCTAGTAAATAATAATAGTTTCTTCATGTCCGTCTCTCCGTCCGTCCGCAGCAAAGCGCAAAGATCCTTACCGCTAGAAAGCTGTAATTTGGCGATTGGCATGAATACACACTAATACTTATTTATCAAAAGTGGTAAACTAAAATCTTTATAATTTTTTTCGGGTAGTGCCAGCGAAATGGTAGATGTTGGACATGTGAATATCCACGGCAGTAGAATATTTAATATGATTAATTTGAAAGGAAAACTCTCATGGCAATGTTAGCTTAATAGTTAATGAGTGATAGTCGATAAACTTAGTACCCTAAATTCTCTACCCGAGTCCTCCTTTATATAGGAAGGATGTGATGATGGGTTCCAGAGATAAAGAGTGGAACACCTCAGTGGTGAGGCATCAATAATAATCCGTTTTTGGGAATGTTACTATTGAACAACCATTCCATAGTTTAACAACTCCATCCATGTGTGATATATTTTGGAGTTGGATCCTTTCTAAGGACCTTTATTAAGACTTAAAAAAGATCAACACGTAAAATGTAAACAGTCTCCCAATAAGTGTGTCCTATTCTGTTTTTAAAAGTACTTGTGACTTGTAATTCAACTTATTTTTAAAGAACGGCACCTTGATATAAAGGTACATAGTTAATTTTTATACTTTTTAAAAAGTAGTTTTATTATCGTAAAATAATTATCACGTACTTGGAGATCATGTAAATCCTACCAATATATTATAGCGAAAATTTGAATGTCTTTATTCAATCACGCTAATTAATACGGCTAAACAGATTAGGATGAAATTTGTCTCACAGATAGTTTATGACCTGCATCTAAAGGTAGGACACTTTTTATAACGGGGATGGATCTGTTCTATCAGGATATGGGGTATATTTTAGTATGGATGTTTAATGTATCTGCCAGTAACTTAGTATCCAATTCTTAGGTCTGCTGTGCAACCCCTTAGAGTACTGAAAAAATCAAGCTTTTAAAAGTCAACGCAATCATAAAACTCTCTGTTATGACCTATTATTTTTAGTTATTTAGACATTCGCAAGGTAATCAAAGCCCATCCCATGAAGACTTTAGTTTATGTTCCCGTTGATCAAGAGAAATGAATTGTGGTGAGAAGGAATTTCTTAAGAGAAAAACTTGAAGACCGTTTTGTAATAACATTACATTACAAATATTACAATATACAATCAATCGCGCCGACGCCACTGGGCGCAAGAAGTTGAAATTTGGCAATTTCTTTGGGGAGTGTAGGGGAGCACTAAGAGATAATTTATGTAAAATCCCCCCCTCCCAGGGGCTAAAAAAGGGGGGCATGATTGTTACTCTTTCATGGAAATAACACTGAACGGATTTCGATAAAATTTGGTAAACGGGTAGAATATAATCTGAAATAGCTCATAGCGTACTTTTTATCACGAAATTCTATGGACTGAACCAATTTTGATAGTACTTTCACTGAAAGGTTCGATAAAACCAAAAAAAATTTGAAAACTGTCATTCAGGCGCGAGCGAATTTTCGGACAAAAGCTAGTACAATATATTTTAACCCCCGACGCAAAAAGAGGGGTGTTATAATTTTGATGTGTATCTCCTAAATGAATGAACCGATTATGATGCAGTTTTTTTTAATGCTAAGGTGATTGAGAGGGTTATTAACTACAATCTATGAAGATCTGTTTAGGCGTAAAATAATAAAACTGACTTAAATTGATATTTATTTATTTCGCAACACTTGAGGTTTTCTTCATCAGACAATGATGCGAGATGATTTACAAACAAATCTTACACTGTCGTAGTGTTAAATACTGCTGCTATAGAATAAGTCAATGGCTTAAAATGAGAAATAAAAATTAAGTGTAGAGGACTTTACGGTCGGGAGGGGGAAAGGAGAGGGACAGGAAGCGAGAGGAACCGGGAGCAGAAGAGGCAGAGGGAGTGCGAGAAGGAGAGGGAGAGCGAGAGCAAGAGGGAGAGTGAGAGGGAGAAGGAGAGGGAGTGGGACAGGGAGAGGGAAAGGGAGAGGGAGAGGGAGAGACATATTATGTGCAATCTATTTGCACCTATAAACGCCTGATACATTTTATAGACATCAAATGCAAATAATAGTCCGAAATGTTCAATATAGATTTTTATGAAAAATACTTGTTTTTGTATGGCAATACTGAAATTTTATCATTTTTTAAAGCAACACTGAAACACGTTTACACATATGTGAGCGATCTGTCAGTAGCAACAAACGTCGTATACATTTTAAAGACATCAAACGGGGACAACAGCCTCAAACATTCGATTAAAGAATACATTTGTATGAAAATTATAATTTTTTGTATGGCAACACTGAAAGTTTCTCATTTTTTATGGCAACAATGAAACACATTTACACGGATGTGATCGATCTATCGGCAGCAACAAACGTCATATACATTTTAATGACATAAAAAGGAGACAAAAGCCTGAAACACTACCTACAAAAATTTATTTGTATGAAAATTATTATTTTTTGTATGGCATCACTAAACAATGGTTACACCAACGTATCCGGCCCTTTAGTACCTACAAACGCCTCATACATTATAAAAACATACAATGAAAACAACAGCCTCAAACATTCGAAAAACGAATACATTTGTATGAAAATTATAATTTTTTGTATGGCAACACTGAATTTTTTTTCACTAAAATTTTCAAAATGTAAGTACCTACAAACGCCCCATACATTATATTAACGAAATATTCGATTCAAAAATATATTTGTATGAAAATTATTATTTTTTGTATGGCAACACTAAAATTTTATAGTTTTTTCTAAACGAAAATTCCAATTTAAAAATATCTCCCATACATTACTTATACCACTTATTTATAGTTTCGGCTAAACTACTCGAAAAGTGAAAAAAATTCTGGACTCCAGTGTTGCCAGTTGATTGAGATGAAAATGCTCAAATGTCATTACAACGCCCACAAAAAATCTTGTGGTGTAATTTTTTGATTAAAAATGTTTCTCCTTCTACTTTTTACATTTTTGAATAGAAAGTTGACAAAAATGTATGAATGAAAAAAAAATCAAAGTAACCTGGCAACCCTTTCAGTCAAGCTACACAACCGCCTCATACAAAGTGTGCCCCTCAAATGTTGCCAACCTACAAATTTTTTCTTTCAAAAAATGCAATTTTTCATACATTTTACAAAATGGCCGCCACAGGATCCGCCATCTTGTCGAAAAAAAAAATATCCTTAAAATGTCAAAATCAAGGATAGACCAGAGCCAATAGACGAAAAATATCGCAAAAATGTTAAAACACCACCGCGATGCGACCCCGCAAAGTTACCTCGAAAATTGAAAAATTTTAAAGTAAAATATCTCGGCGGCCATCTTGTTTTTTCAATTTTTTCCAACGTCATCATATAAGTCGTCCCAAGATTAGCCGAAAACGATACCAATGTCGGGTAAGTGCTCAAAAAAAACAAAAAGTTGACAATCGCCGAGCGGCCGCCATCTTGAATTTTCGAATGGTCGTATTTTTCCTATAATAACCATAGATAGTCAAGCAACGTTCCCATACATTATTATTACCCCCTACCGATAGTTTCGGCTGGGCTATTCGAAATGTGAAAAAACGTGAAAAAAAAATCCAGCAGCCAGTGTTGCCAATTATTTTTGATAAAAATGGTCAAATGTCATTACAACGGCCACGAGAAATTTTTTGGTGCAATTTTTTTATTAAAAATGTTTCTCCTTCTACTTTTTATATTTTTGAATAGAAAGTTCACAAAAATGTATGAATGAAAAAAAAATTAACGTAACCTGGCAACACTTCAGACCAAGCCTCACAACCGCCCAATACAAAGTGACTCCCTCAAATGTTGCCAACTTCAAAATTTTTTACCTCAAAAAATGCAATTTTTTGTACATTTTGCAAAATGGTCGCCATAGGATCCGCCATCTTTAAGAAAAAAAAAATATACCCCAAACGTCAAAATTGGGGATAGACCCGAGGCAACAGTGAAAAAAAAGCGAAAAAAAGTTGAAAACCCAACGCAATCCGACCCCGCAAAGTCACCTCCAAAATTGAAAAATTTTAAAGTAAAATATCTCGGCGGCCATCTTGTTTTTTTATTTTTTTCCAATTTCATCGTAACACGTTTCTCAACATTAGCCGAAAACGACACCAATTTTGGGTAGGTGCATAGTGAAAAAAAAAGTTGGTCATTTCGACTCGGCCGCCATCTTGGATTTTTGAAAGGTCGGATTTTTCCCATAGACACGGAGGCAAACAAAAAATTCCCTCATACATCGTACCTACCCCCCACCACTCCTTCCGGGAGATCAATTCGACTTTTCGTAAAACGAAAAAAAAAATCCAGCACCCAGTGTTGCCAGTCGACATCGACGAAAATTGTCAAATGTCATTACGACGACCACGACACGCTTGCCCGTGTGACATTTTGATTAAAAATATTGCTCCTTCTACTTTTCACATTTTTGAATAAAAAGTCCAAAAAAATGTACCAACAAAAGAAAAAAAAACTCAACCTGGCAACACTTTGGGTCAAGTTACATAACCGCCTGGAACAAAGACACCCGCTCAAATGGTGCCAACTCGAAGAAAAATTCACCCAAAAAACGTCGTTTTTCGTACATTTTTCAAAATGGCCGCCACCGCGTCCGCCATCTTGTGAAAAAAATAAATATTCCCGAAATATCAAAATTGAGGATACAATCAAACGAACACTCAAAAAACATTTCTAAAAAGTTGAAAAACCACCCCGATGCGACCCCGCAAAGTCACCTCTGAAATCGAAAAAATTCAAACTCAAATATCTCGGCGGCCATCTTGTTTTTTCAATTTTTTCTAAAGTTTTCGTATATCGACCCCAAAACTTGTCGAAACGCCCCAAAAAAATCCCGCAAAAAGCCATAAACAAAAAAGTTGGAAATCACAGAGTGGCCGCCATCTTGAAAATGTGAAATGTCAGATTTTTCCCGAGGTGTCGGGGGGGAACGGAGAAAACCCGCCATAGACAACATCATTCTATTTCGCCTCTTTCTGGGAGAACAATTATATAGTTAAGTCAGTGGTAAGTCTAGGATTATATAATATAACTAGGTTTTTGCGTGGGGCGCGCGCTGCTCAAGCAGCGCGCGTGCCTTTTTCTTCCGCAAGAGAACAAATAAAAAAATTGTTTTTTCAAAAATATCATTGGTCTCCGAAATTCATTTTTCGATTCATGGGTCTGTTTGCGACATGTTCGGCTTCAAACTATTTTTTTGACTGGAGGGGAGAGGGACAGGAAGCGAGAGAGGGACCGGGAGCGGAAGGAGAGAGAGAGGGAGAGAGGTAGGGAGCGGGGAGGAAGAAAGAGCGGGACAGAAAGTGTTTTTTCAAAAATATCATTGGTCTGCGAAATTCATTTTTCGATTCACGGGACTGTTTGCGACATGTTCGGCTTCAAACTATTTTTTTGACTGGAGGGGAGAGCGACAGGAAGCGAGAGAGGGACCGGGAGCGGGAGGAGAGAGAGAGGGAGAGAGGCAGGGAGCGGGGAGGAAGAAAGAGCGGGACAGAAAGTGTTTTTTCAAAAATATCATTGGTCTGCGTAATTCATTTTTCGATTCACGGGTCTGTTTGCGACATGATCGAATTCAAACTACTTTTTTGACGGGAGGGGGAGAGGGAGGACAGAGAGAGGGAGAGAAGCAGGGAGCGGGGAGGAAGAAAGAGCGGGACAGAAAGCGGGAGAAGGACTGGGAGAGGGAGAGGGAGAGGGAGAGGGAGAGGGAGAGGGGAGAGGGAGAAGGAGAGGGAGAGACATATAATGTGCAGTCTATTTGCACCTATAAACAATTTTCCATTTTACAGTCATAAATGCAAACAGTCCGAAATGTTCAATATAATTTTTTATAAAAAATACTTGTTTTTGTATGGCAACACTGAAAGTTTCTCATTTTTTATGGCAACACTAAATTACTTTTACACGGATGTGACCGATCTATCAGTACCAACAAACGTCGTATACATTTTAATGACATCAAAAGGGGACAAAAGCCTGAAATAGTACATACAAAAATTCATTTGTATGAAAATTATTATTTTTTGTATGGCGTCACTAAACATTAGTTACACCAACGTGTCCGTCTCTTTAGTACCTACAAACGCCTCATACATTATAAAGCCATCAAATGGAGACAACAGCCTCAAACATTCGAAAAAAGAATACATTTGTATGAAAATAATTATTTTTCATATGGCAACACTGATTTTTTTTTTCACCAAAATGTACAAAATGTTAGTACCTACAAACGCCCCAGACATTATAATAACGAAATATTCGATCCAAAAATAAATTTGTATGAAAATTATTATTTTTTGTATGGCAACACTGAAATTTTATAGTTTTTCTAAAACGAATATATTAATTTAAAAATATCTCCCATACATTTTCTATACCCTTGATCAATAGTTTCGGCTCAACTACTCGAAAAGTGAAAAAAATTCTGGACTCCAGTGTTGCCAGTTGATTGAGATTAAAATGGTCAAATGTCATTACAACGCCCACAAAAAATTTTGTGGTATAATTTTTTGATTAAAAATGTTTCTCCTTCTACTTTTTACATTTTTGAATAGAAAGTTCACAAAAATGTACGAATGACAAAAAAATCAACGTAACCTGGCAATATTTCAGACCAAGCCCAACAACCGCCCCATACAAAGTGACCCCCTCAAATGTTGCCAACCTACAAATTTTTTCCTTCAAAAAATGCAATTTTTCGTACATTTTACAAAATGGCCACCACGGGATCCGCCATCTTGTCGAAAAAAAAATATATCCAACATGTCAAAATTGAGGATAGACCAGAGCCAACAGAGGAAAAATATCGCAAAAATGTTAAAACACCACCGCGATGCGACCCCGCAAAGACACCTCGAAAATTGAAAAATTTCAAACTAAAATATCTCGGCGGCCATCTTGTTTTTTCAATTTATTTCAACTTTTTCGTATTAGTCGTTCCAAGATTAGCCGAAAACGACACCAATGTTGGGTAGGTGCTCAAAATAAACAAAAAGTTGACAATTGCCGAGCGGCCGCCATCTTGAATTTTCAAATGGTCGTATTTTTCCTGAAATAACCATAGATAATCAAGAAACTTCCCCATACATCATTATTACCCCCCACCGATACTTTCGGCTGGGCTATTCGAAATGTGAAAAAACGTGAAAAAAAAATCCAGCAGCCAGTGTTGCCAGTTATTTTTGATGAAAATGGTCAAATGTCATTACGACGGCCACGAGAAATTTTTTGGTGCAATTTTTTGATTAAAAATGTTTCTCCTTCTACTTTTTATATTTTTGAATAGAAAGTTCACAAAAATGTATGAATGAAAAAAAAATTAACGTAACCTGGCAACACTTCAAACCAACTCCCACAACCTCCCCATACAAAGTGACCCCCTCAAATGTTGCCAACCTCAAGATTTTTTCCTTCAAAAAATGCAATTTTTCGAACATTTTATAAAATGGCCGCCACGGGGTCCGCCATCTTGTCGAAAAAAAAAATATACCCTAATCGTCAAAATTGGGGATAGACCCGAGGCAACAGTGAAAAAAAATCGAAAAAAAGTTGAAAACCCATTACAATCCGACCCCGCAAAGTCACCTCCAAAATTGAAAAATTTTAAAGTAAAATATCTCGGCGGCCATCTTGTTTTTTTATTTTTTTCCAATTTCATCGTAACACATTTCCCAACATTAGCCGAAAACGACACCAAACTTGGGTAGGTGCATAGTGAAAAAAAAAGTTGGTCATTTCGACTCGGCCGCCATCTTGGATTTTTGAAAGGTCGGATTTTTCCCATAGACACGAAAGCAAACCAAAAATTCTCACATACATTGTACCTACGCCCCACCACTCCTTCCGGGAGATCAATTCGACTTTTCGCAAAACGAAAAAAAAATTCCAGAAGCCAGTGTTGCCAGTCGACATCGACGAAAATGGTCAAATGTCATTACGACGACCACGACACGTTTGCCCGTGTGACTTTTTGATTAAAAATATTGCTCCTTCTACTTTTCATATTTTTGAATAAAAAGTCCAAAAAAATGTACCAACAAAAGAAAAAAAAACTCAACCTGGCAACACTTTGGGTCAAGTTACATAACCGCCTGGAACAAAGACACCCGCTCAAATGTTGCCAACCCGAAGAAAAATTCACCCAAAAAACGTCGTTTTTCGTACATTTTTCAAAATGGCCGCCACCGCGCCCGCCATCTTGTCGAAAAAATAAATATCCCCAAAATATCAAAGTCGAGGATATACTCGAGACAACACTAAAAAAATATTTAAAAAAAGTTGAAAAACCACCCCGATGCGACCCCGCAAAGTCACCTCTGAAATCGAAAAAATTCAAACGCGAATATCTCGGCGGCCATCTTGTTTTTTCAATTTATTCCAAAGTTTTCGTAAATTTTGTCTCAAACTTGTCAAAATTCCCGAAAAACATCCCCCAAATAGCCATAAACAAAAAAGTTGAAAATCACAGAGCGGCCGCCATCTTGAAAATGTGAAATGTCAGATTTTTCCCGAGGTGTCGGGGGGCAACGGAGAAAACCCGCCATAGACAACATCATTCTATTTCGCCTCTTTCTGGGAGAACAATTATATAGTTAAGTCAGTGGTAAGTCTAGGATTATATAATATAACTAGGTTTTGCGTGCGGCGCGCGCTGCTAAAGCAGCGCGCGTGCCTTTTTCTTCCGCAAAAGAACAAATAAATAAATAGTTTTTTCAAAAATATTATTGGTCTGCGAATTTCATTTTTCGATTCAGGGGTCTGTTTGCGACATATTCGGCTTCAAAGTACTTTGTCTTTTTTTGTATGGCAACACTGAAATATTTTTTCAAAATCCAAAAAATTGTATGAAAAAAATTGATTGGGAGGGGGAGAGGGGGAGGAGGAAGGGGAGTGAGAGGGGAGAGGGAGCAGGAGAGAGGTTAAAGAGGGAGAGGGAGCGAGAGAGGAAGAGGGAAAAGGACAGGGGAAGGGGCAGGGACAGGGACAGGGACAGGGACAGGGACAGGGGCAGGGAAAGGGACAGGGACAAGGATAGGGAATTAAATGATCTCAGAAGAGGGACAGGGAGCGAGAGAGGGAGCAAAAGAGGGAGTAAGAGAGGGATCGAGAGAGGGAGAGGGAGCGAGAGGGAGTGAGAGTGAGAGGAAGCGAAAGAGGGAGTGAGAGAGGGAGAGGGAGTGAGAGAGGGAGAGGGTGAAAGAAAGGGGCAGTGGCAGGGACAGAGCTGGCCCTGTGGACAGGACAGGGGCAGGGGCAGGGTCAGGGAGATGGAAAGGGAATTTAATGATCTCCGATTTGTTAAACCTACAAAAACTATAAAAGTTTAGTTAAAAGCAACACTACATTCATTACGAGATAATTTATTTAGCATTAGGCGATACGAAGTTCGCCGGGTCAGTTAGTAAATAATAAAAGTTTCTTTCTGTAATTTGGCATGGATTTAGGTCGGGTATAAGTCTCTTCGCATTTTATATGAAAACTATAGACCTTTTTTATTCAAAGTTTAATAACTTTTAATTATTATAATAGATATGTGCATTTTGTTTGTTGACTTTTTGATGATGTATCTTGGAGACCAAATATGTAACAATGTAAAATAATGAGCGGGAATGTTACTATTTAAAAACCAGTCCATAGTTTACCAACTCCATCCATGTACTATGTATTTTGTAGTTGAATTCTTTCTAAGGACTTATATTAAGACTTAAAACAGTACTCAATTTAATTATAATGTGACTTGTTATTCAACTTAAAGAACGGCACTTTGATATACATACATTGTAAATAGTAGTATTATTATACTGTAATACTTACCACGTTCTTGGAGATTATGTTAATCCTATCAATATATTTATAGTGAAAATTTGGATGTTTTTATTCAATCACGCTTATACAGCTAAACAGATTCGGATGAAATTTGTCTCACAGATAGTTTATGACCTGCATCAAAAGGTAGGGATGCTTTTTATAACGGGAATGGATCTGTTCTATATAAGGGGTATAGTTTAGTATGGATGTTTAATGTATCTGCGAATGGCTTAGATTTTTATATTATTATTTTTAGGGTTCGGTTCCGTTTTTCTTTTTGAAGTAAAAGGCCCGTCTGTCTGTATGTGTGTCTATCAAAAACCTTTGAAATTAATATCCAGTCTTCGGTCTGCTGTGCAATCCCTTAGAGTTGTGAAAAAATCAAGCTTTTTAAAAGTCAACGTAATCAAAATTACGAGTATATATCACTTAAAGACTTAAGTTTACGTTTCCGTTGATCAAGAAAAATGAAATGTGGTAAGAAGTAATGTCGTAGGATACACAAGTAAAGGGAAAAATTTGAAGACCGTTTTATTAAAAATAAAATAGTAACATTACAATACAATTTACAATCAATCGCACAGCCGAAGCTAGTGGGCGCAAGAAGCTAAAATTTGGCATGTATGTTCCTTGGGGAGTGTAGGAGCGCACTAAGAGATGATTTTTGTAAATCCCGTCCTCCCCCCAAGGGGGTTAAAAGGGGGGGTATGATGTTACTCTTTATGCAAATCACACTGGACGGATTTCGATGAAATTTGGTAAACGGGTAGAATATAACCTGGAATAGCTTATAGAATATTTTTTATCGCGAAATTCCATGGGCTGAACCAATTTTGATAGGACTTTCACAGATATGTTCGTGAAAATTAAAAAATGTTGAAAAATATCATTCAGGCGGGCGAAACTGCAGGCTGAAGCTAGTACAATATATTTTAACCTCCGATGCAAAAGGATGGGTGTTATAATTTTGATATGTATGTGTCTGTTTGTGGCATCGTATCTTCTAAATGATTGGACCGATTATGATACAGTTTCTTTTAATGCTGAGGTGATTGAGAGGGTTCTTAACTATTATAATTTATGAAGATCTGTGTAGGCGTAAAACAATAAAACTGACTCTAACTGATATTTTGCGTCCATGCATGTCGTGTTATTTTTTATTATATTTTTAGTTGAAATTTTAGTATGTATACAAATGAAAATGCAAAAAATGTGCATATTTTTTAGTTATCTGGAAACATTTGAGATTTTCTTCATCAGAAAAATATGCGAGACGATTTACAAACAAATCGTAGACTGTCGTAGTGTTGAATATTGCTACTATAGAATACAATTAAAGCGTTTTGCTTCTATTAGTAGGTAAGTAGGTAGGCTTAACCATGTAATGTATTTTTCACAATTTAGTTATGTTTTCAAAATAATTAACACTAAAAATAATTTTTCCTACACAAATAATAATTATTCAAAGCAGTAAAGGGCAGAGATATACCTACATACATGATAAAAACAGGTTCAAACTAAACTACCGGATAAAAGAGTCGAAGAAACAGACAATGACTTCCAGATCAGATCAGTAGGTAATAATAAAAACACTAATGCTACAAATGTCTTGAATGATGTTTAAAATGTATGAAGTACTACATATTAAATTATCTTTCAATATTTCAAATGTTTACACGTTAATTTTGTTTTCTAGATTAAACAATAAAAAAATTCTTTGTATGCCAACACAGTTTTTTAAGGTTCCATAGCCAAATGGCAAAAAACGGAACCCTTATGGAATTGTCATGTCGGTCTGTCTATCCGTCCGTATGTCACAGCCACTTTTTTCCGAAACTATAAGAAATATATTGTTGAAACTTGGTAAATAGATGTATTCTGTGAACCGCATTAAGATTTTCACACAAAAATAGAAAAAAAAAACAATAAATTTTGGGGTTTCAAAGGTCTTCAAAAATGATAGTGAGATTTCTAATATCATTTTTTTCTAAACTGAATAGTTTGCGCGAGAGACACTTCCAAAGTGGCAAAATGTGTGTCCCCCCCTGTAACTTCTAATAAGAGAATGATAAAACTAAAAAAAATAAATGATGTACATTACCATGAAAACTTCTACCGCAAATTAGTTTGAACGAGATCTAGTAAGTAGGTTTTTTTAATACGTCATAAATCGTAAACCGCAATTTACCTTTTATACTTGCTGCCACGGAACTCTTCATGGGCGAGTCCGACTCGCACTTGGCAGCTTTTTTTCACTCATATAATGTGCAGTCTATTTGCACTTTTAAACGCCTCATACATTTTACAGACATAAATGCAAACAGTCCGAAATGTTCAATATAGATTTTTATGAAAAATACTTGTTTTTGTATGGCAACACTGAAAGTTTCTCATTTTTTATGGCAACACTGAAACAGGTTTACAGGGATTTGACCGATCTATCAGTAGCAACAAACGTCGTATACATTTTAATGACATCAAAGGTGTCGAAAGCCTGAAACATCACATACAAAAATTAATTTGTATGAAAATTATTATTTTTTGTATGGCATCACTATTTATTGGTTACACCAACGTGTCCGGTCCCTTAGTACCTACAAATACCTCATACATTGTAAAGACATCAAATGGGGACAACAGCCTCAAACATTCGAATAAAGAATACATTTGTATGAAAATTATAATTTTTTGTATGGCAACACTGATTTTTTTTTTACCAAAATTTACAAAATCTCAATACCTACAAACGCCTCATACATTATAGCAACGAAATATTCGATTCAAAAATAAATTTGTATCAAAATTATTATTTTTTGTATGGCAACACTGAAATTTGATAGCTTTTACAAAACGAATATTTTAATTTAAAAATATCTTCCATACATTTTTTATACCCCTGATCTATAGTTTCGGCTAAACTACTCGAAAAGTGAAAAAAATTCTGGACTCCAGTGTTGCCAGTTGATTGAGATGAAAATAGTCAAATGTCATTATGACGAACACAAAAAATCGCATGGTGCAATTTTTTGATTAAAAATGTTTCTCCTTCTACTTTTTACATTTTTGAATAGAAAGTTGACAAAAATGTATGAATGAAAAAAAAATCAAAGTAACCTGGCAACACTTTCAGTCAAGCTACATAACCACCCCATACAAAGTGTGCCCCTCAAATGTTGCCAACCTACAAATTTTTTCTTTCAAAAAATGCAATTTTTCGTACATGTTACAAAATGGCCGCCACAGGATCCGCCATTTTGTCGAAAAAAAAATATATCCCTAAAATGTCAAAATCAAGGATAGACCAGAGCCAATAGAGGAAAAATATCGAAAAAATGTTAAAACACCACCGCGATGCGACCCCGCAAAGTTACCTCGAAAATTGAAAAATTTTAAAGTAAAATATCTCGGCGGCCATCTTGTTTTTTCAATTTTTTCCAACTTCATCATATTAGTCGTCCCAAGATTAGCCGAAAACGATACCAATGTCGGGTAGGTGCTCAAAGTAAACAAAAAGTTGACAATCGCCGAGCGGCCGCCATCTTGAATTTTCGAATGGTCGTATTTTTCCTATAATAACAATAGATAGTCAAGCAACTTTTCCATACATTATTATTACCCCCCACCGATACTTTTGGCTGGGCTACTCGAAATGTGAAAAAACGTGAAAAAAAAATCCAGCAGCCAGTGTTGCCAGTTAATTTTGATGAAAATGGTCAAATGTCATTACGACGGCCACAAGAAATTGTTTGGTGCAATTTTTTGATTAAAAATGTTTCTCCTTCTACTTTTTATATTTTTGAATAGAAAGTTCACAAAAATGTATGAATGAAAAAAAAATTAACGTAACCTGGCAACACTTCAGACCAAGCCTCACAACCGCCCAATACAAAGTGACCCCCTCAAATATTGCCAACCTCAAGATTTTTCACCTCAAAAAATGCAATTTTTCGTACATTTTATAAAATGGCCGCCACGGGGTCCGCCATCTTGTCGAAAAAAAAAATATACCTCAAACGTCAAAATTGGGGATAGACCCGAGGTAATTAAGAAAAAAAATCGGAAAAAAGTTGAAAACTCATTGCAATCCGACCCCGCAAAGTCACCTCCAAAATTGAAAAATTTTAAAGTAAAATATCTCGGCGGCCATCTTGTTTTTTTATTTTTTTCCAATTTCATCGTAACACGTTTCCCAACATTAGCCGAAAACGACACCAATCTCGGGTAGGTGCATAGTGAAAAAAAAAGTTGGTCATTTCGACTCGGCCGCCATCTTGGATTTTTGAAAGGTCGGATTTTTCCCATAGACACGGAGGCAAACCAAAAATTCCCCCATACATCGTACTCACCCCCCACCACTCCTTCTGGGAGATCAATTCGACTTTTCGTAAAACGAAAAAAAAAATCCAGCACCCAGTGTTGCCAGTCGACATCGACGAAAGTGGTCAAATGTCATTACGACGACCACGACACGTTTGCCCGTGTGACTTTTTGATTAAAAATATTGCTCCTTCTACTTTTCATATTTTTGAATAAAAAGTCCAAAAAAATGTATCAACAAAAGAAAAAAAAACTCAACCTGGCAACACTTTGGGTCAAGTTACATATCCGCCCGGAACAAAGACACCCGCTCAAATGTTGCCAACCCGAAGAAAAATTCACCCAAAAAACGTCGTTTTTCGTACATTTTTCAAAATGGCCGCCACCGCGTCCGCCATCTTGTCAAAAAAATAAATATTTCCAAAATATCAAAATTAAGGATACAGTCAAACGAACACTCAAAAAACATTTTAAAAAAGTTGAAAAACTACCCCGATGCGACCCCGCAAAGTGACCTCTAAAATCGAAAAATTTCAAACTCGAATATCTCGGCGGCCATCTTGTTTTTTCAATTTTTTCTAAAGTTTTCGTATATCGACCCCAAAACTTGTCGAAACGCCCCAAAAAAATCCCGCAAAAAGCCATAAACAAAAAAGTTGAAAATCACAGAGCGGCCGCCATCTTGAAAATGTGAAATGTCAGATTTTTCCCGAGGTGTCGGGGGGGGATGGAGAAAACCCGCCATAGACAACAAAGTCCCATCTCGCCTCCTTCTGGGAGAACAATTATATAGATCACTAGGTGGTAAGTCTAGGATTATATAATATAATAATAATAATATAATAGCTGTTGGATATCGTCGTTTCATTGGGCTGAGCCCAATCTAACCGACTCCTTTGGATTTGATTTTGACCCACTTCAAACGGTCAGAGTTCTTTGAAACTTCGTAGACTTATCGAGGATCAATGACAATTTAATATTTAAAGAAAAAAGAAAGAAAAAAAGAAAAAAACCAAAATTTTATCAAAAAATCACACAAAAATTAAAAAAAAAAGTAAAAACACGCTTTGTATAATATTGTGTGCTCTCGAGTCCTGTCTCGCAATAATACTATAAATAAACTCCAGTTTAAGAAGTAAAGAATCAGCCATTTAGAAAACAGCAAACTGGAATGAAATTCGGATGCTCCGCAAACAACCGTAATTGGGTCCGACGGAATTTTCATTTTAGGTCAGGTTTACACTGTAGCTGCCGGCTTAATCTAATTCCACTTGGATTACGGATGTTAATTCGTGAGAATTTATTATTCGCTCTATAAATACCGAATCCGTGCCTCCGTGGGAACTATCAGGCCGGTTGAAATTTTAATGTGTAACGTTTTAAGCGGATTAACCGGAGTTACGACGGTAACAGTGCAGATTTTTCAATGGATAAAATCCATTATGTGATAAAAACATGCTCTCTCTTTAGTCGTTCACTCTAAGTCTAGAATTTGTATGGAGATTAAGGGGCGATTTAAGTAACCGTTAGTGACTCTGAGTTGGGGCGTTAATAGCCAAGTAAAGTAATCAATTAAGTATCGAAGAGGCTATAGAGGCTCATTAAGATGTACCCAACCATATGAATCAAAAAATTATAAAATTAATGATAATCCAACTGCATAATTATTTGTTCTTTGAATTGAATTTTTGAATCCTGAATGCGTTTATGATTTTCGAGTTATATGCTCATGAGATATTAATTATCATTTGCTTTTCGAAACCACCAAAAGTTACCGTTACAGGTTGTTAGGTATCATGCCTGTAATGTACCAAACTACCAATTACTAAAGCAAACTATAAAGGTTTCAACCTAGTAATGGTGAAATACAGGGAATGCGATTCTCCTAATAACTGAGGAGGATTACAGCGTAATATGTACTCCAACATGCTGCTCCAGTGCGGAAAGGTGGAGCTTTAAAAGGTTTAATATTTTTTGTAACTATTTTATTTTATTTAGAAAAAGCAAGTTTTTTTGGAAACAACCATTTTCCTTTCTTTTCCATGTGTTATTTGAAGTGCTCGTAATGCAGTTTTCTGCTGCACTAGTTTGGACTATCTACATACCTCAATAATAACTAGTAGAACGCATTGTATTCTATTATTATTTTTGTGAAACATTATTAAAGAACATTTTATACAATTCCAAGAGAAGAAAGCCTTAAAAATGCCTACTCGTTGTCAATTACAAATTAGTCGACACCTAACATGGCTAAAACAAACGGCACTTCCATTAGAACGATTAGGAGGCTTCTACGCCTTATTCCTGAACACTTCCCGCGTTATTCCCGCACATTGTCCCTTCATAATTGAGTTTTCCTTGGAAATGATCCAATAAAATAATGCCCGAGGGACTATGTGATCTGTGCTATAAAAGGAAATACGTTGACTTGGTTAGTCAGCAGTGTTGTTAGGAAGTTAAGATATTGTACTGCTACTGGCTATTGCCCGAGACTTCGTCCATAATATTATTATACTCATTCGAACATTTACCCTCCATTTTACCCTTTTTCAAAATAAAAAGTATATTGAAAACACTTTTCAATTAAAATAATATCTTGCATAAAAAATTCGACCACTTTGCATCCAATCATTCATCAACTTTGCGAGTTTTACTGCATATGCATTTTAATATTTGTCAAATTCGCCTTTTTATAATTTTAGCATCTCTCAAATATTATTGCAATACTTTTTTACAGAAAATCGTCAAAACTTTATTTATTAACCTATTAACAGAAGTTCTACACTAAAATATTATCGCGTTGGTATAAGAGTAGTTAGCTGCAAGTGCTGCAACTTATAAAAAGTTTTTAAAACGATTTTTATAAATCTGAATTAGGTTAGTATATAAAAATATTTAAGTTTAATCATAAGGTTCATAAAGATTAAAGATATCATTCACTTTAACAACCATATTTACTAGTGATGTAAATGTATGATTGGCATTCCTATTGAGAACTATTAAGTTTAAAATTATTACTTTACACTAGCTTTACTACCTACCAACTACATACAAAATTAAAAGGATCGTACTGAATGTTTGATATCTACATTTTATGCTTTTCTCAGAAGACTATAAATTTATAGATTTCCGTAAATCTGAGAACGCTTTGACGTCAAACACTTCTTCAGAATTTATTTTTCCATTAAAGGCAGCTATATCCTTGGTTCAACAATCCCAACTCGTTCGCTTTGCTGGGTTTTTCTGGATAATTTAAGCAGGACTGAACACTTATTTTTATTCTATAAAGTTATTCAAAAGTAAGGATTACAAAAATTTTCACGGGTATGAAAATTAAAAGTACTGAGACTTAAAGATCTGATTTTTTGTTTGCATTGAATAGGCTCCGAAACTACTGAACCGATTTGAAAGATTCTTTCACTGTTGAGAAGCTACACTATCCTTGGGTAAGATAGGGTATATTATACTTTCAAAAAAATTAGGGATCCTTAATAAAACTCCAATAATGTACCCAAGGTGTAAATAAAACCGAAGCAAAGCGAGAGCGGTTACTCGTTTTAAGTAAAAAAAAATACAATTATGTTAATTCCTTTTTTGGTTTATATTTAACGCGCCATTGCATGACATATTATTATATGGTATGTTATTGTTGTATACATGGTATATTGTATCTTCCGTAGCCTGTATATACCCTGCTATGGAGCCGTGTCGTCGCAAGGAAAGACGTCCTTATACGAAGGAAATGTTAAATTCCAACTTTTGGCAAATTTCCAATAAGAAAACGAGCACGTCTCTGAATACTGTTCTTTCTTCCGAGGATCATCAGCCAAGATATTGTACGGTACTAGTGCCAAGAACGTTTGCTAATAAAAGTTGTGTTATCTCACTTTAGTTTGCAGTTTTACACGAAGCACATGTTGTATTTAAGAATTAATGAGATACATAATTGAATAGCTGTTATATTAACAATTTTTTTATTTACACACAAGTTAACTGTACATGAATTATTTTACTGTATATAGACTTTAGCGCTTTTTATTTTATTTTTCTTAAAATTAGTTTCTAAATATCAATTCTTTTCTTACCTAATAAATTGGGTACAATTTTTATATCATTATTAGAGCCGTTGATACATAAAAGCGACAACAAATACAACAATGTTTTATTATTTTTAACGATTAAGTTAACAGTTCCAAATAACTTTAAATTAAATTGAAGTTCTTCACTTTCATTTCAGTTTTCCACCCCTTTTGTTACATACAGTTAAGCAGAGTAGGTACCTACTATGCTGCACAATAGATATGTAAAAGTAATCCGAAGTGCACTTCCATTTAATATTCCGAGGTGCTATTTGCAATTTGGATTCCATGCCAACGGGCGACTCACTATAATTGTTATAGAAGACATTTTGGTTCCAAAAGGTTATTTAAAAGGATACTAATAAAATTACAACTCCCTTGCGAAGACGTGGAATTCGTGAAATCCAGACATAGTTGTATTCTCCGTGCAACTATTTCAGCTTATTAACAGAAATGTTACGAAGCGACGTGGCTTCATACAGAGAAATGTACGAAGGTTTGTTCAAATTAGTCTCATTTGAATTCAAAGGAGTCCATGCTGGGTTCATTTCAAAACGTTTCGTTTATAAATTGCCAAGCTTTAGAAGAACTTCATATCCACTATAAATGGGATGTTCTTGCTGTATCAGATCCTAATATCTGGATGACCGAGTTTTGCTCGATATTTTAGTATTGCTTAACAACGCCATCTGCTGAAGTAGCTCTGTGCCGTTAAAGCAGTTAGTTGCTCCCAATAATAACAGTATTATTACACGCCAAAAAATGTCAGGAAGAGTCAATGATATTGTAGCAGTTTTTCATTGCCTGAAAAAACGGATAAAACGACATTTTCTAAAAATGAATCCTAGTGAGATCGATTTATCGCCTCCGAAACCCCCTGCATACTAAATTTCATGAAAATCGTAGGCGTCGTATCCGAGATTCCGCGAATATATATATTTATATACTCGAATTGCTCCTTTAAAAGTATTAGATATTTGTGTATACCTAATTGGCTGGAGATGCATCCAATGTGTGTCCATTGGCCATGGGTGACGGTTATCATTTATTATCAGGTATGCTTCTTTGCGAAATATTTACATGAAAAGTAAACATCATATGAAAAGGTTTCAAAGAACTATTTTGTTATTCAATTCCTCTCCGAATATCATTTCAAA
Organism: Thymelicus acteon; assembly: GCA_951805285.1. NCBI lineage: Eukaryota > Metazoa > Arthropoda > Insecta > Lepidoptera > Hesperiidae > Thymelicus > Thymelicus acteon. Next base: position 7,818,443 of record OX638227.1, on the reverse strand, counting down.
ACTCAATAACATTTCAAGACAAACCCAAGTAAACAGATCACAGATCCAGATCAAACTCCATTACGAAACATATTCAAACTAGAATTTATAGCGATGGAATGACTAATAGTGATAATGAATAATACTCATAGTAATAGAAGCTTAATAGCTTACAACTTCTGACAGACGAATAACAATTAGCATTCAACTGTTTGCGTGGTGTTCGCGATAAGGCGGTTCGACGCTGGCGCCTCCTGGCGGCCGTCGCCTCAATCATCATTAGATCGACGATTAAATGGAATTTGCAGGCGACGGATAGCAGAGTTATGGCGCCTCGAATTATAATATACCTAAGGCTAAGCGATGTGTATCGTTCGTGAGATCTTATCTTTAAATGGCAGAGTGGACTAAGAAACTTTACAGGGCGATTTATAGGAGTAGGAATAGTCGTATCACGTGTGTAGTTATTAGCCTGAGAGCTAATTCAATAATAGTAATTTGGTTCATAACGGTAAATTATAACTCTTTTTTTTACTGGTGTTTTCACTACCTTCAGTTTAATATTAACCATAAGTTTTCGACTGATCGGCCGAATGCAAATAATATTACACACATTTTAAGAACATTACAAAGGTCTCTCTGACCGTATCATCTCGGTTTCATTCACCGAAACGAAATATATTTCAAAACACAACAAAATTAAGAAAAGTTTTAACGATTTAAAGAAATAAAACCAATTTTCGAACCTAACGTTTTTGTATATTAAAACACAAGCGTAAGCTTCGATTTCCTAGACCTCTTCGGAGCAACAAAGCAATTTAACTAGTCGAGTCCTTAGCAAATAGAATTTAGTTTAAGACAAATACAACATGTTATTAGCAAAGTGTAAAACAATATAGTGAACAAACTCCCTTGGTACTGACTGGGCATGCTAACATTCCATCACGAGACAAAAAGTACCAAAGAATGTCGCGTGTCACAGAGTTTTTACAATTTAAATAAAAGGGAATGTTATATTTAAAAATTCTCGTGTAATTAATTAGTAATCAATTTTTTTGACGTAAAATTACCTCGTATTACGGAACCCTTAGTGTGCGAGAGTGATTTGCACTTGGGCAGTTCTTAAATAAAATTTCAGACCACCACGGCAAGGTCTATTGAATTTTCTTTGTTATCAATGAAAAGGTTAAACCAACTTTGGTTTAATTAAAAAAAACTATTCATTAAGAATCCTCTACAAGCTTAACATCGTTGATTTTATCTTTTTCAATTAACGATAGAGTAGTATTAACATTTTAATACTGATTAAAAACTGTTGCAACGTACCGAATTCAAGTAGGTATTCCGCAAATACTTAGCTTAAAAGCTTACTCATCTAATCTGAGGCATTAATTGGGATTTTAATAAAAATAATTAGTTACGTTTTAAATTTTTAGTCGAATCTTTTTCATTTGTTGTACAAAACTCGTGGTGGCTTGTTCGTAGATCGGTTACATAAAAAAGATAAAAGTTAATGACGCGTCCGGTCCTTGCAGAGCACATAAAGCCGATCTTAGGGCGAGATCTCAGGGCTCAGGTTCGGCCGTGTGTGGAGTACTGTTCGCACATTTGGGCAGGCGCAGCCAAATGTCACCTTTCTGCTTTGGACTCGATGGAGAGACGTGCGAAGAGGCTCATTGGTGACCCAGTTTTGGTTGAGACCAATCTTCAAAGCCTCGAGCACAGGCGCAGAGTAGCCAGTCTCTCGGTTTTCTACAGGGCACATTTCGGAGAGTGTGCGCAGGAATTGTTTGAGATAATTCCCCCATCTCCGTTTCTCCATCGAACGACACGACGCACGGCGGGTATCCATCCTTTTGTCGTGAACATCCCGCCGGTACGAACGACGCGGTTTGCCTCGTCATTCGTTATACGCACCGCGAAGGACTGGAATAACTTGCCTGCGTCGGCGTTCCCGCCAGTCTATGACGTGGATGTTTTCAAGAAAAGAGTGAATAGGCTTTTACTAAGTTAATGTGCTCACCATCTTGGACCACATCTCCACTTACCATCAGGTGGGATTGTGGTCAAGCATTAACTTATTAGTGTAAAAAAAAAAAAAAAAAAAAAAAAAAAATCTACAAATTGAGCTTATGCTTTGGTCAGACTTGAAATTATCCGTACATAAGTAATGGTCTTAAATCAACGTTAACCATAGGCATGATATCTTTATGTTTTTTTTCCTATTAATGAAGTGTCTAGTACATTAGTCAAATGTACTAAATGTACATACATTTGATTGTTGTCTGATCAGAGTCCAAGTACAGATCTCAACCTTAGTATAGCTTAAATAGAACACCTGGCTTTAACTCTTTTAGCGATCCGCAATAAAGTAATCTGAGTATTACGTGCTAGCCACTTTTATTATAAACGAGACAGGAGAAAACCATATTAAATATGTATCGTATCGGGCCGCTAATAAGACGTCAGCATAATTATTATACTAGCCAATTAATAACTATTAATAAAGCTTTAAGTAAACGTGCCTCTATTCTGTGCTTATAATACATTCCAAAAATAACAAGACACTCCAAATTTAATCTCTGTAATTAGTACTTCAAACGTAAAAAGGTTAATGGCTCTTACGCCGCAACTCAGAGTCAATAACAGTTACTGGAGATTCTTTACTAAGGAGCGATTAAAGTAACCGTTAGTGACTCTAAGTTGGGGCGTTAGAGTTATCTCTATTGAACGAATTCGACCCGACAAAAAGCCAACCAATTGGAAGTACCACTCAAGCTAAGGACTCCCAAGTTCATAAAAAACAAAATAAATGATAATTAAATCGTTAAACAAAATGATACTATTCAGACTTGTGAATCATGCTACTGAATGTACGGATCTCGTAGTCTGCGAGTTCGACCTGCCAAACTCACCCCCAATGCTGTTTTTATAGAAGTCTTAAAATATTTCTGCACTAAAATCCTAAAGAAATACTAAAGACCTTCCCAGCTGCACTTTTCTTGCGCTTTCTCGAAGAACCCTCAGGAACATCAAAAGGAAGCCCATTCTAGTTTGCATGTACAGAAGATCGTGAAAAACGAACTTTGGAAAAAGCAGTTTCTATCAACTTATAAATTTATTCTTACCTGTACCCGTTGACACCGTATTAAGCTCTGCGTGTGTGTCAATATCCTCAACACCATGTGCTCGATTGTGCTCTGCTCCTCGAAGACCATCCTTGCCAGGTCCAACAACACCTGGTTCCTCTTTACTTCCAGCTGCGATCTCTCATATAGCTGGGCGTTCCGTAAACCGATGCCACAGAACTGTAGGTAGGATGCGAACACTTTCTCGTCGTACGACGTGAAGGGGCCATCGCTTTGCTTATTTATCACCTGTCAAAGATATGTCTAGTTAGTGATATTGCTAGTCTTATATCTATATATTTTTTATAGTTTTATTATTTATGTTAGTATATAGTGGCTTGAAAGGTTTGGAAACAAAATTTTCAACCTTGTGTTGTTGAGACACTGATACTAAGAGAACAAATGATTGAAGATTTCTCCAAATATTTTAAAACGATAATCGAAATTGTACATCTGGGAAAACACACTTTAAATTAAAGATACTTAATAAAATTACCTAATTATTTAAAAGTAGCAAAACCAATGCGTCACCTGTGCAACACCGATGACCTCCCCATTGATGTCTTTAATGGGCATGCAGAGAAGTGACCTCGTCTTGTAGCCCGTTTGTTGATCGATGTCGTGGTTAAACCTCTCGTCCTAGAACAATGGACAATGTATCATTGAGCTAAATGTCACGTGGAATTTAATTTACTGCGCTAGCACAGCGCAGCATCTTTAACCTAGAAAGATTTAATATTGTCAAATGATATTATGTTGTTTTATAACGCCGATGATGTAGCTTAATATGAAAATGTGCTTGAGAAAATGAAATTAAGACTTCCTTTATTGCATAAGTTAGTGACATTCGTTATCCAGGGTCCATTGGGAGAAGACAATGTCGCAGTACTTGTTAACGCGACGCAGTGCGGACTTGTGCACAAACCTTTATAATTTGACAAGTATTTTTTTAGTAGACACATTAGTGATACGAAAGAGATTCGCAGTAAATTACTGCGTACCTAACGTAAATACGTTCCAGATGTTTCCTGTCAGATGAAATAAAGGGAAAAATACACTTTTTCACAGAATTATAAAAGTAGGCGGTTATACAATCAAAAATAATATACAGATGCGGTCTAAAACATTTCTGCGGAAAACACGACGGAATGGCATTACGCCAAACTCAATACACTTCGTTTCTTTTATGACAACTAAAGAACTACTAACTAAATAAAGAATTGTATTATAAATATTAAAATTTACGATTGAATCGTACGACTAGTTAATCCTGTTCGTACACAAATCGTTTTAACAAAATTATATACTAAATTTTATTCAATAAATAACAATAAGCAAATTAAAAACATAATTATACACAGAAAAACTGATAGTTAACTTACAAATTATAATTAAGTTGACGTGAAAACAAATGTTTCAGTTAGAAATTTAACTTTTGTAAAGTGCTTTACGGAAATCTAAATTCCAATCCACGCTACAGAAATGTTATATCGTAATACCGGAGAGAATTTGCCTCAAGTGTAAGTTCTACGAGTAGATTCTCTTGTTAAAGTTAGGAATCAACGAAAATCACGATGCGGTCTGCAAGATGAAGTTCCTTTAGAATCGCGAAATTTAGTTGTACTAGGAATTTAAAACTACTAATACAATAGTGTTATAACAGATTATACATAACATCTAACTTAGTGATTATATGACTTGGAAAGTAAATTTAAATCACATGAAACGTACCAGTAGGTATGTAATAACTAAGTACAACTAAGGTTTTTAGGGTTCCGAAGTAAAGTCGAAACCCTTATAGTTTCGTCATGTCCATCTGTCCGAGGCATAGCGCCGATACCCTTAGAGCTGTAATTTGGCATGCATATACATATTTATTAAAACTCAAAAATCATAGAATAAAATTTTTTTTTTTCAGGGTACCACTCCCCTACAAGTAATGTGAGGATGACATTTTTTTCGTTGCTTACCCCATAGTGTGGGGTATTAATGAAAAGATCTTTCAAAAATATTATGGGTCTTCTAAGACCATTTTTGGATTAAGGGGTTCTTTTGAAAATTATTTGGCTTTAAAGTGCTAATTTTGTTTAGAGTCAAGTGTCCCCCCTGCTGGCTAAACGGTTAGAATTGGACAAGTGACAAAATTCTCAAAAATAGGTTTAATGATGAATTTACAAGCAAAACGAGGTATCGTGGCAATGTTTGCATAAGTAGTTAATAAGTAATAGTCGATAAACTTACTACTTACTTCGGAACCTTACATTGCGCGTGGCCCTTACATACTGACACGCATTTACCCCGTTTTTATGTGAGTAAAATACATTAATTATTACGACCTAGCAATGACAGAAGTCAGTACAAGGAAATTAGAGATAAAAAATGCAGGCAGATTACATTGCAAACTTACAAAAAGGTCTAAATAAAATAATTCGCTTCCACAGGATAAGATAAACTAAAGATTTCATACAATAATACGAGAACTTTATGCGTCCATGCTCTTATATCGATACGTAAATCGTACTACTGGTATATTCATATAACCCGCATCTCAAGAGAATGAAACTTGATTTATATGCGCGCGCACGATATAAAAATGGAATTGAAAATCCTTCTCCCAAGATTTTTAAAATCACAAGGAGTGTGAAGTTAAAAACCCCAAAAATAAGGATATCTACAATGAAATAAAGGTAAATATATCTTTGAAAAGGTTAAGGTAAATGTTTAAACCACATTTTGTTAATGATATTGAATTGGGGAACATTCTAGCGAAAGAAGCAATATCGGCGACATCCTGCGACCTTCAGCCTTCGATATTGTTATGTTAACTTAATGTTTCCTTTGTTGCGTTACTTTAATAAGATATTTGGAAGCAAAAACACGTCCTGATGTCATTGACAACCGTTATACGAGTTCAGAAAAATATATCTTATAATATCGTTACTGTGAATTTCACTATTGGTATTATTTTTATAGTACAACTCTGCAGGCGAAAGTTTTTATGTATATTTGTTCTGTTGTAAAAGAACTGCATTAAGATGCTTTATTATATTAAAATGCAACTTGCTAAATGCTTAAGGTATTTTGCTTTTAAAGAATATAAGACATACCATGTAATAGGTAATTCAGGGCTCCGAAATAATCCAAAAAACGCTTAATAAAAATATAAGAAAAATAAATAATAAAAGTACACAAGCTTCTGTTTGGGATTCATAAAAATTCTTTCATTTTATATCCAGAGTTTTCTAATACCGGAGATCATTCCAGAGAAACACAAAAATCGTGAATATCCAAGTTTTCTAAAGTACGAAGTTCACGAAGTAGTTGAGAGATGAAAAAGACGAGTAAAAAAAGTATAGTCAGTGATAAACACATCACACAATCTATATGTAAATTTGTTCTCAATAAGTGTAGTACATTAATTTCACAGACGATTTAGCAATGAAGGCGTCTATTAATCAGCTTGTGGTTTAACGACGCGGATGTCCAAACCGTACAGGGTATGAGGGTAAACCAAACATGCACGGTAGCAACATTAAATTACTCCGAATAGTTTACTCGTATATCGAAGCGTCCACAGTTCAAAATCGGATTAATTTCGTGCAACAGACATTATGAAGTGTGTACCTGGTTATGGCACTGAGATATTTGCATAGGTAGATACGCATTGTATTTTACCAACAAAAGACTCGTGCGTGGTCTTCAAATAACAATGTATGAATTGCCAATTGCGGCAATGTCCCTAGTCTGGATTTGGGCTAGGTGACGTGGCATTTTTAGATTAGGTATAGGTAGCTAGTATAGGTCCAAAATAGACTTCCACCTTTTCAAGCCAATAACAATTTGCATCCTTTAACATGAGATGTCTGAAGCGTAGTTTAAGTGCCTGAATTATTGCAGACAGATTTACATTATTGTATATTTTTGAGCTTCTTTAGACAGGGACGTAAGGAGCTTCATCCATTTTTATCCTTAGTCATGCTCGTGGTAAACTCACAGGATAACGGAAGAGACAATGTTGGTGTAGGAGGTTACTGATCTAGGCGGTACTAATGCTACTAGTTACGCATTCCTTCCAAAAACTTCCAAAATCTATTTCGTCCACTGTGTCGGAGAATCAGACGCAGGTCTCCGATGGTCGACATTTAACATTAAACATGTCAATACTACGAGTAGTTTTGAAATAACTTTAATAAAAAATTTCCCGACCGCATACGATTCACGAATTACAAACTGGAGATTTTCCAAGACACAAGACAAGATGAACTAATTTAACAGACGAATATAATAACCTTGAATGTAATAAACGACAATTGAACTTTAACTAGTCCACATGGGAAAGCCAATGACAATAACTATTCACTGGATGCTAAGTCCAATGAAGTTAATATTTATGACTCATATAAAAGATAAGACTATCAAGACAATATTAAAATTAACTTATATAAATTAAAGCAAAACTTGTCAAACTAACTCTAGAAACTGGTAATAATAGTAAATACAAGAAAAATTCTCGTAACACATAAACCCTAAATTTTGTCTACAAGTTTTAATTAAACCAGAACACATAAAATTACAAAGACTAAACTTTAGCAACAAAAATCACTTGCAATCTGAAAATGAAAAAAAATCTGTAAGATCACGAAAAAGCACGAAAATTCTGATGGTACGATGAGATATGAGTTTCTTCAGTTTTTCAGTTATTTCTAGCACGTGGATGATTCCTTGTAACCTTCACAGTTAAACTATTAAATATACAACGATATTACAGATAACTCTTAACAAACAGGCACAATGAATCATGATCAAACGATGTACGCGCGTGTCCATTGTATCTTTTATCACAACAAACACAAACCTTTAATAAGTATTTTGTTCAGGATAGATGGAAATAATATGAACCAACGAAATAAGGCGTATTCATTCATATGGAAGCAAATTAATAAGGCCAAGCAGATCGACTGAAGTTACTTTCGCGAGCAATTTCACCCTATCGCCGAATTCATATAGTGTGCTTGGATGGAAGATGGATAGCTTAAGATTTATTCTTTAGTAGCTTCAAGAATTATTCATGTGTAATCGCCCTAACCATCCTAGGCACGAGCTACGCTCAATTCTTTCAGGATAAACAAGAATTTTCTCGCCAAGATTGAAATAAATCAGAACCAGTCTCTGAAGTCCATGTTATTTACGACGTGTCAAAGATTAAACAACTTACATGAAAAATGAATTGGTGGTAACGTTCAAAGAGGAATATTTAATATTGTATCCGAGGTTAAAATTCCTTTAATGTTCTTGTTCTATCTGCTTTACTTAAAAAAAACAACCTTTAAGAATAAATTCTAGTTGAGCACTAAAAAAGGATTTTCGGAAATATCATCAAAGAACCCAAAACAGAGAGAAAAATATTTAGTCTATGTGTCTGATAAAACAGCAAAATCTGAGTCTTCATGGTTTTCTATATTTTACCAAATATTTTATAATATAAATGAATATTAAAAATTACGCTTATGGTTACGCTGTTCAATAAATTATAATGGATTTCACGTTGACACTCTTGCGGATTCTGACTCTTTATTAATGATGCTACGCCGCCACTGTTTGTAAATTTAAGAATGATTTCCCTGAAGCGAAGCGAGGCCGTGTTACTAGTAAATACTAATAATAAAAACCCGCAATCCGCATTGGATCGCCCAATGAATGGATTCGTTCATTCGGCGTGAGTCAGCGACCAGTGCGAGTCGTTCAATGAACACGATATTTTATTCCTATCAAATAGAGAGCAGTCCATTCATATCCGAAATCTTTCATCCATTACGTTTTATTTAACAAACTGGTTTAATGCAGCGTTTACCACAACACCGTCAATGCATGTAACATTACTAGAATTGGAGCGTTCAATTGATCTTTTTCGGTTTAAGGAACATTTTATTGGCATACATTCTCAAATTCTTTCATGCTAAATCCTGCTATAGAATCATCACTCATTGTATAACAGGCATGAATACAAAAAGGTCAGGCATTGTTGATAAGAGAACCTAGGACGATCCTTCTCTGGGGAGTGAGGATAATAACCACTCTAGTGTATGATTAAAATAACCTACATTTCTCAGTCATTCGGTTAACCAGGCGGCTACATACAAAATTGGAATTATCTCGTAGAGAGCGCCTCAAAAATAAAACACGAAATGAATGCTCAGCAATGAAGCGGATGATGAATTTGCGTCGAAAAAATTTGAATCATTTCAACGACGCGCTTGTTAATTTTGAACTTTTAGAATTGATGACCCATCGACACTTTAAGCCGAAATGGACGTGAAAATTCTGATAAATAACGTGTCTGATGGCCGCGCTTAATTGCTTAAAAATCCTTATTTTTTACGCTCTAAACCTATTACGATGGACGGGAGATTGATCGTGCAGTAACACGTTTATTCGCTTTTGTTAACACTTAACGCTGATTTGAATTTTGTTTCAAATTTTTTTTTATCAAAGTCACAAAGATAAAGAATTAAAGAATCCTTCTAGACACTAGTTAAATTGATTATTTTACTAGTTTCTTAAAAATGTTCGTTCTTTTTTAGGGTTCCGTACCCAATGGATAAAAACGACACCCTATTAATAAGACTCCACTGTCCGTCTGTCTGTCCATCACCAGGCTGTATCTCATGAACCGTGATAGCTAGACTTTAGTTTAGTTTAGTTTTTTCATGTTTGACAACTAGCTCATAAATAATTTTAATGATTATTGGCGATTTAGTCTTGAATGGTAAAACGCATTAACTCTAAATACGAGCCTAGCCGTAACAAAAGCATAAAAAAGATTAGCACGAGTAAAAACTTGGATGTTTTTTGAATTACAAATAAATACTTGCGTCATAAAAAGAATATAATGTATTCGCAGCAACTAAGGAACAGTAGACAAAAAAAAAAACCATAAGACACTAACAATACAATATTCGTCGATTCATGAAGTCAATTTTCGACTTTTCTTATATATTTTTTTTGCGTAGTAGCGCACGCTTATCCACTACTATAATATAAATAAAATAAATAAACGCCTGTTTACACACTCATATATACCCCCGCATAAGTGTTTCGCGACTCGCGGGTGGCATGGACGACACAATATATATAACACATCACAATAACATCCATGACCCGAGTACAAATATTTATCTCTCACATAAATATCTGCCCCGGCTGGGAATCGAACGCGGAACCCCTCGCTTAGTAGGCAGGGTCGCTACCAACTAGGCTACAGGGTCGTCAATTATATCATCAATTATCAAATTATGTCATCAATATTAATATTTAAAATATTAGCAATTAACTAAAAAATAGAGTGTTAAATAATAACATTATACGTCGTTGATTCAATACCGCTCTACCATTTAGTATTAAATTGCTTAATGTACTGCGTTTAATAAATTATTGTTTTTCGAAAGTAAAAATCTTACATTTATTCAGGTTTACTGGAAGATTTATTTCACTTGGCTATGGACATCTGATTTACAATGCAAAAGAAAATAATACTAAATAATGTGTCTGTTACATTCACAGATTAAAGGAATGTAAGTTTTTGTTTTATAGTATTTAATAGTAATGATTGAAACAATCGGTTCCAACTATTTTTTGTCCAAGTCTTCTTTTGCTCAAGTATGCTTTTGACTAGTGTCAATTGTAATGTTACGTGTTTTCAGTTCAACTCAGTTGCAAATCTGCACAGCTAGATTACAAATAATAAGTTTGTTTCTCTTCGTTGCCTGGCTTTTTCTGTCGTCCTTTCTCAATGTCTTTTATGGTATCATTATCATTATGGCGCCTGGCGCAGTAATCTGGCAAAGTCGATAAATCGTCATCTGAGATGTATTGGTTGTTCGGAAACTAAGAAACCTCTGAATACCATTATTACTATATTTCTCCATGGGGTTCGCCTGGATAGCTACTACACTTGAGCATGAGTCAGCCGCCAAACGAATCGTCGTGCCGGCTGTGGCTGTGGGCTTCAGAACCAGTTCTTTCTTTCTTTCTTGGCTAGCAACGCATCAGGGATGCCTTTGGTGTTACTGATGCCCATGGGCTACGATAGCCACCTACCATCCGTAGGATCGTCAGCTCATTTGCCGGCTATTTTCATAAAAAACATATGGAATATTGTCAGACATGAATATTGTGAGCTCGTAGAACAATATCTACATCAGTGAGATAACTTGGTTTACAACTTGGTTCAGCTATAAAATCTGGCCGAATCACATTACAATTTACCCAATTAGCACTTAATTTAATGCACAGATATAAGATTACTTCGAATATTTTTGTCTATTACGTGTGGAGGAAACGGTAAGCATTTTGATGTGACGAGATATACAAAAACGCTTCATCTCATAAGGTGTGGAGGAAGTTTATAAACTTCCTCGAAATGTTTTCCGTTCAAGCACTTCACCTTACCTGTATGGCCATGAATTTTACGGCTGCATTTGAACCTTGAAATCATTTACATTGTATCCCTCTTATCCTTTGTAACTCCCATTAGTACATCCAAACTTATCTTAGACGTCGGCAATAAAAACAATACGAACTTGTACGTTCACCACTGCCATATCCATAAAAATCATTTCCTAAACACTGCCTCAGTAAAATACTGAAAGGCGATTTCAATACAAAAGGTCAAAGCGATTTCCAATAACTTTCAAGAACAGTACAGATAAGCAATAAATGTGTTTTCTTTTTGCGTACAAAAAAGCTTTGTAACAATAAAAAATTCAATGTCTGCAATAGCCATGAGCCAAAGATTAACAGATTGCGTTCTTAGGACATCACATTTCGCATAGAAACAATGATAAATAAATGTTCAAAAAGTTAACGCTTTCATTTTTATAACAACTTTTTATATTATTATTAAATTTTTATATTTATTTGTGTAAAAAAAAACAATGTTTTGTCATGACGTTGTCACGTTAAACTGCCGTCCGTAAACCGACTTTACAGACAACCATTATTTTTATTTAGTTAGTATTCTATAAACTGAACGAAACAATCCTACGAACTCGTTTCATACAGTGTGCATATGCAACGTATACTGCGATCCATATTAGAATTACTGTCTGGTACACGGCATACGTCTAGTCTCAGTGTTCGCTGCACGTCGGCGTCGCTCGCAAACATTACTAGTTTGCATTCCAATTTGCATTTGCACAGGGAAGATTCAGTTTATAAGTAAATATTTCGTACCTTACAAACTTTTCTTTTTAAGTTTCCGAAGAAAAATCGGAAGCCTTATAGTTTCGTCATGTCCGTCTGTCAGTCTTTCAGTCTGTCCGAAGCAAAGGGCCTAGATCCTTAGTGCTAGAAAACTAGTATTTGACATTAATACGAGTATACATATTTATTAAAACTCTAACATCGTAGAATAAAATTTTGGAAAATATATTATTAATATAGAAAAAAAAATACGAAAACAGTCTCAATAAAATGGCTGTGTTTATAAACGCGTAAAATCAAGACAAGAGTGAATAGGCTTTTACTAAGTTAGTGCATTTTACCATCCATGACTACATCGTCACTTACCAGTTACCATAAGGTGGGATTGTAGTCTAAACATAAGGTATAACAAAATAACAACTTGTAGCGCGAACCCATTTTGGTTTTCCCGCGTAACGGGGGGATCTCTGCTATACGGCACGGTCGCCCGCGTCCTTGGACGTTCGCTCCCTGCGTGGCCCCCCCCGGCAAGCCAGTCGACTTCAATACGCGCCTTCGGGAGGCACGCTTGTATTAAGTTAAATGATAAGTTCAATAAATCTATGTTCTAATAGCATATAAGGCTATAAGTGGCGCTCCAACTAGTGGCCGCGACCCGCTAATGTGTTGTGTGACTGTCTGGTTTCGTTATTCGTATATTACGTATTACCTAAAGTTAGGTATTGTTCGTGTGTTCATCGGTGTAGTACCTACTAGCCGATATGCCGCGTAAATTACGTAATACGACAACGGACGAGAGTGTCGAAAGTGGTTCGGAGGAAGAAGCTGAGAGGCCATCCTCAGTGCTCATGTCTGGTGATCAGTTATCGTCCCTTCTGGCCGCGTTTGCAAAGACGCAGGCCGAGGCAAATCGTCAATTGGTCGAGTCCCTCGTGACATCGCACACAGGAACGGGGTCTCCGCAGCCCCCCTCCAACGCATCATCACCGTCACCAACGTTGCCGTCGCAAAAGGTAGGAAATATGTCCAAGTGCACCGCTCGCTTCGATGGGCAGAGAAGAAACCCAGAGGTGGTTGAAGCTTTCATCGATGCACTTGAGGTGTACAAAGAGTGTACATCGGTTTCAGACGACCATGCACTCCGTGGCTTGCCCATGTTGCTGGAGGGCGAGGCTGCGGTATGGTGGAGAGGGGTCCGGACAGAAGTGTCCTCGTGGCCCGAAGCTCTCAAGAGACTTCGTAGCATGTATGGCGTTCCCCAACCAGCGCATATAGTATTTCGGGAAATATTTTCAAGGGAACAAAATGAAGAGCTGGCCGACACATTCGTCGTACGTATACGAGCATTAATTTCGAAATTGCCGTATACTTTGCCGGAAGAGGCCAAACTCGACATTGTTTACGGTCTTTTGCATAAACGCATTAGGAAACGCTTACCGAGAGACACACTCACAAGTATTGAGTCGCTCATCAATAAATCGCGATCGATCGAAGACTCGATATTGGAAAGTTCGCAAACGAACGTTGCTTCAACGAGTTCGACGAGAGTGTCGACACGACAACAAACACACTCGACGGCGTCGCGTTTGGCAACAGCGCGCAGCGATGGAGTTTTGGCGGGAAACGTCGGGCGGACGTCGGAAAGCTACAACTGTGGAACGTCGCAACGGTCGAGCGGGCCGTCTTTTTCGCCGACACGTCGAGTTATGTTACCGTCGGATCGCGAAAGTGATATCGTGCAGTGTAACAACGCGTTGAGTGATAAAGAGTCGTGTAATAAAAAGGTTTTCTGTGTTTATTGTAAGTCACGTGGACACAGTAGAGACTCTTGTTCTAAGTTAGTTACTAAGAAATCTCTAGGTAGTTCTGATTTGTATTGCTATGGTTGCGGGGAGAAAGGGGTAATTCGGGCAAACTGCCCAAAATGTAAAAATGTACCAAAGTTAGTTTCAAGTGTATCAAACGACAAGGATACTGGTTTTTATTCTTTTAATGATTTTAGTGATGTACGATTATGTAGTATCGATAGTTCACCTGGGCGACCAATCTTTAAAATTGAAATTGCAGGTGTTAACGGAACTGCATTAGTTGACACAGCTGCCAAACGGTGTGTTGCCGGTAGTGCTTTGCATTCCTTGTTACGGAGGATTCAACACCCTCTTAGTGATAGTGTTATGTCAGTAAAGCTCGCGGACGGCGTTGTTAGGGATCTTAATGTAAAACTGGCCAACGTAGATGTAAAACTCCAGGGGACTAATTTAGTCATACCTACTACATTTATTATTTTTCCTAAGGCCGAGAATAATGATACATTGCTGGGGATAGATTTTTTGCGCGAAGCTCGTATTATTCTTAATATGTATACAAACACTTGGTACACAGCTGATCAACCTCAGGTCATTCACCCTTTACTTACGGAAAACGCACGCGCTCCTGTAGGGTGCGCCTCGGTTAACATGTTGCGAGGGGATGAGGGCACGTTACTCTCGATGCCTGAACGTGCTGACCTCGCCGCTCTTCTTTGCGAATATGATGACATATTTAGTTTAGCAGGTGAACCGACCCCGTTTGCTGAACATCACATTGACACAGGCGATCACCCTCCTATTTCGGTTCCCCCGTATCGAGTCACGCCGGCCAAGAAGGAAATCATTCGCGCCGAGCTCGACAAGATGTTGGCGGAGGATGTAATCGAGGAGTGCGAGTCGGCCTGGTCTGCACCAATTGTCTTGGTGCCAAAGTCGAACGGTACGTATCGCTTTTGTGTCGATTACAGGCGACTTAACGCCGTGACTAAAACGGATGCATATCCTATGCCACACATTGACGAATTGTTACAGTCTACAAAAAAGGGTTGCGTGATGAGTTCTTTGGATCTCCGCAGTGGGTACTGGCAATGTCGCGTCAAGGATAAGGATAAAACCGCCTTCGTAACGCCTTTCGGTATGTACCGGTTCAAGCGTATGCCGTTCGGTTTAAAGAACAGTCCCGCTACGTTCCAGCGTTTAATCGATCGTTTTAGATCAGGGGCTTGCTTCAAAGAGGTAACAGTATTAACATATCTGGATGATATATTGGTGATTTCAGAATCTTTCACCCGTCATCTTGCAGATCTCCGTGCGGTATTCGACCGTCTCCGTGTTTTCAAACTTCGTGCGAATCGTGACAAGTGTGTCTTCGCCAGAGAACAGGTCAAGTATCTCGGACACGTGATCTCGCAGGATGGTATCTCTCCGGATAGTGAGAAGGTAAGTGCTGTTGTAGATATGAAGGAACCTACAAGCCTGCAGCAACTTCGGACGTTCTTACAAACGTGTTCGTGGTTCCGCAAGTTCATGCCCGAATTTTCGAAATTGGCCGAACCACTCACGAGACTGACAAGGAAGAGTCAAACTTGGAAATGGGATGTAGAACAACGTAAATCGTTTGTCTCTCTTAAGCAATTATTAGTAACGGCTCCCATTTTAGTCCAGGCTGACTATGAGAAACCATTTATTTTACGAACTGACGCCAGTAACTTCGCTCTGGGCGCAGCCTTACTCCAGGGGGAGGCACCACAGGAGGAACATCCCATCGAATATGCCAGCCGTCTGCTCACCGCAGCTGAGCGCAATTACTCGACTACTGAGAGGGAGGCTCTCGCGGTAGTCTGGGCGGTTGAGAGATTCCGCTGCTATATCGATGGTCATACGGTTCATGTTCGAAGTGATCACCAACCCCTGAAGTGGTTATTTTCGCTCAAAACTCCGAGCGGGCGGCTCGTTCGTTGGGCCATGAAGCTACAAGCTTTCGATTTACAAATAGAGTATACTCCGGGTAAGGCTAATGTAATTGCAGATACTCTTAGCCGTCCTGTGTTAGAAGCTGAGACATCCCCCGAATGTGAGGTTTGTCCTGTGGTTGTCGATGTTCCACATTGGAATGCGACTTCAACTCGTGAGTCACAGTTGGCTGATCCGGAGGTCGCTAAGATAATTCACGATCTAGAAGGTAATGATGAACTTTCTATTAACCGATGGTCTGAGCGGGGTTATCTCTTAAATCAGGGCGTTTTATATCGTTACGTCGAGGACACTGATTCCGAGGATCCCCAGCTCGTCGTGCCAGAAAGCTTGCGGAGCAAAGTCATGTATGAATGCCATGACTCACCTACCGCCGCTCATGGTGGTATTGATAGAACTATACATCGTATCTCAAAATCTTTTTACTTTCCCGGCATGAGACGTTTTGTCACTCAGTATTTAAAGACTTGTGTAGAGTGTCAACGATATAAGTCTTCCAATCTTAAGCCAGCTGGACTTCTTCAGACTCCGGTACCAGCGCAAAGATTTGAAGTGGTAGCCGTCGATCTGTTTGGTCCATTACCCAAGGGATCTCTCGGTGAACGGTGGATTCTCATCGTGGAGGACACCGCAAGTAAATGGGTTGAAGTCTTCGCTCTTACCGAGGCAACGGCAGAGGTCTGCGCGAAGACTTTGGTTAGTGAAGTATTTATGAGATTCGGTCTTCCTCGTAGAATGATTTCAGATAATGGGGTGCAGTTTGTGGCCGACGTCATGCAAAAAGCTATGTATGTATTAGGTGTGAAACAAAGTCTGGTGCCACTCTACCACCCCGAAGCAAATCCGGTAGAACGGAAAAATCGAGATCTAAAGGCTCAACTTGCTGTTCTGGTTGAAGGTCGTCATCAGCATTGGCCGGAGGTATTACCTTTCGTACGATTTGCTTTTAATAGTTCTCTCACAAGGTCCACTGATCGGACTCCCGCGTTCCTTACTTTTGGTCGTGAGCTCCGATCTCCCTTGTCTGCTCAGGCGGATCTGCGAACTATTGTGGAATCCGAGAATTTTGTACCTCAGATTACTCCGTATCTGTTGAAGCTCGCCGATACCGTCTTATCTGCTAAGGAGAGCCTCGAACGCCATCAAGACGCTCGGAAGGCGTTCTGTGATAAAGGTCGCTCTCCTGCTGAAGAGTTTGCAGAGGGTGATCTCGTATTGATGAAGACTCACATCCTCAGCAATGCCGCGAAAGGAGTTACGTCGAAGTTGGTACCCAAACGCGATGGGCCGTATGTTATCTCCAAGAAGGTAAGCCCTACGACTTATGTGTTAGCTCATGAGAAGAGTGGGGAGGTTTGCGGTAAATACCATGTTTCGGACTTACGACGGTATCATTCTAGAGAGGGTGAATGTCCTGAGCCAGTGGTTCCCAAGCGTAGTAGGGGTCGCCCACGTAAAGTAGATTCTTAGTTTAGGTATTAATCTGTTTATACGCACATTTCTTCTTTGTTTATAACTGATTTTTGTTATGTTACCTATTTCGTTAATGTGTTTGATCAGCGAGTGAGGATCATCTGCTGATCAAAAGGGGGAGTATGTAGCGCGAACCCATTTTGGTTTTCCCGCGTAACGGGGGGATCTCTGCTATACGGCACGGTCGCCCGCGTCCTTGGACGCTCGCTCCCTGCGTGGCCCCCCCCGGCAAGCCAGTCGACTTCAATACGCGCCTTCGGGAGGCACGCTTGTATTAAGTTAAATGATAAGTTCAATAAATCTATGTTCTAATAGCATATAAGGCTATAAACTCAAAATAGTTATTTATTCAAAGGTTAATAAAATTCAATAAAATTACGGGGTACATAAAATTTTAATGTGAAGTATTCATGTTTAATTCTTAATGTTAAGTAAGTAAGTAAGTATAATTAATCTATACTAATAATATAGGTAAGGTTTGGTTGAACGCGCTAATCTCAAACTACTTTCATACAAACCAACTTCGTCAGTTTTAGAGTTATAAACATGAATTTTTTTATGTAAGTTTATAGTTAGTAACAAAAATTAATTGTAACACACTTTTTTGGAAAATCATCCCTTCAAGGGTTAATTTATGGAATGGAACCTAGTACGCAACTTTGTCAGTTTTGAAGTAAAAAGGGTGCAAATTTGTATATAAGCTTATAGTTAAACAGAGGAGTGGGAGAGAATGCGGAGGGGGAGGGGAGGGGAGAGATAGGGAGAGCGGCAGGGGAAGGGGAGCGGGAGAGTGGATTTAATGGTCTCTGAATTGTTTAACCTACCAAAATTATAAAAGTTAAAAGTAATAACAAAGTACATTCATTGATTGTTCGGCGATACGAAGTTCGCCGAGACAGCTAGTGATAAAATATAGCAAGCTCAATCGATAACAATATTAATAATTCATTGCACAACCCAAGAGGGTTGATTTAATGAGTATAAATTAAGTTGATTTATTAAATCAGAAAACTTGGTTCAAAGCGGTCGAATCCGGACAGAGGAAATTTAAATTTATTACAGAAACCTCTATTCTCAATCGTACGATTCTGTATTATTTATGTAGCACTGCTGTGATTAAGAATGAAGTAAATAAATTAAAACGTTAACAGTTACAGTATTAGAAAGGTTGTTTTTTTTTGAAATAGCCGAAAAACGAACTGACGATCCACCCGATGGTAAGTGGATATCGTCGCCCATAGACATAACACCAAAGGAATCAGTGATGCGTTGCCGGTCAATAAAGAGGAAGAAAAAGAAAGTAAGAAAGCTTGTACGAGGTAATATGATTGCTAGCAAGCTATTAAACGGTGATAGCTTACTTTTTAAAAATGTCCTTCAGGTATGGACCTGGGATCGAATGCTGCACTAATTTCTATTTTTACTGTGAGTTTAGTTTTACTAGCTTTGCTGAAGCAAACAGTGCGAAGAAGTAAGTTTTTGTTCTCAACAGCGCTCAAAAATCTGTGAAGTCTACCAACCCGTCCGTGGCCAGCATGGTAAAGTATCTTTTACTTTCATGACACCGATCTCAGTGATAGAACATTTAAGGGTTATGAGACAGAATATTACAACAAATATAAGAAGTTTAAGTTTAAACGAAAGCTAATTTCCTGCTTTTAGTTTTTCCAACTCTTAAAGTAAAATCTAAAGATAAATTAAATACTCAACTTTTTCTTTACTCCTACGAGAGAAATGTGAAACTTTGTGAAATGTAATTACATAAAATTATCCTGCTACTTTGAATCATAAGTGAACTTATTCTTTGTTGAGAAACTTGGTATAATTTATAATTTTAGCTGTTGGTATTTGAAACCAAAGATATTATATTAAAATAACGTCGTTATAATACAAACCATAATTTAGGTCAATAAGTAACAAGCGAGATAATTTTACTGTAAGAAGAATATAATTCTATTCTATGAGAATTTCATTTAATGTTACCTCTAAGCCTCTAACTATAACGTTATTGGATGTATTGAATAAGCTATAATAAACGTGTAAGCCAAAATTTGTTTTTCTACATAAATGAAAGCCGCTTCGTTACAAACGACCAACATTTGCTCGTTACTCGGGTGCAAAATATTATTTCCCGTCTGCTTTATAATTTAAAAATCTGATCAAATCCAAATCTGGCTCGTAGCTACGTAGTATAAATTCTTTTCCAGTTTTTGAAGTTATACTTCTTATGCGACTTGCAAAAAGGTTGCGTTAAACGTTTGCGCTACCATGGAGGGGATATGTAAGCACTGGATAGATGGCCCTAGCTTCTTATTATCTTTACCTCTTTTAAAATTTAATGTTATTACTTATACAAATCTCACAGAGTCTCAACAGCGTGATTCAGGTTCGTGAACAACTCCATCTAGTTTTAACTTGTGTAAACATAGGTAGTACATAAGTAATATTTTATTATTTTTATTTATGTCAAAGAAGTATAACTTCTCACGTTCGTACAAAACAACACGCACCCTTTTTCTTATTTAGGTATTGTTAAACCGCAAAATGAGTATCAGTTTAAACGCATGCAATCACGTCGAGAAAATTTAACTGGACAGACAGACAAAAGTGATCATTCAGTGATTTTACAGAACCCTACGTTTTATCGGTAATACCGTAACGAACCTTAACAACAAAGCTTGAATATTATAGGCCCTGGCGGTTACTCCTGAGATCAAATTTTATTTTCGTGACATTGTATACCCTTCAAAAGGACGTAACCCAATTATACCCAGAACCTGTATAATTCTGCTCTTCAAGCCAAGCCACTCGTTTTTATCCAACACCTACTTATAGGAACAGAATTACGTGACTAGAATCAAGTGTCCATCAATCGTTGTCACTGCTTCAGAAACTTTCAATAACACCATCGATCATCCCAGTTTGAGAGCATCACTTCGTCATCAACGTCTAATATGAATTTAGGTAGTCTCCCTTGACATAACAAGCAAAGCACTCAGTTTTAATTAAAATTAAAGTGTTGGGCCTTTAGAAGAACGGTATGTTGTCATGACATCATAATTATACGGTTTAAATAGAAAGTCGAAATTTGATTTAATGTTATTTCCTTGAAAAAAACTTTGCGGATATACTAGTTTTTGAAGACAACATCCTGTAACTCATTTTTTGCGTGGGTGTCTGGTATATGAACAAAGGACTTAAAAGTAATTTGCTTTCCATTATAAAGCATGGGTATATCCTCGTTAATGTAAACGCCAGAACTCCCTTAAAGTTTTCGGTTGAAGTTTTTATGGCATTCAAAGGTCTACGATATAACACGGTCAACCATCCAACTACTGACAGCGCTTGAGTACTTGCAATGATGTTTTTTTTTAAATAATAACATCTCTTAAAATATCCATTCCAACAACGGAAACGACATGATTTATATGAATTGAACACTACGAATGAACAAGCAGTAGGTATGTTACATCAATCACATTAATAACACCGAATGTCTTACAAATCAGACTTTGATCTCACAAATTAACGACGTTCAACGAATAAGATTGGTAATGACGTATTAAAGGCGACCGCGGAAACGGATCTATCTCAAATTACGTTTGAGCTGGCTTCGGCTTTTCACGTCAATGGCAAAATAAATTGTACAATTTCAAGTTTAAAGGCCGGATTTTCCGTTATTCCCACAGGATAAGGAATAAGAAAATAAATATTTTTGTTTTAAAATCGTCTTATTTTCGTAACTATTATTTAAAGACTTTAAATTTTCTTTTAAATTCGTCAATCACTAAAACCTATGTTCAGATGTTTTTAAATTCCCCTGAAATGGGAATAAAGATCGTTTATTATTGCTATATATGTTATAAGTCTACTCATTTCTGTGACAAAATACGTAACAGCTACGAGAAGTTGCTAGTTCAACTATACACGAGTATCTCAAGAAACCTTATACGTATCAAGTATATTGACGGTATTGCCGCTTTTGGCCACGTAGCCGATAATACCACTAGTCTAAGGCATCCAAATCTCATTCACGTCAGCGTAGCTACGAGAAGTTGCTAGTTCATATACGAGTATCTCCAGTCCACAAAACTCGATAGGCATTGACGTTATCCTTACTTTTAGCTACGTAGCCGATAATGCCGCTGATCCATGCTATCCTAATCTCATTCACGTTAGCGTAGCTACGAGAACTTGCTAGCTCAAATACATGGGTATCTCAACAAACCTTATACGCATCAGGTATATTGACGGGCTCGCCGCTCTCGGCCACGTAGCCGACGATGCCGCTGCCCCAAGGTATCCGAATCTCCTCCAGCTGTTCCATCTGCTCCGGCGTGGACTTGGAGCACACGTCGAACAACTTCGACACCAGACATCTGTCGACAAACAAATAAATAAATAACTTTATACACTCATAGCCACACAATAAGATCCCCTTTGTCGTGGATGCCATGGACAACACACAAAGACAAAGACACACACCCAGACCGAGAACAAAGAACCGAACAAAGAAAATAACCGAGAAGAAAGACAAATTTCCGTCTCGCTGGGAATATAACCCAGGACCCTTGGCGCGGCGGTCCGGCATGGTAATTATTACGCCAGATAAATTAAATAATTAGAGGATCGGAATATTCTGAGTGCTTAAAAAGGAGACTGACGATCATATCGGACAATCGATACTTTTAGGACAAACTATAAAATAAGTCATTTATAGAAAAACTAATAAATTTCCTTAATTTTAATGACATCCTTTTCATTACAGTGGCTTTTTTGAAATTTGATTTTGTAGTTTTTTTAAACATAAAGTAAGTTGTAAGAATAAATTAATTAAATATTTCACCAACGTATGTTTAGCAATGTTAACAAGTTGTTCTACCTTGTAATGTTGTTCGAACAGAAATATAACACGGATGAAAACAACGTAAATTTTAACACCAACCAGAAAATGTCCAATATAAATGCCCCTAAATCTCATGTTTCAGGTTTTGTCACAGGTTATGTCACAGGTTTTGGGTGATACAATGAAATTTAGGGAGCCGCCACAATTTTGAGTAAAACTATTTCCAAGATACCGACGATTCAGACAAAACGGCTGGCGGCAGCGTGGATCCTGAAATATGCGCGTTCTTCTCTTTTATTCACTAGCCCGAGGGCATTGTCATGAAATTTTAGAGTTCCATTCCAATTGTACCTTTGGGGTACAATTTACTGAATTCCGATTTTCTCGAGCGTATGCAGCCACGTCGCCAGGTCGCCACAGGTGGCATACATTTCCCCCTTCGGCTTTCTCTATTATAAGGATGGCAACGTCAGGTTGTGATAATATTTCTTTCGTTCCAAACCGTGCACTTTGCGCAATACCGAAGTAACAGCTTGTTCTGAAAGGTCGTACTTATCTCAGAACACGAGATGAAAGTATTCAACAAACATAGTAACAGAAAGGGTCACTAGATGTTTGATTGGCAAGACTTCTGTGAGCCCCCTTATATGGTGATAGCGATGTTCATTTAATGGGGATTATTTTGCATCACTTGCCTATCTGTTGTGGACTAGTAACAGATGGTAGAAAGATATTATGTAGCATAATACTCTCGTTTGTATGCTTAAATATCGCTTGTAATGTATTACAAATTTTTTGGACATCACTGTCCTGATAAACGCCTCGCTATTTATGATTTTAAAAACATTTGATGAACACATTAACATTAATAGTGGCACTACAATGCCTGTCAACAAATTTCATAAGACTTGTACAATTTACTTGAGAAGGTGGGGTTCAGTAATTACGCTGATCTTGGGTAGGTATTTATTTACATTGAATAAGTATTAAATAAATTCTAATTGCACCAATAGGTGCATAGCAAGCACCGTACGATTTTTGGATACTTTAATAATATTTTTTGAAGTGAAAACTTCTTTAGCATCGTTGTCATTTAAAAGTCGATGAAACGAAAAAGGGACAGTAAAAAGAGACAGACACATAAGTTCATAAGATTTAACGTGGGAGAAAATGAGATAGGAAGCATTATACAGTGTTTCTTATGTTCGTGGTTCTTTTTGTATTACTTTAAAAAGTGCTAAGTTGTATTTATAGATGGCGCGAGAAACAAGATAGAAGATTCGTTTTATTGCTGGATAGATGGCGCTAGCTGCTCATTTTACTCTTCATATTATGTTAAGAAATGGCGTTAGTTACCACTGTTTTATTTTTATTTGATACAAAACAGTTTTTGAAAGATAATTAAAACTGATACACGTTATTAAATTAATACCTTTATTTTTGAAGGTTTCACTTCTACCACGTGTGAATTGCACACATTTTAATTTTTTTATCTACATTTTTTTGCATAAGTACATGAGTGTGTAATGGGCATTGTCTACCCTTGGTGTCGGCGAGAATGTGCGGTAGACGAAAAATTTGTACGTTAAAGTTGATTAAAAATACTTGGAGTGCGACCAGACATAAAATGTGGATTTTGTCAATGTGTGTACGTGATTTTGAAACTTATCCTACATCGTAATTTTATACGAATTCCTTCTATATTAGTCAAAAAATCGCGCATAAACGTAGTTTTTAAGGGACACCAAACGAGTAACACAAATTGTTCCTACAACTACAACCTACTCTCCTATAAGAGCATAAATCTGAACTGTAAATGTTATATAAGTAGGTACGTAGTGAATGGAAAAACCGAGCTTGAAATATTAATTTATTTTTAAACGCTTTCAGTGTATTTCTGCAGGCTATAGGAAACTTGATTATGCGCCTGTCGCACGCTTGTCGTACTTGGCAGTACGGACGTGCGGTCGGAATTGGCTTTTGATTCGTTCTCGCGGCTATTGTTTAATAGAACAGTCTATCAAACGTTAACTATTTAATATTACGAGATTTTTCAAACGATTTCCTCCGCAACAAAATTGTAATCGTCTGTTTGCTTTTTTGTTCTCAATATTCAAACTATTCTTAATTCTCCAGTCAGCTGCCCAACATAACTTCACTGAATCCAGCAGGTACTGGTGGCAGCAACGTACTGACATAACCTTGGATAACCCCCAAAACACTTGGCCTACACGAACCCGCCGTTCTTTCTTCTCCAATGGTTTAGGTATAGATTTTTTAATCACACGACCTAAAATTTTCTGAATAACATTACTTTAAATAGTCATTCATGAGCCAATTTGTTTATTTCGTCTGCAAATGCGTTAATTAAATTGTCTTGTAATGAAACATCTAGCTAAAACACTAAAGACTCACCTGAGCAACACTATATGTAGACTTCAGAATGTAATTGACAAAATTTCGCAAATTTCGCATAAAGTCCTCGAAACAGATAATCAAATACGGTTTGGACAACGGGACTTGAAAAATATTTGAAAAACTTGAACCTATTTCTCGAAACTACCATCGTGATTATTTTTTAATAGTCTATTATAGACCTAGAGCCTAGAGCACTCCTTTGTCTTCAAAAATGTGACTCTTATAAACCCTGTGTAACTAATGGATAATCCATTTATCATTTGTCACAAAGCAGTTATACATTTACTATAGTACCGCAAGACTTTCCAATTTCTTGCGAGATATTGGAATTCTTCCATCTTCGGTCAGGGTCACGGCCGGCGGCGGATGTTGAGAAACGGAATATCCAAATATAATGATGAGTGGGAATTGCCGCTTCTTTACTCGATACGATTATGATACAGTAACGACATAG
Source organism: Thymelicus acteon (assembly GCA_951805285.1). Classification (NCBI taxonomy): domain Eukaryota; kingdom Metazoa; phylum Arthropoda; class Insecta; order Lepidoptera; family Hesperiidae; genus Thymelicus; species Thymelicus acteon. The sequence continues at coordinate 7,793,162 of OX638227.1, read as the reverse complement.
CTTTATAATTCAAGTGGTGCCACACTGCTGTTATAAAATGTTTTAAAACATTATTTAATCCTATAACATTTTATTAATCACATTTCACACAAAAAAATCTTTGTCCTTTTTTCAAAACAAATTATTATTCCATGCCAACCAGCCAACACCAATAAACTGCTCCCTTCGCATCACCCACCACGCCTCACCACTTCTGCATCTCTAAACACTTCTACGTCGCTCTTCTCTCTACACTCCGTCACAATTAACTAGTGCAGCATCTTTAAGCTCCACGAAATGAAGTTTAAGTTTGCGTGAGTACACAGTACTCCATAAGAGATGATCAACATGGGACCCGTAATTAACGATTCGACAAAAAAAATGATACGTCATGACGTATACAGGTTCACATTGTATACGGAAACGAATTTTTCGCGATTCGTCAAAATGTCCGAAAAGATGTTCAAACAAGATTTGTATTTTTTGACGAATGTGATTTTTAAAATGGGGGGTAAGGGGGACCGGAAATAACATCTTAGCCCGACCCAAATGTCAACCTCACCTGCACGCATTATCTTTCTTTCTATACTCTCTAGAAAGATGATGGCGACGATTCTACAATCGTCGTGGTACTCCCTGCTAGACAACTGACGAGGCCCTGGCGACCGAATAATGGCGGTATAACCATATACCCCAAACCGAAACAAACACGGTGGGAAGAGGCTACAGCGACCTTGGAGGCAAAATAACTCCTAAAATGTCTGGTGCAGAAGGCAAGGGGAAACCACTGCACTATTTTCCCAAGAAAGTCATGAAGGTACAAACAGGAATACAGAAGTGGCCATGCGACCCGCTTAGCAACCGGCGCCATACTGCGTTCGGGGCAGATGGTGTGAAATCTGCTACCGACCATGCGTGTGTAGGAAACCAGGCACCACATGGAAAAAAGACTACTGGAATTTCCATGAAGTTACGACACACCCAGAAGATAGGTACTTGGAACGTACGTGGCTTACTACAACCAGGAAAGCTTAACATGCTTGAAAGGGAACTGGATCGATGCAGTTTATGTATGTGTGGTCTCAGCGAAACCCACTGGAAAGGCAATGGACATTATACCACGGAAAGGAACATTGTATATTTCTCCGGTAATGACAGCAGCAGCAGAAATGGAGTAGCCTTTCTAATTCCGAAACACCTAAAGAACTGCGTGATTGGATACGAACCCGTTAATGATAGAATAATAAGTATCAAGCTCAAAGCAAGCCCTGTTAACCTAAACCTAATTCAAATTTACGCCCCAACAAGTACTGCAAGCGAGGAAGACATAGAGACCTTCTACTCAGCTTTGGAGACGACCATCCTAAAAATCCCCAAGAGAGAATTACTTCTAATCATGGGTGATTTTAACGCAAAGATTGGCTCCGATGCCCATCTAATGAGTCCCTGCGCTGGCAAGTTTGGACTTGGACAGCGTAATGAAAGAGGCGATCGTCTCATACAATTTGCTGCCGATAACAATATGGTGATAGCCAATAGCTTATTCCAGCATCACCCTCGGCGACTTTATACATGGACATCACCTGACGGGAGCTATCGCAATCAAATTGACTACATGTTGATTGCATCCCGTTGGAGGACTTCAATAAAGAATACACACACCTTGCCTGGCGCTGATTGCGGATCTGACCATCAACTCTTGGTGTCCAAGGTTCAACTCAAACTAAGAGCTGCTAGAAAATCTGGACACCAGAAAAGACTCGTAGTGGATGATAAATCGAAATTTACAGCAGTACTTCAGCAAAATTGGTCACAATGGACTTCTGGTGACCACATCTCCGAGTCTTCTGACATGGTCTGGGACCGGGCGAAACAGGTAATTGGTAACGCCGTCAAATGTTCAAAACCTTCTGCAGGGCCTCACAAAAGACAACATTGGATGAGTGACCATACTTTAGCACTGGTTGAGGAAAGAAGGAAGATGAAGGCCTCAGGAGCTGAAGTGAGAGAACTGAATGCGAAGTCTGCCCAAATACAAGCTGCATGCAGGCGTGATCTTAACACCAAATACCAAAATATTGCCGAAGAACTTGAAGCCCATGCAGACAAACATGAAACTCGAGACCTACATCAGAAAATTCGACAGATCACCAAAACTTTTAGCGCTAAAACTTGGGCTATTGAGAATTCCCAAGGCGAAACAGTGACAGAGATAGATAAGATTGCCGAAACATGGAAGGAATACTGTCAATCTCTGTTTAACGACCCACAAGCGCACTATTATAGGTCGACAGAGCCACGAGATGAGGACAGGGAGCCAATCATTCTCAAGGATGAAATCAGAGCCGCAATAAAACACCTGAAAGACGGAAAAGCCACGGGCAGGGATTCAATTCCCATTGAGACTATTAAAGCTTCAGGAGAGTATGGTGTCCAGATCTTTCATCAATTATGCAACAAAGTATGGCACACAGGAACATGGCCTCGAGATTGGGCTCATACTGTACTTGTCCCGCTACATAAGAAAGGATCCACGAAAGTGTGTAGTAACTACCGCCTCATTGCGCTTATCTCACACGCAAGCAAAATTTTACTACACGTGTTGAACGAAAGGCTCAAATCATATCTTTCCAAAGAAATAGCGCCAGAGCAAGCAGGCTTTGTTAAGGGAAAAGGTACCAGAGAGCAAATTCTAATAGTACGCCAAATAATCGAGAAAGCCCGCGAGTTCAACAAGCCAACTTACATATGCTTCGTTGATTTCGCGAAAGCCTTCGATTCCGTTAAATGGCCCAAACTTTGGAATACTCTTTTAGAAATGGGCACCCCAACACACCTCGTTTACCTCCTTAAACGGCTCTATGAAGACGGAACAGCATCTGTAAGAGCAGACGATAACTATTCAAGCCATTTTCATCCCAGTGCCGGAGTTCGTCAAGGGTGCATAATATCACCGCTTCTGTTCAACATCTACACAGAGCTTATAATGAGGATCACCCTTGAAGATTGGACAGATGGAATTTCAATTGGTGGCTTAAAAATATCCAATTTACGCTATGCGGATGATACCACCTTATTCGCATCCAGTGACCGTCATTTGGAACAACTGTTGCAGAGATTAGAGTGCACTAGTCTGGAATTCGGACTTAAAATCAACCGCCACAAGACCAAGATTATGATTGTGGACAGGGTCAATAACAACTTACCCGAAATCACCCAAATTGCGAATTGCCAAGTGGTGCAATCATACATATATCTAGGGGCACTTATCTCAAACAATGGCGGATGCATGGATGAGATAAAGCGACGAATGGCAATTACGAGGTCTGCTATGGATAAGATGAAGAGAGTATGGGGAAACCGTAATATTACAAAAACCACCAAAACCCGCCTAGTGAAGGCGCTGATATTCCCCATATTTCTCTATGCGGCAGAAACGTGGACCCTGCGAGAGAGTGAGAGGCGGAAGATAGACGCTCTAGAAATGTGGTGCTGGAGAAGAATGTTGCGAGTTTCCTGGACTTCTTTTCGCACAAATATATCTATTCTCAAGGAGATAGGTGTTAAACAGCGTCTGTCTTCCACAATACGAGCTCGCATTCTGTCGTTCTTTGGACATGTTTCGCGGCGTGGACATAGTTCCATTGAAAAGCTTGTGGTGCAAGGTAAAGTTGAGGGCACAAGACCTCGTGGCAGATCACCGATGCGCTGGACAGACCAGATCAAAGCTGCTGTGGACGCCCCCGTCCACGAATGCACACGAAGAGCAGCGATTCGTGAAGAATGGCGGAGAATTGTGAGGCGTGCCACAAATACCGAATGACCACGACCACTCTGCCAAGAGTGTAGCGACTTAGAAGAAGAAGATTTTTAAAAGACGGTACATCATGTAAGACTAATGCGTATTCTTAACGATTCGTGATTCGTATGACGTCAAAATAAAAATACGAATCGTGAAAAATGAAGATACGGCAAAAAACACGAATCATCCTCATGTGTATGAGCAGTAAGATGTTGTCGCGTCGTCCGGTGAAAAAGCTTCAATCTTTCGCGAGGACAGTTTGACTTATTGTGATACTATACATATATGTGAGATATAGTTTGAAATCATTCCAGTCACGCCTACAATGGCGATATTATTCATAGTGATCGTTATTTGATTCGTCGAAAGAAAAACTACTGTGCGTATCCCTAGGCGTTAGGTCGACGACACGAAAGTGTACGAGGTACATTCTTATAGATTCCCTGTCATGATAAATCTTCAAATATTTTATAATGTGCTCAATATACTTTGGTTCGTAAAACTCGTAAATCACTACAGTACATTACACTATCTGGTAGTAGCAGCGAGAGAGCAACGACTTAATCCCCGAAACACGATATTTATTGTTATTCAAAGCGCTTTATTTCCATGCTTTATTGTTGCGATTTTATTATACATTAATCAACACGTATATCCCGTGGAGGCGGCGCGGCGGGGCAGCCTGGCTTTGATAAACTATTATAAAGGTAACAGTTCGAAAATCAGATCACGATGAATTGATCACTGCCATTATTATATGGATGATGGTGAGTTGTCATATAAGGGCATACAATATTATAATTCCTGACGAAAAGGAGTTGCCTCAGGGCGTTTCCCTGAGTATATCAAGACTTAGATACCCGAAGGGAAGCAAGGGTATGTTACTAATGAAAAAAGCGGCCAAGTGTGAATCGGACTCGCTCATTAAGGGTTCCGTAGCGGCAAGTAACATAATATAAAAGTTCTTGTAGTTCGTTGTAACTTTGATCAATGTTTTTTGCGGTTTACGATTTATGACGTATTAAAAAAAAAACTACTTACAAAATATCATTCAAACCAATTTTCGTTGGAAGTTTTCATGGTAATGTACATCATATATTTTTTTTAGTTTTATCATTCTCTTATTTTAGAAGTTACAGGGGGGACACACACATTTTACCACTTTGGAAGTGTCTCTCGCGCAAACTATTCAGTTGTTTAGAAAAAAATGATATTAGAAACCTCAATATCATTTTTGAAGACCTATCCATAGATACCCCACACGTATGGGTTTGATGAAAAAAACATTTTTGAGTTTCAGTTCTAAGTATGGGGAACCCCAAAATTTAGTGTTTTTTTCTATTTTTATGTGAAAATCTTAATGCGGTTCACAGAATACATCTACTCACCAAGTTTCAACAGTATAGCTCTTATAGTTTCGGAAAAAAGTGGCTGTGACATACGGACGGACAGACAGACAGACAGACAGACAGACAGACAGACATGACGAATCTATAAGGGTTCCGTTTTTTGCCATTCGGCTACGGAACCCTAAAAATAACAGGCGTCATTGATGACAGGCTAAAATGACAGCAACCGTCACATTTGATAATAACCCTCGAAAAAAGAGCTTGAAACACCTGAACAGAACTTCATAAATTGCAGCTAAGAACCATCTCGATCATATCAGCTTTCAAACAAAAATAATCAATCCATTCGTTTAGGACCTACGATTCACCAGACAGACACACAGATACGTCAAACTTATAACCCCCCCCCCCCTCCTTGTTGCGTCAGGGGTTAATACGTTTTTCATCAAATAAAACACGTAAAATTTTTATGCTTGACGAGTAACCGCCCTCGCTTTGCTTCGGTTTTCTTATTTTTTTTACACCTTGGGATTTTATTATTGGAGTTTTATTAAGGATTCCTATTTTTTTTTTATATAATATAGCCTATGTCATCCGGGGATACACAGCTTCCCCACAGTGAAAGAATTTTTGAAATCGATTCAGTAGTTTCGGAGTGATCAAATCTCTCCTCTTTATAATATTAGTATAGATATAAGACACGGTTTATACCTAACTTAAGAAGTAAGTTAGGAGCAAGCCAAATAACGCGACGTGTAACATCAGCATTAAATAAGTTAAGTCTCCAGGTGACTCCGAGGTAAGCAATTACATAAAGTACATTTAAGTAGTAGTAAAGATGAAACATAAAGAATTCAGCTCTCTAGGTAGTAGCTTACATAATAGAAAAGTAAATTCTACAAAGAATTTCATTAGTAGATAATAATAGAATTAGTCAAGCATACTATGTGCAATAGGATGCACATAGCTATATGAAAACTATCGTTCCGATTTCTAATCTCACGCAAACAATAGATACGGCGAGCAAACCACTAATTACCTAGTGCCTAGAACAATAATAGAAATACCCCTGTAATACCATAATAGTATGAAACCAGAAAATGCAAAATCAAAATAAAAATCTTATATATTAAGTATTTAGTATAAAATTTCAAGCTGAGTGGTTTCGTTTTATGCTTTAATTAATAATGAAAATGTTATTTTCACGTTCTGTGTAGCTAAAAGACAGGACATGTGAATTTTTGGGAGTACTTTTCAATACTCCATGATCTACTTTAAGGGTTTAAGGACGTGCGACTAAATCCTTTTAGTTGACCAAAAGGTCGGTAAGTGTCGGTAAGATCAGAACGAAAACTATTAGACTACTGGCCCATGCACAAAAATCATGGGTCATATGAACCACCAGGTGACGTATATAGGACGATATAAGAGCATAAAATAATAAGATTCAGCACTATGCCGTCACTTGTAAGCTGTCCAACTGAGTGCTGGTGAGAATTCAAAAGTGCAAGTAGGGTGAGTAAATTTTGGTCATTTGATTCTGTACGGCATTTTTAACCATCGATAGGGCCATGAAAAATAATAAGAAAGCGCGCAGTGCCGTACAAAAAAGGTGGTCCACAAAGTCGGTAAATGTTTTTGATTTGGTGACAATTTCGAGGGTAAATTTGGTCATTTGATTCTGTACGGCATCAGTTTCATACTGTTGCAATACAACTTCTAATCCATTATTCCGCAACGCCGTACAAAAAATCGTGCACAAGGGGAAGAAATCGAGGGTTGCAACCCCCTCTTTTTCAGTTGTCCGGGGGGTCATTTGAAAAAGTACGGCTTCGGTTCCAATACATTTTCTAGGACTCAAAAGTACTATTAAAAATTGGAACCGAAGCCACCACCACGGATTAGTGATCAGTATATTAAAACATATAAAAAGAAGCTTGTATTAAAACATTTCTATAGACGGCCGTCTCGAAGTCATATAAGTCAGTCAAACATTAATAAATACAAACTTCACATAGTCGGTTGAAACTGTTGTAACCTTCCCACTTTCGGGCTTGAGGCTCCTGTCACAGAAACACGGGTTAAGGCCATGATGTACATAATATGCAACCTCCTCTCCTCGAGCTTATACGTGTGCAGTCGAGAGTAAATCGCAATAAAATAAAAAGAAAATATTTAGGGTCGATGTATGATTTTTTATTTTTAACACATCTCCCTCATCTAGGTAGATGTTTAAAATAAATCAAATATATTATTCTATATTAGATTATTTTCAACAAAACATAACAAAAGTTTTACGAATACTGTGGTATTATAAAATTTTCCAGAATAGATTGAAAAACAAGCGGTCGTAAACAAAGTGAAACATATTTATACAAAACCAAATAAAAATACCACGTACAACATTACCCTAAGGGCGAAAGCTAAAATAATTTTATGAAAATAATCATAAAATTATCTTTATTACCAGGCACATAATGTTAATATTGTTTATTTGAAAGTTTATATAATTAAGTTATACATAGGTACTACACGTATTATGTCTCCTGAGGTTATACATATTTACACTAATGTGAAAATTTTAATCGGTTTCTGAACCTTTACATATTTTTTAAACTGTTGTGTGTGTAAGCTTTGTTTTCGATATAGATAAAACATAATTATCTGTATATATTTTTCAATCTATCTGTATTTTGTGGCGTGACTCTGAACCGGTATTATGCCGAATATACAGATATTTACCGACCTGATTTAAATGCAACATATTTATAACTAACTAGCTGACCTGGCGAACTTCGTATCGCCTAAGAAGGTAACAAATCAGAGATCATTAATATCGGTACAGCCGTTCTTAGCCGTTATAGTTTTTGTGTGCATATCTCCTCCCTCTCCCGCTCCTGCTCCCCTCCCTTCCCCATGTTACAACTATAAAAATTAATTTTTGTTTCTAACAGCTATAAGCTTACATATTAATTTTCATAATTCTGAGTTCAAAAATGACGAAGTATTACCCCTTAGATAGTTTTCCTTATAAAGTCGTCACATAAACTATTTTTGGGAATTTTTTCACTTGTCCAACTCCAACCGTTTAGTCGGCAGGGGGGGGGACACTTGACTCTAACCAAAATTAGCACTTTAAAGGCAAATATTTCGCAAACGACCCCTTAATCAACCTCGTTAAAAAAATTTTCTTTAAAATTGTTGTTGTTTACTTTATACCTTCGTCTTTGAGTCACAGAAATGCACATGAGTACCAAATTTCAACTCATTTGGTCCAGTAGTTTCGGAGTAAATTGTCTGTAAAGGCCGGACCGACATACGAATGATCCTACAAGGGTTCCGTTTTTCGTACGAAACCCTAAAAATTAACAGTGATAACAGTGATAACCATAATGAAATAAATATCATCGTTAGAGGGGGAAATAACGATAAAAATGTAAACGGACCGAGGAGTTGCTACTAAAAATTAACCCAATGATCAACATCTGTCACAAGTGACATCGTATCCTGGACTACTCCTGACCTCCAGGCTATACCCTCATCAGCCAGTGTATCTATGCCTGTAATCAACTGAAACACGACTCTATATTATCTTGAAGATTGGGTTGTTAGTCCAGGCTAGATTACCTACTAGCGATACTCCGACGTTGTCTAATAACACGGCTTGTAGCGGGCCCGGGTAAATTAATTAATATTTGCTTCGTATAAATATCAACGCGTTTGTTACTGAAGCATATACCTACAGTTTATGGTTAGTGTTAATAGTGTATTCTAGTGTTAAAAGACGTTTAACGATTAAATATTTTTTTTACATAATTCTTGACAAAAAATAACCGACTTCAAAATTAGGGATAACTCAATGAAAACTACTCGTCAAATCTCACTCAAATTTAAATGATCATATGACTAGCACCAGCTTTCGAATATAATATATCATACAAACAATCATCAAAATCGGTACAAAAAAAGTTATGAGGTAACACACATACAAAAATTAATAAAAATACAGTCGAATTGAGAACCTCCTCCTTTTTCTGAAGTCGATTAATAATTGAATCGCAGATGGACCGACGGCATGTGACTTAATTAAGTGGTATCGATAGATGAATTTAAGAACTAAATTATTGTGATTTGAGGTTTTTTTTGCGGTTAAACTGTGGTAAGCGGCCGTGGCCCGTGACCACTAAACGTGTTCTTTGTACTCGTTAACTAGCTTTTCTCAATAATATAAAGGAAAATATAAAACAAATGAAAATTACACAGTGTTTCTGCTTTATTGCAATATTTTATGAACAGAAAGGATTTCTTTGTACAATGTACGTCATAAATTGTATTAAACCTTTTTACTTTCGCAAATAACCGACATAAAATAAAATAAAATTAGGAAATTGCAAATGTATGTTAAAAATTTTTTGTTTTCCATGTATTACAATGTGAGCATAGCTTATTAAACATGAGGATATTAATATTGTTCTAGCTAAATCAGGCCACCATTACCTGTAAAATCAAAAGTTCCTGTTCTCGGTCTGGGTGTGTTCTTGTCTTTGTATGTTGTCCAGTGCACCCAGGACACAGGAAATCCTAGTGTAGGGTTATGAACTTATGAGTGTGTAGCGTAATTGTATTTAATGCCAAATTATAAGTTAATCCAATACAAGAAGATTTCGCACACCTTAGAAAAACCACCATCAAAACTTATCAGATTTCCACATCATACTTTTCTTCACGATTCTTTTCTAATACGAGCAAAACCTACAAAATTATTCACACAGAATCCGAAACAAGGCCCTCGGTAGGCATGCAGCCTATAATGAAATCTCCATTAACCCATCCAATATAAGGATCCTGATAGTTTTACCACCAAGTATTAATAACAGCGTAGGCAAGTGTTACCGCCGACATAAATATTATCGTACACACCATAGTGACACCACATTCCGGCAGAACGCCAAAATGTTACCCGTTAAATTGAAAATGACTGTTCATAAAATAATAAAAGGTAAGGTTGAAAAGCCTGGTTGAAATTATGTTCGACTTGGAAATGAAAATAAAATACGATGTGAAATGGGAAACAAAATAAGAAGAATATGAACTAAAAGAATAAACACAGTTTGAACATTAAGCAAACTTAGGGGGTTCGAACATTTTAGTATGGAACCTGGCATACCTACCAGTTCGCCATTTTGAAAAAACCTTGTTTCGGCGGCCAGTGATGAAACATGTGCCAATAGACGGAGTAAGTGATGAAAATCAAAAAGTATTCAGTGATGAAGTGTCGTAAATGATATACTTTCTGAGATATTTGAGTTCAAAACCGTAAAAAAATAAAGCAAAAATCTTAGTTTGGCGGACATTGATAAAACATGTGTCATTTGATAGACTAACGGCCGGTCTCAATAATCTACTAACAGATGGAAGACTGTGGATAGAGCTATCATTAGTATGTTATCTGTCATACTTGTCAATTTTTTAGACGCAAAAATTGACAAATATGACAGATAACATACTAATGGTAGCCCTATCCACAGTCTTCCATCTGTTAGTACATTATTAAGACCGGACGTAAGTGATTACGATCAAAAAGTATTCAGTGATAAATAAATTCTTATAGGTTTTCCTGTAATATATAAATAAAGAACTATTTTATGTATTTTTCTCAAAATTCTATCCTCAGTATTTACTGAGTAAGGGGGGGAGAATGGACAATTTTCGTTCTTATAACTACATAGCAAAAATATATTTGAAATCCTTACAATAAGCCCTTTCATTTGACATGCCACACAATACGGTTTGCAAAACAGTTATTTTTAAATTTTGATTTCGTAAATTTGTTTTTCAAAATTCATTTGTTTTCTTTATACCTTCGTCTTTGGGTCACAAAACAGCAAATGAGTACCAAAGGGCAATGTCCATATTCGGCTATTCGTGGACAGCATGCTCAAAAATAAATAATTACACGAAAAAATATATTTTGTTTTTTTAACTTATACACCCGATTTATTTTCGTATCAATTTACTTTTTTAAAATAATATGTTTAATTTATCATTCTAATGATTTAAAACTTCCTATTGTCACATACACAGAGTAGTTAGCAACATTATTCCTATAACGATAATAAAAACGATATATCGATGTTATTTCGAAGTTTTAATTCTCACGACAAAAAGTTAAGTTTGGTAAGGTACACGTATAAAAAGCAATAAACTATAAATAAGGTATTATTTTTACTAGTATAACATATTATTTTATGTACGTTGCTTTTATAATAATTCACGATAGTGAACAATATATCGATGTTTTGCAAACATGCTCGAATCGATGCATTGTTTGCATCCCCAACTGACAGTTGGCAACTGTCAATCGTTGGACATATCACATAACAAACTAATCAACGTAGAACTTTCAAGTCGCATTCGCTTTGTTTTTTGCATAGTGGATACTTTCGTCTGTGTTTTTCATCATTAATATTATTTACTTTGGCTTACGAAAATGGATTTGAACCCTGGTGTATTATTTATAATATATTGTATGAAAATGAAATACATGGCAGAGATGCTATAAACAATATTGTTGCAACTCCATTGTGGGCCGCAGAACAGTAGGTTGGTCATAGGTGTGCTCATATAATGACTGTTATTTGGTTTCTGAGCTGGGCAAGGTACAGAGATGATATAAATGCACCAGCCCAGTTCTTGGACAATATATTAATAACATACGAGTCAGATTAATAAACAAAAATGTCAAGGAGATTGTGCGTTTTCTTTAAAATACCTACAAAATATTTATTCAAATAACCAGTATAATAAACATCTGGTTACAAAACAATTATTATTTTCGTTTTTAAACTGAGTAAAGGTATTAAGCCTATATAATATTTATGTTGAAATGTGGTGTTCACTGATAGCCAAATGTCCATACAAAGTGGACATTGTCCTTTCAACTCATTTAGTCCAGTAGTTTCGGAGAAAATTGGCTGTAAAGGGCCCTAGATAAAAGGTCGCCCAGATCCAGGTTTTTTCGGTTCTCCATTCGGAACCCTAAAAATAACTTAAAAAAATACGAGTGTAAGGTATTAAGTACCTTGTACCTGAATTCAGCCGATCACACCTAAGTGACAGAAGCAGTTATAGGCACTCAGACTGCTGCACCAAAATGTTTATTATTACATTACATTAATAAAAATTATTAAATTCCCGAATTAAATGTCATTTGAATAAACCAATTTATCTATGATTTTAATTCACTAGTTCCTACACTTCAGTAAGTCCTGTTATGAATGAAAGTGCCCTCAAGTGTGAGAGATATAAACGTTGATAGGTACATTTCGAGGAAGTTGGAGAGCCGCCAGATAACTTAGCTAAGCGGTTGAATATGTTCGCCAAATAGGCTGAAGTCACAGGGCCTAAAATAGGCATGGTAATAATAGGTAACTGGTAATAACAGGTAATATAAATAAATAAAAAATAAATAGTAACAGTATACTGGGTTTAATAATTTGATACATAAATTAATAAAGAAGCCTTTCAAAAGATAGCAATATTCAACAGACTTGACGAATGTTTTTAAAGGAATCTTCAAGGAATTTTAAAAGGTACTCGTGACCTTTTAAAATTGTGAGATAGCTAAAACAAGAAAAGAAAGAGATAACTAAAAAACATCTGAAATGCAACGAATTATGTACTGCAACATCCAGGAGCCAGTGACGTGGGCATTAGTAAACTTTCAGCCCATCATTGGCTCGGTCAAGTCTAGAGCACATATTGACAGTTATCTCGTAATGTTTGCCGTTCCCATCCGTCTCTCCTGATGTGTTCAATGAAAACATCGCCTTCAACTCGGATTAGGTATTATTTGGGACCAAGATTTTTCAAACGGTGATAAATTTACATTTAAAAAATATCTACTGTAATTCTCACGAAATTACTAAAAACATTGAAAGAAAGAAAAAAGGAAATTGATATTTTAACAATAACAAACCTTTAAGGTATTTGTTCTGGTTGCTGAGGTGATCTATCTGCAATCTAATCCATCGAGGAGTTCCCTCGCCTTGAGCCAACACTGCGCGTAGCATCAGGTTACCATCATAATAAAAATGCATTGTCATCAGACGTAAAGCAATATGCAAAACATCAATTCGTAGGATAAGGAAAAAGTTCTGATTCAGTTTGCAATAATTGATCCATACATGCGAAGTGCTACTAAACTATGCCCCAACTTAGAGTCACTAATGGTTACTTAAATAGCTCCTTAGTACAGAATCACAATTCAAATACTGTACTAAGGAGCGATTTAAGTTACCATCAGTGACTGAGTTGGGGCGCTAAAGCACAAAAAAAGTTAAATAAAAGCTTACAAAAATAGCAAAAACATCAATTTGATTCCTCTCTATACGTAAAGGTCATAAAGGTTAGTAATGGTTGGTTAGTGGCAATTTATATAAGTAAGATAAATTCCGTTCACGCCAATGAAGGACGTACGAGGGTCCTGATCTATCTATCTATTGGATTCACAACGTCGAGTCAGTCCCCAAAAACACTTAGCGGCGTCGTTAACTATATGTAATTCGGCCTAAGGGAAAGATGTGAAAAAAGTTTATGTAACCTATTGAGAACAAAGTGTAATCTACAGAAAATACACTAGATATTGATCGCTGCATAATAATACAATTGGTACAAGTACTATTATGTCTTCTGTGTTGGTACTAACAACAAATACTCGTTACAAAATTATCAGAAGGAAACAAAAGGCAAAGAAACAAGCGGCGTGGATTTCCTTGCAATCAAAGAAAAATTCGAGAGCGTATCACATCACGAAGCAAAATTCCATTCACCTATAAATTCCTGCTACAGAACTGATACGGCGCGATATAATTTTAGTACAGACTCAAATTGACGCGACGGTTTCACACGCCCTCAGAAACTTGGAAGCTTTTACGAATTTTCGCCACTAACGTATACTTAGTTGGAGGTAAGAGTACACAACTGGTAGTCAAATTATGAACAGTAACTTTTAGATAAATTTTTGGATAAATGGCCGAAAATTGCTAAGATCACATTGATTAGTTTAGGTGTTAGCTATACTGAAAAACTTAACAAAGCACATGATGTCGATCAGATCGAACTGACTCAATATAAGCTTACTTGTAAGTACGCAAAAGTAAGTACTGTTAAAAAATTTACTGTACTTAAGCATCCTAAGCGATAACTCAGCGAACGTTAAGGGGGACAGAAAACAAAGCGATTGAGTCTGTTCTGTACTTCCTCTATCTTTTTTGTCACGATCTATTAATGAGGAGAATGCGTACTATCTAGCAGAGGGTTCTTTTATCCTCAGCTCGTCACAGACGAATTTGTTTTCTCCCCACCGGATATACTGACGGTAACGTGATCTCATTCCCTGACGTATTTTCTTTGTACAGATATTAATTATGGTCTCAACAGTTTCTGCTAACAAGATGGCTATAATAAAAACCTTATATAGATTATTTTTAGACGAAGAATTTAATTTTGTTCCAGAATTATCTTTTGGCACAGGAAATTAACTAAAACAATTAACGGGAACGGAAATTAACTAAGAGATCCTCTCTGCGGTCCAAATTCGACCGTAATTCAATATGTCAAAGGTAATTTCACACTGACATTTGTGAATTATTATGCGTGTGTGTTAAGGGATAAATCCCTTAACCACGCCTGTAAACTTTTTAATGATGAATTTGTGAACTGTCGAATGGTAAGGTAAATATTTTTCGAACATATGATAAAATCGTAGCATATACGTAAAAATATATTAGTACGTTCAACCAAACCTATTTATTTACCTAGAAGAGAATTTTGTATTCTGCTCATGTGAGTTGAAACTTGGTACATATCAAGACAAACAAATAGTACGGATGTTTTAAGAATTTATCAACACAAACAAAAGATTTATCTGGTAAAAATCCTATCGATAAATCTAATTCGCTATCGTAATCCACATGAATTGTGTTACAAATACTACTCGTCCTCAATACATTGAAAACATCCAAACTGACATTGGTTCAAAGGTATAATGAACTTAAATGCGATATTAATCCTTCTGAATCAATAAAGAATTTGAATTTTTTTACTAACAAAATATTCCATTGGGCCTCAGTAAATACCATAATAAAATACAATTTAACATGGTCTTTCTTTTCGAATTCGCCTCTTTTTTGTTTTCAGCAGTCATCAAATAAGTCCGTTAAGGGCATAAGGGGGCGTAGGTACATAAATTACGTGAAACTTTTTTAGCGATTTCCAGACCCCCTCCTCCCTGGTGAGATGTCGTGAGATTTGGCTCAACCGCTTCACATTCCCCCTAATCTCACGTATTTTTTTACAATATACTATATGTTTCTAGTATAATAATATACAATCAACAGACTTGATGAAAAAAATCAAATGTGTTTTTTTATCATATTTTCGTTTCGTGCACTTTGTTTAAGATGTCCTATCAGTCGTTCCTATTTGACATTGTAGAGAAAGAACATGTTTTACTTAATTCAGTACTATCTTTACTGAATGTTTTTTGCGAAAAAAAAATACGTGATATTTGCTGAGACTCTTCTCAACGTAAGATTAGATGAGATTCTGCTTGAATGGTCAGCGTTAAACCTTGTTGCTTTAATAACATTGAGTGCTAAACGGGGTGTAATCCACCCGATGGTCGGCTATCGCAATCGAACTAAAACTAACCTTTGGACGGTTGTTCTCCGAAAAGCGAAGGCTTGAATGAATACCCATTAAAATACTTGTTTTAATCTTGTAGAAAGTATAGGGTTTACATTATAGCCGATTTAGCAGATATTGTTTTGCAATATCATTAAATACGAATAATTAATGTGTCAACAATTTTAATCAGGAAGTACATCTGCCCACAACAGTATCCTTATAGGATCGCTCACGCGGTTTATTTGTGAGTCTGTCTGTTAATTTTTTTCCGAATCTATTAGGAAAAAAGTTGAATCTTGTTAAACACTTCATAGGGTGATTCATGGTACCTAAACATCTAAGTTTCTTGATGTAAAACGACTAAAACAATTAACCTAAAGGAAATAATTTTTCAACCAGTTATTAGTACAAATAGTCCTAACATCGTTTCCGTTGACGGCGCGGCGCCGTGCATTATGCAAGCTATTACGCGTACCAATGTAATCAGACCCCTCCCGTACTAGGAAACCTGCACGCGATCGTAACTTATATGGGTTTTTTACCGTCTGTGCTTGAGTGAGGGATAGGATTAGGTGTGATAACCAATTTGCTGGCTACTATTGAGTTTTATGACCCGTGTGGCGCAATGGTTACCACTGACCGCCACGCCCAGGGTTGGATTCCCAGCGAGGCGGAATTGGAAGAATGAGTTTGAATATCTGTTCTCGGTCTGGGTGTGTTGTGCTTGTCTTTGTGTGTTGTCCATGGCACCCACGACACAGGGGATCCTGTGATGCTATAAGGCTATGAGTGTGTACTGTGTAGTGTGTGTAATTATCATAAGCTCTCTGGTTTAAAACAATCGTAGCTCGCGTACATTCGATTACGTCAGACGTATGATGATTTTTGTTGACATAACTTTCATATTACATATTTAAACATAACAAAAATACGCATTTTTAATGCTCATACACTCATACCCGCTCTAGGATTCCCTGTGTCGCAGGTAACGTGAACAAATAAAACAATACTAACAGAATAAAAGCAGAGTTCTATAGAAGAAAGATAGCTGCATCAACTCGTCTGTGTTTCACACAGGGTACAACAACAGAAGACGAGGTATAGAACTAATGGATGAATGAAACGGCTTACTCTACAAGTTGGTGTCACATCATCCGATAAAGAAAACATAATTAAAATAAAAAAATGGTTGTCTGTAAAGTCGGTTTACGGACGGTAGTTTAACGTGATAACGTCATGACAAAGCTCCGCACCGCTCGCCTACGGCATCGGCTACGATACGCCGATCGTGCCTCTCTCTCACTTTTGCCGCTCTCTCGCTCGCGGAACGCTACATTTTTTCGTGCGTGCGCCCGGCGTTTATCGTTTTAATAGACGTTATCACGTCAAAAATACTGTAACAAAATAGTAATTTTAGTTTTTGATTAATTTATTGGATATTTTAATGTCTCTCACAATTTGAGAACCGCTTGTTACAAACCCATTTATTATGACTGCTAATAGTGATTTAAGGTTGTGTCGTGACAGTACATAATGTGTAATTCGACATAAACTGTCGACTAAATTCACACTCTCAGTTGCAAAACGCAATAAACGGATGATTAACTATGCATATTGGTCATTTTATAGCTCGCTTGGAGCTTGTGTCTTCGGTCTCGACGTTATTCGACGTTAAGTTTGTCAAGGCACATTAAACCTTAATCCTTCCCTAACTCCTATGTTAATTTACACAAAAGTGACGTAGAGTATGGGCCAAACAATAGATACAAACCGTGCCGCCTAAGTTTTAAGAAAAAGTATAAGAAAATTTTGTTTCTGAAAGTAAGGTGCAGCGCAGACGGCACACTGTCCGTGACGCACTTTTAAGTCTGTGAAAATAGAACCTTTGCAATTATATGCAGTAACGCATACGACGCGCAAAAAGTGCGGCGTATAAACTGTTTGCGCGCCATGTAGACATTTGTGCGCCCGCACACTCGATCGCACAAAAAGAGCGTCGTCTGCGCTGCACCTAATAGTGAACTGAAGTTACCTATGAAAGAAGTACTTTGGACTTGCGTCCAATACTATATGTATCATACATTCGGGCAGCCTCGTGGGCTTAAATCCCGACCGACCAACATCAATCCCTTGTTCGTTGTTTGAATTTCTCACATTAATATTTCACAAGCAACCCGAAACCAGCCAACTATGGTGTGTTGACTGATGCCGGTACCATGGAGTTAAGCGAATTACAAAAATAATGGCGTCTTTGGTCGTAATATTAATCAAATAGTTATTTACGGTGTGTTGACTGATGCCGGTGCCATGGTGTATACATAGACAATCCGCACTGTTTGGTTTTGAGTAAATGTGTCAAATCATCAAACGTCTTACAAAATACTGACTAAAATACTAAAATAAGTACTCAGAAGACTATTTTGTGCCATATCACGACTAGATAGGTACAACCGTTTATATTTACATCTTCAGAGTTATCGCAAAGGAAAAAGAAAACGGGTTTAAAAGTCACATCTTTTTAACTTAAATACCGTAAAATTCAAGTCGTTGAACTGTTTACTGCTAGGGTAACAAGCAGCCAAAGTAATTCAAACGGCGCTGATACTTCAACAAATTTTTATCACCAAAGTTCCTAACAACGAAGAGACATTGTAAAAGAACGGCAGAAGAAACGGATAGCTTCCTGAATGACTCAAGACATAAAGTGTCGCGAAAGTTTTCTTAGATGTGCTAAGAATACAATTGTTAGAAAGCCATTGTTGATCTCATTTTAAATGAACACGTGTATAGCTTGAAACGCATTCTCTACTTCATAATGAATTGAGCTTGGATAATGAGAGTACACGTTTATTATTAAGTTATATTTGTGGGGGTGAATGGAAGATAGTTAGGAAATGTGGGAAAGTGGAAGAACCAATCAGAGTGTACTCTCACTCTTTGGTCCATGACGCTTTTGTAAAACTTTTTTATTTGTCAATTTACATACCTTACCCTGGCATAAGATTGACTGACTTATTTAGGAAGTAAAGAAATAAAAAAATTTAACGCTACAAACTTTCCCTGAAGCAAGATTCTAATAACCTCTAGAGAAAATATTCAAGCTCGCTGAATATCATGAGAGGTCCTTGAAATTACAGACATAATATTTTTTTAAACTTGAGTAATCGCGGATTGCGGAATAAAATAACAGAAAAGTGAAAAAAGTTCAGTAATGAGTTGTCTCTTCAAAGTTTTAAAATTTACGAACAGTTACTCATTACAGCTGTGAACATAGCAACATCAGAATAGGCAGTCGTCGGCTTAATAGTCCAAGCCTTGTTTTAATTATTCATAATTACCATAATCATTCATACGTACCTCAGAAGAAAGCTAATTCAGAGGCGCACGCGTGTGGCAAAAACAAACTCGCATACCATACCAAGATGGAACGCCACAAATGTACCTTGATATTACCGCAAAAACCCCTCTTGAAAAGCTCATAAAGAGTCAACGACAATAAGACGACATGGAGGAAATCAAATCACCTCTAATGCATCTACAGACCCCACTCTAAACTCGTTCCACGAGCAATAAATTCAGATTACGATCACTGATTGCACTCACTGCAAATTCTCATTTCGTTTTCGAACGTCACTTACTTTTCTACGCTCCGTAGGTTCAGTTCGTTTCTAATTACTGGTTCAGTCAATTACGAGTGACGCATGACTTCTAATTCTTCTAGACTGATGGCTCTCATCAACATCAAAGAAGAGGTTAAGCGAAATGTTTGGACTTAATAGAAAATCCGACTTTGTTTAATTAAGGATATAATAGAGTACATTTTACGCCTTGTAAGTTCAATCTTATTTTTACGCGACTACTAAAATTATTACAATAAAGTACCAGAGCCGTATTTGGTGCTGTCTATAGAATTAATTGTTCCCGATTTGGTTTCCTGCCCAGTCAAATATTTAAATATGACCAAAAGAAAAATCTAAACTCGAGTAAAACTGTTATTATTATGAACATCAGTCTCGGAAACAGGTTTACAAAACAAATTGTGTATATTCTCTATTAAAGCCAAAACAACAAATTACCATTAATTCAGTTCCTGTCAAAATAAATCAAATTTCATATAAAAAGGAAACAAAAAGTGAGTCATGATCATGACTCGTTTTTAATATCTCCGTCTTTTCTCTCCCCGTATTATCTGACCTGTTCTACGCCAGGGTTATTATAAAGTCACTTGAAATGAGAAAATGCTTTCCCAGTCCTCACTTGTTTTTGTTACGTTCGTCATTTGTTTTACCATTTTATTTTGATAGGCCTATATCACAACGGATTAGATTGGAAGCCTTTGTTTACTCAAACTCATTTACACTGCCTTTACTGTTTTTTATTCATAGAACTTTGACAAAAAGACAGCTTTATTACAGCGGGTATTATCTCCAATATTAGATTTTGATTAATTTTGATATTTTATAAAAAAAAATTCAGCTAAATACCCAATGATATAAGGTTCAATTAAACGCGTACAATTTAATACACAATTCAGTGTCGACTAACTATCACAAACTAAGCTACCCACTGAAGAACCTTATAAAAGTCTGCATCTTAATTGACCTAACTTCTTTATAACTTGGCACCCAATTCGATTCCAATGCATTCATCGGCGAATACGGCGGACTTGTGTCCTTCCCTTCATAGAATTTATGATTGTAGTCGAATAAATTAGAAGGTAATCACGACGTTTTTATGTTTCATTAGGGTTCCGTACGAAGAAAAACGGAACCCTTTTAGGATCATTCGTGTGTCTGTCCGCCCTTTGCAGACTCCAAAACTACTGGACCAAAACTACTGGACCAAATTAGTTGAAATTTGGTACTCATGTACTTTTTTGTGACCTAAAGACGAAGACATAAAGTAAACAACTGAATTTTGAAAAGAAAAAAAATTAACGAAATCAAAAAAAGATCAAGAAAAAATTAAACAAAAACTGTTTTACTAACAGTATCGTGTGATATGTCAAATGAAGATCTCAAATACATTTTTATTATAGTTCTATAATGGATAGTTTCAAAATTATTCAAGAAAGAACGAAGATTTAAGCCAAAAATTGACCATTCCCCCCTTATCTCCGAAACTAATGATGCTAGAATTTTGAAAGTAAAACAGAATACTTCTTTATTTAAATATTACAGGAAAATTAATAAGAAGTAGGTATATGTTCTTAAAGGATAACGGTAAAAATACGAACAAACTTACATTTTCAGTCAGTTAACATATTTTCCCATACATTATATTTTATATGGGAGAACATGTTCTTCAATTACTATGTTAAACTCGATTTAAAACAACATATAGGAAATAGATAAATCAACGTACGGAACCCTCTCCACGCGAGTTTAACTGGCACTTGACCGGTTTATCATATTAACTGTTCATTATAAACGAATAAGCAAATTATTAATTATTGGGTTGATTTGTGACCGTAACATGAAGCGTGATTGGTAGGCACAGCGCACAACTGAAAACCCTTTTGATCACCTCACAGCCTTTTATTTTCTATCTACATAATACCACAAAATAGATGCACACAGTAAAATTTTATTGGTCTGAGAGTCGGTCACTATGAGAAAAGATCGAATACTTGGTGTAATAATGTGGCGTATTACGCCACATTTATTCTCCAATCCACCTTGGAATTTGGGTGGCAACAAGTATGGGTATAAAATCACCTTATACTGACAAGTTGTTTTAATAATTGAAAAAGGCAAACAACATACCTGCCATTTTGGGGATGTGGTGACGCCGCTCTCTCTCCCTGCACCAGGAACAAGGACCCTCGGTCTGCGTCCAGCAGAATGGAGACATTTTGCAGAATTTTGTGGCAGAGCACTCGCACTTCCAACTCGTTGCAGATATCTTTTACCTGCGAAGGAGAACAGTGGTTAAGATTTTAAGTATAATCACACAAATTCACGAGAAATAACTATCCCCGCGGAATTTTAGCTGAATATTATTATACTTTTTCACTGATAGAGACGTAAAAATCGGGCAAGTTCGTGTCAGGCCACATACAATGAAGGGTTCCGAAGTAGTAAGTTTATCGATTATTACTTATTAACTACTTATGCTAACATAGCCATGATAGTTTTCCATATAAATTCATCATATAACTTATTTTTTACAATTTTTCACTTGTCCAACTCCAACCGTTTAGCTGGCAGGAGGGGGGCGGAACTTGACTCTAACCAAAATGAGTACTTTAAAGTAAAAATTACTCAAATGGACCCCTAATTCCAAAAATGGTTTTAGAAGACCCACACAATTTTTGAAAGACCTTTTCAACGATACCCCACACTATAGGATACGCGACGAATAAAAATTCATTCTCACGTTACCTGCAGGAGCGGTACCCTGAAAAAAAATGTTTTTCAATATATTATTCTAAGATTCTGGAGTTTTAATAAATATGTATAATTATTATCCATGCCAAATTACAGCTTTCTAGCACTAAGGGTCTCGGCGCTTTGCTTCGGACAGACGGACGGACGGATAGGCGGACGGACGGACAGGACGAAACTATAAGGGTTCCGATTTTACTTCGGAACCTTAAAAACAAGTATTCAGTACACTGTGCTAAATGGCCAAAAAAACTGGCCATTGTCAAAGAAGGAACAATCTCAAATAGAATTACAGACCTGTTTCACACATAAAATTGTACCATAGATTACCCCCAATAACGCCTACACAGACAAATGACTGGAAATAATAACGCCTACACAGACAAGTCTAAATAAATTTGAGATTTACCTAGTACCTATATAACACTGGATTAAAAATCGATTTAATCATAGTCAAATACGATAGGTACAATCGATAATACAATTGTTTACTGATGAGAGTTGACAATAATATTTTATTTTAGATGGTATCAACATTATTACTTATTAGCAACAACGTAAAATAATCTAAGAACTTCAGGAAATCGACAAGTATATACAATTTTATAACCCTTTCCTTGCAGCCGCTTAAAAATTATGAAATCTTTTGATGGCAGTTTATTTATCCCTTTACTGTAGAAGTCTGCTGGACGGGAGGTGACTAACTCAGCGAAAGCCAAAACGCTTACTGCCTCTCGGGTGCTGAACTGAGCTATTTCCCACCTAAAAAATTGACAAAATTTTGAAAACAGTAGAAATCTGTTGGGGCAAGGTCCGGTGAGTACGGTGGGTAACGGAGAGCTTCTAGCTGTAAATCTTGTAGCTTTGCGATGGTCTGTCGTGAGGTGTGAGCTCGCGCGTTGTCGTGGAGAAGCAATGGGGAAGAGCCATTGACCAGTCTTGATTGTTGAATTGCGAGCTTCTCCATCACTGTTTGCAATTCTTGGCAATAGACATCTGACGTCACTCTTGTGCCATTCGGTAAGAAGCGGTGATGTACAAGTCTGGCACTGATCCACCAGACAGTCACCATCATCTTCCTACGAGTGATCTTTTTTAGCGCACGAACGCTTATGTTTGTCGTACAAGATCCACTTTTCATCGCAGGTAACAATTCGATTTAGAATTCCCTTGTTTCTATACCGATTCAGTAGTGCTTTGCATGCTTCGACGCACAAGTCTCGCTGTCGGTCGCTTAGTTCGTGTAACACCCACTTATCTGGCTTTTTTATCTTTCTGATTTGACACAAGTGCTTCAATGTTGTTTTGACACTAACTCCATAGCCCGCAGCAAGCTCAGCCGTATGATTGAGTTGGATCCGCTTCAACTATCTCTTTCAATTCGTCGTTGTCGACAATGGTTACCAGCTAATCTCGAGGCTCGTTCTTCAACTCAAAATTTCCAGATTTAAAACAACTGAACCAATAATAGACCGTGCAAGCAGTGTTAGGCCCGTACACGTCGTTAATGTTTCGTGTTGTTTGCGCAGCGGTATTTCCACGTAGGAATTCATATTCGAAAATTGTACGTATTTTCAGTTTATCCATGGCGCCAAAAACTACCACAATTTCACAAAAACAAAACAAATGACTATTATTAAACTTATTCGTTAAACTCATTAGTCGTATATACCTCAAAAAAATCATTTTTATTAAAAAAATATAAATTATTCTGGCCAGGAATTTTTTAGCCAACCCAGTTAGGTACGATATATTTTTTAGTATACTATTATAAATTGGAAATAAAATACTTCTCATCCTTTGAACAAATAGGTAAAGGCCGTTTCTATTTCGGATGTTCTACTAATAAATGAGAAGGTCCAAGTTGGTTTAAGAGTAACGAATCGATATTCCTATACAAGCGAGCGAGCGAACAGCGACGACAGAAGCACCGGAATCTAACTAACTTCATCACGGATGCCGTTACGCTACGTTTTAAATGCTCTTACTGATAACAAACTTTCAAGCTTAGAAACAATCTAAATTGTATCCCGGCGAGGCCAGGAGTTCATGAATTGAGAGCGCGGCTAACTGAATTACATTTGACGTCATACAACCTATCTCGGTGACTGTAACGAAGTTGTGTGTTAAAGGCACACGTTATAGATGTTATTACACGTAACATCCACGTCATTGCACTTATATCTTTATTACCTGTGGTGTAGGAGTTATCAGGAGTCATTTTCATCATGTATAATAGTTATTGATTCAGTTTGGCTGAAAAACGTATGAATACTAGACATGATACGTAAGATGCAGAATTAGTATGTTATAGGAACAGACGGAAAAGAAGCAAATGCTCTAAAAGTCTAATTAAACGTAACTATGCTCTCTGATAATGTGCGTGCGTATAGCAGTTTTGCACATCGGGTTTTCCCGTGTACGACCCATATATCGTCAGGGTTATCGGCTTACTATTATATCCTACTTTGGCTGAAAAACGTATGAATACTAGACATGATACGTAAGATGCAGAATTAGTATGTTATAGGAACAGACGGAAAAGAAGCAAATGCTCTAAAAGTCTAATTAAACGTAACTATGCTCTCTGATAATGTGCGTGCGTATAGCAGTTTTGCATATCGGGTTTTCCCGTGTACGACCCATATATCGTCAGGGTTATCGGCTTACTATTATATCCTACTTTGGCTGAAAAACGTATGAATACTAGACATGATACGTAAGATGCAGAATTAGTATGTTATAGGAACAGACGGAAAAGAAGCAAATGCTCTAAAAGTCTAATTAAACGTAACTATGCTCTCTGATAATGTGCGTGCGTATAGCAGTTTTGCATATCGGGTTTTCCCGTGTACGACCCATATATCGTCAGGGTTATCGGCTTACTATTATATCCTACTTTGGCTGAAAAACGTATGAATACTAGACATGATACGTAAGATGCAGAATTAGTATGTTATAGGAACAGACGGAAAAGAAGCAAATGCTCTAAAAGTCTAATTAAACGTAACTATGCTCTCTGATAATGTGCGTGCGTATAGCAGTTTTGCATATCGGGTTTTCCCGTGTACGACCCATATATCGTCAGGGTTATCGGCTTACTATTATATCCTACTTTGGCTGAAAAACGTATGAATACTAGACATGATACGTAAGATGCAGAATTAGTATGTTATAGGAACAGACGGAAAAGAAGCAAATGCTCTAAAAGTCTAATTAAACGTAACTATGCTCTCTGATAATGTGCGTGCGTATAGCAGTTTTGCACATCGGGTTTTTTCGTGTACGACCCATATATCGTCAGGGTTATCGGCTTAAGCTGATATCGCTGAGAAATTAAAATTCGATTCTAACTAATGAAACTTGAGATTCTTAATCCAAAGAAATTATTAAATATAATTAATAAATATAAACTTTATTCACCATAATCACTGTAACATTTATCAATAGATAAATGTTAAATTTATCAATAAATAAATCATAGTCTTGACTTTCAAAGAATCATGAGCGAAACACTGGTCTATGTATACACATACATATTATATGTAAATTAATTAATTACGCAGGTTTACAAAGAAATTATAATCTATAAACCTACATATAATAAGAAAAAAATGCTTGTTAATTTTTTTCCAACATGTTAGCCTTTTATAAATAAATTTGCCTACCTCGTACAATACAATGTAAAATATGGGTTTCGATTACAACTCATGCAGTGAGTTAGCCTGATTCGCAACATAATTTATTGCGGTGCCAGATGTTGCACCCGTCTGAATGCACGTTTAATTTATGACGTTTAAAAACTGCATTCCGTCGTTCCGGCTCTTTATTTCAATTACATGGTACCTATTTTGTAATAGTTAAAAATAACTGTTATTCCACTAGTTGTTTCAAATTTTGGGAAAACTTTTCCAACTTCTATTGAACCGCGCTGAAAAAGCAGTGATAGCCTAGCGGTTAGAACACAGACAATTATACTTTGCTTTTCTACTGAACCGATTCTTATGAAACTTTGTACATACTTACAAACATAATTATTCCGTGTTAATACAATATTACAATAGTTTCGACTAGATTTACGACTTACGAAGGTTATAATGATAATGATTCCGTGAGGTGGACTATGCGACCTTCTTTTTAATATACCTACTTAAGGATTCTTTGTGTCATGGTTGTCATGAACAACACACAAAGACAAGAACCATATACACGTATTTTTTTCGTCTTCCCGCATATATGATTGGAATTGGACTTTTTTTTCACAGCCCCACACTAGGATTCCCTGTGTCGTGGGTGCCATGGACTAGACAAGGACATTCACACCCAGACCGAGACCAGAAATTCAAACTCATCATTCAAATTTCCGCCTCGCTGGGAATCGAACCCAGGACCTTCGGTGCAGCGATCCGGCATGGTAACCATTGCGCCACACGGGTGGTCACGGGTCGTTTTGGATGATTTTTATTGGTATTTATTAGTTACAAACCAAGCAGGTAATATACATTACCATTAAAATTTCCGCCCTAACTACTAAATAGGTACAAGCATAAAAGTTGTAGGTACTAGCAGTTTATTAGTGAAAATAATATAAAAATATATAATAAAACTAAGTCGATAAAATGTGCGTGCCGATAAAACTTAAAAAGGAGTCCCGACACGATAAAGGGACTTATGTGGTGTGATAGCCCTTTATCCCTCCTCGAACAAGAAAGTTCCCGTTTTAATCTAAAGGGCATGTTTTTAAAGATATAAGGGACTTTCCGACCCTTCATATAAAAATAATTCGAAACTTTATTATGAGTTCTCATAATTATGAAATTCCGTAATTAAACTAATTAAACGCTCAGGTTCGTATAATTACCGTAAACACATTTTGTTTTACGGTTGTAATGCCCACGTTTTAAGGTTGTAAAATTTTTTGCTCCAGTTAAACGGCGGTGGGAAAAACGAATTTCAATAATTTTATGTCAGAGCAAGGGGTCATGAACTTATCTCGGGTTAATTGATAACTGTGGAATACGTAGGTGGTTAAGAGGTCCTTATAACCGAAGATCATAAATGTGAGAGGATTATGGATCCGTTAGCTACTTCTGAGAATCGCACTGGATTGTGAGACTTGGGGAAGATTCTATTTTGAGTGTGTTAATCAGTTTTCTTTGAAATAGCTTCATCACAAAATGTTTGTAGGTACATATCTTTCTATCTTAGTCTAATTTTTCTGCCGGTTGAAATCTAAACAATAATTAAACGGCAATGAATTTAAATCAGTGATTTGCTACATTAGTTGGCAAAAATAATTTGACGGCTAAACTCTTAACTTCAATGATTTGGAGATCTACGAAACTTTAAAAAAATATGACAAGTGGTCCAAGAACAAAAAGTTTGGGAGACCTTTGATTAAGATTTAACACACCTAAATAGTTCACAATTTTTCATACCTAAGACCATCACCCTGACAGTCTGGATCGAACAAATCTATTGTGACCTAAAACTCAAACGAGCAAGAAAAATTTCCATCCTAATTTTAGGACACTTTCATATTGCGAGATCTCGCGTCATGACATTTGTTTTATCCGCTATAGCAATTTATCCACGTCTCACTTGATACGCGAAATGATTAATTATTATCGACGATCTGGGTCGAACGTGACCGCCCCAATAATCCTGGGCCCCTTGAGGAAATACAGACCTTAACATATGATAAGATCTATATGCATCGAAGTAATCATGGACCAAAATTGTGTGTGGCTACATCAAGCCGGTGGGGTATTTCGGACCATAAATGTAAAATAAAGTAAATAACGAATTTAATGTCACTCCTATAAACAAATTGTCCTTCATTTTGAATTTATATAAATGTATTATTTATTATTTCCAATTTCGTCGAAAGTAATTATTGGTCTCTTTTTCTTTGCCTATTTCATGGGATCGTTGAAAACGCATTTACATTCCTCATTTGATGCCTTCACTGAGTCGTTAACAAGTGGCTTTGGCAAATTCAAATCAAGATCATAACTCACTATCAGACGGATCAAGTTATTTCCACTGTCTGAGTACTCTGAGTTGCCCGAAGTTATTTTCAGATAACCTACTTTACAAGTTATAAAGCAATTAGGATGAGTGATCGGAAGTGGCGTCCTTGGTACGGAGTAAACTGTTCTTAATTTGAGAATTATAGAGATTGATTATTTTCAAACATCGTTATAAGTTTAAATCACAAGTCAACGGATAAGTCGTATGATTTAATTTTTCTGAATAAAATTTTGGTGAAGTGTGGAAAAAAAAAAATAAGTTTCTATTGTTATTAATTACAGATGAAAAATTGTACAGGAAAAATCAATGTTTTAGAAATAAAGACCACAATATATTTTGTCTATATTTCCACTTAACTATATCTTATTAATTGTAAGAAAGAGACTTGGGAAATAAAAAACTCGGAAATGATTAAAATAAAATGAAATTGTTATTCTGAACGAATCACCTTAAAGAACTACATGATGAGTAGAGTTTCTAGGGAAATGGAATATAAGTTAGTATGTGCCTAAATTTATGGCATGCTCGTAGAAGTAAAATAGATTTTATCAGAATTGAACTGCATAAATAATTAGAAATCGATTTACAGCTATCGAGATTATCGTTATCGTTGACTATTTTATACGTCATTAAAAATAATGAACCGTAAAAATATAAAAGAGAAACTCCGATTTTCGTATATCACAATGATAAAGGAACTCAAAATTTGACCCTCGTATCAATTAATCAATCTAAGGATTTTATGAATTTAATGATTCGTATTAAGAATAACAACCGGTTTAGAATTACTGAAAGACACGAGTATTACATGAGAATCGAATGAACTTGAAATCGGATCGGAAAAGAGGCCCGAACCCAAGGACGAAATGTGAGTTTTATACAAGTCGCAACTAAACAGATTAAATAAGTCTTGAAATTTGTCTGCTTGAGATTCTCGTGTCGTTGGGTGTCCGTGGCCTAACAAAACGAATTACAGGGCGAATTTCGGTCCGGCTGTAATGGGGATTAACGAGAAGCTTGTAATACCGAATAAACGACGGACATGACAACTTCATTGTGGTCCCTGTATAAACGAAGTCAATTTAAAATACACGCACGTACTTCACTTTAATTAAAAGTTATTTATGACACCTAGAGTATTTTAACTAGAGTAACTAAATATTACATGCTTGTGGTGCATCCTAGTGAAAAACTACATTGTATAGCGTTTTGTGCCTTTTATTTAAATTCGTTTTATATTTGAATTTTTAACAGACTTCAAAAAAAAAGGAGGAGGTTCTCAATTCGACTGTATTTTTTTATGTTTGTTACCTCAGAACTTTCTACTGGGTGAACCGATTTGGATGATTCTTTTTTTAATCGAAAGCTGTTACTTGTCATGTGGTCCCACAAAAATTTTAAGGAGATCTGATAAGTAGTTTTTGAGTAACTTTGAAGTCGGTTATTTTTTGTTAGTAAAATTTAGATTATGTACAGCCTAGCTTATTCTAGTCTTGGCTTAGTTTTTTCCTGTAACGTTTGTGAATAGGGAAAATAAATATGAGTTAACAGATAAACCTAGAGTCTAGATTAGATTAGTCTAGATTCTAAACAGACAGTGAGATGAAACAGCATATTCTAACAGCAATCGGGGATAATAGTTGCGAGTTACCTTTGTATTGTCTATGGATTTGCCCAGCGTTGACTATGGATTTGACTCTACTAGGAGATCAGAGCCTAGTAATAACAGTCGTGGGTTTATAATGATAACCCTACTAAATCTACAAATATTTATGTGAAAGTTTGTTTGGATGTTTGATAATCTTTCACACAAAAGCTACTGACCGGATTTTGATGGAATTAGGCATACAAGTAGACCATGACCTGGAATAAAATATAGGGTAATTATTATCTCGGAAAACGCGGGCAAACCGCGGGCAAACCGCGGGCAGAGTGCTTGTAGTTGTAATGTATATGCCTGTAGAAACGATTCTCTTCTCTTCTTTTATCACTAAAGGCGATGGATGTCCGAGTTTTTGTTTTAAATTAATCAGTGTGCAACATAGACTTTACTCGGCTACTTACCACGTATTTAATGCCTAGACTAACATTAAAAAGCGTGGACAATTTTCACACAAAGCCTTTTATCTCACACCGCTGTACAGACAGCAGGAAGTCGAAATATAGAGATAAGCCGAGCAGTACAGAACGAGCGGCCATACAAACAATTGGCCTTTCGACTTTACGCCAGGAGTCGAGTGTGTAATAATAGTAAATTTCTAAATTAAAAAAACCCCCGACCCGATAGTTTATTTTTCACTACACATAGCTAAGAACCATCTCGATCACTTCAGTATCAAACAAAAAAAAAAACCCATCATACCCATCATAATAGGTCCATTCATGTACAAACATCGGGGGTTAAAAATATGAAATGACGAACAACTATGTTTTCAGGAACGTATACTGGGTATCGGAATGTGATAAGTATATATAGAAGATGTAAACAGCGCAATCAAAATATTTGAAATTTTATTTTGTTTTACACTTGGGAAGAAAAATCGCTAAAATGATTATTTTTGAGTATGCAGAGCGCAGAAAAATGATTATTTTTAAGTATGCGAATAAAATTAATATTTTTATTGCACAAACAGTTTAAATTTAAACGAAAGATTTCTTGATTTGTGGTTTAATTTACAAAATAAGTTAGAGCTCATGTAGTAAGTTGTCATATCGAAATAAAGATTTCTTTATACAGGCCACGTATAAAAAAATAAAAGGACGGCCATTCAAAAAGGAAGAAGGCTAGAGCCCCACATGTCGTTGTTTTTGTCGATAAAATGAGGTATATTTTATGCCCTTAAAATATCCCTAGTTAGTTGCAAGACACCTCGTATATTATTATTAGTTATATTAGTAAACAGTATTAATTAAATATGAGATTTTAGTGAGCTCTAATTAATTATGGTGAAATGTGACAAAATTACAGGCACACTACTCCTGGTTTACGTATCCGTGGCTTGTCGCTAGGTGGCGTTATTTTATCGGCGTTGACCTCCCGACAGCTCAACGGGGCCTAAATTGGTATGCGTGTTAACATCACGTTTACAGATCCAAGTAAACTTCGACATTTGTAAATTTAGGTAAACA
Source organism: Thymelicus acteon (assembly GCA_951805285.1). Lineage (NCBI taxonomy): Eukaryota > Metazoa > Arthropoda > Insecta > Lepidoptera > Hesperiidae > Thymelicus > Thymelicus acteon. Next base: position 7,761,795 of record OX638227.1, on the reverse strand, counting down.
AACACAAAATAAATAATAATAATACACACAATCGACGTAATTTTGCTACTATCGTACTACTAACATTTTATTGATTTTAAGTTTTGTTACCAATTTACCTGACGCGAGAAAAAATGTTTTTCCCGCTCATCTGTATTTTTCAAAACGGTGTTACATTTAATTAACACAAATAAATTGCAGTTTTAAAATGTTACTTTGTAATAATTACATAATGCAATCTATACATATTTTAGTTATTTTCCTAAGCGAAACGAGAGCGGGCTACTAGTACACAAATAAAACTAGATTATTACAGGTTAATGTCTAGTCATTGACGTGTCTGGTACACTTCAAATAAACTGGATTAAAGGGTTGTATTTTATATTTATATACGAAATTCAATTATTTAGTTATTCGACACTATCCAACAAACTACCTGGTTTCTTCTAAAGCGACTCTATACCATGTTGGCAGTGAATCTTGTAGTAGGGTCCTGACTCCTGGGTTCGATTCCCGATTGAGACAGACAACTGTTCGCGTTGCCACCCAAAACCCAGGGAATCCTAGTACGAGAATGAGTGAAAATGTCTTATGAATGTTACCAGTCTGAAATATTACCTACAAAATCGATACTCAGTAATCTATATATATAAAATTGAAAAGCGACACACCGCTGATTAAACAAAAAATCTCAGAAACTACCGAACCGATTAAGATGAAATTTGGCAGGGAGATAGTTTCTGCTAAGGAGACGTCCACTAAGAACGGATTTTTGGAAATTCATCCCCTAAGGGGTAAAAATACGGGTTAGAAGTCACTTTCATACAAACCAACTTTGTCAGTTTTAGATTTATAAATTTGAAATTTTTTATGTAAGTTTATAGTAATAAACAAAAGTTAACTTTAACACATTTTTTTGGAAAATCATCCCTTAAAGGGTTAATTTAATGGATGGTACTTAGTAGGCAACTTCGTCATTTTTGAAGTTAAAAACATGAAAATTTACATATTAGCTCCAGACTAGAAACAAAATTTGTAAGTATTATGTTTTTTGGAAAATCATCCCCTAAAGGGTTAATTAAGACGGCGCAATTTAGTAGGGCAACTTCGTCAGTTTTGAAGGAAGAAGGGTGAAAATTTGTATACATATAAGCTTATAGTTAGACACAAAAAATAACTGCATCACTGTTTTCTCGAAATTCGTCCCCTAAAAATAGGGGTTGGAGGTCATTTTCATACAAACCAACTTCGTCAATTTTAGAGTTGTAAATATGAAATTTTTTATGTAAGTTTATAGTAATAAACAAAAATTAAGTTTAACACATTTTTTTGGAAAATCATCCCTTAAAGGGTTAATTTAATGGATGGTACTTAGTAGGCAACTTAGTCATTTTTGAAGTTAAAAACATGAAAATTTACATATTAGCTCCAGTTTAGAAACAAAATTTGTAAGTATTATGTTTTTTGGAAAATCATCCCCTAAAGGGTTAATTAAGACGGCGCAATTTAGTAGGGCAACTTCGTCAGTTTTGAAGTAAGAAGGGTGAAAATTTGTATATAAGCTTATAGTTAGACAAAAAAAATAACTGCATCACTGTTTTCTCGAAATTCATCCCCTAAAAATAGGGGTTGGAAGTCATTTACATACAAATCAACAGTTATAAATATGAAAATTTTTATGTTAGTTTATTGTTATTAACAAAAGTTAAAATTTAGCTTAAAATCATCCCTTAAAGGACAAATTTAGGGGATGGAACTTACTACGCAACTTCGTCATTTTTGAAGTTAAAAACAAAAAATTATTATATTAGCTCAAGATTAGAAATAATCAGTAATGTGTTTTTTTGGAAAATCCTCCCCTGAAGGGTTAATTAATTAGGGAGTGTAAGTTAGTATGGCAACTTCGTCAGTTTTGAAGTAAAAAACTTGAAAATTTATATGTAAGCTTATAGTTAGACACAAAAAATAACTGTACCCACTCTGTTTTCTCGAAGTTCATCCCCATAAGGGGTAATACTAAGGGATTTTAAATATTTAAGTAACTACGTTAATTGTAACAGGTTTTTTGGAATTTCATCCTCTAAGAGGTAAATAAAGAGGTTGCAAGTTTTTCCAGGACTTGGTCAATTTCAAACTCAGAAATATGAAAATTAATATGTAAGCTTATAGTGAGAAACAAAAAAAATGTGTGGAGGACTTTACGGACGGGAGCGGGAGACAGGAAGCGATAGAGGGACCGGAAATGGGAGAGGGAGAGGGACAGGGAGCGGGAGATGGAGTTGGAGAGGGAGGGAGAGGGAGAGAGAGGGAGAGAGAGGGAGAGGGAGAGGTACAGAAAGCTGGAGAGGGCCCGGGAGCGGGAGAGAGAGGGGGACAGGGCGCGGGAGAGGGAGAGGGAGAGGGACAGGAAGCGGGATAGGGCCCGGGAGCGGGATAGGGAGAGGGAGAGGGAGAGGGACGGGGAGCAGGAGAGGGAGAGAAAAGGACAGGGGTATTATTGTCTGTTTGTCTGTCCGGGCATCACATGAAAACCCTTGAACTGATTTCGACGGAAATTAGTCAAGTTGTTCCTAATACTTTGGATCACGTTTTAAAAAACTTTTAGTCGCGATAAAATTAAAAGTTTTCCCTGGAAACAAGATGAAACTTAGTATGGAATATTTTTAAAACACCAACGTCTTGCTTTAAATTTGAAACAAACGTTCTTCATTTAATTGATGGAATATATGTTTTCGAGTTTTTCAAAATTTTTCATGAAAAAGAAAAAAACTAATGTTAATGTTGTTTATTTTTCAAAATCCGTTCCCGGAGGAATGATTTGTGATTGTATCGTAGGTTTCAGTATATAAATTTCTAAATATAAATACTTCAATATAAATTAACCTGTTTTTAAATTTTCTTCTGCAAGGGGTACAAATATGATAAGCATAAATTCCGCATGCGAAGCTGCGGGCAACAGCTAGTTAAAGAATATATATTTTAAAGCTAAAATCTGCTAAGGCAAGTACCTATAATAAAACGCATTTATTTATCTCAATGGCCCATACAATCGTGAAACTTCGTGTGAGCTGTATAAAACTATAATTTCAAAATAATAATGTGTTTGTTTAATACGTTAAGTGTTCGTACATGTACGAGTTTAATACGACTCTCACACATCGATGTGGGGGTCGGGGATACTAATTCCCTTTATGGCCTGCACATTGAGCTAAGTAAACGCTGCATAAATGATAATGTTACAATAATGCTAAGTCTTAATTTTATCTAGAATTTGAATATTGAACAAGGACCACTGCATAGTCTGGAACATTTACCTTTATAGCTAAGTATTATTATAAAACTAAGTAGAAATGATCCATTTAGATCGTCAAAGGTGGTGGTGAAGTTAACACTTTGACCCACGAAAGACGGAAGAAAGGAACTACTAATCAAGAAGAACTGATTAAACTTACTCTTTGACGAACCTTAGCAACATCATTTGAGCAATCCATCAATATTCTAGTTTCTGTTTTCTGGAACATTATGCCATATAGGATGCGAAATTTTTTGCAACTTCCCATGTAACTTAAACTGCTATGTAACTTAAACTGCTAAGCATTAAAAGTACCCAATTAATAATGATTAACATTATGATGAAAGCAAACACCAATTCGAAGGCAGAACCCGTTTAGCAAGCACACTAACCAGAGAACCCCTAACAGCCATAAATGTCATAATAGAACGTTATCTCGTTTGCCCTACGAGTCTCCTACACATGAATTCATTTTGCATTAAGATGGCTTCAACATCAAACGTTCTCAATATTTCTTAATTTGTACGGAGCTACCGAATTGTCTGCCTATTTATTACTTTGAAGCCTTTGCCATCTCGATAAGACAGTAGACATAGATATATGTTTGCATAATATACCGTACATATGTATTGTTGTCTCCGATTGTTGTTTGTAAGCAGCGGTCGTTAATTGGAAATTGAATCGTCTCTTTCATTATCTGGGACTACAAATGGATCTACAAATGGGACTAACAGCCCCCGTTTTGGGAATCTATCTAATCTTTATGCATGTCCAGAGTCCACGATTGGAGTATTCTGAAGACACGTTATCGTACAGTAGTCGTTAAACCTTGTCAGATCTAGATCGGGCTGACCATAAACCCTGCTACAAACCCTATGGGAATTGTTGGGTTGTGATCCAGGCATCTTCAATTACGATGAGAGTGCTGTGGTTTCAGTGAGACATTAATGGGTAAATCCAGTTACCACAGAAGATCTATAGCTAACGATAATTTGCAGGACGTTAATGTTTAAACTGAGGCTATCCGCTATCAATGCTTGCATTGCTTCACAAGATAGTGTTAAAGACGTTTTTTAAGAAAGGTCAAATACAGATAAATCAACATTTAGGACGGTAATCTTCACTACACTGTAAATTTCATGTTATTAATTACTAGCTGATCCGGCGAACTTCGTATCGCCTAACAATCATTAAATGTACTTTGTTGTTAGTTTTAACTTTTATAGTTTTGGTAGGTTTAACAAATTATAGAAAATTAAATTCCCTCTCCCTCCCACTTCACCTCCCCCTCCTCTCCCTCTCCAGAACAATTCCATATTTTTTGCGTTACTTAAACCGTTTACGCAGCACACGCAACGGAAGCTCTCAAAAAGCAATAATTTTCCCCGTTTTTGCAACATTTTCCATTGAAGCTTCGCTCCTATTGGTCGCAGCGTGATGTTATAAAGCCTAAAGCCTTCCTCGATAAATAAACTATCCAGCACAAAAAGATTTTTCAATTTGAACCAGTAGTTCCTGAGATTAGCGCGTTGAACCAAACAAACTCTTCAGCTTTATAATACTAGTATTATTAATCCATACTAATAATTATTATAAATGTGAAATTGTGTTTGTTTGTTTGTCCGTCTTTCACGTCGCAACGAAGCTGTTATATGGTATGGTTTTGATATGGTAATGGTAGTGAGGAGGGTGAAGAGTAACGTATATGCTACTTTTTACCGCGGTAAAACATCCCCATAGGAAGATCAATATTTTGTTAGTTGCTAGATATTTAGTTCCGGATGTTGTTAATAGATGGCGTTAGTAAAATTCATTTGCAAGTTCTGAATCACACTATCAAATGATACAGTAAATTAGTTAAGGCGCGGTATGACTACGATTTAAAAACGTTGATTTCACTCACACAGCCGCATATCTGCGCTAATCTAATGTTACATTTACGTGACGCTGAATAGGGTTCAAAATTGCAGAGCATATTTTTGCTCAATGTAACTAGATTGCGAATAAACATTTAATTTGAGGGTTTTCCTTAGGTTATTCAAAATATACACATTAAATTCAATATCTGTCCGGTTTAAGTTTTCATAAAACCATATACGTATTATATTCTCAAAAAAAAATATGTTGTTACCGCTGAAAATACAGAGAACTTCGACGATTAAGTTTATTTTTGTATAGCAAATTACGATTTTTTATTGGGAATATCAAACAACTATTTAATATTCTATTCGGTTAACATTTTTCTTTGACCTTTTTCTATGCTCTGTATTTTTTGCGTGCGATATGTTCAAAGAAACCCAGTTTTGTGAATATTGAGATCACACCGCGCCTTAAGTGTTAGGCAACTAAATCTAACTAAGTAAAAGTACTTAAGTGTTTTTTTTTTAAATCGATATCTACCGCGGGCGAAGCTGCGGGCAAAAGCTAGTTATTATAGATTGCATCAAAATGTTGCAACTTTAAAATTGCCGCGTAAAAAGGAATCTACTACCATTACACTTTCAAATATATGCAAAGAATAAACTGGATACAAAGTAATTCCGGAAACTATCGTCGTATACACGGGCCACCGTTTGTACGAGAAGATGGCATTGGGGAAAGCGATAGAACCATCATAATATAAAATACAAGCCATCTAAACTACATTACTGTTTCTCTTCAAGGATATTTCACAAGATAGTGTTAGGGTGAGATCTTAACGCTCACTTAGACTTGGACTTTGTTCAGACAACAGTCTAGACTGTAGATGGCCGACACTTTGTTACACACACAAATATTAAAAACTCATATAAAACTTGATTTACGACCATTATTTTTGTTCTAAAATTTGATCATAAGAAAAAATTACAAAGCCAAAAAAACCGGCTCATTAGGCTATTAAGGTTGATTTAGGACTATTATTTTTGTTTGGATATTTTTATATCTGAGCAAAGCCTGAGCACGGTTTATAGATGTGACCCTTAGAGTAAAATTCGTTGAACGTTGGAAATGGAACTGTATATCATCCGGCTAGATCGAAACGTATGTATTTCGTTTGTGTAGAGATCGTTGTGTAGGCAAACAGTGATACGAATCTCTTGACACTTTGACCTATGGCGTGCTGTAATCAGACATTTAAATATCTAATCTCTAGTACAGCTTTTGCATTTGGCTTTAACGTTGCCGTGTTTATAAACATTATAACTTAGAGAATTTTCATACATCAAGTAAGAAGTCTTAATATAAGTAAATGTCATACAAATATACGCAAATATATACAAATATACGGTACCGTACAGTTTTACGTGGTATCTAACATAGCACGTGTCTTGTACATCAAAAACTCCCACGATCCGAACAAAAACGTATGACATTCGTCACGAACCTAGGAACCTATACATTACCTGGAGCGTCTACAATAACTTCAATAATAAATTAATACTTTCATAATAATTCATAATAATTACGCTACATACTCATAGTCTCACACTAGGATTCCCTGTGTCGTGGCTGCCATGAACAACAAAAACACATTTAATGAATGCAATAAAAGCAGTATAAAGAAATGGGCCAAATAAATTCATCATAATACAAAATTTCGCAGTATAGGTAATCGTGCCTCACACATTTATGATATTACTTAGGTACATTGAAACGGTAAATTCAAGGATTATCAACATTTAAAACGAATCTTATTTTCATAAACGTTGAATTTATAACGTTGTTATGATCATAACTCTATTAAGGGGACCCTGAAATTTTAAGTGCTCTCAATTTGACAGCTTATTTAGCTGCCTTTTGAATATTAGATAAATTGATATTGCCTAAGTGAATTTATTAAAAAATGTATATAAAGGTAATATATAGATTGGTATTTTTTTTATAAGTTTTTGTAACTTAGGCATCCAATAAATATTGCATAAATGGATTTTAATATAATTAAATGACATTGATGCATTGGTTAATGTAATACCCAAAAGGATGTAAAATGATATTAAAAATTTTAAAATATAAAAGACGAGTAACCGCTCTCGCTTTGCTTCGGTTTTCTTATTTTTTACACCTTGGGTTACATTATTGGAGTTTTATTAAGGATCCCTAATTATTTTAAAATATAATATAGCCTATGTTACTCGGGGATAGTGTAGCTGCCCAACAGTGAAAGAATTTTTCAAATCGGTTCAGCAGTTTCGGAGACTATTGAATGCAAACAAAAAATCAAATCTTTCCTCTTTATATATTAGTATAGATACACGCCTTCAGACCGTTTGAAATGAATTCGTCAGGGCAACTATTCTGTGCGCCAGACGATGGTATGTGGTCATAGCAGCCAATAATATTTAAAAAATATATAGATAACCTTACAAATCAACCAACCAAACTCTGTTCCGAAAACAGCTACAACACACACACGTTTATCTTTTGTTTCACTACACCAATCACATTGGTATAGTACACGAAGGCATTTTAACGCTGTATGTCAAATGTCTAACAATGACAAAAAAGTGTGTATCGTCTTGTATTGACAGAGCGACTACGAGCAGAACGGTCAATTGCCTGTTCTTACGCAATTCATCGTCCGTGCGCTACTGACATATCTACCTCTTTTTTACATTATATCATTGATAACACAGTCCATTATCTCTACTAACTAATTAGTCGACAATACTTCAATGATTAACTTATGTTAACTTATAACCACTGACTTATACTGCGTAACGACAGGGCCAGGGTGCGCTCAAAACTTGGTCCAATTGGACCAATGTTCAGAAAAGTAGAACCAGAAAAATTACTCACAAGTTCAAATATCAACTCCTTCTCATCTAGCTGCCGAAGCTCGTGTCTTGACCGTCGTTGGGGCCGCGACGCCGTGGCGTGCACCGGTTGGTCTCCCAGAAAGGTGGGGGTCCCGTCCACCGTCGTCACCAGGGGTTTGAGGAGTCCGCCACGCTCGAACTCGTGCGCCGATATCTTCCTGTGGGAGTGCTGAATGTTAATTATAAAATAGCTATGGATTAAAATAATGCATTTTAACCATGGCTTCTATAATGATAGATATGGGTTCCATGATTATACAATTTACTGGTGTTGTGTATATCTATGTGAGGTTCTATCCATCATAAATTTAAGCCTGCCTTCTCTATAGCAATATACAATCCATTCTGTTGGTAGCACCAAATGTACCAACTTGGTACACTTCAAAAAAGTACACTAGTTACTAAACTTGTCTACCTCCACACACGTGCAAATTAAAATGTAATAAAAACCTATTTTTTTATTTTAAGAATGTTTGAGCACTCAATACCTACTCATTTATTAATCTCTGTACCCAATTTAGGTAGCTCCATCGGCACGCAATTAATAAATGTCCACCGTATTGCACGTTCGCCGTATTTTATGAAATTACTATGCCACAAAGAAAAAGATACAGCTTTCACAGTATTATCGGTTTTGATCAGAGATAATTGAAGACATGAGTGGATGAAGGGGTTATGACACATGTATGTAGTATGTATCATAACCCCTTCATCCACTCATGTCTTCAATTATGACGGTTACTCGTATGTTATTTAACAGTCTTTCAAACCGTGACAATCGTCTGAAAATAAATTTTACGATATGCTTCAACAAATGAACAGATAATAATTTAAAGAAATATTAAATGTTTAAAACAGGGGCGTAGCTACCGCCGTATCAGCCGTTTCAATTATACGGGGCCCCCAGCGTATAGGGGGCCCCACAACAAATATTGATATGGGGCCTCCTTAGGGCTAGCTACGCCATTGGTTTAAAAGTACTGTCATTTTTTTTGTTGTTTTTGTTATCTTCCCTTCTGTTCCCACGATTAGCAAGGGAAATAAATTACATCTTCTCCAGAGCCCCGCGTGAAGGCGGCCTAGTTACTCCTCGAGGGCACCCGGTATCGAGGAGGACAGTGTTAGCCGCCAGGTTATACCCCCCGACCCCGCATAAGCGGAATACTCGGCACGGCGTGAACACCTTCAAAAAGTGTATTGTATTACTGTATAATTATGTGGTGTGGTGTATGTGTTGTGTAGTGTTGTGCGGGTGCGTGCCCAGCTGAGGCCCGGACTCCACTTAGCCGTAGCTAGACAGAGTCCGGACCCCAGCCGAACACCCAGATGCTGTGTCTTATGTACGTGTACGGTGTGATGTATAGATGTGGTGTGTAGGTGTGGTGTGTAGGTGTGGTGTGTAGGTGTGGTGTGTAGGTGTGGTGTGAGGAGTGAGGAATGCATAACTGGGGCGCGGGTCCTGTCCGGATCTGTAACACACAAAGACACGACCCAAAGCCCAAAGTAATGCATTCCGTTGCTCTCCCCATTTATCCGGACTTGGGACCGGCACCATATTTGAGACTTTGAACTCCAACATGATGTTTGGTTAACGCTATTCTAGTGCGTGCTAGTGGAAGAGAGTTATTAACACCCACCATCAGAGAACTTTTATTTTTCATATAAAACTGCTCTGACAGGAATCAAATTGGGACCTCTTGTGGCGAGGTCACACAAACTGGCCAAAAGCCTGTTACGTATACAGACAGATACGTAACGTAACAATCAATTAATATTAACGCTTACTGGTACTAGAGTAAACACGCCGTTCGCGTTGTAGCGTTGTACGGATTAAAGCGATGCGGAGAGGAGTCATAAAATTTGCACCGAACCCATTTCAGATAGCTCCGACATAGCCAGAGATTATTGTAGTTGCGGTATAGTGCGAGTACCGAGTACCGGCTTAGTGAGTTGGGCGTCCACTTTACGATAGCTGTTTAGTGTTTGTCCCTGTGACTGGTGATAACTGTTAGGGTCAAATTGAAGTACTAATTAACTAGTGAAATGTACTTATACTTTTTCGAGTACTTTTAATGTTTTGACTAATTCAACTAAGAATCCCTGTACTCGATGACAAGTTGGTACAGTCCGATCGAAGCGCTCAAAGCCCAATCAATGTGTCGATCACAATGGTTAAAGAAATTTTAATAAAGATAATGAAATCGGATTCGGTCTGTAGTACGGTTACGTTGGGGACAATGTAACGAATAAGACAAACAGTCTTATGAAACCCAAAATATTTATTATACTAGGGGAGAGGGGGGCAGTTTAGTACAGGGGCAGTTTTGAATTATTCGATTCATGAACGCATTTCTTATCTTTCCCAACCTCCATAACCTTTTTAATACTGGTAAATCCGAACTACACATCTGTCAGATCCCAACTACCGTCAACGTCAGGGTAATTTTACAAAAAAATTGCCGGTTATTTTACGGAGACGAAAATAAACAAATATTATTTGCTTGTAAGCAAATTACTGAAAACATAAGTATTATTATCAAGTTGTGATTATTTCATAGTGTTTCATACATAATAGACTCAGTATTTACAAATATAAGATCATTAAACACAAGTTAGTTTTTCGTCTAGAAATTTTTAATTCTGAAGGTTGGTATTGGGGCAAATTTGAACAAAGTCACTGGGGCACTTTTGAATAAAATGTTCAAAGTACCCCATACATATAAATAATATATGGATATTTATTTTATGAAAATATAAGGAAGCGATTTCATTTTTTATTGTCTTTACAGTCATTGAGGACCGCTTTTTGAGATTGTATATTTTATATTCAACACTTTTAAAGTAGGTATCTTCCTAAGGCTCTTTAAAATTTCATACTTTTTAAGATACTTATGAATGTTATTACTTTTTAATATTGTTTCGGAATATCTAATTTGATCTCGGTTATAGAAATAAGTTTGTTACCTTTGTTCAAGACTGCCCCAGGCCGTTCAGAATTTTATAAAGTTTATTCAATTAATAGTTATTGTAAGAAATAAATGACAGTGTGCTATGATATTATTAGATACAAATAACATAAATATACTGTTAATTATATTCTAAGTTACATGGTTTCAATTTAATCCTGGTTTTTCAAAACTGCCCCTAGGGGTTTCAAATGTGCCCCGCGGATGTGGCACATTAATCGCACCCTTAGAATAAAAGTGACCTAACTCAAAAATTGGAATTTGTGGGAAATGAGCAAGAAAGTTTTCAAAAAAGTATATATCGATGAATAGTGCGACCAATGAAAGTGACCGATTATTAGATTTTCCTTTTCTTACTCATAATTCGAGCTCTTTTTCATCACAGGGTTTTAGGGTACGGATTTTAAGGTAAGTTTATAGCAAAAACAGAAATTACTTTTGAGTCGGTTTTTTAGGTCACTTTCATTCTAAGGGTGCGATTTGAACAAAATAGAGCTAAAAAGAAAAACGTAATTGTGTTACTTTAGCAAGTCAAAATAAACTTATATCATCTTTAGTATGTAGTATAAACCCCATAGGTAATACTAAAATAAAATAAATCTTGATTGGTAATACTATACGAGAAATATAATAATTTATTTAAAAAGTGTTCGAATGTGCCCCCCTCTCCCTACTCTATTTTATACTACACTAAATATTTTTATGTATTACGTATGAAAATGTTACACCTACACGTGCGTGCATTATTCTTAAAAAGTTGTAACTACACAATGTTCTCTTCACGTACCTATTACTTTATTAAATAAAGTTTTTAAACGAAAACAGCATGGTGACTCGATTCAATACTTCGGAAATGTTTATTTCAGTTTATCGCACCTTTGTCATGGTTCTATATCGAATAAAAAATCGAACCTTCTCGACATGTACAGACTATACAACAGCACTATACAAATGGCATATAAATATACGTGTATAGTCAGTTTGTACATGTATAGTACAGTAGAACAGTAAGCTTCATCTTCAACAACAAACTGCTCTCGTACCCTTCCGACGTCAGCGTAGGAATTCTAGATTAAATTTTAAATTAACCGTTACAAACAAGCTGTATTTAATTTTGGAAAAAACAAGACCTCGTGCATTTAATGTTTAATTAAATTACGCTTTGGAACAGTTACGTTCTTTGTTTTTAACCGACTTGAAAAAAACGAAGAGGTTCTCAATTCGACTGTTTTTTTTATGTTTTTTACCTCAGAACTTTGGACTGGGTGAACCGATTTTGATGATTCTTTTTTTAATCGAAAGCTGGTGGATATCATGTGGTCCCATATAAATTTTATTGAGATCTGACAATGGCATCCGTGATAAAACCATTTATGTCTTAAATTTGTATAAAGTAAGCGCGACAAATGGACGAATAACTCAATATCACGCCAACCGATTTCGATGATTCTTTTTTTAATCGAAAGCAGGGCTTGTCACGTAATCCCACATAAATTTGAACGAGATCTGACAAGTAGTTTTAGAGTAACTTTGAAGTCGGTTATTTTTGTTAGTAAAATTTAGATTATTGTAGTTTACATTTTTTAGAAATCCGGGTAAACGACAGTATTTACCTTCAATAGGTTATGCATAACTGATACAGAAGGACAACGATTTTAAAATGCCTGACTTTTTAAAGTAAACTTCTTTATTGATTTCGTCGAAACGGGGTAACCAAAAATGAAATAGCTCACGAAAATAAAAACCTCAACTTTGAAAAAAGTTTCACTTCCTACATATTTTAACCACGCACACTTTTTTATTTGATTTGACGACATTTTTTGTTGATGTTTCCAACTGTTCTTATTAACTTTTGATTGATTATTTTTACATGAAAACATTGAAATTATACAGACATGCGAGTTCATTTATCCAGAATAGAAATGTATAATTAACGTACTACATTTGGCATATAATAAATCTGCAAAGTTCGATAGCGTATTAAATATTCACAATGGACGATATATTGGACGGCAACCAGCTGAATATTATCGCTTCTTCTGTAATCGCAGTCTGGGGAATACTCGTATAATGAAAACGAGAAATACCTCATAAACAGATAATTTTAATAATATAACATTTTAAAGGAGCTTAGTTTCAAAATGCGGAATTTGACGACATGTAATAAATTTTAGAAAATATCTCTTTCTCGGTATCCAACTTTGAGCGATGTATTTTTAAAGATATTTGAAACGAGTAACCGTCCTCGCTTTGCTTCGGTTTTCTTATTTTTTACACCTTAGGTTACATTATTGGAGTTTTACTGAGGATATTATAGTGTAGCTTCCCAACAGTGAATCGGTTCAGTAGTTTCGTAGCCTATTCAATGCAAACAATCAAATCTTTCCTCTTTATAATATTAGTATAGAAATATAGATTAAATATCACTGAAAAAAAGGTGAAAGAAGGCAAATATAGGAAAATAAAAAGAGGCAATTTTGCTCTATGCTGAGTGTAGAATATAAAGAGGTTAGGGCTATAATAAATAAAATAGTAAATAAAACTACGCACTGATAGCCCCTTTCCCATATAGCCATTTTCATAGGTGGTTTTAGTGCCCGGTATGAAATAAGGATATACGACGTCCCGTAAGTAGTGGCTCAAACGTAGAGGGCATATAACTTAAATGTGGGCCTACCATATATCAAAAAATGACCTTAGTAAAAGTGTCACCGTTTTCGAGATTTTGTTCTTTTTTTGAAATTTCGATAAATTCGGCACCTTTACCCTACTTTTTTTTGCTGAGACCACAAATGAGCAGCTATTTTGATAATTTTCTTTTCTTAGAGCTCTAGATAGTTGCTTTATAATTATTATCAGTATACAATGTACTTTTGTTGAAATTATTAGGGAACGCTGAGAAAATAGCGTCTACTTTGGATATTTTTGTAAACTATTTTTAAAATCCTTTCACCTATCATAAGCTGCATTATCAGCGATTTACGTGGATGTGTATTTTATGCTTTCAAAAAAATAGACTTGTCTCTGAGAATCATTAAATGTAACCCAAGGAATCCAAAATTTGCCAAAAAAGACATTCTTACTTCGTTTCGTGAAAACCTTTATTAAGTTAACAGTAGCGAAAGGTGGTAATACTAGTCCTTAGAATACAAATAATGAATCACGCCTACTATCGCACCACCGCAATGAACAATTCAGTAATTCGGACTATAATGAACAAACAATGTGATATCGTATATCATATTCGTGTGGGAGAACGTTATTTGCATTTGCCACAGTGATTCGTTATCGTTTTAGATCCGTCGACCATTCATATCACGGTCGAATAACTACTGGATTGATTGAACTGGAAGTTTCATGGTTTTCAAGCTTAGTTCCAAAAATAATATCAAGTTAACTGCACGTTCTGTGAAATCAAAACCTCGTTCCAAATATAGCGTTTGGTTTGGATTGCATTGAAAAATAGTGTGGATACACCTAGATTCTTCTGAATAAAATAATAAATATTTTCTAGATTAGCCAAGGCCCGTTTAACCGATTTCATACTTGAAAATTCAAAACTCAAATATTTTTATGCAAAATTCGTTTTATTAAAATAATTTTTGAAAGTCAATTTACGCTAATTGAAAGAATAATATTAGAATAAATGTTTTTTTTTTTTTATTTGATGAGAAACCTGGTTTAGATCGTCTCTGTAGCCAATCATTTAATCATTTCATTTTTCATAGGTACAAGTATGGTTGGAGTCCCTGACTTCAACTTTACTTTGCAATGTGTTGTAGAAGGCAGTGTCTTCCCAAAACTATGGACTATAAAATATAACAGTGTTAATGAAATATAAACTACTAGTAATTAACAATTACCAATTACAATTACCAATTACAACGGTGACCACTTACCATCAGATGGCTTGTCTGCTTTTTCGTCAACTCTTGAAGTTATAAAAAAATCTGTAGTCTATGGGCTTGTTTCACAATCTTCAAGTAAGTCCGAAGTAAGCTATTCGTTGGTTAAGTTGACATTTCGTGTATGTAAAATGACACTTTAACGTCACTTTAACCGGCGAATAGCTTATTCAGGACTCTACTTGAAGATTGTGAAACAAGCCCTAAAACTTCAAAATAGCTTACACTTTATGTAAGCACTTGTTCCTCTACAACAATGTCTGATCTCACAACTGCTTAACATTTTTCCGACATTGGTGCAGATATCCAGCGGCAAGATTGATGAAGGCAGCTTCGATCGCAATGCAAGTGTGGATAAGGCGAATTATTTTGAGGTTAAAATAACATTAGAAAGTAGTCTTCCGAGCAACTGCACTGAACGACTAGAAAATGTGTGTGTGAATGTTTATTTGAAATATGGCTGTTATGAATAATATCGGTCGTTAATGCGAGGAATTCGCGTTTTCAAGTTCGTCAAAATTTCACAGCCTTTTTTTTTGCTGAATTCACTCAAAATTTTATCAGCCGATTCATTTTACACACAATGCTAGTAGCAGGTACTGTAATCGGTTAGGTGTTGATAACAATATTAGTAGTTATTACTCGTTAGTAAACTGTAGAAGTTAGGACAAGCAGTACAGTTTAGTCTTTATCTATACTTTTTACTAAGTGCATTTGGATGTATACACGGTACATATACCAAAACAACATTTTTTTACAATTTTTGTCTGTCTGTCTGTCTGTTTGTTTGTTCCGGCTAATCTCTGAAATGGCTGGACCGATTTTGACGGGACTTTCACTGGCAGATAGCTGATATAACAAGGAGTAACTTAGGCTACTTTTATTTTAGAAAAAAAAATGTTTGGCGATACGAAATTTCGCCGTGTTAGCTAGTAGTAAATAGTAGTAAACGTCCAGTTAGTAATCGTTAGTATTTGTCTCACTCGACACCACTTTAGATGAAGTGAAATTATTTGCTGTTACGTTATAACAAATACCTATAATATAATATATTTTTTGGTTAGTTGCGGAAAACGTGGGTGACAAGATTGATGAACAGAACGCAGACGCTGAGAGCGGGGATAAGGCGAATTTATCGACGCTAGAAATTATATACGAGCAAAATAAATTATGTTCTCGCATAATTTGTGCGTTAAGTTAAGCTGGGCTTTTAAACGGTACACATTTGAATAAATTTTATAAATACGGTAAGGTCGGTAAGTCTGAGTAGGATACCCGCATTGAGGTAGGAAGGAGGTTTTGTGCGCGTCTTTGTATGTCTAAAGTATTATGTTTTACATCTGGTATTACCTATACAATTGTTAACTATAAAAAAATTAAAAATCGCTGTGTTTACGCTATAGAGTCCTCCACGATCTCAATTTATTTTTTCTTTAAATATTTTATCTCGGTAATGAAGCCTTCGAACCAAAGTATGGAATAACAATAATCCTGTTAGTGTATAACTGCTTTTAGATTAGAATTATAAAAGTTAACCTAAGTTTAAGGAACTCGACTCTCAACTCGATGCTGAACTATCACAAACTTGCAATAATTACCTAAACGAACCCAGGTAGTTATACTAGTATAACATAACATCAGCGAAGGTAATTTGCCGTGCAAGCACTATTAACAGGTACCTCAAAGTTTTAATAGGAGTTACGTATTAAGGCAATGGTCGTGTAATAAGACGTTTATGACATCGTCCAATTACGAACTTCACATTATTTTTATGTTATACAAGTACCTATCAAACGGACCTGTAACCGGTAACAATTTTCGAATAGAATCTATGAGAATCCCTAAGTAACTACGTAGTAGTAAAACCACAGAAGAAAAAATATAATCTAAAATTTACTAACAAAAAATAACCGACTTCAAAGTTACTCTTAAACTAGTTGTCAGATCTCGTTTAAATTTATGTGGGATTACGTGACAAGCACCTGCTTTCGATTAAAAAAAGAATCGTCGAAATCGGTTGGCGTGATATTGAGTTATTCGTCCATTTGTCGCGCTTAAGACTTATATGGTTTTATCATGGATGACATTGTCAGATCTCAATAAAATTTATATGGAACCACATGACAGCCACCAGCTTTCGATTAAAAAAAGAATCATCAAAATCGGTTTGCCCAGTCCAAAGTTCTGAGGTAACGAACATAAAAAAAAAACAAAATACAGTCGAATTGAGAACCTCCTCCTTTTTTTGAAGTTGGTTAATAATAGTACTTATAATGAGTAGTAAAACTAAGTCTGATATGAGATCGATTACAAACTCTTTAAGTCGGAGAACTAAAATGGAACGGGAAATTTTTAAACATGGCTGCCTATCAAAACATAAGGGATCATTAATCAACTTTGTCTATAGCAGAATAAACAGCGAGCAAGATCGTGCCGCAAAAAAACTTAAAAAGACATTGATTAATTTTAGGAGGGATTCCTTATCCCAAAAATAACCCAGCCTTTTTAGACAGTCTCTTAAAATTCCCCTGGCAAACATAAGTCAACATCATATCGCTTATCTTTCTTTCTTGTTACTTGCGTCCAACAAAATTAAGTCTAATAATAACTTTTACAAACTTCAAAAATATTGACGTAAAATTAAATAATAAACTAAGGACCTACATTTGTTTGAGGTCGATGCAAGTGCATAATAAACGACTTTGCTGGCATGTCAATGTATATGCATCTGGCATATATATTGACGGCTTTGTTGGCATCGACCTAAAAAATTTTTAGGTCTCCAAACACATACAGAATCGAATACAGAATTTATTTCTATGAAGTCGGTTAATAATATTGTTTGACACGTAAGTTTCAAACCTCTCCATTATAACTTAGAAAACCAATCAAAATTTTCCAAGCTACTACGAGCGCGCACAAACGGAATCTCTCGAGGCTTCACTTTGTATTTATACGTAACTAAACTACAGTTTTGTTTTGATCTCCTTGAGAATCCCACACTTCGGTTAACCGCATCAGTGTGACCGCAACTTGAAAGAGGAGCTAACGGCGTCTAATGTTCGGTTTACACGTATTAAGTAGTTAAGTAGTTAACTAAATTTTAACTAAATTTTAAGTAAATTAATACGTGTAAACGGACAATTTAGTAGTTTAGTAATTTAGTAGTTAAGTAATCAAGTAGATAAGTAATTTAGAAATTTTTCTATTTTCTGTTAAGTAGGTGGGCGGGGCTTATCACTTAACACGTTTGGACAGGCACTTTTAAGTTAAAATTTAGTAAAATGCTTAAGTAGTTAAGTACAATTGTATGAACTAAAGAGCTTTACTAAATTATTACGTGTGGACGGACACTAAAAATTATTCACTTAAAATTTAGTTAAAATTTACTTATCTACTTAACTACTTAATACGTGTAAACCGGACTTAAGTGATACTGTATAAGTATAACCCAGATTACTTAACACTAATAATGTTGACTAAGTAGGTTAGTATAATTTTAGGCTTCGATAATATGGAACGTATAGGACAACACTCATTTGATATTTCTAAGCAATGAACGAATGCACACACATTTACAGTATAGTATGCCGACAACGGACGCATGGAACATAAAATAATTTTATTACAATACAATACAATACAATACAATATTCTTTATTGTGCACACTAATAAATGACAAAAAAGAGAAGTTAACAAACAAAAAAAAATACATAACAGGCGGTCTTATCGTTACAGTAGCGATCTCTACCAAACAACCCTTTGAGCGAAGGACAAAATATTTATTACTTTAAAAAAATTATTACAAAAATTTATTACTTTAAAAAATTGTTATTGAGTCGTATCTAGTGCACCATCGAACTACGGATTTTCAGGCTATAATTACGTAACTCTTAGATAATTATGGAGAACTTTCAAGTAAAGATTTTCTCACGATATTTTCTTTCACTGAAGCCGGGCCGTATTTATAAAGCCACGTAATTAAAAGGGTACGCTTTTGTGAATTAGTTAGGCACCCCACTCATTCTTATTAACGTGTAATTAGAACTAAAATTACATAACAAAGACGGCCAATGGCGCCCCTAATCCAAAACATAATTATTGACAATGCTGCCCTTAATTTCGTTTACTAACAATTAGTCTTTCTAATAAGCGAAGGGCGAAGGGTAGGTACTGTTATCTTAAGAATATTAATTAAAACAATTTGTGAGGAACCTGCGGCACACAATGCAGAGCGATTGTTCTTGGATCTGGTACCGGCTGAAGCAATAATGTAACGGATAAATATTTGTTTTCGGAATTTGTGTGATAAATAATTGGAAATAACCAATCTGCAATAGTAATTTTAGTAACTTGTATGTTTACATATACTGGATATTGGCATTACCATTACTGCTTAGCTGCGTTTCGACTTTACGCTAATACCAACCCGTACCCGTCTACTAATCCGCCCATTTGCAGCAAGCTTATTTTTGTTATTAGCCTGAAGGCCTTCACCAATCCGCCATAGAGCAGTATGGTCGCCTCAAGAAGAGAAACCCGTGGTCAGTAGTGGGCCATTAATGGGTTGAAGCCAAAGCCTACCGCAAACAGTAGACAGACCACCTGATGGTAAGTGGTCACCGACACCTATGAATATGACTGACCAATAGCCATAATCAGAGCACTCCAGAAATACCTCAGAAGGAAGCTTATTCCACAGTTGACACGTGGCGAAACCGGACCGTAACTAAGACCGGTACCTTGCCGACCTTGCCGTGAACACAGTATGTCTCTTGCAGTACCTGACTGGTGTGGTCGCGCCGGAGCCGGACCCCGCTCGGGACGGCGACGCGAGCTCGGCGCTGGGCGGCGTCGCGTGCGACACCAGCCACGCGTCCACAACTTGCCGCGTCGCTTTCCTGGAGAAAAACGTTGGTTGGTTTAATTATCATCATCAGCATCATACAAAATATACTCTCGGTTTTTCAGACGAGACTTATTTGATAAACAAACTTAGCACTACTTTTTATGTAAATATATAAAAAAAAATGTAAAAATAAATTAGTGTTGGCATTAAATTATTGTATTATTAATCTTTAAATTATTAACCCCCGACGAAACAAGAGAGGTGTTACAAGTTTGTCGTGTCTGTATATCTGTGTGTCTGTGTATCTGTATGTCTGTCTGTGGCATCATTACTCCCAAACGGATGAACCGAAATGAAATGAAAATGAAATTTGATACTTATGTACTTTTTTGTAACCCAAAGACAAAGGTATAAAGTAAACAACTGAACACTATCAACTCAACGTTCAACATTTCTGACTCGTCCCTAAGCTAGATGTCGTCGCGTGTCGTCTTGAATCAGTTTATTATCGAAGCGAGTACCCTGCTGTATAATCAGTGCTAATAAGGAAACTTATGAAAATTATGTCTGTTAATACTCGCAGTTTCATAACCGACTTTTCGCATTAACCTTTTGTTGTCATGGAACAATACCGCATGGGGCAACTTGCGGTCTTTCATAAACATGATGTGTGCTTTAAAGTATAAGTCGCTTTTGACGATGACGACCCTGTAGCCTAGTTGGTAGCGACCCTGCCTGCGAAGCGAGGGGTCCCGGGTTCGATTCCCGGCCGGGGCAGATATTTATGTGGCAGATAAATATTTGTACTCGGGTCATGGGTGTTACTGTGATGTGTTATGTGTAGTCTATGCCACCCGCGACACAGGTAATAACCTACTGCGGGGGTATGAGTGTGTTAGCGTTTATTATTATTATTATTATTGAATTTTTATTGTCTAAGTGAGTTCTAAACTGTAGTGCCGAATTTGCATTAATAAGTGGTACCACAGCTTCTTTCATGGCGCTGAGATCTTAGCCAATAGAAAAAACTCATCTGATGATCCTGAGATGCTGAACCGATTTAAATCTAACATGGGATAGTTTTAGTTCTGAAGGATAATTATATCCTCGTCGCATAATTCAGCGAACTTAATTTCGAAAAATAAGGCAACAATCTGTTTCATCTTGCCTCTTGTATCTAATCTCTGCATTGCTACATTATATTCAGCAGTCTGAGAAGAATAATATGACCGGCATCTAGGACAACTTTTCAAGAACACAAATCAAGATAAAAATTCTCCAAGGAGGTAATTTGTTAACGCTAACGTGACAGTAACGAACGTCAACTCTAATACAATGGACTGTGTTTTAAGTTATAAAGCTGAGATTATACCGCGAAAATATAAATATTTTCCTAGAAACTTCCTTCCTAACTGAAATATTAATAAATTCCTTATGCTTATTCTATGTTGGATCCTAAATAAAAAGCAACATGTCTTAACTCTCTTCTTTAGACTGCTAAAGGCGTGCTTATCTTCATGTATAAAACAAAATTTTAGCTAGAACTAGTTTTTACTAGATGAAACTGGTAATCCTCTAGTAAAAACTAAAATTGACAGCTAGTCGATATTGTATTCCAGTTAAAACTAGTTTTAACTAGACCAACGTTTGGACAAAATAGCTCAATACAATTCCAATCATCGACATGAGGTAAGTAAAGTTTAGAAGCATCTAATTATGGTATTATTTAAACACTTTTGTCTTTAGAAGTCTCCATCGATGTCCCTGGAATTATTTTGTGGTATCTGGGCTATCCCAGACCCAGATTTATCGCGACTGTAATCTCATTTTTGTAAGAGTAAGGTTTTAAGCATCTAAACAGCTACAAATCACAGGTTTAAGTTTTATCGCGTCTTGACTCTTGACTGTCAACCTCTGTTACAGGCGTCCGTGGCCGGCCATGAACATTTACAATCAGGCGGCCTGTTTCCTAATTATCGACTGTTATTATACATTATACATAGATTATATATTATACATTATAGATTATCTATACTAATATATAAAGAGGAAAGGTTTGATTTTTTTTTGCATTGAATAGGCTCCGAAACTACTGAACCGATTTCAAAAATTCTTTCACTGTTGGGAAGCTACACTAACCCCGAGTAACATAGGCTATATTATATTTTCAAAAAAATTAGGGATCCTTAATAAAACTCCAATAAGGTGTAAAAAAATAAGAAAACCGAAGCAAAGCGAGGGCGGTTACTCGTATTTTATACATATATTATACATTATACAAATAATCTAAATTTTACTAACACAAATAACCAACTTCAAAGTTACTCTAAAACTACTTGTCAGATCTCGTTCAAATTTATGTGGGATTACGTGACAAGCACCTGCTTTCAATTAAAAAAAGAATCATCGAAATCGGTTGGCGTGATATTGAGTTATTCGTCCATTTGTCGCGTTTACTTAATACAAATTTAAGACTTACATGGTTTTATCATGGATGCCATTGTCCGATCTTAATAACATTTATATGATACCACATGACAGCCACCAGCTTTCGATTAAAAAAAGAATCATCAAAATCGGTTTGCCCAGTCCAAAGTTTTGAGGTAATAAACATAAAAAAATACAGTCGAATTGAGAACCTCCTCCTTCTTTTGAAGTCGGTAAAAAAAAATTAAACGTAATCGTTACGTCACTGCCTTATGCAATCAATAAGCAGTTGAGCCATTTCGATAACCGACTAATATAATCAGTAATAACATTAATCAACAAAAGGTTATGACCAACAACAACATTACATAAATCAAGTAATTAGAGAATTTCCAATTTACACAATAGAAATTAAGTAAAATTAAGTAAAGTTAAAATTGTTGTTAATAAAAAGATCGTGTTTAAGTGCCACCTAGCAGTTCAAGAACTTCCGACCTTCGGGTCGGTCAATTATCCTGTGCCTTTTAAAAGGATGAATTAATTTGCTTAAAATTATTTAAATAATAGTAGTATAGTATTGGGCATTCTGCCCCACTTGTTCGCTCAGGCGTCCGCCTTCGCGTCGTGGGGCAGAATGCCCAATAAGATTTCTGGTAACGTGGGACAGAATGCTTCATTAAAATTTCATAATTAGAAATGCAAAATAACTGTTTGTTGTTGTAAATAACGCGGGTTCAGCTGAGAAAGGAAACAAAACAATATGTAAAAATTATTTATTCATAGTTATAACATTAACGTTAATTACAGATTTCATTTGATATAAATGTAGGATGGTCCTCACACAGTTCATCCACCGAGTGCACCAAAGATTGAAGTTTTCGCCATTGCGGTGTATCGTCTTGTGTCTGGAATTTTATCCGTACTAGCGCTTTCTTCCAGAGCTCTTGTGCATCAGTATTGCGCGCATCGTTGGTTTGATATACTTTTAAATCGATAAGGTAGTCCCCCGTTGTGTTAATCGCCCGACGTTCGTTGCCGTTTGCAACCCTGTTGACGAAGTACGTGGACAGCACGCGCGATGGAGGATCTTTGGATTTGCCGCCATCACGACTAAGATTGAATATGTCCACAGTCTTCCCCTTTTTTCTGTAACAAACACAAATAATCCGTATAAGTATACAATAACTTACTGATATTACATGGTGTCGGTTTTCAAAATCATTGCGAAAAATAACACAATGAATACATACAGGCTCATTGCAGTATGTAAATTAATACAAAAATTGTAGTGATGGTCATGTAAATAAATTGTTGTTACTTGTAAGTGAAAGTAACAATTAAATAATATTAAGAATCAATTTAATCTACCTCAAAAGTCAAGTTTACCGAAGGCGAAAGAAAATTTTTTTCTGTGCAATCATAAGATTAGATATTAAAATAAATCCTGAACAAGAATAAACATAAACTTGATCGACATTTGTAGTAATAGCGCATAGGCACTGGTTATTTGAAAATAAATAAAAAAAATATCTCCCATATTTATATATCATACTATTTCAGTAACCGTATGAGTATCATTGAACAGTAAAAATGTATTTTTTTATCTCCTGTAACTTTACATTTTTATATAGACCACATAAATTCTTAGTAGTTGGTAAAAAAATATTAAGTTATAAAAGTGTAGTGTTACTATGGATTACATATTATTATGCGAACACTGACACGAAAATGAATGTATAATAAAAAATCAACCACTGACCGCAACGCCACATAAATATATCGAACGTAAGTACAAAATTTGAAATATTATAATTTAAATATAACGAGTAGATGTAAATTTAGTATGATTACCTTATAATGGCAGGCGATTTCTTCGTAGATTTACGCTTGCTTGTAGGAGTAGAATGTTTTCGCCGGAGCTCGGCACTGTGTTCAAAATCTGTAGAATTGCTGCGTTGATCGCACTCAGAGTCCGACCTGTAAATTGTTAAATTTTAATTAGTTATTATTACTTGAAATATTATTATGCTGAAAAAGGATAAAATGTTAAGTTAATGTTTATCTACTTGGACTGAACTAGTAATAATAAAACTATTTACTCGCACTTGTAATTAATCTATTGACGATTATAATAATTATGAGTAAATAAAGTTAGTGAAAAAAATGTCAAAGTATTTGGCTACATGTTGTATCTGAAATATAAATTGGTTGGAGTAAAATATGAAAATTAATAAAAATGATAAAGACTTACATTTTAAATGGCAGCCACTTGAAGTATAATTACCAGTACAACCACTGTTCTATGGACTGAACTGCAGAGTGGAGGCACTCGGCGCTGGTCGCACTGTAGTCGTTGTAGGAGTACTTTGTTCCTAGCCGAGGCTCGAATTTGATGTACCGAGCTCCGAAAACGTTAGCTTATAAGTCAGAAAAGACATGTAAATTTGTTAAATGAAATGTAAGTGTGTTTAATCAAAATAATACACAATTTGAGACATTTCTTATTTGTACGTATTACATTTGTAAAAAAATTATAACTAAGAATTTTCTAGAATCATTATTTGCTAACGCAACACAAAGACTTAGGGCTACCAAAATAATTATCATACATGCTACGTACTATGTATGGACTGATGATCCCATTTTTACACTAAAATATGTGGAAGTGACATCCATAACCAAATTAGCAGCGTAATAATAAAAATTCGTATTGCTGAATAACACTTTTAAATAGGTGTGCAATAATCACAAGTATTGTGTTGAAAAATATGATATTTTGTTAGGGTTGACAAACGATATAAATTTAAAACATCGCAACTTAAATTGTAAAAATCAAAATATATGATTAAAAGGACTTGTTATTTACGTTTCATTGAGTCTTTTATATTTTTGTGTAGGTAATTACATATCGAGAAAATATTGAATAATCCGGTAAATTAACAGACCATTAGCACTCTTAAATACATAATCTATACCTATTTTTAACGTAGATAAACTTTGTATATAATAATTAAGAAATAAATACAACATTTTGTTTAAGTAAATGGGTAATAATAATACATAATTATTTGCATTTGGATGTCAACCCTGATTGAAATGAAAAATCTTGCAAAATATCGTTAGGTACTGCAACCGGATGGAACACGACACTTTTGTTTTGACAAAACACAATAGGTATTGGTACTATTTGCACGCAAAATGTGTATTTTAATTTAAATTTAATTCGATTACTGATTGTGAGTACAAGTTATAAGTATTTATAATAATGGTAAAATCGGTCGCAAAATTTTTATAAGGTAATTATTATGTTAAATATTATATTCTATTAAATAGTAATATTCATTTCATTAAATTTTGTTGTCGTTATCAGTATAATTATAATAAGTGTTTTTTATTTCAGACCATCACTTATTATGAACTGTGAGGCAGCGGAGGTGCTGGTTTGAAGCAAATATTTTATTTGTTGACTACATTTGCAGATACAGAAATACCTACTTAACGAGGGAATGCTAATACTTGAGACATAATTAACAAAGACGACATTATTATATTGTGAATATTGGGTATGTAATTAGTTGTTAATTCATATTACCATGATAGTTTTCATTATTTTTATCTGATTGAGTACTTTCGCGGTTCCTAAAAGAATTAATTCTAAGTATGATGAATGAAAAAGTGGCTTATAATATTATCTCCTCGCCCTGCTCGTGGGCTAAGTATTAATTTGTGGGTTCGATCTCCACATTAAAATAATATTAATGTTCTGACATCTATTCTATTACAAAATCAATTGTAGCTGTGTCTTAGTGATTATTATTTGTATCTGTTGTTTAAGATTTATTACCGTAACAAACTAATTAAAAGTGTATTAAAATTAGGTATTATTAGTATGTGTTATTAAATTATGTTCGTATCTTATTCCAGAGCACATCACTTTGATCAGAGATTGAGAGATGCAATTGGCGATGTGAAGTTTTGAAGACCTACTGCAGTAACTGGTAATAAAGTCTTACTTGGTAATAAATACTTAGCAGTTAACTCAATATTTCTGAATAATAATTTTATTGTTAGATATTGTGATTCTAAAAATGCCATTCTGTTCGGTTTGCAACATTGATGTGAATTCACGCTGTTGGATTAGTCATTTGCGAAGTAACAGACATAAAAATAATAGTACTATTCGTATCAATGACAACGTTGAAATTATACATTCCTGTTTCAAAGGACGTATTACAAGTTATCGGATTACTACATCTAAACCCGAAGCAAATATTTACCCAGAATGTTTCTTAAAAAATATTCATGATCAAGTTAAATCTTTAATAGATAGCTCGCTTCAAAAACATTTATCTGTTAAAATAAATTTTGAATATTTCGGAGTCTTTTTAATGCTAAAGAATGATCTACAAGAGTTGAAATCTTTTGCGACAAAAAATTTTATCATTCATTTAAATTACAGTTTCAAGTCCACCTATGAAAAAGTTATAACAATATTATTAAAAAAAATTGAAGAGTTTCAAGAAAGAGATAGTGGATGGACGTTTTTAAATAATTCACATTTAGAAATTAATATTAACAAATATCAACCTCTTAGTGGATCACGATGATTTTTTCAAATTATTAAACAACAGCGTTTTTGGGAAAACATTAGAAAATACCGAAAAAAGAGTGAGTGTTCATTTAATTAACTCTTGGAATAGCTCAAATAATAAAACAAAAAAAACTACCTGCGCTGAAAAACTCGTAAGCAATCCTTATTTTCATAGTGCATCAGTTTTATCGGAAAACTTAGTTGCAATACAAATGAACCCCGATCATTTCATTTTGGATAAACCAATTTATATAGGCTTTACTGTTTTAGAGCTATCCAAATCACATATGTATCATTTTCATTATAATATAGTTAAACCTTTTTATGGCGACAGAGTACGATTATGCTACACCGATACGGATTCTTTTGTTTATTCAATATACACAGAAGATTTCTACAAAGACTTAAAATGTAATTTTTTAGAGTACTTTGATACTAGCAACTATACCGTACAAAATGAATTCATGATACCTCAGATTAATAAAAAAGTGCCAGGATTGTTCAAGGATGAAATGGGAGGTAAACTTATTACTGAATTTGTTGGCTTGCGGTCTAAGTTATATTCATTAAAAACTATGAATAATGTAATTAAAAAAGCAAAAGGAATTAAATCCTGCGTGGTACGTGATTTAACTATCGATGATTACCAGAATGTATTATTTAATAGAGATGTTATCCATCGAAAAAATATCTTATTCAAATCAATTAAGCATGAAATATTTACACAAAGTGTGAATAAAATAGCACTATCAAGTAATGATGATAAACGTGCTATATCAAATTGCAATGTTGCAACCCGAGCGTGGGGACATTCTTCAATTTTAAAAGGTCATTAGATTACCTCTAAATATTGATATTCGCAATTGGTTTTAGTGAGCATGTAAATATCATCTCTTTTTTATTATTATAATATTATGTAGAGATTATGTAAATGTTCTTAGTAAAATATGTACTTAGGTAAGTATATGAAGAATAATAAAGTTAATAAACATTTCTGTAATTGATTTTGCAATAACTACGAGTATAAGTAACCTATAATTTGTATTCAGTCAATGTCCAAGTTACATTACAACTTAAATGTACATAAATAAGATTGTAAATTATAGAAGTAATTAGTAAGTTTTTATGTAATATTGTATACTTATAAATAAACAACCTTTGTTAAATATAAATTTTGTTTTATTGATCTATTTAAACTATTAATATATGTAGTTTTTTTTTTACCGAAGGTGGCTTCTACCTATGCCTTTAGAAGGATTTCCTTGATATTTATATTGTATTTTATTCTCAATACATAAATTAGCTTTCACAATTCATGATAATTATTTGTAGGTTATAACGTAATAATAATAATGCTCCAGAATGGTATGTATTATTGATACACGCAACATGTTATGACATGTTACAGTTCATCGCACTATATGGGAAGGTATGATATATTTATGCAAACTTGCAGTTTATAATTTATACTAAATTCTTTTAATAAATTGAACTATAAAACTATATCCGAAAGAGTAATTTTCAAACAACTAATTTATAGCCTTGATTGAATGCTAACTTAACAATTTTAGATTGATTTGAATATATAAAGTTGATAGTTAGTTTATTTTTTATTATTTGCGGAATATTAATAGAATTGAGAAGTTGTTTTTACATTATTATACCTAGTACTTGTGTTATTATAATAATTATGTCCACGGTAAGTAAAGTAGTTATTTGAATGTGATATAATATTAGTGTGTGTACATCAGATTTGAAAATGGATAATGTTTGTTTCAGGTATCTGATTCAGAGATTGTGTTTAGCCAGTATGCTCAGGATCCTTACGAAGGATTTTCCGAGCTCTATCACTGTGAACCCGAGCAATGCAAACTATCGAAAGAGAAAAAGTCCAAGCAACGTCGCCGAGACACTTTGAAAAAACATAACGCTACACAATCTTTTGTTATGAGCCGATTACAACGACGAGGCATTAGGTTAATAAAAATTTCTGTTATTGATCTCTGCAACAACAATTCTCAAACAAACGGCAGCGATAGTGAAAGTGAGAACGTTGTGATAAGTGCGCAGTACATTGTTAAGGATGCTATGGATAGTGTTATGGACGATACAGAATCGTTAGTTAAGAAAATATCGAAATCTTTAATAGACAATGATTTTTAATAAAGATACTACTGTTATTGTAAGTTATTATTTTATATTGATTCACCTGCGTTCTTCTATTTCTTAGATGTATAAGATGTTTAAAAAATAAAAATGCATTTTTACTGAAGAAATTATTTTTATTTATAAAACCAAAACATATCACTTTAGTGCCACCCCAAATGTTTTTTTATACATAACACATTTTTTAAAGCACAATGATTTGTGTGTACATTACAATTTAAATTGTTATCACAGAATTTCTTATGCAATTCAAACATGTTAGGACACTGGTCTTCACCAAGATCTGACACTTTACAATTTTCGCAAATGTTTTTTATCCACTTAACCTTTTCCAAACCTTTTACTAAGATATTTTTGTTTTCTAGATAGGGAACGATTATACGATGAAATTCTCTATAGTCAATGTGTCCTTCGTTCCAATGAATACCTCTATTGTTTTCCAACCACTTTACTTGTCTTTTTTCATCAGTTGTTAAATATTTGAATAAATATGGGGGTTTTATTAAGAATAACTGTGTATAATCACGTGTTGCGAATGCTAATTCTTTTACTATAAAATTATTGTACTGATCTTTAAATCCTTGAATATCCACTATGATGGTATCCTGATTCATGATAATTTTTTTACAGTATTACTCAGTGGCTTATATTCAATTATGCAGTCGTTTAATATAAGACAGTACGCGGCGGTTTGATCTGGTATATCAGAATCACTTTCAATTTCCACTCTAACGTCCACAACCGGACCTGTCTTCAAATTATCTACTTGTCTAGAGCAGTCGATAACAAATAACGGCGCTAAATTTTTAAATTGTTTCTCACTCAACAAGGGCTCTGGACGACGACCATAATATGACTGTTGAAATCTAACATATTGTTCGTATAATAAGGCAATGTTGTTGTTTGCGAAGTTAACGTTTAGGTTCTCATAAGGGAAGTATGTTGAATTGAGATAGACTCTAACGCTGCGAAGAAGACAGTGATCGAACTGAGACATGTCAGAACTTGCATTATTTTTTCTATTTGTTTGTAGACCAATAATAATATATCTTGGTTTTTCTATTTGTGACGAAGTTTTAATTGCCCAAGTATGTTTTGTAGTTTTAGGTAAAGCTGGATATTCATACAGATCCCAATTTCTAAATATCATTTGAAGCGGTTTATCTCGTTCTAACAGTTTCAAAAAATTAAGCTTTTCTTTGTCAGATATTTTGATATGTGGTACACGCCAAATAATTTTATTTATTTGAACGTCTTCTACAATTTCACCGGTATTGAGTTTCACAGCATTCAAGTTTGTGTTACTTCTTAGTAATATTAGTTCGTGTCTACTATTTATCACAACTTTTTTAAAATCTTCTGCAAAGCCCATTATGTTACAAAGTGGTATAGAAGCAGAAAATTTACCTCCATTTTTTATACCATCAATATTCCACCCCCAAGAATAAGCTATCTTAGATTCACTTTCGTTCATTGATATTAAAGATTTCATGGTGGTCGTAACGCCAGCATTCTTTATTTTATCAATCTCCACTCCGTTTAGCTCATACCGTATATCTTGAAATAAGTACAATAAAGCGTTATTTGTAAATTGAACACTGGTGACAGGATCCTTAGAATCTCGTTTTCTAACGATAACATTCCCTTCCAAATACAAGGTGCTTGCTGATGGTAGTACATATAGATCCTGTTGATTGATTGGTATGCGGATTTCATCATTTCTATTAAAACTAGTTACGTAGGGTTTGTAAGAATGATATTCAATTCCTTCTACACTATTGTCGTAAGATGGAGTCGATAAAACGTCTAAAATATTCATTTTAATAAGCCGATCGCTTTTAAGAATGCCGTATTGCTTTTCGTTAATTTTATTTTCTTTTTATTACGAGCTCTTGTATGATTGATTTCTTGATTCAAACTGATACGTGTAGTTGGTTGATGCGTATATTTATTATAGTCAATCATTTCTTCTTCTAAGATGTAAATACAACTGTACCTCTTCACCACGTAAATTGATTAAATGATTATTTATATCTAAAAGTCTAATATTAATGCAGCTTATGTTGCTCTGGTTAATGGGGAAGTAAATTGCGTTTTTAGGTATTTCTATAATCCTATATCCAGGTGGTACGTTTAATGCAAATTCATGAATAATATGACTTGATTCGCCGTTTATGTATGAGCCGCTTACGATATCACATTCAACCCTGATCACGGTTGTTGGTAAAATGTTTACTGGAAACTGTGACACATGCCATTTATTTGCTTTCAATATTTGTTTTTTAAACCCTAACAAGTTTCTAAAGGTATTTTCCTTAGAAAAATTAATATCTTTTGTACAGTACAAAGTTGCTTTCAATGTGTTGTTATTACACTGTAGATTGATTGATGCATCCTTTATTTCAGATTTTAAATAATCATTGATATCTTGTAATTCATAAGTCCCTTCAGGGATTTCAATAACGTCATTAGATCCATAGAATAACTTATTATTAGTTTTATCAATATTCGGAATGGAATTAAATGTTGAGATATGCAATAAAGCACATTCATACTCTCCATCTAATTGCAGAGTGTTTGGATAGTACGTGGATAAACTTGATGAATTTCCTGTTATCGACAAAGTGAGTGACATGTTGCAAATGGTGAAAATAAAAGAATGATACATATTTTATACATTTTTATTCCAAAATTGCCATAGATATTTTAAGCATAAATGACCACAATTAACTGTATTAAATGACTGATATCTTGTGTAGTTATAACAAACATTACAATTCTTAAAATAACGAATTATTTCTTTAGGCGGTTTCAGATCGCCAAAACTATCAAAATATTCACAATAGTCATATATTTTAACATAAGCCACCCAATGCGTCCCCTTGTTCTTAGACTCGTCCAAATTAACAATACCACATTCGATCTCCTTTGGTGTTCTTGGTAATTGATCTCGCATAAAAACTCCTCTGAAGTGAGGGATGTCACATGCGTACTCTATTATATCTATATTACTTAGAGGACGATTAGGTAGCTTACATTTCAGTTTTTTGAGGGTTTTATAAATAATCCGTGACCATTTCTGTGCGGTTTAATGTATAGACCCTTGCCTAATACTACACCCTCCATAGCTTTGTTATGTCGTTGTGTTTCTTGCAAATTTTTCTGAGCGGATTTGTAATCATTAATGGTTTTCGCAATGCCAGCTGCACCTCCAGCTAAGGTCCCTAATGCCGATAAACCAGCAAAAATTGGAATCAAAGGTAGAATGCCTCCAGTTTTTGGTATGGGTATTACACGTGGTATTCGAATTTTCTTTTTATTTGGAAATACTTTCTTAGCTGCTGAATAAGCAGCGTCGATTAAAGATTTACTATCGTTGTGTTTAAATTTCTTGATTTTTGATCTTATTTTAGATACAAAATTTTTAAACGTTTTGACGCCAGCACCGGTTTTAAGTTTGGCTTTCATAACTTTACTCACTAACCATGAACTTAGTTTTTCGCCTTTGCAAGCATCTTTTGACTTAAGGCGTTGTTTTGCCATATTTAGAAGTTGTAAATCAGCTTTATGACGATTAGGTAGGTCTGTATGTTTTGCATATGCTATGTCGTGTTGCATACAAGCGTCGTCTAGCTTATTCACCCCTCGATCACCCCGTAGTAAACGTTTCTGAAGTTTTGTTCCAGGTCCACAGTAATTGTAACCAGGCAAATGAAGTTCAAACGGTAAATTATTAATGATACTATTAACTAGCCCACCTCCTTGCATCGTCAAAGTTGCAATGAAACAAATATGACTAAACTTCTTATTTAATAACAATTTTAGCCTTGAATTGCAGTTTTCTCAATCCAACTATTTTCATCATTGCTTAAACCTAACCATTTCACAAACAGCTTATTTCCTTTCTTTTTTATAACTTTTTCAATCAAATAAACATCAGGATATTTAGTCTTTTGCAACTCGTGTTCGTAAAATGTTCCCAATATAGTTTGCTTACGTTGATCTTGTAGGTGATACGTAACTGGAACTGTGTTATTAATATTTTTTATCGTAAATAATTCAGTTGACCAATTAGGAGTATACCCTTTCTCAAAATGCTGTTTGTATTTACTTATTCGAACATAGTCACCGACTTTAAACTTTAGTCCACTCCTTAGTGATATATATTTATGGGATTTTTTTATATTTTGTTTAATTAAAGGTTCGTTAGATTTATCTACATCGATTGGTTTACAATTGATAGTACGATGTTTCGTATTATTGTATGTTTTTATGACAACTTCTAGTAATCCTAACCACCGATAACTTCCATTTAAACTAAAATATTTATATAATTTATTTTTGATAGTTTTAATTAATCGTTCGACAATCGAAGCTTTTTTGGTAGAAAACGTTGAATAATGGTTTATATTGTTTGTCTTCATGAGATTCCGAAATATGTTATTATAAAATTCTGTCCCTAGATCAGTTTGCAAATTAATCGGTTTTCGATGACTATTGTATAATATAGATTTGAATGCATTGGTAACACAAATTTTATTTTTTGATTTGATTGGCACCACCCAAGCATATTTAGAAAAGCAGTCAATCACAATTAAAATGTACTTGAAACCTTTATTAAACTTTGTTAAATTTTGCATGTCTATCAGATCGGCTTGCCATAAGTCATCTATTCCCTTTAGAATAACAGGTCTTCGAAGAAAATTTCTTCGTGCTTGTTTGTGTATTTCGTTAACTATTTGTTGTTTCATCATTACGAAGATTTCTTAAGTAAATTATCAATTTCTGATTTGGTATAAAACTTATCTTCCAAATGAGCCAAAACGTCTGATATCTTTGTTTTTATAGTAGCTTCAACAAAATTTTGAATATGTGTCATGGTTTGTGAACGCAATGTCTCATTCAGTTTATGTAATTCTTTTATCAAATTATCCTGAAAATTATCAACATAATCCTTATTCACAGCATCGTCTGCTTCTATGGGTAATTTAATTCCTCTAAGTCTTGACGATTTTAAATCAAACTCTCCGTTTTCTGTTTTTGTTAAAGCGTTATCATAAACGTCAAATAGTTCAGACAGACGCATTCTTTTATGAATATAGTGCCCGAATTTATCCACGTTCATGTTGAAAGTGTACTTTATTCGAAGGTCAGTAGTGTAATGAAAAACATCCATCATTAGCAAACATTTATTCAATTATTTATAATTTTACTTTCACGCAATTCTTCAATAATTGATATAATTTCATTGTCTAATCCAGTATTGCCAGCATCTCGAGACGCAATTAATAATTTCAACCTCTCCACCAATTCATTTGGATCGTCCCAATACACATAATCTATGTTTGTTTTCCATGTTTTCATTAAAGGTAGACCTTTTCCTTTGTGTTGTGTTTGAAGTTTAAATAGGGGTTTTACAATTTGTAAATATTTTTGTCCTTTATTACTCTTTATTGGTTTACTTGGATCACAGTCCCGTCGATGTGCATTGGTGTCAAGTAACATTGATTTATAATTTTGCATATCATTGTCTGTGACTAAACTTAAATCAACGTCTTTTTTTAGCAGCAACTGTTTTATACCAGGTGTACTATGATATTTGCGTCCAGCTACTGTGATATAATCATCACCAATTGTTACGCAAGCTGAACCTAACATTAATTTTCCGTTTTCTATTCTGACGCCAAATGGAATATCTTCTAATGCTTCTGATGATACTGACCAGGATGATGTATCGTGATCTGGTTTGCTTTCTTCTATTGATTGATATGAAGATTCACTTTCGATGTCAGATTGAGATTCGTCTGGATCGATGACTTTTGCAGTGTTAATTTTAGGGGTAACATTTTTTTGAATAATGCTTTTTACGAATGGTGTTTTAGTTTCTTCGTCGTCTACAGTAGGAAGGAGAGAATGATTATTTGAGTTTGCAATTAAGTTGAGAGGTTTAGTCACAGGCTTGAAAACTGTCTCCAATGCTTGCTTATTATCGATGTCAATATTCCTCATAATTTTTACTTTTTTCTTTACAGCTGCTGCAGCCTTCACAATTTTTCTTTTCATTGATTGTTCCATAATGATAGCAAGATAGTGATCGATTGACCGTCGTATAAAGAATAACGATTTCATAAAAGTAATTGATTTAAATATTTTTTGTTTTAATCAAATACCACAAAAGTGTCAAATTTATTTCTGTAACATCCTTTATTTTTAGAACAATCTTTATTAATTACAACATAATTAAAGGGTTCTTTCCAAATTTCCGAACACATTTCGCGGAATTCAGTCCATGTCATATCTGTGTTAACATGCTCCTCATAAACGTGTTTTAAATTTATATCGTCTTGCTTAAAAAGTATAATCAAGTTCGCATTATCTCTAACTAACTGTTTAGGAATTTTACTATACGTTTGGTTCAGATAAAAAGCATCAATATTTTTGTGTCTTCCCATCGCAAAGTAATCACGCATATTATTTTGATTTTCACAAGCGACATCATCAAAAACAATAATAGAATTTGGTTTTGCGTCCTGAACCCTTAATACTTCCTCATTTCCCTGATATTTATGAAGTGAAATAACAGGTATAAGATTTAAAACATTTTCTAAAAATATGTACTTCGGTTGTTGTAGAGTTTTCGAATAAATATAAACATTTTGAAATCTCAAGCCATTTTCATGTAAAAGGAGACCAATTAACAAATTTGTTTTTCCACAGTTGGAAGGCCCGCATATGATGCATCGTATTGAATTAGGCAATAATTCGCCATGACGAGAATCAGCCTTACAAACTTCTTCACAGATTGTGTTAAAACTCAGCGATTGTGGTTGTTTTACAAATTTCATGATTTGAGTGTGCAGTAGTCTGATTGATAATGAGTAATTAGACTCATCACATTAACATTTATTATCGTATTTAGTAAGTACACTGAAGATCTCATTCATCGACAACGCGGTATAACGCTTTATTACCCGAAACAGTGTTGGGCATTCTGTTCCACGTGGAGGAGGCGTATAGAAGAGTGAAACAGTGGAACAAAATGTATAAGCCCTAATTACCAGAAATCTTATTGGGCATTCTGCCCCACGACGCGAAGGCGGATGCCTGAGCGAACAAGTGGGGCAGAATGCCCAATACTATACTACTAATAATATGTCAAAGAATGATGACCCTGCCTGCAAAGCAAGGGGTCCCGGGTTTGATTCCCGAACGGGAAGATATTTATGTGACAGATAAATATTTGTACTCGGGTCATGGGTATTAGGTATTGTGATGTGTTATACGTGTCGTCCATGCCACCCGCGACGCTGGTAAAAACCTACTGCGGGGAGTGCTGGCGTTTATTTTTAAGCGTTTTAATTTCTTCATACAGATTTAAAATTACTTAATTAATACGAGTAGGTATAACACTTACAGTGGTACCTACTTTGCCCGCCTGGCAATATATTAATAACGCCTTCAATTTAGAATCATTCATGTTACAAAGGTTTCCGGTCTGAGTATGTGTGTGTCCTCACTAATCAAAACTTTTTATTAACTTAGTAACGTTGATGTATTAAAAATTACGATCAAATCAAACACTTATTGTGGCTTTGGTGGTAAAGAGAGCCAAGCCACAACTTTGTTCAAAATGAAATCAAATCAAATCAAATCAAATCAAATCAAATCAAATGTTTTTATTCAAAATTGGTTTGGTTTACAAACACTTTTTGAAAGTCATGCAAGTTATGCCAATGCTTCAGACAAAGCCCTACTGTGAGAGGGCCCGGGAGAAGAAGCAGCAAGAAACTTCCGGGTTTGTTTTTTTCCTGCTCACAGTTACAGATAGCACTTATCATCTACTACAATCTATATTCATAAAACTCATGTCCAAGCAGTCTTGTCTTTAAAATAATCATCTAATTTGTAATATCCTTTCCTCATAAGAATGCTTTTAATATGAGTTTTAAATTTAAGGTAAGGCATTTCTGTAAATTTCGATGGAATTTTATTATAAATCTTTACACATGTACCCATGAACGAGCCACCAGTTTTACATAGTCTAAAATTTGGTACAATCAGTTTAGCCTTGTTCCTCGTATTAATATTGTGGATGTCACTCTTCTTAAGAAAACTGTCGTAATATTTCTTAACATACAAAACATTATCCAATATATATTGTGACACCACAGTTAAAATATTAATTTCCTTAAATAGATCCTTAAGCGAGTCCCTAGGCCTGAGGTTGTAAATGGCACGGACTGCTCTTTTCTGTAAAATAAATATAGACTCAATATCTGCAGCTGAGCCCCACAACAACAGACCATAGGAATGTGAATTATGTACATTAGTAGAATCAAAACAATGTGTTTTTTAAGGTGATGAATAGAGCTAACTATTAAATAGTTTAGCTACAAAAATAATCAAAAAGGTGAAAAGATGTTAACAGAACAACTATACATTACTTCATAGTATAATAATCCGCATAGCTTAGTTAACTCCTTGAAATAGGTACGCATTTGTAATCTAATTTGTAAATCTAACTTACGGTTTGGAAATTATAGAATAATAATTATTTTTTGTTTAAGCTCGCCACTTAAATGCTCATTATCTCAGAACTTGTTATGTGTGGGTTGACTCTCTTCACTACCAAAGCGACGATTTATTTATGTAATAGGTACAAGAGAACAAAATACGGTAACAAATTTCAAACAATCTTAAAGTGTCGGGGGAGTTAAGCAAGGGTCCTTTAATTAATGCCTCTTTCAGATGTACCGAGTATTCGATTACGGGTAAATTAGTGACAACAGAATTCTCCCAAAACATATTCTGAGGCACGACTACGAAAATGATATATTGGACGGGATTTCGCGTTAATTAGTTTCAATGCCGTTTTCTGTCGCGAGCCGACCGTAAATTTTCGATAGTGGTAACATGATTCTTTGTTAAAATTTAAAATTACAGCACTATGTTATACTGAAATTACTCGGCTTAAGCAAATTACCCCATTTCGGTTGAAAGGCGCAATTAATACTTCTTGCTGTTATTAGGAAACTAGTGGCGTGGGGTCCCTCTTTTTACATTATAATTAGTGATGGGCCGACTATGGGTTTTGCCGATCAGCCGACTAGCCGACTAATCGGTGAGAAAATTGCCGACTATTCGGCCGACTAGTCGGCAATGCCGATCAACCTTACTTTGGTCAAATATTTATGAAAATAAAAGGAATCGATTGCTTCCTGATAAACCTGAAAGTCTGACGTTTCTGCACCATAAATTACATTAGCTTATTCCAATAAAATTAAAATAAGTATGTACATTAAAAATAAATAAAATTGAAAATATGACTAAGTACAAATAAAAGTACTAGGTCAACTTATAAATTATTATTGCCACATACTAGTGATGTTACGAA
Organism: Thymelicus acteon; assembly: GCA_951805285.1. Taxonomy (NCBI): domain Eukaryota; kingdom Metazoa; phylum Arthropoda; class Insecta; order Lepidoptera; family Hesperiidae; genus Thymelicus; species Thymelicus acteon. The sequence continues at coordinate 7,723,429 of OX638227.1, read as the reverse complement.
TATTCGCATAATTATTGACATAATTTGAGGTAACTTACATAAAAATATGTCCTCAAGTTTTTTTGTGCAAAGTTTTAAGTTACATATTTTGTTTCCAAATCACATCATCAGAACTCGAAATGGTCACTGGTTTTTGAATATTATTATTAGCAGCGACATATTATATCTTTCAATATGGATCAACTATTCCCATCCATTGAGGAGTTAAATATTATGTCTCCAAGGCATATGACCGTAACATGGTCAATGATGTTCTGGTTTTGCAAAGTTATTGAGAACAATTTTTTTTAATAATTATTAAAATAAATCTTGTATTAGCAATTCTATAATTTTGTAATTTTCTTCATTTCCTTTATTTTAAGCAGCGAAAATTAATGCCGAATATTCGGCGATTTTTGCCGACTAGTCGCCGACTATTCGCCGACTAGAAAACATGCCGAATAGTCGGCTTTCCCGACTAGTCGGTGTATAGTCGGCCCATCGCTAATTATAATATAATTGGTTCCACTACGCTAAAAAAAAATCTGATGACATTGACAGATCAGTGTTTTTGTGTTTACAGTCTGTATCCAAGCACCATCTTAACTTATTATCTCCAAAGTGTTATATGAGAAAAGTGAAATACGACTTAATCAATAGACCGAATGTACCTAATGTGTTATTTTAGTGGTCTCAAATCACCTTCTGATTATTAGTTATTACCTTTGAAATGAAACCATTTTGACTGGGGAATGGAACAGGAACTCTTTTTACCCACGACGGAACGAAGACGGTATATGCGTTTGGGGTGAGAGAATGTGTGTGCAAACCAATGTTGCCATTTCTCTCCAAATCTATTAGTCCGATTTTGATGCGGTTTTCAACGATGAGTTAACGTTTTGATTAGTGCAAGTTCTTAGATAGGTGTTACGGTGACAACTCACCAGGGGGCGCTGCAGTTAACATTTGTTTATACAAACCAATGTTGCCATTTATCTCCAAAACTACTAGTCCAATTTTGATGCGGTTTTCAATGAAGGGTTTGGGTTTAATTGTGGTTCATATTATCACATATGTGTTACGATGAAAACTCACCAGGGTGCGCATATTTTAACATTATTTCAACATAAATATAAATAATTATAGTTATAAAATATCTCCAGATTATTCACGTTATTATAAAACTACAAAACTAGTTCATTTAATGGCAGCTGCCGACGGATTTTCTTCGGTTTTTTTTTATTAATTTCATAGGGAATTGAATATGTTGTTACCACATCTACATCTTCCAGAACCAAAGGTTCAGTCATCCCTCGAAAGCAGCGCGTACTGACGACTCGTGAACTAAGTTTTCGAGTCTATATGAAGTAGCGGAGTGAATGCGAGTCGCTAACGAGCCAACGAGAGTTCTCTTTGTACTGGTAACTTACTTAAAAGACTTAATTGAAAACGCATTTAATACCGGTGCCGACATCATTAATATTTGAATTTCAGGCTGGGTGTATTGCGCATTTCCATCGCGGTTCCATCTAGTACTGTAAGGTACATCAGGTTTTTATTTACTGAACATGAATGTACAGGGTCATCTGATGGTATAGGTACGAATATTCCTTGTGTTTCCGTTATGACAAAGATTTTTAAGAAAATCTAGGTCGTGCGTATGTTACTTTCCTATTATCAGTATCAAAACACACACACTCATCTAACTTAACACGCAAACTCTCTCTCTTTCTTTCTCTCTCTCACACACGCACACACACATACAACCACACAGTCCATAGTGATGTAAACGTGCAATAAAGCACAACGTATACAACATTGTCATACAGTTAATAGTCGTTTGAAGTTCGCAGTCAAACCAGACAATACGTATTTCCGCATGATATTTTCCGACGGCCACTTTATGGAAGTTATAAAATAAAAGTTCCCCGTCAGCGCAATATTACTCTTTCAACCCATGTCACATTTTAGTACCGAATATCAACAATGCGGCAACGCTCATAATACGGAAAGTATAGAAAATGTATGTACTGTAAAATCTTTGGAGGAATCTAAGGTAACATGGATCTGGTTCATCTATACTAATTTATAAAGAGGAAAGATTTGATTTTTTGTTTGCATTGAATAGGCTCCGAAACTACTGAACCGATTTCAAAAATTCTTTCACTGTTGGAAAGCTACACTATCCCCAAGTAACATAGGCTATATTATATTTTCAAGAAAATTAGGGATCCTTAATAAAAATCCAATAATGTAACCCAAGGTGTAAAAAAATAAGAAAACCGAAGCAAAGCGAGGGCAGTTACTCGTCTGGTATAAAAGCCTGCAAAATATATTGATAGCTTTGGCTGGCAATTTTCATATCTAGGTAGGTATATGATTTCATAATATAATAACTTTTTGTTCTTTAACGTCCCAAATCAGAGTCACTAAAGATTACTTTAATCGCTCCTTAGTAAAGAATCACCATACAAATTCTGTACTAAGGAGCGATTTAAGTAAGCGTTTGTGACTCTGAATTAGAGCGTAAGTGTAATAATTTTTAAGTGTTTCTAATATAATGTTTCTTTAATTTACTATTCTGAATCCGAATATATTTTCTGCTGACCTATTGTGTTAAATTCAACATATTCACACACGTGTTTACTATAATCGGTTGAAGCCATGTGAATTTTCAATATTAACAACATAATTAACAATTTAAGTACAATAATACCTTTAATTAAAATTTCACAATAAGTAAATTAAACAATAACAAATCTCTAAAATATCAACAAAACTTATCAGGCCATATGCTATTTTATTGTTTTAGCTTATTAAACTGAAGCAATTAACGCAATTCCAGACGAATTCAGAGTACAAACTCATAATATATCGACCTAAGGGACATTATATCAAATGATCCGACCACATTTAATTCGGGACCGTACATAAGCAGTTTGGGTTTAATCTTACTGGATTCGTCGGCTTATGATCGTCAGCTGAATGGATAATTGACGGAGATTAAAATTTATGAACAAAGGGCAAATGCAGGGTTTTAGTTAATTCACGAGTTTGAATATTTTAGATCTCAGACATCACGGTATTTAAGTAATGTCCAATAAAATTCTTATTATTTGAATCTTATTTAGAATCATTTCGAATTTTATTTATACGTAAAATATTTAATATTAAGAATGAAGCATTATTTAATATGTATAAGAATGAAGAGGAATAAGCATAAGTCTTCATTCGTTCTCATTTAAGCATGAATCAATATTCTGTCTATAGATAATTCTGAAGTTGTTAGTTAAAGTAGTTCTAAAGTAGCAAGTAGTTTTGCATTAATACAGACAGAAAGCCGTACGAGTCATTAGACATTTCTCTCACAATATAAACTCATCATCATTTTCCAATCTATTAACTTAAGTACCTACGTATCTTATAACTTTTATTTTACGGCTCAGTTCTCTCAAATAACATATCACTCTATTTCTTCAAGCATGATTTTATCTTCCAACTCAATTCACCGCAGACAAAAATCACAATATGGAACATTAGTAAAAATACGTCGTAATAAAATACTCTGTCTGTTTCAATAAAGTCGCACTGTTCGGGGGAAAGTATGAAAATAATTTTCTATAGACTCCTCTTTAGATGATAGATGAAGTGAATAAAAGGCAGTCAGTGAGTCGTCACGGTCCATCAGACTTTGCTTTGTGTTTCCGTTCTTACGTCACCGCATAAAAACTGATGGCTAATTTTGCCTTCCTCAGCCATTCGTTCATTATGTCTTTGGAATACTTTAGAATATTCCAGAGTATTTTGTGGAATATAGCTAGTATTCTCTCTAACAGCAATTTAACGAGACTGACTATACTCCAGTCACATTCGGTTTGGACTCGATGTAAACAAACCATTAAAATTCCTTTGTACGGTTTTCACCAACTTCTTGTCAGGAATTATAACAATATTACCTAATAGCCTTCCTAAAGTTCCTAATTAATATGGCTATCATACACAAAATACAATTTCAAATCTGAATAGCAGTCCCTACAAGTGACATAAGTCTTTTTGCCCGACTGCCAAGGAAGGGTCATCATACAAAGATAAAAAAGCTCAACAAAAAAATGATTTATTATTTTTAGAGATAGAGGGATATAGTAAAGATATAGATATAGAACCCTTAATAGTTTAATAACAAATCCTTGATCTCGAATAGTCTTCAACGGATCAGATTCACACATTCTCAGAAACTAGCGGAGGAAATTAAATAGTTTTTACACGTCGAAAATAATCTCTACGTTGAAAACTATTAAAATAATACTTACTTGAATAACAAGACGCCTCGTTCCTTCTTTAAGTAGAAATCCTTGAAGTTTAAATGTTACAAATGCGAGATATTTAGGTACTTGTAAAACATTTCGGAATGAGTTCCTTCGCAATGATTCTATTTATACAGATAAAGCACCTTATTATATTCAGATATTAAAAACATTTTTTGCATTAAGCCCATTTCAAACATCAATAAAATTAAATGGGAGACTCAGAATCAACAATAAACAACACAATGATAGTTCTAAGAAGTGCAGGCCACTCTTCGATAGAACACACAATATCCCTGATTCAATATCCCTGACTCAAACCAACAATGTAAGTAATATTAGATATTTTGTTGTGGTGTTGACCAAAAGGAGTCTATACTAGGGCTGCCACTTCTTATAATCCGGATTTTTAAGGTCGTTGGAATTTTAGACATGAGGTAATAGGGGTGTACCTTCACCAGTCTATTGGTCGAAGACAACCTTTCCTGCAGATTGATGTCAAGGCATTGTCTCCAGGTCCTTTTGAAGGTTACCAGACTCTTTATGGACTTAATTTTAACAACCGATTCGATCAGTCAGATCATCGTAAAAAAAGCACATTAGTACCAAATTTTAACTCATTTGGTCCATTAGTTTCGGAGAAAATTGTCTGTGAAGGAAGGACAGACACATAATTGATTCTATAGGGGTTTCGATTTTTGATTTTTTCGTACGGAACCTTTAAAAGGATCGTAAATGCGATAATTCTTAGGAATATGTCGGATTCAGAACAAAGATAAATATTAAATACGAATGAGTACTAAAGTTTCCCAAACAAGAACCGCAGCATGATAAATTGATAACTTGAGTTCGAAGCTTGCCGGAAAGTTTTGGGGACATTTCGTATTATTAAAGGTTGGATTGTGACATAGACGCCATCGAGAGTTTTAGGCCCAATTTCCTTCGTGAGTAATTTTTATCACCACTAAGTTATTAATATGTTTAAATCGAGAGTAACGTTAAAATGTCTTGTCGGATACAAATAAAAAATCAATTCGTTCACATTCAATATTGATTGAAAATTGTACTTTTTGTTAGCAGGCCAGTTACCGATAGAGAGGACGAAATATATTTTTTTGTAATTTGTGCCTGCATGGTTGTAACAGTACGAAGCGAAAGCACTAATTAAGTAGCTGAAACAGCATATTCATAAATTATACAATCAGCATAGGTCGATCAATATTGTTTTATTTATTTATTATTTATTTATTTATACACACATACACATAATTAACAGGACTAACCCAAAGCATTACGTGCAGAATTTAAAACTAGGTCAAATTTGTATACCGGCCCGCTGGTGGTAAGGCTCTCGAAGGGATTGGCTTCAACCCCTTAATGGCCCTTTACTGCACACGGATCTCTCCTCTTGAGAAGGCCTAGAGCATACTCCACCACGCTGCTCCAGTACGGATTGGTGGAGGGGTTAGTGGCCAACCCAAGTGTCGGAAGTTTTCATGCCGCCCAAGGGCCTCCGAAATGGCTTAACGACTGTTATCTTACGATAACAACCGGGACCGACGGCTTTACGTGCCCTCCGAAGCATGAAAGCGCTCAAGAATTTTTTGCCACTAGCGGTCACCCATAAATCGGAGGGATTATATTGGTAATATTGATTTTAATAGTTAATTAATACCATTATTACTATTATTATTTCTCCATGGGGTTCGCCTGGATAGCTACCACCCTTGAGCATGAGTCAGCCGCCAAACGACACGTCGTGTTCCGGCTGGGGGCTTGAGAGCCAGTTTTTTCTTTCTTTTATTTCTCTCTTTCTTGGCCGGCAACGCATCAGTGATGTCTTTGGTGTTGCTGATGTCCATAAGTGGGTCGTCAGCTCGTATCCCGGCTATTTCCAATAAAAACCATGAAATGGTTTGTTGCGAGTTGATAAAAAAAACATGAAATCTGTTGTCGCGAGACTAGAGATAAATGTAAGAATAAACAGTTCTGTTAGGAGTTTAGTAAATATTTTTGGTTATTTTGTCTCCCTTTAAGTACTGAGCTTTACCCTTACAATTGACGCCAAGCTAGACAACAGCAGAAGGTGCTACGGGTAAGAAAATATTCCAGAAAGATGTTATTTCAGATAATTATATTGTACCATTAACAAAGGTATTACATTACCCATGGGTAGACTGTAAAGTCTTAGGCCACATAAACATTGTTGAAATCGGAAGCCCTACGTACAGAACACAGACGCCAATTGATTCCATATCAGAATACAACTAGCATAAATATTTACCGGTGACACAACCGGGGCAGCGGGATTTACTGCATACAGTTCAAGACAAAAGTCAATATCAAATAACAATAGTCAGACAATATATTAAATTAAATTAACATTTGTGTTTTATCATCACATGTTATTATTATATCGATTCTTGGATCTGATGACTTAAGCAACCGCCAGATGATATGACTACACTTATACGAGAGGCAAAGATTTCTTGTTTTTTTTTTATAACATAATTTACATTAAAAAATATAAAATAATTAATTTGAATACATTTTTTTTTATTTAAAAATCGAGTGGCTTGCCGCCCTCTCTTCATGTGCCGCCCGGGGCCACGCCCCCACCCCTACGCTAAGCTACTGGTTGTATGCCTATATGTAAGCGATGCAGAAAACTTCGATAGCGTGATTCAGCTTACCATACGACAAATGCTCACCTCAGGAAGTAATCGTGCACGAAGTCTTGGTTCTCGTCGAGCCAGGCCTCTGTACGGGCACACTCGGCGTCATAGCAGGCAGGCGCGGGCACGCTACCGCCCGCGCCACCCGACGGCTCCTCTATGCTCCGCAGCTGTAGACCTGCAACAATCAAATATATGCCTTCAATACTTAGCTCTGATAAAATTGTTTATAATGTAAAATTAACTTGACAAGTGCGAATTAAACTCGCTTGGAGAGGGTTCCGTACGTTGATTATGTATTTACCGTTATTTTTCTATTTTATTTATTTTTGCCGTGTTTTAAGACCATAGACTTCTTATAGATTTTCCTGTAATAATTAAGTAAAGAACTATTATCTGTTTTTTTTTCCAAATTCTAGCGTCTGTAGTTTTGGAGATAAAAGGGAGGGGAATGGTCTTAGGAGACCCATACTATTTTTGAAAGACCTTTTTAACCATACCCCACACTATGGAGTACGCAACGAAAAAACTTTCAACTTCACGTTACCTATAAGGGAGGCACCCTAAAAAAAATTATTTTTTTATTCATATAATCAGCTTATGTACTTACTATTATAACATTTTACAGTCTGCCAAACTGAGAGCCAGTTTGTCGGCAGTAGTTCTCGTTTTTCAATATTTTATTCTACGATTCTGGATTTTTAGTTAATATGTCCATGTCAAATTACACCTTTCTAGGTTCAGTTATCTACTTAAATATGTGTTAATATGTGTAAACCGCACGTTACTCACCAGTACGGAAAAGACACGTATTTTTGTTGTTATCTTGACTCACGTTTTTGCTGCCGTAATAACATACGGTCACTGACCATCTCAGATAGGACCACGGACCTGAAAAAAAGACGGACGTAACCTCGTCTAATCAAGAGTGAAGCATAGCAGTGGCCGCCCGCTTAAATACCATGTACTCGTAATTTTTGATTCGCGATTGAAGCAGTAAAGTGTCAATGTGTGGGTGTGTGTACTTGTACGAATAGAGAGTTGGTATTACTATGGGTGCTTCACTGAATTTGTTGTTGGGAATACGTCCGTTTTTTTTTTAGGTCCGTTACAACACCATACTCAAAAATCGATTCGCATAAAATGTCTTCCAGGATACAAATTACAATTCATTAAAACAGTTGTTTATGTAAAAAGATCATACCTGGCACTTTCTCCTCCCACCAATTACAACATCCACAAAAATTGGAAACCATTTCAAAATAATTCGCAAATAAAAACGGGAAAATATCTAGCAAACACTTCTTAAACTTCTACTCTGTCAAAACATTACGATGTGTCAACGTCAACGTCAACGTCAAAACTTGTTTGTTTACGAAACCTCCTCTGTATTTTTCTGAACAAGATATATTGCTTGTTTATAAGGACGAAAAATTAAGATTTTTGTGTTGTTTTTAAACAGTATTACATATATATGTATATTATCTAACAAAGTAAAAAGTAAATGTTAAGTTTAAGGCTGCACCAAATCAATGCAGTCTATAATAGAAATGAATATGTGATTAGGTAAATTAAATTATTGTGTCCTGAAAATGCGTCTGTTAACCTGTTAACTTGCTTAGTTGCATTGAAGTATTATTACTAGCATATAGAACCGACACCGCGAACACAATGTATGTGGGTAAGGCCGTAGATTTTGCCACTTTTTGAAGTGAAAAAAAATCTTCAATTTTGTTTGCTTATAAAAAACAGTGTATTAGGTGGATTTTACTGAAGGTATTTTTACCAGGTTAACATCTCGTACACTCTTACACCATATTTTTAAAATGAATGTAAGTTGTACAATAAAAAAAATACAACGAGTTAGATTCGTCCATACTCCTAAATTTAACGAAAAACGTGATGTCTTTTGGCAAATCGCACCTCAAAAACTTATATTTTTTCTAATGTACATTTAATTAATTATGATATCTGAAATGTGTCAAAGTTAAGCTGCTACATCGTGCTTTTCGTGTCTTAAAAAACGTGTCCTTTATAGTTTTATTACTATTAAAACTTATGCTCCATATTTTTGCTTTTATGTTACTATTTTCTATGTTACCAAAAATTTCCCCTAAAAAGCATTGAAAATAGTTTGGTAGTATGTTGTGATTGCAATGGCAACACCAAACACTCAGGCAGCGCAATAAAAAAAAAAAAAGACGCCATCTTTTCGTCTCTGGAGTCTGTCAAAGGTGCACGTGTGTGTTTCGTCAGTGAATTTTAATAGTGAATTTTGGCGATTTCTGAGGTAAATAACAGTTTTTATTGTATACTTCTCATATAGTATTATGCATTATGTATCTAATAAGAGCGTGATGATATGTCTTTGTTTAAAATTTACCTCGATGTCGAGTTATGGCTACTTATAACCTTGAAAAATCACGCTTTTACGTTACTTCTATGTAGCTTTGATGTCACTGGTAACGTTGGTTGTATGTTACGTAACGTTTTACTGTTGTAAAGGTTTGTGCATAAAGTATTTGATTATTCTTTTTATTTGCGAAGAGGAACTTTGTTAAAAATATCAACTTTTTTATTCAAAGTTTTGACTGTGTAGCTGTAGACTATGGAGTACCTAACGAATATTCTGCCATGCTATTCTGTACATAGCCGCCCCTTTTAGTGGAAATTAAAAGTAACTCTAAAAGAGGAAAAAACTACCTCAAAAAGAATGAACCTGAATCTTTCGTGCGAAACAGTTAAGAAAATCGATGCAATTTCTTAATTAAACCGAATCTAACTGTTGTGTACCACTTTTTTAAAATCTGTTTTTACTTTTTTAATGTTTAATTAATAGTATTCAGAGATTGTGTCTGCATTAAAAGTAAACTACGCGCACCTGTCCGTATTCTTCGACATTCGCGAGGATGGTCTTCTCTTTTCAGCAAATGACACACATACCTACGAAAAAATGTATTGCGACGCGGGTAGTGTGACCCTCAGCCACTATTTTAAATATTACTGTATGTGCGAATTAAAGCCCTTAAAACACATACTATCCCTATAGTTTTCTGATTAACTATAAAACAATTTAAACATTGTCACAGATGCCGCCGATGACTGCAGCTGAAAAACAAAAAAAATATCGAGATAAATTAAAAAACCAAAACCCCCAAAAATATAAAGAAATTCAAAAGAAGGCTAAAGAAAGAGCTGCACGTTATTATGCGAAAAAAAAGAGTACCTATACTGAAGAGCAAAAACAAGAATTAAGGCAAAAATGGAAGGAAGATCGGAACAAAGCAAAATATGCAAAAATGGCATCGCAAAATGAATCGGCACAAACATCAAATTCCAAGCAAGATAATAACCAATTAACCTGCCGTAATTTGCAACGCCGAATTGAATACAGGCTGAAACAAGAAACTGAACCACTGAAATTACAATTAAACAAGTTAAGTAAAGGATTCAAAGGTCTTCAGAAAAAAATAATTAGACAACAAAACAAAATAGACAAGATGCAGGCAGATTATGAAAATGTATTAACTAGATTAGTCACGGCAGAGGAAACAAAGGACTCACGACAATTAGAAGAGAAAACTCCGAGGAAAGAAGTGACAGAATTCATAAATAATACCATACCTAACAGTGAAACGGCAAAAAAAGAAGAAGTTAAGAAGAAACTATTTGAATACAATGTACTAACGAAGTCACTAAAATTAGAATTCGAAACTGCTAATAACACTGAAAAGAATTTTTTGAGAAAAGTTCTGGATACCAATATTGTCAAAAAATATAAACTGAAAACAAGGCTAAGAACCTCTCTGGGATTCAAGAGTAATTTCAAAAACTGCCGTCAGCGGAAGACAAAAACCTCTGCATTGCAAAAGAAAATTGAATGTTTTTTTAATAGAGATGATGTTAGCCGCGCCACGGCAGGCAAAAAAGAATACAGAACCTTCAAAAAAGTTACACGCCAAAAGAGGTATTTGCTAGACAAGCTAATCGTACTTCATAGAAAGTTTATCGCAGAAGTAGGCCAAATAAGTTTCAGTACTTTTAAAAAGTACCGCCCATTTTACGTACTTTCTCCAAAAATCAAGGATTGTGAGAGCTGCGCATGCAAAAAACATTCTAATATGCAATTTCTGGTGGATGAACTGAAATCCCTTAACATACTTAAAACTGACAATCTAAATGAGGTAACAACAGATTTAGTATGTGATTTTTACTCAAAAGATTGCATGTATAATAACTGTAATAAGTGTTCAGAAAATAAATTAAAAGTTGAAAACGAAGAACTGTCGGCTAAAGCAAGCTGGTTTACTTGGGTTTTAAAAGACCACGAATATGAAAAGGCAGGGGAAAAGAAGACAACTAAACTGATGATAAAAATTAAGAAAGAGGGTACTTTACAAGACTTACTTAACATATTTAATGCAGAAATGAAACAATTTAAAACACATATTTTTAATTTTTATCACCAATATAATAAATACAAAGATTGCATTAATAATTTAAAAAGTGATGAAGCATGCATCCATATAGATTTCTCAGAAAATTTCACCTGCAAATACCATAAAGAAATACAGGCAATGCATTTTATAAAAGAACAGATTACCCTTCATACGGGAGTTATTTACATTAAAGGAGAGAAGAAACCTATTTCTTTCTGTTCTATATCCGCCGATAACCAACACAATCCGGAGGCAATATGGGCCCACCTCGATCCCGTTTTTCAACACATAAAGATTAACTATCCAAACATTTTTACCATTCACTTTTTCTCTGACGGCCCAACGACCCAATACAGACAGAAAAAAAACTTTTACTTATTCAGTGAAAAAGTCTATGAATATGGGTTTAGTTACTGTACTTGGTCGTTTTTTGAGGCTGCCCATGGAAAAGGTGCCGCTGATGGTATCGGAGGGGTCATTAAACGAACTCTAGATGCCAAAATCGCTCAAGGAAAAGACATCCCAAATGCAGAAATAGCATTTGATATTTTGAAATCAGAGGACACAAGTATCAAATTATTCTATATTTCTTCTTCTAACATCAAGCCTTTAAACACAAAGCTTAGTCCTTTGCCACGAACAATGAAAATTCATCAGCTGATAACAATGGAAAAGTTAAAACTCAAATACAGAGATCTCAGCTGTTTCTGTGGGGATCCTAGAGGCAGCTGTGAATGTCATTCACCTGTATCTCATAGCTTTCTGTGTACTATTAACACAAGCGAAAAACAGCCGAATAAACAAAGCAATTTTGAACAGGAAAATGAAGCAAAAAAATCAAAAAATAGCAAGAAAACTAGACGTAGGTATATCAGCTCATCAACCGAAGAAGACGAATGTGATGATAACATTGAGTATGCGGAAAGCGATGCTTCGGTGTTTTTTTCTGATGGTTCAATAAGTCCAGATTTTAACGACGATGAAAACAATTTAACTATTGAACTTGACGAAAAAACTGGTGTTCTGAGGCCAAAAATTGATCCAAACAAGAAAGTGACTGTACTATCGACAATAATTTTAAAGAAACCTAGTGGTGAAAATGATACAAAACAAGAAAGGAAAAGAAAAATAATTTGTGAAAATAAAGATTTAATGCCTAAAAGATTTTGCGAAACTACGAAACATGTTATTGGGAAAGATGATGTGACAATTTTGTCACAAATAAGAAAAAAACCGGAAAATATTGCGAGTCATGATTTAAGAGAGAGCAATTTATTTGGAAAAGAAGTCCCCGTAATGAAAATAAGAAGTAATGACAGTAACAAAATAAAGACTGATAATAGAAAAATAGATGAGAACAAGGAAAACAAAAACGATACCAAAAAAGAGATCGAAAAGACTTTGATAGAGAAGTTCGTAATGGCAGAAAAACACAAAGTTGAGACTGAATGTACTAAGAAAGATGAAAGCATTGAAATTCTAAATGTTATCGGAGAAGAAGAGATAAAAGTACCTGAAGAAAATAAAAACAATGATACAATTAAGACTGAATATAAGAAACAACATGAAAGCATGAGAGGACAAAATAATACTGGTGATGATCTACAAGACGCAGATAAATATAAAGAAACTGATAAAACAGAATCAGATGAAATAAACAAATCTGAGAATTTAAAAGAAGATCAAAGTGACAAGGAATCGAATCTAAATAAAGAAGAAAGAAAAATGACAATTGAGAGTGAAGAAAATACGCAGAACTTTATTTTAAACATAAATGATAGTATTATAGTTAGATATTTTCAACGAAACACGTGGAAATATTTTGTAGGATTTGTTGAGAATATAGAATTTAAGGACGGAGAAAATTATTATAAGGTAAAATTTTTGAAAACTGTCAAGGATATCAAATCTGATTCTGTAAAGTTTGTAGTCCAAAGAAAAGTAGATGTTGATATAGTGACCAATATTTCTATCGTCAAAAAGGTAAATTTGTTTCAACGGGAGGAAGCCTCAAAAGAATATTACCTGAGTACTGATTTCGATATGGTTTATTTTAGTTGAATATTATTTTATAAGGTAAGGTAAGGTAAGGACCTCTTAAGTAGCTAGGTTAGAGAGAATGATGTAGCTTTTTTATTTTATATGTTATTTTATTTTACTACGAGTTTTTGTTAATCCTGCGATTTAACAAAATAATTACCTACTCATATTTCTTTTAAAGTAAAAATGTTTTAATGGCTATATTTCTTATGATCAGTTTTTTGTTAAGGATTACTTCATGTGAATTTTAAAAGAAAAATTCATACCAATATTAATTCGATTCCTAGTAATGTACCTACTGTTTAAAAAAATAGATAACGCGAATGTTTCTAAAAACTTAGAGAAAGACTAGGTATAGTGTTCATATACCTAAGTATGTACTTATATTGTTCTAATAATTGTGAATAAAAATTAGCTGATCTCATTAAGTGCTTATTTTCTATATTAATAATAATGTTATTTAGTTTTTTTTTTTGTCTTTGATAAAAGAGTTTTTGTATGTCAAAGATGTTGTTCTAATTTTTGTGATTTAAAATTTGCTGATCTCATTGATAACTTATTTTTAGGTTTAAACATAATAATGTATGTTATTTTTTTGTTTTGTTAGAAGAGTTTTTGTATGTCTAAGATATTGTTCTAATTTTTGTGATTTAAAATTTGCTGATCTCATTGTGTAGCTTATTTTCTAGGTTTAAACATATTATAATGTGCCTCCTTAATTTTTTGTTTTTGATAGAAGAATGTTTGAGAAACTATAGAGTGTCATAGGACATTAAATAATTTTGTTATTTCACTTTTAACGTAGTATTATTTTCCTGATAATATTGCTTTATTTGGTTAACTTTGCTGGATTTTATGGTTGTGTAATATTTCTAAACTAAACTAAAAATTCTAAACTGTTGATATTTTTAAACATTTTTAGCCTCATCTTCTTGCAATTAACAACTTTTTTATGTGCTTTGCTTAAATGCGTTGAAACTTCTTCCTTTATGAAGTCGGCTAAAATAGCGCATTATGTTATCGCCCTTAGAAACATTATGCGTTATTTTCGCGTTACTTATACGTTACCGTAACATAGAAGTGTCTTGTTACTCTATGTTACAAAGTGGCAAAATCTACGGCCTTACCCATGTCCCAATAAATTGGGACCGATCGGCTTCAATTTTCAATGGATTCGTTCGATTTTGAAAGGAGAACGGGGGCTCAATTATGAAAATAGAACCTTCCAGTGGGAAACACACATTTTTTTTGAGATGTCTGTTCTATGACATTATACTTCAATGTTTAGGTGTTATTTTTGGTGTGAACATTGAAGAATAGTATTAATTTCTTGTATCCAATAATATGATATGAATAGAAAGTATTTTTATTGTACCTGCTAAAACAGCAGCCAAACTTTTAGTTTTATACTGAACTTAACAGAGGTAATATTACAAACAAAAATGGCTTCTATATCGATAAACAAAGCCTTCATTAAGCTCAATGAATCATATCTAAATTTTAATTGATAGGCGCTCAAAAACTATGACAGAACACATGGCATACCGCATACCTCGATTGCCATTCAACTGGAGTGAGCATTAGTAGTTAAATTCGCGTGTTGATAACTTCTTTCATCTTAGGTTGATAATTTAATGCCGAGTATTGTAACGTTCGCTTTCGCATAATTGTAAATGACGCTCCAACAAATCTGCAACCTACTTGCAGTTGTAACGTGTTCTTATAACTGACATCGAATGTTCTAGACCTGACTGTTCGGTTACATTTGCATTCTGACATAATGTCCTCAAATTTTAAGGAGTTATTGATTGATTTTCTTCCACATATTGCGACTACTTTGGCGACTTTGCCCACGTTTTCCGGTATAGAAAGCAGAGAAAGATAAATATAGGCATATACTTTAGATTACTTTAGAATTTAGATGGATATGATACTGAAATCAATACAAATTTTAATAACGTAAGGCATTCTATTATAGATATTATTATAAAATATATTATTTTTTTAAATAATAAATATTATAAATATTATTTTCTTAAATAATATAAAAAAAAATCAACCCATAAGCCAGCGTAATTAAATCTGTATGGACGCTTTCAAGATTGAGAAACAAAGTGCTTTAGAATCTAATATCTTTACGAGCAACCCCGCAGTGAGATCTACTTTATTAGCTATCAATATTTTCTACTTTCGATTAGCTAATTAATATTAACATTGGACTAATTACGCGCAAGACGATCTTATGAACGTCGTGAATAAATTATACCGATTCATGTTCTTCAGCCAAATAATTTTAAGTTGTTTATGGTTGTTAGGCTTCTAGATTAATTTCGGAGAGATTTCTCTCTCTCTCTCTCTACGTGTGTACTCGTTTGTATGTATTTGCACGAACTATTTGTTTACTCCTTCGCTCAAATTATAGTGACCAGGTCCTGAGCGTAGGCAGAATAATACGAACCCCAAGTAATTAGTATTTCAATAAATTACATTAGGTATAGGTAAATGGATATAGGACAATCATTACGATACGATTCAATACGATGTTTAAAATTTTTATTATATTAAACTATTACATACTACGTAATAGCACAGAAGAAATAATAGGATTCATAATAAGTAGCTTTATTGACGGAAATAACAATCTAATTGTGCTCGCACTCCACCAAAACGGCTCAACCGATTGTTATGATTTTTTTTACGTTTATTTCGTAGATATGGGAATATAATATTATATATTATTAGCCGTATTGGGGCGGCTTTAGAATACTAACCCCAATCCCACGCCGGATGGGTGTCGTAAAAGGCGACTAAATCCGGCCCGCTGGTGGTAGGGCCCTCAGAGGGATTATATTGGTAATATTGATTTTAATTGTTAATTAATACCATTATTACTATTATTATTTCTCCATGAGGTTCGCCTGGATAGCTACCACCCTTGAGCATGAGTCAGCCACCAAACGATTCGTCGTGTTCCGGCTGGGGGCTTGAGAGCCAGTTCTTTCTTTCTTTTTCTTCTCTCTTTCTTGGCCGGCAACGCATCAGTGATGCCTTTGGTGTTGTTGATGTCCATGGGCGACGATAGCCACTTACCATCAGGTGGATCGTCAGCTCGTTTGCCGGCTATTTCCATAAAAAAAAATGATGTACCTGGGTCGTAAGTATCCAGAAAAATGTTATATTAATACCTGGAGTTAATTAATACTAGACCATCCCAAAAGGATAACATAATTACTGTTTGTGTCGTATCGTGTGTTCAGATAGGATAGTGGCCGTAAAAATATTTGTGTTATAAATTATGCATGTAATTTTAATATCCATCGAAGCGTTTCTCAATCTCCATATTTATGATCATATTGACTGTTTGTAATCTGCATACTGCGTTTGGTTTTATAACTACGTTATTATATTTGTCACGACTTCTACTAAAACACATGATGTGCCATAAAGTCAAATAATTTACTTTTACATCTTATACAATTGATTAAGACAACAATAAGTTTTTATGTACGAGTATATAAATGACGAGTAACCGCCCTCGCTTTGCTTCGGTTTCCTTATTTTTTTACACCTTGGGTTACATTATTGAAGTTTTATTAAGGATCCCTAATTTTTTTGAAAATATAATATAGCCTATGTTACTCGGGGACAGTGTAGCTTCCCAACAGTGAAAGAATTTTTCAAATCGGTTCAGTAGTTTCGGAGCCTATTCAATGCAAACAAAAAATCAAATCTTTCCTCTTTATATATTAGTATAGATAGATAAATGAGTTGACGAGCAACTTTATGTTAAGTGGTGACCGGTGCCCATGAACATCAGTTTCACACAAGCCATGTATGTATGTACCTATCACTAATGCGATATCGTCCTAAATGGCTATTGCCGAAGCGACTGCCGTTCCACGTTATTTCTGACTATTCGACAATTTAAAAAAATAAGTGACGTCGTGGAAGGGCCCGCTCGGAAAAAGAGGCAAAGGAAGACCCATGACAAGATGGGATGATGAAATAAAAAGTATCGCCGGCCCAAACTGGACACAATTAGCCCAAGACCGGGATAGTTGGCTATCTTTGGAGGAGGCCTTCACCTGTGAAGACTATTCGGCAATACAAAATTAAAAATTAAAAAGTAAAATTCCTAAGTACCCTTCCTACATGCAAAAGTGGGAAACAAACTAGGCACGGAGCTCGACAACAATCTCCAACAATCGATAAATCCTCGGAGATACATGTATCTCTCTCAGATTAATTCTTTAATCTGACGTATCTCTACACATTTCATGCGTAGAAATAACTACATATATTTATTTCTGAAAACGAAAAAATGCAGTAACAGCTACATACAGTAGTATTACTTGGAGAAATCAACCGTAAATAAAATATAAATTGTGATGTTTGAAATTCTCAAAGTCACGCAAATCGCGGTCTTTGTCCAAAATAAACTCATGTCACAGAATGTTTATGTGTATGGTTGCCATTTGCATACGTTACCATAACCATAACCTCATTTAATATGGTGATTTTCACTGAACCTCGAAGTTTACTTAGTTCCCGGAAAATTTAATCTGATGAAAGGCAGTTTCAACGCCTGATTCAAGGAATTTATTCTCTTTATTTTTTTGGTAGTTTCAGTTTTAATATGTCAATATTGTAATTTATTTTTGGTCCTTGCTACATTTTCACGTTATCTGGTTGCCAACATAAGTATGGTATGTATTTTTACGCTATTTCGTACAGACAACGCTGTTGGTGCTGCTAAATATATTGTTATTTTTATTTATTACTACAAGTAGTACCCGACCTCGCTTCGCTTCGGAAAACCTATGATTTAAGAAGGATCGAGGGCGGCCTAATACAAGTAGATACCATTATTCTTCTGATCTAGTCTTCTCATAGATATTTACAAATGTAAATAATTGGCGACCCTGTAGCCTAGTTGGTAGCGACCCTGCCTGCGAAGCGAGGGGTTCCGGGTTCGATTCCCGGCCGGGGCAGATATGTATATGACAGATAAATATTTGTACTCGGGTCATGGGTGTGATTGTGATGTGTTATAATAATTATAATACGATACATAACATAATTATTATGTGTCGTTCATGCCATCCCATGTATGAGTGTGTTAGCGTTTAATTACTACACACTAAAGGAATAAATAAGGACGTACCGCTACATACTCATAGGCCAAAGCCCCACACTGGGATTCCCTGTGTCGTGGCCCAAGAACCTAAACTCAAACTTATCACTCAAATTGTGCCTCGCTGGGAATCGAACCTGTCCTGGGTTCGATTTCTTGGCACAGCGGACAACCACAGAAGAAATAATAGTACTTATAATGTATAACTAACGATGGTATTGTCACTTTTGGCATCGGTAAATCTAACTTACCTACTTTTAGGCAGTTGACAACAATACCCTGTCAGTAATTATCCAGACACATATGGCAAACTTCGTAATCTTGTTCTAAAGCCATATTATCATAATAATTCACACTCCGCTAAATCTACGGAACTCCTCTCCATTACAACACAATATGCCTGCATTAACTCCTTAAGCCAACACCCGTTTATCAATATGACTTCCCCGCCCGTATGTAACACGCTTGTCCCACTATCGAAGTATTGCGAAGAATAATATTGATGATTAACTTGCTAAAAGACCATTCTGAATAGGTGAAGGTGTACCTAAAGATATCTAGAATAACAATTATACTATTTTTTCGTCGCATTTTTAAATTATAAAATTATCTTTGTTTCTTATATTCTATAGATTAGAGTGAGTAACCTCAGCATCATAAGTGTGAAGCATTTTTAACTATCATCAGTATAACGTCATTACCAAGCATACATCTAGCAGCTATACTCAACGCCCGCTAGGCTTTTGTAGTTGGCCCATCTGGGGTGGGGTTACTTTATTTTATAACAATCGCGAGAACCTAAGAATAAAATACCTTCATTCACCTTTTTATCTCATTGTTTTGCGGCCCGCGACAGCATGACTAACACGTGTTTGTGGCCCTTTTGAAAAAAAAGGTTGATAACCACTGATCTAAAGTAATCCATATTTATTCAACGTGATGGCCAATGGACGAGGAAAAGACTGTGTTGTTGGTTACCCTTGTTTGTCTATCACCATTAAAGGATAGGGATATATAGATGATTTATTAAACGCTTACACACTCCCGCAGTAGGCTCTGTCGCGGGTGGCATGGACGACACGTATAACACATCACAATAACACCCATGACCCGAGTACAAATATTTATCTGTCACATAAATATCTACCCCGGCCGGGAATCGAATCCGGGACCCCTCGCTTCGCAGGCAGGGTCGCTACCAACTAGGCTACAGGATCATCGATATCGGTCGTCGGTATCGATTTCTTTATTTTAGATTTGAGGAAGGTACCTAATATTATCATTCTGCTACTATAGGTAAAAATATATTATAGAACATAAGTCCTATATACGTGAAACGACAGCCTTACTTACATAAGGCCGATGTGATACGACCCTTGTCTCTTGGGAGTGTTGTAAACAACTTGGAACTTACCGTCAATATTTATGTTTGAGTAGGTTTAATTTATAGTAATATTTTCGCACGTTGTAGTACACACTGTGTACCTAGTGTTTAAGTCAATTTATAAGGTGGAAACGAATAAAATAAAGAAAATTACTTATTGCAAATCAATTTCCTCAGACCACCTTTTGTTAACTGGGTCCGAATATACATATGCATATGTAATTAGGACTCGAAAACATAATACTATTATTAGTTAGTGTTAATTAACTTGTTAAGTTTCTCGAAGGATTTGGGCGTGATAAAAAACTGCTATTTGCGTTAACTACAAAACCAATATAGCTCTGTACTGGAAGCAGCGAAATGAAATACATTTCAGACATTTAAAATATCTTCCATCGACTTTGACACAAACAGAGAATACCTTCGGGAAAATTTACGAGGTCTGTTACGTCTTATATTTATCTAGAAACTCTGAAATAGAAGCATATTTAACACCGCAGCTTTCCTTTTCGAAGCGCTTGCAGCTTAGCGGTATAAAAGTATTAGGGGCACACACTCCCAGAAAGCTTATGGAAATTAGATTTACCGCTTGAATCCTTCGAAAATAATGCTTTTCTAGAATTATGTTCGCCGTTTCCAATTCCCAATGCGGTATTATTTATGCTGCGGGTTGAAGCCTGTACAATCTTATTTCAAAGAAATTATTTTTTGAGCTACAGCTATAAAAGGATTTACGTTCGTCATACAAACATTATTTAGAAGTAAATTGTATGTTGCGTGGGCAAGTTATTTTAATGAGGATCCGTAACGTTTTTAGTTGAGAATGCAGATTTATAGAGCTAAGAAATCCTTAACATACAGTGTAAAAATTTTTGTTCTACGACAAAAATTGACGAAGTTATGACCAAATTACTTACAAAGTTCACTGCGTGGCTGTGACGTCACGATTCCGGTCGCCGCCAGTTAGCCGCTGGCAGCGATACGGCGCGCAATGTTTTGTTTGGATAATTGTGACTTTGAAACAAATGAAGTGTCCCATTTGTGCCTAATTCACCTTTTAACTATGTATCAGTATTGTATAGTGCTTAAACGTTCAAACACTTCTATGAAAACGCCAAAAAAAACTATTTTTTAACGTGCCGAAAAACTCAAAACTTCGTAGAAAATGCTATTCCGTTGTAAAAAGACAATATATGATTATCTTCAATAGTAACTGAGCTGGGAACCATATCTTTAACTTATATAAATTTCGTAGTTGTATCTACCTATATAGCCAGTTGTGGTTGGGCTCCGTAACATTTTTTTTCAGTGGCAGATGGCTCCTCGCTGCATCTATGGAGCCACATCAAAAATGCTACGCTATGTTTGCAGCCTCCCTTTTGAGCAGCACAGTCATGGAAATCCACCTTCTCTACCGTTCAGCAGCAATACGCTTTACTTTTTAGGGTTCCGAAGTAAAATCGGAAGTATCGGAACCCTTGAAGTTTCTTCATGTCCGTCCGTCCGTCTGTAATTCTGCATGGATATACATATGTACACATTTATTAAAACTCGTGGAACCAGAATCGTGGAATAAAATACTGAAAAACTTTTGTTCAGGGTACCTCCCCTACAGGTGGAACCGCATTAAAATTTTCATACAAAAATAGAAAAAAAAACAATAAATTTTGGGGTTCCCCATACCTACTTAGGACTGAAACTCAAAATTTTTATTTCATCAAACCCATATGTGTGGGGTCTATGGATAGGTCTTCAAAAATGATATTGAGGTTTCTAATATAATTTTTTTCTAAACTGAATAGTTTGCGTGAGAGACACTTCCAAAGTGGTAAAATGTGTGTCCCCGATGTAACTTCTAAACTTTAAAAAAATGTATCATGTACATTACCATGCAAACTTCTACCGAAAATTGGTTTGAACGAGATCTAGTAAGTAGTTTTTTTAATACGTCATAAATCGTAAACCGCAAATTACCTTTCATTATGTTACTTGCTGCTACGGAACCCTTCATGGGCGAGTCCGACTCGCACTTGGCCGCTTTTATTTCCCTCTCACTCATCGTTACCAATCATCCTTTGAGTAGTAGTAGGGGCTCGACCAAAATTAGCACTATAAAGGCAAATATTTCGCAAACGCACCCCTAAATCCAAACATGGTCCTAGAAGACCCATAATATTTTTCGAAGACCCTTTCATTTTTCAACGATATCCCACACTACGGGGTACGCGACGAATAAAAAATTTCATCCTCACACCTGTAGGGGAGGTACCCTGAACAAAAGTTTTTCAGTATTTTATTCCACGATTCTGGTTCCACGAGTTTTAATAAATGTGTACATATGTATATCCATGCAGAATTACAGACGGACGGACGGACATGAAGAAACTTCAAGGGTTCCGATACTTCCGATTTTACTTCGGAACCCTAAAAAGTAAAGGGTATTGCTGCTGAACGGTAGAGAAGGTGGATTTCCATGACTGTGCTGCTCAAAAGGGAGGCTGCAAACATAGCGTAGCATTTTTGATGTGGCTCCATAGATGCAGCGAGGAGCCATCTGCCACTGAAAAAAAATGTTACGGAGCCCAACCACAGCTGGCTATATAGATACAACTACGAAATTTATATAAGTTAAAGATATGGTTCCCAGCTCAGTTACTATTGAAGATAAATCATATAATTATTGTCTTTTTACAACGGAATACCATTTTCTACGAAGTTTTGAGTTTTTCGGCACGTTAAAAAATAGTTTTTTTTGGCGTTTTCATAGAAGTGTTTGAACGTTTAAGCACTATACAATACTGATACATAGTTAAAAGGTGAATTAGGCACAAATGGGACACTTAATTTGTTTCAAAGTCACAATTATCCAAACAAAACATTGCGCGCCGTATCGCTGCCAGCGGCTAACTGGCGGCGACGGGAATCGTGACGTCACACGCGCCCGCGTAGTTTGAATTTTAGCGGCCGGAACGGCAATGTTTATTACTTAATATTTTCGTAAGTAATGGTCCGATTTGGATGATTCAAAAAGATATATCATTCATATGCCATAAAGAATCGCGTGGATACTAGTTCTATAGAATTTGCTATAACTTTACTGATCCTCATTGCACTGTCTCGAGTAATAGGTACAGTCCGAAGTAAATTGAACTGTATCCGAAAGCTATTATTATCGAAGGTTCTGTTTGTAACCAAAGATCCCAAAAAATAATGAACGGATTTTCGTACAGTTTTCACCATATTGGTGGGAGTAGTTCTTGAAACTGAATTGTTTCTCATGTAAAGTTCAATAAATAAATCGGCGACAGCATAATTATGTTATCTTCTATTGATCACCACAGTAACCATTTTTGTCTTTAAAATTTTCATAACACCTTTGCTAGCCTTTTAAGTAAAATCGGAACCCTTATAGTTTCGTCATGTTCGTCCGTCCGTCTGTCCGTCTGTCCGCTACGAAGCATAGCCGAGAACGTTTTGCTAGAAAACTGTAATTTGGCATAGATATATTTATTAAAATTCTAAAATCGTAGAATAAAATATTGAAAAAGGTCTGGCTCAAAAGTGCTAATTTTGGTTAGAGTCAAGTGTCCCACTCCCACTTCCCGGCTAAACGGTTGGAATTGGACAAGTGACAAAATTGTCGAAAATAGGTTCAATGATAAATTTACAAGGAAAACTATCACGGCTATGTCTGTATAATATAAGTATTTAATGGGTAATAAACTTACTACTTCGGAACCCAACATTGGGCGTGGCCTGACACGCACTTGCCCGGTTTTTTCAGTGATACACGATCATCCGCCCAAAACATTGTGAATTGAATAATATTACTTATTTCGGTTTATAGATATGGAATTTGTCAACAATATGCTACAAACCCTCCCGCGAAAAAAAAATGATCTTACTGTATCAGAGTTTTTTCTAAAATGCTCAATATTCAACATAGGATTGAAAATATTGGAGAAATATTGTTCTAGCTAGATAGATGAAATAATATAACTAATATAATAATAACCTTTATTATTATTTGTATTTATAAATAATGATAATAATAAAACAAGGTAAAAAGTTAAAGTTAATAATAAAACAAGGCCAGCAAACTTTTTAATAAAACTAAACAAATACTCAATAAATGCTTAAGCGACTTATAAAAATATCTTTCAACAACAACATTTGCCTTCCAAAAATATCTGGAACATGTTAACGTAGACTTCATATTAAAATAAAAACAAGAAATATTTTATGGAAGAATAGACGGCTACACCGAGGCCACAAAATAGAGGAACAGAAGTATAACATACATCCATACATAGCGCGCTCGAGCAACGCACACATACCTGTAAACCGGTCAGAGCCACGAAAAATAATCGCGGATTAGAGTAGTATTCAGCAGATCACTCTTAAAACCTTCGCCCATTTACAGCATTTGAGCGACGAAAACAAAAATATATGTTAAGATTTCAAAGGCACTCAAAAAGTAGCTTCAAAAACAATGTTTCTCAAATGCACAGACATGCAATGTCGGTGAGAGTAAGACACAAGCAGCGACCCCCGTGGCAACTCATGCTGTGCCGCCAGTGCAGCAGTGGAAGCAAGTTCTTGTGGCGTTGTGGCGAATACATACATGTAACAACGCATGGCACATCCTAGCGGCTGTCGTAGCGACATCGCGCATTCTGACTGAAAAATGTCGCACGTGTGAATGAAACTACGCATGCATTTTCATACAAATTTTCGGCAGTCGTAAAGTCGTAGTGCAACATTTTGCCGTATCTCTGTAGAGCATGTGAATAAATCATTATTTTTCGTATCTATTCCCACTTTTTACTCGACTGCGCCAGAAGGAGGGTTATATACGTATATAATTATATATCTATTCCTCATTTGTGGGCGTTGCTCGAGCACGCTTGTAATATAACTATATAGTTATCCTTCTGTTTGTATCTATTCTGTGCCGAGACCTTTTACAGAAATAACATCATGAGTGTTACATCTTCATTTTCACAATAACATCATACTACTAAACAGAAAAAACGTTTATTGAGAAGATAATGTAATGTCCTGTGCATTACATTATCCCCAGAAAGGTTCTTTACACAAAACTATTTTATCACACATGTATTGTAAGCGTCTATTATTATTTTTGGTGATTGAAGTTATTAATAAAATAATGTATTATCATTTTGTATTTTACGCTCCATCCATGACTATATGCCTGATCCCTGGTTTTTTATTTCACCGTGTTTTATATCACATCTACTTGCCTGACGAGCTATGAATTACTGATAGCCATCTGGCAAATAGGCATGGGTAGAAAATTTAAAATTATAAGTCGCAGTTTTTTTTTACAACCCTTGAAATTATAATGTAAATGAGATTGTTTGTTCAGAGAGAGACAGTTTTTTCTTTACTTTAAAATTTTAACAAATAGTAACATTAATGACTCCACAGTAAACGAAGGCAGAGGTTTTTTTACCATTTAGTTGTGAATTCAACGGCGTACAAAAATAAACATTTACAAAATAGTGGGAAGTTCAATCAGAAAATACAGCACAGAAATGAAATTTACCGAACGACGGTCACATACAATTTCAACTTCATTCCATTTTTCACTTGCAAGCCTTTATTTAAAAACCGGGTCAAATTTACACATATTTGATCACTCTGATATAATATTTGTACAACACACAATTATGTTGAAATGCTTTGTTAAAAAAATCCTTTGTATGTAAAAGTGTTTTTGAATGCAAAATTAAATTTTAGAAAAATCTGACTTCAGAAAGTGATTGCAAAACAAAAAACGTTTATATTTTCTATTGACAGATAGAATAAGATATTTAATAGTTGGTGGTGAAAGTTGCCATTATAATGTGACCACATTTAACTCAAGACAAAAAAAGCTTTTTTGGGTTAATGTTTGAGTAAAAAAAGTTACACTTATCCTAAACGTATTTTTATAAGTATTTCTAAATATTTTTCTAAATCTACACTTACATAATAATATCCAAGTCATCGTAGTAGAGCTCCGAGCTTTAGGTTTGTGAACTTGTGGTCTGTGTGTCATGAAGGCTTCTGTATGGAAATATCAGGGTACGAAGTTCATTGGGAAATATATTTTATTGTTTTTTTTTTTTATTGACGATTTTTCCAAGTATAAGTTCGTAGCAATATTTTCCTACACCGTAATTGACGAAAAATTTCTTACACGCATATGTTTTTTATCGGTTTAAATTTAAAAGCATTAACTGTTTTCACAATAAGTCTCTTCAATCATACACCAACGTTATATCAGTGGCAACCAGATAATCTTGTCGTAAATTTTGATTATGAGTAACCGGCGTCATGGCCGCCTACATATTGACGTAAGCGTTTCAATGTATGGACAGAACAGCAGTAGTAAGACTATTACGAATGCATAACGAACGATAATAAAAATATCCAATGCCCAAACACTATTTTTATACAGTTTTCTGTGTACTACATTCAAATGCTGGCTCAATGTATGCCACGGGTGTCTTACTATTATAATTGCTTACGGAGATTAATTATTTATTAGTCATCTTATTAAAAACTTTCATTTTTAAGTACCAAGTTTAGTCATAAACGCATTTTATGCAAATAATATTTTAATGACCGTTAAAACTATACAATAGGAGAAAGGAATATTTAATTAATCTCTCGAGTACCTGGGTGCCCTATGTACCTACTTAACTCATATAATGCGCATCAAGTTATTCCCAAATATATAGTATCTATGAGAGATAAACAACCTACCAGATCTATATAATAATCGATATGCAAGCTATTCATGAATTATGAATTATCGAACTTTATATGAATAACAAAGACCTGAGATTTCACTATTGACGCATTGTCCCAGATTTAACTGAGTTTCGACTATCAAACTAATTGTAATAAAATAGACCTATACCTATACCTATTTATCTATATGTATTAAATTAAACGAAGACCGGATTTTCTTCACATATCGCACCTCAAACAAAAATTAAACTACTTTAAATATTGTTAACGAACCGTCATCGAGCAACAATGTCCTTATCTTTATGGCGGTAATAAATAAATTGAACTTACAAAGAGTTCCTTGTACATGAAGTAATAACCATTGTAATTGTACACCAGAGTGAGCCTATAAAAATTATTTCCCGGCTTCAAAAGATTCCTTGTTTCAACGATAATGCCCAGTTGATATTTCAGTGAATCGTAAAACAACGTCACAACTTTACGACCAACGTCACAATTTAATGTTATTGCTAGAGTGAAGATAGCGATCGTTTAAGACTGTAAGATACTGAGTTTAAAAAGGATGTGAATCCTTTGTAGTGTCTCGTTTAGCTGACATACTTATGAGCTGAGTGGAATGTGCGAAAAGACAATTTCTAACGTGTCGTGTTTAACCATGCTTATGACACTACTGACGTGTCTATAACCACAGAAGAAATAACAGTACTTATCTATAACATAATGTATTGCAAACTTTTACGTATTATATTATCAAAATATTTCTAGCATTGGTGTAATTACTAATTAATCATTCTGTTCACATGATCAAACATATACTATTCGGGAGTGCAGACTATAATCCATAAAGTAAAAAATACTAAACAATCAGCAGCAAGTGAAGTTTTTTATATGATTTTTTTTTTTTTTAATGTTGCTAGAAAATAAGTACAGTTACTTAAACATATACACATACAGGTATTTGCAACAGACATGAAAGTTGGGTGAATGATGACGTGAGACTGAAAACAGAATCGTAGTCTAAATCTACGAGTATTCTGTATCCCAGAACATTATCATCAGAGCCGAGCGGTTCATTGCAGTAAGTATTTTCTTAGAAAACATAAGTTCCAAAACCTGCAGTATGACTAAAATTGCACTTTATTGTGGAGTTGTAGACGAGTTCGTTGTACTACAGAACAGAACATAAATCAACTTCACGGTGCCTAGAAAGAGAAAGTTTCGCCGCATGCTATTGAAATACGAACTCCTACTTCCATTCGAATCTCAGTCGATTCAACTTTGACTGAAAGAGACGCATGCCTTCGAAGTGTAGTACCTAATAGAAATCTACACGAGTACTAATATTATAAAGCTAAAGAGTTTGTTTGGTTGAACGCGCTAATCTCAGGAACTACTAGTTGGAATGGAATTGAAAAAATATTTTTCTGTTTGATAGTCCATTTATTGAGGAATGCTATATGCTATATAACATCATATATTTTAGTAGTTAGTTTTTTCCACAAATAAACGCGGGTGAAACCGCGGGGCACAGCTAGTACATAATATAATACGATCTAATATTATAATTCTAATATGTTAAAATCTCGTGTCATGGTGTTTGTGGTCGCAATCTTCCGCAACGGCTTCACCGATTATGATTTTTTTGTGTATAGGTATTTGGTAGATATGAGAATAGGTCGTAAATTATAATTCATATCGCTAGGTGCCGAGTCAGCTATTTCAAATATACTAAACTTCTGAACGCCCTGAATAATGAGATTATGTTCACACTGAGACACTGTCACACAATATATTTCTTTTTTGTGGAGACGAAGTTTTATAGCAATCCGAAGGTTAAGTTCAGTGAAGCGAGCATGTGGTAGTATTAAATGAAAAAGAGAAAATAGAAATAGAGATAATGAAATAATAGATTTACCAGTACTCCAATGCACGATGCATTCCTAATTGAATTTAGTCTAAGTTGGACCAGTTTTTAATAAAACGCACTACAAAAATCTACTTACCGAACTGTACAAAGCCATCATATTTCTAAAGTGATTCGTCTAATCTCACTGACGTTTCCGCTAAATCAATTCCTAGTAAATTACTGAACGGAATTTTGTGTTGCGCGATTTGCGCCATTAATTTTATTCTTTATTGGGCATTTAATTCAGTTCTATTTATTTGTTACGGCTTCATGAAACCAGAGAATGGCGAGGTATTCCGCATTGTGCTCGTGTAGGTACAACCATTATATTTATATGTAGTAGGTATATAATTATGTAGGTAGTATTTATTTCGCCATTTTGGTATTACATATGTTCGCAGTGAAGTGAACACGCATGGTGTGTGTGGTGATGGGCACCACACAGATGCAATGGCCATTAGTGGCTTGTATCCATCCATGTATTTAACACGGCATATCAAAGATGTAATAGAAATCTGGTGCCATGTTGGTTTAATTTTAGTAACTAGTAGTTACTTCTTTGCTTACCAGATAGTGTAATGACGAGCGACTATACTAGATATCTTAAATAAAATAAAAACTTGTTGAAGAATTTTTCAATATGTTACGTACAAATAATCTAAAACAAAGTTTACTAGTAGCTTATCGAGTACAAGAGGCTATTGGATAGATAACACGTTGCCCGTAAAACGTTGAGTTACATTCGCTATAAAAGTTTATTCAATATCAAAAAGGAAATTTAGTTCGTGTACCACAAAGTATGCTCTTGTTGGAATGGGTTAATCGGGTCACATGTGGTTCGAGTGAAGTTCAGTTCATCTCAAAACATTTACCTACTACCCAGCACCGAGAAAATATGTAATGCTCTTTAAGCTTTCCATCAATTTTCAAATATTTCCAATGGAGGGCATTTTTTTTTCAACCGTAAAAATGTTAGAAAATATGTAGAAAGACAGTTAAAACCGATAAGTTAAGCAGGGAGAAAACAAAAAGAAGGGAAGAAGTTAAGAAAACGCTGAAAGCAAGTGAAAGGTTACGACTAGGATCTCAATAAGAATTCATCTGTTTTAAAACAATCGTTATCTGTGTACGTTTAAGGTGACACGCAGTCTTAGTAACGCTTTCCGCCCACGTCAGTCTTTTTGTAGGACCGATAATCGGGCCGATTTTTTCTTCCATATTATTTCTGACCGACTTTTTGACCGACTGTTGCTATCAGTACGTTCTATTTTTCTATTGATTATCGGACGTGGGCGGGAAGCGTAAGACAACAGAAGAAATAATAGTACTTATAATAAGTAGTAAGACTACAACATAAGAGAATTTTATTTATTTATTTATTTATTTAAACTTTTGAACCTTACAACAATGTAAAAGATACAAAGGCGAACTTAATGCTAAAAGCATTCTCTACCAGTCAACCTTCGGGAAGTAAGAGAAACATCGATTATGTACCGTAGGTAGAACTTTGTTCTATATTATTGGGGTTGCCATACATTCTGTAGATATATAAGAGGAACAGTCCTCGGATTTCCCATCGCATCATGTATTTATAAATCCCCTTATTTTTGCTCACTCCTCACTGCTGGAGGATAGCTATCGAGAAAATGAATTTATCTATTTAGCTGAACAAATATCAAAAGCTGCTCTACATTGAATATCTGCTGTTTAAAAGTTCCATATTAATTTCTAAAAACCATGGTAACCCTAAATATCTACATATAATATTGTTGTGACAACACTGTAACACTATTGTTACATTTTGTTGTATGCAATCTTGAGAGTCGTAACTCAGAAAGCGGGTGGAACCGGGAGTAACTTGATTCAGTGCTAGTGCAGTGGAAAATTAACTTCGTAAGATATCGGATGCTGTAGACATTTTTAAAATTTCACAAGACATTTATGGAGTACACAGAATGTACAGTATGTTTCATTATATTCATGTGTCACAGTTTTGGCGAGGAGAAATACAATGTTACAATAATATGAAAATAATGCAAGAGAACGGTGGCTTGCACGTGATTGTTAATCGATACATCTACAAGATGATCTGCTTTGTAATATTTGAGATATGTATCACGCCATTCACGCCAATGACTAACTCTGATAGGCATCATTGGTCATTTTGGTCAATAGTTTTATCACAAAAGCAATAAGCAAAATAGATCAATGAATTCCAATCAGACGGGATTTTAATCAAACATAAACTTATATTCAACTAAAAAGCCAAACAGGATACCGGTACTTGAATAAAAGCGCCAAGTAGCAGCGTTTACTAAAAAAAAACTTGAAAACCTTATCATCTACATCTTCGAACAGTATGATCACAAATTGAGCATGCTCATGCATATATTTTAATTACAAATTCACCCAATGGAGATCTCTGTTACCGTTTTATCTTCAAATAAGTGTCACGTTCAATTTACATTAGCCACCGATACAACAAGTTTCATATCGCAGCCACACTGAAGACCATTCTACGAATGAGGCATGATACCTACCATATTAAGCGAGTAACTGTCGTTAGCAATATCCTTATCTCGTTTCTAGAAAATCCGAACAAGCTCCTTGTAACTTAGTAAGTGGCAATTCCAATTAGTTTATAGGCGACACCAACACCCATAGACCAGGTATTATCGGTAATAAAACCCACTGCATATTATAGCAATCGTTGTTAATTGTCAGAGATTGTACTAATTGCTGTCAGATTGTACGAGGGTTGATTGAAAAGTTCGCGGCCTCAAGATAAAACAAAATAAATTAAATACAAAAATATTTTTATTTCTCAACGTAATCTTTTTCTAACTCAATGCATTTCTTCCATCTGTTTTGCAAAGCTCCTATACCGGTTAAAAAAAATGATTCTTGAAGGACTGCAAAATACTGGTTCACTGCGGGTTCAACCTCTTCATTTGCCGAAAATTTCTGGCCACCAAGGTGTTTTTTTAAGTTAGAAAACAGATAAAAGTCGGAAGATGCCAAATCAGGCGAATAAGCCGGGTGGGGCAGCAAATCAAAACCACAATCACGAATTTGAGCCACAGTTTCGACAGACGTGTGAACGCATGCGTTATCCTGGTGAAACAACACTTTCTTCCTCAGTAATCCTGGACGTTTTTCTTTCATTTCTTCACGCAGACGACGCAATAGTATGCTGAGTTTATTGATTGGTCTTTTGAAAGATAGTCTACTACTATGATTCCACGAGCATCCCAAAAAACTGATGCCATCACCTTGCCAGCCGATAAAATTGCCTTTGCTTCCTTTGGGATCGGTTCATCAGTTTTTTTCCACTGCTTCGACTGTTTTTGAACTCTGACGTATAGTGAAGAACCCAGGTTTTGTCCATAGTAAAAATACGGTTCAAAAAGTCCTTCAGGTCAGCATCAAACATCTCCAAACAGTTGCGAGAAATTGTTAGACGAATTCGTTCTTGCTCTACTGAAAACAGTCCAGGCACCTACCTAACGGATACTGAAAAAAATCTGAGTTCTTTGACAATGATGTTTTGTGTTCGCTCATATGAAATGCCTATAGTGTCTGCAATCTCCCTTATAGTCAATCTGCGGATTTCCAATATGAGATCACACATTTTGTGGATGTTTTGTTCGGTCGTAGACGTGGTAGAGCGGCCGGAGCGAGGGTCATCTTCAATGCTCTCTCGTCCACGTTTAAATTCTGCTACCCATTTCTTAACAGTGGTATACGATAGAGCAGATTCCCAGAATGTTTTCGTCATATCATCATGGATCAGTTTCGATGTTAATCCCTTTTTAAACAAGTATTTGATCACCGCACGTTGTTCAATTTTGTCCATTTTTATAAAACTGCACGGTTGGTCTCGTTTAACACGTTATAACTTAGAAACCACAAATACTACGGCAACAAAATTTTATACCATGACAGCCAAAGAATGTATAGACCCAATAAGGGTAATATTATAAATATAAAATTCACGTTTATATATCAGGCCGCGAATTTTTCAATCCACCCTCGTATTAAAGAAAATAATGCCTATTTGCAACAAAATGCGTTGTTAGTTGTTGTTAGTTGTTAGCCGTAGGTATAGGGCGTTTGTCTGTTGTATTTGTGTGTTGTCCAATGTCCATGACACCCACGACACAGGGAATCCTAGTGTGGGGCTATGAATGTGAAGCGTTATTGTTATAGTTGTTAACCGTATCCATCCATCCATCAGATTTCGGAGGTCTATAGCTGGATATAAGCCTCCTCTAACTTCAGACATTCTAACCGATCTTGAAGCCCTCTGAATCCAGCGGATACCCGCTATCTTCTTCAAACAAGTAACTACATTTTCTTTCATAAAAATATTTGATTATCCAACCCATGCAATTCCGAAAAAATATAAAGCACAAATACGTTAGTACTAACTGACCTTTGACGTTCCTGAATTTTCTCCTGAATGATTAACTCGGGTATTTATCAACCCTTAACAGACAGTCTATAACAAATATTGTGTCCCACGGAAAGAGATCCAGCTTCCAGTATAATTATGTATAATTATAAAAAAATTACCCATAAAATAAGTAACAAATATACCAAACCAAGTACCGTAAACCAGATAAGTTTTGATGATTCCTTTGTTGAAGTTGTAAAATAATTAGAAAATACTAATACAAAATTGTGTTTTGTATATCTATAACAGACCTACACTATTCATGAAATAAATAAAGTTCATTGATGCTTTTGAAAAGTCTCGCGAAACAATCTAGATTCGGATAACAACCAAACAGTAAGACTACCACTAGGTTAAGTAGTACAAAATTCCACACCTAATTCTCGCAATAGGTAACAATCTAAATGATGGACTAGTTCGCTTAAGTAATTTAGATTCGCGAGTGCACTAATGATACGTCATTTGCTAATCTAACGGTACACGTACCACGTCGCGCACTTTGTTCGCCAAGTTTAAATTGCTTTGTGTAGGCCGAATGAGGTTGGAGTTTGTTCCCGCCGTATAGCTTTGCCAATCCACTAGAGCAATTAAGTGGTTGTCTTGAATACGAGTATTTTGATTTAATTAAGACGTACAAATACATCACGAAGTCATATTTGACATTTTGTGTTATCTTTAGAGATGGGCCGACTATACACCGACTAGTCGGGAAAGCCGACTATTCGGCATGTTTTCTAGTCGGCGAATAGTCGGCGACTAGTCGGCAAAAATCGCCGAATATTCGGCATTAATTTTCGCTGCTTAAAATAAAGGAAATGAAGAAAATTACAAAATTATAGAATTGCTAATACAAGATTTATTTTAATAATTATTAAAAAAAAAATGTTCTCAATAACTTTGCAAAACCAGAACATCATTGACCATGTTACAGTCATATGCCTTGGAGACATAACATTTAACTCCTCAATGGATGGGAATAGTTGATCCATATTGAAAGATATAATATGTCGCTGCTAATAATAATATTCAAAAACCAGTGACCATTTCGAGTTCTGATGATGTGATTTGGAAACAAAATATGTAACTTAAAACTTTGCACAAAAAAACTTGAGGACATATTTTTATGTAAGTTACCTCAAATTATGTCAATAATTATGCGAATATTCGTAACATCACTAGTATGTGGCAATAATAATTTACAAGTTGACCTGGTACTTTTATTTGTACTTAGTCATATTTTCAATTTTATTTATTTTTAATGTACATACTTATTTTAATTTTATTGGAATAAGCTAATGTAATTTATGGTGCAGAAACGTCAGACTTTCAGGTTTATCAGGAAGCAATCGATTCCTTTTATTTTCATAAATATTTGACCAAAGTAAGGTTGATCGGCATTGCCGACTAGTCGGCCGAATAGTCGGCAATTTTCTCACCGATTAGTCGGCTAGTCGGCTGATCGGCAAAACCCATAGTCGGCCCATCACTAGTTATCTTTCATTCAATTATACATTCTGAGTCTAAGATTTTTTTTTTCTAAAATGTATGAATTATTTATAGCGTTGCTGGAGTAATTAAATGGCTTTGTTCTAAATGGATACTTGAATACTATATCAGTATTTTGATTTAATTTTTAAGAGGTATGAATAAAGCATGAAAAAATATTCGAGATTTAATGTTATCATTCATTTAATTATCATTATCAATGTTCAGAGGATTTAACTTATACACAGTCAAGGTCTATGAAAACTTGTTTAAAAATGTATGAATAATGTAAAACTTTGCCAATCCACTGGAGCAATTTGATCGATGTGTAATTTTAGGAGGTATAAATAAAGAATGAATTAATATTATTAACATTAATATCATAATTTATCATAATCAAGTTTTTATATTCATTCGTTCAATTATCACTCATCAGAGTTTTTAACTCTATACCTATCAAGATCTAATTAATTCTTGTAAAAAACATACATAAACATAATGTTTACATAATGAAGTTGTTTATTGGTATAATTAATAAAGGACGTTGCAACTTTGTTATACAGTTTTATACAAGAGAAAATTTTATATCCGTTATCAAGCGTATTTCACGCACGGATGAATGTGGAATAAATTCCTGTTCCTTAAGCTATGCTAAAGCATAGCAAGTTAAAATTCATATAAAAGAGGAATGCAGAATAAAAAATATTAAATATAACATTATTGTTTACGTTCACACAGGCTGTAACAGGGTATAATAATAATATGTTGTTAAACAATCGAGACTGACTAGGTATACCTAGTCTAGCCATAAATACTGT
Source organism: Thymelicus acteon (assembly GCA_951805285.1). Classification (NCBI taxonomy): domain Eukaryota; kingdom Metazoa; phylum Arthropoda; class Insecta; order Lepidoptera; family Hesperiidae; genus Thymelicus; species Thymelicus acteon. The sequence goes on along the minus strand of OX638227.1, from coordinate 7,688,047 downwards.
TACAAACACTTCTCTAAATATATTTTTTTGGAATTAAGATATCTATAAATTAATTATATAAAAACAAAGGTAGTTAAATGTTAATTAAAGTTTTGTTTAGGTTATTCAAAATACCCTCCCTGGTTTTGAATGTAGGGCCTCAACCTCTTAGGCCAGTCGTCAATCGTAGCATGTACAATGTTCGTATCTATATCAGCCACTGCTTTAATCATAGATGCTTTCAGAAACTTCAAATTTTGGTGAGATTTAGCGCATGCTTTCTGTTTCCATTGTTGCCATATTTTGTTTCCAACGGATGTAAGTCTGTGCTTTAAGAGGGCCCCTCGTTGTGCTCTATAAAGTAAATTTTATGACCAATCAGCCAGTTTTGTATCCTGCTTTCTGATGATCTGGCGCTGAATCTTATTGGAATACTTATTGTGGATTTTCGATAATTTTTTGAAGAGGATGTTCCACAACCTTTGCAAGGGCAGTATTTTGATACTCAAAAATACTGGGCTTCACTTCTTTTTCACAGAGAAATATCACAGATGAGCCCGAATATGAGACTTCAAGTCAAACCATGATTGACGCAGGATAATGCCCACGCTGGATTATTGGCATACGCCTGGTTGCTTCTTTGTTCACGTGGGCATAATATTTTATCACTTTGTTTTTTGTAACTTTCTTCAATGCCAAAAATTTTTTCCTTTGAAATAAGAATTTGGTGGTTTTTTTCTCGCGTACCTTCTTAAGAGGATATCGGAGTACCGTTCGGCCCATACAAACGTATTTTTCTGTTTCCTCCCTGGATATTAACATTAGAGCAAATATTTTTTGGAAAACAATACATCTCTACGTCTGCCATGTCGGTATGTTTCGTTTTTTTAAATAAATTAATTACTATAGAAGTTACGAAGCTTCAAAAACGACAAAATTTACCGATAAAAATGGTCGCTTTCAGACGTCGATTAAACCAAATAAAACACAAATTAAGAGAAAAATTAAAACATACCGACATAGTCAAGATCTTTATTTATATTGTCGTGAAAAAATTTTCAAAATCCGTTCAGATTTCGTGGAGGAAACAGTATAATACGTAATGCCGATTTCATCAATTTTATATAGGTATTATCAGTCTTAGCTGCAGTTGTCCCGCTACGTTATAAGGGGTGAGAGGGAAGGGTCAACGAATACGTACACGCATATTGCTCGCTCACTCGCACTTAGGTCTAAGGTTCGCGATACTTTTCTTTACATATATTTGATAAAAAGTATTTTTATGCGGTGAGATGGGTGAAGGACGCTTCTAATTCGGATACGATGTTTCACGTTTGGGCAGTTTAAATAAAAGTCAGTCACGAAGTATTTAATAATTAAGTATTTAATAATAATATTTTAATGTAGTAAGTTTTAGCCGTATTGGGGCGGCTTAGAATACTAACACCAATCCCACGCCGGATGGGTGTCGTAAAAGGCGACTAAATCCGGCCCGCTGGTGGTAGGGCCCCTCGAAAGATAATATTGATAATATTGATTTTAATTGTTAATTTAATACCATTATTACTATTATTATTTCTCCATGGGGTTCGCTTGGATAGCTACCACCCTTGAACATGAGTCGGCCGCCAAACGACTCGTCGTGTTCCGGCTGGGGGCTTGAGAGCCAGTTCTTTCTTTCTTTTTCTTCTGTCTTTCTCGGCCGGCAACGCATCAGTGATGCCTTTGGTGTTGCTGATGTCCATGGGCGACGATAGTCACTTACCATCAGGTGGATCGTCAGCTCGTTTGGGCGGCGGTTTCAAGGGGCGCCAAAATCATAATAATATAGTAAACAAACGAATAACTTATTAGGTAATCTATACATCTGTACATCTGTACAAATAAATAAAATTGGAGTGTCTGTTTGTAATATTAAAATAACCGCTTTTTACTAAGTGCATTTGGATGTATACACAGTACATATACCAAAACAACATTTTTACAATTTTTGTCTGTCTATCTGTCTGTCTGTCTGTCTGTTTGTTCCGGCTAATCTCTGAAATGGCTGGACTGATTTTGACGGGACTTTCACTGGCAGATAGCTGATGTAACAAGGAGTAACTTAGGCAGGGCGTAACTAGCCCTAAGGAGGCCTCATATCAATATTTGTGGTGGGGCCTCCTCAACGTAAGCTGTCAAATATAAAAGGAGTGCCAACTGTCGTAGGCCGCTGGCGAGCTTTTTTTTTGGGAGTATTAGTGGGGGCCCCGTATAATTGATACGGCTGATACGGCGGTAGCTACGCCCCTGAACTTAGGCTACTTTTATTTTAGAAAAAAAAATAGTTTGCAAGGCGATACGAAGTTCGCCGGGTCAGCTAGTAGATAATAAAGTTTTCTTTATTATCTACTAGCTGACCCGGCGAACTTCGTATCGCCTAAGAATGTAACAAATCAGAGATCATTAAAATCGGTACAGCCGTTCTTAGCCGTTATAGTTTCCGTGTCCTCCCTCTCCCGCTCCCGCTCCCTCTCCCCCTCCCCTCCCCCTCTCCCTCCCCCTTCCCCATCCCCCTCCTCTCCCTCTCCAACTCCCTCTCCCTCTCTTTCTCTCCCTTTCCCGCTCCCGCTCCCGCTCCCTCTCCCTCTCCCGCTCCCGCTCCCACTCCCCTCCCCTCCCCTCCCCTCCCCTCCCCGTGTTACATAATCGGGATCCGCTGAACATGCGCGAGCTGCAGTGTTGCCAATTTAGCATATTTTATGCTAGATTTAGCATACTTTTATATTGTTTAGCATTTTTATTTGTTGTTTAGCATATAGCATATTTTTAGCATATAAAATAGTTATGTAATAAAAGTTAACCATGAAACAAACTACGGTTTTGCTACCTTGTGTACGTAAATATCGTTGACATTTCATGAGACCTAAGGTGGCAGCACTAGTTGCCAACATAAAGACAAACGTGTGGGCCCGCCTTTACGTCAAACGCTACCGTAATTCGGGGTTCCCCTGCAAATTTCATTAAATATACTAAAGACAAACATCATTCATTGTCTTCCTTTTCCTTATAAGAAAAAGTGAAATAGGAATACAATATACTTTACTACAGTGCCTCCAACTTATCTGTGAATTGGAGGAGGGCGCTGTTGGACGCATTGGACCAATCATTGGACGCAATTTGAGACGTAGTAAATGTCAAATGAATGAGAACAAAGAACTTATGAATGGCGCGGCATTAGTTCCAATTTTCGCCATTTCACAAATAACTTGGTAGCACTGTACTTTACTTTGTAAACAAAAGTTCTTGCAGTTTATACAGTACAGTTGTCAGTTTTATGTGTATTATCAATTGATTGTTCGTTATTATGCCACCTAAATACAGTCAGCATTACCGGGCAGATATTAATATAGATATTAATATTTTATTTGATAATATACCTACATGATTAAAACATAATATATATTTGTTATTAATGTTTATTATATAATATTTGAAGTTAAATGACGTTTTATTTGACATCGAAATTTTTTAGCGTAATTTTTAGCTTAAATTATAAAGCCTTAGCATAATTTTGGCAAAATTTTAACAGCCTTTTAGCAAATTTTGTGTTAGTCTTGTTGGCAACACTGGCGAGCTGTTCGGCCGCGGGGCCGGTGATGATTGTTGCTACTCGTACAATCACGTTGTCACGTAGTTCATTTACTACGTAATATCTTCTGAATGGAATGTCCGATTTGAGTAATTCAAAAAGTTATCTATAGGTATTGAAACAGTTTTGAATATGAAATGATTTATTTGGATAAGGATTAATACGAAGGTATGGTTTTCATGATCTGATTTTGGTCATCTTTTTTATTAACTTTTAAAATGTAAAAAGTGGTTATAGTGACATAACGACAATAATTGGACATATACTATCGCGAGGTTTTTTGTAGATATTTATATGTTCTATAATATTGTAGAACATTTTTTGTTCTATCATCAATAGTTTCCGCAGCGTATGCGATGAAAGAAATTTTTAAGCAAATTTTTTCACACTTTATTTAGTTCACGTTACTGATGTTTTAGCAAGGATCCCTAATTTTTTCTAGAAATAAATATAGCCTATGTTATTCATGAATGATGTAGCATTCTAATGGTGAAAGAATTTTGAAAATCGGTTCAGTAGTTTTTGAGTTTATTCGTTGCAAACATACAAAAATACAAAAATAGTAAAAATACAAAGCTTTCCTCTTTTTAATATTAGTATCTATTATCTAATAAGTTATTCGTTTGTAACTTGAACTTTATTAAAGGGTTCTTAATATCCCATTCACGAAAAATGCCAACCATTAAAATAATTAGTATATTTGTGAGTTTTTTTTAGTAATTTATCTCAAACGACCTTTGGCAAAGGGAGATCTCCCGCCAGGCGCGGTATGTTGCCTGGGAGGCGGCCGAGCCCCAAGCCCCAACTGACCTTGTCGGAGCGTTTGTATAATATGCAACCGATGCAGAAAACTTCGATAGCGTGATTCAGGTTGGCGTGACGTCACCGTGTGACGCGTGTGCGCTGTCGCCACAGACCGATCAATCAACCGAAAACAGAAATTCGAACTCATCATAAAAATTTTCGCCTCGCTGGAAATCTAACCTAGGACCCTCGGTGCGGCGATCCGGCATGGTAACCATTGCACCACACGGGTCATCGAATCTTCAATTACTTTTTAGGGTTCCGAAGTAAAATTGGAACCCTTATCGTCTCGTCATGTCCGTCCGTCCATCTGTCCGTCTGTCCGTCTGTCAGCATATGTAGTAAATGAGTAATAGTCGATAAACTTACTACTTCGGAACCCTAACATTGCGCGTGGCCTGACACGCACTTGCCCGGTTTATATTTTACGAGTAACCGCCCTCGCTTTGCTTCGGTTTTCTTATTTTTTACACCTTGGTTTACTGTTTAGTTTATTGGAGTTTTATTAAGGATCCCTAATTTTTTTGAAAATATAATTAGCCTATGTTACTCGGGTATAGTGTAGCTTCCTAAAAGTGAAAGAATTTTTGAAATCGGTTCAGTAGTTTCGGAACCTATTTAATGCAAACAAAAAAATCAAATCTTTCCTCTTTATATATTACGAGTAACCGCCCTCGCTTTGCTTCGGTTTTCTTATTTTTTTACAACTTATTGGAGTTTTATTAAGGATCCCTAATTTTTTTGAAAATATTATATAACCTATGTTACTCGGGGATAGTGTAGCTTCCCAACAGTGAAATATTTTTTGAAATCGGTTCAGTAGTTTCGGAGCCTTTTCAATGCAAACAAAAAATCAAATCTTTCCTCTTTATATATTAGTATAGATTATTACACTAGATTTAGGATATAGCGACCGACGATGACGGGACCACTGTCAATAGTCGTTATATTAGGAAGTCGTAATAAGCAAAGGTAAAGAGATGCATTGTTTTACGCTTTTTCTTAATTTTCAAGGATTTTGATTCAAATCATTCAAATTCAAATATTATAATATTATTATTATCACGGTTTTTCCACATCGTAGGTATTTTTTAATTGGAATCTGTGTGTTTTGCACAAATCAGCATTGTTTTCAGAACAAGGTTTCACCATTTTGTTCCAAGAATATCGATCATTGAATGTGCGTCTAGGAACCATAATTCAAAAATTTACTAAACAAAACATCCACAATTTTATTTCACTTTGTATCAATGAAAGGAAAAGGTTACCACAGTTGCTGTGTGGATTTAACAAAAGATAAAAAAGCTCTTTGTACCTATCTCTGGCAGCCAACTCCGGTCGTATAATATCTGCATGGGATTTCTAGGATTTTTTTACAAATCTGTCGTTACACCCGAAGTCTCCGTTACATCCGAAGTCGCTATAACTGTATGAATTTTGTATTAAAGTATGCTTTAAAAATGGACTAAGATTTAACTTTGCTATATCAAAATGGTCGCTATATCTAAGGTCGTTATATCTAAGGTCACGTAATAAATGAAATACACTGTAGCTACAAAAATAATAAGGTAGGTATTTAGTACTTAGGTACAATTGGTACAAGAATTCACCAAACCAACAGATAAACCAAATCGAAAACGCTAAATCCAGTCCAGTAACGAAAGCCAGGGTCAAACAGAATGGTTGTGGTGCAAAACAGAAAAATACTATAACGACGAGCGAACCATTCAAGCTTCCCGCTCTCCCCGCGTCCCCGAGTCGGGCGATCTGCAATACGCACACACGCATAGCGCGCTCACCCACACATAGTAGCTGCCAGCGGGGGATTACAAGCCTACAGCGCGACGGCAATAGTTTCGATTTTTAATGGCTTTCGAAATGTTTCGGTAGTGGTATTTCCTCTTAACAAAGCTGGTCATCTCTCGAGCCTTAATTTTTTTGGAGGTTCATTACGGAAATTCCCTGTGTGTCGTCGATAAGCTCTGGGTACAAGGTCTTCATTTAACATTCATTTGATGGTAGTTTTTCTTAACCCTACCTGAAGAGCTAAAATTTTTTGCTTCCGGACGGGAATTCGTTTAATTCGCGCCTGTAACTCTTTGGTGATCGCTGGCGTTCTAACCGTGCAAGATTGGGCGCTTCTTCTACGATTTTCGAAGCTCGAAATTTCAGGGAATCATTTGATAGTACGATAAAAAAATCCATGATTTATTCTTCAAATTTTCAGTAATTTAAAAACCTCAAGCTGCATAGCTGTAGTGGTGCAACTTAATAACCCGTGTGTATCTTATTTTAACGTCAACTCATTTTTTATTAAATGACACAATATCAATTATTTCTTTATTTTAAGATAGTGCAAAATTTCCTCATTCGTAATCAATCGCAACATTTCTCGCTAGTATTCGGTACTTAAATTAAACAAGGCTGTAACAGTATATCTGGCAAGACTATGTATAGTGATAATAAAATGACGTTGTAATCGTCAATTTTGTCACCTCGGCCACTAACAAGTAATTTATATTAAACTAGAACAATATAGTAAAAATCTGGAAAACTTGTCTAAAAAAGCGTAAACAAAGCGTAAAAGCGTACCTTATTACTGAAAAAGAAAGAAAAAGGAAAATAGCACTTACGAAAGGCTTTTAACTTCTGCCGGTACGGATTCCTTTGATGTTGGCTGCAACTTTCCATGTACGATGACCAAGCACATCTACCATTCATCGTCACTTTTATTCACAATTTTATTCACTATATACTATTAGGACATACATTTCATTAGCTGATTTAACTCTTACGGTAATATGAATAAGACTGAGAGTACTAACATAAAATGTAACAAATATTTCTTAGAAAATTGTAATATTTATAGTACGTTTCAAGGCTAGTCTTACTTAGTAAACAATCATACAGTGCCTTTTTATCGTAAACTTAACTTAAAAATTAATGTGTTTGTCGTACAAAAAATGAAAAAAAAATATATCATAGCTAATATAAATCAATATTTAATTAAAAAGTAGTATCAAGATTTTTTGCCAAAAGACACGTCTGAAAAAACGGACTATACACTACGTGTGGACGATCCGTATTAAACTAATCAAAGTTATCAAAGCAATGATTGCTGTTTTACAACGCAGTAAAATATCGGCGTACGACGTGTTACACTCGGCTAGATAAACAATTTTATTATGAATGTGTTTTACATCCCGTTCAGTAAATAGGGCTGATAACCTCCGCAAAGAATCAAAGATCAACTAGTTTGTTTTTCATGGCTTCGTTTATAGATTAATGTGAAATGGATACTAGTGATGGATCAAGATGATGTTTTTATACTTAACTAGCTGACCCGGCGAACTTCGTATCGCCTAACAAACTTTTTTCTAAAATAAAAGTAGTCTAAGTTACTCCTTGTTACATCAGCTATCTGCCAGTGAAAGTCCCGTCAAAATCGGTCCAGCCATTTCAGAGATTAGCCGAAACAGACAGACAGTCAGACAGACAAAATTTGTAAAAAATGTTGTTTTGGTATGTACCGTGTTTACATCCAAATGCCCTTAGTAAAAAGCGATTAATTTAATATTACAAACAGACAATCCAATTTTATTTATTTGTATAGATGTATAGACTAGTGCTTTGCCCGTGGCATTGCCCGAGTTGTCCCCAAGAAGCGATTTGAAACCTTTAACATAATGTACTATTTTGCCTTAATGAGTAGTTTGTTTAAACAAAACGCGTTTGGTGTACAATTTCATGTCAGTTGGTGAAAACCCTAGAAAACAATTTTAATGGTTTGTTTACATTTGTATCGGCTGCAAATCGACCCTACTATAGTTATAAACTAACATGCATGTTATTATCCTTACAAATTAAAAAATGCATACAGACATAAGCACGTCACTAATTCATATGGAAAATGTGTACATGTCAATTCAAACAATAACTGACAGTATTAGACTAAAATTCTACTGTTATTCATGCACTGTAATTTTACTAACGGAGTTAGGCAGCCGATATAAAATGCGAACCCAATCTAGTAAAATTAATCCTTACAGAGAGAAGTCGGGGGGAATCTATTTCGCATGACGCGATGACGTCCGTAGCATTTATTAAAAACAGTATTGCAACATGTGTTCTTGTCTCCTTGAACACAATATTATTATCTATTACTTGTGAAGTGCTTACATTGGAAGTGTAGTGACTTTAACCCCATAATGGCCCACGCCCAGAGCTGAGCACGGACCTTTCCTCTTGTGGAGAACTAGAGCATACTCCACCACGCTGCTCCAGTGCGGATTTGGGATTGTAGTATTAGAGAACAATTTTATTCAAGGGTCAGACGTTGTACTTATCTAATTATGACGCTTCCTTCGACGCCAGATGACGGAGTTTCGTAATAATAATACGTGTCGGCATATTTGGTTGGCAACGCATCGGTGATGCCTTCGGCGTTTGGTGTTCGATTACCACTTATCATCGGATGGCTAGTCTATTTGTCGGCTGTCGACATGAAAGACTGTTGAACCAGCTGTGAAGATCTTCCACGTTGCCACTGTTCTCCAATCTTCTAAATCACGTTCAACATAAACCAATGAGCTATAAGCGTTCAGAATACCAAGTAAATTAATGCGCGGGAATAATGATAATACATTAATTCTACGTGACCGCAAACAATTTGCCTCATCCATCTGCTTTGTTCAACAAACCCCTAACTAAACAATAATAATTCAAGTAGAGAGTTGCCACTTAGTTAAGTAAAGGATGAAGCTATTAATATGTGTAAAGAGAAGTGGGTTACCTGTTCGGTATGTACATTGCAGGCTAGCTTAATTAAATTACCTACATATCTATTAAGGGGCGTGCCTCGATATTACGTTGTAGTTCAGAGGTACTCAAAGTTATATCAACCAATACATTTTTTGAGATTTAACTTATGTATTACGATGCCCCACTAAGTTGCAGGCAAATATGCTAATTTAAAGTTGATGTGTAGCAAATATGCGAATATCTATGTACTTAATACTCGTACCAAATTAATAGGTATCAATTTAATGTTAGAGAAACGTTAGGAAACTTACTTATATGATACTAGCTCACCCGGCGAACTTCGTATCGCCAAACAAATTTTTTTTTCTAAAATAAAAGTAGCCTAAGTTACTCCTTGTTACATCAGCTATCTGCCAGTGAAAGTTCCGTCAAAATCGGTTCAGCCACTTCAGAGATTAGGAACAAACAGACAGACAGACAAAAATAGTAAAAAATGTTGATTTGGTATATGTACCGTGTATACATCCAAATGCACTTAGTAAAAAGCGGTTCTTTTAATATTACAAACAGACACTCCAATTTTATTTATTTGTATAGAATAGATATAATATTTACGCACTATGCCTCCTATCGCTCCCACAAAGGTCTCTACCGCGCATATAGAGGCGTTATCGCTCACTTTGAGAAAAACTGATTTAGTAATACATGCTTCGTGCAGGTGTGACACAATACAATGTAAACGGTATAGAATACGAAATATAACCACGATTCTGCTAAGTTTGATGTTGCTTAGATAACGCCATACCGCGTTTGGTAGAAACCCAATCTACGAAGTGACAAATCTCGGGTTCGATTCCCGGCCGGGACAGATATTTGTCTGAAGAATTAATGTTTGCTCTGCATGTGCTTTCGATGTCCTATTTATGTTGGTGAAGCCATCCGTTACTCAAGCGTTTATTTTTCAGCGACTTACATTTCAATCCTCATGAATAGCTGTGATAATATATTCTGTTTCTGTTTGTCCAGCGAAAATAATATTAAGTATGAAAATGGAAATGAGGCAATTTTACACCAAAAAAACTGAGTGGACAGAATTTTAACCTCACATCACATGTGAATACTTACGACCTTATTCATTTTTAATAAACCTATTTGAGCTATTGCACTATTATAAGTAATATATATTTTATCTTTATCGTTTTTCATAAGTGTGAAAGAAACAAAACAGTTTATAAGCCTTCTATAACTTTGTTTTTATGAATTACTGTATTTGAACGAATGAAATTATTTCAAAAATTATTTCTCCATCGAACGACACGACGCACGGCGGGTATCCATCCTTTTGTCGTGAACATCCCGCCGGTACGGACGACGCGGTTTGCCTCGTCATTCGTTATACGCACCGCGAAGTACTGGAATAACTTGCCTGCGTCGGCGTTCCCGCCAGCCTACGACGTGGATGTCTTCAAGAAAAGAGTGAATAGGCTTTTTCTAAGTTAATGTGCTCACCATCTTGGACCACATCTACACTTACCATCAGGTGGGATTGTGGTCAAGCATTAACTTATTCGTGTAAAAAAAAAAAAAAAAAACAGAAGAAAACAGAGGCCAATGTCAATGGTCAACTGCCATACGAGCAAAGCTTGATTTGAATTAGAACTGATGATTAAATAGAATAGATTGAAGCCGCTTACACCACATACTAAAACTAAGACAAAAAATTATATAACAGGAAAAGAGAGATTAAATACAAAATTCTTTTCAAAGTCTAGCGATGTTACGATAAAATTTACGAAGGATGTGATCACAATTCTATTCTTAGTTCTGTCAATGACATAGCGTGATCACGTTACAAATAGGACTAAAATAGTCTACCATTAGCTTTCACTTATCACTTTATGACCGTTGTTTGTAATACCATTTTAACACTTTAACGACGGTCGGACGACAGTGGAAAATTCCTTTCGGAACAATAAAGAAGAGTTATTACGACAGATTATAACTGAATTAACCCAAAAATAATTATATCACAACAGATAATAATTTAAGTTTTATCCTGATAGAAAAAGTAAATGCTTCAGTACATTGAGGTATAAGTATACATAGAGAAGACATCTCAAACAAAATGTGTGTCCCCGCCGGGAGGTTCTATTTTCAAAATTGAGCCCCTGTTCTCCTTTCAAAATCGAACGAATCCATTGGACATTGAAGCCGCGCGGCGTCAATATATTGGAACATACATTGTGTTCGCGGTGTCTGTTCTATACGCTAATAATACTTCAATGCTTCAGTATCATTTTCTCGTAACTGAACTGAACTGAAACCTCCTTCCATAATGTTAGGGGTACAGTTATACAGTACCTACAGGCCATAAATTACCACGCTAGCCAAGTGCGGTTTGGCAGACTTCACACATGTTTTCAACATTATGGAAAACTTAAATGCACAGGGTTTTCGGGATATTTTCCTACACCAAAGCATGATATATGTATGATATACAATATTTATAGCACCTAACTAGACCCATACTTTGAAAAATTTGCATGCGTTTGCAAAATTCGTAACTAGACCTCCTGGATTTATTTATTTAAAAAAAAAAAAACAATATTTTAATCTAATAATATGTCATTCATCATTTTAACAAAGCAAAATTGCTTTTTTAACTCATTCATGTCAACAAAATATTTTTTTTATGTAATATGCAGGCAGACGAGCAGACGAGCCACCTGATGGTAAGCAGTCACCAGTGAAATTCTTTGCGAACATGTATTTAAATATAAAAATATCAAATGGCACGGACAAAGAACACGCTTAAGTAAATAAAAAGTGCAAATATTTACGCAACAAATCGATAACCTCCCGATTTTTGAAGTCGGTAAAAATAAGACCAGTTTTGAAAGGAATTCAACATTAAAAGCTTTATTCAATCATAATTACCCAGTTTAAGGAAAATGTTTCCACATTTCTGTTTAAGCATGTTTAGAAGCAACATTTTTGGGGCACCCTGTACAATAGGTCTTCATACGCGTTTTATCGATAGTGTTGAAATAATTCATGAGGCACACCACTGGGGCATACAAAAAACCTATTGCAAACAAGTGTGATTGGATTCTTAAACATTTGACATGACCACATCATATTATATGAGCAGCCCATAAATGCCTTGTTTAAAACCGTATTGTGTTTCAAACAATTTGTGCATGTGGCGCTCTCTGTTGAGTAATCGATGAAGTAATTGTGTTTAAAACGTCTTGAGAATAAGTAAGATCTCAATGTGGGCCTTCCTCAAAGATTTTTTTTTTGGTAAAATTTTAATTATTGAGGCTGGGGTCTGGGCTCTTTCTTATACAGTGTAATTGTCAAAGGTAATTTTGTGTCTTAGGGATTTTACTCTCCAGGGTATGGTGGTAGTGTTAAGTGCTGGTTTAAGGGTGAACTCTTTAACGTTACCAATGTGTATGGGCGATAATAAAAATACAAGAAGAGTAAAGTCGCTTGTTGATTATATCTTAAAATTATAAAGCGACATTTCGCCGTATTTTATTGTAAGAAAGCAAAGATTTCTAAGGATTCACGGCCGGGGAAAATATTTATGTAACATACACATATATTGTGGAGTAATAAAGCATTTTACTCCAAACATAATTGTTATTAGGTACTTAGACCTATACAAAACGCTCACTTCCCGCTGTGTTTACATTTAAAAGTTAAATAAAAAATATAAATAAAGACACCAAAATCAAGTCAAAATACAGCTAATAACAATATAGAATTTAGTGCAGATTTTAGCATATCAGAATTGTTCGCTGGCGACTCGCCGGCTGCGTTAGAGAACAATACAAATATGAGATGTATGTTAACTGGCCATTTACTAAGCTAGCTTAGTTTTATGCAGCCAGACAGTATTATAGAATGGCGACATGGAACCATAAAGCTTTTTATTTATGGTAATCTCTATGGACTTTGGAAGAATTTACATGCACTCTGATATTAGCTACGGAACTTACGATTTTGGAAAGGATGTTTTCAATTTTATTGTTAAAATTGTGACGTCATCTTCTATGCTATGCACCATCACAAATTAGAGAGACACCTGATTTCAAATTCAAATACCTAAAGAGATTGCAATTTAATACAATCCCACCTGATGATGGTGGATGATGATGACTGATGATGGTATCTTAAAGAGACCAAGAAATACATATCTACATACTTCACCACGCTGCTGCAATGCAGATTGGTGTCTATTGGCTACGCCATCATCTATCTAGGAATAAATGGTACCCCCATTTGTTCTTATGCAGAGGACCTAATAGCTGATTCTGAGGAGCCCAACAGCTTATTCTACCACACTGCTGCAATGCGGATTGGTGTAGTACCTTCTAAGTGTCTATATAGGAACAAAGGTATAAGTATACCTACTTTTCTTGTGGTGAAGACATGATCCGTGGAGGCGGCACATGCTCGCCGCTTGCCCCATGCGGGCGCTACCGCCTTCTAGCCATCCAGCCGCTCACATGGCCCCGCTTGCCCCACACTTACACACATATACACTGTACGACATGTTACACACACTCTGAAAGTATGACGAGTTTGGAGGATTGGACACTAGCTGTTAATTAGGATGAAAGTGTTTATTATCCAGTGACAACTTTTTGTAAGTACATAAATAAATACAATAATTTTATCCGTTGATTGAACGAGGTTTGATTTGCTTAGGATTGACTTGTGTAGTTCAATCAGTTCAATTCCCGGACAAAAATAATTTGTCCGTGGTCCAACTACTTGGACAACGCGGTTTCAACGTTTTGGACTCTCTTTGTCTGACTCGTTATAACGTCCGGTCATCATCATCATAATTCATAATGGTTAGTAATTTGATAAATTAGTCTCCTTAGTGACCCTGACCCGGCTGCCGAACGAATGTTCCCGGGTTTGTTTTCCGGTTGAGACACACTGAGACAACAGACAAAATATTTCAAAGTTGTATGTTAAGCTTTTGTTAGTCTCTTGCATCGTTTTTCTCTTGGTCCTTCTGAATAATTTTCACGTCCCAAAATTATGCAAGAAACCTCCAACAAAGTAAAAGATTAAAGAACACTCGTACTAACAAAGTCTATAAAGATGTACGAAAACCGCACCACCAACTAATCTTTTAAATTATTCATCAAACTCTTGTCAGTGTAATCTCAAGTCGGTCGGGAAACGAAAGTGAACAAAGTTTTGAGCCTACCAACAACAATGACATCAGTTATGCAGAATGTAATCTTCTTAAGAGACGAAACTACGTGTTGCCGTTTTGAGATCCAACTAAATTGTCAGAGAAATGGTTTTCTCGCCGTAAATTACACATGACCTCATTTTAGGTAAATAAAAGGAAAACTTTTTTCGTTCGTTCTTCTCTTTTACTTCTTTCTTTCGTTAGTGAAGATACACTGACTGGCAACGCATCGGTGATGTATTTGGTGCCGCAGATTGATTCGACAGACAATCAGATAGATCGTCTGTTCGTTTGTCGGTATTTTGACATAAAAAAATACTACATTTTTAGTTAAATCAGAAGTTTTAAACATGTGATGTCTCCTATGAAAAACGTGTAAAATTACTAAGAAATCATTCTACAACAAATAATATTCTTGATATTTTGGATACCTTAGCAAGGAGTTCATGTAAAAATAATATTCTATTTCAAAATATATGAAATCAACCTACTGATTCATTCCTTTTAGTACCCGTAATACTACGCGTTCTATTTCTATTTTTAGAAACCAATAGCGAGTAGAAGATATTAATTATATTGTGAACCTTTAGAAATAGTCCGATATCTACGCAGACATCAATAACATATTATTGATTGATAGGCTTAGGATTTTCATAAAAATCCTTGAATCTGAGATTAGGAACATGCAAGGATATTGGTTATCACAAGCTACTGTGCATTAATACAAAGAGGTCAGGCTTTGTATTTTCACGGCGTTTTCCAAAACATTATTTTCTATGATAATTGTAACACAAATATTTTTAACATAAATAGTATTTAAAACGAATTAAAGAAAAGAAAAAAACGAGAAGAAAACCTAACGTAGTATTAAATATTCTTACTTGCCGTCTGCATATTAAAAAGGATAAGGATTTCAATCGGCACTTGGAGGGGAAATAATATTCACGAGTCAACACAATAGTCCGAGAAAGAGCAAAATCAGTAGCTGAAAAGATTTTTACGAGCTACATTTAATAAATAACGAGGAAACACTAGCGAATTTTATAAACCTAAATATTTAACATTAATTTTAGTAGGTGGAGTTTGTCAGTAGTTAGGATATAAAGATAAATAAACTTTTCGTATATTTAAAGAAAATAGTAGTAGTATAAATTTAAAAATTAAAAAATACCCGCCTGCTCTCAAAAAACTATCATGATATACCTTTTTGGAATCCTCAGGGTGAGCTCTTTAATTTAATACCCATATGGCATTACTCAATTTATCTAGACATGCGGTAGCGTGTGAAGCTAATTTCAAGCTAACAGAACTGGCAAGCAGCACCGTGTGTAATATTACACGACTTCGTCAGTTTTGAAGTAAAAAGGGTGAAAATTTGTATGTTTACAGGGTTTTCTCGAAATTCATCCGGGTAATACTTCGTCATTTTTGAACTCAGAAATGTGAAAATTAATATGTAAGGTTATAGTTGAAACAAAAATTATTTTTTATAGTTGTAACACGGGGAGGCGAGGGAGCAGGAGAGGGAGAGGAAGTGGGAGAGGGAGAGGGAGGAGATACGCACACAAAAAGTAAAAACTATAACGGCTAAGAACGGCTGTACCGATTTTTAGGGTTCCGTAGCCGAATGGCAAAAAACGGAACCCTTATAGATTCGTCATGTCTGTCTGTCTGTCTGTCTGTCTGTCTGTCTGTCTGTCTGTCTGTCCGTCCGTATGTCACAGCCAGTTTTTTCCGAAACTATAAGAGCTATACCATTGAAACTTGGTAAGTAGATGTATTCTGTGAACCGCATTAAGATCTTCACACAAAAATAGAAAAAAAACAATAAATTTTGGGGGTTCCCCATACTTAGAACTGAAACTCAAAAATGTTTTTTTCATCAAACCCATACGTGTGGGGTATCTATGGATAGGTCTTTAGAATTGATATTGAGGTTTCTAATATCATTTTTTTCTAAACTGAATAGTTTGCGCGAGAGACACTTCCAAAGTGGTAAAATGTGTGTCCCCCCCCTGTAACTTCTAAAATAAGGGAATGATAAAACTAAAAAAAATATATGATGTACATTACTAAGCAAACTTCCAACGAAAATTGGTTTGAATGAGATCTAGTAAGTAGTTTTTTTTAATACGTCATAAATCGTAAACCGCAAAAAACATTGATCAAAGTTACAACGAACTACAAGAACTTTTATATTATGTTACTTGCTGCTACGGAACCCTTCATGGGCGAGTCCGACTCGCACTTGGCTGCTTTTTATGACCTCCGATTTGTTACATTCTTAGGCGATATGAAGTTCGCTGGATCAGCTAGCTAGTAATACATATCTTCTTGCCTCTGAATCTTCACGTATCAAAGATGTAAGCCAAGGCTGCGTGTATTGATGGATCGACATAATACATGAGTGAAACATTTTCCCTCAAAAGTTATTCGATACTCTAATAAAGACTGTCTACAATCTCAACTTGAGAAATGGAGACTATAATATAATTTTTGTAATGACGGAAAATGAGAGTTAGAAATCACACATTGCATGTTTTTCCATTTTACTAACATCACTATTAACTAATTTTATCTTTATCAACGATCAAAAATGGATTGATTTATTTATGTCGTAAAAATCATTTACTTTTTGCTATAAATATCTTGTAATTTTACATCCCCTAAATTATATTCTTTCATATCCTATCCTATCCCTTATAAAACAAGGAAAGTAAAACATTTTCGATAACACAACTATTGTCAATATTCTTAGTTACTTATATTTACCTTTATATCTACGTATAATTTGTCATTGGTACCACGGAGCCTATGAAAAACAGTCCACTTACGTGTTTGCTTGATAAATTGCCGAAGTGGCGGAAAGACTCCAAAGTTGCAAACAAATGGCTGTTCTGAGATGGGACAAAACAAAATGGCATTGACAAATGGACACCAGGTACAATCATATCGTTCATGAATGAAACAAGTAATACCTTTGTAAATCATTGTCGATCGATGTCCCTGTACGGGTCGAGCAAACATCTACAGTTAGTGAACTGACTGAAGGCTACTGGTAATAGGAAAGGTTATGCATGGATGGTCAAAGGCGCAGGCGAAACTTGCTGTTTTCGAACTTTGAATAGAGGTTTCTCTACTGCCTCATAGAATTTATTATTATATTATATTATATTATATTAATTTATTAGTTGGCTTAATTTTAAACTATCTATAAACAAGAGTTTTATAATTAGTAATAGTAATTAGTAATTTCAAAATAAAGTGTGTAACTGCAATAATCATGTTGTTAATTTTAATTATAAATTGTAACACAAGGGTAACTAAAAAAACTTAAAAGATGATTAGACTTATAGAAGCTGTAATTTTAATTGTATTCAATGGTATTATTTTCATCTAGGTCAATCCCACTAAAATTATAAATGTGAAAATTTAGTTATATGCTTGGATGTTTGGATGTTTTAACGCAATCACGCAAAAACGGCTGATCGGAATTAGATGAAATTTGGCACACAGATAGTTTAATACAAAGAATAAAGTATATAATACTATAATATTTACCCCGAGATATTGATCTGTTCCCGAGGGAGAAGAAGTAAAATTTGTAGTGTCAGTGACATTAGAAAACTCAAAACAGCTGATTGAGTAACTTAATTATAATATGGTTCATTGGTTTTAATATGTTATACATATACATATGAGCGAAGAATCACAAGACAACATAGACATAAATCTTTCAGACATTTTAATATAGTTCATACGAACAAAACCAAAGTAACAAAGGAAACATACAGACGAATAAACGGGCAGACTGGACTTGCAGACAAGATACAATAATTTAATGTTAACAGTGTTTTTGAACCTTCGGTAGGTACTACAAGCTTTCAGTGAACTGGTGAATAACAAACCACCAGATAACGATAAGTTAGCTACGGGCGCCTTTGTGTTCACGATATACAGCGATAAAAACTTCAAACGAAATTATTTGTAACGCGCCTGCTTTGTTGACGCTTCTGGAGATGCAAGTTTCTTATGCGCACGTGCACTTTTAAAAAGCCATTTACTTTCACTTTGACTCAGTCACAAATAATATCCGGAACGATCTAGTTTTCGCCATTTTTTGACGACCGCAAGTGAATGATTTTTATAAAAGAAAAGTTTTTTTTATAAAATGAATAACGGTTGTAACTTATACCTAAATAGAGTAAAATCGGTGTTATACAGATATTTCCTTCCTAAAATTGGCTACCGCTCAAGGATAGAATGACTTGAACATTTTAGACTCGTAAATTTGTCTGCAGAAGATAACTAACAAATCACCAAGGTACCCTATCTTCGTTTACAACTGATGTTCCTAGGTCCTGCCTGTTTTCTTTGAAGCTTTTATTTAATTTGCGTGGTTCGTTAGTTTGTTAGCCTGTAATACGTATTAGAACTACTTTCTCTCATCCTACGGAGTTGAAATTTCACGACTCAATTTGTAAAATTGCAGACAACACAAAATTCTAAAAACTAGTTTTAAAAATATTTTTAAAATGTAAATTGTTATGTTTAGTTTCCATAAAGGTTAAAAAAACTTACTCAAATAATAATTTCAAGATTCATCTTTATTTGCTAAAAACCGAGTCTTACTTTTAATATTCTACAAAAAAAGCAGAAGGTATTTACAGTCCATTAATAATTTCCAGTAGCAAAACATCTCGACGTCAACATCAGTGATGGTAATAAATGACTTGAGACATGTCACAACACTTTTCAATAATACCTATGGCGTGTTTACACTGTTGCCGTCATAACACACCGTCATTACACACCAGAGGGCTATAAATAACAGTCATTACATAGGATGCTGACAAGAAAATTCTACGTAACCTTAATTTCCACAAACATACGCAAGATACTGATTGGAGTATTTAAACTGTGTTGACTATATACTATATTTAATAATATAGCAAATAGCAAACAAATTATTTATTTTATTTAGTTGCACCAACAAGATGTACACTAATTCATAAACAAAAACCGGGCAAGTGCGTGTGGGGCTAGGCTCAATGTAGGGTTCCGAAGTAGTAAGTTTATCGACTATTACTCATGAACTACTAATGCTAACATTGCCGTGATAGTTTTCCTTGTAAATTCATCGTGTAACCTATTTTTGAGAATTTTTCACTTGTCCAACTCTAACCGTTTAGCCGGCAGGAGGGGACACTTTTGACATAACACTTTTGAAAGACCCTATAGATTACGCGACGATTAAAAATTCATCCTCACGAATACTTACCCTAAAAAAATGATTTTCAGTATTTTATTCTAAGATTTTGGAGTTTTAATAAATATGTATATCGATGCCAAATTACAGTTTTCTAGCTCTAAGAGTCTCGGCACTATGCTGCGGAAAGCGGACGGACGGGCATGATGAAACCATAACGATTCCGATTTTACTTCCGAACCCTGAAAACTAATGAATTTACAAAAAAATTACAATATAAACTAAGTGCCACCTCAATTATAGGTGCAAACCTCAAGAGCATATAAATGACATACATAATTTTGTTACATTTCAGTTACAAGACAGTATACACAACTACAAAACGTCAAAGAATTATGATTATTCTTAAATGTTTCATATTATTTTGACTATAACACACTTGTAAGGTTCTGAGCGTTAACTAAATTATAAAATATAGATATTATTGAATATTGGTCTAAAAATAGGAGGAAAATAAAGTCAGGTCATGTTAGTGAAAGTTTGATGAGGGTAGCAAGGCGAGTAAGCGAATGGAAATGCGATATGGAAGGTATCTCTTACAAGGGCCTCTGAAATATTCCTCAAAGTATAAAGAATTTAACATAGGAGGATCTTCTATCAGAACTGGCCATAATTAATCGTGCTCCGGTTGTTCTAAATTTAAACCTTATTATGAAATCCTTACGTGTTTAGTTTAATATTTTAGTGTTCGTAAGGAAAGAAGCCAAAGTTGTAAATCATAACAATATTAGTTATCTGTTCGCAGATAACTATAACTATTACACGGAAGAGGAGGATCTTAAATGATTTATTTCTTCAATGGAATCTTCATCATAAACAGCACCAGAAATTGGAAATTTCGTAATCGAACATTGAATCTTTATCTTCAGCATTGTTCAAAAACAAGCATCAGCATTGGTCGCATAAGTGGGCATTTTATTTATTGAGATGAAGATGATGAAATATTTCCTGTAATAAACTTATTACTCAAATTTAATCATATCTCTGCAGTATATTGATAAACTATTCCATATACTGGAGCAAATACTAGCTATGAAGCTAACCACAGCTTGTGGTTAAACAAACTACTTATGCTTGAGAATTCCAAATTTACAACGGCTATTACCGTGATTTAGTAGCACCAAGCTGACTCAGCAGACGTTGTTCCGCAAGATATTAGAATATCAATTATTTCTATTTATGAATATGCTTCTAGTATTTGTCAATAACTCGACAACAGTAGCAACTGTCGGATCTTAAGATAACTAAGATGGATTTAGTGAGAATGAGCGCAATCGGTCTGGTCGTTCAGTTACCTACTCGATCACTGACAGACAGACAAGCATTAAATATAAAGATTTTGATAACAGAATTAAATGGCATATTAGAAAGTAACTACTTATGATACACAAATGACAAATGATTCGCCTAGTGTTACTTATATAGTCAGTGGAAACTTTGTCTACCCATTCAATTTTTTTGTGTAATTTTAACATACAGTAGGCACATTTATGTATATGCATAGTTACACCTTGCAAGATATATTTATAGAAACTTAGCAGTAGCTTTTATTGTCATATATTAACACAGAAGACATAACAGTACATTGTATTTAGAAGATTTTATACTATCGCTTTTTGTTTAGCTTTTGTCAATGTTTTTGTCTGCAACTTTTTGTTATGGAATAAAGGTAAAGATGATTTCAAAAGGAGTATTTCGTAATTATTGAAGAAAGCTGCAGATGATTAAAAATTGCATTAAGTAGTTGATAGGATCTAGGAACTTCTTAATTAGTAGAGAAAATGGTTTACCAGACATTAAAAGGCACGTTGACTAAAATAAATTAAGATTAGAAACAACCGAGTTACTTAATGTCATTCGAATTCGATAGGGACGAATGCTTCGGTTTGGCTTAGTATTCCGGATGTAGAGGAGTTCCACATGCCTCAAATTGTTAGTCCAAAAGGTTCCAGGTTCACCAGGCATGGTGGATGTTGGTACCCAGTAGTCTACTGGTAGGTTGCGACGCGTTACTATGCCAGTTCAAAGATATGGGGATCTCGTATCATTTATACTCTTGACTCTCAAAGACTATTTAGATGAAAGTTTTGGAATTAACATACATATAGTCAAGAGATAAAAACTTTTTGCTTGTGTAATGCGTGAAGTGAAACTTAGGGTGGGATCTACAAAGCGCACATAGTCTTTGCTTGAACAACATTCAAATGTTCTAGTCGATTGACACTTTGTTAAAACGACAAAAATTAAGTCTTATACGACGGCTAACATTAAGGTTTATTTTGGATCCATTATTGTTCGGATGAAATTTTAATAAAGTCTAAGCAAAGTAAGTATTCTCACCCTAAGTGATCCATAAAACTGCCATCTGAGGAAACCCAAACAAACAGTGCTAAATAAAATTAAATAAAAATATTAACCCAAGAATTACGCTTTTCATGTAAGACTCAGTCATATGTTTAATGCAAAAAATACTTATTAAGTACCTACTATGCAAAGGTGACAAGCAAAAACAAAGTTCATTACATTGTATATAAATTTACAAACAAAGAAATAATGTTATGTAATTAAGCATGAATGACATTTAATCAAAGGCAGAATATCAGGACCCGATAGCATACCTATAGAAACTGGGGGAGGTTACAAATAAATTTTTATTTCATGAATTTTCTATAAAAGAATTAACAAACGCAAAAAAATTATTTCAATTATTGTTACTACCTAACCGCAGTTTTTTTCCAGGACAGAATACTAACCGCGACAATTCCGGTTAAACTGAGCCATAATTGAATCCTATGTTTTACGCAAAAAAACTACAGAACGGATTTTCATGAAATTTAGCACACTGGTACACCATAACGTGACATAGGCTACTTATTATCCCGCAAAACGCGGGCAGAGGGATAGTGAGAGATAGTTGAATTACGACAGCCTTTCCAGTCATTGATATCACATTTTGAGGTTCAGAAGGTGTCCTTACCCGATGCAATATGCAGCGAAGCGCTCGAGGCGACAAGGTAACGCAATCCGAGGCGGCCGCGACGAATACCAACAGCGATGTTAATGTATTCAACGTATTCATAACCACGGTTTAATGTATTCAATGTATTCATTCAGGAAAAATAGCATCGAATGCCGCCTGTTCGCGCTTACGGAATATAATATCAACGAAAATTTGACCAATGTAAAGGATGTTCTTTAAATCACTTCGCTATTATGTTTTATCAATTTAAGGTATTTTATTATGTTTTATCAATTTAAGGTATTTTAAGTATGATTTTATGCATTTCAGGTGACGTGAGCAATGGGTCGGTAACTATAAATACCTATAAATACTGATGCGTTGCCCCTTGCCAGTCACGAAGCAGAATATCTAACATTTTACATAATTATACCAGTTGATTCTAGGAAGAGTTTTATCAGTGATAAAACAAGAGGAATACAAAGCACACTATGACCGGTTTTCACGTGAGGATGGATGGAGTAATTTTTTCTATAGCAAAAAATGCAGACGAACCACGTCAGTGGTCACCGTCGCCTATGGACATGACTCATGTCACATGAGCAATACTAGAGGAATCGCCAATGCAACGCCAGCCCTGAAAGAGAACAACCAACCAAACCAAACATACGTCTATGGCCAGTTATGGACCAAAAAATTATACTTATGCAAAAATATGAGAGACGATCTTATTTGCGCAAACAATGAAACTGCGAAGAAACCAACACTCCATTATTCTAATCAATTGGAAAAGTAATAGACGTTTGGACTATCATAAATTTTCACGTAACTGTAGATGATTTTGCTTGGTTAACATTTTCAGCTCGTTATTTATTAGAATTTCTTGTCCCTTACTTTGAATTCTTTAGTTATTTACTTTGTAGGTGATATTGTAGTTTTATGTGCTTTGTCATCTATTTAGATGTTAACATGGAACACTTTCAATGGACTAGTATTAGATAATATTAGTGACCGGATGGAAAAGACTAAGAAGAAAACTGATCCTTTTATGGTGTCTACCGCCGTTCATTATCATTAGTAATCAAGAGTGTGATTAAATTATCAAAGGACTCTATGTACTGGAATCTTTAGCCTTATCAGGAGACATCTAACATATAAGTGGTCCAATTTCACTAATGTATCGTGATTGGGTTGCAGTCGTACTCGAATTTTGACAGATGGAATTGACTGAAATGAAATTTGTTTTTTTTTCCTCTCACAGTTTAATAAATTAAACAGATTAGAAAGTTTATAGAGTTGATATTCTACATTTTGGAGGTAAGGTATGTAGATAAAGCATATTAAAGTAACAGGAAAAGAAAAAGATTAACAACGGGCAGTTTTATTTTTATACGACGCCATTCATACTAAAAGTAAGTGGTACATGGATAAGTGGCGTCATAGGAAAGCCTATTGATAGGAGACCTCGATAGATAGATGGACTGATGGAATGAATAGTAAAAACCATTAGTCGACCCGAATACTTCGAGGTTACATAAACATTTAGCAAAGCTATTATAGGGAAATTTCCTTTTACAAGACTATTGTGAAGTGAGTTGATATTTCCGCCATGCACAGTTGATTACTTACGTAACGTAATAACAACGAAATTAATGACGAACTGTTTTATTTTACACTATAAAAATCACATCGCACGCATCATATACTGACATAACTCAAAAAAGACGTTTTTCGAGAAATCGCAAAAAACGATTTAGCAAACCTGACTTACCTTACAAAATGGCTTATTACTCAAAGAAAATAGCTTTATATAATTAAATAATGTATTGAAGGGATAGTTGATAAAGTGAGTATTGTATTTAAATATATTTTTTAAAGAAATTTAGATTTTTTAATATAAATTAGTCGGTTAAAAAAATTGTTCCTCAAGATGCGTCAGTTTAATATAAAAGATAAAGTTACATTAATTTAATACTAACAAAACACTACCAGCAAAACGGAACAGTTTTTATAAAATATAGGCATAATACACAATCAGTCAAAGAATTGTTAACATGTTTATGTATAAAACAGAACTAACACTAAATAATTCGTGAATACTTGGATCCTATTTTGTACTAAATAGGCATATTCAACAATTGGCCACACTTGTATAAATTATTTCAATAAAACTTAGCTTTGATTTTTACACTAAAGGGACTTAACTATTAATTTGACACTTTTCAATAAAGACACGTGATGTTTACGATGTTAGTCCTTGATGCATACTGATATCTGTCTCTGTTTCGTAAAAACGTTTGCCGAAACGTTTGCGTGTGAAAGAGACAGACATAGGTATAACTCCGCCTAGAAACAAGATATCAAAAAATTCCGAGATAGCCCGAAAGAGGGCGTTAAAATAAACTTCTTGGTATACTTAACTCAACTTTGACCGAAACACTAATGTCAGTATATGATTAAGCGTGCGACATGTACTCAATAAAAGATGGAACCTTTAGGAACACCCGAGTTTGTCATGCATGTCCATCTGTTCTTTGTCTGTCTATCTAGGGAGACACGAATGTAAATTTCGAATTTTAAGTGCATTTTAGAATTGTGTTTCATAATTACTTAGCTTTGCAAAATTTAAGCCTACAAAATTTATTTACTTATGCAAATAAATTATAAAAAAAAATATTTATGCTAATAAATTTTGCATATAAACTATATTCGAAATAGGAAAATATACCAAAACCTCGTGTTCATTACAACATCTTCCAG
Source organism: Thymelicus acteon (assembly GCA_951805285.1). NCBI lineage: Eukaryota > Metazoa > Arthropoda > Insecta > Lepidoptera > Hesperiidae > Thymelicus > Thymelicus acteon. Next base: position 7,662,663 of record OX638227.1, on the reverse strand, counting down.
GATATTAGGTATACACGAACTGAGGGAAAAATCGCAAAATAACTAAAAACTCAAATATTTACTTATTTTAATGAAGGCACATTGGGCGAAAAATTAAAAAAAAAAAAAATTCAGCATAATATCTAACATCGCAACATAATGGAAAGTTTTCAATCACATCAGATAAAATACCTAATTACCTACCTATGTATTTGTTTTTTTTTATGAATATTTGTTTGCCCTACCGCCTTCACAGCTTGACATTGGTAAGTTGATACCTTTTATGTTTTATGTTTTATATTGGTTTTCCTTGCCAGGAGCTTCTAATATCTACGTGTCTACCTGGCCTACGGCTACTGATGTAACACATATTTCAAGACATAGGTATACTAAAAATACTATCACAAGATCTCTTTTTCTCCAAGTTCAACGACCTTGCATCAGTAATCGGTACGCAAACAGCCCGATACCGAACTGCATATCTTAGACACTGTGTTTATTCGAAATAAATCCCTCAGCAAATTACTCATAACAAACCGCTCGAGTGGCAAATTATTTACGAGTCAATCTCAGATACCAGTTGGCGCCAGGGGTAATAAATTTTGCAAGTCACAGCATTAAAATCTCGTTAAAACTATACCTAACATCGGCAAAGCCCTGGACGACGTAGTTACAGCCCCGACTGCGGTTAATGTAACGTAATGAAACAAGCGACGACTCACGAGATGGACCGTGGACGTGGCTATCATTGCCAAAGCGCAACAAGTGGGTTTGCTAGACTAGTCCTGCGATCAGTCGAGCGATCGGTCCACGCGACAGTCGAGACGCTCAAAAAAGGTAAATCGACGACAGCGCTTGGACGACTATTGGCTTGGCCCTAAATTAAACCTGTACCGCAATTAGTGATGCGGCTTTAGAAGACTTTAGGACTTAATAGATACTAAGATTGTTCAATCGTTTGATTTAAACGAAGATAAGTATCTAACTGCATAAAAATCCTATAGTACACATGTTTACAGTTGCTCAGGGAAATATAATCCTAGTTCAAATAGTAACCGCACCTAAAGCACAATGACATATTCCTATCAGGCGTTTTATAAATAAATCGTTTACCATACATTTTGAAGAAGTGTTTCCTTTACTAATTAATAATTTTATACCTACAAAACAATTGTGTCAGTCAGTAGAAATACTTAACTTACCTAATGTTTTATGTTTAAATAAGATTATGGATGGCGCCGTATAAACCAGAAATCACGCAGTTAAAATATTTAGATTATGATACAATATTTTAATTGATTTAGGTATACTTTTATAATATCGCGATCATTGATGCGGCGAACTTATTATGAAATACGTTACGAAACCAGTACCTAACCATGTGTATACAAACAAAAGATAACAAAGCAATAAGCTGTAATTAAAATTACCGATTGTCCAACTGCGTCGTTTCTTTTAGTTTAATAAAAGTAATATTAAAAACTAAAACCAACTACTAGAAAATAACGCATATAAAAAGTATGAAACAAGAAGAAGAAATTTTTTCATTGTATATTAAATAAACTTACACGTAACAATTATATTCAAAATACAAATTCGTTCAAAGTATAGCCGAGGTCATACAAATTTTGGCACAGAACTACTAGAATAACCTCAAACCCAAACAAAGAAATGTATTACTCTGATATGATCATCTTTATGGACCGTGTAATCACTTAACACAACTGCATGGCGTGATAAATGCATATACAATAATAAGGAAGTGCAATGAGAAGGAAGTCATTCATTCGGTACTTCCTCTTTTTGCATAAGAACACGTAAATATTTTCCATTTTCCTCTGCATCCGACGAGATTACTAAATGAACCGACAAATGACTATGCGCTACGAAGAATGATGATGACAATGAAAACCGGCAACATCAGGACAACCAGGCAACGGGCAAAAGATCCTCTTAAAAATATTTAGGATTTTCTAATAAGTTTTCCCGTAAGATCTCATTTGGTTTCCATCTAGATGGTGAAAAGAGTGCCACAAGTTGCTGTCCTTTCTTTTAACTTTTTAGAAGAATGTTACCTCCAAGCAAACGCCCTTTTACGTCCTTTTTTTTTGGGACCAATCGATATATTAGTCTATCCGCCTTCATTCAATTGTCACACACTTAGAGCAGTAAGTTTCAATATTTTTCATACCCCTTTCACCAGACCCTCGCTTCAATAGTTAACTGGTTGTACACGGCCGGAGTCTTTGGATGTACACACTGCTCTAGCGAAGACGTAATCCGCTTTGTGTACAGCAAAATGTTTTGCTGAATGACTTTATCTACTAGCTTAAAAACTTACAGTCTAAAAACTTCGAGATATAAATCTGATATTTTGCATAGAGATTTTCTTTATAATGTAGGCAAGTGTTATTGCCGGATTTTTGGGAGGTTGACAAGTTTTATATTATAGTGTTGCCTCATTTCTGTAACGGAATTGCGGCTTTACTTTATTTTGCTTATTTGCTGAAATTCGCCTTTTTTGCAACCGCCTAAGTTTTCCCACTGCTCTAAGGCTGGCTAATTGAGAATGAAGAAATTGACGTCTACCTTTTGTATCCTGTATGATCACTATGGTGCAATAAAGTTTAAATAAATAAATAAATAAATGTAACAAGCAGCAGCACTTACTAGATACATCTATGTAGTAAATCTTATTCCAAAAAAAAATACATATTTGATCTTGTACAATCCTTCTTAATTACCGGGACCAATTACATAGGCTCGATAATTAGGTTTGAGAAATACATTGTATAATAATATATTGCTAGTTCTAAGTATAACAAAACATAATAAAACAGTAAGTATACAGTTAAAAGAAACATATAACATGAAGTAGGTAACTGAAGCCAGTACAAATTACTTGTAGCAGGTGTCCGCACAACTGAATTAACGACGAGTGCACACCACTAGTCATTATAATTGCACTTAATTAGCATCGTGAGTTCCCGTACTAATTGTGATAAAATTATAATTATAATAATCATTCGTCGGTTTCATTAACAGAGCCAAACTAAACCATATTTCCGCGAAAACCAAATACAAAGATGCTTTAGCCTAAATGTAACGAAATAATATTTAGCCCAGACTAAAGATCGAATATCTAGATTCCTTTGAGACTTACAAAAGTTAGAACAACAATAACGGACAAAGTTAAAACAACAATATCGAAAACCACATGAAACTCGTCAAAACATTTAATAGGTGTTCTATGTCAGGACAACTAAGAAGCAGCTTGAGGACAAAGTTGTGAAGAAAGTTGTCAAGACTTAACGACGCAGGACGTGACTTACTATGTTGGTACTTGGTAACGATAAAAAGTAGTGTAGAAAATCGATTTAAAATATCTTTCCTCATACTCTAAAAAGGAAATAAAAAAACATAAACGTGTACTTATGTACACGCCTAAGTTATACTTCTTTGGCATCAAAAAAAAAACAATAAAAAATAAAAAAATAAAAGAACTTGAGAGGTGTCAAGGGACACCCGAATGGAACGAAGTTCCTTGCAGTCAGTACTAGGATAGCAAAAACATGCAGCAAGTGTGTCAAAACAAATCTAAGGTATTAAGGTATTAAGGTGTTAGGATTTGTTTTGGCACACTTGCCTGTATGTTTTTGCTATCCTAGTACTGACTGTAAGAAACGAAAATATCTGGCTTACTTTCTACATAAAAAAAACTACGACGGCAAAAAGTGTCGTTACAACTTTTCGTTACAAAATTTTCCGCCTAGCCCCCTTTCGCAACGCGCAATAAGGAACTTCGTTCCAACAATTTCAAAAAACAATATAAAAAACTAAAAAAAAAATTCATAAAATTTTCAAAAAAAAAATTTCAATAAAACAATATTTAAAAAAAACAATATTCAAAAATAGTTCAATACTAAAAAAACAATAATAATAAATATACTACATATATACTATATATATATACTCATTATATATATACTCATTTTTTCATAACGCGCTAAAAACGCGCGTTAAAAAATCACATTGACGTTTTGCGTCACCTTTTATGTCACCATCACCGTGTCACACATCTTAAAATTTCACTCTCATAATTTTTTCCATTTATTTCATAACTAAAGAAGTATAAGTACCATCAAAAATCGATTATTTCCTTGATTATTTTCGACTACCGACTAAAATTAATTATTAGTAAAAACGATTCATATATATTTTGATCCTGTTGAGTGTAGCGTGTTGTTGGCTTGTTGCACGCGCGAAATTTCGTTTAATCGATTTTCAAAAAAATCAACCCCTAGTTGGGTTTTTCAAAACTTCCAGTGAAATTAATGTTTGGACTTTAGACACACTGATATTTTAAAAACAAATATTGTTATGCAAAGGCACTTGACAAATAGTTAACTAAGAACAGTTTCTTTCGCTTTCTTGTGCTTCCGCTTCACAGAATAATTAGCATTTTACAAGAGTGATTGAGGTGCTTTCGGAGTCAAAACATTGCGAAGGAAGTTACATGCTATCTATTGGTTTCTTTCAGTCTAAGGCTTCCTTCACCTGGACTATCTAACTAAGGAACACACTGAATCATACGATACCACCTACCCGGATACATTTGATTCGACTATCACCAATTGGTTGCTTGATCAATAAATAAATTGAAACCCCGTAACACACAGCGAGCAATTTATCATCCGTTAAGTACATAATGGAATGGATGAGATGACACTATCGTGGCATGCTACATGACTTTAGTACAGACGCTATCCTGGCTATTAATTACAACAATACATCGAATGCGATTCTGTAGCCAACCGGTCGGGCAACTTATCGGGCGATCGACCGAGACAGATCGGAATGCCGTCGCAAGGTCGGGAACGTTCATCGCCCAGCGATCGTCCGAGATTTCCACTACTGTCTATATTATGATGATAAGTTTATTGTCCAATGGTCTAGTCTGGACTAGACTTATAATACGTTGACAATAATGGAAGTAGGAATATTTCGAGGAATCATTAATTACAGGAGCTTCATTTATCTCGAGTCTCAGCCAACCTCGTTCTTATAGTGCACGCTGCTGAACAACGGATGAGATTATGTCATTAGGTCATAATGTATACGTTACACTCAAAGATCGAAAACGCTAACTGAGCATAAAAACAGCTTACAACGCGTTGTGTCATCTGTAAAATAATAGTAGTAAATACTATATTAGTATGGTCACAATTTAGGTCAATTTACTCAGAGAGTCAGAAGTGACAAAATTTACTTAAACCTTTGTTTTGAAAAACATTTATTTAAACCGAAAAACAAGTGAGCTCAACCAATGGAAGTGTACAGTGTACAAGTGTACCAGTACGGATATGAGAATAATAAGATTGTAATACCCGATGATTAGTGTAATCAATCTGCCTCTTGCTCGTTCCAGCGAAGCCCTAACCAATGGTTTGCCTGATGAGACGCTGTTAGAGCAAGAGTTTATGTAATAAATGGATGTCGTTCCGTGATATGTATAAATATAATGACATGCGCTATGATTAGTGGTTTATAACCCGTTAGCAGGCCACACCAGTTCCTGGGTTGCATAATTGTTGTTTGTTTGGCATCAAATTCGGCCAATAAAGCTTAACGACTGATAACAACAAAAATCATCAACATGTCTTTCGAAACCATTCAATTTATTATTGTTATAAGAAATGAATGAGATTTATAGTAAGTAGAAGCAACTTCAAAAATATTAACGTAAAAATATGAAATAATAAATCAAAGAGTAATTTTTGAAGCCAATAAAATGAAATGATAGAATTCGTGTTCATACAACTGTCGAAGTATCAAACGATGTCAAAGCACTTGCTGACTCATGTTCCGATTGACCCCCTTAATAATTTATTTTTATTGTTATCATATCAAGCTCACTCACTATGTCATGATCATGATGGACGCGAGTTATTTAGTTGTGAAATGATACTCGTAATCATTGTGAAAGTATTTAACCAATACAATGAAGGTTTATGAGGAACAGCAATCTTTCTACGTTTTAAAATATATAAATTTACAAAACATTTAAGAAAATATTACCATTTATAACTTACCCGCCCCGTTATTTTTAGTGTGTTAGCCAAAGCTTGAATTACATGTTCTTGTGACTAAAATTTTAGGCTTTTCTACACAGAACTTGGCACCCATTTAGATCTCAATTCTTTTTTTTTTAAATTGGCTCTCATTTCACATTTATGTTTTTGATGCAATATCATTAGTTTTTGTCTAGAAATTATAAGTGTTTATAGATAATGAACATACCTATTGTTATTTGTAAAATTACTCTATACAGTGGAACCGCTAATTTACTAGTTTTATTAGTTATCAATATTTTTCAGTTTTTATATTTTTTCCTTTATAAACGCTTAATAGTCTACCTTGATGCCAAATATCAAGTTTCTAGGTCATCTGGAAATGGGTTAAAGTTCTGATCTATATGATAGGTCAGTCAGTGACAAAAATGTCGATTTTTGTACGTTAATATCTAAATAACCGTTTGAGGTGTGTTTATGAAATTTGGAGCACAAATGTAGGTATTTCGAAAGTCTCAATAAATGAGCCAAATGTGACAGGTTTATGTGGAAATAGTTTTTGCGATATGAGGGGGTCACATGTGGCTCCAAATGGTTTGTGTAATATTACACACGGTGCTTCTCGCCAGTTCTGATAGCTTGAAATTGGCTTGACACGCTACCGCGGGTCTAAATAGTGTGGAAGCCAACCTCGCAGTTAGGGCTTACTATCCGGATATTCGGATATTCGAATTATCCGGATATCCGCCGAATTTAATATCCGGATATTGGGCTTTTTACTATCCGGATAATCCGGATAATAATTAATTTTATTATTTTATACGTTTTTTCAATTGAAATATATTAAAAGCACCGAGATATAATATTTTAAACTGTTTTAATGTAATATGGATACTATATTCGCATAAAATACAACTTAATTCCAAAGAAGAAATGGCAACCGGATATTTCTTCACAATAAATGCAAGTGTCCAAGTCATGTCCTAACCATGTTTGCAATTTCAATAATAGTAACACAGAAAAGACAACGTAATCAATACATAATATGTATAATAAAGGCAACGTCTGGGTGGTTGAGCACGCTCACGGTGTTCCTTCGAGAAGAAACCTGGTTCTAGGGAATATACATGCCTTACTCCTAGCTTACTATAAAGCACAGCTCAAACACTGAGCCCAGAAGTCAAGCAGTTGTATAGTAATTGACTACAGAAATCGAGCAGTGTTGGGAATGGGAGTGAAAAATAAAAGGCAAAGCTACTATCGCTTTACAATTGAAATTGATACTTCTGTGTCGCATTCTTTATTACTGAGGGTCGTACCCTTGATGAAGTTCCTTCACTGCTTTTATCAGCTCCCTTCACTTTTCCTGGTGACCAACCTTCTCAACCGTTGCAACGGAGAAACTAGTGAATGTTGGCAGTAAATGTCACCAAAACATACAAGGATTTCCTGATAACATCTTCATAAGTCTAGTATTGAAGCTATGTTGCCGCTTTGAGCCAATATTGGCAATCACGACAGACCGTGGTATGCAACGCTTCCTAATCGAACATAACATCTCAAAACTAATGTCTTGAACTGGTCTTGGTAACATTAGAGATCTTTAGATCTTGCCATATTTCATTAATTTGCTTATAGCATTTTCAGCCATGTTTCTTGCGTTTAACTCGATTTACTTCCCACATCCTTATTGATAAGTACCGCTTCTGTGTACCACCAACTCGTTGACCAATTCAACCTACGAGAGTTCTCTAGTCCTAGAGACCGATCAGTTCTGTCGATAAGCATTATTTTGGTTTTCCTTTTGTTGAGAATGAGTCCGAGTCCCCATAGATATTGAAAAAATGAGTGACAGAGTACGAAGTAAAAAATTGTTCTATTTGTCAACATTATTGACAACTGGACTTTTAAAGGACACATCCGCGCATAGTTGTGTTCCCGGAACAAGGATTCCTTCTTGATTTGCCTTCGGTGACAGTATACAGTTTACCAAGAAGTCAAGTGGACCAGAGGGCCAAAAAAAGCGATCTTAGTGATCCGGCTAACTATAGGCTTATAGCGATAACTTCCCTGCTTCAGAATACTAGTATAGAACACGCAGCTCTTAAGATATCTGGAAGATATCAGCTGATCAATGATTGACAATACGGTTTTTCGCCACGGTCGTTCAGCTGGCTCTTGATCGCAACGGGGAAGCTCTGACAGTCAACCTAGATATCGCTAACCGGGTCTGGCACTGGGGCCTTCTCACGAAGTTACCATCTTATGGTCTCTTTGAGAAGTTAATATGCAGTTAGGTAGCTAGTTTTCTGAGCGACACATCAAGATCATAGTAAACGGTTGTTGCTCGGATATGAAACCTATAAAAAAGTCGGCGTTCCCCAAGGGACTGTGAAGACACAAGTTTGCGCGCTTAACGCTAAGAAAACCTTGTTATAACGCCTCAATTTCAAGATACCGCACTCACCGTGAGTAAAAGTTTTAGGTCATTCAGAAGGCAAGGCCAAGCTCATCTCCAAGAAACTTTGTGTCCTGAACCGAGCTAAGCAGTACTTTACTGCAAGGCACCTACTCATGCTTTACAAAGCTCAGATCAGGCCTCAAATGTGTTCCCACCTCTATGCAAGGTAGCCACAATACTAGCTTAATACATTTGACGCTGTACAGAAACGCGTGATCCGAATTGTCAACGATCCACGAGTCACTCACAGGTTAGAACACCCGAGTTTCAGAAGAAATGGCGACTTTACAACGGTGAGTGTTCGGTGAGTTTCATCCACACCGATTGGACTCGTGGAGAACCTCTATGGTCCGATTTTCACGATCTTTTTTGCCACGGACATGCAAACTGTCGAATGAGCTTTCTTCTTTCCGGAGCGCTATAACATGGGGTTCTTCAAAAAAGGTGTAAAAAGAGTTCTCCTTCAGGGCCCGGAAACATTGGCGATTCCTCTGGTATTGCTCATGTCCATAGGCGACGATGACCATTTACCATCAGGTGACCCGTCTGCTTTTTCGTCGGCCGAAAAAAAAACAGTGATGCTAACAACAACATCAGAAATATTGGTTTGAGTTAGGTTTTAGACAAAGCCAGTACCAGCTCGATGTGATGGGAAAGTATGAAGTACCCTAAGAACACTGCTCATGAGTTCATGACCAAATGCGATATTAGGGTGAAACTTATGAAGCTTAGCAGCGCTCTGATACATCTACCGAAGTTTAGAACTTAATTCTGAATAAGTATTTGTATTAAAAATATTGATTTAATTCATAAATTATTCGAATTTAGCCTTCCAAATTTTATCCGGATATCCGGATATTATCCGGATAATATTCAGGAACTATTCGAATTATCCGGATACTAAAATGAACGGATAATTGCATGCCCTACTCGCAGTGCAATTCGAACTCGACTTTATTTTTCTTTTTATAGCAAACAGAAAAAGATACAGACGAAAGAAAAATAAGATTTTTTTGAAATTTAACAAGGTTTGCAGACAGATCCTGCAGTCTTTACAGGACATTTGACGCCGCATATAGGCATAGGGTTACGCAAAAAGTATCGATACTTCTAGGTATCGATACTTTTGTTTCGATACCAAGTACTTTTGGTATCGATACTTTTGTTCCGATACTTTCGAGGTATCGATACTTTCTAGAAGTATCGATACTTTCCTTCGTCCATTTCCAATAAATTATTAGCTTATGAAAAACAGCAATTATTAATCGACGAAAGCTAAAAGTTTTAGCCTAAAACATGATTCGATGAATTCCCAGTTATTGCCGAGCACTTATGTGTGTTATCATTTTATTTCCTTGAACTATTTTAGGACTTTTCTACGAGTAACCTTTACGGGTTGAATAATCTGTGTAGTGTTTTTTGTCTTTTAAACTATTTCACTTATTCAGTTTTCTGATAATTGCAGCCCTTAAAAGTATTATTGCATTATTTGCACAACATCTTTTAGTTCCTTAGTTATAACTAAGGAACTAAATACTTTCCTATAGGAAAGTACTTTTCTGACAACGGTACGCTTATGTCTAACTCATGTAAGGAGAGCCATCTCTGTGCATTGGACAATTTTCGTCCGTAAAAACGCGTCCAATAACGGGTGGCGCTGATGTAGCCTAGGGTAAATTTTATTGAACTCAGCAAACTTCACTCCCCAGCTCCGTATACAACAGCTATGTTCATATCGTAGTTATTCCGACGCCAGGGCTATTGTCACAGGATGGTGGTAGGTATTGGATATGAGATGTCTCTCCTTACCCTCTGTACTCCATGGACTAACTGTCTGAAAGTTTCTTAATCTATCTACTAGTGGATACTCGGCATGTTCCACTACGATACATTATTTTCTGATAAATATGACAGATCAGTGTTTTTGTGATAACGTTGATGCGCCATCGCTACAAATTATCTTCAAATTGTTGTATTGTAAAAGTAGAAAATCGACTTTATCAATGGACTGAATGTGCTTAATGCATTGCTTTAGTGATCTTGAACCATCTTCGAATTATTGCCTTTCAAATGAAACCATTTTGAGGGATATCGGTTGAATGGATTCAGTGTCTATAAAGGACATCCGTACAAACATTTTTGTGTTATATAGTATATAATATGTGTATATAGCTTGGATATTAGTGACTATTTTGTGAGACACGTTCCTGTTTGATTTTTTTGCGAAATTTTGCAACACACAACATTCCACTCATGTTTTTATATAAATTTATTAAAAAGTACTCGATACCTGAAGGTATCGATACTTTTGTTTCGATACTTTTTTGGTATCGATACTTTTGATACGATACTGGTATCGAGTAAAGTATCGATACTTTTGAAATTTTGCGTAACCCTATATAGGCAATATATCTCCCAAATGGTGATCAAACGCAAACAGCATCCAATTTTGACGACATCCACTAATATTAATTATATTTGTTCTTTCATCATTTCTGTTCCTCCATGACAAAGCACCTTTCTGAAATAGTGGTAGATTAAAAAATATTACGTTCATTATACAATATTTTGTTTTTTTGTTGGTGGCAGGCGTTACGTTTATATTTTAGGAATTTTTTCATTCATCGAACATAAAGAGCCCTAAAAATTAAAAATATGTCCAACAACAACCTTAACCTTAGGGGACGTTACCCTCACGCGTACATCCTTGTTCCTCTATTAGTTCTGGTATTTTCAATTGTACTTCAATATTCTCAAATGTAGAACAACATTGTTCCTGGAATACTAAATCAGAACTGTTCAGACTACCTACTGGAAATTAATATGATCATAATATACAACGTCGTATGTAAACTCTGCTGTTTACAGGATTGTTTATAAATGTTCGTTTTGAGATTCTTCTGCGGTTGAAGCTAGAAACTAGTGTTTTTGAAACACATACGCCATACGTTATCATTATAATTCTTGACAAAAAATAACAGACTTCAAAATAACTCAAAAATCGTCAGATCTCGCTCAAAAAGTGGGACTACACATGACAAGCACCAGCTTTCGATGAAAAAAAATAATCATCAAAATCGGTTCACCCATTCGAAAGTTCTGAGATAACAAACTTAAAAAAATACAGTCGAATTAAATAATTCGACTGTATTTTTTATGTCCTCCTGATCCTCCTGACTTTTTGAAGTCGGTTAAAAATGAACCAAATGAATTGTCCTAATACATATGTTTTAATAACTGGTCTATTTGTACAAAACTACAGTAATATTCATAGCAACATATTTTTAAAATTTTTAAATCTAAATCGATATTACCAATCACTCGTATTGACAAATATAATAAGGTAATACACTTTTATTAAAGCACAAAGTTAGTTCAGCAATGTTAGAGGTTCAATAGCATTAAATTTAATACCGATATTTGTAGGTCTTTTAGGTCATTCTCTGGATATTTAATTGTAAGTCTAGAATAGTTTCTACGTCAAATACCTATTACTTCGCTTCGTGCCAATATTTGTACCACATATTTTGACAGCTTTAAAGCTCAATAAACTCGAAGCCTTAACTTGAAAGCTTATATTAACACTCAAATGAAGGTCAACGCACACTTTCAGAGTTATCAAGCAACTAATTTATTACACACAGAACTCAACTCTAACTTTGGCATACTGTTCAATTTGAATTAAAGAAATAAAAAAACACAAGACCAGTCAGTGTTAATTTATTTAATTACATTAATTTAAACCGCATGCCAGAGATTAGAGTTTAGTTTCAATTGCACCTTAAATTAGTTCACTCAAGTCACTGTGCAATGATATAAAAAGAAAAAAATAAAAATACTATACCAAAACATTTTCTAACGAGTGGGCAATTCATCAAGTATTTCCAGGGTGTGTGTGGGGGCGGTTTTTTCTTCTTGCAGTTCCTATGCAAGCTGATGTGTGGGCACCGCTCTGGGGCCCGACCGTGCTTCGTAAACATTCCGATTACGCCCTGACACTTCCATAGACCGTTACATCACTGGCGACACAGCACTACACTAGCACGAGACACTAACACAAATCACAAGGAGCCACTAAATATCACCCGTGGCTATCAGCCATCCAGCCAAAGACTACACGGGCCCGCATATATGTAACTGCAAAGAAAAGAAAACAAAAAAATGTAGGGAAAGCATGTACTTTATGGCCAATATTACACATGTAATAACTAGAATGGGACTCTGAATATTTTGAAAATAAAAAAATTATATAGGTACAACATAACATAGGGAACATTTTTTCTGTCTTTGTCTTTCAACCACAAATCGTCAAAGCATTCGTTGCGGATATGACGACGCCATAAACGTGTACATGTACATTAAATCCCATTTAAGCCAACGAAAAATAAAAGAAGCTCTGAATTACATCAAGTCATCAACTCGGCGGATAAAGTAGGACAGACATATTCAATAGTTCTCGTCTCGATACGTGCTCCATAATCTATCCTCCCGTCGACGTTCTTCGCAAATCGAACAAAAAATCACGTAGAGCTCACCGAACTCCGTTATATGAAAGTAAGTCTGTGTCAATGTTTCAGCGTTGACATTCATTTTAACCAAATTGAGTTCAATGTCCACAAAAAATGACCTTTTCTTTTAAGCCACGCCGAGGACTACCGCTCAAAACCGGTTGGTTAGTAACGCTCATTACGATTTACTAGTAGGTAACAAAAACTACTATTTAAGCAACAATGACAATTTAAACACAGTAGGTATAATATTTCAGACAAAGGTGAACAAATTAATTCTAATTTCCAGTTCTTTAATCTGTTTGGGAACTCTTTTTACCTTTCCTTATTATCTCCCTTTTAACACCTTTAACATTTTCCATGGCGGTTCTATCATATCACAGGCCAGCTGAATTCGAAGAAACCTAACCAAAGAAAGTTAACCTGTACTATAAGCTAACTACTGTTCTAACAAGATCTAAAGATAATAGCCTATAAGAGAGACGGTCCATGTAAAGCTTTGGTTTCCAGCAGTCATGAGACAGAGAAATGACTGTTCTCCGATTTTGACTCTTTGTGATTCACATTTATGTAGATTTTTATCCATTTCACAAGCAATGAGTATGTAAATGTTTTCTTCTTTTTTGCATCACCTTTAAATAGTTAGCTTTTCAGTCAAAACGAGGTTTTATCAATTTGGAGGAAGTGTACTCATATTTTGCCAACAATTCCTTTTTATTACTGTCTGTCATCTCAATTAGGCTTCAGGGTTCCCTGACCTTAACCTTCGGTTCCGATGGCAATACCCGAAGGTGAGGTTTTATGCCGCGTATTGGTGTTAAATTTATTGAAGTACGAGGCCATTTGAACTTGTTTCGCAGACAACAGACGCAGATGTATGTACAGTATATATTGGGTAACTTTTGTAAGAGTCGTACGATCTCTTGGTTAGGGAAGATTCCTCGTAATGTTTTCTTTCGTCGTAGCAAAAGGTATTTTTCCAACCCATACATAATTTTAATTTGAGGTGTTCAGGATCCAACTCTATCTTCTTTTTGTAGATTACCACTGAAACCACAAGACTATCATTACTCAAGACAGATGATATTGCATTAAAAAAAAACATTCAATTTTACGTTCTCATTCGATCAATCTAATACTTTAATTGATGCAATGACATTGTTTATCGGCTATAGTGCACTGCGCCTGAATGATAATGACCGTTTTCATGTATGTGATAACTGATAGGTATTGTAAATAACCGAGTAGACAGAAGTTAACACTTAATTAATGGTACCAAACGAATTCATTAAAATTTGTGATAACTTTGAAAACAATGATTTGGACTTTGGTAAATGTTACAAGTTGGCCAAGTCAGTCATGTACCTGATTTACAACGCTTAAGGCCTTCTAGCATGACACCACACTCTTAAGATGGAAGTCTTATGGAATTATTGAAGTCATTAATAAAGATCAAATTATTAAATATTGTTGATGGAAGTCATAAATAAAGATCAAATTATTACAATTTTGTCCACGACGTTCATAACAGTACTTTTTAATTTAATTGTTCTATTAAACAAACGAGGTAACAAAAAGCGGAATTCCATGCAATTAATTCTAATTAATTAATACTATAGTCACGATTAGCATTAAGCTTTAATGTAAAGCAATATTTAATAAATTTAAATGTTAACAACGTATAAAATTCCACTCCGAATAAAACAAGTTTGTCGATCACTATATTAATTGACTTACTATCCAAGTGTCACATCACTACTACTATATTATAAACTGTTATTAAATTGCTATCTCAACTTAAATCGTACTTCAGACAAGGACGGCTTTATCACTTCCGGTATTTCATCAACAACAACATAATGTATACAGGTTGGATGGCAGTACAACTATTTTTATGGAGAAGACTAAATGGAATAATACATCCAACTGTTTAGCTGTTATCATTCTTTGAAGATCCACTACTAGACGAAAGTTTCCATTAAATATGCCGACAATTAGATCTTGATTACTACTTGGTTACTAATCTTCTGTATTTATATTCTGACTTACAAACTTGGTGTTGATCTAAACCTAACAAAACGTAACATATTTTTTGAGTATGGGTACTATTCGTATCAAAACCACTTTAAGGAACCTAAACGACGAAGCCTCAAACCTATGCGGTGAATAAGTACTATAAAATAGAAGAGTCATATTTCGCAATAACAGGTCCTCTTATTTCAATTATTCTCTTTTTGAACTATTTACATACATAAACATTATAGCGGTCAACGACATGTATAGCTGTTAGCTAACAAAATCTACGTAGGTACATATTATAATCTTACGGTCACCTTTTTTTCATTTGTTTTTCGGTATGTGTACAAAGTTTTCTTAGATGGCCAACTAGAGACAGATAACAAAAAAATACGTTCTTATTCTTACACAAACTTTTTTTTGACTTGTAACAAAACTCTGCTGCCCAAAAATCCTCCTGGAGTTATCGCGTATCAATTTAGCGACTCAAGATTGATATCTTGATTAAAAACCTGGAGTGTCCAAAGCGACCTTTACCATTAGAAGCTACAATACACGTAGCTATTACAAATGAGCATGACAGAGCGAGAGCCTGTCATCTATCATCTATTTTCAGAGATGTCGGGTATCGATTTTGTTTCCAAACGGGTCAGCAAGCTTATGCATTAGAACATTAGAACACAACGCGCAATAATATCTAAGATAGTATTTGCATTTGAATTATTAAAATCCTGCCAACGCGAAAAAATATGGGATGCCAGATGGGAAGCCAGTTTTCCGAACATGCTTGACTTCAGCATTCGTTAGCACTAACCTATTGGACCCGATTGTTATTATTATAATATCTTCTGACTCGAGTTCCTTGAAGGGAGGTCGTAAATACGTTGATGGCCTATCGCAGAGCTCAGATAGAATTATCAGAAGATACTGCGACAGTACTTTCCCGAATAAAGATAGACACAGGCAGTTGCTAGATAAGGCTCTACTTGTGACTTATTTAACGTTAAAATTAGTAGATGTGGAAGATCACACGGCGAACTTGATACATAGATAGATATAAACGATAGATAGGAGTTTGGTTGTTACTTGTTTCACGCCAATCTTGGTAAGGCCGGAGGTCCCTAGGCGAACTTGATAGATATCTACAGTTACTTCATAGACAGGGCTCTTGTTACTTATTTCAAGTCAGAATCAATAGATGTGGAATAAGCGTGTTTGATGAATAGTTGGACAGTGTGGACACGTAATATGTAATAGAAACATCTTGGTTTTGAGGCAGATCTTGCTTCAAACGCACTTAATAGATAGATCCACCAGGAAAACCCACATGGAAACTACTCTCACAGTACCAGTTACAAAATGTCAGTACAAGTCGTGTAACTATGACTCACGCCGCCAAATAAGGAACCCGACTCGACCTATGCCAAGCACTGCAACCGGATTCATGATGTTCAACATCTTTTTGTCTGTCTCTTGCAGAGTAAGGTAAGGATTATCTTGTTTCTCAAAAAAATCTAGTTTATGTCCTATTCCTGGTAAGTAAAATAACGTATCTAGCTACTGATCAAATTGAAGTTCTACCACAGGAGAAATAATAGTACTCGGTTCTAACTGTGCAACCACTTTGTCGTTTCGTTTTCTAATTGACGGGTTTAGATGTAACAAAAACAATAAATGACTTCAATGTTTTTTTTTTCTTCTTTATTTCGTCTTTTATATATGTATATATATTTTTTTGTTAAATACTAATTTGCTGTCAAACATCTGCACCTATGAAAAAACAGTTTTCACCATCAAAATTTCTGTTCCTCTTCAATGTTACATTTCAATCCTACCAACGACCTACGATAATAACGTTACGTCCAAAGAAGAAATGCCAGCTGTAGGTAGATATTGCTCGCTCGTGTTAAACTGACCGTTAGGGGTTAGGGTGGCTGTTCATTCATCTGCGGCATGACGTCACGGCCGAGGTCATGCCCTCGCCACCGACGGTAAATAAACCACAACTCAGTGAATATGGAACCGAGAACCGACCCATCATCAATACATGTAACTGATCGATATCTGTACATGGTTAATTGAGAAAACCTTTGAATAGGGGTTTTTAAAGCAATAGATCCCATAATAATGATTTTAGAATTTTGTCTGTTTGTCTGTGCGTTTATTCCAGCTAATCTCAGGAACGGTTTAACAGATTTAGATGCGGTTTTCACTAATGTATTGTATTGAGCTTGTGTTAATATTTAGTTGTTTTATTTTAATTCGTTCACAAATGAAAAAGTTATGTCAATTTAAAGAATACCGTCCATACATTTATTTAAGTGTGGTTACCGAAAGGTTTATCGAAGCGAGGCGAAGCATTTACTAGTCAACAATACATCCTAACATTAACGGCTGAACTTGAGCCACCCACATTCGTCGGTATTACACCGAGTGTATTGCGGATTTTTATATGCGAGGAAATAAAGATGTAAAGTCGAACTGCATTTTATTTCCATTTTAAACTAGATATGTTGAAAACTCGTCAATTTAAAAGGAAGAAAGAAAATTGTATGATATTTTCTCGATATGAAGTTATGAATCCTGTAATGTAGACCACCTAGTTTGATGACCAGACTCATTGATTTCTTTCTTACTAACCTTAGAATTACTAGGTGGTCTTTCCTAAGGCGAATTGTACGAAGTTTCTACCTACCGCTTATTGAAATGACCATGAAATAAACTTCAAAAGGCAATGTAAACGGCGATAACTATTGAAATGTAAACATTATCTGCGACAGACGATCGAAGAAATCATAGATTTAACAGAGCCTGTTTTTAGGGTTCTATGGTTTTTATGCAAGAGTGTCGATGGTATGCAATAGGATTATTCGAGTTTAACTTACTAAAAACTGTGCCGTTTTTTCTCTGCATTGAACTCTACTGGTTGAACAAAAAAAATTATTGTTTATTTCTAAGGTCATTCACGATTGATTCGCTATAATTTTTTGGGTGTCAAATTAGATTTCCTAAATGCATGAAAATGAATGAAAGATTTCGTTCAAAGATATTTATTTGTAACTTAAAAGACATGACCAATACTAAAATCTACGGTTTAATTTTTTCAAGACAGAAAAATGCACTCGTATTTCTATGTAATTAATCTATACAGTACAGAGCTCTATTCCACGCAAACTAATTTCGGACTTGACCGATTTCTCATACGAACTGCGCCCGCGCCGCCACGCCGGCAAGCGCGCTCCCCGCAACCGGTTGGCAGCAATAAAGAAGTACGATAGTGTTTGTAATAATGTTTTAGTGAGGACGTATCGATTGAATTAATGAGATGTGGGCGCACGTGTGGTCCGTGTGTAGAATTGTGGATAGGCTTGCAAACGACCCGGTTATCGTTTTAAGAACGTTTTATGGCCCCTTTATGATTTTGGAACAATAGTGCCAACAATTATGGTCGTTAATGGCCCGATTTTTGGGATGTACGATTACATTAATGATGAAACGAGTCGGGAATGGAATGTACGCGAACGTTTTTAACACGTGGTAGTTAATAAAAGTCTGGAGAGGTTCAAACCGGTCGATCTGAGACGTGTTTCTGGTCGGGTTTTCCTTAATAAGCGACGGCGCCGAGTTACTGCTCGTCCCTAATCCTTTGGGGGATTTAATAGTGTGAGTAAATAAATCTACGATATTTATTTGTATCCTCATGGATATTGTATCATCGCGTCGTAACGCCGAGACTACCGTCTCACCCGACATTCATTAATTGGGTCAAAATATCTGTATAATATACGAAAATCGAAAATGAATCTGTTATAGTTAATCAAACAACCGTGTTTTTATATTATGTCTTTCTTTTCTCTTTTTCTACCATCAGGTGGCTCGTCTGCTCATTTTCCGTAACACCAAAACTCCACATCACTTTTACTGTTTTTGCTTATGACGTTGTAGTCGGTAACGTGGTAGGTATCAACATTTTATCCGGGTAATGGGCAAATAGTGACGGAGGAGAGTGTCAGGCTGTCACGCAAAGACCATCATTGGAATAGGATGGATTACAAGATGACTTTGAAAACGGAGATTGTAACGTCATTTTTATACCAAACTTGATCGATGTTCTAACAGTGTCTTCAGAATACTAAACATGATGACTCTACACAATACTACGTTACTTAAGAATTAAGAATATCAAAAGCTTTCGTTTCAAGTTACACTTTTTTGTTGTGAAAAATTATTGGTTTTCAAATTCATTACAGTAGATGTTCTACCAGTAATGTTGTCCATTTCGATCGATGATTCAGATTTCAAAAATGGAAAACATTAGGTTATCCTAAACAATGAGATCTTATTATAGGTAATTCAGAAGCAGAACATAAAAAGGCCAGGCCGTTAAATGAAAAAAATATTTTTTTGTAACTTAGTACGTACCTATAATGTATGTTGTACATACATACAATAACGTACCTATAATAACTAACACGTCTCACTACAGAAAAAATGCTTCGCGATATTCAACCTTATTTTATTAATCATAAGACTATCACTGCCTTCTAAGTCGTAAAATCAGCAGAACTCGCTATTGAGACACGTCATTGTGAAGCGATAAGGAACAAATAGGTAGCATAATTGATGACGGAGGAGGCTTGCCACGATAATGCGAGGTCAAACATCCAATGAATGTTATTATAACCATAATATTAAATAGTAAAATTCAAGACAGGATGTGCCTGAACAGTAGGCACAACACCAAGATTTTTAATTACTGTAACTGATCGATCTCTGTCATACAACATGATCTCTATATATGGATGTTTAAAAAAAATATTGGGGCTATTTGTTCACGCAATAGATCCTCCATGCCATTTACTGGCCTCTAAACCGGAACATGCTTAGAATTTTTAAATAACTTTAGAATCCTAAAAACACCATTGGATTCAATATTAACTTGGCAACAATATTCACGGCATACAAAAATGTGTCTACCAGTATTGTCATATAATTATGTACATATCCTTTTGAATTTACAAGACATCACAGATGCACTTTGATTTTTATAAATGTTGGATTTGTATCTCCCCTGATAACATTCCTCGAACAATAAATCAGAAAGACTGCCAACTCCCTACCTACTGCCTAGGTTTTCCTTATCAAAAATTCAATTCGTAGCATATTTTTCAAGTTACCGTGAGTCTCGGATACAATAATTGCTATTCCAGACATGGCGTCTTTGAGTGCAATCGAGGCTATTCACCTTTAGGAATTAATGGCCTCTCTCTAATGCCTTTGTTGTGTTTTATCATTGATTTTTACAAGATTCTCGTAAACAACTATGGCTTTCTCGTTGAACTTCTCAAGATGATTAAAGAATACCTTTGATATATTTAAACGTACCTATATAGCTTAGCTAGTTCATCTTTACGTCTTTCCTGTGAACTGATACTTCTTAAAGGAAAGCGTCTAGGTCAGATTTCTTTTCAGAAGTACTTTTATTCCGCTTGCAAAATAAATGTTCTTATTCATATATCGGATTTCATCGAAGAAAATTGTCTTTGTTTAATCTTATAAAAACAAAGGGAAGCCGATAACGATAAAAATATTAATATGATACCAATAAATGATATTTTGATTCGTAACTTATTGGAATATGTGGCGGGTGTGTACGAAATTTTTTAGATATGATAAAAACCATATCTATTGAACAGCATTTGCCTTTCGATGCACTTTTCGGATTCGATGTTATATCCACGTCACGAGTGACAGATGACACTAAGCACGTGCTTACATTCTATGTGTGTAATATAGTTCTATCTGTAATTGCGTATCTTAGTAGCTGGCGGGAGGCGGGGCGCCGCACGCGAACTCATGATAATTAGTCCAAGGCAATTAAGAGGCGCCAGATATACGCTATGGGCATGGATGATAGCGGCCCTGTTGACAGGGAATAGAAAACGGACGACTCGACCATTGAACTAGAACCGACAACTCGAACTCGATGGTCGTCCAATGTGTTATAGTTCATTAGATATAAACACTATGATTTTGTTTATTCTAGGACATTAGTACATTACACTTCAATGGATTCAAGATAGTTTTGAAAAACACGGCGTAACGCCTCGATGATTCTGATCACTGACATAACGTAACAAGAGCTGATTACCCTTAAATGTATATGTATATGTTTTTTTTTATCGTGATAAAATCAGTGTTATCAATATTTTGATATCGAATTTATTGTGTCAATCAGAGACAGCTAAGGTATACAAAACCTAATAACATGCTAAGCTCAATCAGCAGATGTTTTGTATTGCATGATAAAATCAGTATTTTGATATCGATATTTACTATTACAAACAAAGATAGCTATCGTGCGCTACATCAGTCAATCAGTAGGGGTATAACATCCACAGTTTGAAAACTTTAAAAAATCAATAGAAGCTCACTTTATTACGTATGTATTTATGAACTTAGCGTTTGTGACACGCTTTAATTAGCTTCATACATCTATGTAACGGAAACTTTGAACATGATTTTGACCTCCTTAAAAACGTTGGACTGTATCGAAATTTTGCATACTTGTCCATGTCAAGGATCGATGAGAATTCAATATAAAAAAAAATGGAAAGAAAAATAAAAATAAACGCAGTGAAATGGAACAAAAAAAATAAAAATAAATAATAGTAAAAAACACGCTTTTATAGAAAATCTAACTAAAATTAGAAAATAAATTTTAATAAATTTGAATTAAGAATAGTGTAATTGTAAAAAAACGTGGGGTGTCAATGAATAGAAGGATTATCATTTTCATAATTATCTTAAAAAGCTCCCCACGCTTTTTTTACAATTACACTATTCTTAAATCAAATTTATTAAAATTTATTTTCTATTTTTAACAGACTTCAAAAAGGAGGTGTTCAATTCGACAGTATTTTTTTAAATATTTGTTACCAGAACTTTTGACTGGGTGAACCGATTTTGATGATTCTTTTAATCTTTTTAATCGAAAGCTGGTGCTTGTCATGTGGTCCCACTTAAATTTGAGCGAGATCTGTTGAGTAGTATTTGAGTTATCCTTAATTTTGAAGTCGGTTATTTTTTGTGAAGAATTATTTCTTCTTTAGTTAGATTTTCTATAAAAGCATATTCTTTTTTTTTACTATTACTTATTTTAAAACAGAGATATCAAAACATAAAAGTTAATTGAGTTATGAGGGGGTCAAAAGTGGCTCCAAATGGTTCGTATCGTTCCGTTCGCACACACGGTGCTGCTCGCCAATTCTGTAAGCTTGATGGCTTGACACGCTACCGCGTGTCTAGATTTCAATAAATCAAGGCTTACACAATGATACAAAGAAAACTCAGGATAAAAACGAAAAAAAAACATGTAAAAAAATTAAACTTGAATTGATTTTTATTACAAAACTTAAAACTAAATTAGTTAGTCCGATACTAGAGCTACGCAGTGAATTTTCTCGCGGTGGAAAATTTACTAGGCATTGTTAGCACGAGTTCGCGTGACGAGTAACATTACTGCGTACATTCTTGTGATCCCATATTACCTACAGCGACGATTCGTGGGATGTTTTTCTGTGTTATTAAGTAGAAAATATCGCGACGCATCCAATCGTGAACGTTTGCGACAGTTTGCGAACTCGAGCGTACTACAAATATAAATAGTGATTAGATAAGAGCGAGCAAGTTATTTAATACAGTTCGGAACAATGAGAATTATATCACACTTCCTTTGGTTTATAGAGAAACTAATGCTCACTTCCCTTATTAATTGTGTGGAAATGATATTATAATGTAAAAAATAGATTGGTATGTCACTAGTGCGCTGACGATAAACAGCTTAAGAACAAGAAAAGGCAATTGACCGTTCTGCTCGTAGTCGCTCTGTCAATACAAGACTATACCAACGCTTTTATTGTTGTCAGAAGTGCTTGAGATTTGACATACAGCGTTAAAATGCCTTCGTGAATTATGCGTAAATGCACTAATTACAGAAGCAAAAGAAATAAAATTCATGGAATAACACACCACACGTAAGTTGTCTTGTCTACTTTGACGAATAATAATACTTTGTAATAGTCAAATTTGTTTCAGCGAAGAAATTGACGTTTAAATTCGCTTCAGCTTCAGACCTAGGGTCATCAAAAACCGCTTAGGGATTATCAAAGAATCATCAACTTAATGTTTCCCTGGAGATGTAAGAATACTAAGAATATAGATGTTGAATATTACGTTGTCACTTTTTCAATCAATATTCAACTTTATGAGCTGGATAATAAAGGTTAGGTCATGCGCATTTGTTCAATGGAGCATTTATACTGACTTTGTACGTAAGATAATATGGCAGAATGCCGAGTGATGCCGACTGCAAACGGGGCTCGATTTACGACTCTCACTGTAGTAAAGATTTTATACAAACCGACACTTCGCTTCATAACTCATTATGGTATAAAGGTAATTCGTTATTATACTGCTTTACTTAAAAAAACATAAACGTGTACTTATGTACGCGCGTGAGAAGTTATACTTCTTTGGCATCATTAAATAAATATTTAACATTATACTAAATAATAATATTTTAATTTATATCAAAATAAAATGTATTATTGATTATCAAATAAATCAAATAATCATGTAATACTGATAAACAGAGGTTCTATTTCTATTTTGTTGGTAGCTTTTTGCGGGCAACATCACAGTGATGCGCGCGCAACTTTTTGCGGGCAACATCATCCTATTATTTTTGTGTTACAAATCTTGAAATTTCACTCTCATCATTTTTTCATAATGCGCCTAAAGAAGTATAACTTCAAAAACGATGGGTATTTTTGTGATCAACACTTCTAAACAACTTGACAAATTGAAATCTATCAATTTTTTGCCGTATTGAGGCGGCTTAGAATACTAACCCCACGCCGGATAGGTGTCGTAAGAGGCGACTAAATCCGGCCCCCTGGTGGTAGGGCCCCTTTCGGAGGGAGTATATTGGTAATATTGATAATAATATTAATATTGATTTTATTTGCTAATTTATATCATTATTATATACTATTATTATTACTTATTTCTCCATGGGGTTCGCCTGGATAACTACCACCCTTGAGCATGAGTCAGCCGCCAAATACTCATCGTGTTCCGGCAGGGAGCTTGAGAGCCAGTTCCTTCTTTCTTTTTCTTCTCTCTTTCTTGGCCGGCAACGCATCAGCGATGCCTTTGGTGTTGCTGATGTTCATGGGCGACGATAGCCACTTACTGTCAGGTGGTAAAAAAGGTGGAAAAAAACATGAATGCATTCATGAGCACGTTCAAAGCTTCAGGTTACGAAGTGATAAACACTGTTGTAGTGATGTAAGCAATTACACTGATGATGAATTATCTCTGCGCAAGTTAAAAATGCACGATTGGTAGACTCGCGACCACTATACAACATTAACAATTTTATTATAATCCAGTCGAATAATATTATTGAGTGTTCCAAGACAATAAGTGTTCTTAATTATATTTGGTCTGAAAGTTCTATTATTGTCTGAGAAAACTTCTCCTATTCCGCGCCTGCGTTCCACTTTCTTACTTGTACGAGTAACTGTTACTCGTCTTCGATTCGAGTCCACTGAACTCTATTCTTTTTGAGTCTATTGGATCTTGACATATTGAGATACTGGACAATGGTTTATAACTTCATAATTACGTACAATCATTTCTCTACTTACCTATTATGAAAGTAAGTCCCCCATTAAATCTGTACAAGTCTGTATTAAGATAGATCCCAAAAACTACTTAACGGCTTTTCGTAGAGTTTTCACCAATCGATGGAGTGCTTCATGAGGTTTTGGAGCAAATTAATGAATGTTTTTGTTATGATTATTATTGTTGAAGTTGTCAGAAAAAAATATGCCGATTGGAAGCTTCCACGGCGTGCACTACACCCAGAAAAGTTCAAGTTATTCAAAAATAATTTAAGTATGGCAGCGGTTTTCTAAAAATTTGTATACGATGTAGATATTAAATTACATACTCATGAAATTGACGAAGAATATCAAGAGCATAGAAGAATGGATGCTTGTGCTACAATAAGGAAAAACCGACTACGCTACGAACGGATATGACGAAACTAAGGGTTTCATTTTGACTTTAACTATGGAATCCTAAAAATGAAATTATCACGAGACCAGAAGAAAATCCTCCCATCACTACAACAGTGGTCATATTTTGTGAGAAAATAAGTCTATGACTAAATAAATATCTAGTCCAAAGATCTTGACAAGTCTGCATGACGAAAGCGTATAACATTTTCCGCGGAAAGTACTGTCGGTACAAAACAGCATAGGGAAAACCCATATCTGTAAAGAGCCGTAAAATTACCACTATAAATTTAATTAAACCTTTTCACTTAATGTACTTAGCAAAAAGCGATAATTCGTATTCGTACCTACTTAACTTTTCGATCACAATCGACCGCCTGTGCTCATTCCTGAATCACGTTCATTAAGCGAAAGGTATCAGAGGGAAAATAAGGCATGAATTATTCATGGGACTGAATAGTTTTACCTAAATTATTGACATTTAATAGATAAAATCCTCCACCAATCTTCACTGGAGCAGCGTGGTGGAGTGTGCTCTAGAACTCCTCAAAAGGAGAGACCCGTGCCCAGTAGTGGGCCATTAATGGGTTGAAACCAATAGATAAAATAAGCCTCTATAATTATACAATAACTGACATTTCATCCACAATACTGATATACCCCGGATTACTGAAAAATCATCTACATGCCATTCCGAATCGAAAAACACCTCGTTCATATTTTTCCGAGACTGCTGAAAAAAGTTAACCGAAAAAACAGCTGACTAGACTATGTATCTAGCGTGGGGTATCGTTGAAAAGGTCTTTCAATAATATTATGGGCCTTCTAACACCATTTTTGGATTTAGGGGCCACTTTGCGAAATATTTGGCTTTAAAGTGCTAATTTTGGTTAGAATCAAGTGTCGTCGTCCCCCACCCCCCTGCCCCTCCTCTGCCGGCTAAACGGTTGGAGTTGGACAAGTGAAAAAATTGTCAAAAATAGGTTATATGATGAATATACAAGGAAAACTATCACGGCTATGTTAGCATAAGTAGATAATGAGTAATACTCGATAAACGTACTACTTAAGAACCCTACATTACGCGTGGCCTGACACACACTTGCCCGGTTTTTGTCGATGTCATTCCAGACTTGATACATACTACTAAGTACCTACATACTTAGCCTATATTTATTTGAAACTGCATTTGTTCATAACAGTAGCATGGGCATATAACTGGTAATTAAACTTTCAGATTTAAATTTTATTCTTTCAAAAAAGGCAATCCTGACATTGCCAGAGACGATAAGAGATAAGGAAAAGGAAGACAACTCATTACGCGTTTTTGATTAGCGCTATGCGACCTGAATTACACTTTATTGGCAAGGAGCAAGAGTCATTATTTATTTAAATGATCTTGCGGAGTACGTCTTCTGTTCTATCATGTACTATTATGACTTCTGTGACAATAGTATCAGGAGAACAAGTAACGTAATTTAAAAACGTGGAAAATGATATTGTTATATTAAATGAGGTACCCGGAATACTGTCTGTTATTCAATCAGTAACGTATTTTACGCTGTCGCTGTAACAGATAAATATTTCTTAAAGTGTAATAAATCAATCTGCAACATAAAGAAACAAAATCGGTATAGCTTGTAACCACTATTTTTTTCTGAAACGTATAAAGTAAATAAAAAGTTTATTTTCATTAACTTATCAAACCATTTAGTTTATTACGTGATATCTTACTGTTATCAAATACTATTCTCATTATTCAAGGATTACTTTTAAGTTTTAATGTTTTTATAGAAAGTACGTTTAATACTTATCTCGGAGGCGGTTACCGACCTATCTTATCTTACGCACCGTGATATGACTTTTTTCTGTACACATGAGATTTTCTATCTAACAAAGGTCAATGACAATATAGGTCATCTTGATAATGATTATCATTACAATGTCAATATTTTTGACGTCTTTCGTGTGTGGTAATGTTTCGAATTTTTATCCCGCCTTTTTTGAAAGATAAGTTATTATTACTAGAATAGATGTTTGGTTTGGATGTATTGGAAAACTTCCTAATAAAACCGACCGAGTTGTTAGTCGATCGGCACTTATTCGTAAAGTTGCCTAGTGATAGTTTTCCTTTGAAATTTATCATATTATTATTTATACTACAATTTTTTTTCATATCCAACTATTTTAGCTTGGAGAGGGAGAAGACACTTGAAAAATGAATTTCTACATGAAAAAATCTAAAACTTAAATAATAAAAAAATAATAAAATGTTCTGTTTTAGTACCCCGGAACCCTCATAGTTTTATGACATTATAAACCACATGTATATACAAACAAAACATTACTTTTAGATTCAAACGGTAAAGAATAGCAAGTTACATAACTTATACCCTAGAACTATTTTTGTGTTTACAGAGGACGAGGGTCCAAATCCCACCCTAAGCACAAATTGTTTGACAACGTCTGTTTATTCGTTAGAATGGAAATGGTCCGTTTAGATACAATAACATTTGTTTAGACAAACCTTCAGGTTTGGCATGTGTTTAGGTAGGACTTCGAAAAGTAAGAAAATGTGTGAATATTAATCTGCTTACGTAATGTGTTTTTGTTACTCGAGTATTTCTATTTTAAATTAATTGCTAGGCTGATAAAGGGGAGTATGAAAACTTATAGTACTTTTAAATCTATTATAGAACACGGGTCCTTTCCTTCTGAAAATTGAAGAGGCTAGAAGCATACTTAATTACGCTAATATGTTTGAGTTTTGAGCATGGCGTATAGAGGTAAGGAGAGCCAGCTCTATGTATGAAAAGTGTCCGTAAAAACGCGTAAAATAACGAGTGGCGCTACTGTGCGCTAAGATAAAATAAATTTTATTGAACTCAGCAAACTTCACTCCGCAGCTCCGTCTACAACAGCGTCAACAGCTATGTTGATATCGTACTTAGTGCGACGCCAGCGCTATTATCGTAGGATGGTGGTAGGTACTGGAACTAATTATATTTTCAGTAAACAGCTGGACACTAACTTTCCCCCCATATGAGGTGGCTTTTCTTTCCTCTATACTCCATGGTTAAGAGGTTAGAGATAACCTAGCTTCTGAAGAATCTAAAATACATGTACAGACTAACACTTACTAGGTTTTTAGCGATAATAACTGAGACAGAAAAATCTAACTTCATCCATCCAAGTTCTGAGTTATCCAGAGTTAATAGGGGACGATCCGCTTAATAAGCTTATTATAATGACGACAGCGGACGGACAACTTGAAAAATGTATTACGATTCTGTTAAGGATTAAGTTAAACTTGGTTTGATGTGTAATTGTGCTGTACTGTAATTCTGGAATCATTTATTTCAACGAAATAAATTAATTTTGACTGAAAACTTGAAAATAATGCAGTTTGCATATTGAATAATTTAACATACTTTCATGACTTGGGAATACTTGATTCAGAATGAAGGAACACTGAAGAAAGGAAGGAATATCTCATCAAGATTGGTGTCACGTACACGAACTACAGAACCAAGAGTCATACACGATTTATCATTTAATAATATAAGAAAAGTATGGTTGTATGTATTCAATACATGCAGGCGGCACTCATAGTGGTTATACGTACTGGCAGAGACTGAACCATCGTGATTTGGTATCAATTAACCACCATTTACTCGTAATAATGTTACTCGTGCGAAACTGACAAATTTACCGAGTGGAATAACTACCTTATCTACAAGTCTGGCCTATCTGATGGTTTCACGCCTTACTCTTCCACTGCACAACCTTCATGATTATCGATTTGTTGACATCGTCACGAATGTCACCATCGTTAATGTTTTTATTTAATAACCACATGACCATAACAACGATGTCATATTACCAAAACAAACAACCAAAACAAAAAAAAAATATGTCCATTAATAAATAACATAAACTATGTTGTTTTTCAGTCATCATGCTACTTCCTAGGCTCATCTGAGGATACCAAATTATAGTTAGTTTCCTAAGTTTCTCATTCTTTTTTGTAAAACATAATAAGCCCCGTAGATCTTCTTAAGATCTTGGAATGTTAATAAAGAATTTTATTGTTTGTTTATTTAAACTTTATCAGAATTAAATACTACGGTTCAAATGTCGAGGTTAATGCGTAATGTAACCTCTTATATCTTGGACTTTTAAGAGGTAATCCTTATGCTTGTTCAATATTTTTTTCATTTTTTCTAATTTTTCAATGTCTTGTTTCGATTGCTACACATGCAAGGCGAATATAAATATTCTTTGGAAAATCAGCGTAATGGGAATATTACCATATTTCCATGGGTACGGTGTAGCCAGACCATGGAAATTTACTGCAAGTACTTATCCGGCAATTAGGTGAACGAGTTCGTAACCGCAGCTGATTACCTAATTATCATTATAAGAATGTATGGATATTACTCGTATATTAGAAAACTTATAATGAATGCCTTGATTAAGTTCGTATTCGCATTGTGTCTGTTATATCCAAAAGACGGTTCTAATTTTTAACCCAAAATTATTAAAGTATTGCAAACACAAGTTGAAAGGGTCAAGGTATACACACTACGAGTATAAGCATAGGAAATTATCAGGGGCTGTAAAGGACTACGTATAAGGGAGAGAAAGTAAAAAGATAGTGTAAGACTAGAAAGGGAGATAATAGGTTTTTTTACTTTGTTTTAAAGTAGTTATGTTGGAGACTTACCATACAACAATAGGCAAGGAATTCCAAAGACGAATTGCTATGACAGTGAAATAATAATAATAAAAAATTATGTGATAAAAAGAGAAGGGAAATATTTTTGGATGAGCGAAGGCAAATGATTATGACTTTGGTAACGAGAAAACCTGTGAGAAAACCTGCACACCTGAGAGTTCTCCATAATGTTCTCAAATGTGTGTGAAGTCTACAATCCGCACTTGGCCAGCGAGGTAGACTCTGGCCTATATCCCTCACATTGTGAAAGGAGACCTAGAGCCCAGCTGTGGGACAGTTATGGGTTACTTTGGATATTGGAACACCTAAAACCATACTGATAAGTACTAAAAAGGTTGTTGGTTAGGAGAAAAGAAATTCATTGAAGTTAGATGAGACGTTCTTAAGTTTTGGAAAGAAAGGGAAGAATGGAGATTGGGCGACAATCAGATAGTTTGGACTTTTTGACTTAGACATCTTTCCAACACGTGAGAAATGAACCGAAGGAGATGGAAAAAATTGAGGATAGAAGTAATGATGGGAAAAATAATATCAATAATGGGTAAGATCATATTTTGAATAACACAGTTTATACATAATGCTGGTCTTAACATCACGATCGGAAAATTGATTAAAGACAAAGCTGGAGTGATAAGGGGTGGGAAGCACGGAAAGTGATTTAAGTTAGAAGTTAGATGATTCGTAGTCACATTAATGGAACAGGACGAAGAGAAATGGAGATTGAGATTATTTAAATTGAAAACAGAAAAGAACGGTTTCATTGTTTTGACATTTTCAAACACCCCATTTTTAAAGAAATTTCCAAACCTAGGAAGGATCTTCATTCTGAACATTTTCATGAATTTGACGTCGCTTTTCGATGCGAATAGAAAAGATACAAATAAACACGCGTTTCCTTAAATTTTTGATAATGATTGCTACTGCTCTATACACAAACAATATCGTTATCTTCGCGGTTTCCTCTGGACTGGTTTGTTTCGGTTAAAAATTATGTAAAAATGATAGTCATAACTAAAACAACAACTCGTTAGGTACTTGTGGTGAGTATATTGATATGTACTCAAAAGTATAGGAAGTAAAGCATTACTTAGCATGTTTTCCAATGTTTAGATAGATACACGTGACATTGTTTCATTTTCATCAACACTAGGTATATAGATATGTAGGAATATTACGAACACAAATGTTTTAAATGAAAACCCATCAAACTTTCGAAGACTATCCAGCCATGCTGGAAGACATGCCATCTTATTCTTAAAATATCAATTTGATGGAGAGGTAAGTTTTCCAGTAATATTCTAGTTATCCATCAATGTCAAACACAATAGTGTGTAACATCTTTATAAAATTGATTAACTACATATGTTCACTTATTAGTTAAGTGCCTATTAAATACGTAGGACAACTAATGCCCCAACTCAAAGTCACTAACGGTTACTTTAATCGTTCCTAAGTAAACAATCACCATACAAATTCTGTACTAAGGAGCGATTTAAGTAACCGTTAGTGACTCTGAGTTGGGACGTAAGTATTTAAACGAAAATAAACATTGCTTTAAGTAAATAGTTTTTTTCATCCAAACATATCTGTGTCCCACTACCCACTTAAACATTATACTCATACCGGGAATACAATAATAGTTCTTCGTTTCATTTCATTACATTCGTGTAGGTAGATTGAATGATACATGAAAACCAAGATAAGATTGTGGCGAAACAGTGAATTAATATTGGCTTACAATTCAGCACGCGGCCGTAATTTCGTCTCAATCTCATGCACAAACTCAGAACGCACTATACAGTATACACCATTATACACGTATAGATATTAATCGAGGTCTATAGTCTACACACGAGGTAACAAAATGCTGCGTACACAAATATACAATAGACCACTGCGTACCGACATCGACAGCCGTTTGTGTTGTAAACTACACAGTACACGGACCACACGATACACGGTTGCTATGTAATGTGTGTATGCACAAAAGTTGTGATGGTGGTCAACACATGCTTGCATTAGTCAACACAGCGTCAAAATTCATTCGTATTTAACAGTATGTATGGTAAATAAAGTGTTGTCATTGGATAATCAACAGGTCGAGTTGGCATATTCGTTCGATTCTATAAACATTCATATACAGCTAGCGTCGTCAATCAACGGGGTCATACTTACAGATAACGTGTCTCCGATCGGTATGATGAGGCAACGAGCACTAATGTTATCCGTCAACAAAAACACAGGAGATGCGATGCAGCTAGCTGCACACTGGGGCCGTTCACCCGGGCTGTGTTTCGAAAACTTTGCAGCGTATCGTTTGGTGAATATTCAAAAATAGACCGTCTCGGAACACGCGTTACTGATCGCTCGCACTCGCGTTACACACGTTGCGACTCGAATACTATGGAGGCACGCGGTAATGAAATCGCTCCAGGATCAACGTTAAAAAGTTTCCAGTGCACAAAGTTGGGATCGCGAGTGAGGGCTCAACGCGGCAACTGCGCGGCAACCCTGCGACGTTCCGGACTCGACTGACGGCACTTCACGACAGTCGACAGTGTCGGCACCGCTTGGCGCCTCGGCCGCTCCGCCGCGCCTCGCGTCACGCAGGAACACCCACACATGGACGAAGCACACAACGGCGCCTCACACGCTAATCGCACAACAACAAACACACACCATGTTACACACACGCAACCCGAAACTGATAAACAGCTCAAAACACAACACCGCGGTGCAACTGCACTTGAACACAATGCTTGCGGCACCATTGATGGCACCATTCTGTATGAACATTTGGGACCCATACAGATACCAGCTGTTGTAAATAAATAGCTGTGACGGCTACAAAATGTTTGCTCAGCTAGGGCATGCTATCACTGCAATCTGTCCGTAATTCCATTGGAGTTAAACTACTAACTGTATCTGAACCACATGCTGCAGCTTAGCAAATAACATTATACAAACAGGATATCGATGCTGTGACTGCATTTAAATCTACTACTAATAATATCATTCACTATATTATTTATTGATGCTTTTTTGTCTTAAGCTTGTCTTTTGTCTTGAATTTTTTTGTCGCAAATCCAAAATTTTAAAACCAAAATTCCTTGCTTCCGAAAACTCCATAGTCAATGAAATCTCTTAAATTATTAATCCATATTTATCGACATCACTGTTGTCTTTTATGCCAAATCATCCATAGAATTAAACATATAGACGGGCTGTTCTGAACAAAATCCGTGTCACATTTTTCAAGCAGTTTTCATACTCTGTGACACCGCTTCGTTCCGTCAAGTTCGGTTCAAGATGGCGGATATCAAATATTTTGCACTAAAAAATTTTATTTAATAAACTCAAATAAAGTTCAAACGTAAATAATGAAGACGTTTTAACTATGCACAATAAACAATATGCGTTATTATGTGTTCTTGAACGGTCGGGGTTTTTCAAAACTTACATTTACTTGTCTCGCTTGCTCACAGCAGACTAAAATGCGTTGGCACCATTTGGTGTCAACACAGGCGTCCAAACTTTTAGTACTGAACAGCCTGTCTAGTGTAGTATACACATATAGGTCTATGAAATCATCAAATAAAATTATTTATACTCTATACTTTATTATTTACATAATTATTCATACTTTATTTGACTATAACTTAGGTTAAATCAGTTTGATGATTCTATTGTAAACTAAACTATTACTCCACCAAGTAAGTGTGCCTTTCAATTGCTTGTCTTGCAGCTATACAGACGGATGGAGTAGTAAGTAGATGTACCCTCGTAAATTCCAAGAATTATCCATCACAGCTGCATTTTCCCGCAATTATCGCTTATACAAGCAAGTGGTACATATGCATAACATATTGTCATTGAGTATTACGGTTAGACTGCTCAACTTGGGTTTCTATAGAAGAATGGTACATAGTATATTTAACCAGTAATCAGTTTTTACACCAGACGAGTTGGTCACTTCTACGTTTTTTTCCATGTTTAATATTTACAGGAAAATCTGTTTTCCTACTTATGCCGTATACATTGTCAGTCGAAAAAATCTGTACAAATATTTGTGAAATTGAGAAACGTCGTAAACAAACACAGAGTGATATACAAAACACATGTTTCCAATTATGAAAGAAAAATAAAGAAAGAAAAGAATATAAGAAAACAACATAATATTGTTAAGAGTTAAGAGATAAAATAATATAGAAATATAAATAAGAATGAAAGGAAGAAATAACATTTTTTTGTTTTAACTCACTTGACTGGATTCCGTCAAATTTTCTCACTGCACGAAAATTACCTGAAAGTAAAAATACTAACGCAAAATAAAACAAATCTTTAAAAAAATAAAAACAATAGAACATATTATCATAATCATAAAACCAGATGCAGCAAATGAACTGACACGTGAAGATGAGAAAATACCAATTATTGCTAGTCTATAACAAATATTAAAAATATGAGGTGGAGATTTTGGGGTACGTACTGTTTTATTTCATGGATATTTCGGGACTAGTGGGATAGACCCGATCTTTCAGTTCAACACATATTATTACAGAAATGTGTGCGAGAAAAGGGATCTCTGTCCTGTCTGTGTCTAGTGTCTATATTACCTCTCCTGTCATTTCACTCTTAAGGTATGATGAGGAAAACAATAGCGTTAAAAGGTATGAATGAGAAAACAATAGCGTTAACTTTTTCTAATTGCAGCTAACTTAGCCTTTTACTTTTCAGTCTACTGCCTGGTACGTACGTACTATTGTAGTTTTCGGTATGGATGGTTACCACGCTCTATGTGTTAGCTGTAGTAGTCATTCGTAAAATTATGCTGAAAATATGGATATTATGTTGTGCACAGCAAAAACTGGATACAAAGGAGAAAAAACATATGAAATTAGAATACTTAATCTTTTTTATTTGCATTGAAAATAAAAAAGATTAAGTAACTCCGAAACTACTGAACCGATTTGATAAATTCTTTCACTGTTGGGAAGCTACACTATTCCCGAGTAACATAGGCTATATTATATTTTCAAAAAATTAGGGATTCTCAATAAAACTCCAATAATGTAACCTAAGGTGTACAAAAATAAGAAAACCGAAGCAAACCGAGGGCGGTTACTCGTCTATTATAATTATATTCTTTCATAAACAACAGAACCCTTCTTTAGTGACGTAATAGTATAAAGTAATACTAAAGTGACACTGGAATGACACTGGATTGAATTGTAAAAGATCGGACATTAGTTGCAGATATAAACATAGTTAACACGTGTGAAGCTTTTAAGTTAAGTACGATATTATTATTGTCACTTACTGTTATAACAACAGATTCCTGTGTTCAATTTACTACGACAGACAGACACATACAGAGAGAAAGACACTTCAGATTACTATTAAACTTTTTGGACCAAGCAACTAAATGACTTTAAACTATGCATCATAAACGTGAAACTCATAAGATATTTTCTGGTCTTAAAATAAATTTACAAGTTAGACTTAAAGAAGCGATCCAATCTGGGTTACAGAAAAATTACGTATTACAAGAACTAGGTGAACAAGCAATCTAAAAAGATGAGAAACAGTTTGCAACTGCGATCCTTTTTCATGAATCTGCGGGATAAATCCCTTTAGAGGCATCAAGGGTCCTGTATCCGAAGAAATTTTCCACAACAATGTTTACTAGTTCACACGTTTGACTTTGCCTTCTTATAATAAATTCCACTAAAATGTTTACCAAATGCAAAGTGATTTTTGATAAACATACGTCAACTTTGTTCGGGCTATTTATGTGCTAATATTATATCATATTCTATTTAAACTTAATTCTTTGTAACTTTACCAACATTATTTATCATTTGCTTCTAAAAGAACGTCATGGCGTGACAGATGTAAACTTAAAACAAGTTAATAATATCAGTTTAATAATCGTTGTCTTTAAGATAAAAACAAATTCCATAATTTTGTTTAAAAGATTGAAACGATAACGTTATTTGAGCCGCAAAATTTTGTTACATTCGCCAAGCTCAATAAGTTTTTACGGTGTATTTATTTAGGCAAGAAAACGGAATTCAGATGTACATGCAGACATTGTTTTTGTAGAAAGATAAAGTTTGTCTCTCTTCGCTTGATTTGACGTAAAGGTCTATACCTCCATTTTAACTTTGCATGACCGCTTTTTGCTTTGTTTCAGGGACGAACTTTGTTTAGCCGTCAATCAATCTTCAGATTAATTAAGCTGCCAATCCCAGATGAATAAAATTAAATTAATAAAAAAAAACACTAGGTAAAAAAACTAAAAAGAAAAAAAACAAGCCTAGTAGTTCAAAATGTTGTTAAAAGTAATACTGAACAACTACACTAACACAACACTGAACCATAGAAGGATTAACAGTCTGGATCCATTCTACACAATCAATCAAATCTTGTTTTTTTCCCAAGCAACCCTGTAATGGGTCCCGACTGCGTGACGTGCGTGACGGTGTAATAGGCATGATGACAGTAAGTAAAAATCACTAAAATTATGTATTTATTTAATACGAGTAACCGCCCTCGCTTTGCTTCGGTTTTCTTATTTTTTTACACCTTGGGTTACATTATTGGAGTTTTATTAAGGATCCCTAATTTTTTTGAAAATGTAATATAGCCTATGTTACTCGGGGATTATGTAGCTTCCCAACAGTGAAAGAATTTTTCAAATCGGTTCAGTAGTTTCGGAGCCTATTCAATGCAAACAAAAAATCAAATCTTTCCTCTTTATATATTAGTATAGAAAACCCTATTAATGGATTACAAAACACGCATTTATCGTATTATTATTAGCGAGATAATATTATTGATAAAATAAAACTACAAAATACGGCAAGCCGCCATCTTGGCTAAAACGCCAGTCAGTCTCAATTAGCGCAAATTACGTCACACGTCTTAAAACAAATGAATATCACCATACTAAAAATTACGTATCATCTTTTGTTTTCCTGAGGCATGACGTCACCACCACGCCATGACAGTTTGAAGCGTTTTGGTGGGAATTTTAAACTTATAATTTGAAATGTATTTATTTTATACTAAACCTTTCTTTTTTGCGGAAATATGATATACGTTGTAATTATAATATATTTCCCAACAATAAAGAACAGTATTTCAAAATCAGTCATCATGCCTATTGTTCAGTTTTACTTTTAACAACACTCCGAACTACTGGTAGTCCGGTCAAATTAGACCAAAAAATGATAGTGAAGGTACATAAATTCCCAACAAGCTGAAAATCAGTAAGATTGTTCAAAACATATTTATAAATATATCATTCGTCATTCCCGTGTGGAAAAAAAAAAATTCAAGGTCAAAGGTCAAAAAAATGAGTTTTTCGCGATTTTCAGTAAAACGATAAGTTTTATCATAAAGTACCCCAGACAAAAATTATAGATCATAAAATTATCTATAAAAATGTATGAATACTTTTTTCCTACGAGCCACCGTTTCTGAGATATAACGATTCAAAAAGTTGTAAGTTTTTATCGTCATAATATGCACACGTTTACCCTGCTACCTCATGGTAGTGTCCTTAGCGCGTTTTTGAATCGTTATATCTCAGAAACGGTGCCTCGTAGGAAAAAAGTATTGATATATTTTTATAGATAATTTTATGATCTAGAATTTTTGTCTGGGGTACTTTATGATAAAACTTAACGTTTTGCTGAAAATCGCGAAAAACTCATTTTTTTGACCTTTGACCTTGAATTTTTTTTTCCATACACGGGAATGATGGGGAACTTAAAAATTTTATTTCTAATTATGTTTTGAACAATCTTACTGATTTTCAGCTTGTTGGGAATTTATGCACCTTCGAATGTCTAAATTGACCGGACATTGGGCCTTTTTTTCTTTTTACTTTTACAGTCGGTTTTTTTTAATATTTTTTTTTATTTTACACTTTTTAGTTAGGATTCATTGTTAGGATTATAAAACTGTAAAATTCAAAATGTTGTCATTAAACAAAGGGAGTTACGTCCCAACTCAGAGTCACTAACGGTTAATTTAATCGCTCCTTAGTAAAGAAATCACCATATAAATTCCTCTCACCATCCATTATAAAAAATAAACCGTAAAACTATTTTTATAAATGTCCAAAAAAGCTGGCATAGAATAAGTTGCCATAATTCTTTAATATATAATTTGGCATATTACCAACCTAGTAAAACTACGACCTCCACCTAAATAAATAAAATGTTTGGGGTCAAATACGACGCTTTATAACAAGAAAATTCAATCGTTTACAAAGTCAAAACAAATTTATACATTATCAGCCTTTATCTGAAAGATTTCATTAAAAATTGAGTCATTCATGATTTACAGGTCGTCAGGTAACGTGTACTGAAAGTACACGTTGCCTGACTATAGTTTTAATGGACTCAAAAGGTACACATTGGTAACACATGTTACACTGGTGATGCGGTGATTTTTGTAAATCACTGATTTTTTAATCCTCAACTAAACAAAAATGGACAATGAGGGAGAAACTATTTTCCAAAAGATCAATTCAGTAAAAACATTGAAGGTTCAGCCTCGGCAGAATGCATGAATTTATCAATGGCTACTTGCTATCCTTAGATTTGTATTAGACACAACAATATTTCGGCCAAGAACTGGATGAGAAATTAACGCAAGTTCGTAAAGTGCCTGTTGGTGGTTACATCATTTATCATTAGCGGGAGTTGGACTAGCTCCGATGCCTATCTAAATAATGTTCTACTTGAATAATATCTGGCCGTAAAGCGTTGTGTAGCTAGTAGCGACTCACATTTATTTCATGATGGATGTAGTTAACTGGCCATAATAACGTCTTGACAAAAGATTTGCTCGATTGTAAACTTGGCTTTTCGATAATCGAGAGTACAATCTGCTGCTGTGTTAAATTCGTGGATTGTGTGAATGCGTTCGATTCTATCGAGATGTGGACGGTACCGGTGTGTTAACCTACTAGATCGCCTATCAATACGTCTAGCTATTGTCGCTGTTGAAACGTTTTTGCAGTACTTCGCTGTACTGTTCGTCGTACTTCGCCAGTCAGTTCTGTCATACTTTGCCTCCTCCTTATTCTGCTGAGATCATTTAACAATGAAATTTATTCAGTTTATTATACAATTTCTGTAATTTTCTTTTATCCTAAAAATATACCAACTAAAATCATAGATTTGAAAGATGTTAAATAAAGCTTTATTGATAAGAATGCCTCTATTTTATTCCATTTCATTAATTCTACTCTATTCATTCCATTTGTTTACGATGTCTAAATAGATTCTGATAAAAATAGTCTGTGGGATTTATCTGGTATTCAAAGAAAATTTATTATTCGAATCAAAGATTTGAATATAATTTTAGTAGCAGTTGTATGTAAAATAAAAACGAAAATATCTGATAATACGAAGACGAACTTTAAATGAGAAAAAGTAGGACTTTTGTAGTGTTCAAGAAACAGTAACATGTGTAATTTTTGCAATGACATGACAGACGCTGTCGGCTATTGCAACGCATTTAATATGCGACTATACATGTTATAAGTACTATTATTTCTTCTGTGTTATACATATTATGCAGCCTTACTTATAAAAATCGACTAATCACCTTCTTAGCAACTGTTAATTACTTCTTAACGCCTTAAGTAATGACTAAATATTTTCTACTTAAAAACGTTAATTAAGCTTGACTTAGCTTTTTAACGCTTAATGACCCAAAAAATATTTTACTCTGTAAACACTGCCACATGTTGACAGATGAAATTCTTTCATCTGAGATATTTATTTATAAGATTGTTTATAAGCAAGAAATATTCCTAAATGGCTGATAAATGTTTCTTAAATTTTAAGTAAGGTTTATAAGGGGTCATACATAAATTACGTCACACTAATTTCATGACTTTTTACCCCTCCCCCCCCTTGTCACATTTGTGAGACCTCCCCCCCTAGTGTGACGTCACATAATAAAATTATTATGAAATTTTACACCTAGAAATTATTAAATTAAAACAGCAGTTCCGAAATAAGTTTTATTTCCATTAATTGTTTTTAATATTTACCTATACATACCAATTA
Organism: Thymelicus acteon; assembly: GCA_951805285.1. Classification (NCBI taxonomy): domain Eukaryota; kingdom Metazoa; phylum Arthropoda; class Insecta; order Lepidoptera; family Hesperiidae; genus Thymelicus; species Thymelicus acteon. The sequence goes on along the minus strand of OX638227.1, from coordinate 7,622,711 downwards.
TTCGATTTTGAAATGTGACGTCACAAAATTTAGGACCCCCTCCCACCCCTTGTCACACTACATCGACCCCCTCCCTCCCCCCTAACGTGTGACGTAATTTATGGATGGCCCCATAATATGAAATTTTTTTGGATGGCCCCAATGATATTGTATCTTTGGATGGCCCCTAAGTAAGGCTGATGAATGTTATATGTATTCCTTTTATTCTTTAATCTGAGTATGCATTATGGATTTCATCAAAATCATCAATGCCATATAATATACCCTAAGTAAATCTAATTGGGTCTCGGATAGCAGTGATTAAAGAATTCCCTATTAATAAAAGCTGTCATCCGGTCATCTTACAAGAGAAATAAGTCTTGTAATAAATTAGCGTAATTTATTGTTCGTCTTCGTTAGGAATTTAAATAGAACATCTAGCCTGTTTCTTTTTTTATGTTAATAGCCGACAAACGAGGAGAGGAGCCTGATGGTAAACTGTCTTCACCAAACGACTCTTCGTAATGTGACTGGGGGCTCGGGCCAGTTCATTCCCTCTCTCTTCCGTCTTGTTCGGCAACGCATGGATGATGCTTTTGATGTAGCTTATGTTCATGGGCGACGGAGACCACTTACAAACAGATGACGTCTGATCGTATGTCTATTGATATTAAAAAAACATTATGCAGTAATGGAATGAAGACACAGAAAGTACGCAAACACTGACTGATGCATTAATGATTACAAACGCGCATACTTTACAACTCAACAACTTAGAAATTCGAGTTACCGCTTAGTAAGACACGCTCTAAAAACTTTCTGATGTGACATCACGACGTAAAAAATAACTGACTTCAAAATTAGGGATAACTCAAAAACTACTAGTCATATTTCGCTCAAATTTAAGTGAGACCACATGACAAGCACCAGCTTTCGATAAAAAAATAATCATGAAAATCGGTTCACCCAGTTGAAAGTTCTGAGGTAACAAACATAAACACAAAAACATAAACGTGTACTTATGTACGCGCGTGAGAACTTCTTTGGCATGAAAAAACAATTTCAAAAAATCATTTGCAAAAAAAAATTAAAAAAAACTATCTTCAAAGAAAATTCAAAAAAGATTTTAAAAAATCCAAAAAAAAATCTAAAAAAATCTAAAAAAAATCTAAAAAAAGATTTAAAAAAAATTAAAAAAAAAACAATATTAAAAAAATTAAAAAAAAAACAATAATCAAAAAAACAATACTCAAAAACAATATTGTAACAAATTTTTTAAAAAAAACCTATAATACATAATAATAATATTTTTTTCGAAACGAGCGTTTTCAAAAACGCGCGTGACGTTTTTCGTCACTTTCTTTTTTGTGTCACCGTTCGTGATACAAATCTTAAAATTTCACTCTAATCATTTTTTCTATTTATTTCATAACGCGCCTAAAGAAGTATAACTTCAAAAATACAGTCGAATTGAACACCTTTTTTTGATGTCTGTTAAAAATCATGATTCCTCACTTCACATGATATAAAATGATTACCAACCCCACAACACATAAAACATCCGCTTAACTAAGGTTCAAAGACCTAGTTACTCATTCACCGTAAATTCGTAACAAACAGATTACGAGGCTGTTACTACGCTTTCTCTATTTACATAATTCACAGCAACATATAATTTAAGCTAAATCCTATAAAACTATGACAAACGCGTTTAATTTTTTTTTAATAGCTTGAAGCGACGAAAAGCAAGCGATCATCGTTTGTCTCCTGCTTTTATCCTCCTATGTATCCGTCCACTTAAAATGAATCGTATTGTTTGTGTGGTTATACAAAAAATATATTATTCTCTGTTTTATTTATAAAATCTAATTTAAAATTGTGAAAATGTTCAGATACAAATTTTAACAACAGAAATGATGTTAAAATTAATGAACTGTAAGTATCCATTGCTAATTCCATTATTATGTATTAAAAACTACCCTTTAATCTTGCTTAAGTAGAAGATTTATCTGTGGATATAGGTCAAGAGGCTGGCTCCACCGCAATATATTTAAAGCTTACATTGTACTTTTACTGTGAAAGTATACGGCTTATGTGTGGTTGAAGGTTGGGGAAATTGGTCGTCTGAAGAATATAAAGAATACTTTGAAGACGTAACATCGAATACGAGAAATAAATGCAATAAAATAAATCGTTAAGCACGTTTACGGTTTATACGACGTGTCCTATATAGGTAGGTAAATGGCCAACAATAGACAGTAAGAGAAGGGCAGAACTTAACGTTACGACAGTGATCACTTACCTTCAGGTGAATCATCAGCTCGTTTGTCAGTTAGTACATAAAAAACAAGTATTAACCTTATTTCACAAACAACTGCAATATTCTAAGTAAAGCTTCTTAAAACAACATGACCTTCAGTACTAGCATGCATGATAATCTCCTAAATTCCTAATCAAGCGAATCATTCTAACGCTTAACAAATATATATTTTTTAGAATCCAGGAAAGAAACCTGACTGAAAGAAAGAAAACAGAACACACTCTTACATTACCACGCTTTGTTATCTATACGACGATACCTTCCCGTCGAGTTTCAAGCCTTAAACGATCCATCGTGAGAGGCAAGCAGTTTCTCTCAAATTACAATCATTTGCGCCAGCGAACACCTATGTGACATCTCGTTTACATTACAAATGGTAGGCACAAGATCGGCTGTGAGATAGGAGTTCTTGAGATCTTGTGGTGTTAATTGTGGTAAACCGTGGAATTCAGAGTTTCAGTTCTATATGCATGTCCAATATTTTAATAAATTTCTTATTGAAATAATATTGTTCAAATTGGAAATTACACTGGATGCATCGACCAAGAAAAACTTCATTCGCAATTTGTCTATCAGCGAATTCTCGGAAATTTTCTCTTAGATGTATGAAGTTTGCCAAGCCACAGTTAGTCAGTATAGCTATTTATGGCCTTCCTTCGCGTTAAGAAAAAGGCCCTCTCAGTTAAAGAATGTAATTACAGAGAAGACTGAGAGCAAGGCCAAAAGCCAAAACAATGGAAAATGGAAGGAGGAATGGTAGGTGGATCTAAACCACAAGGATGTCATAAAAATAAAACCAACAATTCAAAATAAAAAAGCATCAGAAAGTTCTATATAAAATTCCTGGATCTGAAAATTTAACCCTGTTATTCAAAGGAACCTATGTAGATCCATATTGAAGCCTTCAATCCGAACTTTAATAACTAAAAATATGAAACCTATATTAAACCACGAAACGTCCTCACTGACATATTTAATATAAGGTCCTGCAACCTATCGCTGGAATGCCAAATGTTAAATTATTTTTCAAAGTCAATCCATTATGTACCTAAAAATTTAGAGATAGAGCTTATTTTTCTTCAAGTAACATGTTTCAATCGCATGCCGGATGTAAAATTTTCCATGGTTTCAGGTTTGTTCGATGCGGGCGGGTTAGTTCATTCACGGATGTATTTTTGGCTTGACTCAGTGGGATTGGTGTCATCGCCAGGCATGTGCTACTAGGTTACCGACCTCTTACCGCAATACAAACAACCGATCGATATCGGTACTACTGGCTACGTTACTCAATACAAATAGGAGCCCTTATGGGACACCTTTAGTAATTGGTCTCTTTATCGGTTTTCCACTGGGATAAACGATGAACGAACATTCATCTTTCTGATCCAGACACATTTTTTCAGAAAATTTCTCATCGCCATGAATCAAAGGAATCAATATGAATTATTCAATACACCACCGAAACTTATTACTTTATAAACGAGTACGAATGATAATAGAAAGAAAATAGTAATCTACAGACAGGAATAAAAATAACTGTGATTAATCCTGACATTATGCGGGATCGGGCAGAACTCGGAAGACTTCCGAGTCACTAGACCTTTTACCCAATGTCCAACAAAGTTGGTTTGCACATGCCCAGCACGACGGACACAAGGTATTTGATCGTCACATTTAGTGAGAAGAAACATGTCGTAGATTAATAGTGGGTTGTAACAAATTAACAACTAAGTAAACACATTTTTCAATTTCAAATTCGAGCCAGACAAAAACTTTAACATATAAATTATTTCCATTTGGCACTTTTTCAACTGCGAAGAACACCAATAAACAATCTTTTAATCACTGCAATGCGCAAAATATTGTATGCTTTCTGATTAAAATGATTAAGAAACTTGTAACCCTGCCTCTCTTATTAGGTATGGGATAATCCTTACGTTTGCAAATATTACCTGTATTTATTTCTATTAATATTACATTAGCTCAGTTCATTCTTGTGATTTCTAGTTGTATGAATTAAAAACATGATACATATTAAATGATTTATTCCAAAAGATTCTGCCCATTCCGTTGTGTTTTCGGAAGTTTAATTTCAGGAAGTTCTGTTGACACGTTGGAAAACATTTTTTAACGCTTTTTAGCGCGCATAACAATAATATAACGCGCCCCCACGTAAATTTTTAAAGTAGACGAACTTTACAGGCATAGTTTGACCGAGTGAAGAACGCATATTATCCAAATTATCGAAAGTTTAAATTCTGGTGGGTGAAAAAAAAAAAGCGGCCAAGTGCGAGTCGGACTCGCCCATGAAGGGTTCCGTAGCAGCAAGTAACATAATATAAAAGTTCTTGTAGTTCGTTGTAACTTTGATCAATGTTTTTTGCGGTTTACGATTTATGATGTATTAAAAAAAAAACTACTTACTAGATCTCATTCAAACCAATTTTCGTTGGAAGTTTGCATGATAATGTACATTATATATTTTTTTTAGTTTTATCATTCTCTTATTTTAGAAGTTACAGGGGGGGGACACATATTTTAGCACTTTGGAAGTATCTCTCGCGCAAACTATTCAGTTTAGAAAAAAATGATATTAGAAACCTCAATATCATTTTTGAAGACCTATCCATAGATACCCCACACGTATGGGTTTGATGAAAAAAACATTTTTGAGTTTCAGTTCTAAGTATGGGGAACCCCCAAAATTTATTGTTTTCTTTTTATTTTTGTGTGAAAATCTTAATGCGGTTTACAGAATACATCTACTTACCATGTTTCAACAGTATAGCTCTTATAGTTTCGGAAAAAAGTGGCTGTGACATACGGACGGACAGACAGACAGACAGACAGACAGACAGACAGACATGACGAATCTATAAGGGTTCCGTTTTTTGCCATTCGGCTACGGAACCCTAAAAAATCCTATGAGCATTATGTATAAGACGAACGTAGTAGCAAGGGTAATACGAGAAACATATTATGCTTAGACATAGAAAACATAGAAGTAAAAGTTATTTAACATACAATACATCGAAGTAGTTATGGATTTAAAAAATGTGTGCAATTCACACGTGGTAGAAGTGAAACCTTCAAAAATAAAGGTATTAATTTAATAACGTGTATCAGTTTTAATTATCTTTCAAAAACTATTTCGTACTAAATAAAAATAAAACAGTGGTAACTAAGGCCATCTCTTAACATAATATCAAGAGTAAAATGAGCAGCTAGGACCATCTACACAGCATTAAAACGAATCTTCTATCTTGTTCCTCGCGCCATCTATGAATACAACTTAGGACTTTTGGAACACAAAGGAACACAAAGAGAATCACGAACATAAGAAACACTGTATAATGCTTCCTATCTCATTTTCTCCCACGTTAAATCTTATGAATTTATGTGACTGTCCCTTTTTCGTTTTATCGACTTTCAAATGACAACGATGCTAAAGAAGTTTTCACTTCAAAAACCTAAATAATAATACCTAATAATAATAAATCTTTATTTCAGGCAACGAGGCCCATAACATAAATACCTTACAGATTAACATATATATAACAATATATACTTAAAACTAATTCACTTATTCGCGAAGTGAGACGCACTTCTACTAAAATTCTTTCGGAAATAAACTGAATATATTTTTTACAAATAAAGAATTTCGTTATTCGAGAAGAGAGGTTCGTGGAACTCAAATATATCAGTTATGTTGTGCTTCATCTTTTCTACGAATTTGAGTACCTACATCTTTTAAAACAAATATGATTCAACGAAAAACGATATTCATGAAAGATGTTATTTCGGATATTACCCGCGTAAAAATGTGTATTCTTAAACTAGTTACCGCCCTTGCTTTACTTCTGAAAACCTATGCCTTAGAAACCAAACATAAAAAATGTGTATCGGTTTATCTCACTAGTCCCATTAGGGGCCATCCATAAATTACGTCACACGTTAGGGGGGAGGGAGGAGGTCGATGAAGTGTGACATCGTATGACAAGGGGTGGGAGGGGGTCCTAAATTTCGTGACGTCATATTTCAAAATCGAATAATTGGTATGTATAGGTAAATATTAAAAAACTTCTAGCCGTAAAATTTCATAATATGTGACGTCACACTAGGGGGGGGTCTCACAAATGTGACCAGCTGTGACAAGGGGGGGAAGGGGTCCAAAAGTCATGAAATTAGTGTGACGTAATTTATGGATGGCCCCTTAGTTGTCCCGAGTGAATAAGCCACCTGACGGAAAATGATCATCGTCGCCATGAACGTCAATAAAAAAGACACAGACATGCAATATTTCTGTTATCTTGCAAGTTGCTATGTATCAGTTGAAACCGCACCGAGACCAAACGCACGACAGACGTATAGAAAATATTTTAAAAATAATAATTTGCACGAAAACATGTCTTAATAAATAGCCCTAAAAGATAGTTCTCAAATCTCAATCTCTCACATATAGGTACAGACACGGATCCGTTACATTTTATTTTCTGTAGGTATAGATGTAATAAATATTGTATTCGTGCACGAGCCAGTTGGTTTTAGATTGCCTTGTCGTTACTCCTATAGGGACAGTCTCGTATTTTGTATTCAAGAAACAGCCAAACATCTGTCAAGAGATTACCAAACATCCGCATCAAAGGGTTCTGTCCTTTTAATTTTATAGTGAAATAAAAAAAAATGATTTACTCAAATTACTCATTTTGGCAGCGCTCAGAACCCGGCTGCTTGTGTTGTTCCTAAAGCATAGGCTACCACTACCGCTATTGGCAAAATTTTCTGAACGCTTCCGTGCTCAAGAAAGCAAGAAAAGCCGTCCCGTTGTTATCGTAAAAGCAACAGCAGTAATTAAGCCGTGTCGGAGGTCTTCGGGCGCAATGAAAACTGTTAACACTTGACCACTAACCCCTCCATCAATCCGGACTGGAGCAACGTGGAGTATGCTCTGGGCATCCTCAAGAGAAGGGACTCGAGCTCAGTATTGGGCCAACTATTTGAAGCCACTCATTTTTGATTCATCATTCATTTTTCTTTCAGATACTTGTTATTTATTATATCATTTGAAATAATGTTTAGCACAAAGCGCCAAAAACACATTTGAATAAAAACTACTGATAATAAATATTAATTCCTATTTTTAAAAATTTAATACATACTCTGTATGTGCGTGCGGTATAGTTTAGTAGTGTTTTAATTAAGTAACCTCTACTAATTCAAATACGGTGACATATCAAAATTTGGAAAAAATAATATTTAGGACCTATTAACTTTCCTATTTTTTACACAACACAATTAATTTAAAAATGAGTTCAGTTCAAAAAACACAAAAGTCGTAAATAAATACGAGTATTTTGTCGTTGCGACTTTAAGACCTCTTATGTGTTATGTGCCACTTTTGGCAAAATCGCTTTTTTACGTCAAATGATTCTACATTTTGAAGCACTATCGAATTCAAAAACTCTCATGTGTGTACGACGGTTCCATCGTAATTTAATCACCAAATTCCAAATCACCTATGTGCTTGCTAAACAAAGCTTTATCGGTTTTTATCGATACCCTCAAAAAGCTGATTTTTTACACATAAGAGGTCTTAAAATCGCAACGACGATTTACAGTTTACATTGTAATAAAATATTTATATTGAGTCAGCTGTAATACGTCGTGTATTACAGCTGACTCAAGTAGTAGGTATAGTGAAATAAAATACTTGAGACACACAATTTACAAATTGGATAATGTTATGCAAGATTCTTTTAGATTTAACTGTTCTCTGTACATCCTGAAGGTTGACTGTTAACACTCTTTGGGGTTCAATATAGATTAAATAAATAAATAAATTCTTCAAAAGATCAATCATGGTTATCTGACTAAGATTTTTTGCTTTAATAAGAAATTTGTTTACGATTGTAATGTTTCGCACGTTTCATAACAGTACGTAATTGTGCCATCTGCTTTCTATTATCTGCAACTAGGTCGGATGATCTTACTGTGATGTCTGTAGCAACACTCACTGAGAAAAACCCGTGTTTTTTTTCCGCAGCGTTCTTCAATAAATAAAACAAAGGTATAGTATAGCTGAAAACCTCTGAAGGCTTTCCAAGTAGACTGCAGAACGCTAAAGCCACACGACCCTAAATGTATTTCCATCCATATGGAGCAAAGGAGCAATTCATTTTAAGCGTTCGTATATTACAATATAACTCACGTACTTCATAACAATATTAAGTACTCAAGGCTTACAAATAAAATTTCCATTTTTATTTTACAAAAGGCATAGTTACAATTTCTAGCCACCGCATGACACTGCTCGATATTGCCACCAACAGATTTAAAATATTTCATAGCTAAAGGTAACCCTGGCCACATCAATGAAGATCTTCAGGATTAAACATAGTAAACCTTACGACTTTCAACAGGAGTGGCCTGTAAGCTGGTCTTTTCTCTTTATTTTCTTTTCTGTCGAATGACACTCAGTTATAAGATTGTAAAGAATGTCATTACCTACGCCTGTTAACTACGCTTGCTTTCGCAGTGCCCTAGGCGTTTCTCTTAGAGGATAAGTCGATATACAAAAGGAACATTAAAAACTCCTCACTCATTGTTCCGCAAGTCGTACCATGGGCAGGAGGTACCCTTAACAAAGGTCATACATTCAATATAACGTGTATTTAATAACAAAGGTCATATCATAGCATCATCACATACTATGTTCCAACGAGTGTGAAAACGACGGTTGACAATATTACAATCAGACAAATTGAGTGTAGTTTGCTAATTAATGATGAATGAACGTGAACTATTCTAACTGTGTCAACTATTCCAGAGGTTATTATTTGTTATTTGTTATTTATTAGTTACTATGATTAATTGATATTCGAACAAGCTTTTAATTTCATAAAATTCCACAAATTGTTAATATCAGCGCAATATTATCAGTGTCCTATTTTTTCTTATAATTCTTATAAAAAATGTAATATCAGAACTCGCAAGTATAATAGAATAGTCTGATGAATAATCCGAAATTCGTTAATATCAGTTCTGTGAAAAGCAATTTATGAAGCAAGTTCGTTCACCTCTCCAATGTTTATGTAAGAAATAGTCAATAGATTATTCGTTCATGATGGTACCCATATCGCGATTTAGTACAATAAAATAACGATTCGAAGCCAAAGTTGTTAAGATTTCTATGGTATTGGATTAAAAAGAATTGAGAACAAACATTATCCTAATATTTCTTTTATAGATTTTAATTTTGTTCGAAAACTGTTTCATTGGAATGTAATCCGTAATGGATCCCCATAAACTCAGGGCGATCTCTTCCCTTCCTGTGTTAGGAAAAAAATGTACATTCTGCAGTAAATTTTAAGTTTAAAGGATACAGAAATAATATCGGTTATAGTATAACAGTAGTCCTCTGCTCTCTGGATGTAACATTCCATGATACTGATAAATAATTAATTGTAAATACTAGTTGATACTGTTTACTTTCAAGAAAAAAGATAGAAACAAACAAACACAAACAAACAAACAAACATTTAGTCCGACATAGGCATTGTAACAATGTTTAAAAATTGGTGGTATATTTATTATTTATACATATTATACAACAATTTTAATTGCGATAAGAGTTGCAGCTACCAACATGTCGGAAAAGTGTCGCACTCAGAATACGGTGCAGCAAGTGTACTTTCTACGTCTTCTGTTTTTCAGTGTAGATCAGCGAGCAGCACTTCATTTACTGCACTTGTACTTTTTAAATACACACCTAATTGAATTTCATTACAAATCATGGAAAAACCGTAGAATTGAAAACGAGTGAGCTATGAGTGCTCTTTACGTTCGCGTGTGTTCTCTCTAGTATCTAAATTCTAAAGTAATATTATAAAGGAGGAAAGTTTAGATTTTTTGTTCATTTATTTGTTGGTTTGTTTGTAATGTATAAACCCAAAAGCAAAACTACTGACCATTTTCAAAAATTCTTTCACCAATACGATTGCTCTATTGTTCCTGTGTCACATAGGCTATGTTAGCTTCGACTCATTAATAGCCCACTATTGAGCACGGGGCTCTCCTTTTGAGGAGATCTAGAGAATACTCTACCACGCTACTCCAGTGCGGATTGGTGGGGGGTTTGTGGACAACCCAAGTTTCAGAAGTTTTCATGCTGCACGAGGGCCTCCTACATGGCTCAACGAGTTCAACGACAGTTATCTTACGATAACAACCGAGATCGACGATTTTACCTGCCCTCCGTAGCACGAAAGCGTTCTTTATTACCGGTAACTAGATTTATTACCGGTCACCCATCCAACTACCGACCGCGCCCGATGTTGCTTAACTTTGTCGATCACTTAAAATCGACACAAGCCGCCGGGCTATGAGCGCTTCATACATAGGTTATATTTTATTTTAAAACATATTAAAAATCTATACGAAAACCGAAGCAAAGCGAGGGCGGTTACTAGTTTACTATATTTCTAGTTTAACGCTCTGACGTCGTAAAAGTGGACGATAACTGGAACCCCATTCGGTTTACTACATTTATTGTCAATATTTTAAACGTAGTAGGTTATTGATGTTCCCACATAAAGATGTCGCCAGTGTATATGCGTGATCTATCGTCAAAATGTAAAAATTTGGTTTGTATCTGTAAATGACATAGGATAAGCAATACAATGATAAAAGGGCCGGGCCACCTTTAAGGTGATCATCGACTTTGACAATTTCTTGTTACAAAGTATGGTTCCTAATCTTTAAATATGTTAGGTATGTTAAGTTGTTCCTTGGGAAGCTGGTAATTAAAATTGATTATAACTATAATCATATTTTATTTCAAAAAGAACTGTAATGTAATAAACATAAAGAAGGGGGTCAAAAGTAATATGATTGGCACTTGGTGTATAAATTGATATTTTCACGTTATGTTGAATTTTATCCCACCAATTATGACATATTAACCAAAACACAACTTTTGACACAAGAATAGAAATCACATAATTTTAATAAAAAGAAAACAATGAATATCGTTACTAAATACTTAATTCTTACGAATTTCGTAACAAAATCTCTTTCACTGCAGTCGCCGCATAAGTATTTTTTATTAGGTTTACTAGCTGAAATTTTAAAAACTACTAATTACGTTTGAGAGCATTATTAACACATCCATATAACAATATTTTTTCATGCCTCGTAAACTAAAACTACTTTTAATAAATGGATTTTAAATCAAAGGGCCAATTAATTGAAGGGGGGCCAACATTACTACTGCTTACCCTAAAATACTCCTATATCAATGTGTGTATATGAAAATAAAATTAATACATATTTTTCTGTGTACCGGCAAAGCATTTATTATATAGTGAAACAAAAACTTTGTACCCCTTTTACGAATATTACTCTTACAGAGGAGGGAAAGGAGGAAAATTTGGCACAGTTAAAGTCTACGTGGACAAGGGTGTGCAGAAAGCTAATATTTTTATAAAATATACATTACAACGCACATTAGAACCACACTACAATGCCACACACACACAAGCACAATATACACAAATTATCTATGTGAAGTTATCTTTGACCTTTGACTCAGAATTACGGTCAATTTTTGACCGCAGAGCATTAAGTATATTACAATAGGCAAATTTCAAGATCATGGTTATATTCTTATAAATATTACTATGTGCGTCATTGGAAATATTGGAATAGTATATACAATCTGCTAAGTAGTGAATGATATATGATCTAAATATCTACCTGGGTGATTAATACTTAGACGATATTAGTGTTGTTGACCTACATTTATAGTCATGAAGATTTTTCCTCATCTTTGCCGTTTTCTACATATATTAATTGTCAATCGCCTACTCAAAATATTGCCGGCTGAACAATGAGTTATGTACAGAATGCCTAGGCAATGTTTGAAATAAATTTTACTACATACTTTTTCTCACCGTTTGTCATTCTAGTTACCGGATTAACTAAACATTGAGTTACTATTAATCCCAATTTATGTTGAAAATATTTGATTAGGTCTAGGGGACATCCATTAATTACGTCCCACGTTTGACAGAGAGAGAAAACCTAGTGTGACAGGGATGAGTCATGAACCTTGTGAATTCATATACAATAATATCAATCTAAAATAAAAACTATAAACATCAGTCCTGACAAAAAATAAATTGTGCCCATGGACATAAGTTATATTTAATTTGTTATTAACGATTTGTATAATTTATGGATGACCCCCTAGACCTGACTTTTAGCTACATCCATAATTAGTGTTATTTCTGTTTAAAGTGTAACAAAACAATAGGTTAATTATACGATTATAAATAGGTGAAGACAAAAAGCCGGAAAATAGCAAAGAATTGAATAAAAGATTTCAAGCATTTATTATACTAGGTAACACATTGTTGATTGTTATATAAGTGCTAAAAATAAAATGAGGTTAAAGTTATTTCTAGGCGCAAGGTAGATACATAAGTACCTACCTAATTTATTAATGTCTTTGTAAAATAAATGTAAGTTCTAACAAAAAGTACAATTAGATGGAAAATTAGTTTGATCGGAGACTTTAATAATCTCATTGATGAAGTCGAACGCCTTATAGTAGCTATAGCCAAATCGATTCATTACGAAATATTGAGTGCTGATTGATTTGGCTAGCTGTTTGCTTTGGATAAACCGTTCCGAAAGACGTCATCTGGAATTATACTGCAACTAATACAAACAGAGACCTCACAGTAGCCGGTGTATTGGGGCCAATCAAAGGGACTTTTAGGGGATAGTCCATTTTTATTAGAAGATTAAGTAAGATGACGAAATCATGATATATTTTATATTGTTTTATTCATAATATGATATTGTGATATTATATAAAAAAAACATAGAGAAAAATCCGCTGATATTAAACGAATATTTTATACTCCACAATGACCAACTTATTTAAGTAGTTGTAATTTTGATATGATTTTTGTGTAATGTACGATTGTAATGCCGGTCTGTCAATCCTACGCTCTACTCTTCGATGATTATTCGGTTCCACCTTATTCATTTAAACATAACATCAAAGACGATGTAGAGCACTTACCATTACCACTTTGAAATGGTAGTGTATGGTAAGTGTCACCGTCTCTTTTGGACTTAAGATATAAATCCGTGAAATAGAATCGGAGTGAAACTTTTAAGCACATTCACATAAACTACATAAGGCTTCCCGCCCACGTCCGATAAATAATCGGTGACCGATTTTTTGTAGGAGAAAAATAGAACGTACTGATAGCAATAGTGTAACGCACACGTCCTACAAAAAGTCGGTCAGAAATAATATGGAAGAAGAAATCGGCCCGATTATCTCTCCTACAAAAAGTAGGACGTGGGCGGGAAGCGTAAAGTGAACTAATTTCAACATTTACAAGCCACTGTATTCCTAAATGGTAGTAGTCACAAATTATTTAGAAGAAAATTTCGTATTTGATTCATGATATTAAATTATTTTGTACTGTCGTCTGAGTTACTTTGACCGCAAACTTTAAAATTGATATCATCTTATCTAATCTAAAGCTGAAAGCCTGTCCAATAGTTTTATGTTTATACTTAAGGATTAATTCAAGTTTTCGATCTCTACGAGGTACATGTATTTACATAAATGTAGTATATGAATAAATACAATAAATAAATCTCTTTCTGTGTTTGTTTGAATGTGGGTGCAGGTTTAGAAACAGGCATATGTTTCAGGCAACAATGAGCAACGATGGCCACCGTATCAAAATAAGTTAAATTAAATTATTTCATAACATGACGCAATAGAGTCCAGGACGTACTGTTATTTTCAGAACTCCTGTCAACTCTAGTGATGCCATGCGCCTCCCGCGTGCTCATATTACGTAAAAAGTCTGGTCAGTTCTATTATCATAGGATAGGAATATTAGGATATGAATAACAGGAACAGGAGTTGGTATTTTTTTGGAGCTTTTTATACAAGTATACTCATACTCATACACGGTTTTCTTTAAAAATGTTTTGTTTGGTCAGAAGCTACCGTCTGACAAACTTTAGTATTATAATTTTTTTTCAGTATATAAAAAAGTTTAAAGTCTATGATAACAAACGAATTATTAACGAGTTATTAAGATGTTTCATTGTTTTCTTAAGAATTCTTAAGAAAATTATAGTTAAACTTGATACCATTATAATTGTTTTTACATAATAACTTCGGAAAAAAATGATTTTTGATACAAAATAACAACAAAATAAAAAAAATGTGTGTGATAGCTCCGACGCATGACTGGAGTTTAACGCCATCTAGTTTGCAGTCGTTAAATCAGTAACAAGATTATCATTAGATGGCGTTGTTACTATTATAGTATATTATTATTATCTAGGTACGTTACGACTTACGACGACGACGATGATGATGATGATGATGATGTTTCACATCATTAGAACAGGATGTAACAAGATTATTGTTATCATTACGAATTACAAATATAACGCATAACGTAACTAGGGATTGCAATCCGGAAAACCCGATTCCGGTAATCCGGCCGGATCCGGCGTTTTTTACGCATACCGGATCCGGTCGAATTTACCGGATCCGGCGACCGGATCCGGTCACTCTAATTTTTGACAAAATAACCATCCTGTTGCTAGTGTAGATGCTGTAAAAGCCTGGTATAGATGTTGTTTTATTTTTTATTTATTTATTTATTTTTATAACTCCCAATCTGTCCTTACAGGAAACCCCAATTCGACAGGAGGGGAAATTTGGTACAATTATACATACAAATACATACAAATCTGCGTTAATGAACACAACCACAAACAAAAGAATAAGAAAAAAATAACAAATATGATACACATCGAAAGAACATAATATTATACAGTACTATTAAAAGTTGTGATTAATCTAGCATGGCATTCCGATATTCCTAACGTTCAATAAGGATGTTATGTACAACACAAATTACTGAATGGATAAATTGTAAGTTATAAAAGTGTGAAATTATGTTCTCGTTAAAATTAATTCTTGTTTATAATTTGTAATATTTGCCCTAAATGGATGTAGCTGTAAGCTGTACATGTATTTCAATTGATGCGCGATAACACTACAACAGAAAAACGCCCTTAAACATATTATTATGAAGAAGTGTAGTAGTATACATGTACACTTGTTATTGGCCCCCTTCTTAAAGAAAATAAAGAGAAACAAATACAGCAATTGATATACATATACGTATTTTTTAGAAGATAAGTTGTATTGACAATCTGTTTTACTTGTAATTAAAGTTACAGTTTTCGGACTGTTTACATCCAGATGCAGGTATAATATAGGGTGGCGCAAGAGTCATCATTACCCTATCGGAAGATGCTATATTTTTTTCAAATGGCGGTAAATATCAGTTTTGCTGTGACATTTGTGTAGAAAACAGATACAAAATACACGTCAATAAGACATGAATCGCTATACTCCTCAAAAACACTGAGTAATCATAATAATCTCTCGTTTTTCGTCATTTGCACTATCCGGCATGATCGCCCGTTTTAACCGCTTTAGACTTATTTTGGGTTCTTGGTGGGGTTTCTTGAAGTCACGAGCTTATGTCAACAAGCCTCAGATTCTTGAAGCCCTCAAAGAGAATATCCGTCATAAATGCGAAAACCTTTCGCCAAAAGTTCTGGCGGGAGTGATGGAAAATGCCATAAATCGGGACCAAACAGGCCCGATTCTAGCGGCAGGCACTTGGCTGATATCATTTTTCTTCTTAATGAAAACAAATATTTAGACATGAAAGGAACACAATCCAATAGCTTAACTAAAGTTTTTCGTTTATTAAAAAAATACAGTCAAAGAACTTCGAATGGCAACTTTTGCGCTTCCCTATATTATTATGATAATCTAGCTGAACCGTAGCCACTTCGCTGGGCGTCAAACATTTTTACTTCTGATGAAGTAAGAAAAAACATATTATTAATCACAGTAAAATATAGCCTATCTCACTAAGGAATAATGTACCTTTTTATTGGTGTAATTTTTTTTAAATTACTGCAATAGTTTTTGAGTATATCCATTATAAAAATTAAATAAAATATCAAAATTTTCTTCATAATAATATTAAGATGATTATCATTAGGTGCTACAGCTTTATTCAGGCTCGCATTTGCGTTCCTTTATTATCCAAAAAAAAAATATTACCTCAATAACAGTATTTATTGGAACGAGAAGGAAAAATTTTGATCACGTGATCAATCCGGTCGGATCCGGCCGGATTGGTGAAAATCCGGTAAAATCCGGCCGGATTAAAAATGACACCGGATTGCAATCCCTAAACGTAACGGAGAAAGTTTGATTTTACTCCTCATAAAATTTCATACCGCGGGCTTAATATGAAAATCGATTCTAATGGAGTTATCTTCCAAAAAATTTAATCCTCATTTATAATTTTTTTCCTTATTCAAACTCATAAATTAAGTAAGGACTAAAACCCACAGTTGAAAAAATTATAATCAGCAGTAAAACATTGGTGGGTTGCAGACATTTTCCCAATTAAAAACAATAAGGACATAGAACTATCTGGTTTAAAATCTGTCATCTCAGATTACCTAATGACCCCACGATTATATTCATAGATCGCCATTCAATTGATTGGACATAGCAGCCATCACGACTAAATTACTGTTAAAGTACTTAAAGTATAATTAAGGACTGCCATTATGTGTGTATCGAGAACAATAGAATATCGTAACCTTTTGGAAACCTTTCAATACTGTTAATTATAATGGTGCTAAAAATAGTTACTGTATACTCCTGTACAATCAATTAAGAAAAAGCTTTTCAGGTAGTATCATTGAAGTTTAATGTAGGTACTAAAGTACCAGAACAGACATCGCGAACAAAATTTGTGTCGCACCGGGAGGTTCTACTTATTTTCAAAATTGAGCCCCCGTCCTCCTTTCAAAATCAAACGAATCCATTTAATTAAAATTTTAAGCCCATTGGCGCCAATTCATAGGGATAAACATCGTGTTCGTGGTGTCGGTTCTATACGCTAGTAATAATACTTGAATGGGTGTTATCGTTATTTTACTAAGATTACAATTTCCCACGCAATTCAAATGAGGTTAGGTGTTAAGGATATTTTTTTCATCCCCGGAAATTGATCTGTTCCTATTTGTACATAAAATAATATTTTGCATAATTCACAACTTACGTATTCCTAAAAGTTTGGTATAATTTTGTAAGTATTATTATTAATCATTTGCTTTTCGAAAATTGAAAAAGTTAAAATAAAAAAAAAATATTTTACGGTATTTTGAAAGTTATTTAAAATTACGGGTTAATTTCATTGGAGTTAAACTTTAGTCCGATCAATTTAGATCAAAAAATGATAGTGAAGGTGCATAAATTCCCAACAAGCTGAAAATCAGTAAGGTTGTTCAAAACATAATTATAAATAAAAATTTAAGTTCCCCATCATTCCCGTGTATGGAAAAAAAATATTCAAGGTCAAAGGTCATAAAAATGAGTTTCTCACGATTTTCAGCAAAACGGTAAGTTTTATCATAAAGTACCCCAGACAAAAATTGTACATCATAAAATTATCTGTAAAAATGTATCAATACTTTTTTCCTACGAGCCAACGTTTCTGAGATATAAGGATTCAAAAAGTTGCAAGTTTTTATCGTCATAATATGCACAGTGACACGTTTACCCAGCTACCTCATCGTAGTGTACTTAGCGCGTTTTGAATCGTTATATCTCAGAAACGGTAGCTCGTAGGGAAAAAAGTATTGATACATTTTTATAGATAATTTTATGATCTACAATTTTTGTCTGGGGTACTTTATGATAAAACTTACCGTTTTGCTGAAAATCACGAAAAATTAATTTTTTTGACCTTTGACCTTGAATATATTTTTTTCCATACACGGGAATGATGGGGAACTTAAAAAAAATATTTATAATTATGTTTTGAACAATCTTACTGATTTTCAGCTTGTTGGGAATTTATGCACCTTCGAATGTCTAAATTGACCGGACTACTTGGAGTTCGTGAAACGTCTGATAAAAAAAGAACAGAAATGTATTATTTTTAAACGTAAGGTTATCTGAAATGAAGCGTGGGCAGCAATGATCTATATCTACTAATACTATAAAGCTGAAGAGTTTGGTTGAACGCGCTAATCTCAGGAACTACTGGTTCGAATCAGAAAATTCTTTTTGTGTTTGATAGTCCATTTATCGATGAAGGCTGTATAACATCATATATTTGAGTAGTTAATTTTTTCCACAAATTAACAAATTACCACAAATTAAATTAACTCAAATTTTTATTATATAAATTAAATTAAATTATACAAATTAAATTAAATTAAATTAACGCGGGTGAAACGGGGCACAGCTAGTGTGGGCAGGTTATTAACAGACATAGCACAGTCCACGACGAGTTAAGTTTAAAATCTTGTTTAACGCAGTCGTCCTGGGTAACTTTAAATTTCAGTACAACTTCGAGATCCTACTGTCAAAATTTAATTGAACCTAATCTAACCTAGTATAGATCTAATTTAAGCATGCATACGTTATTTCGATGAGGCCAAGGTCTAGACAAAGAAAATACCGTGTTCAGTTTTAAAATCGTGAATTTTATTTAAATCTGCACTGAAAATAGAACAATACGGGAATCGACGACCAATGTCAACAATATTTTAAAATGATTAATGTACTGAAGTAATTAATGAAATAAATTATCCGTGTTTACCTGTATTTATCTGTTAGATAGGAGCACGTGGAGAAATCACAAACAGAATTATCATAATAATATGATACCGACCTAGTAACAACTAAAGAAAGTTGAACCGAATGCAAAAATAGTGATGTGAAAATATGAACTCAAATTTCAAACATTCAAAATAATTTATTCATACATATATGTGTCACTGATACACTTATGCGTGTAGTTTTTTTTAATCTACCATGAACTGAATGTATGTTAAACTTTTTTGTTAAGTTTCCTTTATACTACACTTTTCGGACTTGCTTTAAGGAAATATAGTCGAATATAGTCTTTTGTCATTTCAGCCAGAATGGGTTATTCACAAGTAAATAAATAATAAACACACACAGGACATATCCGCTCGTAACATATGTATAAAATATAAAAGATATTTTATTTATACACTTTATTTTATACACTAATATAAAACACAAATGTTAATAATTACAACTTACAAAGTTGTAACTATAGGTATGTATTAAGACAATATTACCAAAGAGAGGACCAGATCTATACATACAAATAAATAAAATTGGAGTTCTGTTTGTAATATTAAAATAAGCGCTTTTTACTAAGTGCATTTGGATGTGTACACGGTACATATACCAAAACAACATTTTTTACAATCTTTGTCTGTCTGTCTGTCTGTCTGTTTGTTCCGGCTAATCTCTGAAATGGCTGGACCGATTTTGACGGAACTTTCACTGGCAGATAGCTGATGTAACAAGGAGTAACTTAGGCTACTTTTATTGTAGAAAAAATGTAGTTCGTTAGGCGACACGAAGTTCGCCGGGTCAGCTAGTTACAAAAAATTGTTTGGCAGTGCATCACGTAAGGGGGCATCCATAAATTACGTGAGGTATTTTTTAGCGATTTTCATACTCCCCCCTCCTTCCTGGTGGGATGTCGTGAGATTTTGCTCAACCCCTCCCCCATCCCTCTAATCTCACGTAATTTTTCAAAATATATTCTTCTGGCGTCTACATTTGACAGACTGGATGAAAAAAATCAGAATGTGTTTTTTATTGTTTTCATTTTGTGCATTTTGTTTTAAATGTGTAAGGTCCTATCAGTAGAACCACTTAGTTTAACACCATTTTCACTCAATTTTATTGTTTCTTGCGAAAAAAAAATTACGTGAGATTTGTCGATACCCCCCTCTCCCCAAGGTGAGATTCTGCTCTACCCCCTCCCCCCCAAAAATATCTCACGTAATTAATGGACGCCTCCTAAGTGTTTATCTGCATACCTGGACCAACTCCGAAGTCCTTCGTTACTTCGTTAGATTTGGCTCGAATCGAAGCAACTAAGCTAAGAGAAGAATATTTTCTTTCTGTAAACACATTCGTTTTGTAAAGAAATAACAGTTTTTATTACTGTACAATAAGAAGGTCCTCAACTATGCAAACTCGTTGACCTATCTATTAAAACTTTTAATTTATCCTTCTACAACGGCGGCTGCTACTAATACCTTTGTTAAACTATTTAACTTGACTCGGTGTAAAATTCAAGTAGAACTTTTGACACAGCTAAGGGACGTTCATTTTATCGTACCAGCCGCTTAAAAATGCTTCGTATTCTACGAAATTAGCACTCTATTCATAAAACCAAGACCAAATGTATTTTTTTTTAATGGAAAAAGATCAAGCGGACGATCCACCTGATAATAAGCGGCTATCGTTGCCCATGTAAAATGTACATATGCGATGCATCACTGATCCGTTGCCGGCCTAGAAAGAGAGATGAGAAAAAAATAAAGAAAGAACTGGTTCTCAAGCCCCAAACGGAACAAGACGAGTCGTTTGGCGGTAGACTCCAGCATGATGGTGTATGGTAGCTATCCAAGCCAATCAATTAAATGGCATTTTGGGCGACATAGAGTTATACAAATGTTGTAATAAATAACGTTAAAGTCACATACACCACTTCAATCAGAAGGCAACATAAGTAAAATAGCACATTGGTAAAACCAATCTTATAAGTTACTAGCTGACTCGGCAAACGTTGTTCTGCCAAAAATTTAGGGGTGGACCTCCCTTGACATTTAGGGGAATGAAAAATAGATGTTGTCCGATTCTCCACCCTAGCCGATATGCACGCTAAGATTCACGAAAATCGGTCGAGCCGTTTCGGAGGAGTTCAACTTCAAACACCGTGACACGAGAATTTTATATATTAGATATTAAAATAACAAAAATACACATGAACGCCGTATATCAGATACTTCCTCTATCCTAAGAAATAACACAAATTCTCAACACAATTATGATTTATTTTATGATTTCCTCAAAGATATGATGCAATAAATAAGATGGTCGTAAATGCCCAAGTCACTTGGAGAAGCACTTTATGACTCATAAAACACTTTACACTGCACTCCAAGATTATTACAGCTTTTAATCTCCATGCATTTTGTACCGTGACTGTAAAAGGACATAATAATTACATATGTGCTTTCTATAATGTCGGGTTTCCTGGTAATGTAGCATACATAATAGAATCCTACTAATATTATAAATGCGAAAGTTTGGATGTTTGGATGTTTGGATGTTTGGATGTTTGTGTTGCAATCACGCAAAAACGGCTGATCGGATATAGATGAAATTTGGCACACAGATAGTTTAATACCTAGAATAATATATAGGATACTTTTTATCCCGAGATATTAATCTATTCCGGAGGGAGAAGAAGTAAACTAAATGGTAATAGGAAAACAGTTTTGACGTTTGTCATCACAGTGACATCAGAAAACTCAAAACAGCTGATTGAGTGATTAAATTATAATTGGTTCATTGTTTTAATATGTTTATTTACAAACATATAAAAATTTGCGGTGAGGCACATTGTGATCATTTTTATCATGCAATGGAAGCTTTAGTAACCATCGATCTCGTGTAAAATCAAGTAAAACAAACACAGCATTTTTTACGCAAAATGAAGGCTGCTTACACATCAGCGTTTGTAAAGCGTTTCTAGCGCTAGACGCTTGATCGATGAATTATAAAAAAATAATAATTTTACGTTGAATAAGTATTCGTAGCTTATCAAGGTTTTTCCTAGCTCTAAATATAAATTGCAATTGAAATATTATATTATATCTTATCAGGTTTAATTAATAGCAAAAATATCAAAATGGCTGTCTGTAAAGTCTGTATACGGACGGAGATTTAACGTGACAACGTCTGTTTGTGGTATAAGTTTTTGGAACATAAGTTCACTAATTAGTCTATTCAACTCCGACGCCAGAAACGCTCGCGTAGAAGAGAGACGCAAGGCGCACGCCGGTCGAGCGAGCCTCTCTCTTTAATGCTGCGCGTGCATGGTAACGTTCCGGGAAATCTTACTTGGTCGTTACACAGTTTTCGTGAATGACACCTGAGTCAACCAATTTATAGACGTTGTCACGTCAAAAAATCATCAAATTTGGTTTTTAACATTCGTAAATATCTGCCTATATTTTTTCATTTACCTTATAGAAATAAATATAGATTTTTTTAACTTATTTGGCAAATCATTAATCACGTGTGTCGGATGAACGCGTACGCTTATAAAATCCTAGTGTGGTGTCGGCCTTATGTCAATTCGGCCTTGTCAATATTTCTTTATTTTTTTATTGCTGTGCATGCATATAACCAGTGCTTTAGCCGAACACTACAAACCTTAAATAAGTTTTTAATGAACAAGACCGTTAGTATACAATGGGTTTAGGTAGGAATAGATTCGTTGTTTAAGGAGCGATTTTCATGATTTTTTTATTGTACTGGGAATTTACTCAACTTGGTCAATAATTCTGGATGTTAAGAGTGAGCTTCTCAGTCGTAGGGAAGAACTGAATCGTGTTTAAATATGTTCGCTGTTGTTATCGTTGACATCGCAAGATGTGTGTCAGAGACGAAATATGACTCCTCAACGGAAAAATTCAAATAACTAAACAATTTTCAAACATATTTGTTGTTCGTAAATTTAAGGGTAAAATCTACAAATCCGTCATAAGACTTGTCGTAATGTTGGGCTACAAAGAAGATGGATGAGAGACGATTGCATATCATAGAGATATGAGAATGTTGAGGTGGATGTGTGGAGTGACGAGAATGGACTAAGTAATGAATGAGTATATTAGAAGAAAGTTTGAAAGTGGCAAAAATTACAAAAAAGTTAAAAGGGAACCGAATATCACGGTATGGGCACGAGATGAGGCGAGAGGAAACGCATGTGACGAGAAGAGTGATGGATATGAATGTGATGGATAGACGAAGGGGACGAGGACGACCAAAGAAAAGATGGATGGATTGTGTTACAGATGATATGAAAGATAAGAGAGATAGTGTAAAGATGACGGCTGATAGGGAAGTGTGGAAGAGGAAAACATATTGCGCCAACCCCAAATAAAATTGGGAAATGGGCAGGATGATGATCAATGTTAACACTGTAAAACCAGACGCATAGACAAATAGATTTTTTGAAGTGAAAACTTCTTTAGTACGGGGGTGATTTGAAATTCGATGAAACGAAACTGTCCAGTGGAGACTGGAGTTTAGTGGAGATGAGTTGAGTGGAGACTGGAGTTGAGTGGAGACTGGAGTTGAGTGGAGACTGGAGTTGAGTGGAGACTGGAGTTGAGTGGAGACTGGAGTTGAGTGGAGACTGGAGTTGAGTGGAGACTGGAGTTGAGTGGAGACTGGAGTTTAGTGGAGACTGGAGTTGATTGGAGACTGGGGTTGAATGGAGACTAGAGTTGAGTGAAGACTGGAGTTGAATGGAGACTGGAGTTGAATGGAGACTGGAATTGAATGGAGACTGGAGTGAAGTGGAGACTGGAGTGGAGTGGAGACTGGAGTGGAGTGGAGACTGGAGTGGAGTGAAGACTGGAGTTGAGTGGAGACTGGAGCTGAGTGGAGACTGGAGTTGAGTGGAGACTGGAGTGGAGTGGAGACTGGAGTGGAGTGGAGAGTGGAGACTGGAGTGGAGTGGAGTAGTAAAACCTACAATTATCATCTTCCCGAAATTTTATTCGTCTCATTATCTTGAAAACAAAATTTTTGAAGGTTTCACTTCTACCACGTTATGTGTGAATAGCACACATTTTATTTTTTTAAATTGTAAGTTAATGCTTGACTACAATTCCACCTGATGGTAAATAGCGATGTAGTCTTGGTTTATTATAGGATCTATTTAGTACATAAATATACATATATATTTTCATAGTTACCATTCATACTTTAAGTATGATAATGATCATGTTTCGCGATGACCCGCGATGATCGTAAGGAAAATACTTAATTTGGCATACTTTTAATTTTAAATCATAGTTTAACGATATAACAAACTGCAACTTCATCTGCGTAAATAAGGTCCACAGACAAATAAATCTTATTTTTGACTACGGAATCGTGTAATTTTTTAGCGATATAATCGATATGGCTAAGACGCTATATAATTTTTAGCTACTAAAAGATATGCATGGGGCAACCTCCCTCTTGCCACTCTATGGAGTACATAAAACACTGAGTCTCTTCGTTTCGTTTCGTTTCAATGCCCTTAATAAAGATGTCATATTATATGGAAGCATCCACTAAATATACCGATGTTATTTAAATAATGATATGGTTCGTTTGTGTTACGTTTGTGTAAACGTAACTATGTTAATGGTTCTGCTGTTTGTTCTAATTGCGGAATAACTTTATAGTTTTCCTCCAGTTTCCTCGCATCACAAAATTTACACGCTTTGGTAATTTTATCCCTTTTTATAAGCTTTTAGCTACTGAGATTCGCGTGTTATGACTCGCTTCATACTCTAGCAACAGCCCATCTCCGTCATTCTGTTTCATGAGCATGTTGCTAACGTCGTTTACCTACCTGTTCCGGCGTAGCAGCTCTCAAGCTTGCTGAAATTATTCCTCACGACGTTTCCTTTGATTTTTATGACCCTTAAGCAGCTCGCTGGTACGCCAAATAATGAGCATGTTTCTGGTGTCGATGATGTGCCTGTTTAAGCAGCTCTTAAGGTAGCCTGCCGCTGAACTTCTTCCTCACGACATGCCCTATGATTTTTTCGAATTTTTAGCAACTTGCTAGAACACGAAATAATAAGCATGTTGTCGACATCATTCTTTGGGATGAAAAGCAGGATACTGTAAGTTTAATTCACAAACATCCAAACATCTAAACCTAACATCTAAATTTTAGTAGGATCTGGATCTAATTCTAAATTCTCGCGGACGAAGTCGCGGGTAGAAGCTAGTTTCTAATAAGTTTCATTCATAGAGTACATATTATACAGTACAGTAGGTGGTGGTTTCTTGTAGTTATACTTCTTTAGGCGCGTTATGAAATAAATGGAATAAGTCCACTAAGTTTAAAAGAAATCTGACTGGTTGAAGTGGGTCAAAATCAAGTTCAAAGAGAAGTTACAAACAAACAAATATACAGGTGAAGCTAATATAAAGCGTGTAAAAAATGATGAGAGTGAAATTTTAAGATTTGTGACACAAAAGGGGACGAAAATCGTGATTTTCTAACGCGCGTTTTGAAAACATTATTATTATTATATTTATTATATTGTTTTTTTTTTAATATTGTTAGAATATTGTTTTAATATAGTTTTTTTTATATTGCTTTTTTGAATTATTTTTTTGAATATCGTTTTTTTAATATTGTTTTTTAATGTTCTTTGTGAAATTTTTTTTGTAGCTTTTTTGATTTTTTTTTGTTTTTTTTTTAAGCCAAGCGAAGCGAGCCCATAAAATAGCCGACAATCTATGCATTCTTGTTACACCTTATATTGAGCAACTATTACACTTACTGATTTGGGCTTTGATATAGTATTTTCTATTCATGTCTAGATGTGTTATCAATCATAAAAATATTATTTTATCAACTTTAAAAAAAAATCATTAATTCGATTTTTATTGTATTACTAATGCCATCTATAGGAAAACTAAAAAATTAATTCCACGTAACTTCCCCTTCATGTATGTAAGTTTCCCTTCTGAAATTGTAGATGGCTCTGATTACATTTGTTCAGTGTTGTTTTATCGTACTATTTTATTTTCAGGATAATAATGTAATACAGTGTGCTTAGTACGAGTTTTATCTGACATAATGGCGGCGTAAAGTAAACGCACGTAAATTAAAATTTGTATGGGACGGAAAAGTGAAATAACGCTTACTGGCGAATCACTTGGTTTACACGTAAATAGTGCACACGTGCTATTCACTTTCTCACAGGCACTAAACAAACTTCGTCAGTTTTTGCGTTTAAAGCGTCTGACAATCCCTCTGGTCCATGAGAAGTGTCTGACACTTTATGATACTAGTTTAGAATAATATTCTACAAAATATATATAAAAATCAGCCATACTAATTTAAGTAAAATACCTAACTCTTATTTTTAGTTACCTTTCTCACCTGGTACCTGGCCAGGTATCACAGGGCAAGCTTCACAAACACGCAAGGTATTCAAAGTACACTAGACGCTACTGAGTAGTTAAGGTTTCATCCATGTAAAAATAAGTCACGTCTGATCGCTCTGGGATCTTACTCTTTATTAAAACATAGACGAGTAACTTACGCTAGAAAATGACCCAACGTAAAAATACACCAAAGTAGGCGGAGCCTAAAAATTACACCAGACGAGCTGTCAGTCTCTGTTTGGTCATGTCACAGAGAAGTAGTAACAAACATTCAACATTTATAGATATTTACCACGAAAATGCCGAAGTATGAAGTGAAATGATGTATTAATCGTGTAGGTATTCATCAAAAGAACACTGGAATCACATTTTACAAATGAATTTGTCCTAAATACGTGGGTTTTTATTTTTTTATTTAAATAATGACAAATATTGACAGCCGCCATGTTTCACTATACATTGCTTGATAGTTGCTTACAAAATATGTTTTAGTTATAATAAAACGCAATCAATATCGTTCTTTTCTGTTCGAACTTAATGGATGGTATATGCGTTATGGAGGCATCATTATCTGTAAAAATAGTTATTTAAGTTATGTTAAGTTTAGTGTACCTACTTACTACTTACGTAGTTTTACGGAAACAGCTCTTTTACTTTATATATATGCAAATGTCCAATTGGTTTGTCCGTACGTAACACTTATAATAATTGTAATAATGCTACATACATTGAATAGTGTAATTGTTTAATTGTGATAAAAAATCATACATTCAAAACTCTGTTCAGCATGGTGTATTATCGTCTGGTTATAGGTTCCCAAAAAAAAAACAAAGCGCAGGCTAGAATAGACAAAGGCAGTTCGGTTAGAAAGACAGGAATGTAATTGGGATCCTAAACATCAAACAAATCAAATAAACTCTCAATTATGCTCTGTACATTTTGGTAATGATGACTTCTATGAGTCCGAAATCGGAAATCGAGGGATATCTTCAAATTTTATAGGTATCTGTAGTGTTTGTTGTGCGATAGTTTCAATAAAGCTCGAAGATGGTCCCGTAACGATTACACGGAGAAATTAAATAATAACAGAATATTATAGGTAAACAGACTTCAAAATTGAAATCTGAAAAATAATACGTGTATGCAGGCCCTCAAGTATAGACACAAAGAAATGAAAGGCAGCCTGAATTCAAATTATTAAGTGTATAAACAAGCGAATACTTAATTATTTTTTCAGTTTAGAAATCGGTCTACCTATTATATTTTTATATTATTACTAGCTGACCGAGCAAACGTTGTTCTGCCAAAAAAATTTTAGGGGTAAGGGGATGAAAAATAGTAATTGACCGATTCTCCACCCTATCCTTCGATATGCACGCTAAGATTCACGAAAATCGGTCGAACCGTTTCGGAGGAGTTCAACTTCAAAAAAGCGTGACACGAGAATTTTATATATTAGACCAAATTTTTGTGTAACACTTGGTGACAGACCCGTAGTCCATATATTAGAAACGTCATTAAATATGCATGTTATATTTTAAGGGCACCTTACCATTTATTACTTATTTGTTTATTACTGCAGACACATCCCCGCGCTATGGCGCACTTTTAATTTAGAAAAGCCTGTCTATGGTTTGTACTCGTAAATCTTTGGTATAACTATAAACAATATTATTATTATTTTGTGGTTTTCAATTTGGTTTTTATAATATTTTTATTTGTGGTTTGGTGGACCCAACCTTAACCTTGAGGAATTGAAAATAATCATAAATATGTTTTGATTGCGATTACTAAAACAATACCGTTTCATGATATTATAAATCTTTAATAAAAAATTCTAAATTCTAAATGATAATTATTTGCTGTTCTTCATTTCGCATAACATCATCCTCCTGTGACGTACCATCCTTTCGTTGGTCGGAGAGCGGGCAAGCGCTATACAAATCCGATCATTACCGATTTTCCCCGACATTTTATTCTAGTTGCCGACGTTCCGAAAAATTATCTGTTTTTACTAGAAGTTATGCTTCTGTTTTTTATGTTCGCAGCTCTATAACATCATACATACGTGTCGTTCGTAGATGTAGGTCCAAATCGGCGCACGGTCGCGCGACTGACAAGAGGTCATCAAAATGCCATGAAAACGCACATAACTGGCCGTAAGCTTCGCGAAACCTCCTAAAGCACCGCTTTTTTGCTAGTGAAATTTTTTTTTGATCCCAAAGAAGTATAACTTTACACGCACGTACAAGTACACGTTTATGGTTTTTTTTCAAACTTTTAGTGTTTAGTTTCTCGACGAATCAAGTAGCATTTAAATAATGAAATTATTAAATATGAAAAAGACTATTTGCCTGCTAAACTTCATAATTATCTATACTAATATATAAAGAGGAAAGATTTGATTTTTTGTTTGCATTGAATAGGCTCCGAAACTACTGAACCGATTTTAAAAATTCTTTCACTGTTGGAAAGCTACACTATCCCCGAGTAACATAGGCTATATTATATTTTCAAAAAAATTAGGGATCCTTAATAAAACTCCAATAATGTAACCCAAAGTGTAAAACAATAAGAAAACCGAAGCAAAGCGAGGGCGGCTGCTCGTTTATTATAATTTGAGTATTCAGGTTCGACAGCGTGTATGACTTACTCTTTTTCAAATATTTTCTATCTCTTAGTACAAATATACATACAAATCCACATAAAAATATTTTGCTAAATTATTTTGACCTTAACGTCGTATGACGTATCACCTCAGAATATTGCAACTATGTTTTGTTTTTTTTTTCTAGGACACAACTCGCTGAGCTTATAAAAACAGACCTCGAACGAATGAAATGGGTCACGTGAAGTCATTCGAACAATGAATTTAGCTTTCATTAGTCAGACTTTATTAGACATCATTGGACAGCTAAAGATACCATCTTTTAATTATATTCGTGGTCTTCGTGGCTACCAAAGGTTACAACGTAATTGCATGTCGCGCGGTATACTAGATACTCATAAAGTGATTAGCAAAGATAGATTACCATATAGCAGTTAATCCGTTTTTAATTGAGCAAAGAAATTGTGTACCTACTCTTCGGCTAGGGAATATCATTGGGCTAGGGCAGTGGTCGGCAAAGTGCGGCTCCAGAGCCGCATGTGGCTCTTTAGTTCCTTAAGTGCGGCTCTGGCACAAATATCCACGGAAGGCTTAATATAAGTTACTCTATGGGCTTAATAATATTTTAATAAAAAAAAAAACATAAACGTGTACTTATTTATATACGAGCGTGAGAAGTTATACTAGAACTTGGAATCATGCCTAAAATTAACACCATACAACCCTGGCTTACTTAAACTTTCCAAGGAGATGCAAGCACATTGTTTGCATTAATAAATATTTATTTTATTAAGTATGAAATTTAGTTTTATTTAGTGTAGGTACTACTTATTTAGTGAAACAAAAGTTTACTAAACAAGCAGATTTGGCTCCCAATTTTTTTTTAAATTGTTATAATGTTCATATTTGGCTCTTTGGCTAATAAGTTTGCCGACCACTCGGCTAGGGCATTAGAATATTAAGTTCTGCGAAAAATTATTTTCGTAGCTATGAAAATTGTGCTTGTTGGTTTTGACAATATGTTATGCGAAAAGCGGTTTATCAAGAAATTAAGCGGTGATGCGGATGAGGACAAAACATTTTTCACCAACTTTTGAATCTTGACACTATTGAAATGTTTTCTCTTTTCTTTTTTAAGGTTTTCATTTCGTAAAACTTTTTTTCAGTTGTCTACTATATATCTTCGTCTTTGGGTCACAAAAAAGCACATGAGTACCTTTTAACTCATTAGCTCCAGTAGTTTCGAGTAAATCAGCCGTAAAAGGCGGACAGATGAGTGATCCTATAAGGGTTCCGTTTTTCGTTTTTTTGGTACGGAACCCTCAAAACTAGGAAATAAAGCGACTTCCTTGCCGCTTCTTCTTTCGGGACACAACTTAGAATATAATTTCATTTACCTATTAGTATCTACTTATCACCAATTTCATCTTGATATACAATATCACGTATCCCAATATCATTCCGTATCGTATGGAGCATACGAAAAGCTCAACAACTGTACATAGTTTGTGTTGACTGACGTGTATGTACGTCCGTCAGTGTCAGTGATTTAAGGCCCGGTGCCAAGCTAGTGATGCGACACTAGCTGGCAAGTTGTCACGTCATGTTACGTCACGCGAATGGCCCCTGGCACTGTATTTACGAGCTAGATCGCACGTCAATTCCCATGGAACCCTTGCCAAGAGCTAAGCCTGAGCTTAATCAACTTGAGCTATTTAAACTTCTAAGTTAAGACTTCAAAAGAGTTTTAACATTTTTCTATGGAAGCTGTCATAGCCTGTATTTTGTTCTTTTGATGTGAAACATCTTTACGCGAGGGGTAAACCTGATTTTAGACTTGGTGATCGTGGCGATGCTTTTCAATGTTTCACATCTGTCAGCCGTCCCATGACAGCTGTTCTTTTTAGGGTTCCGTAGCCAAATGGCAAAAAACGGAACCCTTATAAATTCGTCATGTCTGTCTGTCTGTCTGTCTGTCTGTCCGTCCGTCCGTCCGTCCGTCCGTCCGTCCGTCCGTCCGTATGTCACAGCCACTTTTCTCCGAAACTATAAGAACTATACTGTTGAAACTTGGTCAGTAGATGTATACCGTAAACCGTGTTAAGATTTTCACACAAAAATTGAAAAAGAACAATAAATTTTGGGGGTTCCCCATACTTGAGAACTGAAACTCAAAAATTTTTTTTTTCATGAAACCCATACGTGTGGGGTATCTATGGATAGGTCTTCAAAAATGATATTGAGGTTTCTAATATCATTTTTTTCTAAATTGAATAGTTTGCGCGAGAGACACTTCCAAAGTGGTAAAATGTGTGTCCCCCCCCCCTGTAACTTCTAAAATAAGAGAATGATAAATCTAAAAAAAATATATGATGTACATTACCGTACAAACTTCTAACGAAAATTGATTTGAACGAGATCTAGTAAGTAGTTTTTTTTTTAATACGTCATAAATCGTAAACCGCAAAAAACATCGATCAAAGTTACAATGAAGTACAAGAACTTTTATATTATGTTACTTGCTGCTACGGAACCCTTTATGGGCGAGTCCGGCTCGCACTTGGCCACTTTTTTTTGTTTTTAAGTTGCGATGCCCGTTGAAACTGGTATTTAAATACGTAATACATTTATTTGTTGCATAAATATATAGTGCAAATAAAATACAATGAATTTCTTCATGTAAATGTTCCTCAACAACATTTCAATTTATTACTTTACATATTTATTCTTTGATTTAATTTATATATCAACATTTATTATTATAGAACCTAATAGCCGACAAACAAGCTGACATAAACAACACCAAAGGCATCACTGATGCGCTGCCGGCCAAGAAAGAGAAGAAAAAGAAAGAAATAATTGTACAATGAAACACATATTCACACTTTATTTAGCCTGCTGGTTTATGAAATTTTGTGTAAGTATCTTCCTATCATACTTTATTTATTTTTAAAGATTATTTTATCATTTTGATTCAAAAATAATAACAGCACCTTTATATTAATATCACTATTATGATGGTGGAATCTAATAACACAAGCAACTAATTTTAAAACCCGCAAGCAATTACTGTGAGTCCATCTAAATTACTTAAATTGGTATTGACGGTTTTTTTCATAATATCCCGTATCATACTCATACACAAAACACAAATACAAAAGCTAATTTCAAGGTGCAGTTTTAATTTATTCATAGCTTATTGATTTTCACTAAATATCTCCAGTTGATAATATCCTGTTCATAAAGTATCGCCGACATTTTCGTGATCTTAGTTTTAAAGCGAATATTCTTTACAAACCAAATTTTACAGCACAAAGCTACAAAATGTAAGAACAACACTTCGATATCGTATTGGCGTGTTAGATCGGCGAAACGATAATGAAAGCATACTGTTGCCAGTAAAATAAATTACTTTCATGAATACGACAATATGACGGGAGTTTTTATGTCTCTGGGAAACTGGCTTTACATTCTGATTCGCTTTTATCGCTTTTCGTTGCCGCAAACTTATAACAGCTAACGAACCCATTCAGTATGGCACGGCAAGATTTAAACTCTTCAGGTTTGATTTTTAAAGATATCCATATGTATCTCCAGGGGTCCATGAGAACCTACAATGGGTCTGTCTGTGTGAGCGAAAAAATAAAAAGGATCCCCAATTGTATTCGATTCCCCCATTGGATTCTGATAAAAAGAAGAATGCCATTAGATTTAAAATTCACGTGCATAAGTGTACTAGTGACACCTTAATGAATAAGTAATTTTGAATTTTGATGTCAAATTATGTTTCACCACCACTGTAAGTTACTACACTGTACATAGTATGTAAGTTACTATACTTACTACATTAGTGGCCCTATACCGTTTGATACTTCTGTCGCGCGAAACTTAGTTGATGGCTTTTACTGATTTTGTTTGTGATAGACGTCGGCTAATGGAATAAAGGTTTGGAAGGCTTAGCAAACTTTGTAATTGTTTATCGCTTCTTGACACCCATCTCGCCAGTAATGGAGCTGGGATTTTGAATAAATCTACACAATACGGCCCTCCCTGCTGAAGTTAAACGAGACACTTCGGCTCATTTCTCAGGGCTACGTTCATTTGTTAATTTTTCTAGGATTCTAGGGTTTTAAACTCGTTGAAAGATAGGATTTGTATTGTTATTTAAATCTGTTATCGTGTTCAAGTTGTTGTATTAATCTTTATGTTTATCTACTCGTCTTTCACCTGCAATTTTTTTAAATTTTACGGGAAGAAAATATTAACACACGTAGTTTGATGTCAAGGTGAGATCTATATTTTTCTATAAGTTATGGCTTAAAAGATATTCAATACTGTATTACCTTGTAGTAAATGTTGTCAATGTAGCTTTGTTAACCTTCCAATCAACGAATATACCGTTATTTCAACATAGCCAGAACACAAAAATAAATGTTTCGGCATACCATCACATAAACTGAACCTCCCCTGAATTATTAACACCTCTGACAGTTTAATTTAGCAAGGCATCCTCTTAATTGTCTCCTCTTGAATTATATAGTGCGTAATTCACTGAAGGACCTCCTACTTGGCTCTTCACGGTTCAAATAATTCTGTTGGCCTGTTTCAAGTCCGAACCAGTTCATATTATATCCGATAAGGCTCGTTGATTTTTTTTTAAAGGAACATAAATTTTTCTGTAGTCTTGTTCTAGCCATGATATTGTTTTTTAACGGAGTTAAAAAAAGGAGGAGTTTCTCAATTCGACTGTGTGTGGGATCTTATGTGTGTTATCTCATAACTTTTTGCTGGGTGTACCGATTTTGATGTTTCTTTTTATATTCGAAAGCTGGTGCTTGACGTGATCCCATTTAAATTTGCCCGAGATCAGACAAGTATTGTTTTAGTTATCCCTAATTTTGATGTCGGTTATTTTTTGTCAATAATTATTATGAATATAAAACCTTATGTTATCTTTCTATCTTAACACTGCCTTCTGTCATAGAGCCTTCTGGGAAGTCGTGATAGCAAAATAATGAAGTGATTATAGCGCCGTGTTATCATCGTTGTGATATCGTTTAATGATAGAGTAAGAAAATAGCGACACATAAGCAATCCTTGTATTAACACACTTTGGCAACGCTTCATATACCGTATACACCCATTTTGCTCAATACTACTACAAAGAATCATGTGGTCCATATTTACTGAAACTATACTTAATTTACAAGCTAATTAACAGAAAACATAAAAATTTAATATAAGCATTTCCAACTAATTAAATTGGCGCGGGTGGCAACGCAAATAAAATCAGAACATTTTCCTTTAAATAAACTTACATTATACATTTTCGAACAAATTCAAGATTAATTAGTGAAACGAGAGTAATAATATTCAACATGTTCTAATTAATCTTATACTTCAGTCACCATTAAAAGCTAAAATTTACAGTCGAAGTCGAGCGGCCTGTTTTTCATAAAAGACATAAAAGTATGCAAAATGGCCGTAGGTTTACGAGTTGGTTGTGCCGGTTCGACTTGACTGGAAGCACTCGTCAATATGACGGGCTTAGCTTTGGCTTTCCGGTAAAGCACTGGATGTGAACGCACGTCCATCAGATTATTCCTACGAAAAAGTCATACGGTACTGCATGAAAATAAATTGTTTCAGTGTAAGAAAACAAAAAAAATATATTAATTGCAATTTCCTAAAATCTTATTGATATGATATCATTGAGATGATATTTGTAAACCAGTGACATTATGTAATTATGTCACTGGTTGTTAATAATTCTCAATTTTCAACTTCACTCAATTCAACTTTCCAACCACATCAATACTGATGGTATCTCAAAACAAAATGCTTTCACGTGTTACCGTGTTCAACTGTTGATGTTATCTCATTTCCAAGAAAAAATCCTTTCAGGTAAGTGTGTAGTTTTCCCAGTTCTAAGTTCTTGTTAAAAACTTCGCATCTACACATGAAGCTGAATGTTTCCTACTTTTCTGAATAAATTGCGAAGTTTTGCGAAGATTTTCTTTTTATGTTACAAAGATTTCAGTGTATCTTATAAAGACATCCTTGAACTTTCCGTAAATCCGCCTGTGTTTGCTGTATTTTACTTAGTTTTTCAAAATATTTGTTCTTTAAGTAGTGTTTCTGGTGTTAAGAATTTCCTTCTCAGTCAGTCAGTCACAACCCATAATAATTGTCCCACTGCTGAGCTCGGGTCTCCTCTCACAATGAGAGGGGTATAGGCCATAGTCTACCACGCTGGCTAAGGGCGGAATGTTAGACTTCACACATCTTAGAAAACATTATGAAGAACTCTCAGGTGTGCAGGTTCGCGATGTTTTCCTTCACCGAATCAAGTGATAATAAACTTCTAATACGCACATGTTAGAGGTGCGTGGCAGGATTCGGGCCCCAGAATTTCCTTGAGAATACCATTCCGACACCACGGACGACGCGATTTGCCTCGTCATTCCTTATGCGTGCTCCCGTCTTTGATGTCTTCATGAAAATACAAAGTGAATAGGATAAGTTAGTGTTCTCACTATCTAAGAATGACATTTGCACTTACTATTAGGTAGGATTGTGGTAAAGTATTAACTTATATCCTGTCATGTCATTGTGTGATTCGATCCTAGCAAGACAGGTACCTAATAGTTTTTTTTCTTTCACAAGAAGTTTTTAGTCTCGCGATACTTCAACTTGCCGTAAAGACGTTTACTGTCGCACACCTTGCCCAACCAAATCTGTAATCATTAGTTAAACAATAATAGAGATAAACCAACGTCTTAGCTGATCCAGATTGGGAACCATTTGCAGTAAATCACTCGTAGCTATAAATCGCCTCTGTCATTAGTAACTGTAAATCCCCTGATTGCTATTTAACTGGTTATTATGTAGATGTATAGGTATGGTACATAATATTGTACTTTTTACTACATACAATGCTACATGTACTACTAATTATCATGTACGGAGTACGATGAAACCCCATTATAAAACGCCACTCATAGCCTCACACTATGGTTACCTGTGACGACAATGTTTTGGATGGATCCGGATCGAATCAAATATCTGAAGATAAAAAAGCCATAGAAGTATAACAGGAAGGTGTCGATTAAAATCTGACATGTCGCAAACTGTATGGTTTCATCCCACCTCAAAAATGCCTCAACACGCCTAAAGAAGATTTCACTTCAATAATAATATAGGGTAAGTACTTAGTATCCCGAAAAACGCAGGAAAATTATTTAGCGTATTCCTCTTCTTTCTACCCGTCAAGGCGTGGGCGATGTCTTTGTCACGGAAGTCCAAGGACGGACGCTGACCACTTATCATCGCAGACACGTGTTTGGCGGCTATTTACATAAAAATACCAATCGTAACACATCAGTACTAAGTGGTGCTAATAGAAATAAATACGTGCAGACAATATAATACTTCTTAAATATACGTATTTATATTTTATTTCTACACAATAGTGAAGACAAGAAGAAAAACAAAGAAAACTCCAGTCACTAATGAAATTCGCGCAGTGTGAATACATTTTATGACTGATAGTTATAAAATTTAAAGCCTATTTGTTATGTAATTAGTGGACAATTCCCGTTTGCGACGTATGTTATTTCATCAGCTGTCGTATGGTCGTTTTCAATTATCTATCCGTACATAATCTCTTGATAAATAACTAGGTTCACTATAATTTTCGAACTTTTGGACAGATACTAGGCAACTGACGATTATGGATAGATAGAATATTGATAACAGCCGTTAAACCTGCTATAGTGTTAAATATTGATGACAATCTATGTAACTTCGCTCTAAAGGTCGCTGCATACGTAACGTGGACGGGACGTGGACGGGGCATAAATAAACGTGCGTGCCCCGTTCCCGTCCCGTCCATGCTTCCGTGGCGTATGCGCTATCGTTTACATTTTCTATAAAACGATGTTTTCAAAACGTCATGTCCCGAACCGTCCACGTTACGTATGCATCGACCTTTATAGGTACTTAGTCAAAGTTTTAACCCACTACTATTATGTGGAAACAACCTTCGCGAGAAACGACAGCTCAACCGCATCACTTAATTTGAAAATTTAAGCTCTTGACTCAATTAGTGTGGCTTCCGGTTCCTACTTTGGTACTTTGGAACGAAGCAAAGACGGCGTAAGTCGCTTGTGGCTACGTCATTGGGTATCCTAGGCTATTACTAATATTATAAATGTGAAAGTTTGTGAGTATGTATGGATGCTTGTTACCTACTATTTTACGCAAAAACTATGGAAAGGATTTTCATGAAATTTAGCACACAATTAGACCATGATCTAAAATAACATGTTGGGTAGTTATTTTGTTGAATATATTTGTTGATGCTAGAAGATCCGACCTTTAGTAAAGTCCGGTATAGACGTATTAAATAATTAAGTAGATAACTAAATTTTAACTAAATTTTAAGTAAATAATTTTTAGTGCGCGTCTAAACGTAATAATTTAGTAAAGCTCTTTAGTTCATACAATTCTTCACAACCTACTTAATTACTTAAACATTTTGGTAAATTTTAACTTAATTTTAACCAAAAAGTGCCTGTCCAAACGTGTTAAGTGATAAATACCGTCCACCTACTTGACAGAAAATAGAAAAATTTCTAAATTACTTGTTTACCTGCTTATTAAATTTTAACTACTAAATTATCCGTTTACACGTATTAATTTACTTAAAATTTAGTTAACTACTTAACTACTTAATACGTGTAAACCGAACATAAGATTTTAAAAGATCTATCAGTTTAGTGAATGCTTCTGTGAACACAGTAGTGATGATTTTATTGATTTTAGAGGGATATGGTTGGTTAAATATACCTACGGACAATATAAAAATAATCCGGAAAGGTCGGATAATACTGACACTGTGTTATAAGGGGCCACCCATAAATTACGTCACACTAATTTCATGACTTTTTGACCTCTCCCCCCCTGTCACAGCTGGTCACATTTGTGAGACCTCCCCTAGTGTGACGTCACTAAAACAGCATTAAAACAGCAGTTCCGAAATAGTTTTATTTCCATTAGTAGTTTTTTATTATTTACCTATTATACCAATTATTCGATTTTGAAATGTGACGTCACGAAATTTAGGACCCCTCCCACCCCTTGTCACACAATGTCACACTACATGGAACCCCCCCTCCCCCCACCTCCCCCTAACGTGTGACGTAATTTATGGATGGCCCCTAATCAGATGTAGCATGGTAAACAACATTCAATTAAGTAACCTTTAAATAAACGTAGGAAATATAAATACCTTTCGGAAATATAAATACTTCTACGGAGAATATACTAATTTCGACCTCCCACGCAAATCGCCCACACGTTAGTTTTCCACAGATACGAGTACTAGTCGCAATTCAAACTGTCATTACACACACTTTCAGCCCTTTCAGTGACGATACATTTGCTTCATGACGAAGTAAATAACTTTTATGTACTTACAACAAATAATCAAAATCGCTTGAAATTCATACGATATATAAACTACGACAATTTGCGAACATCCCAAAGCTTAACAAAGCGATTTCAACTGGATATCGTGAATGGAAAAAACTATTTTCGCTACAAATTGAACTTCTATTTATAGGATGTTATATTCGCTATCACTGCTTGCTTTTGCTCATAAAGTCATCTCATTTGTCAGTACTATGTATCTCATTATACCCAAATGACCCAACAACACTATTTAATTATATAAAGGTTTATATGTACCTACCTACCCTGGTATAGAAATTCGACAATAATTACGTTGACTTTGTAAATTAACCCGTGTTGTGATGGAGATATATTATTAAAAATTTATAAACAATTAAACATCTTATCTAATTTCTATGTATATTTGGTTACAGGCATGTCATTAAAAAAACAAAAGTAAGGGTTAGGGTAACCATATAAGATGCATTGTAATTGATCAATCCTATGAAATTTTACATCTTTCATAACACTAGGAAATACATGTGCAAGACAAGTAAAAATTAATTATTATGATATAATATCCAACAACAATCAACAACCGAATTCATACATAAAAATTAAAAATCTTAGGTTGCTAATTTCTAGATCAAGATATTCGAGTAAACATGACTTAAATACAAAGATGACATCAAATTCAGATATCAATGATTAAATTTACGAATTCTAGACATTAAACTCGATAACATTTCATTTTGCACATTCGTAGATATTAAAAGTGTCGTATCCCCATTCTTCCCTGAACTGAGCTGTGTGGGCGGTTCACGCCAGTCAATTTGCTTCCAGTAATTATAGATAAAATTTGCTTTCCATATTTCTAAACTATAAGGATACGAACTCGTGGGCGTCTCACCCACACGCTGTGATCCTATCAATCGTATCACGCAGGGTTTGTCTACAAACCTGCAACTATGGAGTCACATTATGAGGGATAAAATGCGCGGGGTTCCGTCTACCGCGTTGTAGAGAAACCTTAACCTAACCTAATTCTCCTTGCATTTAATTTAGGTAAGTTTTCCATGATAAGAGGCTTCGAAAGCAGTCCTCGTCCCCTCGCTTTTTCGTCATGATGATAAATGATCATGAAATGTCGAGTCATATGCTCTGGTAAATTATAGGATTAGCCGACGACACGTACAAGTAAGATTATAACAATTTATG
This sequence comes from Thymelicus acteon, assembly GCA_951805285.1. NCBI lineage: Eukaryota > Metazoa > Arthropoda > Insecta > Lepidoptera > Hesperiidae > Thymelicus > Thymelicus acteon. The sequence continues at coordinate 7,582,949 of OX638227.1, read as the reverse complement.
CTTTATTCTAAAAATAATCTAAACAGCAAAAGTAAGTGCTTTTATCTTTGTGGTGATAATGCAAGGATTGGACACGGATAACTCAGTGGACCTCAAAGGGCTGATGGATGGATGATGAACTTAAGATCAAGAGATAGGGAGAAAAATTGGGAGAGGCTGAGAGAGGAAAAAAGGGGAGAGCAAGGAGAGAAAAACGTGACAGTTACGCAGAGTGCGGAATTTCTTTTCTACTTCCACTAAAATTACTCTCGCTATTTCCCTTCATTTGCCGATTCTTGACTATGCTGATATATGTTATCCAGATCTCACCGACGAGCAACTTAATAAACTCGAGCGTCTTCAAAATGTTTGTATAAGATTTATATTTGGACTTCGCAAATATGATCATGTTTCCGAATTTCGTGCTAAACTCGGGTGGCTTCCAATCCGTCTTCGCCGGAATACTCACATACTTTCTACGTTATACTGTATGTAATTCAATCCTTCTGCCCCTAGCTATCTCCGTAACAGATTTAATTATCTTTGTCGTGCTTGGTCTTCCGAAAAACTTATCCTGCAAACTCCCAGGCATTTCACTTCCTTTCACTCAAATTCTACCTTAACTCTGTATGTCTCTGGAATGCCCTTCATCTCCAAATCCGCAAAGCTGAGACCTTACTTTCCTTTTAGAAATTAGTAAAGAAGCATTACCTACATCTCTAACTCTCATTACTTCAGTTTTTTTTTTCATTTTTCCTGCTCACCGTTTAACGTCATGCTCAGTCCGTTATCTCTGTGCTTACTGAATTAGTATCTTTTCCTTTATGTTTTTTATTACTTTATTTATGTGTACACCCTACCCTCCAAATTCTCCCACACTTGTCTATTCCTTCATCCTGTTGGGTTGCCTGGAAGAAATCGCTTGTTAGCGATAAGGCCGCCCCTTGTATTGTGCTTATTAGTAAAAGTTCTGTATATATTTAATATAATACTTATGGTGTACAATCAATAGAGTTTATAAATAAATAAAAAATAAACAGTTCTGGTGCTCACCTGGTTTTCTCCGCACGCGCCACTGCACCGGCGGCGGCGCCGGGCTGCCTGAGCCAGATGATGCCAGTTTGATGCCGGCACCTGAAATAAGAACGATACACTTAAGTATTACTACTTATTAAAATATTAAAAATAATTAACATTACGAAAATAAACTTTAACTTTATCTAGAAGTCATACATTCGCATTAAAATTGATGATCTTTTAGTTGTTGACAAAATAATAAACCAGGTTAGTTCCATCATCCATGCGTTTCTGCAAGGCTGCAAGATCAGTTCATTGGCTGCAAGCTACTCGCTAGGTGCAGAACTTGCGTTTTCGCGCCGCCCATACGGAATAACCAAACAGTGACATCTATCGTCAGCATAACAAACTAATGTAAGAGCGCGTCGAGTTGAATGAAAATTACTTTGCGCTGGGGAACAAAACCTCGTCACTATTTGAAGTGCTGACGCTTGTATATACTAGATGGCGTTGAGATAAGAATGGTATTGAAAAACTGCGATGAAATTGTCTTTACGAATTTTTAAAACTTTATATAAAGTTTGAAATTTTCAGTCAACTGAAAATTGGTCTCGAAGTAACAAAACTGCTTCCTGCAATACCTACCTTGTTAATCTTTTAATAACAAGGATAACGAACTTTAACATTTTTTAATAAATTCCAGATTTAGAATTATTTTATTGACGGGATACATGACATACAGATTTTAAATTAAACCATCGTGATTGAGTGGGGACAGACAATTTTACATTTTTCCGTTCCCTAAAGCCTGATAATGATGAAACGAGCGACGCTGTAAAAGTATGGATACGGAGTTATTCGATGAAAGAATGGGGATGGAGGAATCAGTCCATGCAATTTCTGCACATACTCTTCAAAATGTAGTTACCCCATAGAGATATTTCGCACACTCCATGACTTTCAAATACGCTACACCGATTTGGATTTCGATCTCTTAAGAGTTATTAGATATCAATGATGTTGTATGTATAAGATATCCATTTTTGTGTATTGACTTGCAAATTGGCTTATGTCGTTGCTAGGGCTTGTGATGGAATGTGTAGATACTTTGTTTTGTACCTACTACATGTGGCACAAATGACATATATCTACTCCGTTTTAGGGTTTCGAAGTAAAATCGGAACCCTTATAGTTTCGTCATGTCCGTTCGACCGTCTATCAAAAGCAAAGCGCCGAGACCCTTTGCGCTAGAAAGCTGTAATTTGGCATGGATAACCATATTTATTTAAACTCTAGAATCGTAGAATAAAATATTGAAAAACATTTTTTGTTTCAAGGTACCTCTGCTATAGGTAACGTGAGGATGAATTTTTAGGGTTCCGTAGCCAAATGGCAAAAAACGGAACCCTTATAGATTCGTCATGTCTGTCTGTCTGTCTGTCTGTCTGTCTGTCTGTCTGTCTGTCTGTCTGTCTGTCCGTCCGTATGTCACAGCCACTTTTTTCCGAAAGTATAAGAACTATACTGTTGAAACTTGGTAAGTAGATGTATTCTGTGAACCGCATTAAGATTTTCACATAAAAATAGAAAAAAAAAACAGTAAATTTTGGGGGCTCCCCATACTTAAAACTGAAACTCAAAATTTTTTTTTTCATCAAACCCATACGTGTGGGGTATCTATGAATAGGTCTTCAAAAATGATATTGAGGTTTCTAATATCATTTTTTTCTAAACTGAATAGTTTGCGCGAGAGACACTTCCAAAATGGTAAAATGTGTGTCCCCCCCCCTGTAACTTCTAAAATAAGAGAATGATAAAACTAAAAAAAAATATATGATGTACTTTACCATGCAAACTTCCACTTAAAATTGGTTTGCACGAGATCTAGTAAGTAGTTTTTTTAATACGTCATAAATCGTAAACCGCAATTTACCTCGATCAAAGTTACAACGAACTACAAGAACATTAAATTTATATTATGTTACTTGTTGCTACGGAACCCTGCATGGGCGAGTCCGACTCGCACTTGGCCGCTTTTTTATTCGTCGCGTACCCTTTAGTGTGGGGAATCGTTGTAAAGGTCTTTCAAAAATGTTATGGTTCTTCTAAGACCATTTTTGGAATTAGAGGTTTGCATAATATTTGGCTAATTTTGGTTGGAGTTGGACAGGTGAAAAAATTCTCAAAAATAGTTTAGTTTATCATTTTACAGGGAAAACTATGATGGCTATGTTATAGACTACTGGCCCACCCACAAAAATCCAGGGTCATATGAACCACCTGGTGACCTATATAGGACGATAGAAGAGCATAAAATAATAAGATTCAGCACTATGCCGTCACTTGTAAGCTGTCCAACTGAGTGCTGGTGAGAATTCAAAAGTGCAAGTTGGGTGAGTAAATTTTGGTCATTTGATTCTGTACGGCATTTTTAACCATCGATAGGGCCATGAAAAATAATAAGAAAGCGCGCAGTGCCGTACAAAAAAGGTGGTCCACAAAGTCGGTAAATGATTTTGAATTCGTGACAATTTCGAGGGTAAATTTGGTCATTTGATACAGTACGGCATTAGTTTCATACTGTTGCAATACAGCTTCTAATCCATTATTCCGCAACGCCGTACAAAAAATCGTGCGACAAGGGGAAGAAATCGAGGGTTGAAACCCCCTCTTTTGCAGTGGTCCGGGGGGTCATTTGATACAACATAAAATTAATTTATTTTGAAAGTATTTTATGCATAGATAATATTTTTTTACATGCCGTACATTTTCGTTGGTCCAAAGGTTTGTAGTAAAATTAATTTAGTAATAAATAAAGTCATCGTAGTAAAAATTTGGCAAGAATTGCGGAATTTGAGATACCCAGCTGAATTTTTGTATAAACTTGCATTTTGGCATTCTAAAAGTTGTCTCAAAACCTACGTATGGTAGGGTGACCGCGTCTATTAAAAATTTGAGGACAAAGGTCACAAAAATCGTTTTTTTGCAAATATCTCATTTCTTATGAGTTTTTTGCTATTTGTATCTAATCAATATTGTAGAGAATTAAATTCCCTACAACTTCTGTTTCAAAATTTTTTTTATACATTGAATCGTTTTCGAGATACAGGGAAGAGAGAGCGTGGTTAGAGCATAATGTAAGGTCAACCGGTATAGACCCGATCAAAACACGCTATATATAAAGTTTATTAACTCTATCTGTCTATCTATCTATCTATCTATCTATCTATCTATCTGTCTAACAGTGCTGGACATAGGCCTCCCCTAATTGGCGCCACTCCGACCGGTCCTATGCCCTCTGAATCCAGCGGCTTCCCGCTGTCTTCTTTAGGTCATCACTCATCAGTCCACCTGGTCGGGGGGCGACCAGTGTTTCTTTTACCAAGACATAGCCGCCATTCGAGGACTTTGCAACCCCATCGGTTAATATTTCTCCATGGGGTTCGCCTGGATAGCTACCACCCTTGAGCATGATGAGTCAGCCGCCAAACGACTCGTCGTGTTCCGGCTGGGGGCTGGAGAGCCAGTTCTTTCATTCTTTTTCTTCTCTCTTTCTTGGCCGGCAACGCATCAGTGATGCCTTTCGTGTTGCTGGTGTCCATGGGCGACGATATCCACTTACCATCAGGTAGATCGTCAGCTCGTTTGCCGGCTATTTCCATAAAAAATATTAAGCAATGTTTGCAGAAGTTGGACATTGAATGGATTGGATGGGTGACCTCCGTCATGCTACAAATTTACTGTACCTCCATGTTGTAGGTATTACTCGCGCCATTAAAGAAACGAATCGTAAGAAATCGAATGGTAAGTGGATATCGTCGCCCATGGACACCAGCAACACCAAAGGCATCACTGATGCGTTGCCGGCCAAAAAAGATAGAAGAAAAAGAAAGAAAGAACTGGCTCTCAAGCCCTCAGCCGGCACACGACGAGTCGTTTGGCGGCTGACTCATCACGCTCGAGGGTGGTAATGGTAACTATCCAGGCGAACCCCGTGGAGAAATAATAATAGTAATAATGGTATTAATTAACAATAAAAATCAATTTTGAAAATTAACTGTAGTTTTGATTACTTGGTGTTATTAACCCAGTTACATAAATTCTTACATAAATTCTTACAATTGTTATTTTTCATTCAAAATAATTTTGTTTTTTTCCGCAATTACTGTATTTTGTTCACTCAGTTTTTATAATCTGCCAACTTTTCGTATCTCGTTAGATAGAGAATAAGTTGTACATGTTTTTAAAATGTTCTGCCGATAAAGTTATTCCGGTTTTTTTTTGCAGAAAACACCTATTAAAGTTGAAGAAACCTGGTTGAAGTATGAAAATTTGTAAGATTTGGAGCTCTGATTACTGAAAAAATTCACCGTGTAATGGTTGATTATTATGTATTGTAGTGTTAGCAACCAGATAAAAATAAAAAAATCATAATATTTTATGCATTAGTGATTTTTTTTCAATTTTCAAAGTTGAATTTCGCATATTCTTGAAAAATACATAAAATATGGAATTACTCGAAAACGGTTGATGTTTGAATAGGGGACATAATAGGTAATTTGGTTGCAAATGACCTCCCCTATATGCCCTTCACGTATTGCCTAGACGTTACCAAACACCCTGTATATTAAACCAAAAAGTATACAAAACTGTTGATACTGGGATTTACAGTTTCAATTCTTGGATATTATATACACACCCTTTCACTACAGTTAGACGTCATAATGATTTTATCATATTATCAATTGCTCTTCAAAAATATGTTAATACCGTACTTACCGTATAGTATCAGATGGCCATAAAGTACTACACCCTTAAATAGTCCAGTCATCTTAGTAATTCACTGCGGAATTTGAGATACCCAGCTGAATTTTTGTATAAACTTGTATTTTGGCATTCTAAAAGTTGTCTCAAAACCTGCATATGATAGGGTGACCGCGTCTATTAAAAATTTGAGGACAAAGGTCACAAAAGGCGATTTTCTGCAAATATCTCATTTCCTATGAGTTTTTCGCTATTTGTATCTTCATCAATATTTTAGAAAATTAAATTCCCTTCATTTAATAAACTTTATATAGCGTGTTTTGATCGGGACTATACCGGTTGACCTTACATGATGCTCTAACCGCGCTCTCTCCGCCCTGTATCTCGAAAACGATTCAACGTATAAAAAAATTTTTGAAACAAAAGTTGAAGGGAATTTAATTCTCTACAATATTGATGAAGATACAAATAGCGAAAATTTCATAGGAAATGAGATATTTGCAAAAAAACGATTTTTGTGACCTTTGTCCTCAAATTTTTAATAGACGCGGTCATCCTATCATATGCAGGTTTTGAGACAACTTTTAGATCGCCAAAATACAAGTTTATACAAAAATTCAGCTGGGTATCTCAATTTCCGCAATTCTTACCAAATTTTTACTAAGATGACTGGACCATAAAATGGTAGCGTCATTTTCATCAGCCTAAAAGATATGGTCTGCATTAAAATGTACGGCATAATTTTTTCCTAATTTATTTATCTTAATACTATTTAAAACAAGGGAAAAAGGTAGAAAATTGCTATATTTCATTAATCTATGAATATTTAAACTTTTGCAATAATTTCAAAAATTTCAGTTTTTGTATCTCTCTATATTTTTTTTTAGGACAGTTTTTTTTGTACGGCAATACTATATAACGATTGTATTTTACAATGTCATGTTAAAAAAAAAGTTGCCGTACAGGGTCAAATGACCTTACAGCTTTATAAATCAAGTATACCATGAAATTAAGATAATTATTAATTATACATTCAAATGGACTATCATTTTTTGACGGCATTATTTTTAATAGTACTTTTGAGTCCTAGAAAATGTATTGGAACCGAAGCCGTACTTTTTCAAATGACCCCCCGGACCACTGCAAAAGAGGGGGTTGCAACCCTCGATTTCTTCCCCTTGTCGCACGATTTTTTGTACGGCGTTGCGGAATAATGGATTAGAAGCTGTATTGCAACAGTATGAAACTGATGCCGTACTGTATCAAATGACCAAATTTACCCTCGAAATTGTCACGAATTCAAAATCATTTACCGACTTTGTGGACCACCTTTTTTGTACGGCACTGCGCGCTTTCTTATTATTTTTCATGGCCCTATCGATGGTTAAAAATGCCGTACAGAATCAAATGACCAAAATTTACTCACCCAACTTGCACTTTTGAATTCTCACCAGCACTCAGTTGGACAGCTTACAAGTGACGGCATAGTGCTGAATCTTATTATTTTATGCTCTTCTATCGTCCTATATACGTCACCTGGTGGTTCGTATGACCCATGATTTTTGTGCATGGGCCAGTAGTCTATTAGCATAAGTAGTTAATAAGTAATAGTAGATAAACTTAATACTTAGGCACCCTACAGCGCGTGGCCTGACACGTAGGTACTAGGTACTTGCCCGGTTTAGACAAATCGTATTTGGGTAAATAATCTTGTCACTTATTTTTACTGACAAATTGGTTTAAAAAATATTGTAAACTGTTTTTCATCAAATGATAGTTTATCCCTAAATACTTTATGTTTATGCCTGTCTTATTTTCAAATCACAAATAACGACAAAAAGACCTGCTTTGTTTAATAAATAGCAATGGTGTAAATAAACGAGATTATATGTTTATTGTTAATCGTGATATATGTATGTGGGATAAACAAAACCAAAATAGGCTACACTAAATAAGCAAAGATGAAATTACCGAACAAAATCTTTGATGTAAATCTGTAAATAACCTTTCGGTACGGACATAAATCTAGAACGTAATTAAACTACTCGTAAAACTGTTAATAAAACACACCGCAATTAATGTGGTCTCTGAATTCCATGAAAGTTATGCCTTCTGGTTTCTAGCAGTTGATAAAATTCGCCTAATCAATTTGAAAATTTCTGTCAACTACTTCATTTGATTAAGGACCTAATTCAACATACTCCTCACAACGGATAGGCCTTGAACCTAGAATCTACAACGCTACTTCTGTGCGGATAGGGGGAGAAGATATTTTTTTCCAACCTAGGTATCTTTATTTTAATTACAAGCCGTTGTGTGAGTACAGGGGATCAAGTGTCCGAGATTTTCCAATCCAGCACAAACCTCTTTTTAACGTACCTACTGCTAGGAAGGGTTATGTTTTTTGCACGAATCTTGTATGTAATATTCTTTATTACCTTATATTTCCAAACCGCTGAACGGATTTATATTTTGTTTTTTTGTTTTGTGTGTTTTAAGTCTGTTCGTATGTCTGTTCGAAGCGAAGCGCCGAGACCCTTAGTGCTAGAAAGCTGTAATTTGGCATGGATATACATATTTATTAAAACCAGAAACTCTATAGTGTGAGGTATCGTTGTAAAGGTCTTCCATAAATATTATGGGTCTTCTTAAACCATTTTTGGAATTAGGGGTCGGTTAGCTAAATATTTGGCTTTAAAGTACTTCTAATTCTAATTTTGGTTAGAATGAAGAGTCCCCCCCCCCCCGGCCGGCTCAAAAATAAATTCTCAAAAATAGATTATACGATGAATTTACAAGGAAAACTATCACAGATAAGTTAGCATAAGTAGTTAATGAGTAATAGCCGATAAACTTACTACTTCGGAACCCTACATTGCGCCTGACACGCGCTTGCCCGGTTTTTTATTTTCCTCTCTCCCACCATCCATAGTTTTTTTCCAGAGACCTATTGTTGATCGACATCTATGATCGACATAGAGCTTATGGTACTAAGCATTTTGTAGGTTTCCTGTAAGATGCAATAAATTTTAAAGAAATAAATAATTCATTAGTATCTAAGAACAAGACTTAACAAATCTTCAGTCATTCGAGCGTAAATAATTCAAGAGCGATCGATCTTCTTCTATACCAATGTAAATACTCCACCGTGACAAATTGTACGTATTGAAACGTTTCAGCAGACTATTGTGTTTTGTAAATGTCCATTGTTTACCGCCGCCGAGTCTAATGGCTGCAAGGCTTTACTTGAGTGCCAACCTCATTTAATACTCGTGCTGTTTTGTCTTAGTTCCGTTTGGTATAAAAACTGAAGCTGCGACGTTTTAAGCTCGAGGTCTAGATAACTTCCTATTCGTGGAACGAACTGATAGAGCAGGACAGCTGCTGACTGCTATCCTTACCATCGCTTCAATTCCGACAGTGCCTATGGGGGCAAGGTTTCTTGCACCTTGGCTGGCTAGAACCATAGAACAGAACATACTGCCACTGTTATTGGGAATCGACTACCAAGCAGACCTGGATGAGAAACCTAATGTAATAACTACCTGTCTAAGTATGTAAATGATGTAGTGATGTAGTTATTACAGTTAAGTACTTGAATGTGACAAATATTTTTTTTAATATTCTCGTAGTGGCAGGCCAATTAAAACGCTAAACGCTAACGCAATCATTTCCCCGCAGTGGGTTTTTACCCGTACCGCGGGTGGCATGGATGACACATATAAAACAATATCACAATAACACCCTGGACCCCCGAGTTTAAATATTTATGTGACATAAATATCTGCCCCGGCCGGGAAACAAACCCCTCACTTCGCAGGCAGAGTCGCTACCAACTAGGCTACAGGGTCGTCATGTCATAATAATAAATAGACGTCATAGAATTTATTTTGTCATAATCTTAATTATTCTGCTTTTATCTTATTACCGCGTCACGACAGAACAAAACAATATTGTTACAATGAAATGAATTGTCAGTAACTTTCATAAACATGAAAGGTAAACATTTTTTCAGATAATTGGCTTCAACCAATGAACTAATACAATTCGTTAACTGGCTTCAACCCATTGATGGCCCACTACTGGGCACGGGTCTCTCCTCTTGAGGAGGCCTAGAGCATACTCCACCACGCTGCTCCAGGGCGGATTAGTGGAGGGGTTAGTGGCCAACCCGAGTGTCGGAAGTTCTCATGCCGCCCGCGGGCCTCCGACATGGCTTAACGATTATTTTACGATAACAACCGGCACCGACGGCTTTACGTGCCCTCCGAAGCACGGAAGCGCTCAAGAATTTTTTGCCACTAGCGGTCACGTATCGAACTACCGACCGCGCACGCCGTTACTCTGTCGATCGTTTAGGATCACTAGGATAGACGCAAGCCGCTGGGCTATGAGCGCTTCTTTCAGATAATTAAAAATTTAAAACGACGGCAGTAAATTTTATAGTTATTTTTTACGGTTTTTACGGGACATTTTTAAAAAAACTATGAAGGTATGTATATTATATACAGTCTGCAGTTCTTTATTGAGTTTCCGGATTCGTTATCGCGCTGACCGTGAGTTGTTTTTGTAGTGATAACTGATAAGATTCGCAAGTTTACGTACTAGATATGACGCTACGTCTAAAACCTTTACTATCTTACTATAATATTGATGTCTTAAGATATACACAGTATCTACGAAAAACAACAATTCTTTGCTTGCTCGTTAGAACAAAAATAATTATATCAAAAGTATTATATTATTTTATATTATATTATATTAGTATGATTTGTAGATAGTCGCTAGGACCCAGACCTCGATAACTAAATAGACTGACATGACGTTGATGTCTCAGGGAATATGTTACTTAAAATGACTTAGAAAATCCCAATAACTCGATACTTCATCCAAAATGAAGACTAGGAGAGCAGGACTCTGTCTCTTTCTTTCTAGTCTTCACCAATAAGAATAATAGCCAAATACTCATTTTCGTGAATGACATGACATGAATGACTTGCTGTAGAATGATGCTTTAAACCAATTTTCTCATCTTTTTCGCTCTTAAATATTATCTTCCTAACTTAAAATAGAAAGATAATCCGTTTAGCGAAATAACACAACTACAAACTGAGAACTGGAACTCTTGAAGTAAATCTTCAGTTGAAAATCTGCGCTTTCATCTCGCATAAAATATTCAAGACAGAACGCTTTGAAGTTTACTTGTGTAGGTACCTAAGTGCTTAGCTGCTGACCGTCTCTTACAGAAATTACAAGTTACCTTTACTAGAATCAGTGGAGTGTACTCCTTATTACCAACTCCACGCTCCATGGTTTTGATTTTTATAACCTGACGTAAAAGCATTTGAGACCAGATGATAACATGAAAGTTCAGTATGGACCTTGAAAGGAAGCATATTCGACAATTAAGAAATATGCACAGATCTTGCATATTATTTCAACAGCTAAATGCCAAAATTGCTAATCTGACATTCATTAGGACTTGCGGAGGCATCGGCTAATAGTACGACTGTCATATACATAAATACATACATCCTTGATTTGTTTCAATAAATCTCTTGAATTCTTTATTAACGTCTTCTATAAGTCTAGGAACTTGAGCGCGAATCTTGCAGGCAACTCAAAATTTCAAAGCTAATAAGCTAATCAGAAAGAAATTAACTTGCTTTAATGAAATCTAGGACATCTGAATCCACAAGGAAATATGGCTAAAATCTATGGTCCAGATCTAGTGAGTACGAGCAAGATCTAACCATGAATCACAGCGATTCTCTGAAAATACTACTTACGTTCATGACAGGCGTTTCTGCACTTGATTATAGGGAAATAGCTCCCGACCATTGTAATAACGATTCACTAGATAAGGGCTCACGAAATTGGGACAACTGTAGGGCGAGCAGGCATCAGTTAAATAACGAGAAGATAGTGTTATACGATAACATTTGGATAAATGAATGCCATTTACAGGCACGCGATATTTTGTACAGTTTTGCTAATATTCATTAATCTAATCTTTATTGCGTTTATTACTTTGTATTCGGGAACGAAATCATTACTTAAAATATTATTTTTTTTATGAATAGGGACAGTTCGTGTTTAAAGTGCGATTGTTTCCAAAAATTACCAATCAAATTAAACGACTTCGAATTAAGCAGAAATGTGGCACAAATTAAAAATTTGCATACATCTGTTAAAATTACTGTATGACTAACAGACATCGCAAAGCCTGCCGTTCAAATACTTGAAAGACCAAAAAATAAATTCATTTTAAATCGTGTTTTACCATATAATTTTTTAAAGCATTGATTTTTAAGTCCTCGCAAAGCGTGCGTCATCGATAAGTAAATGTTTATGATAGCGATAGGCGATAGTGTGTATGCTTATCTCGGCCGAGTGTCGATGTAATTCCGCCTTAAGGGTCTGTGCCTGACGTCATCACAAAGCCAGTTTAATTGCTGCCATTAAGACTAGTCTAGTTCTATTAATTATCTGTACACTGTAACTACAAAGTGTTTGTATTACCGTAGATAAGTAAAGCTTGTTATTAAAACTTATTGATTTGATGTTTTTTCAACTATCGCATTTTGCTGAAAAAAATCTCAAACGAGACGAATTTGCGTAAGGTCTAGTTTCACTAAGCCATAGGTATGCTTATATTTAAAGTTGCTGGATTTTTCGGAAAACTTACTGGTTCGAGACTTTCTCTCCTACCAGACAAGAGCGACCGTGCTATTTTCTTTTCCCACTAAAACCCTCTCAGTGGTACTTCGTCATTGTTGTTGTCGTATCCTCGAGACCTCAGAACCGCACAGGGACCTTGCACAAAATATGATAAAAATTCGACAGTAGTTTTTGCATGTTTACCAAAATATGTGAGATAAAAACAAATATACAGGTAGACAGGAAACAAAGTTTTAGCTTAAATATATTGTAGCACTTTTTTCATTGCCTGAAAACACGGATAAAACGATATTTTCTAAAAATGAAACCTAGCTAGATCGATTTATCATCCCCGAAACCACCCCGCATACTAAATTTTATAAAAATTGCAATATTACAATAATTATGTTGTTCAAGAATTTATTGTATTGTGTGTGGTGTGTATAATTATTATTTCATTAAATTAAAAGTTTTACTATTGCGAGTGTGAATGTGTAACTTGTTTATTTATTGTGTACCCAACCATGTGTTTCAACAGTTTCGTTTCTCAAGATTGCGTGTATGTAAGCTTGGTGGTACAGAAGCCGGAAGAGTAATAAATCATACTGAAAAAAAAACATGATATGCGTGTATGGCAATAAAACATAATCGTCTGTGTTGTATAAGATTAAACCAATTGTTACTTATTCTTACTAAGATTTTAGTAAGAACATCTGGTGGCTATTATGCTGTTAAGATATCATATAAATTTTGTTATATTGCCCTAGAGGCCTAGATGATTCATTAATTGCTGTACGAAGTGGATTATCAAGATATAAAAAAACATACACAATTACACACTATATTATGACGGCATTCATTTTGAATAAGGAATTAGTAGAGCCCTTACATGTTTTCCTTTTCCTTACAAGTTTTACTGTGTCCAAAATAGTCCAATAAAACACACACATACAGGTGAAAATAATACAGAGCAAATTGAGCAATAGGAGAAGTACCGAGCTGCGGCAAATCTTTCCACGGACCATTACTTCCCAGATGCTTGGGTTGTCCTTGCCCTTGACATACGAGCGTGTGTTTCTACTGTGTATTTACGGAAGGACGCAAAACCAAGCCAGCGTGACATCAAAGACAGAGTCATTCTGAACTTTATTATACTTCGTCGGATAAATGTGAAGACATGTCACTTTTTTATTAACTTTTTGAAATTGGATACGGCAATACCCTTCTCAATGAAGTAGAGTAAGGCCGGGTAAAATGTGCCTTATGTTTTATGACATTTACAGTATTCATTTTTTTGTTATTTGTCATATTGTACTCCACTCCACCTTACCCTATTACAAATTACTACCCTAATTTTTTTTTATCCGACGCACTATATATAACACTAGCTGACCCGGCGAACTTCGTATCGCCTAAGAAACTATTTTTTTTTTCTAAAATAAACATCTATTTTTTTCTAAAATGTTACATCAACTATCTGCCAGTGAAAGTCCAGTCAAAATCGGTCCAGCCATTTCAGAGATTAGCCGGAACAAACAGACAGACAGACAAAAATTGTAAAAAATGTTGTTTTGGTATATGTACCGTGTATACATCCAAATGCACTTAGTAAAAAGCGGTTATTTTAATATTACAAACAGACACTCCAATTTTATTTATTTGTATAGATGTATAGATGACTATAACCAGGCCTGGAGCACTCCGCACTTTTATTATAAGTACGTGCCGCGTTCGACGTGTCGGGCCAATTTCAGAAGGGCTGCCACGCGCCGCGCCGCCGCGCCGGTACGGCCGGCTGTGTCATACATTCGTAATCTATTACACATAATATTGTCATCACAAATCACAAACCGGAGTGACTCACTGGAGCGACTCCAATGATATTATAATGTGAAAAAGAGTATTTTTTAAATATCATTGCTATTATATTCTATGCTATGACCACGGACCTGAAAAAAAGACGGACGTAACCTCGTCTAATCGATAGTGAAGCATAGCAATGGCCGCCCACTTACCATGTGTGCGTAATTTTTGATTCGCGATTGAAGCAGTGAAGTGTCAATGTGTGAGTGTGTGTACTTTTACGAATAGAGAGTTGGTATTACTATGGGTGCTTCACTGAATTTGTTGTTGGGATTACGTCCGTCTTTTTTTTAGGTCCGTGGCTATGACATACAATATCTGTCAAATGAATAAAATTCACAGACTCGACTTAGGGGTATAGAAGCGAAACAAGATTCTCGGCTCGACGTAAAGGGAACCAATCACCGATTCCTATCGTCGGTATTAAGGTTTATTCAAATCGCCATCTATTTACTTGATCTAGTTTCTGTTTTTGATACATCGATTCGTACACAGTAAGGTAAACAGGAATCCGAACAAAAACAGTTTCACTGTAAAAAAACAGGACAAGTACACTTCAAAAGATAGTTACAAAAATGATAATTAAGTTTTTACAAAAAGTTATGAAATCAAAAAACCCAAGTACATAACCGTTTTAGATTAGAAAAAAAAATTTGCTGCTAAAAGTAAAAAAAATGGTGTACTTGGTGTGCATAATTATGATTTTCGATCTGACTTGACATTGGAAGCCTAGGCCGTCAGAACAAGGCAAGCCCAGCTGTGTCGTACAACCCAGGATCTCGGGATCTTTGACCCGACATCACAGAGCACTCCATTCCATACGTTTAATATTTAACAGCTGCAGAGCGATTATAGTAAAGCAATGACAGTAAGCTGGGCTTTTCGGTTTGTATGGCTGTACCACACGCCACTGAATTTGGAAGATATTTTTTAAAACTTTTTAACCTCCGACGAAAAAAGAGGGATGTTACAAGTTTCACGTGTCTGTCTATCGGTGTATCTGTGTGTCTGTGTATCTGTATGTTCCAAACGGATGAACCGATTTTGATCTCGTCTTTTTTGTCTGAAAGGTGACTTAATCGAGTGTTCTTATCTATGTTTGGTGTAAATAAAACTGACGGGATTTTTTAAATTTTAATTTAAGATTATTTTGAAATAAGCGCGCACTATAAAGTATTATGCACACCAAGTACACCATTTTTTTTTACTTTTAGCAGCAAATTTTTTTTTCTAATCTAAAACGGTTATGTACTTGGGTTTTTTGATTTCATAACTTTTTGTAAAAACTTAATTATCATTTTTGTAACTATCTTTTGAAGTGTACTTGTCCTGTTTTTTTACAGTGAAACTGTTTTTGTTCGGATTTCATGTCTTTTTGTAAAGTACACTTTTTTTTAAAATATTGCACGCCTTAAACCGCGAAGCGGTTGAAGTTGTGCTTTACTCTCGATAGGTACGTCAATATCAAGAAATTTTTTGCTCTAACTCTAACACAGCCAATATGCAGCAATATGTCTAAGAGCTACTGAACCATCTGACTAATCCGTTTCCCACAGAGCTGGAATTTTTTTTTTTACGATGTTTTATTATCAGTCAAATAAGAAAGTACCATTCTGGCAGGCATCTCGCGGTTGCGTCATCCCTTAATTTTTTGAAAATGCAAAAAATATTCTTTTTTAACCTTCTCCCACAAGGCTATAATTTTAATAGGTTGTAATTTAGATATGCTTAAGTGTAAAAAAAATTGCCAACCCATTTTGAGGGTTGCAAGTGTGTGCCAGAACAAAGCAAAGTTGTCATCGGGTGTGCAATTCATAACCTGCTCCCACATGGCTCAAATTTTCAGGGAACATTCTTACAGTTGTTAAAAAGTATATGTAAACAGCTAGAAGATTCTAGCGGTTGCAAGTATCTGCCAGAAGAGTATACAGGGTGAATTTTTCAAGTGGGCGTGGATGGATAAATTCAAAACTATGAGGAATAGCGAAAAGTGGTCAAAGGAGTCTCGGAGCCGATTTTCACGAAAACCAAAACTGCATAATTAGATTTTTGAAAAATCAATAGCCAGGAAGCCGTTGATTTTGCCTCATGAAAATAATTATTGTTTGTAGGGTAACACTGTTTTTTTTCATCAATGTGTACGATCTGAGATCCTACAATCGCCCCATACATTATAGTGACATTAAATAGAGAAAAGAGCCTGAAATTATACATACAAGGATATAACTGTATGAAAATTATTTTTTGTATGGCAATACTGACATTTATTTCCGCCAAAGTGAATCTATAAGATCCAACTCATCCAACAATAATTCCACAGTATAAGGAGATATCCAGTAACGTAACTCGGCCCTATTCTCGAAAAACTTGCCTACCGCGGCCGCGCGGAAGTAGCTGCGCGATAGGGCTGTCCGCCGACATCGACAGTATTTTAATTTTATCAAACGACTTGAGTTTCTTTGTAGTTTTGTATTTATATTGTATTTGAGTAATACATACACTATGGAAGTACAGTAAAGTACCATGACGGAGGTTGCCCATCCAATCCATTCAATGTCCAACTTCTGCAAACGTTGCTTAATAAATTTTTTTATGGAATTAGGCGGCAAATGAGCTGACGATCCACCTGGTGGTAAGTGGATATCGTCGCCCATGGACACCAGCAACACCAAAGGCATCACTGATATGTTGCCGGCCAAGAAAGAGAGAAGAAAAAGAAAGAAAGAACTGGCTCTCAAGCCCTCAGCCGGAACACGAGTCGTTTGGCGGCTGACTCATCATGCTCAAGGGTGGTAGCTATCCAGGCGAACCCCATGGAGAAATAATAATAGTAATAATGGTATTAATTAACAATTAAATTCAATATTATCAATATAATCCCTCGAGGGGCCCTACCACCAGCGGGCCGGATTTAGTCGCCTTTTACGACACCCATCCGGCGTGGGATTGGGGTTAGTATTCTAAGCCGCCCCAATACGGCAAAAGTAATAATAATCAACCATTTGATTTTTTTTAGCCCCTTATTTATTAATCTAAGTAGGCATTTTACTCGGTGGACTTATGAAAAATAAACAATTTAGGTACTTATTGCAATACGTACTTGTAATGCCAGTTGCCAGGCGTCCGGATAAAGCCGGACATGGTTAGGCTTTTTGAATGCGTGTCCGGCCAAATTTAACGGTGTCCGGCTTGTCCGGCTTTGTTAGGCTTTTTACATTTTACCAACTTATAAGAAACTTGTACAAGGATACAAAACAATTTATATTGATGACTGTTAAAAGACGTTCCTGCATGTTATCAAGTTTCCGAAACTATTAGTATCCACGAAGAAAACGTTAAAGTTGACGATAGCAAAGGTTTTGACCAATTGCAAAACCTTAAATATTTTCTGACCTCATAAGAGCTAAATATTTTCTGATCAAAAATGGGGATGTTGATGGTTGATTTCAAGAAGCTGTTAACATACAAGAAATTAGTAGCCTATTTTAAATCGATGAGAGTAGTCCAGAATCCAGTTGGCTTTTAATTTGAAAAATTTGACATTTAAAGATCATTACAAATTTATTTTGAAAAATATTGAGATTTAAAGCACGTTTCTGCTAATTATTTAATATTTTTACTTTGTTTACTTTAAATGTTATTAAT
The DNA here is from genome assembly GCA_951805285.1 of Thymelicus acteon. Lineage (NCBI taxonomy): Eukaryota > Metazoa > Arthropoda > Insecta > Lepidoptera > Hesperiidae > Thymelicus > Thymelicus acteon. Next base: position 7,565,021 of record OX638227.1, on the reverse strand, counting down.
TAGTGAAGAAGTTCTAAAAAATTGTCTTAATAATATTAATAAATACAATTCTTGATAATTTAGGCCTTTAGGGTGTCCGGCCTTTTTATCCAAATGTCCAGCTAAACTGGCTGGTCTGTCCGGCTATTTGGTTGGCAGACCTGGCAACCCTTTGTAGGTAGGTACATAAAAATAGGGTAGAGTTAGTTATTTGTACCGAGTTACCGACCGTGGTAAAAACTCCGCTCGATCGCCAATCGCCACACGGCGGCCGCAGTTTCTTCCTTTTACTAGTCTTATTCCAATGTGCGTAGTTATGACGCGCGTTCCGACCGTTTGTATGAAGAGCGAATACTGGATGTAATAATATATAAACTGTGATAGTTCTGTACATTTAAATGACATCAAAAGCAGGTTAAAGCTTGAAATTATGCATAGAAAGATACATTTGTATGAAAATTATTATTTTTTGTATGGCAATACTGATTAATTAGGGGCCATTGATAGATTACGTCACACGTTAGGGGTGAGGATGAGGAGGGGGTCAATGTAGTGTGACATTGTGTGACAAGGAGTGGGAGGGGGTCCTAATTTCGTGACGTCACATTTCAAAATCGAATAATTGGTATGTACTATAGGTAAAGATTAAATAAATAATAGTTAAAAAACTAAAAAACACGCTTTTATAGAAAATCCAACTAAAAAAAAAGCGTGGGGTGCTTTTAAAGATATTATCCCTTCTACTCATTGACACCATGCACCCCACGCTTTTATTACAATTGCACGATTCTTAATTAAAGGGCATCGAACCTAATTGGCACACCTACAAGTCCGCCATTTTGAAAAAACCTCGATTCGGCGGCCAGTGATGAAACATGTGTCAATCGATAGACTAAATGATTATGATCAAAAAGTATTCAGTGATGAAATGTCGTAAGTGATATACTTTCTGAGATAAGTGAGTTCAAAACTGTAGAAAAATAAAGCAAAAAACTTCGTTTCAGCGGACATTGATAAATCATATGTCATTCGATAGGCTAAATAATTACGATTAAAAAGTATTCAGTAATGAAATGTTGTAAGTGATATAATTTCTGAGATATTTGAGTTCAAAACCGTAGAAATATAAAGCAAAAAAAACTTCGCCACGGCGGACATTGATGAAACATATGTCAATCGATAGGCTAAATGATTACGATTAAAAAGTATTCAGTGATGAAATGTTGTAAGTGATATACTTCTTGAGATATTTGAGTTCAAAACCGTACAAAAATAATGCATTAAAAATTATCATTTACTCATTTTGAATTTATTGGGTCACTAATGAAAAATAAGTATATTATGTCATATGTGTATGTGCTGCATAGGTACTTGATTTATTAATAACGGGTAGGTTTGAATTTAAAAAAGAAGCAAAGCAAAAGCAAACTACTAGGTTGTTTTATAAATAATTTATTTGCCACCAGCGGCTACAGCTTTGGCAATTACTCTAAACCAAAAGTTAAAATTCATTATTGGCTTAGTTTTCTATATCATGTCTGATAATCACTGAATCTAAAAATTCCGCTGGTGATAAAAACAATGTTTCCTGATGTCGAGCCCATGCCAAGAACCATATAACACACATTATATGGGAACAACAGGACAAGGTTATTTTTCCCACTATGCATGAGCAGTACCATCCCGCGATTTTATCTCTACCCTTAAGTTGTTTGTTTGACGAATTTGTTTAATTTTTATAATACATAACGTAACTGAGGTAAGGAAAAAAGTGACCGGTACACTTGAACTGCTGTATCGCCATAAACACTTAACCATAAATACGCCATAAACACTGGTCATCCCTCACCTTGATTATGCTATGTGTTGGACAGATTTGTCAAAAGAACTTCTGAATACATTGGAGCGCCTTCTTAATAACTGTATTAGATATATCTTCGGCTTACGTAAGTATGACCACATTTCCCAGTTCCATTTCTAACTTAAATGGCTACCCATTCGATACAGGCGAAACCACAGAATTCTCTCAACATTTTATGCTATTTTGAATAATGTGTCTTCTCCTGTTTATTTAAAGGAAACCCATAGCACTGCTTATTTCGGGAATTCCTTCACAATACAGTTCATACTGTTCTGGAACTCCTTGCTTGTAGACATCAAAAAATCATAGACTACCAAAAGCTCCTTCAAGAAGTCCGGCAGCACTACCTGAAGCAATTAGAATGTTGTCGCCCGTGGTCTTCAACCAGATGTTATAAATGTATTTATAATTATTTATTTACTTAATTTATAACATAATATGTAGAATAAAAAAAAATTAACTATAAATTTTTTATTTTTATACGGGTTTGAACTCAAATATCTCAGAAATCATATCACTTACGATATTTTATCACTGAGTACTTTTTGATCGTAATCACTTAGTCTATCGATTAACACTTGTTTTATCAATATCCGAAGAACAAAATTTTTTACTTTATTTTTCTATGGTTTTGAACTCAAATATCTCATAAAGTATACCACTTACGACATTTCATCACTGAATACTTTTTGATCATAATCATTTAGTCTATCGATTGACACATGTTTCATCACTGGCCGCCGAATCGAGGTTTTTTCAAAATGGCGGACTTGTAGGTATGCCAGGCTCCATACAAAAATGTTGGAAGCCCTTTATTTTCTAATTTTTTTAGTTAATTTTCTATAAAAGCGTGTTTTTTTAGTTTTTTTTTTAATTATTATTTATTTTTTAATTTTTAGTTTGAGTTTTTGAAATGAAATTTAGGTTTTCTTTCTTTCTTTCTTTTTTCTTTAAATATTGAATTGTCATCGATCCTCGATAAGTATACGAAGTTTGAAAGAAATCAGACCGTTTAAAGCTAATATAAAGCGTGTAATTAGGTTTCTTTCTTTCTTCCTTTTCTTTATATATTGAATTGTCATTGGTCCTTAATAGGTATGCCAAATTTCGAGTTAATCCGACGTTTCGAAGGGGGTCAAAATCATGTTTAAAGATTCCGTTACATACATACTAACATACGTCTGAAGCTAATAAAAGCGTATTAAAAACAATCAATGGAAATAAAATTTTTTCGGAACTACTGTTTTCAGATAGATATCTTAATATAAATTATAGATATCTGATATCATGAATCTATGAATTAACTATCATAAAATTAAATATCTGCATGTAACCACGTCAGGATTATAACATCATATGCATGAACAAGGATATTCATACATATATATGGCAGAGGGGATATTCTACGGTGTTGGTTATTCAATAATAATCCTTTTACTTTGCTCCATGATATATTTCCAGTTCTCCTAACGTTCACATCAATAACAATCTGTACTACTCCGTGATCAGTCATCGAAACCCATAGAATGTCCCACATGTATTGTTATATTGACACATTCCATAATCATCAAAGATATTTTACCATTGATATGATAAGTCAATTTATTACGAGGTTCACCCCCGTATTCAAGAACAATACTTGTCTAACAAGCAATACTATGCGAAGTAAGGCATTTCTCAGTGCGTTGGTCATGGCAATTGGCAAGCCTTCTGTTTCACAGTCGACCCATAAGTATCACTTGGCTGTGCGGACGCACAGAACTGTATACAGCCCTCTTTGGTCCATTTGATGCGGCAAACTTCACTCTACAAAGTCATTTGACACAGGCAAAAGACAAAGATAACAATACAAATTATCGATCCTTTCTTTCTATTTTGATAGAAGTCAAACCAACACTATGCGTTCGGTAAAGTAGCTCGGCAGCTACTTTATCGATTTTGACAAACACACAGCGAAGGACTTCAATCAAGTATTGTTTACGAAATGGTTTTAATGCCACTATGCACTCGCAAACACTGTGAGATCTCACAGTGTTGTTCTTGAATACGGGGGTATGTCAATCTATCAAAATAGAAAGAAAGGATCGATTGTTTGTATTGTTATCTTTGTCTTTTGCCTGTGTCAAATGACTAGAGTGAAGTTTGCCGCATCAAATGGACCAATAAGAGGGCTGTATACAGCTCTGTGCGTCCGCACAGCCAAGTGATACTCAAGGGTCGACTGTGAAACAGAAGGGTTGCCATGACGAACGCACTGAGAAATGCCTTACTTCGCATAGTATTGCTTCTTTACTTAAACAAGTATTGTTCTTGAATACAGGGGTTAATCTGTAATGAGGCAGTTGCATGTCTGTTTCTATCTGTGTCTATGACCATAGTCCTCCCCCGCTCTGCCGCGTTCGTTTCGTCTCGGCCGCTTCGCTTATACCAACGTGCGTTTCTAGTAAAACATATAATTCACTGTTTAAAACCCTTTATCGGTGACAATACCAATACATAGTTATGGTATTACGAAAACGCGTACCGGCCCATGTCTACCTCATAGTGTTGTTCTTGAATACGGGGGTCAGTTTTCGATCCGCGATAACATTTCATAGTTGTCAAAGCATAACATAGACTAGTCAGGCAGAAGGAACACTGAATGAAACAAATAGTACCCATTAGGCATAATATTATTATTGTCATTTAACATTTTGAAATTATATTACAAAACAAAAAACTTAAAGTAAGTAAAAAAAAAATACAAACGAAATTGTGTTTGATTCTCATAAGAAGAAAATAATAAAAAAGGGCTACTGTACGCGCTGAAAAGTTGATCTAAAAGTTAAATTAAATTTTGGCTCCTTTCCCCCAACCCTCGTGTAATAAGGAAGTAAAAAGATTTAATTTGATTCAATTTGCGAAATGTCTTAAATTGACTATTATGCCTACGATTTCACTTCTGCCTTAATAGTCTCTGACGAATGGCATGTGCCATATTATTTTTTTTATTTTAATCAATTTTAAAAGAAATATTCTTTAATAAAGGTGTACCAGAAACTCTTGGCATTCTTGACAAGCAGAAAAATAGGTTTTTATATGACAATGAATTTTTTTAAAACTATAACAATTGTCAAGTCAAAAAAAGAGTTGTATGGAATTATTTCTTTTTCTAATATTATGATTATTTTCGATTGAATACCTACCGACAATACCTTTACGATCAGTAACCAAAAATATTATTTTCAATGTTTATTGAAAAATACATATATGAGAAAAAGGTGTATTTAAAAGACAATCTACAATATTAATATTATCCATCTCGTAGGATTGACTCGTTTTGATACTTATTTTTCTTGATTATATTTTCTTAGAAATTAATCTAATTATGATTTCTTTATATGTAAATAGATTTGCAAATGATATTAAAATAAATGAAATTAAGAATACAAATATTGTTACAAATTCGAGCTTGCAAACATGTTGTGAAATAATATGACATGAAAAGTTACATCATGCAAAGTCACGTAACTGAAATGTTAGAGAAGCAACTCATTATTATTATGTATTTATTCTCTTACAGATAGAAACTACAGATACAGATAGAAATTTTTAATTTGTAGTTGAATAAAATAAATTACCTAGTCACTCTTATAATTAATTATAATTATAATATAAAAATATGTGCATAATATAACATTTTTCTTAATATATTTTCATCTGAAGTTAATAAACCAGACATATAATGTGAATTATTTAACTAACACTATGATAAAAATATCAACGATCAACAAGTTTTATTCCAATTTCCCTAACGCTTGGGAGTGTTGCGTCTCCAATTTTAATTACCCCATTTTGCCATCAGATCCTGGTACACCTATAGTAACAAAACTTTACATAACGTTTTATGTACTTACCAATGGTATGTAACTCCATCATTCTTATTCAATTTGGAGAAATGACTTTTGCAAAATCTCAAAACACAACTGGGCATTTTTGTGACAACTATAGACAGCTTCACTCAAAGGCACCTATCAACTGTCTAAATTGAAATCGCTACACTTGACTACATTCGACTGACTTAATTTCAGCGCCCTTATGGCATATCTTCCTCTTTTTTAACACATATAATATCATTGTTCTAAATATTTAGTTTTTCTTCATGACTTCTTGTATGACAGCTTCTGCATCGGCCGATCATTGTAAAACCAAAGAGGCCGCTCGATGTCATATATATATTTTATGTAGCTTGGTCTGCAATCCTCTACAGTTCTGGTAGTAAATAGACAATCTATCCATAATGTAACCCATCAAATCTATGTAATATATATACATATTACCAAATTATTAGTATAATACAACAAATGCTTTGCGCAGGTTTTATTTGCCTGTATATAGACGTCACCAATGTTTTGCTTCAAGTAGTTTGAAATAGCAGCCAGACTAAATATTATATCTTTAAAGCCACTGAAATAGATGCCACTAATATTGCATGGACATAGTATATATAAAGTAGATTACTTATTGAATATTTATAATTTTTAGCATTAGTTACAATCACAAAGTAAACATGTTTAAAACGGTCAAGGCTTATTCTAATATACATATCCCCATCAAAAAAGTAACAATAATAATAAGGAATAAGGAAATATCAATATATTACCTACTAACAATACAAGCATGAGCACAATACTATACAATAGTATCAAAATATGTACTTAATAAAAATTATGTTCCTTAATCCTCTTATGATTACATAGTAACATATTACTATGGCTCATAGAGCCATGGTTGTCATTGTTAAGTAATATGTGACAAATATATTTTTAAAGTATGTTCAGAGAATTAACATAATTATATATGTATATTACAATATAGCAATAGTGATATTACAATGAGATTATTAGTGACACCATTTTGTTTTATGCAAGAATTTTAACAAATTAATGTAAGGTAATATATAATCTTTAACATAATCATAACACACTATAAGGAGCACAAACAATCACATATTATCCTGTGCTTTCAGTATAGTTTTAAACAAAACTTGTAATACTTTAATGTTAATTGACTTTAGCCTACTCAGTGCCGGGCAGCATCAGGGCTACTCATCATACTTATTAATACATGTTACATAATAATAATATCTTAATATCGAACCGGTTTATTTGAAAGTTATGGCACATGTAAAGAATGTTAAAACTGAATTAATTTCTAGTTTTAAATACACATATCTATTTCTCACCTTAGATATACAACATCATTTAATTTTTACCCTCTCGTCTGCAAAACAAATAATGAAGCTTGACCCAGCAATACTTTTAGTCATAAGCTTTGACCTTAGCTCAACGCTCCCGAAACATTATCGCACGCAGTCAATGAGGTAATGAAGTTAACACGTAGTATTCTTGAAACAAAGACAATAATATTTTTCAGTCGACTGTCCTTCTGGCTTGCATGCGGTACTCGGTGAGGTGAGCAGCAAATAGCAATGATATCGTTAGTCTGTAGATTTACGTTAATCAATGAGGTATTCTCAGTTCTTCTTTTGGGTAAGTTTACAATCTCCAAATTATTTAGCCTTGCGTATTGTTCCATGGCTGCAAATTTGTGTTCAAGAACTACTATACTACGCACTCAGATGGTTCAATTCAATGTTAATTAAATTATGAATTTTCTCCTCTTTGTCAATGCGGGAATCCATGAAATTTTGACGTTGTTCCGAAGTGGCGTTCCTCAGCAGATTGTACCGCCAAACACCGACAGCGGACAGTCTACCGCTGACTTTTATCAAAGTGTTTTTACGGTCGCGGTGGTGTTAATTGTTATCCTCGCTTCGATCACATAATATTAGTGATTTATTAGTGATCGAAGTATCCTCGGCTATTAATTATAATTTATTATAACTTTGGAAGTTAGAAATACTTAGTGTTATCTTATAAGTACTATTATTTCTTCTGTGATATTACTTATAGTAACTTAGAATCACAATTCACAACAATTAAAACATTTCAATTTTTATTTTAAACTCATAATTGACATAATTCAAATAATCAATGCTACCAACACAGAGTGACAGAGTACCACACCACAGAGTAGTAGAGTACTTAATTTACAATTTACAGCCATGGATATATTACTCTAACTGGATACATAACTTCGTAGTGGTACCTGACGATCGAAGACGTCATATTAAGAAGGACCATTTTTGTATTGTGTCCATGTTATCTATAGTCCCAAGATATATTATATTATTATAGCATTAGAATGCGATTTTTTATAATGGTTTAATAACATCTAAGATGATATTACAATATAGATGTACCGTAATGGTGTGCCTTAATTTTCAATTTACTCTTAATGCAATAATATAAAGTCGGTAATTTTAAAGAAATTTTAATAAAATATATTACTTCAATATTATCATGATTACTACCAGAAAAATTACATATAGAAAACATTTTGGAGAACCATATCAAAATAGGATATAATTTTTCTAAGTGTGGACACCCTACAATTTAAGAAGTACAACCTCAATCCGGCCTGGTATTGGTCGAATGGTCCTTCCGATATGACATCATCGATCGTCAGGTACCTGTACAAAGTCTCTGATCCAGATATAGTAACATATCTATGGTTGAAACGCACTTCCCTGAAGTTACACAAATATTTCAAGATCAAAATTTGCCAAATCGGTCCAGCCAATCTCAAGTTTAAGTGACACAAACAAAAAGCAATTTATTTTTATATGTATGTACTAGCTGCCCGGGCAGACTTCGTTCTTTAAAAGTTTTTTTTGAGATGTTATCTATTCTATCTTTCAAGTTAGATCAAACTGAACACGGTGTGCAAATTTGATTAAAATTGGTTAATTAGTTTAGGAGTCCATCGCGGACAAACAACGTGACACGTAATTTATATATATTAAAATTAAGATAAATACATATGTCACAGTATTAGTTACAAACTCCTCCGAAAGGGCTTGACCGATTGTTATGAAATTTTGTGTATATATTCAGTAGCTCTGAGAATAGGACGCAAACTATATTTCATACCCCTAAGTGATAAGTATGGTCCACGCCAATTTTTTTTTATTTTTTGGACATAAAATTTTATTTGAATTTTCTTAGGATTTGGCATAAAAAAATACACGCAATTTTAATTTTTAACCCTTCTACCAACAACCCCTATTTTTTAATATCGACTCTCGGCGATCGATAATTAAATTAATAATTTACCAAACCTATAAAAACAAAAGTACTGTGACAAGTTTATTTGGACAATCACCCCTTGAGGGTGAAAATAAGGGATGTAATTTAAAGTTATAAATGTGGAAAATTTCATAATTTTTAACCCAAGGGTTGTGATTAGGGTGTCCCTATATCTAGATATAATTTAAGAGGCAGTTCAACGTTTGCCCGGTCAGCTAGTGTTTTTAATAATTTCTTCAAAATTATCTTTGTCATGAAAACTGATGTTTTATATTATAATGATTATTTTTGTGTAAGGTAATAATAAAATGAAACAATATTATTTATTAAGGTACCTACATCTATTTTTTTAAGTGCACTGCAATTATAAAAATATTTGAACACCATCGAATAATATATCCTGGGACTCTAGATAACATGAACACAATAGAAAAATGGTCAATTGTGTCGTCATCCATCTTCAGGTATCTTCGAAGATTGTGATCCAGTTAGACTATTATATCCTTGAAGCAAGCACTCAATGTATAGTCTGTATACGCTATCTACTTACTAAGCATGTGTCTGTGGTCACAGCCATTAATATCGAAATATATAATACGCCAATGCCATGTACGAAGAAAAAAAAAAGAAAATTCAATACCAACCTTCTAGTAAAAATTCATCCGAAATTAGCGATTTAGGCTGTTCAGATTCCAAAAAGGGACCGGGCCAAATTTTTTATTGTTGTAAAGTATTAAATAATTGAAAGATCGAAATAATTTTTAGTGTTTTATGCACACAATTAATAATCATTTTCATGTGTGAAAGTAAAAAGCGTTGACGTTTCGCTAATAATTAAAAATATGGAGTTAAAAATTTCGTGACGGCTTGTTTCGTGACGTCACACTAGGTTTCGAGAAAAGAGACTATAGCGTCAAGTGACATTTTTGAGAGGGTGTATGTATGTGTGTGTGTACTTGTCCTAGACACTACTGTGTCTCCTGATATGATAAGTACGATGTTATACAGTATCCACAACTGTTATTTTATGATGTTATTCTCCTTAAGAGTACATCGAGTATTAAAGGCAACTTTGTATTTTACTGTCATCATAACCCGTAACTGTCCAACCATTTTAGTTAGACTGTTCTCACACTGGAAATGACAAGATCCATAACAATAAGGAGAACTTTGTAGTGTGTATATACTGTATATATCCCTCACGATGTTTTCTTTCACTGAAGCAATAGATTTATTTCTCAATAGTTTCCGCCCGCGGCTTTATCCGCGGAAGAGTTGTTTTTCAAAATGAAATCACAAACCTAAACCTCTCAATAATTTCAAAGGAACATACCACATGATAAAATCTACCCTATTTTCTTGTCATTGCCTTTGTCTCATCTTAATCCATACTACTCAATGATGTTGTATGTATAATACTACTACATAATAGTACACCGGTTAGCGTGTGATAAAAGACAAACATACAAACATCTTCACAAACTTTTACATAAATATAAGTTGGATAGTAGGTAATAATAATAATCCACACACACACTTTATTAATTTCGCAAACGGGCCTCTACGTGTTGGACCTGTGTCCCCACGCAAGTATAACAAAGTACCAGGTCCACTTACATCATTCATCCGAGAAACTCAAGTATAATAATAATAATATCATTTATTTTGCAAGAACATAGTGTCATACAGGTGGTTTACATTTTACAAATTCTTTATGCTCTGCATCCATAGGCGTGCAAAAAAGTAATAGTAGGATAGGACATCACATTAGTAACTGCAAAATATATGCATAGATGTTGCAGGATTGAAAATTGGAACTCGACTTGCGAGGGTGTAGATCATCCACAAGTAAGATTGGTAAGAAGGTAAAGCTCTCAGCTCAGGGCAAGGTGCGTTCTTCTTGAAAATAAGCTGGCACAACTCACTGATTCAGCAAAATTAATTTATTATAATAAGAATTATTAACAAAGGACAACACAGCTTTGTATAATATAACATCAAGCAACTTTTGTAGATCGGCCTCCAGATGACAGGCCCAAAATATATGCAATATAAGCTGAATGATCCTCTATCCTCGATGGAAGCCCAGATGACAGATGCATTTTTGTAAACAAACGCAACTGTCATGATTTAAAAATTTAGAAGTAAAATGCATCTGCCAGCCACGGAATATTGAACGAGGTATTACACCTCGTTGCAGATTCCCGTCTGCGACCGACATGCAAGCTGATCTACTTTATTAAGGCTTTTTTACCTGTGCTTTTCCTCAATTTTTTCAATTAAAAACTGATATGAGGGTGCTTTACTTAGATATTTTGTACCCAGTTGCACGAATCGTAGTAATTTAATATCAAATTGATTAATATCGTGTCAAAGTAAAATATGTCCTATTGAAAATGAGTTAAGTTAATAATCATGTTTCTAATTAACGTCCAATGTTTGTTGTTTCTTTTTGTGGAGCTGAACAATATGTCGATTCCATTTCGCCGATTATTGAAGTAATTTACATAAGAGCCATTTAATGATTTTAACGCCCAAAGTAAAGACCTCGAACCTTCACGGTCTTTACGGCAGTAAGTTAAAACCGACAATAATTGTTGACAGTAACACGCTATCTTCTAGTTAGGGCCAATCAACGCCAATAGGTTACTTTATTCATTCAATTTGTGCTATGGCGTGTTTACTGCCAATTGCAAGGCATACACAACGACTTTGTATTTTATACACACATTTCGTTAATAATAGTATATCATATTCTAGATATACAAACTGTAGCCTGTTCCCATTTTAACAGCAGGCGCTGTCGATAGTTATCGAGGTGACTTAAGTGAAAAACTCGAAGAAATGGGACTTGACGAAATTGTTATGCTGACGGATCTTTAAATCGTTCGTTTCGGTTATACTTAGGGTTAGATATGTACCTCATACCAGGTTACTTGTCCATTAACCCCACCAACCAACTCGACCAATGGAGCAGCATGGCTTACTTAAAGCCTCCTCATCTCCTCAACTACAATGAAAAATCCGTGCCACGCAATGTGCCTGTAATAAGTTGAAGGCATTCATCATCTCGGTAATTTATCACTGAGGATAAAAACGGAAAAAGGCACGATATATAAGGGATTTGGGTTAAATCCATATGCCAGACATGCCAGTGCCAGAGGCTTTTGTAAACAACTTGAACGTATACACAGCTGTTGTATAATTTATCGATACTATCTAAGTTAAACTAACACATTTCCTCCCGCGGCAACTTCGTTTAATAAGGTTAGAATCTTCTCCACCTGAGCCCCTAAGTATATTTTTTATGAACCAAACAAAATTATAGAAGACATATAGTATTTTGTTTATTTCACTCTTATGAAAAACGATAAAGATAAAACATAATATAACAGTGCTTATGAAAAACCATAAAGATAAAACATAATATAACAGTGCAATAAATAGTTAAAATAATTTTATTAAGCGTTTAAGAACAAAGCCCTCAAATCTATAAGGTTTTTAGTCCTTCTAACCCTGAAACATTGAACTCGTTTCTGTAATTTCATTCACAATGAATCCGCTCCGATGGTGAATGAAATGACTCGTGACAGTCGTGGCAGAATGGAGACTGCGGCAAGCAATTAGCGCGGGAAAAGCAATTAAAAGAATGAATGGAACGATCGGGTTTTAATTAAAAAGTAGATGAAGTTGTTTTTAAAACTGTCTTTTTATACGGTAATGGAAAAATGATTTTGTGAGCCTATTAAAACTTTATCTGCGTCGACTTTAGAATTGGGTCCAGAGCGAAATAAGAAGTTTGTGATAAAAAAAATAATGGAATAAATTTTTCAATGTTGAGGTCCACTGCACGGCACGGGTCATCTAGAGCATACTCTCTTAACTTCTAAACAGTACCTTTAAGAAAAACGGGAACACATCCATTTTACGGGATAAAAAATAGCCTTAGATTCCAGGTTATAGCTGTGTGGTCTCTGTGACTAACTAACAAACATGCAAACATAGAAACTCTTATGTATGATATAGGTGAGATAAATCGGATTTTATCATTGTGTAAGTAAATCGTAAGATAGAGTCATCTCAGCGCTATGAAGCAGTAATAGCGTTGGTATAAGGATCTTATGATCCTTTGGGAACACATTTTGCAACGTGACATGTCACGACGAAAAAATAAGGATATTTCACACGCAGCACTTGTGAAACTCTACTGCTAATATCTACTAAATCTACTCAATTGACGTGTTTTATTCTTTTCCAAATATACCTTACTTGTATAACCGCTGATAACACTTCCAGTGGCTCAGTAGGCACGGTAAAACCTTGGACCTGAATGTTGTCGGACCTGAATGATGAACCTGAGGTTCTAGATAAAACTCTTCTGCAAACGCTCACGCCAAACGCTGCTATCATATTTATGGGAATCACATAACGATGACAAAAGTCTTGCATATGCAAATTTTTCCAATGTCATTCTTATACATTTTGAAAGCAACCTTTTGCGTGAGCGTTTACGGAAAAGAGTTAAAGTTGCCTAAAGCCTCTGATTGTGCCTCTAGACATCTAGATAGCTGTCGCTATAAAATTCTAACGCGTGGCTTGGCAAGCCCTCAGCCAATCCGCATTACATGACTATGTAATGCGGATTCAAGACGTTGAAGAGGTCTTTCTTCAAAAATAAATAAAAGTACTGCATGTTTATCATGTCTTTTTGTTTAAATACAGGTATAAAGGCATGGTGATTTAAATATATTAAATTAATTATTGTTCACGTCCATGGCAATGGTGAATACTTACCATGAGGTAACCCTTGTTCGCCAACCCTTCAAAATAGATTGTAATAGTACTTCTTCAGGCTTTATCAAATACATACATTGTACACATAGGATTAGCTATAGTTCTACATAGAACTATTCTATTAACTACACTTTATTCAGGATTATTTTAAGGCGAAGCTGCTTTGCTACTACAATTTTCGTTGAAATAAAGCAAAACATTTCTTTCCTTAAGATTTGAGTGTCGTATAAAGATTAGCGAGTGGACGAAAGCCTTCATCCGAACCGGTACCTCATTTACATAGATTCCGACCATCAATAACGAAACCCTTTTTCCCCGACAAGTCACGAGTCACAAGCCAAGATTTACGGACGTGACACTTCAGATCTCTGCTTATACTTAATTCTAACTGATCCACGCGAATATAAGCATCAAGATATTTGCATCGGCTATGATTCACAGAATTCTTTAAATTGACATATTTTTGTAACATTAAGTAAACAGTAAACCAATTCAAATGTACTACATAAAATCGATTAATGTGACTAAAAATATCTTTCGCAGCAATTCTGAACGAAGTTCCGAGAGCTCATTTAAAACGCATCCACCAATTTAGTTTCAGCCACGAGCCAGCAATCGACCTGATTGCAGGCTGCAAGGAGATAATGGTATGGCTGGTATAGCTTCAACCTATTAATGGCCCATTAATGAACACGTGTCTCTCCTCATGGGGAGGACTAGAGCATACTCCACCACGCTGCTCCAGTGAGGATTGGATCCCTCTAGGATTAGTGGCCAACCCAATTTTATGGGTAGTAATCGGTAAGGCCTTTTGAAATAGCTTTACTAATTAATGCTTAGTACAAAAAACGTTAGTAACGAGCTCACTAACCAACACTTTGCCTGAAGTTACTTAATTCAGTCGTTCACTTTATCATCATAAGCAGTTGGGCTATGAGCGCGAGCGCTTCTACCAAAGTAGAATCAATTAGACACATTATTATTACGCCGCAAAAATTACCACTGCGCTCCTATTATAGAGGCACTCTTCCATCGTTCAGCATGACGCACTTCCCACGTGAACTTAGCATTTACTTAATTAGCAGTAATTCTAATAATAATTCTTAACTGAGGAATATACATAAAAAGTATATACTGAAAAATATAAGTATAAAGTTATGTAATTTAAATATTACGCAACTCGAGTTATGTGACTACACTCAACGCTGCGCGCGCTTTGCAAGTGCCACTTGAAGGAATGGCTTTATAGGGTACGTACAGCGAGTTGGGACGGGAAATGAGACCAAAGGGAAATAAACAGAAGGAAAGAGCTTGTACACAGCCGTAGAATATGATGCTAAAGGCGAATGTAGATCAGAGATAATTTTATCAAGCGTTGAATCAGATAAATGTGTCCGTAAGTGCGTAAGAGCAAATAAAACGCTATTGACAATATCCATAGATACCCTTGAAACCTAAAGCAAAAACATTTTTTCATGTGTAAAACATAGTATGTTACTTAAATACCGGTTCTTTATTTACAGATGACTGTTCGTCCAAAGCATAGCATCGCCACGGAACAACCACGGATGGAAGGTACGATTTACTTATTCATTTATGCTCGCTAGTCGTGTATGCAAGTGATACATGGCTCGCTAACACCTGCCATCGCCTCTACTAATACTAATTGGATGTATTTAAATAACAATATTTATTTTCCAGCTCTATAAGAATAAGTACACAAAGCCTCTAATCATTAACGATGTTGATAATTAAAGAACAGTACCTACACACCTGAGGCAAACAACAATTAGCAGACTTCACTAGTGTGTATAATAAATATACGTATGTAATAAAATATTATGTTATCTAATAAATCTACGAATAGTGTTATATTAAATCGATTAAAATTTCTTTATAAATAAAATCGATTGTTATACAAAATCGAATCCGTATAGCATTTCAACATCGCTAACTGAATTGACTAAAATGATAGGTGAATCAACTCTACTTACATAAATTCATCTCGATCAGTAGATTTAAATCACCTGGGTGCATAGGTGAATAAAGTACACTAAAAGTAGACTTAAGACACCTGGGTGAATTAACTCAGGTGAATAAGGTCGCCGTCACCTCAAAATATCGAATGAACACCCAAAACGTCTAGCTAGAGAATACCAAAAAGTCCAACTTGGTAAAAACTAAGCAAAGTAAGGTACATGGAGAATGCTAATACATGAATTAGCGAAGAAAATTCGAAGTTTAATACGTGACTTTAATTTGGAAGAGGCTTCGTGATCCCTGCGGACGCTGTGGATGTCAGGGCTCCAGAAATATTTTGTGAAATCACCTAATTCTTTTATGTAAACAAGTCAGTTATTTATATTAGAAGAGCCATCTGTTAGTAAACTAGCAAAAAAGCGGTGCTTTAGGAGGGCTCGCGAAGTTTTCTTACCTAGTAATTTTGAAGACAATTTCAATTTATAATACTATGGCCGGTGTCTGAGATCCTTTTGACGGGAGTTTATCTATTCAATAACGCTAACGGGTCGATAACTTCCGAAAAAGCGTTTCTGAGCACTGCGATAATACATAAACTCAGCTTAAACTAAGATCAACTTATCTAACCCAAGATGGCCGTTTATAGGTTTCATAACTTTATTTCACGTTTCATTTTAACATTTGGGAGATGAAAAAGCATACGGGCCACCTGATAGTAAGTGGTTACGGTCGCCTGTGGACATGAGCAATACCAGAGGAATCGCCAATGCAACGTGTTAAATTAAATACTTATAAAATTAATGAAATAAATGCAACAATTTTTACTTTTTGCCCACGGACCTTAAAGAAATACGGACGTAATCTCAAGAACAAATTCAGTGAAGCACCCATCGGAATACAAACTCTCTATTCGTACAAGTAAACACGCACACATTGACACCATCGGCCGCCATTCCGACGCCGGACCGCACTCGAGTCATACGGACAACGGGAGTTGATAAAGAATAATAAAAATACCTTTGTGTGCTGTTAAAAGTTGCAAGAACGATATTAATTCAGTTAAAAAACATAAAGGGATCACCTTTCACAAGTAAGCTTGTAATTTAATCACTGATTTCTTTTATTTTTCCTAAAGTTATTAACAAAATAAAACTAGAAAAATTGTAACCACAAAATCAGCCAGTGCTGCCAACAATATTGCATATGCTAATACCCAGAATGTGTAGGAAAATTATAGCATATATAATACTCGAGTTTCTTATTTTAGTTTAAAAGTATATATTTTTGGGGTTCCGTACTAAATAACAAGGAACCCTTACCTATATGTTTGCCATGTCTGTCCGTCTGTCCGTGGTATTGCTTACAAACTAACAATATTAAAAAGCTGAGATTTGGTATAGATTAAGGTATATTAATTACGTTAAGATAATGGTAGAACAAAATTTGAAAAAAATTTTTAGGTACCTCCCCTATAAGTAATGTGGGTAAACCAGTGTATTTAATCTGTTATCAATTAATAAAATTCATTAATCTCATCAAATATAACAATTTGCATTTATTGAATGTGGAATGTGTTATATTCGATTTACATGCATTAAGTATTTAAGTAGATAACTAAATTTTAAATGAAGAATTTTTAGTGTGCGTCCAAACGTAATAATTTAGTAAAGCTCTTTAGTTCATACAATTATTCACAACCTACTTAATTACTTATGCATTTTTACTAAATTTTAACTAAAAAGTGTCTTTCCGAACGTTTTAAGTGATAAGCCCCGCCCATCTACTTAACAGAAAAATTTCAATCTTTTTTTTTTGTTTACTTGCGTACTAAATTTTAACTACTAAATTGTTCGTTTACCTTATTAATTTACTTAAAATTTAGTTATCTACTTAACTAATTAATACGTGTAAACCGTACATTACGGAATAACTATTCAGTAAGTAATACATTTATTACATTAAAAAAAATGGGGAAATGCTCATATTGTGGTAACCCCAAAATTACGCACACGTAGTAAGCGATCGGCCATTACTATGCTTCACTCTCGATTACACAAGGTTATGTCCGTTCTTTTTTGACGTCCGTGTTTTTGCCATTGACATTCATCAACAATAATATATCCATGACAACCCGACCGTCAATCTCACAATTTATTCTTTAGGTACTTCTATCCAAAAAGTATTGTTATGGCAAAGGCTACACTATAATACGATTGATGTATTCCCTTCACCATCTGGCTGCGTCGGCTTGGCTGGCGTGGCTGTAGCTGAAGGGAATCGTCAATATAACGGGCTTGATATAATAAAAAGCGGCCAAGTGCGAGTCAGACTCGCTCATGAAGGGTCCGTAGCAGCAAGTAACATAATATAAAAGCTCTTGTAGTTCGTTGTAACTTTGATCAATGTTTTTTGCGGTTTACGATTTATGACGTATTAAAAAAAAAACTACTTACTAAATATCATTCAAACCAATTTTCGTTGGAAGTTTTCATGGTAATGTACATCATATATTTTTTTTAGTTTTATCATTCTCTTATTTTAGAAGTTACAGGGGGGGGGGACACACATTTTACCACTTTGGAAGTGTCTCTCGCGCAAACTATTCAGTTTAGAAAAAAATGATATTAGAAACCTCAATATCATTTTTGAAGACCTATCCATAGATACCCCACACGTATGGGTTTGATGAAAAAAACATTTTTGAGTTTCAGTTCTAAGTATGGGGAACCCCCAAAATTTAGTGTTTGTTTTCTATTTTTGTGTGAAAATCTTAATGCGGTTCACAAAATACATCTACTCACCAAGTTTCAACAGTATAGCTCTTATAGTTTCGGAAAAAAGTGGCTGTGACATACGGACGGACAGACAGACAGACAGACAGACAGACAGACAGACATGACGAATCTATAAGGGTTCCGTTTTTTGCCATTCGGCTACGGAACCCTAAAAATGAATATGAAAATGATAATATCTCTTTGAAACTTGTTATTTTGAAAAGAGCCATCTAGTGGCAGTTTTAGGTACTCGTTATTGAATTCATAGTTATTGAAAGGCCGCTCGCGTGTTCAGAAACCCAATGACAGTTATCGAATACATAACTTAAGTTTAACTTTATTGATTCAATAGCTGTTGATCATTTAACTGGAGACTTCAGAAACCGGCCATTAATGGTTTATTTTATTTTTTAACCGACTTCAAAAAAAGGAGGAGGTTCTCAATTCGACTGTATTTTTTTATGTTTGTTACCTCAGAACTTTGGACTGGGCGAACCGATTTTAATGATTCTTTTTTTAATCGAAAGCAGGTACTTGTCATGTGGTCCCACATAAATTTGAACGAGATCTGACAAGTAGTTTTTGAGTAACTTTGAAGTCGATTATAATCTGCCATCTAGCAAATAATTCCGTCTCCTGAACGCTAGATGTCGTGACTAGAATCTATATATTGAACCTTAGGGATATAACGGTAAGTTATATTTTTGGTTATCAACATCATCCTGCTTATTACAATACTTTTATGGCTTAGAGATGTGCGTGGTGCTTTTACCGCGTTATCGACAATTATCGATATTTATATCGAAACTGGTACCTACACTACAAGGCTGTACTACCGTAATGATGGTACTTAAACTTCTTGTTCTTGTGCTGTCTATGTAAAAACATACTTAAAATTTTTAAAGCTTACAAGGCGAAGACAGACGGTACAGGGCGAAGACGTGACCGTAGCAATATTTATCAAGGTTAGCTAAGTAAACAGTCACGAAATACCATGCCTGGTCGTTTTTAAGCGACGAAGATAAAATATACTTAAATTGCATGTGGATAAGTGAAATTTCAATGTAGCTCAACTTATTTTGGTGGAATTATATTTCCTAGCTTCGAAACGCTCATAGCCCGGCGGCTTGCGACCTTGCGTCGATCCTAAGCGATCGACAAAGTTAAGGAACAGCGCTGCAGCGGGCGAAAAAATATAATCGCCACTTACCATCAGGTACGATTTTGTCAAGCACTAACTTATCTTATGTAAAAATAAATAAATAATAATATTCAAATAATTCATTATTCATGATAATGTATAGACCAAGTTGACTGTTAAAGATTGTCAACTGGCATTAACTTAAATGTATGAATTATAGGTTATTTGCGAAGATATTTTCTCTATAACCTTATCAGTAGTGTGTTGGTCGTATAACATTACATAGTAAATAAAATTACAAAACTACGATATCGATAAAGTAGCTCATCCCTGCCCGAGTAGCAGAAAGTGTTCTGACTGTTCTGGAAAACAATAGACGAATACCAATATCATTTAAAACATAAAATGAACCTTATTGCAATAGGACTAAAGAAGCTTTTTGATCATTAATTATATTATTTCCTTGTATCTGTATTCCGTGGGAAGTTACATTGAAGTATTTTTTTAGTTGTTCTACTTGTCCATAGATGGCGTTAGTAAGCAATAAAAATCGAATTATTGAAAAAAAAAAATTTTAAATGGATAAAATAATATTTTAATGATAGATAACAAATCTAGACATGAATAGAAATTACTATGTCAAAACTCAAACCTGTAAGTGTAATAGTTTCTCAATAAAAGGGTTAAATAATTGCATGGATTGTCGACTATTACTTAGGGCTCGCTTCGCTCGCCCTAATAACCCCGTCCCCGTCATACATGGATACCAGCAATACCAAAGGTACCATCAAAACATTGCGGTCCAAGCGAGAAGAGAAGAAAGTATTAAGTAAGAAAGATTATCTCTTAAGTCCCGCTATATGGTAAATGGTCACCGTCCATCCATCCATCCATCAGCCTTTTGAGGTCCACTGCTGAACATAGGACTCCCCTAATCTACGCCACTCAGACCGATCTTGAGCCTTCTGAATCCAGGGGATACCCGCTGTATTCTTCAAGTCGTCGGTCCACCTGGTCGGGGGGCGTCCTGTGCTCCTTTTACCGAGGCGTGGTCTCCATTCGAGGACTTTTCTTCCAAAACGGTTATCGGTCCTTCGAACTATGTGGCCAGCCTATTGCCACTTCAGCCGGCTAATTCTCTGAGCTACGACTACTACACACACGTCTACGGATTTCATCATTTCTGATTCGATCGCGTAGAGAAATACCGAGCATAGCTCGTTCCATAGCCCGCTGCGCAACTCTAAGCTTATGCATTAGGCCAATAGTGAAGCACCACGTCTCGGATCCTTATGTCATCACTGGCAACACACACTGCTCGAATGGTCACCGCTGTATGAATATTCATGATTATATTATGTCATAATAAAATCTTTTCAGCTACGAAATAATAAGATCAACGGCCGTTTTCAATAAAATCTATCTATCCATAATCTCTAGATAAATTAGTAAGTTAAATATAAACTAAAATTTTGTGACTTTTTGATAGTTGCTAGGCAACTAACTCGAGGACAATGGATTGAGGACAAGATAGCATATTAAGAATGGCCGTAAGACAGGCAAAGAAAACGGTAAACCTCCTTTGTATATGATCGCCGTCAAACTTATATGGTTGAAAAATAAAACAGGAAGATATGTAGCAAATAAAAGCGTTCAGATACGTGAATAACGTGAATTGCGAAGAAAAGTACACAACGGAAACGTGAGTTCGCTCAGAAACAGTATCGGATCCATCTTGAACACTGCACCGCAAGAAATGGAGAAATATCTCCTGCATTTTATTTATAAGATTTTACCCCTAGAACGACGCGGACAGACATTATACATATATATATCGCGATGAGAACTGCTCCAATACGAATAAGTACGAGTATTGCGATCAATACATTTTCAATTTCCTTCGGATATGGTAGGAAAGAAGTATTGGTAGGCGATACGTGTCGTTACAAAGGTATAGCTACAGATTTGCATAGAACAAATGTTAACTACATCAACGTTTATTGTTAGTGTTACCTTATAAGAAACCCGGACTTAAATTATTTTACCAATATAATTTTATGGTAAAAAATTGTTCCGTTACATTAGTTTTGTCTCTCTTAATAGCCGTAAAAAATATGGTACGTCCCTCAGGTCTTTTTGACCTTTGAAGCCAAGGTCTAGTCTGTCAGACGAAGCCCGAAAAGGAAAAATCACTTTTTGTACAAGTCAACGGGCTAACTGGCTTGGCATGTTAGTAGTCATGGGTTTGCTAAGGATAGCACGAATACTTCTTTGATTCCTTTAAAAGAAGTCATTTTACTGTCAACTGGGAACAGGTTAATTGCTTACTAAATGTTATTACTTAGTATTGGGGGAAGAAATCAAATGAATGGCCAAAATGGTGGCCGAAATTGTGTAGTCAAAGTTAATTATGATACAAATACTGAAATAGACAATGGGCTAACAGAAAACTTGCTGTTATTTAGCGGCATATTTTCATGAGTATTAGTTTGGAATCGCTCAATCTTAGTGTGAAAAACTTTCTTTAGGTACTTATTAAATCAACCAAGTTCTCTTTTCTATATTTTTAAAACAATGTTTTTCAATTTCCTTGTAAGCAATAACTCATTATAAATCACCGTTACAAGTTTAACTAGATTAAACCGGGTAACTATCACGACTATTATGAACACAACATAATTACTGATTTATGACAACATTTTTTATTATGATTTTATGTATTCATAACTCAACGACTCTGATGTTACAGAATTAAGAGAAATATTATACGCAATTTTACACAATAATATTAACAAAGTTTGTATTTCCCATGGTAATTATTTATCCGCTAAAATGTAATGAAGTATAACCATGTGAGTTGTGACTTCTGTACAATATTTACCTTTAAACCAATTTGAGCGTCTCTTAGAATTGTTACTGTAAATACGTAAATAGGTTTCTAATATACGAATAAATATTAATTTTTGCTCAAATAAGATCACATGTTTTTCAAACTTTAACTTCCTTAGTTGTCCCACTGTGTATTATCGTACATATACGATATATATAGGCAGATATATTATATGTATTTACATGTTCAGTCAAGTTTAGTTCCTTAAGCAGTCATGTCATGGTAGTAGATTTGTTACTTTTGAACTAGTTCTAAAATTATTTAAGCTTTATATAAAATATATAACATTATGTGCAAGATATACGGTCGTTCTTTATATATCCGTCAACGGCGCAACATGAATTAGTCTATGAGAGTGACTAATCTATGGTCACGGAATACGATCATGGAGATTATATAAAGTTTGGCAACACTGAGTCAAAACAGGACAACACGTCAGTTTTGTTCGACAAACCACAGAATACATAATAGTACCTATAAGATAAACTAAATCAGTACCGCGCATATAAACCAAATTGTATCTAAAGTAATAACGTGCCTAGTATATTATATTATGTGCCTGTGGAACGGAACACTTTGTTTTATTTACGAATTCCTCGAAGTAGGTACCCGTGTAAAGAGAGATAATAAGAAGGCTTAGAATAATAATAAATGAGAAGGATAACTTTTTAATAAGAATCTCTGAATGAACACCCTACACCATCTAGACACATTTATCCACAACTCGCTGCCGTTGCCTAGCAAGGGCAACTATCAGAACTTCAAAACATGTCTCAACATTTTTTGTTGTTATTACTTTACCCACTAATTTATCCACAGATTCAAGTTTCAAGAAAGAAGAAGATTCAAGATTCAAGAAAGTTAAATCCCTCGAGAAATTTTAAAATGTCAAGTTTAATCACATCTATTTTACATCAATCAAAAACTTTTTTACCTATTTTTACCAAAATCCTTACTATACTTATACAAATGCTTACACACTCATACCCCCGCCGCCGTAGGTTTTCACCTGTCATGGACAGGTGGATGACACACATAACACAATATCACAATAATACCCAAGACCCGAGTACAAATATTTATCTGTTACATAAATATCTGCCCCGGCCTGGGTGCGAACCCGGGACCCTCACTTCGCAGGCAGGGTTGCTACTCGCTAACAACGATCATTTGACTTGTAACCTGTGTTGTATATTAATTTACTATATGTATTTATTTAGGTTAACCTAAAGCGTATTTAATATCTCCTGCACTTTACCCCGTTATTAAGTTAATCTGTTCCTAACCAAGGTTTCCCAATAGCGATTCGCTATTTTAGCGATAAGATTATCCTTGTGGTTTTTATTACACATTGTTAAATTTATTACTGTGGTTTTACAGCTGGCACAACGTTTCTGAATACATTCAAATAAAATATTTAATTATAAGCTTTAAAAATAAAGTGTATTTAAGTATGACTTTAATGTTGAACCTCCATCACGGCATTGTCTCGACATAAATCCTACTAATAAACAGTTTGTTTGAGAGAATGTATGTATGTAACAAACATTTTATTATTCTTTCACGCAAAAAATATTGAACATATTTTCATGAAATTTAGCAAACATGATCTAGAATGACACATATTATCTCTATTAGAGTACATATTATCTCGGAAAAAGCAAGCAAAGTCGCGGGCTGAGCGCTAGAATATTAATATGAGTGACCAATCAAGTGCGTCAGTAAACTGAAAAATTACACAGACACCGACAGACGCACCAAAGTTTATAAATAAAGATTTGGTTAACTAAACAGTAAACTAATAAACAATTAAAAGTACAACAGCATTCACACTAATGAGCGGAGATAAAATTCCTGTTATCTCGGACAGCACTTAGCGGGAAAGGTCAAAATCAGGTGGATGGACTACAGAGTAGAATTATGTGAGGTCGAGAGGGTCGAGGTACCTTGGATCATAATATAACATTACGTTGTGTCATAACCCCAATGCATCGTCAATACGTAAATTTAAGCATACGTAAATTTAAGTGTGTACGTAACTGCGTACGTTGTTTTGTTGTAAGTCAATGAATAACAACAACGATAACTAACAAAGGACTCAATCTGGTGTTTTTTCTACAAAATCAAATTCAAATTAGTTTCAAATCGAATGGGAAATTATGTTTTGAAATTGGTTATTCATTTGTTTTGCTCCATTTGATTTGATATGCCAGTTTTGTTTGATCTGATTGCGGACTATGTATATGCTCCTAACCCATCTCATTGTGAGTGGACTTGAGTCAAGCCTGGCGTACTCCGCAGTCCGCACTTTTAGTACGTATAGTTTCAAGTGCCTCGTTCGAAGTGTCGGGCCAATTTCAGAAGGGCTGCCACGCACCGCCGCGCCGCGCCGGCCGTGTCATACTCGTACATTCGTAATCTATCACACATGTCATCTCAAAAAAAGGAGACCACCCTGACGTTTTCAGAAAGGATAAGAGTTATGATTAGAAATAGAGGCAACGTCTAGATGTCAACGTCTGTTGACGATTAGTGCGACCTGAATTACACTTTACTGAGCAAGAGTCGCTAATTTTATTTAAATGATTCTGGAGTGACTCTTTTGTACCAATCGGTACTATTAATTCGTATTCTGTGCTTGAGTTCAGAAGACAGCCATACTGTTGAACTTGGTATACATTATAAAAATATGGTTTAGGCGCAAAATGTCCCATTCGCACAATGTCCGATCGTCCTATTCGCAGAATGTCCTATTCGCAAAATGTCCTATTCTCAGAATGTCCTTTTCTCAAAATTTCCTATTCGTAGAAAGTCCCAATTCGCAAAATGTCCTATTCGCAAAATATCCAATTCACCTGCGAGTGAGTGAGTGTGAGTGTGAGTACAAAAAAAAGCCCTGAGCAAAAGCCTGTAAAATTTTTCGCATTTATTCTACAAATAAATCTCTGGATATGTGTATGTAGAAGAAAAAATTAACGCAATAAGAATATAATAACATTGGTTTTTACATTTTTTTGTAAGTATAGGCGTTTGTTCCCGATAACTTCAGAAGGGGTAAATGATTTGGGTGTAAATTTCAATGATGTATTGAGTAAACTTGGGGTTACATTTAGTGACATTTGCTTAATTTCAATTGCTTTAAAAGATAAAATTATATTTAAATTAAAATAATTATATTTACACATAACACTGTGCAGTAGCAAAGGGAGTGCCGTAAGTGGTTTCTCATAGATTTCAATAATATAATGAAGTTCAAGGAGCACTCGCAATAATCTAACGGTTCCACGTGAGGGTTTTCACTTATCAATAGCACTTGTGTGCGACTGATACTAAATCACGATTGTATAAGTTTTGATTAGATATTGCAAACACCTTAATTGGATTTTTAACCGACTTCAAAAAAAGGAGGAGGTTCTCAATTCGACTGTATTTTTTTTATGATCGTTACCTCAGAACTTTGGACTGGGCGAACCGATTTTGATGATTCTTTTTTTAATCGAAAGCTGGTGACTGTCATGTGGTCCCATATAAATTTTATTGAGATCTGACAATGGCATCTATGATAAAACCATATAAGTCTTAAATTAGTATTAAGTAAGCGCGACAAATGGACGAATAACTTAATATCACGCCAACCGATTTCGATGATTCTTTTTTTAATCTAAAGCAGGTGCTTGTCATGTAATCCCACATAAATTTTAACGAGATATGACAAGTACTTTTAGAGTGACTTTGAAGTCGGTTATTTTTTGTTAGTAAAATTTAGATTATTGCATTACATAAAGCAGAAATAATGTATTGATAATAAATATAATTGTAGTGTTTAGAGGGTCAATAATACACACATTTTACTCTGTAATGGGTGAGGTAGGTATACGCAAGGCTGACGTCTGCACACGGCACCTAGCACGCAGCATCGCTGCCAACTGACTGGCAGTCACTCAGTGACTGACAGCTGTGCTTATACACTACATCCCTTCTTTATTTTATAATAAATAATAATTGATTACAACTGTTCGTTAGCAAATAATATATTGCAACATTGACATAGATCTGACAATAATACATTATTCAATATCCAACTTTTATTTTCTTTGTGTTATTTATTATCATTATTGTTGTACAACATGTATTTCCCATTTCTGTACATCGTTTTCACCATCAGAAACTCACACCACTATGTGAGTGCAGGGTTAAAGTTTGGTGTCAATCTGTTAGCCTCAGTTACTTATTATTCATCGATATATTTTTCTGTAGCTAATTTAGAATCTTGTAGCTCCCTTAGTACTGTCCTCATAATATGGTTTCCCTCTTTTCTTTAATTGAATTATAGACCTGTCAATTTCTGTCTCTCACATTACTGTCATTGTTAGAGTGAAAGGTATTTTACTGGAAGTGATTGGAAGCTTCATAAAAAAAAATTGATGTTATTCTCGCATTTCACTAAATACAACTCTGTAGATCATAATTATATTTTTAACAAATGTCAAATGTAGCATTGAAAGTAGATTAGCCCAAGCCATTTACCACAGTCGTCTACTTCAATTATCAAAAGTAACAACATAACTTCTGAAAAATCTTGAGTAAGTCCCTCTATTGCCAAGGCTCACCCAGCCGATATGCATATATTATCCATTTAGTGTCATATGTGTGCATCATATGTGTGCAATATGCATCACCCATACACACCCCAAACTTCACTTCTTCAACTTCATAACTTTCTTTCTCGAGATGGAGACTGATCTCGTAGTGTTCAGTATCATGATTTATCATGATTACCTATTTATAAGTACTCGACTGGTACATGACTTACAGGTATTTCCCTAACGCTATCTTGTTTTCTTCAAGACTAAGTGAGAACAAAACTCTTAAATTATTTATAGAATTAACTTTTGCTATTTTGACCTATCGTGATATTACTTTCCAATTTTTTCTTGAGGGTACTTCATTTATATTGAGGGTAGGTCACAAAACTTGAAGGTAATTTGAAATTTTCAAACGTTTTTCTTAAGAATTTTGAGTCATTCAACTAGACATAATTCATGATGTCAATATAATATCTAAAGTTCATACAACTCGCTCAGCGCATTATAAGGGTCAACTTTAAACAATTTTCCTATGTGACATTATTATTTTCATTTATTGTCAGTAAGGAATTCAAACCATTGGCAACCCATTCATTTAATGCTAAACTATTTTGCTCTACCAGTATTTACACTGTTAAAAGTCACAAGGGTATTTAGAATAGTACCAGTAGAATCTCTAATAATCTTAACAATAGTTGCTTGTGAAACTACGATCACAGCTGACCAATTTATTGTCTCTTTAATTATCAC
Organism: Thymelicus acteon; assembly: GCA_951805285.1. NCBI lineage: Eukaryota > Metazoa > Arthropoda > Insecta > Lepidoptera > Hesperiidae > Thymelicus > Thymelicus acteon. The sequence goes on along the minus strand of OX638227.1, from coordinate 7,537,076 downwards.
GTGAACTTGAGTATTCTCTTCATTATCTTAACTCTTGATTCACTATCAGTTTAGTCAGTTAAGTTATGATTCTCTGGGAATTTGCGTTTGCTTCCCAGGGGAGTTTCAGTCGTTGACAAGCACTCTGTGTGAGGATGCTTTGTGAGATGGTGGTCCTGCGTGCACGGTTACACCCACTTACACATATGTACATTTGGCTTAGTAATGTGGCCACTCCAGCTTCTAGATGGAGATCTAGTGCTTTCAGCTTCCACAACATCAACGTCACTTTAAACTTGATAGATCTGTAATACAGAAATATAAGACCAATGACGAGCCTCGGACTGTACTGCTTTAGAGATAAATCTCTAAAGTTGCTACTTAGCACTGTCATTCAACTAGAAATAAGTTTTTTTTTTCTTGGCTAAGTCTGACATAATTAAATCGAACCACTTTGTTAACGCATATTCAATAATTACAGTATGAACCTTGCCCTTGATAGGTATTGTTTTTGTATAATGTCGTGAAAAGTATGGAAACTGATAAAATAACCTTTTGGTCATTAGCCATCACTTGATGACGCTAGTTAACTATTTATGTCAATTTTACATGAAAAGAGCGCAGAGAAACACCTAAGGTGTTGTCATTTTGCAGATGGTTCAAGTTGGATGAATATTAGTAGTATGTTGTATCTACGTAAAATAGTTGATTACAACGTCGTGTTTTATTGGACTACCTCAATATACTGAAATTTTGTATCTCAGTGTCTCATTGTCTCTTTACTATGGAGACAAAATCATAACCTTGACATATAATATTTACCTTTATTCTTCGACAGCTCAAAAAGATTAATATTTACATTGCAAGTAAAGATATTAGATGGAAATACTACGATCTTTTGAGTCTGTAATTGCTCGTTGCCACATGGATGAATCTTTATTTTTTCAATAATAATAATATATCCAATAAATTATTGTGGACTATATTATATAAGAATTGCAAAAATTTAATATAATTATCATAAAAGCCGAGTCCGTTACCATGGACTCATAACTGCTGTCGTTTGTCATATTTTGTCATAATCTGCTCACATATGTGATATGTTCACATATTACATATTATACTCGTCTGTAACGAATTATTATAAAATAATGAATCGTCAAAGACGGAACTATGTCATTGTACATTTCATACATGGTCAGATTCAAAATTACTTCAAAAGAAGTTATGGAATGTTAACACATGAATGGAATAAAATATACCATACCAATAATCACTGTCTTACTTTTATTCCTTACATAATACTTGAATTCTGATGCCACATCATCTCTTTACTTGGTATTTGTAATTCATATTGATTGAGGTAACTTTCTGAAAACCTGCAATTTGTTATTTCATCCCACGATTTCATATCAGTGAAATGGGACCGATTATGATCGGAATCATCTCCATTAGGCATCTCGAATGGGTGTCTTATGAATCATATCCAACAGACATCTTTGGCTTTCAATGACATTCATAACGACATATCCATAAAATATTAATTTGTAAATATTTGCAGCCACTGTGTATGCATGACTTTTTACAAATGTAACGTTATTACAAGTGTAACATGATTGCGTAGCCTTAAACATTGGTTTATAATATTTGCGGGCACCTTGTATGCATGGCTTTTTACAAATGTAACAGTAACATGACTGCGTAGCCTTAAAACATTGATTTATAATATTTGCAGGCACCGTGTATGCATGGCTTTTTACTAATGTAACAGTAACATGATTGCGTAGTCTTAAAACATTGATTTATAATATTTGCAGGCACCGTGTATGCATGGCTTTTTACTAATGTAACAGTAACATGACTGCGTAGCCTTAAAACATTGATTTATAATATTTGCGGGAACCGTGTATGCATGGCTTTTTACTAATGTAACAGTAACATGACTGCGTAGCTTTAAAACATTGATTTATAATTGACAGTATATATTACGGTATATTATATACCACTTGTATACAGAATACATTACAGTATAATGTATAATGCTCAATCACCTCGAATGACTTGCCATAGCAGTAATTCAATACATCGATTAGTTTGGCTTCTTCCTCAGAATTCCAAGTCAAGTACCTACTCCATACCTTAATTTATTTTATGATAATTATGGTAAATACCCAATAAATTGAAAACTTTTTTTTTTTCCATTTTTTTTAGCTATAAAAGCGTTACAATATCTCTGACGTTTTAGACTGAACTTTAGTATTCCACATACTCATCCATCCTTAAATTTTAATATACCTTTTAGGAAATACTCATTATATTGAATAACTTCCGCAACACTATATTTTAATGTCTTATAATTTGGCTGAACATAAAAATGTTCCACGTCACTTTACCCAGAACTTTGATTTTTCTTCTCGAAACAGCCATCCTTGAGCCATTACGAAAATTTTTGAATGAAACAGTGAAATCGGTTAAGCTATCAAGAAATACTAAAGTTCATTTTTATTTATACAAACAAGAAGATAAGTATATTACAATAATAACGTGCTTCTTTCGAGCATTTTTTTTTTGTACACAAGGTATAGCATTCTCCTTACGAGTCTTGTTTAAATTTGCGTGCCCCTTTCAGGCCTTTTTGTACTCAAGGTACATTAACAAGTTCCTTACGAGTCTTGTTTAAATTTGCGTGCCCCTTACAGACCTTTTTGTACTCAAGGTACATTAACAAGCTCCTTACGAGTCTTGTTTCAATTTGCGTGCCTCTTGTAGGCCTTTTTGTACTCAAGGTACATTTACAAGCTCCTTACGAGTCTTGTTTCAAATTGCGTGCCCCTTGCAGGCCTTTTTGTACTCAAAGTACATTAACAAGCTCCTTACGAGTCTTGTTTCAATTTGCGTGCCCCTTGCAGGCCTTTTTGTACTCAATGTACAGTAACAAGCTCCTTACGAGTCTTGTTTCAATTTGCGTGCCTCTTGTAGGCCTTTTTGTACTCAAGGTACATTAACAAGCTTCTTACGAGTCTTGTTTCAATTTGCGTGCCCAATCCGGACTTAATACTTGTAACGGGACAAGTGGGATAGACCCGTACAACCTGCGTGAACCTTGACGTAGCTACAATTATCAATAATTATATTTAATTTAATATTGGCTTTAGCGATAAAAATATTAACATATATAATGCTTCAATATTGCTACGTAATACGGATTTTAAGGTATAATAAACTTTTTACATATTACGTGCATATGCATAACACATTGTTTGTAGCTACTTTACAGGTTCTTTCTTAATATGGTTGTATAGGCAATGATCTTTAAGTGAACTGTATTGGCGTGACCACGGAACACAGACACAAGGGCGTGACTATAATAATAATATTGAACTGCTAATTAATTAGCAAAATTACGTCTAAAACTTGTTTAGATAATCATAATCTTTTGAATTCATGGTAGAACGGTATTGGAATTGTGAAAACATTAACCACAGCATTATATTAATAAGTGGGGTAGATTCTCAATCGTTTCTTTCCAAGTTATTGTAAGGGTAACGTCGAGTTTCACGTTTTTATTAAATACCCACCAAATACAAACAAAACTTAGGATATTGTTATTGTGATGCGGTAGCTTTATTTGAAATAAGGAACGAAATAAATTACTCTTTCACATACTACAATTTCCTACAGCAATATCATAGGAAATTTATGGTCTATTTGAAATAGTTACTTGAGGCATGGCCCTTTGTGAACAAAATGATTTGCATGGCCTTCGAAGTATTTAATTAGTTTTGATGCTTAGACAACCATTTTCTGTACAAATATGGCAGTGGGACTTTAAGTTGCCGAGTTATTAAAACGTCAACACTTGAATAATTGTTACTTTAGTGCACGCAATTAGGTATACCCACATATAAATTATGTGGTTGTAATGTAATAATACACTTTACTTACTTAAATGCGAATATAACAGAACATATTCGTTACGAATTTGCCTGTCCGAACGAATGCAAGGGTGGCATTACTCCTTCTTTTTCTTCCAACATTTTTTGGTAATTCCTTATTATTTTTACCGTCGTCGCCACTTGTAGTGTTTAGAGGGTCAATAATACACACATTTTACTCTGTAATGGGTGAGGTAGGTATACGCAAGGCTGACGTCTGCACACGGCACCTAGCACGCAGCATCGCTGCCAACTGACTGGCAGTCACTCAGTGACTGACAGCTGTGCTTATACACTACAATAATAATGTATTTTTTGCCCTTTTACCCTCTGCGAATTTTCAATTGAAAATTCTTGGATAATCCTGTTTTTAGCTTGCCCTGTTTATTTGTTTGTTTGGGTCAAATCTTGCAAGCCTAATTAGATCTACTTCCACTTATCCTAAGGAGTTGATATTTTACATATTGCTTTAGTATATTTTGTTTTTTAAACTTAGTAGTTTAAACTTGTTAGTAAGGTCTTAATTGTATATTGCAATTTGCTACATATTTTTAAATAATAAATGTTAAGTTTATCAAATAACATTTGGAAATCCGACGTGGTCGACATTTCAACGTTTCCTTCTTAACAACTTTTACTTCACATTTATTGAAATACAATGACAAATTCCAAACCAGATACATAAATATAAAAGCAATACTTGTTCTCTTTATAATATTTAAATGCCTTTAAACTTTATTAATAGCTATAGTGGATTATACATAATATTATATTACGATATTTCAATTTGCTACGGTTCCACGTAATTATTTACGCCGATATTTCGATAAACCACAATAGACGGTGAAAGAATTGAATACTGAATATCTTTAGTAACTGTATCATAGTTAAATTACTTACCATTTTTTATCTCTTACAACAACAGGTCAGCTTATGTTGTATTAGATTGATTTATGCTGCTTTTATCATACCCAACTGGACGGAAGCAGATAAAAATATGATAAAAGATTATCGAGTGGTATGCCGACAACAGAACTACGTATCTAACGTTGTGTAAATGATGACTGACAGAATAATTAAGATAAGGATAAGACTTAAATATTATCAGAGTACCTAAATTTAATTTAATAATTTATGTAATACACACATATTTGTGATTTTTGCTTCAAATCAAATCAAATTCTTTATTCATATCGGTATCACTGAAACACTTATGCACGTCATTTTTTTTAATCTACTTTTATTAGCTTACCATGTTTCAGTTGTCTCCCAATTAATTATTGCTAGATATGAATAATATTGTAAAGGAAAGGTAAAATTGCCTTTTCATCAGAGATAACTTCTTGCCATTCTGTTTTTTTTTCTGTCTTATGTTCTAATCATCTCTGAAATTTGAACTTTACATTTCATTTCCTTAATTCCAAATTGAGCTTGCGCCCTGCATTGTCTGGAAATTTTGTATTTATGCTCTGTAATTGTCTTTGTATCAGGGGTCCTACAAAGTTTTTATGTATGTACAATTTATATTTCATATAGAATGAATGACTAGTTTATCCATATCGGTCCACAATATCTTAATATATGAAAATAATTTTCCTTAGGTATTACTACACCATAATACCACTTATAATCGTCATCGAGTTCAATACTTATTATCAAATAATTGAAGCAATTGGTTTCACGACGAACTTCACAAAAGTAATTTTAAATTGATTTAAAAGTCGCAGTCATGATTTAAAAAATTTAATGTAAAGACCATTAAATGTACATAATCAATTTCAAGTAGAAGAAAATTCTCCTCTATCCGAGATCACAATGTCCAATAATGAATATTTATAGGTCGTATAAAAAGGAACGGATCATTATTAGAATAATTCGGTCGAAATCCTTACCCTAAAACCCTTTGTAGATTAACCCGATACCAAATTATTGGGACGTTTGAATACACTCGTATATCTACTAGTATTATAATAACTGACTATTTTATGTGAAAAACTAGAAGATAGGATATGATGGTCAAAACCTTTTCAAAGTCATGGTCAAAGTTTTTTGGAACAATAAAGGCATATTACTTTTAATGTAGATAAATGAAAAGTCTTAGGCGATAAAAGACCCGATCATTGGATTTTTATGAGAATTACTGATGACTTTTGACTTTACCTACTGGCCACTGACTTTTAAGTTCTTACCTCCATACTTATTAATAAAAAAAAAATTGTAGTGTGGACGTGGACCGCCTTCCATGGACATCCATATCCATTCATCAAACATTACTGACTTACTGACGCGTTGAGACTTGAAACAAGGTAAGCGTATTTTTATTCAGTTCCAATCAAATCGTAAACAGACACCTGCCTGGTTATTTATAACCAAGTATCATTACAATCATTTACTTGTCTGTGGTTATTGTATCTACTAACTGTTGGTAACACCATCACGGCTGAAGCGTCGAAGAGACGAAGACATTCTATCCTTCCGCGGTCACAGAAGACCACTGATCACAGTACTTTGTATAGGTGCTAAGTTATGCGGTTTCAAATAATAAATGGATTCACTGGAAAGGTTCGACGGGTTAAACTTAAACCAAGGGGTAAATGTGTGTAGCGCTTGATACAAATTGATAAAATAAGGACAACAAAACAATCTTCATTCCTTATTTACAGTTTCCACAAACGGTATTTCTTTAGAAACCTGCGGCACCGGGAGGGGGGTGGAGTTAGGGGGGGAGGTGAGGGGGTGGTGTAAGGACCCCCCCCTTAAAGGGGCTAAGTGAGGAAACACATAGTTATTGAGTTTTTTTTATTTTTATTTTGAGGTTAAATGTGTGAAAACTGCTCAATATTTGTCTTAAACTAGTCTAAATTACTGTCAGGTGGTTGAGGAAGAAATAAAATTACGACCTCCGTATGGGGAGGCACACAAAACGCACCAATTTTATAAAAAAATTACAAATCATTATAATTACAAATTTATAGTATATGCACTTTTAGGGAGAATTTAGGGGTTTTTGATACACAAACAGGCTTCCAAACGTCTCCGGCGCTGCGGGAAGTGCAGCCCCTCCGCGCCTCCGGGGTTTACATTCACTCTAGGGGTAGGGCAGACTAGTACCACGTGGGGTCGGGGTTGACTAAGTCGGTTCTATCACCAATTTTGAAAAATTTAACTAGAATGTAATAAATAAATTTAATAGAATATGACATAAACAGTAAAATTGATATATTACATTATGTATATTAACCTTTTATTAAATATAAAAAAACCTTTCTTGTATTTCCTATTTTCAAATTTCATCTAGCTTGACCACCTTCCTCGGGCCACCAATCTTTCCAATGAACTCCTAATTATTATAATTATATTATATAATACAATAAAATATACCTAATAACATAAAAATTATAAATAAGTAACATAATTCGTGTTGTATTTTTGAGAAATAATCTCAAAAATTAAAATTAAGATTTTTAAAAAACGACGCATTACCTCACAAAAACCAACTAGATTATGATTAGGGGCATCACTGCCTATCGATTAAAGCTAAAATCACCCATATACCGATGCCGCAGGTTTCTAAAGCCAACCCTGGGAAACTAAGGCGTAGACGGAAGTCGAGACGGAAATTCAATGCATCGAAATTTTTATTCAATTCACAAGTATGTCCCTGGCAAAGCCAATATGCATTCGATACACGCACGCATCCGCTACTTTTGTACCATTTGAAAACGCTTGCTTATAAATATTTAGAACTGCGTTTGAGTTATACTGCGCCGAAATCGGCGAATGACATATTTAGGAAGACTATTGCACAATATTGTGTATTATTGAGGTAAATAAATAAATAACTGTCCTAATAAGTAAATTAATAAATAAACGCTTACACGATCATACCCCCGTAGTATGTTTTTAATTTTACTTGTGTCGCGGGTGGAATGGAGGACACATATAACAAATACATCACAATAACACCCATTACCCGAGGACAAATATTTATCTGTCACAGAAATATCTGCCCCAGCCGGGAAGCGAACCCGAGATCCCTCGCTTCGCAGGCAGAGTCGCTACCAACTAGGCTACTGGGTCGTCAAATAATACTTAATTTATATCGATTTTTTTACGTAATCGATACTCACAAATTGCCCCAATAAATCATTGTGAAACGAGGCTTCGTACTCAACTGACGTGCCGCTTTGCTCCCAAAATTACATAATATATTGCAGGGTAGCGCGAAGGTGCAGGACCTGCGAGGGGAATGAACCCTACCAACAACGACAAAAACAGCATAAAGATTAATAACACAATAAACGTCCAAGGAAGGTGATTAATATTCCTTTGATATAGTCGGTTTTAAATTGTTTATGTTGTTCTCTACACAATTAAATATCGAATGCCTCTCTGAGTCACTAACGGTTATTTTACCCCCGTATTCAAGAACAATACTTGTTTAAGTAAAGAAGCAATACTATGCGAAGTAAGGCATTTCTCAGTGCGTTCGTCATGGCAACCCTTATGTTTCACAGTCGACCCTTAAGTATCACTTGGCTGTGCGGACGCACAGGCTGTATACAGCCCTCTTATTGGTCCATTTGATGCGGCTAACTTCACTCTAGTCATTTGACACAAGCAAAAGACAAAGATAACAATACAAACAATCGATCCTTTCTTTCTATTTTGATAGAAGTCAAACCAACACTATGCGTTCGGTAAAGTAGCTCGGCAGCTACTTTATCGATTTTGACAAACGCACAGCGAAGGACTTCAATCAAGTATTGTTTACGAAATGATTTTAATGCCACTATGCACTCGCAAGCACTGTGAGACCTCACAGTGTTGTTCTTGAATACGGGGGTTAAATCGCTCCTTAGTAAAGAATCACCATATAAATTCTGTACTAAGGAGCGATTTAAGTGACCGTTAGTGACTCTGAGTTGGGGCGTAAATGTTTATTGTTCAAAGCAATCAGTATTTTCGGCATGACCACATCGTTGTAACAAAAAAATCTTTGTTTATTTTTTCCAACATGATAATGTCTAATTCTGCTGATAACACTGCCACCGTCCTGTCGCACTCAAGCTTTTGAACAGCGTCTGTAAATAGATATAATATCAAAAGTAGTTTCTTCTTCTCCTGTTTTGTTAAATATTATATTCCATATTCCATGACAATGCTTCTAAAAACCTGCTAAGAATTTTATGCGGACGTCTCCGCATAGGCTCGTCAGCCTGCTTCAAATTCTACACTGCATCGCTCCAAGTTCTTCTGAATTCTCTTCTACAGAAGGTGTAAAATCTCGTGAACACTTCCCGATTAAATTAGCATGACCCATTATGTGATTCCACTGTTGGTTTCCATTAAATTTTGTACCGCTAGCAAATTTTTCCATCCATAATAACAGTAAGACGAGGGGTTGTTGTCAACTCGTCACGAAGTAAATTCGTCATGAAAAAATGGATGTGTAAATTCGCCACAATTCTAATTAATTTATTTAGATCATTGTCAATTCGGCACACATTTTATTTCGCACAGATAGCATAAAAATTTATTTAGCCTTCAAACGAGCTGATGATCCACCTGATGGTTAGTGGCTATCATCGCTCATGGACAATCATTATGTCCTCGAATGGAGACCATGCCTCAGTAAAAAGGAACACAGGACGCAGCCCGACCAGGTAGACCGACGACCGTAAAAAGACGGCGGGTATCCTTTGGACCGGTCAGAGTGGCATGTTAGGGGTGGCCTATGTCCAGCAACTCTCTGGCCTCTAATGGCTGATAGATGGATGGATGAGCATAAAAGCTATGAATTAATTCTTGTTTATTTCGTACTAGCTTTCCCGGCGAACTTTGGACCGCCTAAAAATCAATGTTAGGTACATATTTCTTTTAACTTTTAAATAAACGCTGTGTGTGCGTGTCTCCCTCTCCCTCTGCCTCTCTCTCTCTCTCTCTCCCTATCCCTATCCCTATCCCTCTCCTTCTCCCTCACCCTCTCCCTCTCTTCTCCATGTCACTCTCGTCCAAGCGATGTTAGCAAATCGCTACGATAAAATAAGGATTTGTGGCGAATTTACAATTACCTACCTTTGACGAATTTTGCTTTGTGGCAAGTTTACAACAACTCAAGACGAGCACTTCGTTCCCAAAAGTCACGACTGCGTATAATTTGTTTTACAAGAGACAAATTGTTGCAGTTTATCAAACAATCCTCCACACCAAGCTGAAAAAGCAAAATGTTCCCGAATATAATTTTCCAACGAAAACAACGACCATGATATTTATATTCGGTTCGTACAAATATGAACACAAATTTTATCCTGTTACATTCGTATTTTTTAACAGAAGGTTCGAGTTCCTCCGTTCAAACGACATTAACCTTCGGTTCACACAAGACTTCCACGCATAGACAATAACTCACATTAGAATTATGATATATCGCATTTTAAGATTTTCAAGTATAGATCAAATTACGTGTTTTATGATATAAATTAATATTTATAAAAGTATCGAATGGTTATGAATGTTTATCAAAAATATACCGTTTCATTTAATTATGTGAAACGTTTTAACCGACTTACAAATAGATTACTATAGGTACGTCATTACGTGATCACGATTTTTATATAATTATATTTACCTACTATCTAGTGATCATTACAGTCTACCTTTTTAGAAAGGTTATTTTTAATATTATTGTAAATTATTATTTAATATTATTGTAAATTATTATTTAATATTATTAATAATTCATATCAAATAATTATTAATAATTGATAATATTTTTAGTTAGTTTTAGTTTTAACTGTTTCATTAACTTAAAATTTTGCAGATTAAACTATGCTACCATTATAATTGAATTTTATGATGAATTTTAAGAAGAGATTTAATTTAACTTCTACAATATTATGTATATTTTATAACAGGCCAACGAACTCAAGAGTTTACAAATTTGCTATCAACAAACGACGATCGATGTCCCCATTTTAAATATAAACACGCGAATAATAATACGAGCACAGATTTTACGATTTCTCTTACTTGGATTTCGTTACCTTGACCACGCAGGAGTGCTGGAATAACTTTGGTTTGGTTTTTTTGCATAAATGTTTGACAATTCGATGATAAATCAGCTACATACATAGCTACTTTTTTTCGTCTACCCTCGCTTAAATAGTGCACTTGTGTTTCGAGACGCGTATCATATTTAATTGAAAATTATTCGTTTTGTGTTTGTTTTTAATCCAAAAGTGTGTGTTTCGTGTAAATCTTGGCCCAAAATAAAAGTGAAAGTGTTATCTCGCAACCATTTTCGTGATTTAAATTACTGTGATAATAATCGTTTCGTCAACTTAACCCTACAAGTTTTATTAACTTTCGTTTCTTCAAAAACTTTAAGGACTAGTTGAAATGGCTGTTTGTATGAAATGTGATAAAGATATACCGAAAGTTGATGATAAAAATCCCAGAATTAAGTGTCATGGTTGTGAGAGGCAAATATGTGTGAAGTGTAGTGGGTTGCTTGCGACGGAGTTAAGGGTGATAATATTACAGTCTCCTACTTTGAAATATTTGTGTCCCGACTGTGAGTTAGGTGTCCGACAACTCCCGGCGCTAAGAAAGACGGTGGCGCAATTAAAAACTGAAGTTGAACAACTTCAATCCAAAGCAAGTCAGACCATAAACATGGAAAGCATTCTCGCCGAATTAGCGGATCGGAAAAAGCGTAGTACTAATATTATTATGTTTGGTGTCAGTGAATGTCAGCTTCAATCGGGGGATCATGCTCGTGATAAAGAGGTACGAATTCAACATGATAAAACTCAAGTCCAGCAGGCGTTGAGCAACATTCCTGAATCCGAGCCACCAGTTGCTGTCGTCCGCCTCGGTAAGCCCAAACAAGGTTCACTCCCACGCCCACTGAAAGTAATCTTCTCCCACAAAAAGCCAGCGATAACAGTTTTGAAAAACAATAAAAACTTGCCACCTAATATCAAGGTAAAAAATGATCTAACGCCTTATCAACGCGAATACTTAAAAAAGTTGCGGGAGGAGCTGAGTCGTAGGATTGATAACGGCGAAACTAATTTAACGATCAAGTACGTGAACGGTAGCCCCACAATTCAACAACAAGGCAGTTCAAAAAACCAATAACACGTGGTCACCCTCTTGTTGAATTTACGTTTTTCTACACAAACCTGGCATCCATAATAGCTAAAAGAGATTTGCTTATTACCGAGATAGATAAGATAAAACCAACTTGTATTATTATAACAGAAACACATCTTAAACCTTGTATTCCTGATAGTTTAGTGACTATTAATGGCTATGCGCTATTTAGACATGATAGGTTAAAAGGAACCGGGTGGGGTGGAGTGGCCATATATGTAGCACATAAGCTGTGCGGAGTGCCTATACAGGCTACTCTTCATCCAACTTACAACAGCAACTCACAGGTGGAAGCTCTCTGGTTGAATTTAAAATATGGTCACTTCGAGATCACAGTTGCAGGTGTATATCGACCTACTCATTACAACTTTGAAGATACTGATAGATTACTGTTTGAAACTATAAAAGAAGCTTCTGAAGGGACAAAGCCCTTGTTAATTATGGGAGATTTTAATCTACCAGACCTAAAGTGGCCACTGGTAAATGTAGATGTTGATCGTTATAACACTCTTCATAAAAACTTTGTGGAAATGTTTGTCGATACTAACCTAATTCAACTGGTTACATGTATAACAAGAAAGAGGAAAGATGAGGAATCCTTATTAGACTTAATACTATGTAACGAAGAAAATCTCTGTACGAAGATTGAATATCTACCGAATATAGGAAAAAGTGACCACATAGTACTAACAGCTACATTGCAAATAGAAAATCAGCTGTACAAAAATTATCACAATCTCTCACCAAGACGAAACTTTTTTAAGGCCAATTATGAAGGGATAAAAAAAATGCTTTTAGAAAATATACCTATGGATTTAGAATTCTCCGATGTTAATCTTGCCTGGAGGAACTTTTTAGCAATATCTCATAAGGCTATTGAAGTCCATGTTCCCCTCTCAGTTAAAAATTGTAGACACAACATAAAAAAGCCTTGGATTAATCAGCAAGTGTTAGCCATGACTAATGATAAAATGCGTCTGTGGAAAATATATTTACTGAAAAAAACTCCTGAATCTTATAAAAATTATCGCATCGTTAATAATAAAATTTTAACTGTAGTAAGAAACCTACGGAAAGAATTCGAAAGAGGGATTGTTAATAGTGGACCAAAATCCTTTTACTCATATATACGGCAGCAGCTATCCTCAAAAGTATCAGTACCTACATCCCTTAAGGATGAGATGAACAATATTACTAATGACCAAGTGAATGTAGCTAACCTTTTTGCTAAACAATTTGAAAAATCATTTGTTATTGAGCCACCATACAGTCAAGCGCCTACTATTCAACTGCCACGTGTTGTCAATTCAATAGAAACTGTAACTATATCAGCTAATATTGTTTGTAAGACTTTGTTGACATTTAACGATACAACTTCAATGGGACCAGATGAATTGCCCTCTAAATTACTTAAAGAATGCAGCTACATACTAAGTCATCAGTTGGCACATATAATGAGGTTGTCCCTACAAACAGGAAAACTCCCACAAGAATGGAAGGAAGCTCATGTTACTCCGATATACAAAAAAGGCGATAAATTAAATGCAGCTAACTACCGACCAATTAGCCTCACAAGTATAGTTTGTAAAACTATGGAAAAAATTATTGCAGCAGAATTGAGGAAATTTATGGCAACCGAGAACATAATTATTGATGAGCAGCACGGGTTTGTACCAAAGAGATCAACTGTCACCAATCTTCTTAGTTGCCTCGACAAATGGACTTTAAACTGGGATAAACATTGGCCAACAGACACCATATACCTAGATTTTGAAAAAGCTTTTGATCGGGTCCCCTTTAAGAGATTGATAGCAAAACTTGAACATTTTGGAATTCGTGGACAATTGCTCCAGTGGATATCTGACTTCTTAACAAACAGAAAATTCAAAGTCAGAGTGGGAGACGCCTTCTCTGTACCTTGTGATGTACACAGTGGTGTACCACAGGGATCGGTGCTTGGACCAATCCTTTTTGGTATCTACATTACAGATCTGAAAAATTCAGTAAAATCCCATTTGTCTATATTTGCTGATGATACTAAAATCATAGGAAACCCTCTCATCAGTCATAATATTATACAGCAGGACTTAGATCGAATCGTACAATGGACTCAAGACTGGCTTATCTCATTAAATGCAGCCAAATGTACAGTATTACACATGGGCAGAAATAACCCAAAAATTTCATATAATATTAACTCTGTACCACTTATACCTGTTAATAATCAAAGGGATCTTGGTGTCATCATAACGCACAACCTAAAGTGGGATGTTCACATTGCAAATATAACAAAAAAAGCGAACTCAATGCTATATGTTGTAAGAAAGGCTTTCAGTATTATCACAAAAGATTTGTTTATCAAACTTTACAAAACCTATATTCGACCGCTCTTGGAGTATGCTTTCCAAATCTGGAACCCTTACTTTAAAAAAGACATTGAACTACTTGAAAAAGTACAGCGTAGAGCTACAAAAATGGTAACATCGCTAAGACACAAATCATATGAGGAGCGTCTTACTGAGCTGAAATTAACCAGTTTGGAACACCGGAGGCAAAGAGGAGATCTGATAGAAACTTTCAAAATCCTAAATGGACACTACAGAGTCAGAAATATTGCAGATCTTTATTTACTAAAAACAAATACCCAACTACGAGGACACAAAATGAAATTAAACCGACACCCTAGCTCCAGCAACCCAAGATATCACTTTTTACCTAATCGTGTAGTACAGCAGTGGAATAGACTACCTGAATCAGTGATAAGTGCACCAACAGTGAACATTTTTAAAAACAGACTTGATGAACATATTCAGAATACATAACAAATATATATGTATATATATTAAGTCGAACACAAGTGCAGTGATATGCACGCATCAGCTCGAGGAGCTGCTAGTGCATAATAAAATAATAATAATAATAATAATACAGTCAGTCTAACTCTAAACTGTAAACCGTTCAATAAAGAAAAACAGTTTCGCTTTACTTAATTAATGATTCCAACTATCATAGAGTGAAAGTTACACCACTTGAAACGGATGTTTTACTTAAGTGACTTTGCCATTAGATATATGAGCCATTGCATTACTTTTTTCCTTCCTTTTCTTCTCTTTCTCTGGTCTTGCAGATGTCCATTGGCGACGATAGCCACTTACCATCAGATGGATCGTTAGCTCGTTTGCCAGCTTTTTCCAAAAAAAATTGTGATCTATTACGTTCCGAAACATTTTTCGAGAAGGATAAAGACTAATGTAAAATACACAAAAAACGGCAACGGAACGCAATTTTCTTGTATTTTTCTGTAGACCCAAGAATATCAACTTGGCATCTCATTCTAAATTGCCTCAAATACGAGCAAATAAAATAATCCTCGCTTGACATTCATTAATTTCAATAAAACAATAATAAATAACATAGCTAATAAATTAATTTTGTAATTATCTGTTAGTTTCTACTTATAAGAATAAATTCTGTTTAACCAACTTTGGGTCACGACTCACGAGTGCCAAGCTCATTAAAAAGTTAAATTACACAGTCAACAAGGATGAATAAACGCAAATATTTGAAGAGGAAACTTGAATCGTTTTTACCTACTGTAAATATTTGTACACAAAAGTTAAGGAAGCTATGAATATCAAGGTATATGGTGATATTACATAAGTTCGACTTAATTAAATCGTTCAGTAATCGGTACAAAATATAAAATCGTGACTAACCGTTTTTAGAGTTCCGAAGTAACTCGTAAATTAAACTCGTAAATAAATATATTTTTCCAGCATCTACCTAGTCTACCTACTGCACCGCAGCTATGGAAAAGGTAAGATTGGCAAATTTTCAATATTCATTCTTTTAAGTACTATCTTAGATTATATTTTTAGGTACGACTGAAAGAAAAAAGGAACAAAAAGGTATGTCAGCTTAAATGGACTGTATCTGTAAGATTTATTCAACATCATCCTCATCACAACCCATTACTGTCCCACACAGGTATAACACATGAGCACAGATTACAGAGGAGTATTAACGTCTCGAATAATGCCATTATTTCGAGGGTTAATGAACAAAGACATCAAGTCGGCTGTATAACGTGATGCTGCTATTACGATAATGGTTCAGTACTTTATTTTAACTGTAGGTCTAACCTATGAGTGCCACAAACCACAACCTTCGATTTTCGATAAATATACAAAATCCTATAGAGTTGCGTTAAATCAATAGTCAGTAATTATTCAATAGAATGTGAGGAATTACGTACGGCAATTATGTATTTACGCCGACGGAGAGCCGAATAAGGGAATAAGAACATATTTGAAATCATCATGAAAATGCTGGTATCGTCATGATATTTTACTTGTCCGAGACAAGTGATTTTGCTATTAACGACGCACATAACTGTAAAAATCAATGAATGCCACGTCCCAGGAACATAATTATTTTTAAATGTTAAAGTAATATTAGCGGAACCAAGTTGATGATCGACTACCTACCCATTTATCCATCAATCTGCCCATCATTAATTCTTACATCAATCTATCGATGTGTACGTACCTATTACGTACCGCCAGATGTTCTTAGCATTTAGCTTATCACTTCAACTGCCAGTACTGCCATACATTAAAGTTTCAAAGAAATATGCTAAATCTAGTAGGTACTAAGAAAATTAGCTGTATACTATCAATCAAATGTAGTGTAGTTACGAGTATATCATTAATATTGCACAATTGTTCGTATGTGTCACCACTGCCTTAATTTTTTTGCCTCCATAACATACAAGTATTTTTCCGCCGTAAATAACACTTCTTGTGATTGTTATTCCCATAAAAATAATGTGATTCAATCATGCAAGTGTAATTAAATGCATTGTGTGAATTAATTTCATTATACATATACCACTAAGCATCGTGGGCTCTTCTAGTAATAGTAATCTAGCTCTTCTAAACAATGTAGTAGTATTAATATTTTACTACTAGCTGACCCGGCGAACTTCGTATCGCCTAACAAACTATTTTTTTTCTAAAATAAAAGTAGCCTAAGTTACTCCCTGTTACATCAGCTATCTGCCAGTGAAAGTCCCGTCAAAATCAGACAGCCATTTCAGAGATTAGCTGGAACAAACAGACAGACAAACAGGCAGACAGACAAACATTGTAAAAAAATGTTTTTGGTATAATATGTACCGTGTATACATCCAAATGCACTTAGTAAAAAGCGGTTATTTTAATATTACAAACAGACACTTCAATTTTATTTATTTGTATAGAACTATAGATGTATAGATATAGAAAACTACAAAGTTTCAGTACAATATTTACATTTCTACAATTCGACAACAAATATTGCATTGTTTTTAGTGGCACTATACAATGCCCATTGTGTAGCGCTGACGTAATTCAAAAATTTCAAATGTATGGTAGTGACGTTAATAACTATACAGACGTCACTCTAAAGAAAAAATAATAAAGATCTTTATAAACATTTTAAAGTTAAATACCTAGACGTATTTGATACTAGGAATAAAATGCACACACAAGATTGTTTTACCCACAGCTTAATTTGTAGGTATATATAACATTTGATATGTTTGACGGCTTGCTCTTGATATAGAGTTACCGCAAAGTGCACTTCAATAGTAATTGGTTTTCTTTACAAACTAGAGCGCGATTTAGCAAAAAGTGGGTTGCGGTCTGCAGATAATCTTCTATATTCTACAGAACTGTATAATTTATTTTTAAATGCAGTGGTTTTCTAGGAAAATGCGCATGTTAACGTTTAAAACATTGTTTTTATCACAATCAATTATCAAAGTGGACAAGATTTTTTGAGTTAAGTTCAGGAGCTACGATGCCACACAAACAAACAAACAAACAAACACAGAGAGAGAGAGAGAAAGAGGACAGACACATCAAACTTACAACACCCCGTATTTAAACTTATAACGTGGTTAAACAGCAGACTACAGAGATCAACGCTTTTTGTACGGAATATTTTGCTAAACTTACAAATTATTAGGTACTTAAGTTCCAAGTTACAAAAGAAACGTACCCAAATAAGGTTAAAATTGGCATTATTTTGACGGTTCAGGAAATAATGCCCATTGAAAGTTTTTAAGAATATTGGAGGAACATGTCTGTAAATAATGTCACTTTGGTCTAAACACAAAGGAATCGTACATTTTGTGATTTGTTTTGAACAGTAAACATACAACGAAATCAGAATTCCCCGAGCAGTCAATGAACTTTGTATTTACATGACGTTCTGAAATTAAACTTTTTTCATGCGTATTCCAAATCGAATCAGGATTACTTTAATTTTAGCCGAAAGAAACCAAAGTTAAGCGCTATATATATAACACATGATGAAGTTAGTCTCCAATTATAATAAAATATTATCCTTTGCAATATCAGTGACGTTGCAAATATCGTAACTGTTGTATATACTGTACTTATTCACCAAGACAAAATGGGGTGACAACTATTTTTTATTAGAATTAGAAATTTCCAGGCAGTATTCGTAGAAGACAAGGTTATCAGTAGCAATAATAAATAACCGGTTCTGTAATGAATGATCGCAATACAAACCATTAAACATACACAATGACTCACTGCGCTCATATCTATCTCATTTATTTGTATACAAATATTAGTGTAGATACTTCAACACTTTATCACTGATTGTACATGTGATGTTATGTTACGTACTTAGTTCATACGGCTGTGTTTTTAGCTGGCGCTTCGAGCGAACGATTCTTAGAAGTAAGTATAAGGCAGAATAATTTGAAACGTTCAAGTGCACACAACAAAGATACGAGTAGTGTGCCTGTGTGAATCACAATACGTATTGCAAGCGATCGATGCGTTTTCATAATTGCTGCCCATAAATGTCTGGGTTTCCGTCTCCTCTCACAATGTGAGGGGTACAGCCTTACAAAGTTTATTATGCTAGCCAAGTGCGAATTGTCATACTTAACACACATCGTTTATGCTCGTATTAATGTCTCTAGACAGCATAGCCATTGAACGCCTGGTGGTTCAAGAGAAGGTAGAGGGCAATAGGAGACGCGGCAGATCACCAATGAGACTGACTGGACTGACTTAATCGATGCATCCTTCACCGAAGCAAGTACTTTCATATTATTTAATTTCAGAAACCGACTTTACTTAGACCTTGACATATATTTGTATTACTGATTATGTTAATTATGAAGATATCGTCTTCCTGTCACATTAGGTAAGCGTCACCTGCATACAATACCAATCCGAACTTAAAGAATCTAAACAAATAGAGCTAAATATTTCTATGTTACGAATTACATTTACCATGCAAAGTGAACTGGACTTTATAAGAAGACTAGTAAACCTTCTTAGCCAGTGTTTATTCTGCTCTCGTGATGTCGACTTTAGTCTTGGTAAGTAAAGTAGGAAAGCACTTTGTCTGTGTAAACAGAGCTTCATGTGGCTTCGTGACTCAAACGAACTGTTTCAAATTGCTTCCGAGACCGCAGAAGTTTATTTTAGGGCACCCGTTCACACAAATATTCATCGTGTAATAACACACGTTAACATACGTTCAAATTACCGAAATAGCACATTCGACGCCAAACCGCTGTATGATATAAAACGGATATAACAATTTTACTGTTTATCTACATAGCCAAACCTCATATTCATTGCAACAAAAAGAATATGATTGCGATGAAATACAAGATGTGGCCAAACGACATCTAAAACGATTCTAATTACAAAGAATGTCACCAATATGGCCATGGCCATATTAAAACGAGGAGAAAGTATGTCAAGTAACTCGCAGAAACAACAGATACGCACAAAATATCAGGCCAATCTTTATAACCGTAATAACCGCGTTGTAGTCTTAAGTAACAAAATGCGTTTTATTATCTTGCCGAGGCGTTGGTCGTTTACGATGTATTTAGAGATGGGCCTCTGTTATGTCTTTACTTAACCCCGAAGACGTACTTCGTTTTACGCGTCGTTGTAAAATATGCCAAAGTCAGTATTCCCTGTACATAATTAAACATGTGAAGTATTGACGAAAGTTACAGATAGTACCTATGTACCTAATTCATATCATTCTTCTTTATATTTCTACTTAACCGACAACGTTCCAACTTTAAAACCATTTTCAGTCACTTGTCATTGTCGAATCAGACATAGGTCTATGGTGACAAGTGACTTTTTTCAATCTTTTCACGTATACCTTCGTCTATCATCAAAGCTTTCATCACCATCATCATAATTTATAACGTTCCACAAGTGGATCTCGTCCCAGATTGGTAAGCAGGCTTGACTTGCCTACTAACAGCTCATCCAGGACCATAATTATGTACAAGTACTTTACTCGAATATTGAGCATTTCTAAATTATACTACACGAAGTGTAGTATTATGATGTAGTATAGACTACTAATATCTATTCTGTGGTATTATATTTCAAACTAACAAAACAAAAGCAATTAACTCTGCGAAAACTCTGTTTTCATTCGGTGGGTGGAATAAACTAATTAGCAAAACTAATTTGCAAAACAAGTATTATGAATACTGTGGTTTAATTTAAGCTTAAATTAATTCCGGTTTATTACGTTTATGGAATTTAGGTATACATATAATGGTTAATTTTACTATACCTAATTGTTGAAGGATACAATATCATAAACGAGTATATGAATGACAGGGACGCCTGGAAATAATAGTGCAGCTTCCAATTTCGCGTGGGCTAAACTTAAATCTGTAAGTGGTTTAATTTAACTTGTTGTTGATTTAATTTAACGTTGTAACTGTTGTTTTTAGTTCAAAGAGGTAGTGATAACTTTTATCGTTACGAAACTGTGGTAGAAACAAGGCACCATTCTCGCTGTCGAATCAACAAGGACTTTGGTCTGTGAGATGACCACCATGATGATGATTACCATGCTGCCTAGTGATCTAATCCTAACTGCATTTTCATGATCCAAATAGTGATCTAGCTCAGATAGTGCTCTGCAGATTGGATAATGTAATCATTGGATAATACAATGACATCAGTAACAACAAAAGCATCACGAAGCGTTGCTGGCCAAGAAAGAAGATTATCGATACGATATACGATTTATCTGGCTCTTCTACATTCAACATTTTGCGTTCGATTTTAGGAGGTTGGTAGTCAGACGGTAAAGTATGACGAGCAGTAGTAGTACTTTTACGATTAAACTGCATTGCTATTGAACCCAGCACTGGCAACTGGAGCACTGTCAACTATTTGGCAACTCTTCCAAGGAAGGAAGCAAGAAGCTAGGAGCAAGAGACGTTGGCTTGGACTTGGATTGACGATGGATAGAATTGAACACCTAAGCTTTACGTAGATAGTGTAGGTACTCATATATATTTTCTTTCCAATACGTAAATGCCAAACACATGATAATTCATTTCAATAAATGAAAATGAACTGCGCTTGTGGACATCTCAAAATAGTTTACGTGTATGAACGAAATGACAGAAATAGGTCGGAATCCATTACCACTCCGAGGTTCGCGACAACGCCTGTAGTGTTATAAATAACAACGATTACTGCTACGACCTGGATTTACAACAACTTTATTTGTATCCTTTCTAATTGTTCATGAAGGTCCCTTGGGGTTGTTTCTGAGAAATTTCTTATACAGGACGATACTTAATTAGCTTATGTTATGAATGACCCACAAATATATACGTATTTTTTCACATATCCATAAAAATAAATGCCTAACTGATTAATCGTGATATTCGTGATTGAGAATGGATTTAATTTCCATGGGGTTACCTTTTTGGATTATGTTTATTTCGAAAAGAAATGGCATCAGCTCATAAATTAGAGGTGACCCGGATATCCGGTAACTATCCAGTATATCCGGCCTATCCGGCCTTGTTTTTACTATCCGGTCGGATACCGGATAGTAAAATTCAAAAATTCTCATTATTTTACACAAGGCAAAACATACCACAATAGGTAATGGATACCATTTATTTATATAATAGCACATCAAAAATGTTTTAATTAGTTTAGTACTCAAAATTAACAAGTGGCAAATGTGGTGAATGAATACCATTTTTCTGCATTTGTTGGTAAGAGGCGACTTAGCTTGGCTTCGTATACCAGACCAGCTTCTTAAAACAGCCTTTCGCTGTAAACGCTACTGCCAGGTGCTGAAAGATAAATTCCAGCAGCCCTTGAAAACTGCGGGTACTGATTCGAATTAACTGACCACCAAATGTATGGATCGTGATTGTAATCGATTCGAGATGTCTTTAAGAAAAATATAATCTCGTTAGCAATTGGATTTTGTTTTTCTTGATCGCAACAATCACTACTATAGAGCCGAATATTCGGTATCCAGTATCCGGCCAAACCACTATCCGTTTCATCTCTATCATAAATTGCCTACTATAAGGTACAAGTTTTTCCACTAAATTTCCAAATACAACCATTTTTCCAGCTTTATGTTTCAATTTATGATTTCTGACACATACCTACTTGTCTTATGTATCATACGAGAGCGAAGGAATAAATTATTTTTCTTACCATTTGAATATTTTTTTAGGTATTGAATTTAAAATTACTTACTCATTACCCTAGTTCCTACCATCGTGATTATAATAAAAAATTAGAAACTTCGCTCACTGCACTCCTAACAAAAACAAACTTTCGTTTATTATGAAACAAATAAACTTTCACAAATCCGTTGTGTGAAAAAACATCAGAAAAACTACATTTCCAACACTACAAACAAATATATGTCTACATAACTCAGTGTATTTAAATTGTATACAGGAGAAAGATGCAGCGCAGCGAATGAATGAGATTTCGAGATTTTAAAAACATATCGCGGCATACAGACCTACTTATATGTGTTGCTATGCTACCTTGGTACAATAATAATTCCGTATGTAACTAGTGGGTAGTATTAGTTCGGAATATAATATTTAAACTTTACTACAATTATGTACTATTAAGTCTTCTGAGACTTTACGTAGATATATCAAGCAAGATGTTTGACAAAGATGAATGATGACATACTCGTAATATTGTAATATTAGCCTAAGATCCGGCCGCAAAATTCTGTGCTCATCTGTTTTTTAATACAAACCAAATTTTTATGAATATTTATAATGAGGAGAATATAGAATGACTAGGTTCCCTATCTAAATTTGGCCGCTAGTATTTTTAATTAAATAATTTTTAATTTATTTTTGGGAAAAAATTTCACTCACTTGTTTTTTAAATAAAACCTCATCTACGTCACGGCCACTTATATAAAGATTCTAAAAAATCACGGTTGCCTTTGCGCAAACAGCCGCAACCTCTTCGCAGCCGGGTGTAAACAGGTATGATTTCGACACGTTTATACATTCATAACGTACATTTATAAATTATATCTCAAATTAAAGCTAATTTTTTTCTGTTTACTATCGTATATGGTTGCCTACTTAAATCCAGCCGCAAATAAGGGTTGCCGGCTGTTAAAGATATCCGGCTGCGCAAAGGCAACCGTGATTTTTTAGAATCTTTATATAAGTGGCCGTGACGTAGATGAGGTTTTATTTAAAAAACAAGTGAACGAAATTTTTTCCCAAAAATAAATTAAAAATAATTTAATTAAAAATACTAGCGGCCAAATTTTGACAAGCAACTTGGTAATTATATATTCTCCTAATTATAAATAAGCATAAGAATTCGGGTTTGAGCAAAAATCGATGAGCGCACTAATCCTGCAGCCGGATATCTTTAACAGCCGGCAACCCTTATTTGCGGCTGGATTTAAGTAGGCAACCATATACGATAGTAAATAGAAAAAAATTAGCTTTAATTTGAGATATAATTTATAAATGTACGTTATGAACGTATAAACGTGTCGAAATCATACCTGTTTACACCCGGCTGCGAAGAGGTTGCGGCTGTTTGCGCAAAGGCAACCGTGATTTTTTAGAATCTTTATATAAGTGGCCGTGACGTAGATGAGGTTTTATTTAAAAAACAAGTGAGCGAAATTTTTTCCCAAAAATAAATTAAAAATTATTTAATTAAAAATACTAGCGGCCAAATTTTGACAAGCAACTTGGTAATTATATATTCTCCTAATTATAAATAAGCATAAGAATTCGGGTTTGAGCAAAAATCGATGAGCGCACTAATCCTGCAGCCGGATATCTTTAACAGCCGGCAACCCTTATTTGCGGCTGGATTTAAGTAGGCAACCATATACGATAGTAAATAGAAAAAAATTAGCTTTAATTTGAGATATAATTTATAAATGTACGTTATGAACGTATAAACGTGTCGAAATCATACCTGTTTACACTCGGCTGCGAAGAGGTTGCGGCCGTTTGCGCAAAGGCAACCGTGATTTTTTAGAATCTTTATATAAGTGGCCGTGACGTAGATGAGGTTTTATTTCAAAAACAAGTGAGCGAAATTTTTTCCCAAAAATAAATTAAAAATTATTTAATTAAAAATACTAGCGGCCAAATTTAGATAGGCAACCTAGTCATTCTATATCCTCCTCATTATAAATATTCATAAAAATTTGGTTTGTATTAAAAAACAGATGAGCACAGAATTTTGCGGCCGGATCTTAGGCTATATGTTTTACGACGAAACGCTTTGAAAAGAGAATGTCATTTCTAGATACAATCTGTGTCAGCCACAGTGTGGCTGTTATTATAGCCCTGATGTTCCCTGAGCTTCCTGAGATATTTCATAATACTGTCTATAACTAAGAAAGAATTAACGGGTTTTATTTACAGGAAGCGGTATAAGAATAAACAATCGCGTACACTTACAATGGTGACCTATTCTGACACATTGCCCTGGATTTAATGCGATCCAAGTAATCCCTCGCCTTAATGAGCTTAGTGATCCACCGTTCAACAAGGCACATGAGAGCCATTAATAGTGTTTCAGTATTTACATAAATGCTGTCATATCGAGCCCAGATTCCAGAAGTAATCTAATTAGGGTGAATGCCGTAAATACCAGTCCCGCCCGTATTATCAGCCTTTTCGCCCTTTTATTTCTTATTAAGGTTTCTATTAATTATACGTAGTATGAAAAATTCATGAAATAAACTTACCCTTCAATAGAGATATACCTAGTGCAGTAGAGATATATAGTTATTCTGTGAGTTCTGTTCTAAAAAATTTAGCGAAGTTAGTTCCCGTCGATATTTGTTCGTCTTCTACATTGAATTTCAATCCTCACATATATTATCTTCTTCACATTGCTGCATTGATTCAATTAGTTATATTGCTTTTTACTTTATTTTTAACGGAAAAAGTAATGATAGCAAAGTTGCACCATCTGCGTCTCATAGTCGTAGTGCTTTTAGTATCATCGTTTTTAGGGTACCGAAGTAAAATCTGAAAGTGAGGATGAATTTTTTATTCGTCGCGTACCCTATAAGTGTGGGGAATCGTTGATAAGGTCTTCCAAAAATATTATGGGTCTTCTAAGACCATTTTTAGAATTAGGGGTCCGTTTGCGAAATATTTGGCTTTAAAGTGCTAATTTTGGTTAGTGTCAAGTGTCCCCCCCCCCCCCTCCCTGCTGGCTAAACGGTTGGAGTTGGACAAGTGAAAAAATCTCAAAAATAGATTATAATATGATTAATTTACAAGGAAAACTATCACAGCATGTTAGCATAAGTAGTTAATGAGTAATAGTCGATAAACTTACTACTTCGGAACCCTACAAAGGTCTGTCAAGCTGGCATGGGCAAATCGGCAAAAATCGATAAAAAATACACGAGAATTTGTTGCTAATTTGTTGCTAATTAGTTGCTAAAATGCCAATTTTGTTGCTTGAACCGATCTCTGGAAATCGACAACCATGCCAGCTTTATATCAAGCTAGCAGGGAAAATCGATAAAAATCGGCAAAAATCGATATAAAATACACGAGAATTTGTTGCTAATTAGTTACTAATTAGTTGCTAAATTGCCGATTTTATTGCTCGAACCGATCTCTTGAAATCGACAAACATGCCAACTTTATATCAAGCTAGCAGGTAAAATCGATAAAAATCGGCAAAAATCGATATAAAATACACGAGAATTTGTTGCTAATTTGTTGCTAATTAGTTGCTAAAATGCCAATTTTGTTGCTTGAACCGATCTCTGGAAATCGACAACCATGCCAGCTTTATATCAAGCTAGCAGCGAAAATCGATAAAAATCGGCAATAATCGATATAAAGTACACGAGAATTTGTTGCTAATTAGTTGCTAAATTGCCGATTTTGTTGCTCGAACCGATCTCTTGAAATCGACAACCATGCCAGCTTTATATCAAGCTAGCAGGGAAAATCGATAAAAATCGGCAAAAATCGATATAAAATACACGAGAATTTGTTATAACAAATATTGTAACAACTGATTATAACAAAGAATGATATAAAGTTACAATTGGAATGTGTCTTAAAAGTTAAAAATTAATTCAAATGAACAATTTCAACGATCGATTTTTAATACAAAACTATCGATTTTGTGAAAAAGGATATTCAGTGAAAAATCTAAATATTATACTGTCCGTCACCACGTTCATAATTATACTTGTTATGGTAAGCAAACGGGGAACATAACAAAATATAACAGAAATAGGTAAATAATTATTTCAACCATAAAAATATTAACGAGAAATCACAATCAAATTTAATTTAGGTAAATAATTACAATCTTAAAAATATTAAGAGAAATCAAAATAAAATTTAATACAGGTTAATAATTACAATCATAAAAATATTAAGAGAAATCAAAATAAAATTTAATATAGGTTAATAATTACAATCATAAAAATATTAAGAGAAATCAAAATAAAATTTCTTATTAACCCCATAGAATTTTTGAGAACTTATTGAGATAATGAAATATAATATATTCATGTATTTAATAACATAAAAATCATTAATGTAACGTATGTTAATGCAACATTAATGTTCTTAGCCCAGAGGTATATGAGATTTTAACAATATCCTTTTAATTAATAAACGTTTCAGGGGAAAGTCTACTATTATTGACACTCCCCCAACCAACCTTATTATTTATACCTCTTACAGAAGAAAATTTAAAAAACGGTGAATTTATTCTGAAGTACTTATATTTAGTAATTTATATACTGAAACTTTTGAAAAACTGAAAAATATATTATGTTCCTTCAATTTTAGCAAGGAACATGTGTTTCAAATTTGAAGCAAATCGGTTGATATTTTAAAAATATTCCATTCGATTTTACCTGCTAGCTTGCGTCTGCGGAAAAATCATCGAAAACATTTCATCGAATTACAATTCGCCGAACACAATACATCGAAAAAATATTTCGTCGAATTACAAAACGTAGAACAACCAAGTCATCGATTGACATTTCTTCGAATAGCATTACGTAGAACAACCATTTAATCGCATGACAATTAATCGAATTACGTTTCGTCGAATGTCATTTCATCGAATATCATTTCATCGAATGTCATTTCATCGAATGTTATTTCATCGAATGTCATTTCATCGAATGTCATTTCATCGAATAGCAATCATCGAATGACGATTCATCAAATGGACTGCCATTCGATGAACTGTCATCGAATGGCAATTCATCGAATGATAATTCCTCGAATTGCAATTTTTCTTGTTTAAAAGATTTAAAGATAAACAGAAACAATTTTATGCTTTTTTATAACTTTTTTGTATTTCTTATTTTTTTATCAATAACAATTTATCATTTTTCCATACATAAAAATTTTAGGTTTACTTAATTTCTTCCTTGAATCATTTTTTTTTTCAAAACGTTTACGTTAGTGACAGAAACGAATCGCTGTAAAACCGACTCCACGTAGTCTTGTTTGCCCTACCCCTAGAGTGTAATGTAAACCCGCGTAGGCGCGGAGGGGCGAGGCGGCCCGCGAGCTAAGGAGCAGGTGGTTTTAATGCTCGCCGCAGCAGCTGAGGCTGGCCGGCACAGCCGGCCAGCAAGCCGAAGCTGCGGTGGTGAGCATTAAAAGCATCTGCGACGATAAGCTCGCGTGGGACCGCCGGAGCCCCGCAGCGCCGGAGCCGTGACAGAAACTGTTCTTGCTGCATGTTGCATGCTGCTTACGTCTTAGTGCTGCCTTTCAATGATGTGTGCCGTTTGAAATAATAAAAAAATATTTATTAATGATCATATGAAAATTATATCATTCGATTCCATCGATCTATAATCTTCCTAGATTCCCGATAGGCGCTTCACAAATGGCCACAAAAGTTAGACCACGAAAAATTGTGTGGTCTTATTTCAAATTCATCAAATCAAATCTTAAATCTTGCGCATAAGGTTGAACTTGTTATGATGGATGTTGATCAGCTAGCTACAGCCGTAAAAAATTGCTTTTTGTGCATGGTTTTGTGTATACAACTTTAAGTCATGAATAAAAGTTTGAAATTGTTCTAACGTATTTTTATTTCAACCAGAGGTGCATAAACACAGTTCTCGGACAGTTTTCAAGCCTATTTTTGTATGGGATTGTGTATTTAGTGTTCGAAGTTCGATTCGGCCAATTGTGATTCGATATATTATCATTCGATATATTGTCATTCGATATATTGTCATTCGATATATTGTCGTTCGATATATTGTAATTCAATATATTGTCATTCGATGAACTGTCATTCGATGAAATGACATTCGATTAATTGTTTTCGATCAAATGTTAATTCGATTAATTGTGTTTTCGATGAAATTATCATTCGATTAATTGTGATTTCGATGAAATGTCAATTCGATTAATTGTAATTCGATGAAATGTGTTCGATGAAATGTAATTCGATGAAATGTTTTCGATGTTTTTTCCGCAAATCGCTAGCTTGATATAAAGCTGGCATGGTTGTCGATTTCAAGAGATCGGTTCGAGCAACAAAATCGGCAATTTAGCAACTAATTAGCAACAAATTAGCAACAAATTCTCGTGAATTTTATATCGATTTTTGCCTATTTTTATCGATTTTCCCTGCTAGCTTGATATAAAGCTGGCATGGTTGTCGATTTCCAGAGATCGGTTCGAGCAACAAAATCGGCAATTTAGCAACTAATTAGCAACAAATTCTCGTGTACTTTATATCGATTTTTGTCGATTTTTATCGATTTTCGCTGCTAGCTTGATATTAAGCTGGCATGGTTGTCGATTTCCAGAGATCGGTTAGAGCAACAAAATCGACAATTTAGCAACTAATTAGCAACAAATTCTCGCGTACTTTATATCGATTTTTGCCGATTCTTATCGATTTTCGCTGCTAGCTTGATATAAAGCTGGCATGGTTGTCGATTTCCAGAGATCGGTTTGAGCAACAAAATTGGCATTTTAGCAACTAATTAGCAACAAATTCTCGTGTACTTTAAATCGATTTTTGTCGATTTTTATCGATTTTCGCTGCTAGCTTGATATAAAGCTGGCATGGTTGTCGATTTCCAGAGATCGGTTAAAGCAACAAAATCGGCAATTGAGCAAGTAATTAGCAACTAATTAGCAACAAATTCTCGTGTACTTTATAACGATTTTTGTCGATTTTTATCGATTTTCACTGCTAGCTTGATATAAAGCTGGCATGGTTGTCGATTTCCAGAGATCGGTTAGAGCAACAAAATTGGCAATTTAGCAACTAATAAGCAACTAATTAGCAACAAATTCTCGTGTACTTTATATCGATTTTTGCCGATTTTTATCGATTTTCGCTGCTAGCTTGATATAAAGCTGGCATGGTTGTCGATTTCCAGAGATCGGTTCGAGCAACAAAATTGGCATTTTAGCAACTAATTAGCAACAAATTAGCAACAAATTCTCATGTATTTTATATCGTTTTTTGCCGATTTTTATCGATTTTACCTGCTAGCTTGATATAAAGCTGGCATGGTTGTCGATTTCAAGAGATCGGTTCGAGCAACAAAATCGGCAATTTAGCAACTAATTAGCAACAAATTCTCGTGTACTTTATATCGAATTTTGCCGATTTTTATCGATTTTCGCTGCTAGCTTGATATAAAGCTGGCATGGTTGTCGATTTCCAGAGATCGGTTCGAGCAACAAAATTGGCATTTTAGCAACTAATCAGCAACAAATTAGCAACAAATTAGCAAGAAATTCTCGTGTATTTTATATCGATTTTTGCCGATTTTTATCGATTTTACCTGCTAGCTTGATATAAAGCTGGCATGGTTGTCAATTTCAAGAGATCGGTTCGAGCAAAAAAATCGGCAATTTAGCAACTAATTAGCAACAAATTCTCGTGTATTTTATATCGATTTTTGCCTATTTTTATCGATTTTCCCTGCTAGCTTGATATAAAGCTGGCATGGTTGTCGATTTCCAGAGATCGGATAGAGCAACAAAATCGGCAATTTAGCAACTAATTAGCAACAAATTCTCGCGTACTTTATATCGATTTTTGCCGATTTTTATCGATTTTCGCTGCTAGCTTGATATAAAGCTGGCATGGTTGTCGATTTCCAGAGATCGGTTAGAGCAACAAAATCGGCAATTTAGCAACTAATTAGCAACTAATTAGCAACAAATTCTCGTGTACTTTTTATCGATTTTTGCCGATTTGCCCATGCCAGCTTGACAGACCTACCCTACAATGCGCGTGACCTGACACGCACTTGCCCAATATTTAAATTACATCTGTGTTTAGTATCAAATCATAAAGGAACACTTTTGAACAATAAACAGCAGACAATTTATATTTTACCACATATTATGTAAAAAGTCTTTGACAGCATAAAATATTTACAATAACAAATAGACATAATTATATCGTTATTATCCTAAGTACAATGATAAGTATGTTAGAAAATAAACTGATTTATTTAGGTAATTGCATACATTGTTAACCATGAAGACTTATTATGTTCGCGACATCACAGCGTGTAATTTTTGCTCGTACCTTTTTCTTTCTTCAAAATATTTTGTGCAAGATACATTTTAAAAAGTCAATTTACTGTTTACACGATTTAATCGCATACTGTTTGCAATTTGATGGTGACCGTCAATACTGGACCATATAATTTCAGATTAGACCATATAATCTCTGACTCAACATTTTAAAAAGTCAATTTACTGTTACACGATTTAATCGCATACTGTTTGCAATTTGATGGTGACCGTCAATACTGGACCATATAATTTCAGATTTGCAGGTGTGTACAGATTATAAAGCTATAAGATATAAGATTTTTATATAAATTTTGCTTTAATATGGGTACTACGATACATAACAAACATCTCACGGGTACAAAACATCTGAAACATTTAAAAACCATTCAGGTTTACGTTTTTTACATAGAAAATAGAAGGCCAAGGTTAAAACAAAAAGCAATGTTTTTACAAAAAGTATTTGAATGAATTAAGTATGTAACACAATAAATAAAACGACTTATGTTTTTAGATAGCTTTATCTTATCTACGGGGATACTTAACCTTGAAATACCTGTACGTAATTAGTAAATTGATACGAAAATGTTTCAAAACCTACCAATTTTAACCTGGTAGCGAAAACAATCATCGCCTGATTGAATGAAATTGTATTTATTTATTTAACCTTTATTGACCACAATAAAATATCACGGTACAAATGGCGAGCTTTATGTTGAAAGCATTCTCTACCAGCTTAACCATTGGCCAAAGTTGAAATGCGCGAAACGCGGTTAGGGAAGAAATTTTTTCTTTGTAGAATTCCATTCCAGGAAAGAAATTGCTTTTTAATTGTAAAAAAGCTCTTCCTTTTTACTTAAAAATGACAAGTGAAGCGTGCACGAAAAAATTGATATATGTCGGTACATATTATAAGGAGCTGATGATGATGACAGATGAAATTAACAAAGTCTTATATACCCATATCGTAAGGTCGTAAGATATAAAATACATAAGTAGGTAGGTAGGTAGGTACAACACCTGCGAAGTAAATCTGTCCGATTTTCGCGTACATTGGAAATACATATATATGTACCTACAACAAAAATAGAAGTGTCGCAAATAAAGAAATCACGTAGAGCACAATAACTTACTCTACGCCAATACAATTTACAAAAGAATAGGTTAATTACCTGTTTATTCGTACATATCATATCGTTAGATGCATCTTGCTCATGACATAAATGAAATTAGAAATAAATAATAGTTAAATAAAACTAAAAGACCCGCTTTTACAGAAAATCCAACTAAAAATAGAAAATAAATTTGAATTAAGAATGTGTATTGCAAAATAATAGTTTAAGAAAACTAAAAAACACGCTTTCATAGAAAATTCAACTAAAAAAAAATAGAAAATCAAAATTGAATTAAGAATCGTGTAACTGTAATAAAAGCGTGGGTGCTTTTAAAGATATTATCCCTTCTACTCATTGACACCATGCACCCCACGCTTTTATTAAAATTATACGATTCTTAATTCAATTTTTATTCAATTTTTTTTAGTTGGATTTTCTATAAAAGCGTGTTTTTTAGTTTTTTAAACTATTATTTACAATATTTTTTCATTTTTAGTTTGATTTTTTGAGGTTTCTTTCTTTCTTTCTTTCTTTTTTTCTTTAAATATTGAATTGTCATCGATACTCGATAAGTATACTAAGTTTGAAAGAAATCTGACCGTTTAAAGCTAATATACTCGTAAAGCGTGTAATTAGGTTTATTTCTTTCTTTTTTTTCTTTAAATATTGAATTGTCGTCGGTCCTTAATAGGTATGCCAAATTTCGAGTTAATCATAAACAATAAATAAATTTAAAAAATTACCATGGATTTCAAAAAGGAATTTTTTTTTGTGCAGTCGGGTTTATTGATTTTTTAAAACTAGTTACGGGTTTATAAAAAATTTATGACATGTCTTCACATTTACCCGACAAACTAGTATGCAATTTTAAGTTAAATGGTACAAGTAGAGTACGAGTATTTGCACTATTTGCACACGTACGGAATGATGACGCAGTTAAACTAAACGCAGTTAAACACGTGTAACAGTTAACCGTGGTAATGAATCTGTTTGCAAAACATTTTTTACTGCATATGGAATAATTAAATGCCGTTGACACGGAATTGATTATACAGACTGGTATTCGTTTTATATGCCAGTATGTCGGAGTTTATCATAATAACAAAGGGAATATCTTTTGATGAATACTAATTTAATTTAATACTTAGGTACTGTAATTTATAATGTAAGTAAATAATTATGTATTCAAATTGAAAAATAAATTTTTCATGTTGTATTGTAATTTTTATTATGGATACGGTTTTAGGGTACTGTAGTCAAACAGGAACCCTTAGTTTCGTCATATTCTTCTGTCCATATCCGTCCGCAGCATAGCGCAGAGACTGTTAGTGCTAGAAAGTTGTAAGTTTAGCCATGGTTATACATATTTTTTACGTTAACAAAGTGGTAGAATAAAATCTTAATTTTGGAAGTGAAAACTTCTTTAGGCGCTTTGGGCATTTTTGAGGTAGGATAAAACCAATCAGTTCGAGACACCGTCATCGTTTTAATCGACACCTACCTGTACCGCCATCTCTGAGAGAAGTACAAAACTATAGTTGCTTAATTTACAGCTCGTATTAATATCAAGATTGTAGTTTACATATTTTACGAGGCGTTGCCGCGTTGCAGCGTTGGCAGCCATTCACTAAAAATGTAATGAATAAAAAAACACTTAATTTCAAAGTATTTTCTGCATAATAAAATATTTCCTGACGATTCAAAAAATACACATGTAATTGTTCAAGTTTTTACTTCTGTCGGCACTCCCGGAGTGCCTTTTTGTGGTTTTTTTTCTCGTCAACCCCAGTGTGGAGTACCGTTGAAAGTCTATAAAAATATTATATGGGTCTGCAAAGCCCATTTGACTTTACTTGACTTTACTTGCAAATTTTTGTTAAGAGTCAAGTGTCCCTTGCCAGCTTAATGTTAGGTTTTGGACATGTGAAAAAATTCACAGCAGTAACCTACCTACAACTTAAATTAATAATGTCAGATTAGCTTAAGTTGTTATTCGATCGATTAACTAACAACTACGGCACCCTACATTGCGCGCGGCCTGACCCGCACTTGTTTTTAGATTCTTGATCTTACATTTTTGTTACCTTATCTAGGTTTCATACATAGGTAGGTCATACATAGGTAGATGTACTCAAAATAAAAATTCGAAACCCTTTTTCGGATTAGTTGCCTTTGTCCGTTTTGTTGGTAAATTGAGATTTAGTAAAACATTATTCATAATATGTACAGTTTTGTAACAACCTTGTGTTACAACAACCTTGATAAATATCGAAAAAACTACGAGACGAAATGATAAAGAAAAAAAATGGACAAGTGTGTGTCAGGCCACGCGCAATGTAGGGTTCGGAAGTAGTAAGATTATCAATTTTATTACTCATTAACTTCTTATAATGCTAACATTATCATCCTCACGTTACATGTAGGTGAGGTACCCTGAAAAAAATGTTTTTCAATATTTTATTGTACGATTCTGGACTTTTAATAAAGTATATCCATGCCAAATTATAGCTTTCTAGCACTAAGGCTCTCGGCGCTTTTCTTCGGACAGACGGACGGACAAACGGAGGGACAGACGGACGGACCGACAGACGGACAGATGGACGGACAGATGGACAAACGGACGGACGGACGGACGGACATGACGCAACTATAAGGGTTCCGATTTTACTACCGATTTACGGAACCCGAAAAATTAACACATAAATTGAAATTAAATAATAAAACATTTGCAAAGGCCATGCACCCAGGCATTAACAGGATATTAACGGCATAAATATGCATTAACGATTATCGAATTCCACATGTAGGTAGGTATTCAATAACCAGATTAAGAGACCCCGTTTTGAAAGTTGCACTATAACGTGAATAGGTATCTACGTATTATTATGTAGGTATTATTACTATGTCTTCTATGCTATTTTGCAAAACTAATGTACCTAGTGTTATTTTATTTAGTAGATTATTGTAGGTTTTTTAGCATAATAAATAGCCGGCAAACGACCTGACGATCCACCTGATGGTATGTGGCTATCGTCGCCCATGGACATCAGCAACACCAAAGGCATCACTGATGCGTTGCCGGCCAAGAAAGAGGGAAGAAAAAGAAAGAAAGAAAGAACTGGCTCTCAAGCCCCCAGCCGGGACACGACGAGTCGTTTGGGGGCTGACTCATGCTCAAGGCTGATAGCTATCCAGGCGAACCCCATGGAGAAATAATAATAGTAATAATGGTATTAAATTAATTAAAAAGTCTACCTAGACTCGCGTTTTATGGTCTCCAACGCTGAATGCGAAATTGTCCCTTAAAGGGTTGCCAAAAAAAATTCAGAAGTTTCCTACCGCTAACTTACGACATACCTACCTGTTATTTATCGAATAATAAGTAATCGAGATAGTTATCGATAGTTTATCGTGTCCTACGTATTGATATACGTATACGTCCTAAAACTAATAAAAAAAACTAGTAAAACCTTTAAGTAATTAGAAACTTTTATTTCCATCGTTCTATTTTGAACAACATAAACACATAGATATAGGTATTTCTGTTTTCCAAAACAACTGGTCTGAAAGTTTTCTTGTTAAAAACATTTATTTGAAAGTTTTGAAACCTAATTGTTCTACTACACAACTACACGTAACTAGGTAGGTAGTTACTTGCTTGAGCCATTGGAAAACAAGGGTCATAGCAGCAGCTGTGAATTTAAATTAACAATAATTATGAAAATAACGTAAACCTCGCAACATGATAAATTAAACGTTATCGTAATTATTACATAGATCTATTCATTTTAAAAGATAAATAACATAACATTTTATAATAATTGTGTAATCAATTAATCATTATTAATTAGTTAGGTATTACAATTGTATTACTCGCCACTACTATTTTGGAAATAATGTTATCAAAAAAAATGAATAGGTTGCCTACCTAAAGACTATAAAGGTAAAACAACCAGTTTCGAGTCATCTTCATTTTGCAGTTTTGCTTTTACATAGTTGTTTTAACTCTTTCTTTGATTGGGTAGGAACCTACTTGTCTTGTCAAAACAGGCAGAGTTAAAATGTTTAAAAAGGGTAAGGCAGTTATTAATTAGTTCAGTTCAACTGTTATTTCTAAGTTCAAGGCTTAGCAGGTGCAACAAGTGGTCGACTCAAACAAAAAGAAAAATACAATGCCTATCAGTGAAACTCTTCAATGCATTGTTTCGGCGTGTAACATAAGCATATGAATTATTTATTTGATACAATCTTACCGCACTTATGGAAGTTTATATCCCAATCCAAGTTCACGGCCAAAATTCACACAACACCAGTCTACATAAATATCAAAGAATATTTCAACTTTGTAAACACTCAACATAAAAGCACGCACACAACTCGTTCCGGGTAAAACTACACAATAACTTGGAAAATCCAAGTAATGTCTGGGTTTGAATACTTCCGTCACTTAAATTTTACTCGCATCGATAATTTACTAGTAAAACTTTTGACGATAACGTCGATAACGGCAATCGAACGCGTCGATGAGGTTATGTTATTGTTGTGATAAAAAAGAGCGTCAACACACTGCGAACTCTGTTCTATTACTGAGTGACGAGTGACTGACTGACTGATATTGAACGAAATGAAAAGGAACGAATGAACGCAAACCAACAGACTGAACCGAATCTGCGACGTAGCGAATCATGGACCGTGAACTGCCGCGAAGGCGCGAATATTTTTTATTCTTGTTATCATTATTCATTAGATTTAGACACAGAATTTAGCCGTTCAACTTGTTTTGTCACAGACTTTCTGTTCTGTGGTTCTGCGCAATTTCTCGTTCTAAAACGTGGTTTTACTTATGCTTTTATGCCTAGACCTTAAAGCCTTTATTACTAATTTAATTTATTACTATTGTACATATTAATTTGAAGTTTTACAGGCAGGTTTTCAAATTAGACAAGTAGGTACCTACCTGTAAAACTTCAAATTAAAATTTTGGTGCGATTCGTTTTGCCACTTGTCCGTACGCTAGTAATACTAGTTCAATGGTTGTGATTCGTTTTTCCACTTCTCCGTTGCCATTCGTTTTTTAACCGACTTCAAAAAAGGGAGGAAGTTCTCAATAATTCGACTGTATTTTTTTATGTTTCTTACCTCAGAACTTTGGACTGGGTCAACCGATTTTGATGATTCTTTTTTTAATCGAAAGCAGGTGCTTGTCATGTGGTCCCATATAAATTTGATTTGATTTTGATTTTCTGACAAGCAGTTTTTGAGTAATTTTGAAGTCGGTTATTTTTTGTTAGTAAAATTTAGATTATCCACTCGTCCGTTGCGATTCGTTTTGCCACTTGTCCGTTGTAATTCGTTTTTCCACTTGTCCGTTGCCATTCGTTTTACCACTCATCCGTTGCGATTCGTTTTTCCACATATCCGTTGCCATTCGTTTTTCCAATTGTCCGCTGCGATTCGTTTTTCCATTTGTCCGTTTAAGTTTCACTTCTTTAATGTATCCCAGCAGACATTTCAATTTTTCATTTGAAAGTTTATGGCTTCCAGAATGTCGCTTCCAGATTGTTCCCATACTTTTCTGATAATGCGAATAGGATCCATCAGGAATTAAGGGAACTCCAAAATAAAGTATTATTTAGGCGATTTTTACGTTGTTTTGGAAGACGATTTGTTTTTTTTTTGAAAAAATTGTTTTTTTTTTTCATTATAGTCCTACCCAATAGGTATACATATAATTCCTACCCAAAGGTTGTCTGGTAGAGATCCCTATGTTGGCATAAGACGGCCTTTTTAGGGGTCCGTATGAAAAAAACAAAAAACGGAACCCTTATGGGATCACTCGTGTGTGTGGGTGACCGCCTTTCACAGCACTCCGAAATTGCTGGACCAAATGAGTTGATCATGTACTTTTTGTGACTCAAAGACGACGGTATAAAATAAACAACAAAATTTTGAAAAAAATACATAATAACGAAATCAAATTAAAAAAAACTGCTTTACAAACCGTATCGTTTGTCATGTCAAATGAAAGGGCTTGTTGTAGATATCTCAAATATTATCAGTGGCGTAGCTAGCCCTAAGAAGGCCCCATATCAATATTCGTTGTGGGGCCTCCTCAACGTCAGCTGTCAAATATAAAAGGAGTGCCAACGGTAACCGTAGCGGTCGTAGGTTGCTGGCGAGCTTTTTTGGGAGTGTTAGTGGGGGCCCCTATACGCTGGGGGCCCCGTATAATTGATACGGCTGATACGGCGGTAGCTACGCCCCTGAATATTATTATTTTTGTTATAGTTCTGCAACGGATGGTTTTAAAATTATTCAAGAAAGAACCAAAATTAAAGACGAAAATTGACCATTCCCCCATCCCTCATATCTCCGAAACTAGGGAAATGATTTTGATCAAACAGTGGTTGGTAAAAGAATTCAGATAGTGTTATGACCTATGACAAAGTTAAAATCATTGAATATTTTAAGGTCGGAATAATTTTACTAACTAAATTTTAAAAATAAAATAACCGTCATAAACATATTATATTATAATACGAAACATAACACATAATAATAATATAAAAAAAAAATTTCGTGAACTAAGTACCTAAAAACAAGTTAGCCCTCCGTTTCCAGTCGTCCAATGTGACCAGTCTATATGTCGATACTAAATAGTATATGTACATGATATTTTACGAACTATCTAACAGCCAATAACGGATTTATTTACATTTTTTAGCCTACATTTATAATAACTGCGCAAACACGGTGCTCCAGCATGTGACGTTATAAAATCTCCTTTTAGCGTTTAATTTGAAGAAAAACAATATCCATCACTGCCATTAATGCATAAATTAGTTAATTCTAGGCAAATTATCAATTTAGTCTTTTAGGATCGTCATCATTAATATCAGCGTTTTACCTTACCAATAAAACGCTTATTAAGCGATAACCTTATTTGAAGCCTAATTAAACTATTTGAGAGTAGCGTATTTGATTTCCGGTAACGCGTCGGTTTTATCCTCGAATTCTCATTGGTCGTCCCCCGCCATTTTGCTATTTTAGTTCTCCAGCTGTACACCAGGTGGCGCCGCGTGCCCGAGGAGGCCAGACTCGGCGCATTGCTTCATTGGATCTCAAATATAAACAAATGTTTTCACCAGGCAGGGTTAGAATGTTAGGCTTCAAATAAGGTTATCGCTTAATAAGCGTTTTATTGGTAAGGTAAAACGCTGATATTAAGCTTTGAACCGTTATTTGAAGCCTAATTAAACTATTTGAGATTTGTCTGTTATCGCCTGGTGTACAGCCATCGCCGATGTGATGATATCCTGAAAATAATTTTAAGGCCTTTTTAGCATATGAGTGCAGTATACCTTATTGTAGGCCTAAAAGTTTTGTACCTGGAATCGGGTTACATGCAAACTTAAGTAACGTAAGTATATAGTTTCAATTGAAAACTACATAAATATATCGTAATTTTTACTAAAATTATAAATGTGAAATTTTATGTTTGTTACTCTTTCAGGCATAAGACGTTGAACGGACTTTCATGAAGTCCAGCATACAGACAGGCCATGATCTGGAATAAGACATCAGGCACATATAGTCCCGGAAAACGCAGCAAAGCTGCCAGTAGAACGCTAGTAATCAAATACTTATTAATAATGACTAAATTAAAATCCATTTACATATATAATTATTATAACTGATAATAATAAATCATTTCATAACTTCTAACTCGTATCAGATTCTTGGGCGCGACTGCAGGTCGAAGACTACCTGTGTAAGCCGTAACTTAATACCTGGTCGAAGCAAAACCTTCTGTATTATGTGTGTGAAGCTGTCTATATATATAACTCAACTCTTGTTTTATGACTCAACATGATACGTGGTTTTACACCGCCGCCGCGCCGTTTTAGACACAAATTTAGGCTCGAAAATTATAGTTCTTGGAAAATAAGCAATTATCTTAGTGAAGTGAGATCGTGTTCACGACCACACAGCATTATAAAGGCATGCTTTACATAGCGCAGAACATTAAATTAGTTCTGGTCATATCAACTAATAGGTAAGAACGTCTGCGTCACAAATAGACGCGTTCGATTTTATGAACGTTTGATTATAATAATATAGCCAAAAAAATTGATGGCAGATTTATATACTAAAATAGTCTAGTTCTATACGAAAGTCCCTCCACTTAGTATATTATTTCGATCTATAAAATATCTAGTGAAATCGGCCTCGTTAGGGTTAGTTACAGGAATTGGATTTACTTTCGCCAATGTGACTCATTTATACCGTGAAGGTTTTAAGTATTAATAATAGAATCGTGAAGTTTCACGATGGTTTTACTGATCTGTCAGATCCAGCATGCTGTAAACTTACTCTACACGAGTTGTTCATGAGGCAAAAGGGTCTCTAGTGGTAAACCCATCTGGTAAAAATCACTGTTGCAATCTGGGAAAAAGGTGCCTTTCCGGCAGCAGAGTCAAGCCCCATATAGCTGATCAGCTTTTCCGTTGTATCATGTTATATAATGAGCTTGAATTTGAATATTGAAACTGATCAAACAGCCTTAATAAATAAATACATTTGTTTATTATGAATTGAGTATGTTATTTCCATCAAAGGCATTGATTTGGTACCTCCTATTCGTAGGTACTAGCCGTTCGGTTTACGTTCTGAGTTAGCAGTGGCTGACCTACTAGGTGCGGATCGAACCTTAGAGCATAACATACAGCGCGCATGTATGTATATTATGGACTATAGAGCCGCTTCTTTCAGAGCCAATGTCACTACAAACTCCGGTTCTTCAGTTTAGCATGTTATTTCAACTCATGTCTATCACTAGGCAATCCAGAATTGAAGGGTGTTGAAGTTTCAACCGAGATAGGTTGGCATTCCATCAATTCGAATAATTAAAGGCACTCGCTGATATTGTGGATACCGATGGCGAGCATTCTATGTAGTGGTTACATACTCTTGGTAAAAACTTATGCCTTAGGAGGGCTTGATAATGAAGCGATTTCCGAC
Organism: Thymelicus acteon; assembly: GCA_951805285.1. Lineage (NCBI taxonomy): Eukaryota > Metazoa > Arthropoda > Insecta > Lepidoptera > Hesperiidae > Thymelicus > Thymelicus acteon. Next base: position 7,495,950 of record OX638227.1, on the reverse strand, counting down.
TATCGGACAAATGGCAAAAGTTATTTATCCTATTATACTTTGGATATCTTTGCGACTAGCTGTTCTCAACAAAGATAAAATATTTTCTTGAAGATCTTTGGATCTTTTTACGTAGGTATTGTTATATAATTTACTTATTATGTTATCTATTAGCCTATTAGGAGAATAGGCAAGACTTATTCGGTTGCATGACAACCGATCCTAAACGATTCCTAGATACTAAATGTTGATCTGTGGTACCAAAATCGACTTATCAAAGTTCATTTGCCAACTCAAATGTTTAAAAAATATTGTGGCTTGCTCAATCTGATGTTTTAGGGGACAAGGTCCTTACAGTTTAGTGGATAATCTGCCGTTACAGGTACTGTGTAACACAATTCATCAGATGCCAAAAATGTGTGGTGTATATTTCGGTGAGGCCATGAATCCTTAGTTAAGGTGGTCCGGGATGGACCTCTTTATTCTACAATGCTCGTCCGATGCAGAGGTTGCCATATAAGAAATTTCATGAAGAAAAACTAAATATTTAGAATGATTAATATGTCATTAACGTAGAATAGATGAATATTTATTGATCACGTTGTGTTGAGGTAGGCACTTTGGAATATTGATGTAAATGTTAGGTGAACTGGAAATATATCATGATGCAAAGTAAAATGAATATTATTGAATAACCAATACCGTAGAATACACTTTCTCCTATATGTACGCCAAATGCAACCACAAGTCAGTTGTCCTGCACCCTCTGTAAACTTTTTCAAGGAAGTTTTGATGTGCTTCGGTATTAATGGGTAGGTGGAAATGTACGTTGGATAAGTCTATTATGCATAATCAATCCAATGGTTGCAAACAGTTTACTACTATGTATCATTATGAGCTTGAGCTTGAACTTGTCAACAAACACCATAATTTAGGTTATTTAAAATATCTGTAACACCAAGCTGGGACTAAATCGCATGGTTTCTGAAAACCCTCTTTCTGTATGGCCTGTATCCATGGCCTTCGAGGTAGGCGTTTGAAGGAGGACAAAGCTAGGTACGGTTCGGCACAGTACTGTTAACCGTAGCTTGGCCAAAAATGGAATGCGAAAATTTTATATGAATTTGTAGTTTCCACTTTGTGGTGCTTGTAGAAGTCGATATTATTCTACCAATTCTGGTAAATTGACCGCTTGAAATGATGAACTTTTACTTATGTTTTGGTGCATTTCGGAGCCATAAAAATTCTTAGGGCCAGATCTTTGTCGAAAAGTTATTTCATGGGCGTTTGGTCTGTTAATGGGGCGAGGGTAGTCGCGCTCGTGGTTCTTAAAATTTAATGCATCCCTGGCACCATGAAAAGGCATTTTACTTATACAAATCTAAATGCGGATAATTATAATTTAATACGTAATACATACATATTTGTACTGTACTTAAAAAGCATGACTAGGCGTGACCTGAGTCTGCTGATAGCACTGTGCTTGCGCAGCAGTTATATTGTATCGGCGCTCGAAGCGGCCAGAACTTTTTAGATATTTCATGGGGCGAGGGTAGTCGCGCCCGTGGTGCTTAATATTGAATGCATTTCCGACGCCTTGAAAAAGGTGGTTTACTTACGTAATCTAAACGAGGGTTATTATAATCCAATACATAATAGGTATAAGTATACATATTTGTACTGAACTTTAAAGCATGACTAGGCGTGACGTGAGTCTGCTGATAGCACTGTGCTTGCGCAGCAGTTTTATTTTGTGTCGGCGCTCGGAGCGGCCAGAAGTTTTTAATCACCAACTTCTATGAAAGAAGAAGATTCCAAGAATCTCGCTAGTGGGAGGAATCTTACATAAACTGACCTTCAGAAAATTATCCATAACTGCAAAATGTTATCGAGTTTGATGCTAATGCAGCAAATTAATAATTCGGCACTGGTACCCATAAGCTGTAAAACATCATTAACCTCATTTAACATTTATTGAGACTGTCAGTGCCTTTTATATTTTGACATTGTCGTAGCAATAATTAATTGACATTAATTATTTATATAATAATATTAATGAACTTTAACATATCAATCGGAAAATATTGCTAATTGTATTGTAATAAAATTCTTATTAGTATTACCCTAACTTTTTTTTTTTTTATTGTGACCTTATATACCTTCATGTCCACAGTAAACAGTAATATTACAGTAAATATTAAGAGTTTGAGGTTGTTTTATTATTTATTAGAACCACGTGAGACAATTTGCATGCCCAAAGAGGCGGAACGTAAGAAATAACGTTTGTGAACCACCCATATGATTGTACCATTTCTGGCAATAAATGATTATAATAATGACCATAAATTTTTCAAATTTACTGTTAGTAAATGTGCCCGATCTCTTTGAAGGATGTAAGGAGCCGCTTGTGCAGCTAGATTCTCTTGGAAATAGCGGCGAAACCCTACTCAATACCTAAATGTAAGTGAAGAGTATTTGTCATAGTATATGGTTTCATTTCAACCTTGATTCAGTAGGGCAAGATTTAGACTAACGGCAAAATTTGTCAATTTGACTAGGGCCGTCTGCACGTGTCCCTGTGCTGCTACATAGCACTACAGTAGATAAATAGGTTGAAATGCAACGCTACTAGTAGCAATGTAATTAAGTATTGTAATAACCACATACCTGATACGCCAAAAAATGTACAAAGGTAAAGCAGTTTCTTCCTGTACTTTCCTGAACGAAATTTTTCCTTCTGCGGCGCACGTGGCGGGGTGCCACGGCAGTACTGGTAGGCGGTGCTCGGCCCAGCTGACGAACACGCTTGCTACTGATGACCGTCTCAACATTCCCAACGTTCCGAGAACTCGAGTCATAAGAGGAAGAATTCGTCACTCTTATTAAGAATAATTTTTAAATAAAATACGAACGATAAAATCGTTAAAATTCTTCAGTAATTCACTTCTAATTTTTAGAACTCTAGTAAGGTTAGGAATTACTTGGATGTCTCTTAAGACACGACCGACTGTTACGAAAAACAAATCGCCAATGAAGCAATGCGCCGAGTCTGGCCTCCTCGGGCACGCGGCGCCACCTGGTGTACAGCTGGAGAACTAAAATAGCAAAATGGCGGGGGACGACCAATGAGAATTCGAGGATAAAACCGACGCGTTACCGGAAATCAAATACGCTACTCTCAAATAGTTTAATTAGGCTTCAAATAACGGTTCAAAGCTTAATGACGATTTGTACCCCGGGTGGTAGTGAAGTGACCCTGCCTCTAAAGGCTAGTGTCCAAGGTTCGATTACCAGCCTGAGCACGCAAACATGTCTATGTTTGTTGAGTTTGCGGGTCGAAGAACTTTTAGGACTCAGATTAAGTTTCGGGCATGGAGGATAGAAGTAAGTAGAGCCTTCTCATATGGGGGAAAAGTTGAAAGTGTCCAGCTGTATGCTGAAAATAGAGGTACCAGTACCTACCTATAGTAGAATCCATAATTCGACGGACCACTTTGACAAATAATGACATGAATACTATACAGAATTTAAACTTCATACTAAAGTCATGCGCGAGAACACTACTACATGCACAGTTATGTGTGCGTGACCTGTCAGGCTGTCACCGACAAGACGGGCGTGCGCCGACCAATGATTTAACGCGCCGGCGCCCGCTCGGGTTCAGTAAGCGGCAAGTTCAGGTGTGCCAGCGGCGGCGACACGAGCGCCTTGTGACGAAATATTGTTTTTAAAGATGCCAAACTGCTGAACGGTTTGTTTAAATACGTAATGGGAAGAAAACCAAAGAGATTTATTTTTTTGTTTATCCAAAGTATTTTGACAGGTAATAATTGTACATAATTATGCTTATGCTTATTAAAGAAGTATTTAGTTACGAAGTAGCTACTTAATATCCAAAATAATTGAAGTGGCGATAGGGTTATTAATAATTATTCTTATCGTATATTGGCGTAAGTATTATTGTTCGTTTCCTTGTTAGTTTTTCTTTATTTTATGAGGTTGCTTTACCCTACTTACTTATAGGTAATGTTTAAATAAAATATTTTCAATATGATGTTTTTTTTTCATTTCTAACAATGAAGTGTAAGTACCTACTTAATATTAAACAAACTGTTACTTAGTTAACCATTTCATCTTTCAAAGCTACACCGTTTTTAATATACCAAAATTTGAAAATTGAAAACGTAATAAATGTCCACACAACTGTCCATCCGTCTGTCCGTCTTTACTCATTGCTGACTCTCGCTCGATCCCACTTGCCCATTTTATTTTTATTTTCAGTAACCAAGTGACAAGTGTGACAACCCTTTAAAAGTAGGTAAGAATTTTTGTGTCTGTGTTTTCATTCTGGTTGTTGTCTATTCATGTGCTAAAGTTTTAGCTATGTTCGAACTATGTATGGTAGAACATAGTTATGTTCCAAAATAATTTTACACATCACAGTTAGAACCACAGACATTTAAACTAGAGTAGATGACGTACGTACCTCGAATTGTATGAAAACCAAGCGTGTCACTTTTTTGACACAATTGTTTGTCACAAGAAAATTTGAGTGATTGATATACATACCTCAATATTGACAGTACCACGAAGTAAAGCGTTACTTAGCAACGGTTGATAGTAACGATTGTTGTATTTTCATTGCGTGTTCCAACAAAGAAGCCCTACAATTTTGAAACCAAAATGGGCAATGTATTATAATATAGTATGTAGTACATATACTCAGTAAGTGCTCGTCATTGTAAAACGTGGTAAAAGCACAATAAACATTAAATTAATTTATTTTAAATAGATAGGAACACAATTTAGTTACACACAATTTACAATTTAGTATACTTAGCGATGAAAGAAAATGTTTTCTTTATCTTTCCTAACTATATTTGTAGATTTTCTACAGTTCATAACATTAAAATCAGGCATTTTTCGTTATTTCAGTTGACATCTGTTGCTAATAGCAATGAAAGGTCGACTAAATGACACGGCGCCTAATTGGGATTTCAAATCCTAGTTGTCCCACGTGAAATGTATGAACTTACCGCATCTACTCTAGGTATACAGGTCTGTGATTAGAACCATGGATATTTCTCTATCTTTGTAGAGGTACCTGACGTTCGATTCCGATATAACGTCATCGATGACGTCATAACGGAATGAACCATTCGACCAATCACAGGCCGGATTGAGGTTGTCCTTCATAATAATTGTAGGGTGTCCACACTTACATGGAAAGATTATGTCCTATTTCGATAAGGTTCTTCAAAAAGTTTTCTGTAGGTAATTTTTTCTATAGCTAAAAAGTATAATATTTAAATAATTATGTTTTACCTAAATTTCTTCAAAATTACTAAAGGAGGTGGCCAACATCTGTATGGGCGTTTGCCCCACTTGTGAAGTATAATGTACACATTTTATTTTTACCTTACATTAAAGCTTACAATATCTACTTTGATAATTTTATCAATAAAAATCTGTAAAACTCGGGATTCTCCTTTTACGAGCAGTTTTAGCTCTTGTAGGTTGACAGTTTGATAAACATAAGTAATCGTGGAAAAGTGTTTTAAAGAGAGATTTTTATATTAAATACAAACTATTTATCTTTTGGATAATTCATTTATTTATTTTACTTTAATTATGACGTGCCCACCCCAAATATCAAACTAATGTAATCACATTGAACTAGTATTACTAGCGTATAGAACAGACACCGCGAACATTGGGTTCGGGGGTGTGCATTGCAGCCGGCCGGCTGCATTTCATTCTGTCACTCGGCTGTCACTCGGCTGCGCTCATGGCGGCCGCATGCCAAAATTGTTTATGAAAAAACTGAAAAAATGTCGTCGTGCATAATAAGAACGTATCACAATTGCACGACAAAAAACAAAAAAGATAATGGTATCACTTTATCATCGGTAAGAAAACAAAATATTAAGTTAAATCAACTAAAACGAATTAAATTAAATTATTGTGCAATGTTCCCGCCATTTTGAATGAAAAAATCATAAGGAGCGTTTGAACTTGGCAAGCCACTAGCGTGTTAATGGAATACATAAACTTGCTTAGGTTGCCGTCTTGGTTCGGCAAGTGTCATATACAAAGTTACTCTATGGCAAGTGTGCAAACGAGGCTTCTAATTTGAAAAGAGAACGGAGGGCAAGCCGGCGGTGGAACACACATTTTGTTTGAGATGTCTCCTCTATGTATGTATCTCAATGTGTAATCACATGAAAATGCCATACCTGTACTGCAGTGATCCATTCTACCAATATGGATTGAAGGTTTCTTGCTACCGAAGATATTGAGTGACGTGCCATGCGCTCAATATCAACCGCACAATTTAATACACCTCATGACAAAAAATCAAACACAATAATTATTATTTTGTAGAAATCAAACTCAAAAATCTTCTTTTGGCATTTGACAAATGGCAATATAGCATATATTCGTATTTCTGTCAGTCAATTGTCAACCTCCAGTGATAGCAATGGAGGTAGTAGAAGATTAAGTGTATACAACACAACTTATTATTATTGTTAATTTATTATAACTACTCACTGCGGAGTTCAGAAGAAAATTAAAATTCTAGTTATGTTATAATAAACGGAAAACATGTCTTTTCAGAGGACTAAAACCTTGTACAAATAAACGTATTTTAACCATTTCCAGGGCAGTGTATACAACACAACTTATTATTATTGTTAACTAGCTGTTGCCCGCAGCTTCGCATGCGGAAATTATGCTTATCATATATTTTGTACCCCTTGCAGAAGAAAATTTAAAAACAGGTTAATTTATATTAAAGTACTTATATTTAGGAATTTATATATTGAAACGTACGATATAATCACAAATCATTCATCCGGGAACAAATTTTGAAAAATAAACAATAAAAGATAATATTAGTTTTTTCTTTTTCATGAAAAATTTAGAAAAACTCGAAAACATGTATTTCATCAATTAAATGAGGAATGTTTGTTGCAAATTTAAAGCAAATCGTTGATATTTCAAAATATTCCACACTAAGTTTCATCTTGTTTCCGGTGAAAACTTTTAATTTTATCGGGACGAAAAGTTTTTTAAAACGTGATCCAAAGTATGAGAAACAACATAACTAATTTGCGTCGAAATCAGTTCAAGGGTTTTCATGTAATGCCCGAACAGACAAACAAACACTAATTTTAAAAACAAATTTTTTGGTGTTCTAACACGTTATTGACGTGCCCCTATTAACCGAAATTTTGAAAAATATTTAATGTACAGAAAAACTGGCTCTTGAGTGTCATTAGAAAAAAAACAAAAAGGATCCGTTATTTCCATCCATCCAGGAGTTACATATCGTGTCTCCAAATAACACCACCAGATCCTAAATGGATCAATAATGAACTGGTTATACGATGCAGCACAAATATCTTTAAAAACGGTTCTGTTCTTTCCATCCGGACACTTACACTCCCTCTCCCTCTCCCGCTCCCACTCCCTCTCCCATTCAAACTATCTCTCTCTCTCTCTCTCTCTCTCCCTCTCCCTCTCCCACTCCCTGTCCCTTTCCTTCGCCCGTTCACGGTCCCTCTCCCGCTTCCTATCCCTCTCCCACTTCCTGTCCCTCTCCCAGTTCCTGTCCCTCTCCCTCTCTCTCCCTCTCCCTCTACCTGTTCTTCTCCCGTTCCCAGTCCTTTTTCGCTTCCTGTCCCTCTCCCCTCCCCCTACCGTCCGTAAAGTCCTCTACAATTTTTTTTTGTTTCTCACTATAAGCTTACATATTAATTTTCATATTTCTGAGTTTGAAAATGACAAAGTTCTAGAAAAACTTGCAACCTCTTTATTTACCTCTTAGGGGATGAAATTCCAAAAAACCTGTTACAGTTAATTTTTGATTTATTTTCACTTTTCTGAGTTCGATATTGACGAAGTTTCGTACAAACTTACATCCCTGGTTTTACCCCTTAGTGGATGAATTTCCAAAAAAAACCTGTTACAATTTATTTTTGTTTCTAATTATAAGTTAACATATACATTTTCACATTACTGAGTTTACTTACTTTAGTATTACCCTTTATGGGGATGAATTTCGAGAAAACCGTGATACAGTTAGTTTTTGTGTCTAATACAATGCTTATATACAAATTTTCATCCTTTTCAAAACTGATGAAGTTGCCATACTAACTTGCACTCCCTTAATTAATTAACCCTTCAAGGGAGAATTTTCCAGAAAGACATATTACTGATTGATTGTTTCTAATCTTGAGCTAATATACAAATTTTTATATTTTTAACTTCAAAAATGACGAAGTTGCGTAGTAAGTTCCATCCCTTAAAGTAACTCTTTAAGGGATGATTTTCAGCTAAATTTTAACTTTTGTTCATAACAACAAACATACATTAAAATTTTCATATTTATAGCTCTAAAAATGACGAAGTTGATTTGTATGTAAATGACTTCCAACCCCTATTTTTAGGGGATGAATTTCGAGAAAATAGTAATACAGTTATTTTTTGTGTCTAACTATAAGCTTATATACAAATTTTCACCCTTCTTACTTCAAAACTGACGAAGTTCCTATACTAACTTCCACAATCTTATACAACCTATTAGGGGTTGATTTTCCCAAAAAACACATAACTTTAAATTTTGTTTCTAATCTTGAACTAATACATACATTTTCATGTTTTTAACTTCAAAAATGACGAAGTTGCGTACTAAGTTCCATGTAAGAAATTAACCCCTTAAGGGATGATTTTCCAAAAAAATGTGTTGAAGTTGAACTTTTGTTTACTACGATAAACATACATAAAAAATTTCATATTTATAACTCTAAAATTGACGAAGCTGATTTATATATAAAAGACTTCCAACCCCTATTTTTAGGGGATGAATTTCGAGAAAACAGTAATACAGTTATTTTTTGTGTCCAACTATAAGCTTATATACAAATTTTCACCCTTCTTACTTCAAAACTGACGAAGTTCCCATACTAACTTGTACAACCTTATTCAACCCTTTAGGGGTTGATTTTCCAAAAAAATACATACCTTTTAAATTTTGTTTCTATTCTTGAACCAATATATAAATTTTCATGTTTTTAACTTCAAAAATGACGAAGTTGCGTACTAACTTAAATTGAAGAAATTAACCCTTTAAGGGATGATTTTCCAAAAAAATGTGTTAATGTTAACTTTTGTTCATTACTATAAACCTACATAAAAAAATTCAAATTTATAAATCTAAAACTAACAAAGTTGGTTTGTATGAAAGTGACTTCTAACCCTTATTTAGGGGATGAATTTCCAAAAATCCGTTCTTAGTGGACGTCTCCTTAGCATAAACTATCTCCCTGCCAAATTTCATCTTAATCGGTTCGGCAGTTTCTGAGATTTCTTGTTTAATCAGCGGTGTGTCGCTTTTCAATTTTATATATATAGATTTATTATAACTACTCACTGCGGAGTTCAGAAGAAAATTAAAATTCTAGTTATATTTTATTAAACGGAAAACATGTCTTTTCTGAGGACTAAAACCTTGTACAAATAAACGTATTTTAACCATTTTCGGGGCACATGTTGGCCACCTCCTTTTTATATTATGTACTTACTAAAAACTATTTATCAATAAATAAAAATCTTGCTTGTAGAATTAAATAAACCAGCCATCTAGATAGAAAAAAAACATATCATAAGGTTTAATCCAAAGTTTGATGTGATATCTTCTAGAATTTATATGAATATAATAAATATTAACACTGTTATTATAAAAGTCTGGAATACATGGACAATATCACCAATCTTGTAATTAAAATCAGCTGTGTTCACTGTATTTTATATTTTCTTGATCATTGGAAAATGTACAATTTTATAGTAAAAAACTCTAAGTAGGTTCACAGCACAGTCTGCATGCATTGTGCAAATAAAGCAATCTTTGGAAACAAAATATTTACGAAATATAATTTGATGTCATTAACTTCACAGAATACATAGTTACCTTGAGTAAAATAATCATTATTCGCCAGAAAAAAAAAACTTTAATACTTACCGCTGAAATTTTATGGATTTTCACGGCTCCGCATACTTTTACAGCCTTTAATACAATATTCATTAACCATTTTGTTGTTGTGCCAATATCCAAAAAAACTGTAATGTAAATTGTAATTTTCTCACTGATAATCGACAACAGTACAACACCACATTTTATGCAACACAAACAAAAACGACGAGTACAACGACCACAATCTTTACAAATCCCCGATGACCGTAATCGCCACTCTGAAAAATTGCATTAACTTTTTGGCGCAGTGTTGCAAACTACCATACAATTACGGTACCTATATTAATCATCTTAGATGTTTTTATATCATTATAAAAAATCATAATCGAATGCATCGAATGATATGTCCTGGGCCTATAGATAACATGGACACAATAGAAAAATGATCATTCCGATATGACGTCATCGAACTTCAGGTAGGTACTTCTACAAAGTCGGTGATCCAGATAGAGTATATATCCATGGTTCGAACACAGATTTCAGATCAATGACAATTTGACATCTTGATCATTGGAGTATAGAGGAAAGGATAGTCATCATTGTGTATTAAGTGTCCGTAAAAACGCGTCCAATTAACGAGTGGTGCTGCGGTGCGCTAGGTTGAACTCAGCAAACTTCACTCCGCAGCTCCGTCTACAACAGCGTCAACAGCTATGTTTCTACCGTACTTATTGCAACGCTAGCGCTATTGTCATACATAGATGTATTGATTACCTATCTATATATGTATATAAAAGAAAGTCGTGTTAGTTACACTATTAAAATTTATAACTCAAGAACGGCTGAACCGATTTGGCTGAAAATTGGTGGCGAGGTAGCTTAGAATCAGGAGACGAACATAGAATACTTTTTATCCCGGAAAATAGACCTGTTCCTGTGGGATAAGGTAAATTTTTGTTATATATAGTTGATAGATTAGTTATTTATACAGATATAAAATAAAGCTCGGGGATGGATATAGGATACTTTTTATCCCGGAAAATAGACCTGTTCCTGCGGGATAAGGTAAAAATTTTGTTATGTGTAGTTGATAGATAGCTATTAGTTATTATTATTAGCGTCTTTTATGACTCCTTTTTTTACTTGGGAGCGGGAGCGGGAGCGGGAGCGGGAGCGGGAGCGTAAGAGGGAGAAGCACACAGAAACTGTAACGGCTAAGAACGGCTGTACCGATTTTAATGATTTCTGATTTGTTACATTCTTAGGCGATACGAAGTTCGCCGGGTCAGCTAGTATATTATAGATTCAGCAACTACATGAGACAGAGAATTCACGTTTCTTTGAGGTTATTTTAAAAGAAATGTAACAAAATTTAACAAGCAGCCCAGAATACTGCTTCCCACTATCGTGCTTAAACTTATATACTAAAACTTACTACGATTTTCTGCTTAAAAAACAAACTGAAACTTTAAATCTCCAAATAGCTCTTCATTGTTTGTCACAACTAACATAGTGTGTGCACTTGTGACAAATAATATATTTTTTATGTAATAAGCCGCGGCAACGGAAAAAATATATCTGCCTCTGTCATTCACGTAGATTTTGTAATTGGTGACCTCGCTCTGTCAAATGTATGGTAGAATCTACTGGTTCTAAATCTATGTAATTAAAAATAACGATTTTAAATTAAATATTACCGATTCAGTTTTATCCACAGACTAATAAGTTTGTTGTTTATCCTATAATATGTTATATAATCTCATAGTCTATGGTTTATCTCTCCCTGCTGTCAAGTGTCAATGAAATGAATGTTATGTCATCAGTCAAGGCGTAAGTCAAGCTGACAAGTTTATTATTTGAAATTTGGTCGTTGGAATAGTTTGTTTTGTTAACGTTTGCTTTTAATTTAAACATCATAATTATTTAAGCCAACGCAATAATTACAGTTGGTATTCGGAGAATTTACATAAGATAATATTTGCATTATGATTGAAACCAAACCTTGGAATGGCGGCACTGACGAAGAATATGAGACCCAACACTTCGGTTTTGGAGCACAGTCTCTCAAAATTGCCGTGCGCCAAATGATCGAGCAGAAAATTAGAACCGGAGTAAAGGACATGGAATCTTACTTACATGAATCATGGGATCTCAATGAAACAGACAAAATTACATTGACACATTCATGTGATAAAGTTATACGTCTTTACTGCGACAGAGCGGGCCCGTCGCTTGAGATAATTGATGATGAAATTGAGCGTATGCTAAAAATACCTAGTAATGTTCTGTTACCAGAAGACGAGATACAAGTTGAGCAAATATCTGATGATGAGTGGGATAAACTAAAGGAGGAGGTAGTTTCTTTGAGACGAAGAGTCGAAAGAGGTGCATTGATGGAAGCCTTACTCACTGCTGAGGAAGAAGAGTTATCCTCAGTGGAAAAGCTGTGTGAAATAGCTAAGAAGGATTTGGAAGTCATTGATTTATTGCAGAAGAATTGTGATAATGGCGACAGTATCAAATCTATCCAGAATGAAGCTCAGTTTCTATGTGCTAGTGTTCCATGTTTAGATATGAATAAAGACGATTTTTTTGATAATTGAATAAGTGTTGAGTTTGTTTCACATTCTTGAAAAATATTATAAGGTTAGTTCATATTTACTTTTATGTCCTAAAATTGCCAGCTTATGTAATTTGTAATACAAAATTAGGTATAAATGCTATTGAAATGTCTTAAAAGATTTCATGGTCGATTTGTAAACAATGGTAATTGCTATCAAGATAGGTAATATTATCATCATGCATAAGCAATGTTGGACAAATATTTTAGACCATGAGCGTGGCATAATTATTACCATGCTAGTTTGCCATTCAAAGGGCTTTGGCTCTAGGATTAAATCCCAGCAAGGCAGAAATATATATGCTTAATTTGTATTTCTGTTCTTGTTCTGGGTGCGCTTATGATTGTGTATTTGTGTGTTGTCCATGGTACCACATAGATATGTACGTTGGTGCAAGGTGAACATCTAAACTGTTAAAAATTAGGTGAGGTCCTGAGGTCCAAAACCAATCTATTAAAATAAAATTGGTGGGGTCAGCCAATTAGAAATTTTAAAATGCTGCAGAAGTCAACTAGTACTCTAGTATGACAATAAAATGACATAAACAGTTATTTCCATTTTAATTTAAAAACAGAACTTACAGAATAATTAACCTACTTGCCAGACAATAACAATATTAATACATCAGTTCTATTACACTGACATAAATTAATGTTACAATACAATTTACGTACACATTGAAAAGTCTAAAAACTGTTAAAATTACTTCAAAAATATTTAATTACTTATTTGGCATAGTAATTATTATAATTTTTATTATATTGTATTTAAAAGTAAATTTTCTAAACAAGATTAATAAATAATTAGTGAATGTTGATAAGTAAAATGTACAAGGTTTTTGGGAAATTTCTTTATTAAAATATTAGTGCAGTTTCTTTTTACTTGTGACTCCAACGCACCTAGATTTGTCATATTTTGTATCCATTTGTTGGTTGCCATTCAGCTCTGCAGTTTCTAAAGTGGACCTCTATCATCAAAGAGGATGTGTGAAGATTTTTTTTTATTATGTTTATTTCTTTAAACAATCCAGTCACTGTTTATGGTTTTAATTAAATAATTGTGGCAGGTTAAAAACCAATTATAAAGATATATTATTATTAATATAAAAAACCAAAAGAAAATAAATACCTAACCAAACAAATACAAATAAAAAAAAAAATAATCAACAATATCTATCATGACACCTATTTTAGATAATTATATTGTATGTTATTTTACTATGATATCACATTGATAACTTATATTATTGACACCTACAACAAATTCAAGAGCTTAGCTCTACTATAAAATTGTATTTGGAACTCCTAAGCTATGTTTGAGGCTGACTTCTAAATGAGCAGATATAATTAAGAACTGTAGCATAGTTATACATTATTCTAGAATAATAAGAGTTTTGTAGATACCCAAATTAAAATAAATTGGTAAGTGTTTACTTTATATCATGTATAAATAATACAGTGAAATACAAACAGCAATAGCCTTAGCTACAATACATTTTATAGTCACTTCTATTAAACATTTAACACGAAGAAAATTACACAGTGATGACATTAATCTTATCTATGAATAGCCTTATAATTTTGTATGACATAAAATTATACACCTGATGAATATTTTGAAAATATTAAGTTCCTTATCACAGACATTAAATAAAAGTAAAAACAATAAGCTAAACATCTAATAATTGTATGTACAACACTTTAGAATTGATGCTTCACTTTTTTCATATTTACAAATTATTAAATTTAACTCTAATCTTTAATTACTTTTGATAATGTCTTTTAATATCAATAACACTTAGTATACTTTACTTTAAGATCAAGACTACATAAATAACTTGGGTATTCTAATCTGGAACAGATACCAGATTGTAGGATGACAAAGACGCACATTTAGATTCAAAACACTAGAACATTCATTTTCTTACATTTTATTGTCTGTCCTAATGATGAATGAACACACATTGTCCAATAATACCTATCTATCTATGTTATTTAATATTGCAACATAAAGTGTAGGTAATTTATTACATAAATCCTTACCTACATATAAAGTATAGCATGTATACATATGGTTAATTTTCTATTAAATATTATAGCATGTAAATGACTAGTTTTATTAATAGCTCTGTTTCGTTAGACATTAACAACAACAACATAATAAATAATTACCTACAGATTTTCTATAGGTAGGTACCTAGTTACCTAAATAAATAAATATTTACTATTACATACTTCACATTAAATGCACTGTACAAAAATTTCATAAAATTAACCATAATTTAAAAGTATTTATACCTACACAACATAATTACATAATATGTCTAAAGATTTCATTTTTAATTTCTTATCTTATAAAGCTGCTGAATACATATTAAGTTTGCATAATAACTACAAATTATTTATTAGTTTCTAATCTGTTGAATAGGGTACATTTTATGGAGACTAGGAGGATAAAATTTCTAATGTTTTAAAACATGTAATACACATTCTAGAAAATATATTTTCTTTTGGTGACGAAATTTTTTTCAACAACAAGTGCAATATTGTGCGCTAAGAACAATTCTCATAGAACTAGATATTTTATATAAGATCCATAATATTTTTTTCATATTTCTTTTCTTTTGATATGAATAAGTAATTTTATTACTGACCAAGTCATTTCAATATTTTTTTATATAGGTACTTAATGAAAGAAACTGTGTTTAGTTATTTAAAAAAAAGTAAAATTAATACAAATAGTAATAGTGAAGATATTGGTATGGTTGTCTGGCTATTTTATGATTTAGGTAAACAGTTAAAATAGGTAATTATTTACTTACATACCAACATGAAAAAAGGTGACAAAATGAGGCTTCCCTTAAATATTCATCTAACTTCCCTTTAGCCTTTATTTTCAGCTAACGTTTTGGACAGAATGTAATAAATTGTCACTTAGTGCATTTTTAGTAATAATATACAATAGGTATATTCCAATTTGTTATCATACCATACAATTATTTCAATTTGTATTTAAAATGATGCTTTCTTTGTTTCATTGCTTAAATTAACTTTCATTTCAGCATTACACTTTCAGTCTTGTTCTTTAAAACAGCTGTTTACTTTGACTATATAATTATGTGATAGTCATCGTAATCATCATATTTATTAAATTGTAATAAAGAAATAATTAAATAAGTACCTACCTAAACATAATATTTGGTAAAAATAGACTATGGTTTCAATGAATTGTTACCTGTCTTCATCAATACATTTCAAGGTACTTGTCATTCCTTGAATCAAAACATTTTATACTTTTAGTTTTAAAAAGTATTATTTAAGTACGTACTTTCTTTAGTGATATTATATACATTATAATAATGGTTTTAATAATGAAATGATTTAAAATTTTGACTTGTGCTGTGTATGCACTTAAACAGTTAGATGTCATTATACCTACTGGTAGGTAGGTAGGTTTAACTGTTTAAGAATCACAGTAAATTTTTGTAATGACATCTTTAAATGAAGTGACGCTTTTAAACGTTTCTCCTGCTTAATAGTAAAGTTATAGTCTTAAAAATAATACCCAAGTAAAACTTATTATAAAAAAAGTCCTTTGGCCTTATGAGCATTTTTATGCAGTTGTCTCAGTATTCATCGTGTACCTACTCAACATTTACCTGAAATGTTATGTCACAAAATAGATAAATCAGAAGTATAACTCCAAGCCACGGACGTAAAAAAAGAACGGACGTAACCTTGTCTAATCGAGAGTGAAGCATAGCAATGACAGCTCGCTTACCATGTGTGCGTAATTTTTCTAATTTTTGATTCGCGATGGTGTCAATGTCATAGCAGTATTTTGTCAATGTGTGGGTGTGTGTACTTGTACGAATACAGAGTTGGTATTACTATGGGTGCTTCACTGAATTTGTTCTTGGGATTACGTCCGTTTTTTTTTTACGTCTGTGCTCCAAGCGCACTTGAGAAACTCACACAGACACCGTTTACTTAGAACACTCTTAGGGTCAGTACCGACTGGCGCCATGGTATTTTATGCGATGAAATGAAATACACCGTAAAAATTTATAACGATAAGAATGACATTTCAATGCACTGGTCCATAATTTGGTGTCAGTGAGCGTTATCTATGTATGCGTTGCCAAGTTAAGGTCGATGCATACGTAACGTGGCCGGGACGGGGACGGCACGGGACGTGAAGTTTTGGAAACATCTTTTCATAGAAAATGTAAACAATAACGCATACGCCACGAAGGCACGGACGGGACCGTCCCCGTCCACGTCCCGTACCCTATATCTATTTTTAACGGTGTCTGTTTGCGTTGCCAACTCAAGCACGCCTGTAGAGTTATCCTAGTGTATCTATCATTGTTCGGGGTACGTCAAACGAATGCCGGTGGGCGCGGGTCGAGCGCTGTCCTCACGCGGCGTGCTGCCGGCCCCGGCCACGACCAGCCGCTGTCGCTCAACGCCACCAGTCACACGGGCCCTGTCCATTCCGTGTCCTGGAGACAAACATTTCATAATGTAAACTTTATTGGATTCTATTGGCTTCAACCTTCAACCCATTGATGGCCTACTACTGAGCACGGACCTCTCGAGGAGGCCTAGAGCATGCTCTACTACGCTGCTCCAGTTCGGATTGATGGAGATTAGCTAACTGTTGACCACAATATAAAATTGCAAGACAAATGACGAGCATAACGCTAGTTCATGCTAGGTATTAACCATTAGGATGCAGATACAAAATATAATGATATCGGGATCCATTACCGGCATAGTGTATTGCTGTCGCTGTTTCGTAGACGGCTCGAAGGACCAACAAAGAGCTGTTTTTCTAGCTCCGATGCTAGTTAAGTATATTTCTAAAATATAAATTTTATTGAAGTGTAAAATGCTGTGTCATTTGGCACTGTGGCAGTTATTATAAGCAATCTTCAATACACAATGTAAACAATGACAATTTGCTAATATATTTATAGTTTCTTCTCGGATTTCTACAACTTTTGGTAAAGTATAACCGTTGTCTTACTTGAGCAATGGTAACAGTCTTGGCATGCATAGGGCTCTGCGGTGTGTTAGTGGCGTTAGCGCTAAAGTAGCCCCCAGGTCTCGGCCGAAGATGTCGGTTGTGCATCTCCATTTGAACTATCTTCATGAACTCTATCTGAGCGGCTAACTTTTGGACCTCTTCCTAGAAAGGACAAACAAAACCAGTCAAAAAATATACAAAGTAAAGCAGGTATTATGATGTATCTGGGTACTTAATAAAATTATTTTCTACCATTTTTCTACGAACTGTAAGTTTAATACTTATTTACATTTGAAGAGGGGTCATCCATACTGGGTGCAATCAGCGTAATTCAACGGTTCGAAAATTATAATAGTCAAAACAAAAATACGACTTAATGGTTGATTGCGGTAAGATACAATTAGGCGCCAATCCAAGTGAGTAGATTTAAAAATAAATATTATTTAAATTTAAAATTAAAATTAAATAATTTTGTTTTCGTCGAATGATTTCTATCCAAGCGCCAGAGCATAGATGTAATTGTAAACATCAAGATGGTTTGTTTGAAACCAATGATTGAATTCTCACGCTTTATAATCCAGTCAAACTGGTTTTACCAGGAAGAAAATTCAGAATTAAATAAAGTTTATCATTATGGCTGTCATGAAGGCATGCTTGGTAGCTCTGTAAAACGTAGTATTTAAGTACTTAGTGGGTACCTACCTTAAGTTCCTCATTCTCCTGGTAGAGATCAGGCGGCTCATCAGGAACCAGCCCAATTCCATTGAGCGAGGATGAAGCAGGAACCCCGCGCGCGCGAGCTCGGCTGTCCCACGTGTCACCAGTACCGCGGACTACTCGCAAAACCTGGATATTGCGTAGGTTATTAAGAATTTAAAAATTGCTCAAAGAAAAAGAAGTCAATAAATGACACGAACTTTTGTTTAAAAAATTGATGAAATCAAGTATTACGAACTTACTACTTTTTATAAAGACTACTACAAAAAAGTTTGTAAAATACTACATTACATTAATGTCACGTACTAATAAAAAAAAACAAATTCTATAACTGTGTAAACATGAAAAAAAAAACTGTAGTAAAGATTTTTTTTAATATTTGATAAATTATTTTCTGGGTTTTATTTTGATATACAAAATTAAAATAAAAAACAAAAATGCAGGTTCCACCGAGATTTGAACTCAGATATCGCTGGATTCTGAGTCCAGAGTGCTAACCATTACAATATGAAAAAAAAATCTGTAGTAAAGATTTTTTTTAAATATTTGATAAATTATTTTCTGGGTTTTATTTTGATATAAAAAATTAAAATAAAAAAACAAAAATGCAGGTTCCACCGAGATTTGAACTCGGATCGCTGGATTCAGAGTCCAGAGTGCTAACCATTACACCATGGAACCGCTTATGACGAGGAGCGAAATTATACTACTATTTCTACACGTAGTTCTCAAAGCTAATTTAAGTGTGTTTCTTTTTTGAATTGATTGGCAATTACCATGATCTCACTGATCATAGTTGTATTAGGCGTGTCATTCATTAAAACAAAATAATGTCTAATTTGTTCGACATGAGAAACCTACGCATCTTGGTACATACAATTAAAGTGTATACCTACATACATACAATTAAGCTTGAAAAGATTTTGGTATTAGTCACTTACCTTAGGCAAGAAAACTAATAATACAGTAGTGGACGTGGACAGTTGAGTTCGTATGAAGCCCAACAAATACTTGATGTCCGGCCCAGCACGTGGCAGGATTAGCAAACTGTAGGTATAAAAATATATTAGGTACTTTAAAGAAATAAAATAATACCTAAATGGTAGAATTGAAATGGTTGAATTGATATAAATATTGAAACGTTAAACCACAAAAAACATATATAATGAGCAATATAAATAGGTCTCGATCACACTCTTGATCGATGTAAATAGATAAACGATTTGAAACAATGCCAGCCAGCAATAATTGTCATACATTGTAGGTGCCTACTTCTAGTTTTTATTGTACCTATGCATTATTGAAGTGAAACTTTATATTTTTTTTACCACTATTTATTTTTTAACCACTATTTAATTGGGCGTAGCAAACGCTTCCGTGCTTCGGTGCACGTAAAGCCGTCCATCTTGGTTGTTATTATTAGCTATAAGTCGTTATGTCGTATTGGAGGCCTATTGCATTAGGCCTTCTCAGTAATGAAGATGGGCCATTAATGGGTTAAATTGAATAATAATACTTACTGGAAAGCAATCATCAAGGAGTTGACAGTGAATATATTGTAGATGGCGAACGAGATCAGCTTGGCTTCGTTGTAGAGGCTCTCAGCGTGGCGCACGCGGTAACAGACCCTCACACCCCATAGGAGGAACAGGATTTCACCTGGAAGTAGACATTATTTTTAATGTAACATAGGTATTTGGGTAAATTGTAGTATTTCTATCGGTCAGAATTAAAATCAAATTTTTGGAAGTAGCATATTTTTTATTTTAATCAGGCATGTGTAATGCGTCTGCCAACTCAGTATTATCATAGTAGGTAAATCATACCCGAAAAATAATAGTTAAAAGTAACTTTGACGACCCGTGTGGCGCAATGGTTACCATGCCGGATCGCCGCACCAAGGGTCCTGGGTTCGATTCCCAGCGAGGCGGAAATTTGAATGATGAGTTTGAATTTCTGTTCTCGGTCTGGATGTGAATGTCCTTGTCTAGTGTGTTGTCCATGGCACCCACGACACAGGGAATCCTAGTGTGGGGCTATGAGTGTGAAGCGTTATAACTTACCTATGGCTAAACTGTGGTCCCACCAGTTGTAACTACACTGCTTGAACTTCAAACCCTTATTGTCTGTTATCTGAAACATGTGTTGCTATTAACATTTAGCATACCTAATTATGATTAGGTACCTAATATTATAAATTGTACTATATTAATTCAGGGCCCAATGACACAAGATAGGGGTTGTCTAGACAACGAAAAAAATCCTTCAGAACTATCTTAAACACACCAATTGTCCTTTGGTTTATTTATAAATAATTTAACTAGGTACTTACTATCTAAAATTTAATAAACACAGCTCAAACGGTTATACATCTATACAAATAAATAAAATTGTAGTGTCTGTTTGCAATACTAAAATAACTGCTTTTTACTAAGTGCATTTGGATGTATACACGGTACATAGTATACCAAAACAACATATTTTACAATTTTTGTCGGTCTATCTGTCTGTTTGTTCCAGCTAATCTCTGAAATGGTTGGACCGATTTTGACTGGACTTTCACTGGCAGATAACTGGCAGATATAAGAAGGAGTAACTTAGGCTACTTTTATTTTACAAAAAAATAGTTTGTTAGGCGATACGAAGTTCGCCGGGTCAGCTAGTTAATAATATATTAATATTCAAATAACTTACCACTTCAGCATCAGGCGGCGCGGAGAGCGTCCACGTGCAGAGATACACCAGCATGATGAGCAGGATGGGAGCCATCCACTGCAGCAGCTGCTTGTCCGTCAGCTTCAGTTTGTGGGCGGATTTGACGCGGTACGTTAGGGAGACCCTGCAGTTAACAATACAATATCAAACTTCAACACCAGAGGCGTAGCTACCACCGTATCAGCCGTATCAATTATACGGGGCCCCAGCGTATAGGGGCCCCCACTAACACTCCCAAAAAAAAGCTCGCGCCCCGCATCAAATATTGATATGGGCCTCTTTAGGGCTAGCTACGCCACTGTTCAACACGTTCATACCCCTCCTTGGGCCCTTGGGGATGCCTAGAACATGACGCTACAGCAATGCAGATTGGTGAAGGGGTCAACCTAAGTATTGGAAGTTTGCCACTAGCGAGCGGTGGGTGACACAATTTTGAATCCTGCACGAGTTTCATTTCTATTTTTCTTATGTATAACGCAGGTACAACCTACTTCAAACATGTTATGTCCGGAATGACTATTAAAAAAAGATATAATGATGTTTGGCAAGAATGGCAAGTAAAAGACTAATATAACTAACTACCTATTATGTTACAACTAGCTGTTGCCCGCAGCTTCGCATGCGGAATTTATGCTTATCATATTTGTACCCCTTGCAGATGAAAATTTAAAAACAGGTTAATTTATATTGAAGTACTTATATTTTTGGAATTTATATACTGAAACCTACGATACAATCACAAATCATTCCTCCGGGTACGGATTTTGAAAAATAAACAACATTAACATTAATTTGTTTTTCTTTTCCATGAAAAAATTTGAAAAACTCGAAAACGATATGTATTCCATCAATTAAATGAAGAACGTTTGTTTCAAATTTAAAGCAAGACGTTGGTATTTTAAAAATATTCCATACTAAGTTTCATCTTGTTTCCCGGGAAAACTTTTAATTTCATCGCGATGAAAAGATTTTTAAAACGTGATCCAAAGTATAAGGAATAACTTAACTAATTTCCGTCGAATTCAGTTCAAGGGTTTTCATGTGATGCCCGGACAGACAAACAGACAATAATACCCCTGTCCTTTTCTCTCCCTCTCCCGCTCCCTGTCCCTCTCTCTCCCTATCCCGCTCCCGGGCCCTATCCCGCTCCCGGGCCCTATCCCGCTTCCCGTCCCTCTCCCTCTCCCGCCCCCTGTCCCTCTCTCTCTCCCGCTCTCGGGCCCTCTCCCGCTTTCTGTCCCTCTCCCTCTCCCTCTCTCTCTCCCTCTCTCTCTCCCGCTTCCTGTCCCTCTCCCTCTCCCATTCTCGGTCCCTCTCTCGCTTCCTCTCACCTCCCGCTCCCGTCCGTAAAGTCCTCTACACAATTTTTTTGTTTCTCACTATAAACTTACATATTAATTTTCATATTTCTGAGTTTGAAATTGACAAAGTTCTGGAAAAACTTGCAACCTCTTTATTTACCTCTTAGGGGATGAATTTTGAGAAAACAGTGGTACAGTTATTTTTTGTGTCTAACTATAAGCTTATATACAAATTTTCACCCTTCTTACTTCAAAACTGACGAAGTTGCCATACCAACTTGCATAAGCTTATATTACCCTTTGGGGGTTGATTTTCCAAAAAAAAACATAATTTTTAAATTTTCTTTCCAATCTTGAACTAATATATAAATTTTCAAGTTTTTTACTTTAAAACTGACGAAGTTGCCATACTAACATGCACTTCCTAATTAATTAACCCTTCAGGGGAGGATTTTCCAAAAAAAAAACACATTACTGATTCTTTCTAATCTTGAGCTAATATATATTTTTTTATGTTTTTAACTTCAAAAATGACGAAGTTGCGTAGTAAGTTCCATCCCCTAAATTAGCCCTTTAAGGGATGATTTTCAGCTAAATTTTAACTTTTGTTAATAACAATAAACTTACATAAAAATTTTCATATTTATAACTCTAAAACTGACGAAGTTGATTTGTATGTAAATGACTTCCAACCCCTATTTTTAGGGGATGAATTTCGAGAAAACAGTGGTACAGTTATTTTTTGTGTCTAATTATAAGCTTGTATACAAAATTTCACCCTTCTTATTTCAAAACTGACGAAGTTGCCATACTAATTTGCGCCGTCTTAATTAACCCTTTAGGGGATGATTTTCCAAATAAACATAATACATACTTACAAATTTTGTTTCTAGTCTGGAGCTAATATGTAAATTTTTATGTTTTTAACTTGAAAAATGACGAAGTTGCCTACTAAGTACCATCCATTAAATTAACCCTTTAAGGGATGATTTTCAAAAAAACTTGTTATAGTTAACTTTTGTTTATTACTATAAACTTACATAAAAAATTCGTATTTATAACTCTAAAACTGACGAAGTTGATTTGTATGTACCTTAAATTGAATTTCAACCCCTATTTTTAGGGGATGAATTTCGAGAAAGCCGTGATACAGTTATTTTTTGTGTCCAACTATAAACTTATATACAAATTTTCATCCTTCTTACTTTAAAACTGACGAAGTTGCCATACTACTTGCACAACCTTATTCAAACCTTTAGGGGTTGATTTTCCAAAAAAACAAATTTTGTTACTAATTTTGAACTAATATATAAATTTTCATGTTTTTAACTTCAAAAATGACAAAGTTGCGTACTAAGTTAAATTGAAGAAATTAACCCTCTAAGGGATGATTTTCCAAAAAAATGTGTTGAATTTAACTTTTGTTTATTACTATAAACATACATAAAAAATTTCATACTTATAACTCTATAACTGACGAAGCTGATTTATATGTAAAAGACTTCCAACTTCTATTTTTAGGGGATGAATTTTGAGAAAACAGTGATACAGTTATTTTTTGTGTCTAACTATAAGCTTATATATAAATTTTTACCCTTCTAACTTCAAAACAGACGAAGTTCCCATACAAACTTGAACAACCTTATTCGACCCTTTAGGGGTTGATTTTCCAAAAAAACACATAACCCTTAAATTTTGTTTCTAATTTTGAACTAATATATAAATTTTCATGTTTTTAACTTCAAAAATGACGAAGTTGCGTACTAAGTTAAATTGAAGAAATTAACCCTTTAAGGGATGATTTTCCAAAAAAATGTGTTAAAGTTAACTTTTGTTTATTACTATAAACTAACATAAAAAATTTCATATTTATAACTCTAAAACTGACGAAGTTGGTTTGTATGAAAATGACTTCTAACCCTTATTTGTACCCCTTAGGGGATGAATTTCCAAAAATCCGTTCTTAGTGGACGTCTCCTTAGCAGGAACTATCTACCTACCAAATTTCATCTTAATCGGTTCGGCAGTTTCTGAGATTTTTTGTTTAATCAGCGGTGTGTCGCTTTTCAATTTTATATATATAGATATGGTGACTTCAAAAAGGTTACCTCCAAGTCTTCATTAGTAGGGCAGTGTAAGTAATACAAAAGCCCATGTGGCGGGTCCACTTCGTGGCGATGCATGAATATCTGTCTAGGACTGGAAATATAGCTGCCATCTGTAAAAGAATAAATATAAAATAATTATATTATATTGAGCATTAAACCCATGTAAGCAACATAACACGTGATCTGGCCCGTAACTTGCAATTAATATCAACATTCAATCAATTCAATGTAGTAATTGTACATAATATTATGTGCTACATAATTTAAATGGCGTGGCGTAATCATATATCGTACTTACTCGTATATGAAATAAAAAATGAAATCACATTCTGTCTGTTGGTTACTTAAATATTTTAGCTGTAAGTTTAACAAAAATAAAAATATGATTTTAAACTTAAATCATCGCGGACACTGAACATTTTAAATGCAAGAGGTACTCACGATTCGTAGATATTTTTAACTACCGATATTTCGACTCAGTCACCGTCAAGAGTGTCTCATTTTGACCACAATCCATGTAACTGGGTCGAAATATTGATTACCCGTTGTACTTAGATATGTACGCACGTGACATTAATAATTAAATTATGTTTAGTATTAGGTAATTATATTAAATAATAATATTTTAATTTGTATCAATAAATAATATCTACATGACTAATTAGAGGTTCTATTTCTATTTTGTTGGTAGCTTTTTGCGGGCAACTTCATCCTGTTACTTTTGTGTTACAAATCTTAAAATTTCACTCTCATAATTTTTTCATAACGCGCCTAAAGAAGTATAACTTCAAAAATAAGAAAAGGTAAGAACTCACCTCCATATACATGATAGCGCAGCCCAGCAGTGTGATGGAGAGGAACACGGGACTCGCAACCCGGAACACCTTCACCCGCCGGTGGTGCCGCGTGTAAATGGTCAGCAGCACCGTCATGAACGCGCAGCTCACCGATATCACCAGGAGGGATATCCTGGGAGAGATGAAGGTGAAAAGGTGGTTATATGAACTTTCAATTGTAAACTTTCTGAATTTTAAGTCTATCTATCTATCTATCTATCTATCTAACAGCCTTTTAAAGTCCACTGCTGGACATAGGCCTCCCCTAATTGGCGCCACTCCGACCGGTCCTGGGCCCTCTGAATCCAACGGCTTCCCGCTGTCTTCTTCAGGTCATCAGTCCACCTGGTTGCGGGGCGACCAGTGCTCCTTTTACCGAGAATTTTAAGTAATTTAGTTAATTAACTTAAGATATTTGATAGTGTATCCACTTTTATTACGAGGAGTGAATCCTAGCTTCTCACAACTCAGGGAATCCTGTGGGAGCACGGACCTTAAATAAATTCTTTAATAAATTCTTTATTTAAGGTCCGTGTGTGGGAGCTAGTGCACTGAAGTCTGAAACTGTGTGTAATGATGGTTGCTGAATAAATCATTTTTCATTTTCATTTTCATTTCACCAGGGTGTGGTTATGCAAACTGAAAACTATTGCAAGATTTCACATAGATTTTACGTATCTCTAGTTACTTTCCATATAAACCAAGTTTTACAAACGAATATCTTTAATTTCGAATAAATTACAAACACGACGCATCTAAATCCACCTGGACAAAGCTAGCACTTTAATAAAAACAGAAATCTCGTTAGTCTAATGAATTAATCAGTGATTCTAGCACTTAGGGTGATTAGGAAAGGTGTAGATATACGGGGGTCGTGGGTCGGCTCACCGAAAAGGCCAATTGTAGGTCGCGAGACAAGGCTCCGGGCCCCGGCAGATGTCGCAGCCGGGCTGACACTTCAGGCACTCGTAGGGATCGCTCCAGTTGTCTAAGCCGTTTTCATCGTATTCTTGGTATGCGACTGAAAAACAAATCTTCTTGTAAGATTAAATATATACAGCGAAAATTCTTTATCAGTTAATTATACCAAAACATAATAAGAGTGTATAAGTGTAGGCACAGTGTAGGACTGTAGGTATATAGCCGGTAACTAGAATGTATGTAACCTATACCTATTAATATTTTGGTCGCAGTGGCCTCTGGAATTAGGCCCACACTCACACTCAAATAATAATAAGAATTTTAAATGAAACACATACTTAGTAAGGAAATACGGTAGGTAGGTACTAGGTACATAAAATAAAATTAAGTTAATTTTGTTTAAGCTCCTTTTGTTATAGAAAGTACAAATTCTAAGTATCAATTTGCAAATGCTCTGCTGCGAATGCGTTGTGTTTTTAGTGTTATTTATTATTGAACCTTACACAAGTAATGGAACAAAAGGCGGACTTAATGCTAAAAGCATTCTCTGTTATCTTACTATTGTAGAATTAGCAATTTTATTAAGTAGGTAATTTAAAGGTTACCTAACCATTTTTTTTATATCAAACACCATAAAAATTATTTGACTTATTTGAAACCTTTTCTATAAACCCTTCTTTATATTTCTAAAGGGACAATTGACAAGAAAGCTTGTTGCGTAAAAAAATATTTTTTTAAATGTTACCTTCAACAAGAGACCCGTTGAATCCTTCGGGGTGGTTTATAGAATAGTATCCGGGGCGACACCGACATATGTACGACCCCCGGGCCCAGCCACCGTATCGTACGCCCATCTCTCTGTTAGGTTTATATTCGCACTGAAAATATAAGAGACGAGTAACAGCCCTCGCTTTGCTTCGGTTTTCTTATTTTTTACACCTTGGGTAACATTATTGGAGTTTTATTAAGGATCCCTAATTTTTTTGAAAATATAATATAGCCTATGTTACCTGGGGATAGTGTAGCTTCCCAACAGTGAAAGAATTTTTCAAATCGGTTCAGTAGTTTCGGAGCCTATTCAATGCAAACAAAAAATCAAATCTTTCCTCATTATATATTAGTATAGATAAAGGTATCGTAAATGTTGCGTGTAACAGTGTGATAGCTGATATTTCAGTATTAGTACCACGGACCTGAAAAAAAGACGGACGTAACCTCGTCTAATCGAGAGTGAAGCATAGCAATGGCCGCCCGCTTACCATGCGTGTGTAATTTTTGATTCGCGATTGAAGCAGTGAAGTGTCAATGTGTGGGTGTGCGTACTTGTACGAATAGAGAGTTGGTATTACTATGGGTGCTTCACTGAATTTGTTCTTGGGATTACGTCCGTCTTTTTTTTAGGTCCGTGATTAGTACCTAATAACTATTTAAAAAACCCCCGAGTTTTATTTACATTAAACATACTTAAGAACCAAATCTTCAAATCAGCTTTTAAACACCGCATCATACTAGGTCCATTCGTTTAGGAGCTACTTACGATGCCATGCCACATACACGACACATAAAACTTATAACTCCCCACTTTTTGTATCGGGGGTTAAAAATAGGGTCGTTAGAACCCTTCATTTTCATTGTTATAAAATATTTAAAAAAAGTATGTATATACTTATGTATGCACGTATCTACTTCTTTGGCATAACAAAATAAAACAGCTAAAGATTTCATACCGTATGCCATAACTCTTTGTTTGTAATAGGAAACATGTCGCTTTCTGGCTGTCGGTATGCGTGCACATCGTAACACTTGAGAGACAGTTATCAGCTAACTTCATCATCTTTTTGACTGTCGGTGTGCGCGCGCATCGTTTTTTTTATTAAAATTTTACTGTCATAATTTTTCCAAACGCGAAGAAGTTTAACTTCAAAAACCATGAAAACATGCCGTAATTTTTGGACCACTCACTACTAAAACAGTCCAAATTCGTTAAAATGTGAAAATTAATCTTCACAACAATATTTTTCTGTTTATTGATTGATATACATAACAGTAAAGAAATTGTAATAAAGTTGTAATTTACGCGTTTCCATTACAGTAAAACCAACTTATCTGTGAAGTGGGAGGGCGCTGTCGGACGTATTGAACCAACCATTGGACACAATTCGAGAGGTAGTAACTGACAGATGAATGACCACAAATAAATAAATAAATAAATAACGCTTCACACTCATAGCCCCACACTAGGATTCCCTGTGTCGTGGGTGCCATGGACAACACACTAGACAAGGACATTCACACCCAGACCGAGAACAGAAATTTAAACTCATCATTCAAATTTCCGTTTCGCTGGGAATCGAACCCAGGACCCTCGGTGCGGCGATCCGGCATGGTAACCATTGCGCCACACGGGTCGTCTAAATACTAATAATAATACTTATGAGTGACTTTTCATTACTTCCAATTTTCGCCACTTCACAGATAAGTTGGTGGCACTGTACTTTACATTTCCATAGACAAATAATTAATCAATAGACGACCTCTCCCATTTCACCCCTACCGCAAGGAGGAACTTCGTTCAAATAACATGTTATTCTTGACCTTTCCAAGGGTTTTACAAACAGCCCCGATTAACGCTTTACCGTGAATTAACTTTCTATTTTGGGAAACTCTCAGTCCGCTAAGTAACTTTATAACAACGCTTTGTCAATGTCTTAATTTTTAATTATAAGTCAGTTCGCCTAATTCCTGACAGATTATTATCTGAGGCTTTGTCAGTAGTAAGATTCAAAATTTACTGATTGTGAGTTGATTTCACTTTAAATACCTACTGTAAATAGGTACCTATCTCTTCTTAGTCGCTACCATGGACCTGGAAAAAAGACGGAAGTAACCTCGTCTGATCGAGAGTGAAGCATAGCAATGGCCGCCCGCTTACCATGTGTGCGTAATTTTTGATTCGCGATTGACGCATTATGGTGTCAATGTGTGGGTGTGTGTACTTGTACGAATAGAGAGTTGGTATTACTATGGGTGCTTCTCTGAATTTGTTGTTGGGATTACGTCCGTCTTTTTTTCAGGTCCGTGTCTAGCTCTAACTAAATGGATATGAAATTGTTTTGAACCTAATTCTTTCTTCACAGCCACAATTTTTTCTGTGGTCAGTTAATATTAATATCATCAATTGTGCGGCTTAAGCGTACATCATCCATCCATCCACACATGGTAAGCGGGCGGCCATTGCTATGCTTCACTCTCGATTAGACGAGGTTACGTCCGTCTTTTTTTCAGGTCCGTGGAGCTAGATTAATTTTAATCTACAGTCCAGTAATTGAAACCGCGTTCACCACAAATCCGACTCCACTCCTCAAACTCGAAACATAACTGCAGCTATACAATACACAATGAGGCAAAATGTAGAAAGTGTATAAACATTACTGTCCAAGTTATTTGAATATAGGTACCTATTCTATTCAATTACATCGGCTTTCATCAATACATTAAAACAAGAACGATATAGTGAACGAAATTCTTATTTATTCCTTTTGTACAAACAGTTCAAATGGGATTAGGATTAGTACGTAATTTCGATATATTTATTTGTTTCTTGATATCTTAGATTCTAACTTTCCCAAAGGCCTCAATATTTTTCTTAAACCGGGTGGATTTTAAGACTGCAGTACCTACACCACGCTGGAATAATGCAGATTAGATATCAGACTAAACTATATTGAGTCATTGAGATCCAGAACGGCATAACATTATACCACATTTTTAAAATAGGTACATACCTAAAAACAAAACACTGAATTACTGTATGATAATAAATGAACACACTAAATCCCGCTTTAGTCAGTAAACTACTTTATGTAGGTCTCTCCTCTTGAAGAGGCCAAAACCATACGCTGCTCCAGCGTGAATATGTAGAGGGTAGTGCGGATTGCTGGAGAAATAATTTTTCAATAAAAATAAATACACAAGCTATAAAAAACGTTATATTAAGATCAATATAAAAGTTAGTTACTTATGTACTTACATATGTAGTCTCGTTAGGACATTTGTGAGTTCCATGGAACGAAAATATTTGGTTATCATTCTCTTCGTCCGAGTCCACTTCACACTGATTTATCTCCAAATTAGATATGTCTATATCGAGCGAAACAACACCCTTCAGTCTGTAAGCGAAAGAGCTCACGTTATCTTTGAATGAATCCCTCACGGCTCACGTCATCAAGAAAGAAGATAATCGGATGAAAGCTATCGATTTTTCGGAGATTGGAGATAAATTTTAGAATTCGCTGGTTTTTTACGCTTCGAAGAGACGAGTTACATAAAGTGCTCACTGCTTTAACACAATGGACGTTAGGGGCATTGTCATGATCGGCTACAGGAGCGGTGAACTTCGTTTATGTTTGACCCTTAAAAATACGCTTACAACTGACAACAGTTTATTTTGAATGGAAAATTATGACTAGAAAGGCTAGTAAAGAAGAACCCCAGCATGCAAGATTACGTTTGGGATTATACTGTGAGGTAGAGAGCTAAGCAACCTCTAAAAGACGGAACCTTCATTATTATGTCGATTCATTGAAAATTCCATTGTTGTATCTACTGGTTAATAGGACAAACTAAAGGCTTTGCTTGGATTCACCGACATTCTACACACCCGTGCTTTTCAACAGTTCTTTCTTAGCTTATGTATCAGTTTCCAAATGTATTTCAAGTGCTATCCCGTTTCAGAGCCAATTATTTTCTAAAGCCCCCCAAACTTAATAAATTGCACTAAATTACGCTAATGATTCCATATAAATAGCAAAAAACCAAACACTGCATATTTGGACCACTTCAACACCTCCAAAATATTTATATTATTTCTGTTTCGCCCCTGAAGGTCTTAAGCATGGATGGTAGCATAAGAGGCAGCAACATCGTCCACTTTGAGAAACACTGCTAGCGGAATAAAATCATACTTACCCTCTGATCGTCGAAACTGGGACGGTGTAGGAAAACAGCCAGCGTTTAGCTTCGCAGCTGTAATAAGGATATGTCCACCAGCCCTCCATGGTAGCCCCTGGAGGCGAGGACATGAACTTTGGCGATCGAAGTGTCTCGCTCTCCTGAGCGGACACATACCTGGCGGAAATGAAACTTTTAATTACCTATGCAAATCTTGTATTTTTAACCGACTTCAAAAAAAGGAGGAGGTTCTCAATTCGACTGTATTTTTTTTTTATGTTTGTTACCTCAGAACTTTCGACTGGGTGAACCGATTGTGATGATTATTTTTTTAAACGAAAGCTGGTGCTTGACATGTGGTCCCACATAAATTTGAACGAGATTTGACAAGTAGTTTTTGAGTAATTTTGAAGTCGGTTATTTTTTGTTAGTAAAATTTAGATTATGAATGAAAAGTATAATATCTTTATTCTTTGCACAACGGCGATCGTTTTTTTCCGTTTCAAGATTTTTAGATCATCTATTAAGCCAGTTTATTCTTTCATCAGGCAAGATATTCCCATTAACTTATTTTATACAATCCATTTTACTCTTAATCCGTACTGACTCCTATCCTTGCACGGATTATTAATTATTACCGTGTACTTAATTTTATTACTCTTTTTACTTATTCATGTAGGTACTTTACTCCCGTCCATAATTGTAACGTTTACCGCTAATCTATTCCTTTTCTAAAAGGGATCGCTATAAGCGATTAATTGACAAGTAGATAATTAAATATTTAGCATAATTTTCTGCAAGGTACGATATTTTGTTACATCGCAATAATTCTAAAGTAATTTAGTTTACTAAGCGATATTATACTACATGTTTCATTTGAATTTCTTTGTTATTTACCATTTATTTTTTCACATTTCACTTATATACAATCGGAGAGCTTGAGTATGTACCTAAGAACTTATTTTCCTGAATTTTAGGCTACAAACTACACCCTCGCAATAATCCTAAACCATCGGTGCTCTCTGTTTCAATAACACGACGAAACACATTTTAGGTCACAAAGTATTAAGTACGGTTAGCTGAAGTAGGTACATTGTGTACAAAAGTATTATTACTTTTGTGAAAGTAAGGAATAGAGCAGCACGTCGTAACATTTGGTGCTAACGACCAATGTATAAGTAGAGATGTCATAATACCAGAACCCCCAGAACCTAATATAAAAAAGTAGACATTGTTTAACTCTCAAATTATATACTTATTGGTTTAACTAATCTTAAATTGATTTTGTTTTCTATTAAATATTTCAGTCGGGTTACAGAATATGCCAATTCCTGCCTGCTAAGCCTGCTGCCTTCTAAAAACGCAGATGAAACGTTTATTTTAAACACAGACCTATATACCTAGATTTTAAATATATCGTCCTATACTAAAATCTAAAATATCACAAAGTGTACTTGCATAATCATCATTATGTAAAACATAAAAATTATGATTGCTTAATATGACAGCTAGTATGACAGCTACGATCATGATCTATGAATTGGGTTCTGCAAGGCTATTCTGTTTTCTAACTCGACAGCGGAATCCGCGATGAGTTTCAAAATTGAAGTTCGAGTTCGAGGTCTTGATATGTCATTCTCTAATCATCTAGTACGCACTTGCGAAGTGAAGTGAGTCTCGATCTCGAACTTCATTTTGAAAGTCATCGCGGATTCCGCTGTCGAGTTACAAAACAGAATAGCCTTGCAGTACGTATAAAAAGAATGGGGTCGAAAAAGTCGATACTTTCTCTTAAATTTAAAATTTCGTGTAAATACTTGGTGAGTCTAGTCGTTCAACTACAAATAGAAAATCGCTCGAAGAATTACATCAAATCCTTCTTATTAGAATTAACAAGTGCTTACCAGGGATATTCAGGGTCAGGAGGTTTCTCCAACTGCGGAGACACGACGGCGACGGGTTCGCCAGCGCTGTACCTCTCCCAGGCTACTGCACTGTTCACCACTCCATCGGACCGAAGCGCCAGGGCTCTGGACCCTACCGCACGTTCCGATGAACTGCCCCCCAATACCAGTCCTTGTGACACCGCCATTAATATTTCTAGAATTAAGACGATGTGTAAGAACTAAGACGGGATATATCTTAATAATTCGGTTAGTAGCAGCAAAATATTTTTACGTTCCCTACACGCTCATGCAGGATAACGAAAAGAGTAGAAGATGAACGATCTTGCACGTAAAAACATGGGATCATCTTTGATGCTGCCATGTATTCAAGCTCGTTATGCAAGACTAAAGGTCGATGCATACATAACGTGAACGGGACAGGGACGGGACGGGAGGTGTAGTTTTGGAAACATCGTTTCATAGAAAATGTAAATGATAGCGCATACGCCACGAAAGCACGGACGGGACCTGAACGGGGCACGCATGTATATTTATGCCCCATCCACGTCCCGTCCCCGTCCCGTCCACGTTACGTATGCATCGAGCTTTAATTGTACAGTGAATAGGTATCCTGCTCTGTACGTAAATGTATGTCATGTTGCATAATAGTCTAGGGACCGCGTTAGCGTATGTAAGAGTGTAAGAGTTTACCAGAGTTTGGGTCAAAGACATTACCATCATTCTCCAGCCCAAGCTGGTGCAAGATGTTGGCAGCGAGGTCTGCCCGGGCGCGAGCAGCATCCCATCTCGTCGTGTGCAGGGGTGCCTTCAGACGCCCATACCGATGCGTCACGCATAGCGCCCCTGTGGCTCCTGAAGCTACTGCATGCACCAAGCGCAGAGAAGATTCCACCTCTTCCTGCAAGGAACAAGTGATTAATGGTCAACTGAGATTAGCAGAAACAAACAATGTACAAATGTTTGTTCAATTGCTGTAAATGTTTTTATGAAACAGTCCAGTGACGTCTGATAGTTTTTATTTCGTCTCTGACTGAAGGGGTTTAAGTGCAATATAAAAATAATAGTATTTTTGACCCTCTTAATAAGGGTTCAAGCAGGGAATTCAATGAATGATTTATTTTGCTAGTACCTTACTGTCAAATTTCTTATATTGAGACAACATAAGATTCATAATTTTCAATAATGTATACCATCTAGTCATGAATATTATCCCGAGAAACATTCTCGTCGCATTTTTTATGTTTTGCAGCATTCTAAGCGCGTACTATTTTTTTCAGGCGTAAAGTGATGCGCAAAAGAATCTGCGGAAAAAATTAAACGCTGAGAGTGTTAGAGCATCCATTGAAATATTTCTGCCGTTATTTTTTTCCATTTTAAGGTTTTCAAGTCTTGCAATACATCAGTTTGTGGTAAAGTATTGGGCTGAATGAATATTCGACTTTCTGAATAGAAAAAATTCTGCCAATTGAAACGAAGAGACAAGCGACGCAATACCAATGACGAGTAGGTACTGCCTCGTTGCAAATCAAAAACAAACCGATGCAACTGTCACTGGGCCTCTTGCTTTGAAACCGGAACCAGTCAAAAACCTTTCACAGTTGATCATAATTGGAGGGAAGCTAGGCGGGAACAGGGCAGTTAACAAACTTCAATTACCGCTTTGTTAAGCTGTAATGACATGCCACATGACTTAGCTGTATACCGGCTGTCTCTGCGTTGTATAACAAACACCAATCGTTGTAAAGACACAGAATATGTAGATAATAGTAGAAAAGGTTTTAACGCCATTGCTATAAGTTCTTTGGTCGATGGGGCGTATCATCTGTACGACAGAAAATATGATTTAGTCGCCTCTTACGACAACTTACCGGCATGAGATTGTGTTTGATATTCTAAGCCGCTCCAATACTGCTAAACTTTGACGATTTACCATTTAATCCGGCTAAACACAATTTACCGTTTTTATGTCATGACTCTTAATAATATGCCTTGTTTTATTATAATAATTTGCAGTATATTAAGTAATTGCGTAGCGTAATACCCTCACTGTAAAATGTATCTTCTCCCTACGTCAGTGTTTCTCAAATGAAATACCAGGTTGCAACGAGACTGTAGACAACGTGGCCTGGTATTTTTCCCATAAATATTATAATAACGCGATCTTGCATCATAGTCAACAGCCTAGAATGTTGTTGAATTTAACGCTTCAGCTTTAATATTCTCGTGGACATATTTAAAATGTCTTAAATTGGCAAACATCCACGTCATCCTACTTCTTAGAGTTCCTACTGATCCGTGCTACTAATATTACAAATGTGAAAATTTGTATAGATGTTTCGTCTTTAACACAAAAACTAGTGAACGGATTTTCATGAAATTTAGCACACAAGTAGAACATGATCTGTATAGGACATTATTATTCCGGAAAACGCGGGAAAAGCCGCGTTCAGAGCGCTAGTCACAAATTATAATTAAAGTAGTAGGTAAGATACTAGGTAATGAAATTGAAACCACAACATAAAACCCTAATAACCGGGCAAGTGCGTGTCAGGCCACGCGCAGTGTCGGGTTCCGAAGTAGTAAGTTTACCGACTATTACTCATTAACTAATTATGCTAACATAGCCGTGATAGTTTTCCTTGTAAATTCATCATTTAAGTTATTTTAGAGAATTTTTTCACTCGTCCAATTCCAACCGTTTAGCCAGCAGGGGGGAACACTTGACTCTAACCAAAATTAACACTTTAAAGACAAATATTTCGCAAACGGACCCTTAATTCCAAAATGGTTTAAGAATGCCTATAATATTTTTGGAAGACCTTTTTAACGATACAAATTACAGTTTTTTAACCGACTCCGGCATCCATGAGAAAACCATAAAAGTCTTAAATTTGCATTAAGTATGTGCACGACAAATGGACGAATAACTCAATATCACGCCAACCGATTTCGTTGATTCTTTTTTTAATCGAAAGCAGGTGCTTTTCATGTGGTCCCACATTTTGAACGAGATCTCATAAGTAGTTTTTGAGTAATTTTGAAGTCGGTTATTTTTTGTTAGTAAAATTTAGATTATTAGCACTAAGGGTCTCGGCGCTTTGCTTAGGACAGACGGATAGACAGAAGGACTGACAGATAGACGGACAGACGGACGGACAGACGGATGGACATGATTAAACTATAAGGGTTGCGATTTTACTTCGGAACCCTAAAAATAACCAGGCCAAGGAAAAATTAGTTTGAGAAACGCTGCTATACGTGTTCTCATTACTTAAAATTTAGTGTGCGTCGGGAATTAAAAGAGCTAACTGCCTTAAGACTATATAATAGTGGTATTTTGGAGAAAAAATTTCTTCATACTTTATAATGTTAAATTTAATGAAGCGCTTCGATCAGTAATTCGAAACTTAGTTTTCCGCTTGGCAGACTGGGTTCGAATCCTACGAACTATGTTCTTGCTCGATCACTTCGAAACCATTCTACTACACGACCTACTTATTTACCCGACTACGACGAAACCACAAAGAGATTTATGAATTCAGCAGGATATAGCACGGAGAGAAAAAGTCGAAGGAGGAGGAAATAAGTTGGAAAGTTAATGCTAAAAGAAAGACAAAAATTTGCAACCCTTTTATATCCATTCATTCTCTATCCAATCCGCATTAAGTCTTACGTAATATCATCGTGAAAACAAATAAAGTGAGATTGGATTGCTAGTTATTTATATAGAAAATTTATACATAATAGTTTAAATAAACAAAAAATTAACTCTAATTCATAGCGCGATCTGTGTTATTTACGAGATACTAAACGATCTCCGAAATAGCCCTCAGCCCCTACCATGTTACGTTTACACATAATTAATTCGGAAACGTGTGAGCGATACGCCTGTTTAGTAGGATATGTACGTGGATCTAATTGTCGCTAACGAGTTTTGAATGAGCCCAACCTGTCGTTGAAGTTTCTCGTAAATTGTTAAAGTAGGTAACTCGTATTCAACAACAGAAAACAATGTTCTGTGAACTTGTGATGCTAATGTCAGTTAATAAGCTTAAAACGTATGTAAGTGATGAATAGTAAGGGATAGATGATGTAAATAAATAAAAATCTAAATTTTGCTAACAAAAAATAACCGACTTCAAAATTACTCAAAAACTACTTGTCAGATCTCGCTGACCGGGACCACATGTCAAGCACCTGCTTTCGATTAAAAAAATAATCATCAAAATCGGTTTACCAAGTCGAAAGTTCTGACGTAACAAACATAAAAAACAGTCGAATTGAGAACTTCCTCCTTTTTTTGACGTCGGTTAATAAACCATCTTCATTCCTAATTCTTGTCACACAACAAACAAAGTGGAAAATATTTTCAGGGGCAAAA
Organism: Thymelicus acteon; assembly: GCA_951805285.1. Taxonomy (NCBI): domain Eukaryota; kingdom Metazoa; phylum Arthropoda; class Insecta; order Lepidoptera; family Hesperiidae; genus Thymelicus; species Thymelicus acteon. Next base: position 7,458,507 of record OX638227.1, on the reverse strand, counting down.
CGACCGACATATTGTAGGGGAAAAGTAAAGAGAGCGTAGTTTTTGTTCAATATATAAATACCCGTCATGATAACATGACTACCTGCGTGAAAACTCTTAGTAAGTACGTTGATTTTTAACCGACTTCAAAAAAAGGAGGAGGTTCTCAATTCGACAGTATTTTTTTTACGTTTGTTACCTCAGAACTTTGGACTGGGTGAACCGATTTTGAAGATTCTTTTTTAATCGAAAGCAGGTGCGTGTCATGTGGTCCCACATAAATTTGAGCGAGACCTGACAAGTAGTTTTTGAGTAATTTTGAAGTCTGTTATTTTTTGTTAGTAAAATATAGATTATTATAATCTTAGACGTATGTAGATTTACTGAAAATATGAACCATTTTACCATCTCCGGGTTATTTCTACACGAATTATTGATTTCAAATAACATTAAGAAAGAAATAAAAACATTTTATTTCACCTCTTTTATAAAACACTGTAACAAAGTTCTATAAAAAATAAAATCATATTTTTTAATACAGCGGCAAAAAATGTCATTCGGGTTTTGTTGCTTGCCTAAGTAAATTCCCTAATATGATTTTGTGCGTCAAGAAGCGACTTCATACAAATCATACATTAAGTATTGTTCTTATTTATTAGGTTACCAATATCTATTTGTCACACAAAATTATCCTACCTATTTAAGCTTTAAATAATGTGCTCAAATATTATTTAGTCACGATAAAGTTACCTAACCTATATCTTGTCTATCAATGGCTCGACGTTCTTGATAATTTATCTAATAACTTTAAAATAGACATCCAATAATTCAGTTAAGCGTAAGTGTGACGTCATTGCGCTGAAGCGTTCAGAGCCACGGGGAGACAGGTATATATAGCCTATTCACTCTCCTCGTTACAAGGAGAGTATTGGAATATATATACATCATCCCCAACAACAACAACAACAACAACAATAACTTTGTACCCGTATAATCTCTGTGGGGATTAAGGTGATAGGTATTGAGATTTAATCGATAACTCAACTCAAGGATGGGCAAAGTTATAATTTACTGTATAAGAATAACCGATGGACATCACCTGAATCATTCGAGATGAAAATTTTACAGTCACTTCACACTCTATGCAAGTCCAATTAATTGCGTATCAAAAATAGATGGCGATGTCGAAAATTTTGGTGGAAAATAACAAGCAAATTACCTTTCATTTACACGAGAATTGTACACAATTTTCAATACAGCTAATAATTTTGAAAATTTCAGATGTGGAAAACAGGAATTCGGCACTATCTGCCAACAGTTACTGTCATATTTATTTGTCTGAATCGAACTATGTAGGTACTTTAAATAGTAATATCGCTACAAATATTTAAAAAAATCTTCTAACGCCCCAACTCAGAGTCACTAACGGTTACTTAAATCACTCCGTAGTACAGAATCGCCATACAAATTCTGTATAGTGTATTCTGTATAGTGATTTAAGTAACCGTTAGTAACTCTGAGTTAGGGCAGGCAAACATCGGTGGAAAATAAATCAATCAACATTAGGTCACATAAAAAGCGTACGAAAGGTAAAATCTGGTAAAAGAATGACTTGTAAAGTCCATTCCATCACGCTACGGATCGCTTTATGTAAAGACAATTGCACTCGTACCGCCCTCTGGAGTAATTTTCCTAATTGTTGCTTCAGTATTGCAATATCCGGACAATAGCGTATTTTTACATAAAACTGCTCCATAATTGATCCAGTCAAATAATCTCAGCATTGTTGACCATGTCTATCATTGAAGTTAAGTTTCTATGAACTTACATATTTTGTACTAGCACTCTGCCTGCAGTGTTAAATTTCATGAAAAATCAAGTAGTTTTTGCGCGACTCATAACAAACATCCGTAAAAACTTTCACATTTATAATATTTATTAGTAGAAGGGATGTTGGTTTGACTTACATTACTTAAATTACCATAAATAAGTATAGTATAATTCTTGACAAAAAATAATATACTTCAAAATTACAGATAACTCAAAAACTACTAGTCATATCTCCCTGTTTAAGTGGCGCATGACAAGCACCAGCTTTCGATTAAAAAAAGAATCATCAAAATCGGTTCACCCAGTCGAAAGTTCTGAGGTAACAAACATAAAAAAATACAGTCGAATTGAATACCTCCTCCTTTTTTGAATTCGGTTAAAAAATAAAGCGTTCTTAATCTGATGGTAGTGTTGTGAAAGCTATATTGATCTTATGTGATCTTTGAAGGAGAGCAGACGTGGTCGCTATAGTTCTTTTAACGTTAAGTAGCTGTCATTAAATCATGGTATCCTCGAGAGGCATAAGAACTCCTGCCACTTGAGTCAGCCACTAATCCCTGAAGCAGGATAGTGAAGTGTCTACACTCTAGACCTCCTTAACTACGATCTACCTTACAATGGGCCACTAATGAGTTGAAGCTAATTATCACCTGCATGATTTCTGCACTATATTCATCCACATATTCATGCCTGAAAGTATCATAACCGTGAATGAAATAAAGCCATCTTAGAAAATTGAACAATACGAAAATCCCGGGTAGTTTTAGAGCTAGTCTTTCAATCGAAATGAAAAGAGAATAGTATAATGGGGAACCTATGAAGTAGAGCCAATTGTCCTACGCGTTTTGTCATTTCTAACAGTCCAATCGTAGACTCACGAGTCTATTTCCAGTAACAAAGCTGATTTCTAACTGATAAAGATTGGACTGTATGGTAAGAGAAGGGCTTTTGTTTTGACTTACCTGTACGGTGTACTGATTGAATATTTAATTCGTAATAGTTTTGTTCAGTTATAGTCACATATTATTCGTACGTAACTGGTTTCTGTTGGGTGAATTCTTATAATTATGAAATTTTGCTTATGACTTGTTCATAATCCCTCAAATGTCCTATCTTAGTCTTTCTTCTTATATTGGGAGCTTTAAAGGTTCAATAGCTAAGTGCAAAGACAGACTTTGCACTTAGTTATTGAGAATAATGTAGAATATTAGACAAAATTCTATTACAGTTTCCCGAAATGGATAATAGACCAGTGCCGATAATTTTTGAATCCAAAAAAAAATTATAGTAGGATGAAACCTATTGCAAAAGGAAGAGAATATAACAAAAATGAAAGGAAAAATAATTTACGGGCGGGCAAAGTTGTAGGTCATAATAGTTGTAGTTTCTTTTCATTTTCTGAGAACATTTACCATAGTAGTTTATATTTTTTTATATACCATCAGAAAGTAGAGATTTTTTTATATACCATCAAAAAAAGAAAAATTTAATTAAATAAAATTACACTATGTTTGGGACATGCAAAGGTAAGTTTTCACCAAATTTCGTGAAAAAAATTTTTTTTTGTAAGAGAAATATAAAAAACCAAAAACTTGGTTATTTGAATTTTGCACATAAATTTTTAAGTTTGTAAAAAAGTGTACAAAAGTTGTAGATCTTTTTATTACCTACAACTTTGCCATTTAACTTTTTTCCATAGGACTTGCAGTTTTGCCTGAAATCGAGATAAGCCGTTTTTTACCCTTAAACCGCCCCTCCCCCCACTTCCCGAACTCAGATCGCCCGTAAATTATTTTTCCTTTAATTTTTGTTATATCCTACTATATATTTTTTTTTCACTTTAAAGCTATCGGCACTGGGCTATAATGCAAAGAGAAAATGCAGGATTTGAATCTCCTGACTAACTGACGACCATTCAAACAAGGGCTCTTGTATTAAAAACAAATGAACTTGTTTCTATTCCTATTGGTTTTCCAAAATTTTCCTCCTATCCTCTTTAGATACAGTATCCTCAATTCAAGAGACGTGTTTAACTTACGTTCGAAGTAAAATTTACGACTTTTCTTCCGCTACTAGTTTACCGATACGTAATCTGACCCTAAGTGAAATAAGGATTGATGTGCACAATGCTGGTATTTATTGACCTTTAGAAATATACGTTCGCATAGGCGACCCACTAAAAAGACTTTGGCTGTAAGGGGCTACTTTTGAGGTCAAACCAATGTCTTTTGATACACCCTGATGATTAATACGGTGGTAAAGATTCCACAACGCTAGACCAAAATGTGTGTTTATACCACTAGTTTTTTAAAGTACCATATTTTTTTATTGTTCTTTTTATGTTCATACGTCATGACGATAACATTAATAAGTAAGTAGATATTTTAAATGGTGCATTAGATACAATTGTAATCTAACGTTTTTGTGTTTTTATTTTTAAGGTTTTTGTTACATAATATATGCATTATAATCTCTTATTTATTTACGTCAATATGATTCATTCGTTTTAAGGTTTTTATACGGTATTAGATACAGTTCAGTATACATATTAATATACAGCTCTAAAATTCTCTGATGTGCCGATAGCTCCGATAGGGACTATTACGTTCTATGGCAAGTCTTGAAACTTTCATTAGATCTTTACGACAAAGTTTCTGAATAAGATAAGTGTTTCCCCGAATTCGTTATTTGACGTTTATTAAAACTTTGCGAATTTGAATAATTACTTTTATAGGACTGGATTAGATTATTAAGATAACAGTTTGATAAATCTTTATTTTATTAATATTATTTTACAAAAGCCGATCTTAGTTGCTCTATTACAATTTTCTACATATCTTCTACCCTTTAAAAAAATCTGTTGAAGGGATTCTGTCTCGAAATCTGTCAGATAAACTCCCGAGACGTATACCGTTGTTTATTCCATGGTGTGTATAAAATATGAGAATAAAACTCAGTTAAGTCTAACATAATCATTCAAGAGGCGAAAATTAATTACTCAAATTGAATTTAAATTTAAAATTCTAATATGCTAACTTTGTCGGAAAATCTATTTAGAGTACCTACTACATGTGTTACTATGTGGTGCTAAATAATAAGTAGGCGTGGGCGTAGAGATCGCCTACATTAAAAATGACCGCTGCTCAATAAATATTATTGGTACAACCTGTAAAGGAAATATTTATTTATTACAATAATGAAATGAAAATATTGCCATTTACACTTTTTAACAATAATATAACGCGCCCCCACGTTCATTTTTTAAGTATCTCTACCTAAGTTTTGTCTTAGGCCCTCCCTACGAAATCAGATTTTTTGTCCAGGGGGACGGACTTCTCGGGTTGCCTGTTATGCATAAAAAAAAACTTAATGAACAAAAGTAGGTTAGCTCTGGTACTAGCCAGGCTTACGCAACTCAAATCCACAGATTTCGTCCAGTTCGTTTAATAAATCCAATGTTAGTGTTTCAACGTTAACTATGTTTGATCACTCAAATTAGAAATGCCGTTCTGTTTTACCTGCAGTGATATTATCTACCAGCGGCCTTGCCTGCGTTATCCAAGAAAATAACTACCCTATACGTATGTTATTCCAGATCATGGGCAACTGTGTGATAAAGATGAAAATTAATTCAGTAATTTTTGAGTGAAATTCATACATAAAACATCCAACAGTGACACATTCATACAAAAATACAAACAAATAAGGGGATTTTCGCAATGTAGACAGGCAGTAAAAAATAAAACGTTTTAAAACATAACTTAGCCCTATATCATTTACTGCTACAGCTGCTCATGGATCACTCGGAGGCACAAGTGGAAGCAATACATACTGATAAGATATAGTCGTTGTGGTGAAAATACGTTGTACATTTAGATGGACATAGTTGTCGTGTCGTAATGAGAATGGCTTCAACCCATTAATGGCCCACTACTGAGCACGGGTCTCCTCTTGAGGAGGCCTGGAGCATACTCCACCACGCTGCTCCAGTGCGGATTGGTGGGAGGGGTTAGTGGCCAACCCAACCTGGACTGACGCCGACCAACGGCTTAACGTGCCGACCGAAAAACAGAAACGCTCAATAAGTTTTTGCTACTAGCGGTCACTCATGCAACTACTAAACGCGCCCGATGTTGTTTAACTTTGTCTATCACTTACGTCCGGTTTACACGTATTAAGTGGTTAAGTAGTTAAGTAAATTTTAACTAATTAATTAATTAATTTAATTTTCCGCTGGTGGTAGGACTCCTCGAGGGATTATATTAGTAATATTGATTTTAATTATTAATTAATACCATTATTACTATTATTATTTCTCCATGGGGTTCGCCTGGATAGCTACCACCCTTGAGCATGAGTCAGCCGCCAAACGAATCGTCGTGTTCCGGCTGGGGGCTTGAGAGCCAGTTCTTTCTTTCTTTTTCTTCTCTCTTTCTTGACCGGCAACGCATCGGTGATGCCTTTGGTGTTGCTGATGACCATGGGCGACGATATCCACTTACCATCAGGTGGATCGTCAGCTCGTTTGCCGGCTATTTCCATAAAAAAAAAAAATTAAGTAAATTAATACGTGTAAACGCACAATTTAGTAGTTAAAATTTAGTAATCAAGTAGACGTAGTAATTTAGAAACTTTTTTATTTTCTGTTAATTTAAGTAGGTGGGCGAGGCTTATCACTTAACACGTTTGGACAGGCACTTTTTAGTTAAAATGTAGTTATAATTTAGAAAAATGTTAAGTAATTAAGTAGAATTGTATGAACTAAAGAGCTTTACTAAATTATTACGTGTGGACGTGCACTAAAAATTATTCACTTAAAGTTTAGTTAAAATTTAGTTATCTACTTACGAGTAATACGTCTAAACCGGACTTTAGGACTGACAAAAGCCGCCGGGCGATGAGCGCTTCATCGCGTCATCGCTGCATTGTGATGAGAATGCGTTGCAGCTACTCACCCGATAAGTAGTTGCGTTGGCGTCGGCGCGTGTGGCGAGCAGGGCGAGGGGCAGCAGCAACGCACTGACCACGCGCCGCGGCGCCCTCATCGCTGCGAACCATCCGCCCTATAGCCCGCTAGCCTGCAACAAGATGAGACAAGACGGGTTTAGTGCTACAAATAAAAAAAGGGTGCGTGTACTTTTGTACGCGCGTGAGAAGTTATACTTATTTGAGATAATTAAATAAATATATAATTTAATAACGTGTATCAGTTTTAATTATCTTTCAAAGACTTTTTTTGTACTAAATAAAAATAAAAATAAAAACAACAAACATTATCTAATCATAAATTCGTCATTCTCGACGACCGATTGAACTTCCACCGTCATATCAGTTATCAAAATATTCAAGTCACTAATATAATAAAATATTACTTTTGTACTACTTATGTTTACACAAGTAAAAACTAGCGTTGTTCAGAAATCTGAATCACGTTGTTGAGACTCTGTGAGATTTGTATAAGTAATGACATTAAATTTTAAAAGAGGTAAAGATAATAAGAAGCTAGGGCCATCTATCCAGTGCTTTCATACCTCCTCCATGGTAGCGCAAACGTTTAACGCAACCTTTGTGCAAGTCGCATAAGTAGTATAACTTCAATAAATAACGTTACACACTCATAGCCTCACACTAGGATTCCCTATGTCGTGGCTGCCATGTACAACACACAAAGACACTCACCCAGACCGAGGACAGAAATTCAAATTGATAATTTTTTCCGCCTTGCTGGGAATCGAACCCAAGACCCTTGGCATTGCGGTCCGACATTATAACCATTACGCCATACCCACGGGTCGTAATGGGTTTTTACACACTTTATTAATTGATGTCTAGAAAAGATGGATTGCGTGATATGAAAGATAAGAAAGTCAGTGTAGAGATGACGACTATTAAATAAAATTATTTAATATCAAATTTTATTTTAATATCACTTAATGTAAAATTCATTAAAAAGTTTGATAGTCTTTGTAAATTATTACATCTGGAAAAAATCATGTGCAATACTTCGTAAAATCAAACAACGTGTTATAATAACGTTAATTTCTTTCATTTGTTCAGTTATTCGAAAATGTTCATCGAAACGATTTCAATTTGTTTCGTTTTTCCAATTGCGCGGCTCGATGCAATCAGTATCCAACCGAATCATTATAGCATCTACAACTCCATATAAAATGGGGATTGTGAAAACTTGTAATTAAAAATTATTTATTTATTTATTTATCACTAGCTTCTACCCGCTACTTCGTCCGCGAGAATTTAGAGTTGGATCCAGATCCTACTAAAATTTAGATGCTTCAGATGTTAGTTTAGAGATGTTTGGATGTTTGTAAATTAACCTTACAGTAACCTGCTTTAGTGTTGTAGAGATTTTTTTCGGTGTTATCTATAGTACATGTGTTATCTATAGTGTTATCTATGTACGTTAGTTTGGTGACCATTGACCTCGCACGACTTATTTGCTCGTACATAAAATGCTAATAAACAACAAACTCGAACCAAACATTGGCAATTCACGCAGGAAAAAAGTTTTAGCGGTTTTGCAATGGCCAGATAAGATGTTAATTTCCTCTTTTCAATAGACTAGGCACTTTACCCGACTTGTCAAACTGCCAAAGAGCTGTGCTTAGAATGTGGCTAAACAATAAGCAATGATACTAGACTTAAGTTTGACACGTGACTTGGCATTCTCAGAACTCTGCCATTTGAGAGCTGTACATTATTTGAAGTAAACGCGTTTTTTTCTTCAAATAATCGGTGTATTGGTGCTATAAGTATCTGTCATTCTTCTTTAATTTAATTTTTGAATCGTTTTCGTTTTATGATGCGGTTCTATTTGGTAAATGAGATAATATTTGTTCTAACTATCCAAATCGTAAACATTCGACCATTGAACGGCTGGGGTATGTAGATAGATACAGTCGGATAGCAACAGAAAACCTGGTCGAAGTCAGCCGCCAAACAACTCTTGGTGTTCCGTCTCGAGAGCTCGTTGTTTCATTCTTTTTCTTCTCTCTTTCTTAGTCGGCAATGCGGGCCATGTCCATAGGCGACAATAGCCACTTACCATCAGGTGGATCGTCAGCTAGTTTGTCGACGATTTAAATAAAAAAAAACCGGGAAAATGCGTGTCAAGCACGCGCAAAGTAGGGTTCCGATGTATTATCCGATTAGTATCCGATGAATAAAGAGTTATTGTATTGTATTGTATTATTATTGTATTAAGTTTATCAACTTTTACTCATAAACTACTTATGTTAACATAGCCGTGATAGTTTTCCTTGTAAATTCGTCATCTAACCTATTTTTGAGAATTTTTTCACTTGTCCAACTTGTGCCACTAACATAATTCTTGACAAAAATAACCGACTTCAGAATTAGGGATAACTCAAAAACTACTCGTCAGATCTTGCTCAAATTTAATTGGCACCACAAGGCACAAGCACCAGCTTTCGATTAAAAAAATCATCAAAATCGGTTCACCCAGTCGAAAGTTCTGAGGTAACAAACATAAAAAAATAAAAAAATACAGTCGAATTCAATACCTCCTCCTTTTTGAAGTCGGTTAAAAATTAGCACTTTAAAGCCAAATATTTCGCAAACGAACCTCTAAATTCAAAAATGGTCTAACGTGACCAATAACATTTTTGAAAGACCTTTTCAACGATACCCCATACTATGGGGTACGCAACGAAAAAAATTTCATCCTCACGTAACCTGTAAGGGAAGTACCCTGAAAAAAAACATTTTTCAGTATTTTACTCTACGGTTTTGAAGTTTTAATAAATATAGTTAGAACAAATTTTTGGGGTGACCAGTTGATCTCTAAATCTGTCTATCCATGCCAAATTACAGCTTTCTAGCACTAAGGGTCTCGGCGCTATGCCTCGGACAGACGGACAAACGGACGGACATGACGACACTATAAGGGTTCTGATTTTACTTCGGAACCTTAAAAAGAGTTCTTCAAATAACCTGACTTTTGACTTTTGGGTAGGTTAATAATTGCTCCAATCCTCAATGCAACGGGATAATGTAATGCCAATCAATGCTACAGTTTTTTACAGTTTTGAAGAAAGATCATTACTCTGCAAAGGTTCAATAATGAAAGCAAGCAAATAAAAATAATTTATTGTAAAAAACTGTGCTCATTTAAAGTTCACAAGTTTTCTTTTTGTTTCATACTTTTTTCTTGTTCATTAATTTAAAGTCGCAAGTGCAGTCGTTAAATCGCAATCTCGATTAATGGATGGAACGTGGTAGGTGTTAAGTATGCGTTTAATTCCAAAGAGCAGTTTAAATGTTATATTTTGTATAAATGTAAACTGATCGACTGTTGATGGGAACTTAAATAACTTAATTGGATTTGCATTAAAGATCTAGTACGTTTTTTAAGTCAGTTATGCACATGGGAAGAAAACTTAATGATGTTACTCAGAACTTGGAAGGAACTTAAATCAGAATTATCATGTCTCCTTTTTGTATGTTTGTCAAAAGAAATAATTATGTTACATCCCTTATACATAAATATAGTTTAAAAGGTTTTCAGGGAATTATCACTAAAATTTTGAGAAAAAATTCTGAAACTATCATATTATATTTCTATCCTAATCGAAAAGGATGTGAAATAACCTCATTTTCTTAAATTTCATTAAGAATTCAGAAAACAAAAAATATTCCATGATGGAATTTTCAAATATGTAGTTGGATTCTGATTAAACCGATTTTAAGTCGGTACCTACTTAATCATATTGGAATCCTATATTAGACCTGCATAGGCCTCTTTCAGCGATTTAAGCTAAAGTCTACCACGCTAGTCAATATGGTTTGACAAATTTTAAATAGGTACGGTATAGAGAACTCTCCAGCTCTCAAAATATTTTCTTTCATCATAAAATATTTTTTAAATATTTCTACACAAAAACCTGTTCAAAATTCGACCTTAATCCCCAAGCAAAAAGGTGAATTTTAAATCATAAAGTGTAAGCCAGCTGCAAAAACATTTAGAGCATAAAATTGGCATGGCATTCAGACGATAACGCTTGGAATTCGGTTGTCTCGTGGACACATGCAATATTTCATTCTGTAGAAAAAAAAACAGCGCGGGATTAAGCATTCAACACGACGCAGCACCGTTGTACTATTAGGTCATTGAGAACGGAGTGAGCCAAGAATTTCAATGTGAAACACTAGAGCAACAACTGGGGAGTGAAATTACAGCGGATATTGCACAGCACGGTAAAACTTGCGCCGTCAGCTGTAACGATCAGTGAACGAATATACTATGGAATAAGCCTCTCAGTACATTCTAACGTTAAATATTAGCACCAAAACTCACACAAATACGAAGTATACATACACAAACCACTCACTACGGTATACAAACTCATCAATTGGTCTATTGCAAGTAGTTGTCAAACCACGTGAAATCGCCAAACGGGATTGGTTCTCGGCATGAACCGATCACGCCAATTGGTTCGCGCGTCAGTGTCACTCAGTGTACTGTCTAATGCGTTGTCGCATTGTCAGTCAGGTCGTCTGTTCCGTGGATGTGAATTGTATGAGGGAACCAGTCATAATAAAACAATAATAAAAATGGTCTTTTTAAAATATAAAATAATAATAATGCCAAATTTTTTCTCTCATTACAAAATGAATTATTTGTAAACGTTATTTGTTTTACAATAGTAAAAAATAGGCAGTTATAAGGACTGCCGATTGAAGTGAAAACTCAATATGGATAAACTTCGTTTTATTTAGCCCATACCCCCGATTGATCTGAATTTTGGTATACCTATGTATTTCGACGCGCTGATAACGAATATCATAGGCAAACTACTCATAATTATGCTAATTTCGCATTTTTCTCCCAAATCACTGGCTCCACAAGAAAAATGTATCGAACATAAAATATCAATCTTTTAATGAGCTACAACTTTTGTAGGAAACATTTTTCCGTAAAATTAATATTTTGCCAAATAAACGTAATAAATTAAAAATAATATTTTTTCAAGGTTAACTTGACATTGAAATATGCGGGTATTTTGCCTATAATATTATACCAAAATTCAGATCAATCGGAGATATGAGCTAAAAGGAAGTTCACCCAATATGTTGACAACTTAAAACAATATATTTACAATAGTAAAAACATAGGCAATTATAAGGACTGCCGACAGAAGTGAAAACTCAAAACAATATATTGAGTACTCACTATTGTACTGCAGTGATTCTACAAATTAATCAATTAAAATTATTAAAATGAAACGCGCAGTTGACATGACAGCAACAAAACTGAACTTTATTATTTTCTACCTACATGCTTATTATCAAAATATCAATACACAATATACCTTTCCCTCAATATACAAAGCTATAATTTATATATGTATTTTAAAGAACTTAATCAAATTAACAACACATTAGCAACATTAATCATCTGTAGGGATTCCAATGATATCTGGCCACTGTTCTGGGGGTGGTATGACAATAGGCGGATCAGGTGATGTTGATCTCGACCTAGGTTGATCCCTTCTTGGACTCTCTGGACTGTCATTAAGTTGTCTAGTTCCTCTGGACAATATCTGATCAGTATGGCGCCGTAGTAATACACCCCCCTCTGTCCTCACTAAATATGTACTTGGACCTTCTATCATTTCAATCATGGCCCTTTCCCACTTCTCTCCGGAGCCATAATTACGTACTAATACTGGTTGATCCACCACAAAGCTTCTTCTTGAAGATCTTTGGGCCGCTGCCTCTAACTGCTGTTCACCTGGACTCTGAACATTGTCTGGGTGTAGTATAGAAACTGCTGTTCGGTATTTGCGTCCATTTAACATTTCAGCTGGCGTCTTATTAGTGCAACTGTTAGGCACGGTACGAAGTGCATATAGGATCTTAGGCAACTTCTCAGCCCAGGGAGTATTCACTTGAGACATCTTTCTTACTTTATTTTTAAAAGTCTGAATGGCTCGTTCTATCTGGCCATTGGTAGCAGGATGGTATGGTGGTGAATATAAATGTTTAATTCCATTCTTCCTTAAAAATCCATTAAATTCATCTGATGTAAAACTCCTGCCATTGTCTGACACTAATGTATCCGGCAGACCTTGTGCTACAAACATCCTTCTTAGACTCTGTATAATATGAACAGTACTCATAGATGGCATAATCTCAGCTTCTATCCACTTACTATAACTGTCTATCAAAACCAAGAATGTCTTGCCTTGAAAGGGGCCCGCAAAATCCACATGAATCCGACTCCATGGCTTGTTAGGTATAATCCAAGCTTGTGGTTCTCTAGGTGGATTGTTCCTTACTACTTGGCAATGTTCACACGCAGCTACCAAGGATTCAATTTGCTTATCCATGCCAACCCACCATACATATCCTCTGGCATAAGCTTTTGTCTGCACGATTCCAGCATGTGGTATATGTAGCAACTTCAATACCTCTTGATGGAGGGACTTAGGTATGACCACTCTATTACACCATAATAAACAATCTTTATCAAGGGAAAGAGCGTCTCTGCGTATCCAGAATGGCTGTAGAGTGGCATCAGTATTTGAACGGGGCCACCCATGTAAAACGCAAAATATAATCTTCTGCAGCAATGGATCTTTCTTTGTTTCAGCTGCAATCCTCTTAGCATCTAAACTCCATCCCTCTGGTTGCTCTTCCAACAGCAGAACATCTCTTATTATGTCTCTACCTGTATCTGCAACACAAGGTTCATTCCACCTGCTAAGTGCATCTGCATTGCCAATAGCTTTACCTGGTCTGTAAGCTATACTATAATTATAACAACTAAGTTTTAGTGACCACCTTAACATTCGTGGTGAAATTTGACTTGGTATTGGTTTTTTGGGGTTGAATAACCCAATTAACGGCTTGTGATCGGTGATAATAGTGAAATGCCGACCGGCCAAAAATTCATGGAATTTAGACACACCATACATAATTGCAAGAGCCTCTTTATCAATTTGTCCATATCTTCTTTCATGAGCTTGTAATGTCCGGGAAGCCATCATAACTGGTTTCTCAGACTTGTCATCCATTACATGTGAAATTATAGCTCCCAGCCCATACTCAGATGCATCACAGATAAGCAACAGCTCTCTATCTAATTCATACCCTACTAATGTCAGTTCTGAGGACAAAAGATTCTTAGCATTTTGGAATGCATCATTTTCCCGTTCTGTCCAAGACCAAGGTGTTTTATTATCAAGTAAGCGGTGTAATGGTTCCAAAATAGTAGCTTTATTTGGCAAAAATTTTTCATAAAAATTATATAATCCTAAGAAAGCCCTTAATGTCTCTTTATTTGTAGGGGCAGGCTTCTCTTGTATCTCTTTGACCTTTATGGGAGATGGATGGAGTCCGTTTTCGTCAATCATATGCCCTAAGAATGTAATGCTATTGGTACCAAATATACATTTCTTTAAATTAAGTCTAAATCCCATATCCTGAACTTTTTGTAACACCATCCTTAACCTTTTATCATGTTCTTCCTTATTCCTACCCGTGACAGCTATATCATCAAGGAGGCAAGCTACCCCTTCCATACCAGCAAGCGCGGTGGACATTAGCCTCTGAAAAATTGCTGGAGTAGCACTGACACCAAATGCCAACCTGTTCATCTTCATCAGACCCAGAGGTGTATTCAGAGTTAATAGCTGCGCTGTATCATCATCAACTTTTAATTGAGTATACGCTTGCTTAAGGTCCAACTTGCTGAATATGCGACCACCACTTAGCTTCACAAAGGCTTCAACAGATGTAGGCAAAGGATATGTGTCCACATTTATGGCAGCATTAACTGTGGATCTGTAATCTCCACACAAGCGCAGTGACCCATCTTCTTTCTTAACAACTGTCAAAGGTGTAGCCCATTTTGAGTATTTAACAGGAGTTAAAATGCCAGACTTAATCATGTTATTCAGCTCCTTGTTAACTAGTTCCTTTAATGGGAAGGGAACTGGTCTCGACTTTAAAAACCGTGGGCAAGCATTCTCGTGAACGTGGAGGGAAACTTCTGGCCCTCTATAAGTTCCTAAGCCATCCATAAACAAATCTGGGAATTCTTTCTTGTAAGAAACTAATTTTTCTTCAGACCAGCACAGCCCTTCAATATGAATATCTAATGAGCCAAACCAATTTCTTCCCAGTAGACTTGGACCCTTGCCTGATACTACTAACAGCTCGCACTGTCCTTCTTTGCCACCCAATGTTACTCGGACATTGGTTACTCCTAATACTTTCAACGTTTCTCGTGTCCATGTCACTAATTTTATATTTGTTGAACGTAGGGGTGGAGGTACAGGCCATAATTTCTTGTAGACTTCCTCTGAAATAATTGATCGTGATGCACCAGAATCAACCTCCATTTTCAATTTTACTCCCTCAATTATAATTTCTACCATTATCGGTTTAATTACTTTTTCTGAACATATATAGATACCCATCATACTTTCTTCTGCCTTGTAATTTACATTTGTGTCCTCCAAATCATTCACTTGATTTAGTTTACTCAGCCTTTTCTTACAAACTGGTGCAATATGCCCAAATTTTTTTACAAAAGTAACATCTGGCCTTCACAAATGGGCACCGTTCCACTGTAGGATGTGTTCTAGAACATCGTTGACATGCACTTGATGAAATCTTGCCAATGTCCATCGGCACTGAGCCACTAGGTGAGTTTTGCTTAGACTCGTGGGTGTCCGGGTACAATTCCAATACTGAAGATTGATAATTCAGACAAATTTGGACTGCTTGCTCATATCCAAGGCCTTTGGTCTTCAGCAGGTCCCTTCGCAACCGATCATCTTGGACACCGAGCACCAGACGGTCTCTCAACTGTCGTTTCAAATCCAGGAAATTACATCTCGACCCGAGTTGACCCAGGGCAGCCACAAATTCTTGAATGCTTTCATTTGGCCTCTGTATGCGTTTGTGGAACTTCCCTGCTTCCAATATTTCATTGGCATCAGGTTCAAAGAATTTGTCCAAAACTCCAATTATGACTTCAAAATCAACATTTGTTGGTCTTTGTGGCACTAATAATGATGCTATCAATGCATACATTTCCTTTCCACATTGCGATAAAAATATCGAACGCACTTTGTTGAGGTTACTTTCACCTGCACCCACTATCTCAAGGGCACATCGCAATTGCTCCTTATAATCGCACCATCTGTCAGTCTTGGGGTTAAATTGTCCCGGAAATGCAATATTCACAGAATTTGAAGTCATTTTAGTGCTTAATAATTATAATTTTCCTCAGTCGCCAATAAAATGAAACGCGCAGTTGACATGACAGCAACAAAACTGAACTTTATTATTTTCTACCTACATGCTTATTATCAAAATATCAATACACAATAATTATGATTGTCAAAAACACTGTTAAAACAATGCACAGTACACACTAGAACTTGTAATATCGGAAGGTTTTCCATTCCAATATTGATTTTCGATATTTGATCCTAATATCGGAATTCAGATATCAGAATTATACATAGTTTTTTTTAATCATTTAAATTTCATTTTACATTGTAAAGTATCAATAGGATAATGAAATAATAAAGCCTTTAGTCCTATTTTATTCTCGTTCGTTGCAAATATCACCTAAATCTGTTCAATTCGGTTTGTTTTTCGCATTAAAAATTTACTAGCTTAATTTTTTTACGATTTTTGAATTGCAAAATAGTTTTTACTGATAGATGATATTTAACTGCACCAAATGCACCATCTGAAAATGTAATAAATATATATATTATACTGAGTTATTATCTACTACAGTAACTAAATCGAAAAAAACTAAATGGATACTCACAGTACAAATTGGTACAGCGCTTTTAGAAATCATCTGGAATCCTTTCTTCGACAAATATTTTCCTTCTTTAAAATGAAACGAAAATATTGTTGAATGTTTGCTGGGTATCCAGTCATTTTCCTCTCTCTCTAATTGAACAGCTTTTTACGTCTCCACAGATTTTTACGTCTCGGGTCTTGTGGGAATCTAAATCAAAAATAAAGCGAATTTCATTTCTTTAATAAATAGTTAGTATAATATACTTACTACATTATGCATAATCACATCATTAATAAAGTTAATAGATTTTTGTAGTTTTAGATTTCGGTATACTTACACGTGAAATGTGATTCCACGATCCTCGGAACCCTTGTAAAGGTGATCTGTATGATTTCTGCACCATTTCACAACACATGAAGGCATTTTGAAACCAAATTTTTATATAAATCTTGTTTATGACACTTTTAAAGTCAACGACCGTCCGAACGAGTGACACCGAACTGACTGATTCGCGTTTTGGGTGAGTTTATAAGCCCCGCCCACCGCGGTTGAATTTTCGTTGCGCTATTTTGAGGCATCAAAGATGCTTCCATGTGTATATTAGTTCATTGGTAACGATACTTAGTAGCTTCGCCGCGGGTTGGCTTTATTGATACATTAGCAGAAGTTGAAACCATTGAATGGTTCGGTTTAGGTTAGCTGATAAGTGCAGGATATCTAGTAACTGGTTTTTCTCCGTTGCTATAACTATAGTTACAGGTACTAAGCTATTGCTTCTCAATTTTATCAGGATTTTATCAATGTTACGTTTACCTCTTCATTACTTTTTATCGTTCTATAAATTACAAATTATTATTAAAATAAAGCCTCTGTCAATCCATCCAGTAGTTTTATAGGTGCAGTAGACCTAAGACATAAGTTTTTATTGTTTTCTAGATAGCGATGTGTCACAATCGGTAAAACGTAATAAATATTTTCAGATTTTTGTGTTAAAAACTAATATCGAGGCAATTAAAATTAAAACTCTACTTATTTCATAAAATTCAAATATAATCGTCTCTCTATCAATTTCTATCAAGTATAATTTTTCGATTAATTCAATAGAAATATTTATAGAAAAAGTCCGCTATCAGTAGTCTCTTTACGTTACGTAAAGTCTATCAAATTGATCTTTATGAATATCCATCAGTAATCTTAATTATACAATTTAATAAGGCTTAGCACGCATTACATTAAATTTACCGGTTAAACAAATACATAAATATCCTAAGATTCACGTAAGCGGAATCATGAAACATCACTAGCAAAAACTAGGCAACATTATTTTTGCATGTGTCAATTCACTTTGCGGAATTAAAAACAGAGTATAATACATCTTATGTTTCTATTAACGTGTCGTGGTCCTGTCGAGGACCTTTCTTGCTCAACGGATATCCGTCCTTTGAAATATGTGGCCAGGCCATTGCCACTTCAGCCAGCTAATTCTCTAGCTCGGTTAATTTTGTACATCTACGGATTTCATCATTTTTTGTTTGACAAACAAAGCTTACCTATCATTTATCTATACTAATATATAAAGAGGAAAGATTTGATTTTTTCTTTGCATTGAATAGGCTCCGAAACTACTGAACCGATTTCAAAAATTCTTTCACTGTTGGGAAGCTACACTATCCCCGAGTAACATAGGCTATATTATATTTTCAAAAAATTAGGGATCCTTAATAAAACTCCAATATGTAACCCAAGGTGTAAAAAAATAAGAAAACCGAAGCAAAGCGAGGGCGGTTACTCGTGGTAAATAAAAAAGGTATAATAATTGACAAAATTGACAAACGAGCTGAAGATCCATCTGATGTGTAAGTGGCTATCATCGCCCATGGACATTAGCGACAACAATGGCATAACAGATGCGTTGCCTGCCAAGAAAAAGAGAAGAAAAAAATTACCTGGCTCTCAAGCCAATAGAGCAGCTACATTAAAATTTACAGTTATATTAATTTACAGTTAATACAAACATTGTGAGTACCCATTAAAGTTAAAATACAAAATAATACATAACTGCCAATCGAAATTTCCAGGTCACACGCCAATGCAACACTCAAAGCGATTTTCATTGCGGAACGCTTAGCGCCGTTTGATATGAATGAGTTGCCTGAACCAATTCAAATTGAGAAGTTTTGAGCTTTAAATTCCGAGCTTTTATAAACCCCTTTAGATTATATTCTAGAAATTATGCTTTTCTTCTTTTAAAAGTAAAATAGGCTGGTGTATCAAGTAGTAAGTTGTTCTTTACTTTTTTTAAGGTTTTATGAGATATTTATATAAATAAATAAAATTGAAGTGTGTAAAAAAGTCGGGTTGCTGTGTCCTCCAGCGTGTACCAATTGCCAAGGTCAGTCTTGTTCAAATGTCCAGTTGAGTACAATAGAGGAAAATTCCTGTGATTTTAATGAAGAGACCAATGACTCAGCCACATTTGAGAGGGTGCTGAGTGCTGAATTTTCTCATTTTCTGTGAAGCAATATCTCCCCTTTCGTGATTTACCAAAACTACAATGCAATAAAAACGAAAATGTTTATGCTCCTTTATTACCATTTTCACTTAACTCATCGAATTAACCTTAACTCTCTAACACCGCTGAATCCATCTTGATTTGTTTTGGTATTGACATAGATTGTGCCTTGGAGATATAGACTTCTTTTTACCCGATTACGCTACGTAACGGAGGGTAATGTGGTTATCAGTCTATGTATGTTGATGTACGACCAAACGCGTTGACCGATTTTGATGATTCTTACGACAATCGATTCGTCTTAACCTTGCGAGTCAGTGTTGCCAACCCTAATCTAGATTAAAACTGGAGAACTGCTTTCAAAAAGCTGTAGAGAACTGCAAAATTCTACTTAAAAATCTGTAAATCTACAGTTTTTCTTATTTTGTCTTATTTAATAGCTGTAATATATAAAACAACATAATATACTAAGAAAATTATACTTGTATTCGTAAATCAACTTTAAATCTTTACAAATTTACACAATTTCTACTAAAATGACTAGTTTTCAATCTGCACATCCTCTTGAATTTCAGTTTCATCTTTGTTTTTAAAATCGTACATATTTTTATGAAATCTGTTTAAATGGTTATCGGTAGCATTGAACTCATAACACTGTTTAATTTCTGAATAAAGTGCCTTTTATGGTAGAGGTAGACCGTTTATTCCTAAGTTTGGGTTACGCAGCGAATAAAATAGATTATCTTAGATTGTAAAGAAAAAACTGTAGATTTTGAGGTCTAAACTAAAAACTGTGAAGATACCGAAAAAACTGTAAATCTACAGATAAAACTGTAGAGTTGGCAACTCTGTTGCGAGTGTTACTAAAGACATGACGAAAATTAAAATTCACCACAGGGACAACCTGACGCCATAATGTCAAAAAGAAAATAAAAAATCGATGAACTACGTCGAGTGGGGTATCGTTGAATAGGTATTCAAAAATGATATTTAGTATATGTATATTAGTTTAACTATCATCGTTGTTATTCATGTATAAAGTTGGTGAGAGACAGTATTTTAGTAACAGTCAAGATTTTCAGGTCACATCATACAACTGCACTGCCTGCAGCGACTTTCATTACGGATCGCTTGGTACGTACAGCGTTCCTATAGGGGCTTTCATATTTCTTTGCCTTGACTGAGATTCCTGTAAATGTCGTATAAAATATAAGTTATATATTCTTTAATCTGAGGTAATATGTACCTATATAGCTGACGCCTCAACTCAGAGTCACATGATGGTTACTTAAATTGCTCCTTAGTACAGAATCACAAAAAATCACTCTCAAAGTCAGTTTACGGATAATTAAAGTTATGTATACAAATTTCTTTACTTAATTATTTAATGGTTGATTAAAGTTGAAGTTTTTGAATGTCAAGTCAAATCAACCACTCATCTTTACCGGCTTAAGGCGCGGTGTGATCTCAATATTCACAAAACTGGGTTTCTTTGGTGCTGGAGTACGAGGAAATCCAATGAAATTATCGCACGCAAAAAATAGAGAGCATAGAAAAAGGTCTAAAGAAAAATGTTAACCGAATAGAATATTAAATAGTTGTTTAATATTTCCAATAAAAAATCGTAATTTGGTATACAAAAATAAACTTAAACGTCGACATTCTCTGTATTTTCAGCGGTAACGACATATTTTTTTTTTGAGAATATAATAGGTTTAAGGTTTTATTAAAACTTTAACCGGACAGATATTGAATTTAATGCGTATATTCTGAATTATCCATGGAAAACCCTCAAATTAAATGTTTATTCGCAATCTAGTTACATTGTTAGCAAAAATATGCTCTGCAATTTTGAACCCTATTTAGCGTCACGTAAATGTAACATTAGATTAGCGCAGATATGCGGTTGTGTGAGTGAAATCAACGTTTTTAAATCGTAGTCATACCGGGCCATAAGTAAGAAAAATGCCTTGACATGCCGTGCCGCCAGTATGCGCAGGTTCTAAGTGGGAAGACTTCACACAACATGAAAAACGTTATGAACTCAAATGTCCAGGTTTCCTCACAGTGTTTTGCTTAAATAAATTAGTTTCTTATATGATCTATATTTTAGTTTTAGTCCGAATTCAAAAATTAATAGTTGAAAGTCGAACCCAGACGTTTGGGAACTGTAACATCCAAACTCTCTGCTCTTTGCAACTTACGCACTAGTCGCATATACAAAGTGTTCCAGTCACAAGCCTAGATTTCCAGGTCACAGTCCAAAGCCGCAGCCTGAAGCGAGTTTCATTACGGACCGCTTAACACCGCGTTCTTATTTCCCCTTCCGAAGAGCATTTTAGGGGCTTTCATATTTCTTTGCGCTGACATCAACGACATCTGTAAAGACGATTTAAAGTGAGAAGTACTCTGGCTTTCTATACAAAACTGTCTGCATAATACGCTTAGTAATTTTATATTCCCTTTTTGAATAGTTCTGTATGATTTCTTTTGATTGAATTGTTAGTAAGTAGGTAGGTATATTTGCCAATGCCAAGTGGTTAGTACCTACACCATGTTGAGAACGAGAAAAGTGATGGAGAGATATCACTTCAAGTACTTTGTTGGATTCTGTAGGTACCACCACTAAGTGTAATCTAGATTCTAGATTTTTTTGTGCACTTGACTAGCCGAACAAGCTGACGATCCATCTAATGGTTATCAGCAAAAGCATCATCAATCCGTTGCAGACCTAGAAGAGAGAGAAAGGAAGAACTGAACCTGAAAGAAAAACTCCCAAGCCCCCAGACTCACAGCTCACAGCTCCCAAGCTCACAGAGTAAAAGTGATAGGTATGCATGAAATAGTATAAAAACAGCTACAGATTTTTTTATTACTTTTAATGTTAAATACTACCTTTAAAGCTAAGGATAAAAATATGAACATTTTTTGACGTGATAACGTCTATTAAAACGATGAACGCCGGGCGCACGCACGAAAAAATTTAGCGTTCCGCGAGCGAGAGAGCGGCAAAAGCGAGAGAGAGGCACGATCGGCTACGATCGGCGTATTGTAGCCGATGCCGTAGGCGACCCTTAGGCGATCGTAGTTGAGTGGAGCGGAGCTGAGCTTTGTCATGACGTTGTCACGTTAAACTACCGTCCGTAAACCGACTTTACAGACAACCATTTTAATATTAAACATTACAGAACGTTTTCGTATTATGGCCTGCATGCCTGTCTCTTTTACTCTGTGTACAGTGTAGACTTGCGTACAAAATTGCCGGAGACTAATCATCCGTCTCAGTCTGTAGTTTGTACGCATGAGCTCGTTCCCCGGCACTTCGCCTCAAGCTAGTTTCATTAAGGACTTTGTGAAGATTATTTATCTTTCTGTCATTTAGGGATGTTCACATCTCTGTGGTAAAGTAATATAGTTGTTGGGCTTCCTCAAATTTAGAAATTTTAATAATTGTACGAAAGAAAGAAATAAGAAAGAAATATCATATCGATTTATTGGTTATTTGAACTAGAAACGTTAATTAATCTCAACTGTGTATCAGTCAACTGTGTATAGTCAGACAGCGTCAAAACATTAATGAATATTCTTTTCACAGTACCTCCAGACTAATTTACCTATACCAATATCTTTTATCCCACGAGAACTGACCCATATGGTCCAGTTAATTCAGGTTAAACTATGTGTTCATCTAAATCAGATCAGCTGTTATCTTTGCGCGATTGAATATCTAATAAACATCCAAATTTTCACATTGAACTCATTCCACTAAATATTGTTATATCCAAGTAACTTCTCGAATGGTGGACTTGTAATGAATTAATAATTTATACCAACATAATTATAATGAAATACGTTTATACCTACAACTATCTGCGCAAGTAGAGATGTTATTTGCACTTAATTCTGCCCAGTTATATTAAGTAATGTCAATAATGATTAAATTATGAGAGTATTTAACGGAAAAATTGACAATCAGATGGGTGACATTAATCGCAGCCATCGCAAGTCACTCCGAATCCACCCTAAGTTTTTTAATTTAATGTTTCCAAGTCGCTCCTTAGATGCACAGCCCGAAGCAAACTTCGTTACTGAGTACTGACGGCAAAGTAGGTTTTTTATTTCTTTTCTAGCAAATACAAAACTCTTTCAGGCTCGTATTTTACTGTGCAGTTATAAACAGCCACTTGAACCAATTAGCAACGGAGTCTGTAGCCGTTGAATCTAGAATCACTAAGCATTATCTAAATTTACTTATCTACGCGAAAGCTGCTAAAGAACATTTCACGAGTCCATTGTCTGGTCACACTTCCACGAATATGTAACTAAACTGAATTCAATACGTCGTCGGCTTCACTATCATACGTATATAGTGGAAATGAATTAATTTTAGAAGATTGTATTTAATCAATATACGTTGTATGTTCGTGGATTAATTCATACTGAGCTTAGATTATAAACCTTTTGTTCTATAAAAGTCTTCTTAGTCGAAAGTCAGTCATGTAGCTTGCCGTTACGCCCCTGGCTTGGATTATAGATTTTGATGTGAAATCTCTCAGTTACATTGCAAAACATTACATTGAAGCGATGCAAAAATTGTAATGATGACTTCGAAATTCTGTTCTGTTCTGTGCGTGTGTGCGTTCTATGGTCTAGGCGTGTTGTTGTCTTTATGTGTTGTACACAACACTAGGATTCAGTGTGGAGATTATTTATTGTTCGAATAATTATTTATGCCATCAAAAACAAAACTTGTAAAAAAAACCAAGTCTCGCAACTCAGTTCTTCTACCGTAAAAAGTTGTGAGATCCATGTAATACCAAGTCGGTTAATTTATTCACTTCCTACTTAAGGGTCCTTCTGTCTTAAGTTATCACGTAATTAGCTAACCTAACAAGTAACAACATCTTATAGTGACCATATTATCAATATTAAAAATCTTTTATGTTTTAAATAAATAGATTGACTTGGCCATCGCATGAAAACACAATATATCTCACAAGACAAGTAATACCTACATATTATATTAAATTTGATTGTTTAGTGCGATTGCCAAGTCAATCTATTTATTTAAAACATAAAAGATTTTTAATATTGATAATATGGTCACTATAAGATGTTGTTACTTGTTAGGTTAGCTAATTACGTGATAACTTAAGACAGAAGGACCCTTAAGTAGGAAGTGAATAAATTAACCGACTTGGTATTACATGGATCTCACAACTTTTTACGGTAGAAGAACTGAGTTGCGAGACTTGGTTTTTTTTACACGTTTTGTTTTTGATGGCATCTCATTTCTTTTTGTAGATAGTTCTACTTTTTTTCCTTTTACAAGTTACCTTTGAACATAATTATATCTAGGTACCTATCTACACCTATTATTCCATTATATTATATACAGGTACACTGATTCATTCACTGCAAATGTTACTTTGTTATACAGGTACAGTAATTCATTAACTGCAAATGTAACTTTGTAATCCTATATATTTATATGGGATTACAAAGTTATTTATGCAGTTGATGTATCTAGAAAACTAGACCGAAATTGCAAAATGTTTTAGTTTTTCCTTGATCTATACACTAAACACTAATTGTGTTCCAAATTTGAAGCTTCTATGTCTGCTAGAAGTGCCTTAGAGTTTTGATGATCGGTCAGTCAGTCAGTGAGTGACGAAATTAAGAAACTTTGACTAGTTGTAATTCTTAAACTACTGGTTCAAATTGAATGAAATTTTAAATATAACGTTTTTATATAATGCCTGCTTGGTTACAAAAAATTCAGGCTTCTAGCTTTAACCACAACGAAGTTATAGGGGGTCGAAAATGGCCTGAATTGCTTCGAGAAAAGGATGGTACGGCCGTGCCGCTTTTTTGCTCGACTTGGCGGGGGCACTGCCGTGCCCCCAGATTATTATAATGTTTTAAACTACCACCAATCCGCAGTGGAGCAGCGTGGTGGAGTATGCTCTAGGCCTCACAAGAAGGAGAGACCCGTGCCCAGTAGCGGGCCATTAATGGCTTGAAGCCATAACGTTTTAAAACAAAAAAATTAATGCTTCACCTTGGCTGTTATTTAATATGATCAATTTTTGAAACTGAACGCTACAAAGAATTACACTTACGGATCAGTGACTAGAGTAAAAGCAGCAAGTTCGAATACCTAATAGAACGTAGAGTAAAATTAATTAAATGGAACATTGTTATAAATCTTAAATGAGCAGAGCGAATCTGCTTCGACTGCAATTCACAATTGCTTCCAATCGCTGCGTCGTGCTTCGATTCGTTATCGTTTGTTTGCTTCCCTTTGTTTGCTCCATCTGTTCCTGACATAAATTGAATTTGTCGTCCTCAGGTTTCAGTATGCATTCGGATTTCATTTAAATTGCAATGAGCATAACGTCACATTTGAGTGGTACTAAATTAAATATACATTCCTCTATCATGTTCTTAGGAAATTTGAGACCGTACTTTACCGTACATAAAGTTTGTCCTAAAAATTATGATTTTAACTTGAAAGAAAGCAAGCAAGACAGAAGCCCTTCGACAATTGACAGTTCAGGGTTAGTAAATAAAAACAGATACGTTAGAACCACTCACTTTAATTGTGATTATAAACAGTATTTCAAAAATAATAAAAAAATATGTTGCTGCAATTCGAACATTATTATATTCGAATATCATAACAATTTGAAAGGAATATGGATGTATCATGGAATGTCCATACTTCTATCATTAGGGTCATCCAAGAACTTTATACATAATTGTATGCATCTGTACGGCAAGCGTAAAACTGAAGCGTGAAACGGATTCCTGAAGACGCAAACTGTCTAAATAAACCAGCCCTATAAAGAAAATAAGCAGTCAATTAAACCCAAAATATTAAGATTGAGAGAAGCAATTTAGTGGAACGAAGTTCCTTATCGCACGTTGCGAAATGGGGCTAGACGGAAAAAATTAAGACGAAAAGTTGTAACGACACTTTTAAAGTGAGTTACTAGGCGACCAGAAGTCTTCGAGGGTAAGTATGTAACTTGTACAATAATGGACACTTTGACAGAACTCAGAGATAATGAACTCCGTGGTCGAACGAGGGTAACCGACACAGCTCGTTGGGCTTATAGGGCTGGTCACATAGTTCGAAGGTCAGAAAGATCTTCGAATGGCGTCAACGTCTCGGAAAAAAGAGAAAGGAGGAGGAAGACACATCCGATCATTATTATGGACTGGCTGAATGTCATTACTTCCCAGAATTTGTTCCTTATTAATGGCACTATTTAAGGGCGTACACAGTAGGTACCTAATATAGGATGTGATTTTTTTAAATCAACGGATTCGATTCTTGGCTTAGATTTAGAATACATATTGAAAAAATTAATGATGCAATTTTAGTTTTCAACAAAATCGGGTCCGAGAGTCCTTTGAGCACTTTTCGCTTTCTCTTATAGTTTCAGATTTAGCCATCCACGTCTACTTGAAAAATTAACCTGTATAAACTCTATGTAGCAGATTGGCTTAAAGTCTCATAACATTAATACTACAGTTTACCAGTTTTGTATTTATCAAATAGGTCTATAAAAATACGAAATTGTTAAAACTTTCGAGTACAAATTGCGGAATACAATAAAATTATACTCGTCTCGCTGTTCATTACCGTTTTAAATTTATATCGTTAAATTATTATCGACGAATAACACTGGGTTATTTCGCAAACAAAGACACATCATCCATCCATATGGAAAACCATCTGCATTTAAATACGTAATTATTAACTTTTGCTAAGAATGAAAACATCGGTTTTTAGGGTTCCGTAGCCGAATGGCAAAAAACGGAACCCTTATGGATTCGTCATGTCTGTCTGTCTGTCTGTCTGTCTGTCTGTCTGTCTGTCCGTCCGTATGTCACAGCCACTTTTTTCCGAAACTATAAGAGCTATACTGTTGAAACTTGGTGAGTAGATGTATTCTGTGAACCGCACTAAGATTTTCAGACAAAAATAGAAAAAAAACAATAAATTTCGGGGGTTCCCCATACTTAGAACTGAAACTCAAAAATGTTTTTTTCATCAAACCCATACGTGTGGGGTATCTATGGATAGGTATTTAAAAATTATATTGAGGTTTCTAATATCATTTTTTTCTAAACTGAATAGTTTGCGCGAGAGACACTTCCAAAGTGGTAAAATGTGTGTCCCCCCCCTTGTAACTTCTAAAATAAGAGAATGATAAAACTAAAAAAAATATATGATGTTCATTACCATGAAAACTTCCAACGAAAATTGGTTTGAATGATATTTAGTAAGTAGTTTTTTTTTAATACGTCA
The DNA here is from genome assembly GCA_951805285.1 of Thymelicus acteon. Classification (NCBI taxonomy): domain Eukaryota; kingdom Metazoa; phylum Arthropoda; class Insecta; order Lepidoptera; family Hesperiidae; genus Thymelicus; species Thymelicus acteon. The sequence continues at coordinate 7,431,054 of OX638227.1, read as the reverse complement.
TAAATCGTAAACCACAAAAAACATTGATCAAAGTTACAACGAACTACAAGAACTTTTATATTATGTTACTTGCTGCTACGGAACCCTTCATGGGCGAGTCCAACTCGCACTTGGCCGCTTTATTTATTTTTATTTGATTAAATAAATTACTTTTTAAGAAATAATTTTGTTTCATCCAAATATCGTAATTTTTTTTTGTAATTATCAATCAAAAATAATATCTTAAATATCTTATACCTTATGGCTTATACCAATACTAATACCAAATTATACCAATTTCGTTTGTTTATGCACGTAGGTATAAATTAAACATTTCCTTCTTAATACAAGTTAAAAATATATTACCCGTGCTGAACACAAACAAAATTGTAAGCGGCAATTTTATGTTAATTCTCTGCGAAGGAAGTAATTATCTTGGCTAGAAATTGCGTCGGGCGGCAGTCCAAGAAACTTCACGAAATGTTAGTAGCTATAGATGAAAACTTTTAGAGCGGTGGCTTGACTTCCACCATACATCTTACTGATTTAAAAGAAAAGTTTGATTTTTAGAGAACGTTGAGTTACCTTTGGTTACTCAGTTCCACGTGAGATACCTTCAGAGTTTAAGAAACTATAGGTTCTTATCCATGTATTAATTTAGAGTTACCCCGTAGACTAATCGGTAGTAATTATGACCACTAACTCAGGACCCAGGACGGGTTTGATTCCCGACCGAGGCAGATATTTATGTGACAGAGAAGTATTTGTATTATGGTAGGACAGATAAAATATTGATATATTATTGGTATATTACTTACATATTTGTATTGTCCGTGCCATCCGCGACGCGGAACCCTAGTACAGGGGGTACGAATGTGCTCATTATTTTTAACCGACGAAAAAAAGGAGGAGGTTCTCAATTCGACACGTATATTTGTTTTTTTTTTTATGTAATGTATGATCACGCAGTAATCAGCACATATGGTCCAAATTTGATGATTTTTTTTAATGGATGGGGTATTTAAAGTTAGTCCCACTTTTATTGAAAATTTTATTCGTAAAGGTACTAAAATAGGGGTTGATTGATTGTTCACCCACGGAATTTTTAACCGTTACCCCAATAACTTTGTACTGGATGACCTGATTTCGATGATTCTCATTAAAATTTGGAATCAAAATTATTTATTATGTAGGTACTGTTCAGGATCTTAATTTATAATACTAAATGGTTTATTTTATTTTTCGCTTTAAACATTTTTTCCTTGCTCTTTTTAATAGTAATTATTTTTTGAATCAAGCCTTTTTTGCTTCCATCAAGTCATGCTTCTTTCTTTTGGAATTCGCTGGACTTTTTTCTGTACCACTCAGCTCAATCCCGACAATAAGACATGCATAGTCGCAAGCCTTGCCAAGCTACCATCCTACTAAATCGATCATAAAATGTTTTGATCGCTGTGATTGTTCTCTTGAAATAAAACTGAAAAACAACGAGACAATGCCCTATTACTTATACGTAGGCAGAGTAGATATGTAGCTTGAACATAGTATTCTACTTCGCGATATCTTCGATATTTAGGTATAATATTGTAGAAATTTGCCTTCTCGTTCATAAAAACAAGGAAAGTTATAGAAAGGTTTTGTTTGTGTCACTCCTATGAAAAACGATAAAGATACAACATATTATTATTATAACAGTGCAATACCTAAAATAGGTTCATAAGGCTGTTGATTTAAAATATGATTTAAAATATTAACCAATGACGACTGCATGTCTCAGACTGGAATTATAGAGGGGATATAGCAGTACTTAGTTATATCGACTTGCCGAGGCGGGCAGTGCTCCAACAAACTTGAGGAGTCAGTGCTTACAGAAGTTTAGATGTGCGGTTCGGCTCAAACTGCCATCATAATCTTCTAGACTTAACGGCTAAGTTTGATTTTCGTGTAGGTATTTAATTTATTACTAAAAAGCAATCTCTTAACACAAGTAGGTACTTAGTATGTTCTTGGAGATTGCACTGAATCTTTTTATGTAGGTGGTTAATCGTAGATTATGTTGAGAGTTTGTTTATTATTAAATCAAATAGTCCAAAAGAGTTTAATTAACCTTTGGATTCACTATTTCTATATTCCAAGTTGTATAAATTTTGTAAAAACTCTAAAGAATATAGGAAAAACTACTTGGGTAGGTAACAGAATTTTGCCACTTTGGCCAGGTTTCATTTGTGTTTAAAGTTAATAAAAATATCATTTAACTTATGAGTCTACTCCACCCATTACCAAAAAATCTTATAATATTAAAAATAAAAACTAAGAATTGGTTTGGACTAAGCTAATCTAAATCGCAATCGTCCTAAGCCTCACAGGCCGAACTACTTTCCTCGAGCTTTTCATATTTCAAGATTAACTCAAACAGAAACATCAAGTAATTGCTTTTGTTAAAAAAAATATATCGCGAGTGGGTTCACTGCAAAATTCCTCGGATGGATGGATGGATAAGATTAAATCTAATTATGTTATTGTCAAAGCTCTAACTAATTTAATTTCAAAGTCGATAATATTTATTTCATATTTCAACATTGCGCAACTCCGTCAGCCAGACTGTCTATAAGTGCATACTGCATTTTGAATCTGATTGGTGGCGCTACAGTCGGATATGAAGTAATTCCAATTTTAAATCGACACAATTTTAATTCCAATACGTTGTGCAACAAAAACGATTAGATGTGTTTGTTAATAAGCTCGTATTGATAAACCGATCTAAAGATCCTTGCGATCTAAAGATTTGGTTTGAGTATATAAAAATGTAGAGTATGTAAAAATTACATTTATAGGATCCGAAATCGCGCTCTTGAATCGAGATTGGTTCATGCCATAGTCTGGTCAATTAATGAAATAACTAAAGGTTACGTAAACACAGAAACTTGTTAAGTGGTCTTTTCGTGTTGTTAGTTTTTACAAACGAAACGAATCATGCAATTTAGTGACGACAGCCGAGAGGAGTGGCTGAGTGCCGTCGACTACACTTGAACCATCTCGTGTCTCTAGTGCTGTTGAAATTCTGAAAAACCGCTTCACAGATCATTTATGTTATGGGCAGTTTTTAGTAAATTTTATTGAAAGTTTGTTAGAATGTACTAATATATTTTTTTACACTTTGGAAGGAAAAGAAAAAAGAAAAGAAAAATTATTGTTGTATGGAGAAGAAACAATTTAATATAGTTCCGCGGGGAACAAATAAGAACATCAAGGGTGATTAATTTTGAATCGTTGTTATCATTCGATAAAAATGAGTAAATAATAATTCGTCTTGAAAAAAAGCGGCCAAGTGCGAGTCGGACTCGCCCATGAAGGGTTCCGTAGCAGCAAGTAACATAATATAAAAGTTCTTGTAGTTCGTTGTAACTTTGATCGAGGTAAATTGCGGTTTACGATTTATGACGTATTAAAAAAAACTACTTACTAGATCTCGTTCAAACCAATTTTATGTGGAAGTTTGCATAGTAAAGTACATCATATATTTTTTTTAGTTTTATCATTTTCTTATTTTAGAAGTTACAGGGGGGGGGGGACACACATTTTACCACTTTGGAAGTGTCTCTCGCGCAAACTATTCAGTTTAGAAAAAAATGATATTAGAAACTTCAATATCATTTTTAAAGACCTATCCATAGATAAGATAAAGACCTACCCCACACGTATGGGTTTGATGAAAAAAATTTTTTTGAGTTTCAGTTCTAAGTATGGGGAGCCCCCAAAATTTATTGTTTTTTTTTTCTATTTTTATGTGAAAATCTTAATGCGGTTTACAGAATACATCTACTTACCAAGTTTCAACAGTATAGTTCTTATACTTTCGGAAAAAAATGGCTGTGACATACGGACGGACAGACAGACAGACAGACAGACATGACGAATCTATAAGGGTTCCGTTTTTTGCCATTAGGCTACGGAACCCTAATAACCATTAGGGGTAACTCAAAAACTACTCGTGAAATCTCGCTCAAGTTTAAGTGGAACTACATGACAAGCATCAGCTTTCGAATATAACAAGATAATCAAAATCAGTACAACCAGTAAAAGGTTGAATTTAGAACATCCTCCTTTTTTTGAAGTCGATTAAAAATAAATAATATCGTTTTCTTAAAAGAACATGAGACAGGACTGATCGAGGTAGAATGGTTATGAAAATAATGACCTAAATAAAATTGATATCAAACAATTCTGGGCCTGGCGATAAGGGCCAGGCCAAATTACGACAACCGACAAAGCAGGCGTGTATTCAATCTTCTAAAATCCTTCTAAAGGCCCAATTTTCCTGACAATGCGTTAATATAATAAGAAGATTAAATAACTCATTTACTACCATTCTTAAGCAGATTACTTTTATAAATCTTTATATTTCGGTGATTACTTATGCAGTAAACTCGTTACTTACACTTTTAAATGTAAATAAACACAATTTGTCCCCGGCTTTCAAAACAGGACGTTGTTTAAACTACATTATGTCAAGTCAATCAATATGTACTATAACAATGTTGTTTACGACCCCAACTCTCTCGGCTTTGCTATTTTTGTAAAATAAAAAATAGGGCACGAGGCTTCCAGGTAAATCAATATCGTGGAAACGGTTTGACCACGTGCCGACATTCACTATAATATATTAATAACGGCAATATATCGCTCACCTAGTAATATTGTATAGTTATATTGGCACATCTGCAAAAAAATGCGAAATTGAGTTTATATGGCATACTTTACGAGTTTAAAAGTGCAAAATCTACATAGTGGTAAATATGTATTAACGTAAAGAGAAAAAAATAAAAAAAAAACCTAAAAAGAACCCATTAATTAACTTTCCTTGATCCTCGTTTCTGTAAAATATGAAAAACGTAGATGTGCCAATATATTACTAGGTGAGCGATATAGTGTCTAATGTTGTATAGATAATTTTACGGAACATTTTCCGGGATAAGAAGTAGGTATTTAAAACAAGTAGGTACGTATCTATCTACCCTATATTTTATTCCAAATCATGATCTACCTGTCTCCTATATTACATAAATCTCGTTAAGCAGTTTTTGCATGAAAGAATAACAAATACTTAATAAGAATAATAAATAATAAAATTCCATACATGCTCACAAACTTTCATAAAATTCTAATATTAGCAGTATTAATAATAATAATAAATAAACGCTTACACACTCATACCACTGCAGTAGGTTTTTACCTGTGTCGCGGATGGCATGGACGACACATATAACACATCACAATCACACCCATGACCCGAGTACAAATATTTATGTGACATAAATATCTGCCCGGCCGAGAATCGAACCCGTCACCCCTCGCTTCGCAGGCAGGCTTCGCTACTAACTAGACTACAGGGTCTTCAAATTATGTCAGATGATGTACTCCCTTATGTACTCCCTGTTGTGAAAACTTCACCTCACTGTTTAAATATATTCAATACCACGAACGTATGTCTATATCACGGTTTCGACTTGAAATATTCATTCAACTTACATTTGACTTCTGCATTGCTAAATTAGACTCCGTGCATTTGAAATAGATTGAAAAAGGAATTTTCCAACCGTTCGTTGCAGTGGCTTCTTTAGTCTATTGGAGACAGGTTGGAGATATACGGTAGGTATACCTCTAATATCGAGCACATACTCAAGAACGAGTATCGTTGCACAGAAAAAAAAAATTAAAAATTTCATACATTTATTCCTCCTACTGATGATGAAAATAGACTTTGGAACTATGTCCCCATTTTCCACTGATTTTTTTTTTCTAATCTTAACACCATTTTGTTCAATGCGTACCTACTACATTTTTCATGTTACATTTTACATCTTATCTTTAGGGCATCAATTGAAAAACAGAAAACATCTTTATTTGCTCAGTAGAGACAGAACTGCAGAGAATACTCAAGTACAAAGTGTCACTTCACAACCGAATAGGCCTTGAAAAGTCTCCGCCCTACGGTGCAATAAGAAATAGACAGAGTAAACATTGTCACTTTACATCTAAACGGAGCTTTAGTTAAAAAATAACCTTCTTTTCAACGTTTACACTGAAGATTAAATTGTCTAAAAATGTATCAAGTTTTCTCGTCACTTAATATAGTGACCACGTCTCATCTCACTAGTATGGTTTTGACTTATTTTTGATTATTGTTGTCTAATGAAATAATTATGTTATTTATTATTTATTTAAGACGAGTACGGTAACCGTCCTCGCTTTGCTTCGGTTTTCTTATTTTTTACACCTTGGGTTACATTATTGTAGTTTTATTAAGGATCCCTAATTTTTTTGAAAATATAATATAGGCTATATTACTCGGGGATAGTGTAGCTTCCCAACAGTGAAAGAATTTTTCAAATCGGTTCAGTAATTTCGGAGCCTATTCAATGCAAACAAAAAATCAAATCTTTCCTCTTTATATATTAGTATAGACTAGTGGATACCCGGCATGTGCTACTACGCTAAAATGTTTGCATGGGAAAAGTCGAAAATCAAAAATGTGCCTGATGCATTATTTTAGTGGTCTCAAACCATCTTCGCATTATTGCCTTTCAAATGAAACCATTTTGGGGCATATCGGTTGGATGGTTTCAAAGTCTATAAAGAATATCCATACAATTTTTTAGTGTGTTATGTATATAGCTTACATAATAATTATTTAAGACTACATAATGTTTGTGTATCTACATCTCATCTTCATCCGTATTCCTATTAGTACAACAAGTAGTTCCAAGAAAAAATATTAATTAATAACATCTTATTAGAATCATGTCTTGGAAGCTTTAATAGCACTGAAAGCTATGAAACGTGTAACTAATAGCTAGATATAATTTAATTGCAATACAGTCGCTCAAATGATTCGTGCTCAGTTACCTAGTTAGCGATGTTAGCGTTAAATGTTTTAGATGATAATTTTGTATTTCCTGAGCACCGTCGACTTGCAGCGACAACAGTTTTAATTACATTAGTGACGTCTCTGTGATGTTTATTCATTTCTCATCCCCAGACATTTTGACATCATACGACCGTGGACGTTAAGGTCGCGTTTCAAAGTGCCATTATTGTTTAATGTCGGTGTTATTGAATTTTGTTAGTGACATTGCCTGTGTAATTACAAATGTTGATCATTATCGCGGGATAATTATCGCGGAACAGCATTAGTAATTTCATGTTTTATGTCCATTATGTCTGTTTTTTGTGTAAGAAATTAAGAATGCATTCGCTGGAAGGTTCAAACTAATGAATTGTGATAAGTTAAGACTTTGATTTTACTTTATTTGACAGCCAACTACTTAAGTTTTTACTTGCACCCAGATGCGGATTAAATGCGTAGGCGCCAATTAGAAATATCTTTCTTTTTTTTTAATTTAGAATTAAAAAAATCTTGCTGAAGTAGGTTATTTTTTTATCTATACTAATATATAAAGAGGAAAGATTTGATTTTTTGTTTGCATTGAATAGGCTCCGAAACTACTGAACCAATTTCAAAAATTCTTTCACTGTTGGGAAGCTACACTATCCCCGAGTAACATAGGCTATATTATATTTTCAAAAAAATTAGGGATCCTTAATAAAACACCAATAATGTAACCCAAGGTGTAAAAAAAATAAGAAAACCGAAGCAAAGCGAGGGTGTTTACTCGTGTTGAATAAGTTAGTATTTGACTACAAAATCACCTGATGGTAAGCGGTAATGATGTATAAGTATGTAATAATGAAGTCGTGGATGGTAAAGCACAGAATAATAATATAAATGAAAGTTTAGATGTTTGTGTGTCATCACACACTGACCGTTGCCGCGTTGTACGGATTAAGGTGAAACTTGGCACACAAGGATCACAAAAAAATAGGGTAGATTTTATTCCGGTTGTATGTATGTGGCCCATGGATGATTGGGGATGGATGATGTTTGTGATTTCGTAAGTGAAGGAATTTTACACGGGCAAAGCCGCGTGTGACTGTGAAAACTAGGGAATGCAATTTCGTTCTCGCGAGATCTCGGCCTTTTTTAGCAAGATTGATCTCGAACGAAAAAAGGGCGAGATCTCGCGACTTTAACGAGATTGCACTCGAGCATAAAAACGTTCATTTTTTTCACTTCTCGTTGTTTTGTTTGTTATAAAAGAACTGTTTTATCACTAAAAGATTTTTGTTTGATATTCGAAGAGAAGACTGGTTGTTTCTTTCTTTTATTTGATAGATACGTACGTCAAAGTTTACTACTTAGAAGTTTATTAAAAAAATATACCTACACAGATACGTCAAACAATGTTTGATGCATAAAAGTCTATTGAATAAATTCATAAAAATGTTTATCTTATAATGCTTATTGTTTTTATTATTTTGAAGTGAAAACTTCTTTAGCATGTCATTTGAAAGACGATGAAACGAAAAAGGGACATTAAAAAGAGACACATAAATTCATAAGATTTAACGTGGGAGAAAATGAAATAGGTAGCATTATACAGTGTTTCTTATGTTCGTGTTACTATAAAAGTGCTAAATTTTATTCACAGATGGCGCGATGAACAAGATAGAAGATTCGTTTTATTGCTGGATAGATGGCACTAGCTGCTCATTTTACTCTTCATATTATGTTAAGAAATGGCGTTAGTTACCACTGTTTTATTTTTATTTTACATTCCCTAGTCAAAACTAGTAGATAAATAAAATATTTAGTTATAGCACACTAGAGTCGGATAGGCACAACCTTGTCAAAATTTAATTAAACGTTAATTAAAAACGTAATTCGCAACTGGCCATTTCATCTTGTTTTAAAGGCACATGAAGTAAAACTTCGTAACAAAATTAAACTTTATTTTGTATTCTACTTACGAAGTCTTTACGACGATGTTGACAAGCCTTAAAACTATACTATGTAAGTACAGTCAGCGAAAGAATAAGCTATGCAGGACACGATAATAAATTTCCATAATATTTAATATTAATATTTGTGTTCTTATTTATCAATGTTAAATGCGAGCTTTAAACTCTTGCAATAGGTATAATTTAATATTGATAAAAAGTTATTAAAGTTATTATTTTTAAAGATTTCGTAAGTAGAATACACGATACAAAATTTAATTTAATAACACAAACACTTAGGGCACAACACACACAACAACACAATTAGGGCACGTTTTTTTATCATGCGTACCTTCCTGCCTCTGTTGCTGACTGTACCTTTATGACACTTTTAACGCGACGCAACACTTTCATGGCATGTCACAGGATACCCTAAGCATTAACTATCTATAAATGTAATGAACATAAAAGAAGATTGTAACTGTCGTAACCGTGTTTCGTGTCGGGACTTGACTACATCATGAAGCAGCTATTTAAAATAGTGGGTTTCGTTAGAATCTTACAGTTAATCTATCTTTCATATTATCTATTCTATGGTACCTTGATTTAATCAGTTAGAAAAACATTTTCCGATATACCGCAGATTGAATATAATCAAAACGCTTAATCAAAAAACTGAAATATCTGTCACTTGCATGTTAGCACAAATATAAACATAAGCAATCAAATAAGCATAATCAGTAATCGCTTATACGAGTGCAAATAGCTTTTATGTTTTTTTTTATAACTTGACTACACTATGAAAATATTGTTGTCAAGTTACGCCTATTATTAATTAATTTATAGGAGGAATATATTGTTTTTCCACAATAGCACAATTGAAATGTTGGTCTACGGCAAATGTAAACAGTTTATTAAATCGAACATTAAATCTGTTCGTACTACATAGTTAATATAACATCGTGGCGGATTCGGAGCGGATTGTAAATAATATGGTGTGGAGGCATTGACTTTAATTACTGCGTAACAGCCGCATCGCCCACTCAAAACGACGCATTTAAATTGGTCTTCCAAAGACCAATGACTGAGTAAACAATACGTTACTCAACGCGGCGAAGTTAATCACGAAGTTCGTAAGAGGAGAGAGAGATGGCGGTACTTTTTTCTTACATGAAAAAAATTTGTCTGAAATGTCCCGACGCTTCCGTCATTGCTTTTGACAACATTTTGTGCACGCCTTCTACCATCTGCGAGCGCAGATTCGTTGCGATTTTGACGTAGGCACGGACCTAAAAAAAAGACGGACGTAATCCCTACAACAAATTCAGTGAAGCATCCATAGTAATACAAACTCTCTATTCGTACAAGTACACACACCCACACATTTGATTGACACCATACTGCTGACATTGACACCATCGCGAATTAAAAATTACAAAATTACGAACACATGGTAAGCAAATTGTCATTGCTATGCTTCAGTCTCGATTAGACAAGGTTACGTCCGTTCTTTTTTTACGTCCGTGGACGTGGGTAAGTATTTATTTATACAAGGCTGAACAAAGTTTTTACTTGAAAACTTATAAAAGTAAGAACGGGAATATATTTATTTTGTGAAGTTTAAGGACGATTAACATTTTTCCAAGAATATTAAAGTTACACCTACGCTATAACGCCTTTACCTTTTCTAGTAAATAAAGGGTGAAATTGACCTTTTTCCTTACATGTGAATTCTCACTAAAGCCGTTTCTTTGGAGAAGAACCTTTGTAATCTTTTCCCATAAAACATGCTAAGATAGATGGAAGATAAAAATAATGTTTACCAGTTCTTTTTACGTTCAGTCTGTGGTTCAACCTTGTGGTTCAGCAAGCTTAAACGTTTTTAGGGTCCCTCAGTCCAAACCTGTATAAGATATTTATAAGTAAGCAATATAATATATTATGATGATTTTAAAAGGAAAACTATCACGACTAGATTAGTAATAGTCGATGAACTTACAACTACGGAACCTATTATAAACATAATTATAGCATTATGGCACAAACCTCAGTGGTTTTTATAATGCTATCCTATGATTGTTTGTTGAATGATAAATAAATAAATAAAATAAATAAATAAATATTGCACGTGGCGTGATTCACACTTGGCCGGTTTTTATCAGTAATGAAGCATAGTTTACAATCAAACCAGTAATGAATACAATACAAAATAAAAAGCTGCCTCTATCTGCTCCAAATTAAATCGCAAAAGATAATTATGATTTCACAATATATCTCCTGGTTAAAATTACCAATTTTGCACGATTTAAATGCAAATTTGTTTATTTGCACAGTGAGTAATTTAATTTGCTTAATGCACGTTAACAGTGTGTTTTTGCAATTTCGATTTGGCCCGAGACTTGTATCTTCTTGGCAACACACCAATTTTGTGACACAAAACTCGTAATACACTTATCTACCAATACCTGGTAAGTATGTATATCAAACACGTGTACGTCTTTGCTGTTTAGAAAACTAGCATTCTGCTGGTGGCTTTGTCCGCGTTTCCCAAAATAAGTACTCTATACTACGCGTTCACTCTGTTTGCCCTCGTCGACCGTTACGATTTAACAGCTAACGGTACTGTAGACAAAAAAGTAATCAAATAATACCAGGTCCTCATTTTTCACGAAAACTGAAGAAAAAATATCAAAACCAAAAATTGAAAAAAATGCACATTCCCGATATTCACCCAAATGCTTTGTCATGCAATATTGTTCATGTAGATTGATATTAACTGCAAGAATACCTAAATTAAAATTCACTGAAAAATAAACTAGTTACATACATTCCTTTTATACTTTCATCTGAGTAACGGCATCTAAAAGAATTGTTATTTTTCTTGTTAGCCAAGAACATATGTACCTATTTTATATTTTAAAAAGGAGTGTACGAAAAATTTCTAAGACGGCAAAGGTGTGTTGTTCCTCACTGGTGCGAGTACCTTACATTTCATGAATCTTGTATATGAATACATGAACGTTCATTAATGGCCCTTTCACACCCGTGACAATCAATCAATGAATCTAAACGAAAAATATATATCAACAGTTCGTTTTTACACAAAATCCATTTATAAATGTCAACATGTTCGCATGAAAACCTATGAATGACGGCTTTTGTATTTTGCAGCTGTCGATTTTTAAATAATAATATGTCACTGGGACATAATAAATACATTTTGAAAAGCGACGCAGTATGCTATCGCTAGATTCACAAATCTGTAATCGATATGCAATGACCAGACAGCATACATTTATAATCGTAATAAATATTATAAATGTGATTGTTTTTGAGGGCGTTTGTAACTATTTCACGAAAAACTACAGAAAGCTTTTTCAAATTTATTTTAAACTAGCTGACCCGGCAGACGTTGTTCTGCAACATGCCATATATTTTTTTCTGAAATAAAAGTAGCATAAGCTACTCTTTGTTACATCAGCTATCTGCCAGTGAAAGTCCCGTCAAAATCGGTCCAGCCATTTCAGAGATTAGCCGGCACAAACAGACAGACAGACACACAAAAATTGTAAAAAATGTTGTTTTGGTATATGTACCGTGTATACATCCAAATGTACTTAATATTATTTTTTGACAAAAAATAAAACCAACGAAAAAAAACTGAAAAGCGAAAAATAAAATAAACCATTTAGTATTATAAATTAAGATCCTAAATTAACTGAAAATAAATAATTTCGAGACCGTGCCAAACAAACAAACAAAATTAATTACGTAAAGTTCATTTTATAAGAGCAGTGGCATGCGATGCACACGGCAGCAGCAGCGCGGCGCACATCTTTTCACCGTTTGTTTTTTCATTGGTTTGGCACCGCCTCAAAATTATTTATTTTCAGTTAATTTAGGATCTTAATTTATAATACTAAATGGTTTATTTTATTTTTCGCTTTTCAGTTTTTTTTCGTTGGTTTTATTTTTTGTCAAAAAATAATAATTTTTTAATTTTTAGTTGCTATGAAAATTATTAAGTTATTGGTGATATATTCAGTTACCAGGTAAAAATATAGTAGTTGAAACATAAATCATCTCCTATTTTCGTACCTTTAGGGGTAAAATTTTCTTTCCAAATTTAAACAAGAGTAACTTCAAGGTATACAATATACAATAAAAAAAGAATCATCGAAATCGGATCATCCAGTACAAAGTTATTGGGGTAACGGGCAAAAATTCCTTGGGTGAATAATCAATCATCCCCTATTTTCGTACCTTTAGGGTAGGAATAAAATTTTCAAAAAAATATGGGACCAACTTCAAGATATACTCTATCCATTAAAAAAAGAATGATCAAAATCGGACCACCCTGTGCCGATTGCTGAGTGATCATACATAAAAAAAAAAAAACAAAAAATATACGCGTCGAATTGAGAACCTCCTCCTTTTTTTTCGTCGGTTAAAAAGTCAAAATAGATCGTCCGCCACCAAACCCGATATGTTTGTATTACATGTTTGTATAGTATGAAATGATCAGTCCCATACCATTTAATCGAAATCGAAATACTGAAATAAACGTTCGCCGCTGCAGCGCTGTCGTGATTAAGAAGGAAATAAATACTGAAGAAAATGTCTTTACTGTGCCGTTTTATATAAGTTTGATGTAGGTGTGTCCCGGGCAATTCTCGGAGGTCGAGATAACCTCATTTCCTTGCTTGTCCTCGACTTCTAGTAAACGCCTATTTCATCACGAATAAAAGGCATACCGAAACAAATTAATTTCTGCCAACTTCTCCTTGGAATAGGATTTGTTATACATTTACGTAGATTTAAAATATAACACTGAAACGAACACAAAGTTAACAATGTTGTTTTGATCTTTAAATATGAAACAACATACTTAATTTCTGGTGTAAATTAATTTGCCTTTGTTTTGTTCAATGAGTAATGTTCAGAATATGGTACGCTAAAGTTTTAAGAACTTACCTCAGTCGTTTAAATCATAATTGGATCTGAAATGAGAAAACAAATTAGTTAGTTTTGAAATAAAATGTAACATTTAATCTTAAATTTGGTGTAACATTTAAATCTCACGCAGAGATTGGTTATACCATTCACTTGGTAGGGATATTATTTAAAACAGTCTAGATGGTGCAATATTTTTCTGAGGTAAGCCTCATTGGTCAAAAAACACCACCGCAAACTATCCACATATTGTGTAGATCGCTGATTTTGCCAATTTTTGCATCCAGCGTTTAGAAAATAAATGTTGCCCACTTCCATGGCAGTAATTTCTATTCATAGTTAGGGAAGAAGGAACTTGTAATTCTGTAAATTTTAATTACATTGAAAGATTTTATTCGGAAGGGTTTTTAATATCTCGCCCGAATTATTTACAAATCTGACATGGCTTATTACCGTCTGTAATATAATGACTCAGTTTACGTGCCCTCTAAAGCACCACTTGATATTTTAGTCACTGATGGTCAACCATCAACTAACGACTGAATCTGCAGTTGCTTATCTCGTTCTATTCTCAAGTGGAAATATTGAAGTATTATTACTAGCATAATATAGAACCGACACCGCGAACACAATGTATGTCCGAATGAATTGGCGCCCATCGGCTTCAATTTTCAATGGATTTGTTCGATTTTGTAAGGAGAACGAGGGCTCAATTTTGAAAATAGAAACACCCGGCGGGACACACATTTTGTTCGAGATGTCTGTTCTATGACATTATACTTCAATGAGTGGACAGTATTTAATTTTGCAGTTGGTCTTTTCGGCTTTGATCGACAAGCCAAGGCAATAGCTAAGGGCCATAATATTATTTTTAAAAAACTGTAATTATACCGGGTGTTTTTATGGTTGTGCACAAACTTTACCAAATGATTCTATAGCATTTACTAAACATATCTTATACAGGTACTAGTGCATTATAAAGCGGTTTACGATTTATGACGTATTAAAAAAAACTACTTACTAGATCTCATTCAAATCAATTTTCGTTGGAAGTTTGCTTGGTAATGTACATCATATAATTTTTTTAGTTCTATCATTCCCTTATTTTAGAAGTTACAGGGGGGGGACACACATTTTACCACTTTGGAAGTGTCTCTCGCGCAAACTATTCAGTTTAGAAAAAAATAATACTAGAAACCTCAATATCATTTTTGAAGACTTATCCATAGATACCCCACACGTATGGGTTTGATGAAAAAAACATTTTTGAGTTTCAGTTCTAAGTATGGGGAACCCCCAAAATTTATTGCCTTTTTTCTATTTTTGTATGAAAATCTTAATGCGGTTCACAGAATACATCTACCTACCAAGTTTCAATGGTATAGCTCTTATAGTTTCGGAAAAAAGTGGCTGTGACATACGGACGGACAGACAGACAGACAGACATGACGAATCCATAAGGGTTCCGTTTTTTGCCATTCGGCTACGGAACTCTAAAAATCTTTCTTACATTTACACCTCTCGCTATTTGACGACAATTTCCTCGCAATGGAATATTGATTGTAAACTTAACTCCAATGACAAATTTCGCCCTCAAGATGTTTTCAACCACAGAACATCTAATAATTAGTTAGAAAGGAGTTGTGGGCGGGGCAGGCGCGCCAAGACTATGAGCAAACGTGCATACTTCACAAAAACACGCGATCGCGCTGTTTAGTGACTCGCGACCTCCAACGGAGAAAAGTACTGCGAAACACTGCGACTAAATTACGTGAAAATGCCTTCATGTGCGGTAATTACTTGCCGTGCACGAAGCCAAGTGCTTAACATAAACAAAGGAAGCGTTTCTTTTCATCGGTAAGTAAAAAAACTACGATATTTTAGTTTAAATCCTTCAAAATGTTCTTCAAATAATTCTTTTCTCAAAAAATATACATTGCGGGCTGCATGCGCTCGTCATTTTTATCACATCAATTCGAACGCGTAATGTATTGCGTAGAAGTAGCTCCAGTGTTGGGCGTAGTAAAAGATGACATCGATATTCGATAGATTCTTTCGAAGTTATAATAAAAACAACGTTCTTAAATAATGTGAATGTGGCCAGATAAATTTAATATTTTATGCATTGAAATATAGTTTGAAAGAACATTGACGTATTTTACACGTAGTAACACTGGTTTATATTATATTTTTCAGTTAGATTTTTGGCAGGATATTGTTGTTTGAAGCAGTTACGTCTTGTTTATTATTTTGTTAAAATCTATATCTAATCTAGCGTTCATGAGTACCGTCATTGAACCAAGGTGGCATGCCTATGAGTACCGCCATTTTGAAAATCGGCAGTTGGTTTGATCACACGGTAGTTCAAATTGTTAGTGCAGCGCCACGTTACACTAGGGGTCCTAGGTTCAAATTCCATATCTGTAAAATTTTTGGAATCCACATTTTCATGTTTTATTCTAATAGAATTTAATGAATTTTAGTTTCCCGAAAGATTCAGTTATACGAGCTCAGTGGATCGCTGCAACAGGCAAACCTGACTGGATTCCTACTAATGTTATTTTTTATGGATTTAAGGTAAACCTTTATTTTACACATCTGTCGACCTTACGAAAATAAATACCGATAAAAGTTTATCGTCAGTCAATCCTTAGCTACAGTGCCGCGCACTCACGCACACATAACGACCCTCGTGCGTATTTGTTCATTTTCGTAGTAGTAACCAAATGGAGGGGATCGAAACGGCGACAGCGGTTCTCGTACAAATTACGCGCTATGCCCTTTCTAACTAATTATTAGATGTTCTGTGTTTTCAACCGTCTTGTATGATACACGAATGAATTTGAAAAATGTAAGTCGAATACAAGTCGAGATTCTCATAAGTAATCTTACGTACAATGTGTACCTAAATAGACGTAGGAAATTCGCCTTGATCGATAAGCTACGAATGTCGTATGAGATAATCGTAGGTGAGAATTTAGTTATTTCCTGTATGTAAACATTTGATACGATAATGTTATGGCGATTATTACCAGTGATAGTAGTGTACGATAGATACTAGAAACTCTCCGTCTAAATGGGCCTTAAAGTAAACAAACATCGTAAAACTTTTCGAACTAGTATTATTACCTATTTGGTTTTGTTAATGTCACTGGTCGTACAGACAGCAAAATCGATGAGAAATAATTGTTAACGTCGATAAAAGTTTACTAATGTCAAAGTTTCATATCAATCATAATGCGACGTTGCCAGCTTGCGTAAAGAGATTACACATTAGGCAATTTTCGTTCAAGTATTTAGTTTGTATGTAAATGAAAAATAAAAATAAAATAAAATTTCAGTAATGAATCCATAACGAAAGATGACCAATTTAATGGTCTGAATAACAGGCCGAACAAAATTCAACATGTGCTTCGTTTTATACGCCCTTTTAATAATTTCGGTTAGTAGTGCAAAATTAGTACCTACAATAACTCACCTTT
This sequence comes from Thymelicus acteon, assembly GCA_951805285.1. Lineage (NCBI taxonomy): Eukaryota > Metazoa > Arthropoda > Insecta > Lepidoptera > Hesperiidae > Thymelicus > Thymelicus acteon. The sequence continues at coordinate 7,413,802 of OX638227.1, read as the reverse complement.
GTGTAATTTCACCCATTTTAATGAGCAGATTTAATGCACTCTGCGAATGCCTGCTGTTTCCCTGATTATATTTTTAGTAGCATTTAATTTTGAATTTTAACTTTGAATATCGAATGTAAAATTAGTAGTAATTTAATAAAGTTGTTATGAAGGATAGAGGTTTAAACTCCTAAACCGACTTCCATATAATCTAAATTTTACTAACAAAAAATAACCGACTTCAAAGTTACTCTAAAACTTTATGTGTGCTTTCAAATTTATGTGGGACCACATGACAAGCACCTGCTTTCGATTAAAAAAAGAATCATCAAAATCGGTTCACCCAGTCCAAAGTTCTGAGGTAACAAACATAAAAAATACAGTCGAATTGAGAACCTCCTCCTTTTTTTGAAGTCAGTTAAAAAGGAGGAGTAATATGGCGATTTTAATAAAACAATATAATTATACTACTCAAATAATAATTTGTGTAACCAGAAGAATATTGAAAATCAATTTAAAAATGTTTAATTATAGGATTATTCAGATTTTAATATTACGACCTAAAACCTGTTTTATACCTTCAACAAATTTTATAACTGTAATGTGGTAATAAAAAAGTTTTCACTACTTACCTATAGTGCTGTTGCTTTACTTGCTTTCGTGAAGTAATAAAGCTTTTTCTATTTAATGAGCTTTAATATACTTATAGTTGGAAATTGCGATCACGTAACGTCGACGATAGCGACATCTGTGTAATATTTCCGAGGCAATTTGTTTCCGAAAACAAATTGCTTCTTTGATGACGCTCAACTTTAAGGCCTGAAACACCTAACGTTCGTTATTTATGACACGAGTTCCGTATTAAATTCGTAAGTAAATATATTATAATATACTAGCTGCCTCGACAGACTTCGTTCTGTCAAAAGTTTTTTTTTATATTATTTTTTTTTTGTATGCTGTATCATAAAAAAATAAAAACAAAAAAAAATGTCAAAAAAATAAAAAATAAAATTTAGGGGTGGACCACCCTTAACATTTAGGGGGATGAAAAATAGATGTCCGATTCTCCACCCTAGCCGATATGCACGCTAAGATTCACGAAAATCGGTCGAGCCGTTTCGGAGGAGTTCAACTTCTAACACCGTGACACGAGAATTTTATATATTAGATGTGGTCATAGTCTTTATTTTAATCGACCGACAGAAGAAATAATAGTACTTATAATAAGTAACCGACCTCAAAAAGGTTTTCAATTCAATTACATACCTATAATTATAATGTAATTAATGAAAAACGTTTTGAGAAAAGAATGACATTTGTATTATTTCTCAATGAAGTGAAACGAAAAACATTTTAAATCGTACCGTCTTTATTACTGTGATGTGACCATAACTCGGCTCATCAATCGTGTCTTCAAGGCAAGCGTGAATAGGCTTTTACTAAGTTAATGCGTTTTACCACCTATGACTACATCACCACTTACCATCAGGTGGGATAGTAAGCAAGCATTACCTTATAAGACTAAAAAAATTGTTTTTTGTTCATTTCATTAGATAGCAACCTTAGTTTTTAGTATATTCTAGAGAAATTTCTGTTAGTCCGGTAAGGCATAAAGGTCATACCCAAGTGTAAAGAATACGATGCTCTTATTGTCCTTATAATTGTTACAAATTAATTATGTTAAATATCCTCACGTACTCGTATATAACGGCGCTACAACTTTGGCTACGAATTGCTCTTGTCTACGCGTAAAGTTTTTAAGGTTTATATGATTTTGTATCGGAAATACATTCATATACTGAACTACTTTTTAAACCTATACGTTACCGCATTGTAATATGATGATAAGCGGATCAACTTAGCTTATTGACGCTCATTTACTCTTTTCTATGAAAACTCCGACATCATAGGTGGGAAAACAAATCAATATTTGGAATCATGTCGAATGAATGTTGATTAAAGAATTCTGAAGAAATAAACATTATTTATGAATAAATTATTGTACATTAGTAATGTTTATGAATACATAAAATTTGATATATTTTCTGCCAAAATGAGTTAATTTTTTGGTTAGAATTTTTGTCCTACCTATCCACCCAAATTCGTGACTAATTTCTTCTATACGGCTATAAAATTTCCCTCTAGCTAGTTGATAAATACAACGGATAGAAAAACATACTTAACAAAAAATTAAAAACAATTTATTGAATTTAATGAAGTTGACTGTAATGCCCCATTTACATGCGCGCGCGAGCCACGAGACAATCCGCGAGACGCACGCATGCGCGCGCGTGTGAACAGGGCGCTCGCGGACCAGACCGCGGCGCGTCTCGTGGCTCGCAGGGCTCGCGTCGCGTCGGGAGCGGTTTTTTAGGCGCGCGTCAAAGGGGCTCGCGCGAGCGCTCGCGCGGTGTTCACACGCGCGTAGGTGGCGTGGCTTACGGACGCGCCACGAGGCGATCCGCGAGACGCGCATCTAAATGAGCGGTAAGAAGTAAATCTTCATACCCCATTTACACGCGCGCCCGAGCCACGAGACAATCCGCGAGACGTGCGCATACGCGCGCGTGTGAACAGGGCGCTCGCGGACCAGACCGCGGCGCGTCTCGCGCTCGCAGGGCTCGCGTCGGGAGCGGTTTTATAGGCGCGCGTCAAATGGGCTCGCGCGAGCGCTCGCGTGGTGTTCACACGCGCGTAGGGGGCGTGGCTTACGGACGCGCCACGAGACGGTCCGCGACACGCGCGTGTAAATGAGCGGTCAAAATCACTTACGACTCACGATTATGAATTGCTGACGACCACTCCCATAAATTTCATAATTATTATGTTGGTCAATGATAAGTGTGACTTTTAAGTCACACTTATCATTGGTTAAACGTAAATTAAGCTTAAACTCACGGACCTGAAAAAAGACGGACGTAACCTTGTAACGAGGTGTAATAATACCTCGTTCAATATCCCTTGGCTGGCAGTTGCATTTTTCTTCTAAATTTTTAAATCTTGACAGTTCGGGTTTGTTTACAAAAATGCAACTGTCAGCTGGGCTTCCCATGGAGGAGCTGAGAAGGATAGCGTGATATCGTTATGTTATTTCATAATTTATTCCTTTTAACTTGCTAATTATAAAATCAATTCTTACTAATATAATTAATACTGTGTTGCTGAGACTGTGCTATACCTGTGTTGATCTCACATAATTATAAATAGCCGTTATTTATTGCGACTATCATTTACTTATGACCCTGCCCGGCCCTGAGAATTATTGTTATATTACATTTGTGGAGGATCTGCACCCTCGCACTGGCGCCCAACGTGGGGCTTCCAGTTATGGACTAGGAGCAATGCTTGCTCAAGAGTTCGATGGAGTTGAAAAACCTATCGCATACATGAGTAAATCATTAAACGGCGCCCAACGTAATTATAGTATTACTGAGAGAGAGTTATTAAGTGTGATAACAGCGTTAGAACACTGGCGTTGTTATTTGGATAATGGTACTAAGTTTACTATTTATACAGATCATTCTGCTTTACAATGGTTCCTTAATTTAAACAATCCTACAGGACGTTTGGCTCGTTGGAGTATTCGCTTATCTGCGTTTAACTTTGAGTTGAAACATAAAAAAGGGAAGGATCATTTGGTACCAGATACTCTTTCACGTTTTCCGTGTATTAATCTTATACAATATGACCCAGCACATACGAATGACACATGGTATAATGATGTTCGTTCTAAATGCCTAAATACTCCTGCTTCTTGTCCGGATTATTCTATACAGAATAATAAACTATTTCGATACGTTCGGAGTAACAATTTTATTAGTTCAGAATTTGATTGGAAGGAGGTTATTCCTTCTCAATATGTCTCAGATGTTATTAAAGAAAATCACTGTACGCCTACAAGTGGTCATTTTGGTACTTATAAAACATATATGAGAATTAAATTAAGATATTTTTGGAAAGGAATGTATCGCGATGTTGCTAAATTTGTCTCAAAGTGTGAAACGTGCTTGGAACACAAATATCAGACTCAGAGAACCATAGGTTTAATGGGTGAACCAAAGGTTTGTTCCAGACCTTTCCAAGCTATATCAATTGATTTAATAGGACCTTTACCAATGACGCGAAAATTAAATAAATTTATTTTTGTTGTTACTTGCTGTTTTAGTAAATATTGTTTATTATTCCCAATCAAACGTGCTACGACTGCTATTATACAACATATTTTAGAAAATCTTGTTTTTATGACGTACGGTATACCGGAAACCATATTTTTGGATAATGGTCCACAATTCATTAGTTGTGATTTACAGGAAATGTTCCGTAAATGCAATATACCTAAAGTGCTCTACTCACCACTACATTGCCCTCAGGTGAATACAGTAGAGCGTTACAATAAAACAATTATCACTGTTGTAGCTTCTTTTGTTGATCGGGATCATCGCACGTGGGATCTTAATTTAAATAAGATTCAATTTGCGATGAATACTGCGGTTAATGAAGTTACCAAATATACACCTGCATTTTTAGTATTCGGACGGGAACTCGTGCCTTGTGGGTCCGTCTATGGTGATTCCGATTTATCCGAGGAAATAATATTCGCTCCTCGTGATCAGTTTGCAGATAATATTGGTCAACTTTCGACATTATTTAACGATGTACAGGCTCGTCTTTGGCATGCACATCGGTCGAATGCTGTCCATTATAATACCAAACGTCGACATCTAACATTTGATGAGGGTGATACTGTTTGGAAACGAAATTACCAAATTTCTGATTCAGGTAAATATTTTTCGGCAAAATTAGCTCCAAAATTTATAAAGTGTAAAGTATTAAAGAAAATTTCACCTCTCGTCTACGAACTGGTAGATTGTGAAGGACATCATTTAGGCCGGTGGCATGTTAAAGATCTGAAGCCCAGGTGTCACGTATAGTTTTAATCTTTTAATTCAACTTTATTTTTATCTCTTGTTATTTTCTTTTTATGTTGTCTCTTGCTTTTAATGCCTATTATATGTTTGCTCTTCTCTTATTTGTTTGCTTATCTCTTGTTTGTTTTGCTTAGTATTTAATTATAATGTGTTATTATTAATTTTTTCGTTTTCTCCTTTAATTATTATTTTATGTTATTTTTTTTTATTTTATTTGTTGTACTTCTTGTTTTAGTTCCTATTTTATTGTAAAAAAAAAAACCTAAAGATTTTTTTTGAGGGGAGCCCGGGGTATTGTAACGAGGTGTAATAATACCTCGTTCAATATCCCTTGGCTGGCAGTTGCATTTTTCTTCTAAATTTTTAAATCTTGACAGTTCGGGTTTGTTTACAAAAATGCAACTGTCAGCTGGGCTTCCCATGGAGGAGCTGAGAAGGATAGCGTGATATCGTTATGTTATTTCATAATTTATTCCTTTTAACTTGCTAATTATAAAATCAATTCTTACTAATATAATTAATACTGTGTTGCTGAGACTGTGCTATACCTGTGTTGATCTCACATAATTATAAATAGCCGTTATTTATTGCGACTATCATTTACTTATGACCCTGCCCGGCCCTGAGAATTATTGTTATATTACATTTGTGGAGGATCTGCACCCTCGCAACCTCGTCTAATTGAGAGTGAAGCATAGCAATGGCCGCCCGCTTACCATGTGTGCGTAATTTTTGATTCGCGATTGAAGCAGTGAAGTGTCAATGTGTGGCTGTGTGTACTTGTACGAATAGAGAGTTTGGTATTACTATGGGTGCTTCACTGAATTTGTTCTTGGGATTACGTCCGTCTTTTTTTAGGTCCGTGCTTAAACTGTTATCGTCTCCCTATTTACATCGCTACAAGCTCCAAGTGAATGCATTCACAGTGAAATCCACTTGAATAAAATGATACCTGAAGAGAGAGAGAGAGTACTCTCTTTTCTCCTTTGGAAGCGCTACAAAAACAGTTTAGGTAATACTCACAATTTCTTTCTCTCTCTTCTTTTTTGGTCGCCAACGCATTGGTGATTATTTGGTGTTACTTTTGCCCGTGGGTGACGGTGTATACTTACCATCAGGTGGATCGTCGGCACTTTTATCGGCTACATAAGAAAATCTCATAATATTCAGTTTTATCCCGTATAATTGATTTTACCTACTTTCAGAAAGTAGTTAGGTATAATCGAAAACGAAAACGATAAGGTAATGGTGACCCTTGAAAACCGTGTCATAAATCCCACTCAAAAAAGTCAGATTTAAAATTTTAAATCATAATATTTGTATTACTGCTTGTTGCACAAATATAACAAAATACAACAGTAACAATTTACAACATGTTACAACACATACAAATAAACTAATGAAATCAGCAACTATCAGTCCGAGGACAGCTAAAAACTCAACTTTTTGAGTCGGATATTGGAATTTCCCATTGGCGTCCTCGCCCCAAAAGTTTAGCAATGAAACGTTCCAATTGCCATCGTTCTCAAAACATTTTCCTCTAAACTTGGGAGCCCAAGGAAAGGATTGCCAGCTTTTAATTATTTTCGTGTGCAATGGGAAAGTTTCGTTCCTATTCATTCCAGTATCTGATGAAACTTTGCATTTAAATGAAAGTGAACTGTACAACGTATTTTATTGAGCTTTCAATCAGCTCATGTGTTGTTACTTATACGGCAAATAAACGTCCTCTATTTCTATGCACTCAGTTCAGTTCAGCGACCCATAAACCAAGCTAAAATATTCAACACTAAAACTAACGGGAATGTTTGCCAGCTTGATTTTAATTACACATAATGCTCACACACAAATAATTTCATCCGGTATTGAAAGGAAAACATTATTAAAATATAAGGAACGAATGTAGTACCTACCTACCACAGAAGAAATAATAGTACTTATTAAGAAGATAAATAAATAAGTAATAAGTAAACGCTTACACGCTCATATCCCTTCAGTAGGTTTTTATCTGTGTTGTGGGTGGCATGGACGACACATAATTATAACACAACACATCACAATAACATTCATGACCCGAGTACTAATTTATGTGACATCTGTCACATACATATCTGCCTCGGTCGGAAATCGAACCCGGGGCCCCTTGCTTCGCAGGCAGGGTCGGTACCAACTAAGCTACAGGATCTATGTTAAAAGGAAATTTTTGCAAGTTTCTGTGGGAAGCCCAAGAAGGTTGAAGGTTACGATTAATGTTCTATTTGAAGCAGGTTGACCGATACACGGAATGAAAAGTAGGCATCTCGTACGAAACCCACAAGTTTTTATATAATTAATAAATAAGCTATTATGAATATATTGAAATGCATATCATTTAAATCTGTACAATGATTTATGTATGACTCGCATATAGACAGACAATTCAAGAAAAATATTTCGTGACAACGATATCGATCACAATGCCAATGCCTAGCCACATTATAAATTCCAATAACTCACTGTCGCACTAAAATCGGGTCACATATGTATGTTTTAGTATAAAATCACAGTTTTGATACAAAAGTTTTATCTACCATCTTCTTTTGTGGAATAAAGCTATTGCAAAACATTACTCTTCTGTCTTCTACATATAGAATCAACCTTTAAAACTTCCTTCCATCCTTACCTACGATGCATACAGAATAATCGGGAGCTATTCTCCACCTGTTTAAGAAGCACAGTTGAATGGATGATGCATTGAAACCATACACACACATACACACTATACGCTATTGGTTTCAATACACTATTGGTTTCAATACCGTTCAAAGGGAAAAGGATGTCTAGTGCAGCGATTTAAAAGCGTAGCGATTTATACTCTCTCAGACTCAACTGTTTGATTTAGAAAAGGTCTACACAAGGAGAATTCTCTGAGTACTCTTTTCATGTATCACAAATATTTCTATACAAGAAAATAAATAAAGAATGTTTGTTATGCTCTTCGATTGTACGAGTTTACGGTCTACTCTTTTAATAGGTTCCCGCAATAAAACATAAAGTATCAATCTATACTAATATATAAAGAGGAAAAATTTGATTTTTTGTTTGCATTGAATAGGCTCCGAAAGTACTGAACCGATTTGAAAAATTCTTACTCGTTTTTGATGTGCTCAGAGAACTCTCATATACGAAGAAGTCATTATCTATACTAATATTATAAAGAGGAAAGATTTGATTGTTTGTTTGCATTGCATAGGCTCCGAAACTACTGAACCGATTTGAAAAATTCTTTCACTGTTGGGAAGCTATACTATCCCAGGGTGACATAGGCTATATTTTCAAAAATAAAACCCCAATAATGTAACCCTAGGTGTAAAAAAATAAGAAAACCGAAGCAAAGCGAGGGCGGTTACTCGTTCATTTATAAAAGTAAAAATAGATTTCAAAAAGTCCAATGATACCTGAAAAACTAAATTTTAAATTGTGAGTGTGTATATTTTTTTTCAATAATTTTATTCGTTCAAAATCAAAATCATAAGCTCAGTTATTTTATTGCTCAGTTGAAATATAAAGGCTAAGTGCAATATAATTAAATTAGAACTTTACAAAGAAACTAATTATTTAGTTTATAATTTCGATCGAGATTATTACTCGGCGCTTCATGGCTTGATTCCAACGGGAAATCACCAATAACGATAATTTAGTTCACTCCTCAAACTAAATTATATCAAGTCTACTCTACTTATCTTTATATTTATGTATTCTTTACTAAAATATTTTACTAACGTATTATTAACAAACACTTCAAGCACTAAAATGAAATGTATGAAGAAAAGATTTTCGGCAATTATTGTTTCGATTTTAAAAGACTTTCTCTAAATAAAGTATTAGTATATTATACATTATTCAATCAATATTAAGTATTTACTTCACTTTGTTTAATATGTCTCGCACAGACGTAAAAAAAAGACGGACGTAATCCCAAGAATAAATTCAGTGAAGCAGCCATAGTAATACCAACTCTGTATTCGTACAAGTACAGACAGACACCCACACATTGACACCATACTGCTATGACATTAACACCATCGCGAATCAAAAATTACCAAATTACGCATACATGGTAAGCGAGCTGTCATTGCTATGCTTCACTCTCGATTAGACAAGGTTACGTCCGTTCTTTTTTTACGTCCGTGACGTCTCGTTAATTACAAATGCAATTTCTAAGGCTGATGTGGCTGAGATCATAACTATAGGGAACGCGCGGCATAATCCATTAAGCCGTGCTATAAATAGAGCATAGTACGATAAATCATCCTAAGCAAATAGTTACTTGGAACATTGGGATTCATCTGTATGCTGTAATCAGAATAAGGAAATGATGGAAAATTCTAGAATATTGTTAAAAATTCATGGCATTTATAAACTTGTGGCAGTGTTCACGTTGTAACCTGATAAACTAGTAAATTGAACAGTGTTCAGGGCTTCTGAATTTAAATTCTGCACACGCCTCTATTTATTTTTATTAAATAACTAGCTGCCCGGACAGACTTCGTTCACTCAAGGTTTTTTATTAAAACCTTCCATCTATCCTATCTTTCAAGTTGGATCTAATTGCGCACGGTGTGCAAATTAGATTAAAATCGGTTAATTAGTTTAGAAGTCCATCGCGGACAAACAACGTGACACCTAAGTTACTCGTATACATAATATATTATTATTAAGATAATTACATAAAACCTGATTTGTAGCTATACAACGTGTTTTCACTAGCAGAAACTAGATTTTACTATGTGCTTTTGTAAGAACTAGAATTTAATGTTTTAGTGTTGTATCTGTTTGTCTTATCTGAATGACGCCACAATTGCATCTACGAGTACAATGGATAGCAGAATTAAAGCTAGTATAGATCAAGTAGTTGAACAGTTTTTGTCACTAGACTTAACCTTACCAACTCTTTGTGTACCTACCCATTTAGTGCGCGAATTTTCCTTAGCCCAACCCTTTAAATTTAAAGCATGTATTGGAAATGGATTGCTTTTTATACCTACTGCATGGGAAAAACAGCATTTACGTAATAATAGGTTGTGCTGGTTGTGAATTATGCATGATGTTTGCGGCTTCTATAATGTAAGGGGAATTGACTGCAGTTGCATCCCCTTGGGCTTCTGTTTAATAAGCTTGTGAGAGATTTGGCGAGGCCCTATTGGAAATCATGTGCTTACGCTTATGCTTAGGATATTGCTGTTCAATACCTATTTTTAAACATTACTAATAGAATCGGACCTATGATAACTGGTATTTCTTTAATATTCATCATCCAAGAAATTGTAGAGGCAACAAAAATATTAATAGTTTTTGTTTCAAAAATTCTTGAAACAACCGAATTAGTTAAAAATGTTGACACCTGATAAATCGTTAATAAAATATTCTTAGTTTAGGTAAGTGCTGTCCTAGCCCTAATCGCTTCTCTCAGGTGTTTAGTCTAGCACGCTACAAACTATGGTTTTTCGACCAATAGTTTGCATAGTTCTCACGAGTGCTATTTCTTCGAAAATTGAACCTTCATTGGAACAAGACACTACCTTTGCCACGGCAAGATGTCACAATTTAAACTACCTTTAAATATATTTTTTAGCAACAAGCGCTTCCAATTTGCTCCACAAGACATCTTTTTTAATCCGGCCAGAAAACGCCTACGGCTTCCCCTCGTTTAAATTAAAGCTGGAATTGCATCCAGAAATGATTTTCATGAATTGCAGTCTGACAAAGAGCTTAAATTTGCAAACCTAGATACGATTATGATGAAAAGAAATAATAAAAACTGCAAATGGTTTAAAATTAAACGTTGAATTTGTTCACGGATTCGTCTGATTGAACTAAAGGTTAAAGGTATGTCAAAAAATCAGTGTGTTTTCTGAAACCTGATACATAATAATGGTAGGAAATTGAAATAAACGAACAGTGAACGATAATGGACGACCTGTGTGGCGCGATGGTTACCATGCCGGATCGCCGCGCCATGGGTCTTGGGTTCGATTCCCAACGAGGCAGAAATTTGAATGATGAGTTTGAATTTCTGTTCTCGGTCTGGTTGTGAGTGTTCTTGTCTCTGTGTGTTGTCCATGGCACCCACGACACAGGGAATCCTAGTATGGGGCTATGAGTGTAAAGCGTTATTAATTAATTATTAAATAATTAATAAGTGAATGAATTTATTTATGTGAGTAGGTAGGTAGGTAACTGGATTGGAATTTGACTTAACTTCTTATAAGATTTCCGTATATACATGACTGTACCTAACTGAACTCATAGGAACATGTATACAATGAAGAAGTTTCATGATGTTGAACATATTGTTACGTCCTACTAGTGGGTGGGTTCGTAAAGGATACCACTGATGTTGCCGAAGAGCACTTTATTTCACTCACAAGGTGGTACAATACTACTACACACTAACATTAACACTAACAACCGCGTAAGAGTCACTCACTCGTTCACGAACGCGAAACACCCTCTTACTATCTCGCCCTGATCACGTATTGACCCGCTGGAGTCCCAAACCTGACTCCCTTATCGCTCGTATCGCTGTTATCGCTTCGATCGTTCCGAACTGGTATCCCGAACTGGAATCCCCCACGACGACCAATTCGCGTCCTTTTATAGGTGGCCGAACTTAACTCGCGGGCCTTCGAGAAGGTTCCGCGCTAATCCAGATAATTAAACAAAACACAGTCATAAAAGTTAGCATCAAGGTCAAGACACAAAGGAACGAAGGTCATTCGCCCGGAACACAATAGTGCAATAAAACGATTAAAGACGTCTTCGACAATTTAGGGTTCCATTTTTCCGTACGGGGTTCCGTGGTTCGTAACACTGCCCCCTCCTTAATCATGCTCGTCCCGAGCATCATTTGACCCGTGATACGGAACCAACCGATCGACGCGAACAATCTTCGGCCTTCCTTCTTCTCCTTGCCTGTCCTGTGTCGCGCTCGATTTAATCTTCGGCAGCCCGGCCTCTTTACGCGGACCAGAACGGTCCCCACATGGTTCTACACATTCGCGCCTCCGCGACGATCAGCTTGGCTGACTCCGTGAACCACTGTATCGCCTCCATCCACAGCGCGCTGGCCCTATCATAGGTCCCTCCAAAGGCCTCAAAGAACGGGACCCTCTCGATCCTGAAGGACACGCCGTGGAACAACAGCTGGCGCGCTGTATACATCCCCCGCAGCTTCATGTCCATCGCCACGATCACCATTGCGCCTACGCCTCTCTTTTTCACAGCACTATTAAAATCCATAAACGTGGGGAAGGGCATGCCCTCCCCGCACCACTGCAACAGCTGCTTGAAGCGCGTGCGGTACCTGATGTCGGCCTGCATCTTCCCGATCAGCGCCGAGTATGCGCTACACACCATGCCCCTCTTCACGATGCCGTTCACCGCCGACAAGTTCTTCACGTACTCAAACTTATTCGAGGGATGGTCCTCAACCTTCCCGGCGCCGGTAACGCGCAGGTCCCGCTCGGCGTCGTACTTGAGATCGTTGAAACCAGACGCCCAGATGGCGCGCCTGCGACCCTTCAGGTAGTTCTCGAGGATGATGCCCGCTGTCGCGCGGCCCTTGCCCACGTCGGCACCGTCGCTGATGAGAAACCCAGGCCTTGACCCATCAGATAGCAGGTGTTCGTGCATCTGCGACGCGCACACCACGGCCTTCAGCTGCAGCGCGGACGGCAGCCCGGCGCGGATGGTGTCGTCGGGCAGGCTCAGCTCGGCCGGCTCCACCAATGGTAGCGACGCTGCTACCACGACCGGATCCGAGTGCCCGTGGCCCAGTCCCAGCTCCGTCGGTACGCAATCCGAACATGTCTCGGCCACGCCCATCTTCCTGTCATCGACATCTTCCCTAGTACACTGACTGTCCTCCTTACTTCCGAGACCGTCCTCTTCGCTCTCAGGCCTCTCCTCCTTACTCTCCTCAACCGCCGCCATAGCCGCGCGGTCGGCCGCTGACCGCGGTGGCATCCCCCCGGCCGCGCCACCATCGCTTCCTTCCTCGCTCACGCGCCGCGACGCCTGCGACACGCCTGTGATCTTCGCCACTCCGACGTCCAAGGCCCCCAATATGTCGTCCTTCAGGGACCGGCGCAGGTTGTTCTCCAGGGACTGGACGGCTGCACGCCACTCCTCCCTGGCTGCCCGCTGCTCCTCCCAGGCTGCCCGCTGCTCCTCCCTGGCTGCCCGCTGCTCCTCCCTGGCTGCCCGCTGCTCCTCCCTCAGTGACTGGATAGCCCCCAGCAGAACCGACAGGTCCAGTCCTCCTGGAGCAGTCACAGTAGCAGAAGCAGGGGCAGGAACTGTCGCGGTCACCACTCGTGCGGCTGCCGTGGTCTCCGAACCCGCAGCCGTGGTGGTCATCACCTCCGCCGTCGTCGTGGTCGTCGTTCCCGCAGTCGTCATATCCGCCGCCTGGCGTCGCGTACGTACACCTTCTTCAGCCTCCCTCGGGGTCAGTGGCATCCCCATTTCTGACACCAATTGTTACGTCCTACTAGTGGGTGGGTTCGTAAAGGATACCACTGATGTTGCCGAAGAGCACTTTATTTCACTCACAAGGTGGTACAATACTACTACACACTAACATTAACACTAACAACCGCGTAAGAGTCACTCACTCGTTCACGAACGCGAAACACCCTCTTACTATCTCGCCCTGATCACGTATTGACCCGCTGGAGTCCCAAACCTGACTCCCTTATCGCTCGTATCGCTGTTATCGCTTCGATCGTTCCGAACTGGTATCCCGAACTGGAATCCCCCACGACGACCAATTCGCGTCCTTTTATAGGTGGCCGAACTTAACTCGCGGGCCTTCGAGAAGGTTCCGCGCTAATCCAGATAATTAAACAAAACACAGTCATAAAAGTTAGCATCAAGGTCAAGACACAAAGGAACGAAGGTCATTCGCCCGGAACACAATAGTGCAATAAAACGATTAAAGACGTCTTCGACAATTTAGGGTTCCATTTTTCCGTACGGGGTTCCGTGGTTCGTAACAATATTATTATATTTACGATAATATTAAAAAAGAAATGATAATATTCCTAGAATTTGGTATAATATCTGTATACATTACTAATTAATGTATATTGTAAAAATCAAATGCAAAGCAGTTGTTCTTAAAAGGTACTAGCCGCATCGGAAAGGTGTGTCTTTACCAATGTTATTCTCGAAAGCGTAGCTTCAATATATTATACATACAACTTTTTCATTTCTAAAGATATTTTGATAATTCTTTCACATTAACGTATGTTTCTGTTTTACTTAATTTTTATAATAATAAATAAATAAATAATAATGAATTTCTTTATAAGGTTTCATATGGCTTACCGAATGCACTTAGCTTTATGACAAAAAATAAATTTATTGACGTGGATTCTAAAGAATATACGAAACTCACTCTGGATTTTACATGGCCCTAAACCGAAATGGAGCATAAAACGAGCACCAAACATATTCAGAAATCAAATCCTTTCGCCTAACAAAACTCATGCCTATTTCGAAGCCAGTTGGGTTAGGCGAAATTTGCCGCGGAATGTTTTAACCGCCAATGTTAGAATATTGTAGATTACAAAACGCATAGACCGTGTTTGGTATTCTTATTAATCTATACTTACTACTTATAATAAAACCAAGGGGCAAATTTTCTGTACATTGAATATTTAAAAAAAAATCGATTAGGGGGCACTTCAATAACGTGTTAGAGCACAAAATATTTTTTTTAGAATTATTGTCTGTCTGTCTGTCTGTCTGTTTGTCTGTCCGGGCATCACATGAAAACACTTGAACGGATTTCGATGAAAATTGGTAAAGTTGTTATTAATACTCCGGGTCATATTTTAGGATACTTTTTATCCCGGAAAATTAAAAGGTTTCCCCGGGAAACGGGATGAAATTTGGTATGGAATATTTTTAAAACATCAACCGATTTGCTTCAAATTTGCAAAAAATGTTCTTTGATTAAGTTGATGGAATACATATTTTTCAGTTTTTCAAAATTTTGCAAATAAAAGGAAAAAAATAAAAATTAATGTCAATATTGCTTATTTTTCAAAACCCGCTCCTGGAGGAGTCTTTTGCGATTTTATCGTGGATTTCAGTATATAAATTACTAAATATAAGTACTTCAATATAAATTCACCGTTTAAAAAAAAATCTGCAAGAGTTACAAATAAGGTAAAACATAATTTCCGTATGCGAAGCTGCGGGCAACAGCTAGTTATATTTAAAAATTAACATGATTTGCAAGCGTATCGAATATCGACATTCTACAGGTGGTAAAATTACTTCACTATTACTTTGGGGCCATCCATAAATTACGTCACACTAATTTCATATCTTTGACCCCTCCCTCCCTCCTTGTCATAGCTGGTGGTCACATTTGTGAGACCTCCCCCCCCTAGTGTGACGTAACATAATATGAAATTTGACACCTAAAGTATACCATAAAGTACACCATAAGTTTTATTTCCATTAATTGTTTTTTTAATATTTACCTATACACACCAATTATTCGATTTTGAAATGTGACGTCACAAAATTTAGGATCCCCTCCCACCCCTTGTCACACAATGTAACACTTAATCGACCCCCCCCCCTCCTCCCTAACGTGTGACGTAATTTATGGATGGCCCCTAAGTGAAATTAGAAAACAACAAATATCGTGGCTGTGAGATTCCATTGTTTGAATTATCAAAAAAAATAAAGATAAATCGAATACTGCAATATGGGTATTAAATTAAAGAGGTCATCTTATGGATTTCAAAAACGTAGATATCATGTTTTTTTTTTGCACTCGGGTCTTTTTAGTTTATTTATCTATATCGATCAATATCGGACCCAAACTATTATACTAATGCTAGTAGATTCTTCACCGGGGAACCCTAACTTCTGTTTTCGAAGTTCAAAGACAAAAGATCGTTGAAACTGTAGGTACACAATAGGTATCATGTTACACTGTTCAATCATAATGCTTTAAGCGACATGATTTTATACTTTGTTAGCAAATCAAACAATATTCAGGTTCAAGAAAAAAAAGATAATACAATTTTGCTTGGATTATAAATTTTTGTCCCTTGTACTGAAAGGATTTTTCTCGTAGTCATTTCGTAATTTTTTTTATATTTATTAGCTGTTATCCTTGATTAAAATAGAAATAAAAAAATGGTAGAAAAAATAATAAAAAACACCTGATTTATTTGTTGCGTATTTACTTACATACTGAGTTTGATTACAATGTTAAACTACTTTCTGCGACCTTTTTAATCAAGTCTTTTAGCCGTCATGATCGGTCAGTAATTGATTTGTTATACCAAAGTAATGTAATAAAATATTCAATTATTATGCATCGCTATGATAGGTAAGCATACATACCTAAATGTATCATAGATCTTAGAACGCTTACCTAATAAAAAATCTATCATAAAATTAATGAGGATACAAGAAAATAAGAAACAAAAGATAATCGAGATAGAAGATGATGAAAAAGTCGTAAAAATAATGGACTGTGGAAAGTATTTCTTAATTATTTTGCTTGAGGGTGCAAAAATTATACTTTAATGAGGTAACAGGCATTATCGTTATAAATTATATCCGTAGGGGAACCCGCCCAAATAAAAAAAAATCGGGCAAGTGCGTGTCAGGCCACACGCAATGTAGGGTTCCGAAGTAGGAAGTTTATCGACTATTACTCATAATTATGCTAACATAGCCGTGATAGTTTTTCTTGTCAATTCATCATATTACCTATTTTTGAGAATTTTTTCACTCTCCAACTCCAACCGTTTAGCTGGCGAGGGGGGGGGGGGCGTGACTCTAACCAAAATTAGCACTTTAAAGCCAAATGTTTCGCAAACGGACCCCTAATTCCAAAAACGGTCTTAAAAGGCTCATAATATTTTTGGAATACCTTTTCAACGATACCCCACACTATAGGGTACGCAACGAATGAAAAATTCATCCTCACGTTACCCGTAGGAAACCTACCCTGAAGCTTTCTAGCACTAAGGGTCTCGCCGCTTTGCTTTGGACGGACAGACAGACGGACATGACGAGACTATAAGGGTTCCGATTTTACTTCGGAACCCTAAAAATAGTAATAAAAACCGTCTTCGGTATCCACAGCAGCCAGTTATAAAAATTAAATATTTCTGTGTTGTGAAATAATTTTCTAATTTATACAACTAGCTGTGCTCTGCGGGTTATATTTTGTTTATGTAAGAAAGAAAACAAACAGATGAACCACCTGATGGCAAGTGAAAAAAAGAAAGAAACAAAGTACTGGCCTTCAAGTCAGAACTGCCTTTTGGCGGCTTTCTAAGTAGAAGGGTGGCAGTTAAACGCGTATGAGTGATTTCACAAAATGAAATCAAATACATACCTATATCTAAACTCATCCCAGGGGAACATATAATCGGGATAAAATCTATCCTATTTCCTTGTCTTGGACATGGACCAACTGTGTGTCAATTTTCATTTTAATCTATAAAACGAATAAAATTAATGCTTAACGCGTGATGAAAATACAGACATCAAAACAACTTCATTAACTTTAACAAAAAAAGCTCATTAGCAGAATTTAATAACGCATAGATAAATAAATACAATGCGATCTAAAACTTACAAAAGTTTTGCTTTCGAACAAAGGGTCTTTATGTTCCAGCGAGTTTTTGGACCGCTGAGGAATTTCAGAGATAGGATATTCAAAGCGTTTAGGAAATTGCATTTCAACGAAAGGCTTTACCACAAGCTTTTACTACTATACTTGTATGAAAGCAATGTTATGAAATAGACGGCTAGAATAACGTTTCCATCTACCAGTTTTCGTTACCGTTTGTTATTTACAGATTGACGTAGATAGATTAAACTGTTACTTATTTTTTAGCAATAAAGCCGAAATGATTTGTTAGATTTTTCGGAGTTTTTTGGTTTGTCTATGCGGTTTGTATTGGCTAATATAGTAAGTTTAAATAAGTAAATAAATAAATAACGCTTCACACTCATAGCCCCGCCCCACACTCGGATTCCCTGTGTCGTGGGTGCCATGGACAACACACTAGACAAGGACATTCACACCCAGACCGAGAACAGAAATTCAAACTCATCATTCAAATTTTCGCCTCACTGGGAATCGAACCCAGGACCCTTGCTGCGGTGATCCGGCATGGGTCGTCAAATATTAGTATTTAGTAATTTTTTTATATATTTCAATTGGTTAACAAATTCCATTTAAAGAATCGTGTCTAAACATTTTTAGAGTGCAAGGGTTCACGAAGCGAGGACCGTGGTACTATTGTATGTTAGGTACTCTAGAGCCCTCTTTATTTGCACGTTGGTTTAGATTTAAGAATTTGACTCTATCATGGAATTCGCGGATTACTGGGATTCAAAGGATTCGCTGTTAGTATTACTCTCATAACGGAATTCTTAATGCAACCGGAAATAATGGAGAAGTGTCGATTGTCACTATCTTATTAACTGTCCCTGTATTAGTAAAAGTGTTACCCGAAAAAGAAAAAACTTACTTCCACTTAAGAGAGAAGGGAAGTATAAGAAAGTGTTAATGGAAACATTGTACCATAAACTAAGTATAATATAAATAAGCTTTACTTCTTGGCTTAATTACATAATCGATAATGCTTGTTGCAACTAGGTATAATAGGGAAGAAGTCTTTTTGTAACGAAGTATGTTACAAAAAGACAAAATTTTCCATTGTATTTTCTCCCACTTAAAAGATCTAATTATCTCCTTCGATATTCAAACTTCATTATTTAAAACTGTATCTCTATATCTTAGTAAAAGGTTTGACTTCTTCTTACTTTTATGAAATAATAATAAATTAGCTGTTACCCGCGACTTCGTCCGCGTGGTATTTAACAACTATTTATAAAACTATTTTTTTTAATAAAAGTAGCCTAAGTTACTCCTTGTTACATCAGCTATCTGCCAGTGAAACCCGTCAAAATCGGTCCAGCCATTTCAGAGATTAGCCGAAACAAACAGACAGACAGACAGACAAAAATTGTAAAAAAATGTTGTTTTGGTATATGTACCGTGCATACATCCAAATGGACTTAGTAAAAAGCGGTTATTTTAATATTATAAACAGACACTCCAATCTTATTTATTTGTATAGATGTATAGATTAATTCAACAAAATATGCAGGTTCATAAAACTACTAAAATCACATTAGAGCTTATTTCTTCTATGCTTATGAAGCTTAATTGGATGACAATGTTAATATTTTAAGTTTCAAATATCTGAAACACAACACCGCGCTAAGTAACTAGCTAACTTTTACATTTACGAAATTCTGGTCTGCAAAGTTTTGGAGTTAATTTATCTATAAGCTATGACGTGGATGTCTTCAAGAAAAGAGTGAATAGGCTTTTACTAAGTTAACGTGCTCACCACCTTGGACCACATCTCCACTTACCATCAGGTGGGATTGTGTAACTTATTTGTGTGAAAAAAAAAAACTATTTTTAACACACACAAGCTCACAAGATGTGAAGAACATATCGACGCTAGAAAGCAAACACGTAGTAACCCGAAAATCTTTACGTTCATAAGTTCTCTACTAAATAGAGAAGTTATGAATTTTTTTCGCGAGATCAAAAAGTTTTTCGGCTCCGATGAACAATTTGATATTTGCGGGTGTCTGCTTTCTAACGTCCTACTGCACACAATGTGTAAATATTCGACGCTTGAAAGACAAAAACTACCAAGCGACATGTTGACAACTTTACACTAGAGCATTTAAAAGTTTTTAATTTTAGAAAAAAATCGTAAAAAATCGCCTATTAGTCATACCTACTTAATTCCCATGAATTTGATTAAATGCTTAATAAAGCGATTTTTACGATTTTTTTCTAAAATTAAAAACTTTAAAATACTCTAGTCTAAAGTTGTCAACATGTCGCTTGATAATTTTTGCCTTTCAAGCGTCGTATGTAAAGGTTAAACATTACAATTTTATATTGCGTATGTTATAGTCACTTTATTAAGGTACGCTTTATTAAAGTATTAAAACTTTATTAATAGGACAACTTACACCAAATCTCCAAGCAGTTTACTGTGTTATAATTATCAGTGCTGTCCTCTTTGTAATTTGGAAATATTTGATACGAATTAATATATTACAACAATATTAATTTATGTTCAATTCGAAGTGTGTTAATAATAGGCATAATTATTTTATCAATCAAATGATAGTCCTAAGTGATAATTCTTACCTATTCACTTGTAATGAATGCGTTTTAGCATTAGGAGTATGGTATTCATTTCACCTATAAATGAGTGTTCAACTTCAGTTCTCTGAAGTACCCTATCACTGAAAACAAAACATTTGTGATAATGCATAGATAGATATAAATATCACAAAAAGTGTCTATTCACGCGTGTGACAATGACACGATAGGGTTGTTGGGAATTTTTACACTATTTCGATTGTCACAACCACAAAAACTTTAACACAATACACAATGCGATAACGGCAGAATTCATTCCTGAAATTCCCCCAGCTAAACACACAGACAGTCGTCCATGGATATTAGCAACACCAAAGGTACCAAATGAGAGAAGGAAAATATCCGAAAACCGTAAAGGAGTTGTATCGCAAAAAAAATTGTTTACTTATTTGCAGTTAGTAGTTGGTACATTGACCTTTGTCGATCGAAATATGGGAATGACAGTTTTCCAACGGCAAAGTTAAGTTTTTTATATTTTTTCGTAAGAGCAATTTTGTCGCCCGTTTGATATCTACATTCGTCTACATCTACATTTCCACACTAATGTTATAAAGACGAAAGATCTGTATTTATCATAGGTATTTTTATATGTTTTTAACGAATAAACTCAAGAACTAGACTACTAGATCGATTTAAAATACAATATTATTTCACCAATAGAAAGCTATAGCTGCTGAGTAACATTTAAGATATATTTGATTGTTAGATATTAATCATGTTTTTTACATCATCACAAATAAAAATGTTTCGTGACAGAATAATCCTATACCCCCCTTTTATACAGAAGTTTCACTATTTAACCTATTCTAGCACTAGTAATTAAGACACTGACGTCCGTGCATCCCTAACTGGACTCACTGAAAATCAGCGCCGTAACTACACCAATACGGCATTATGCTGAGTGAGCTTCATTTTCTGGGCCACTGGACACATGCGAAAGTCACGGACCACTGTAAATAGTCATAAATATTTTTTGTTAAATCTATGTTCGTGTGTGTGCCTAATGGCCAGAGAAATAAACGTTTTTCTTTCTTTCTTTCTCTTTCTTTACATATAATATTAGTATTAACACACGTAGGCAAAGAAAGGAGAGATTACACACACGGAGTTGAGTTTCTCTTCTTAAATTCCTTACGCGCTGTCCTGCGTGGGCGAATCAACGCGAACGCGAAGCGAAGCGGTGCGAAGCGAAAATAACAAACAGTCGAGATGTATTGAAGTGTCCTACGTGACCAAAAGCACGTACAGGGCGTTGCGCTGCGGCGCGGTTTGAAGCGAACGCGATCAGTTGGTTTGATTTTTCGCGCGAACTTCAGCGGCGCGGCGTATGTCAGTGGCGGTGAAGTGACAATTCGCGCGCACGTAGGACAGACTCGCCGCTTCGCTCCGCTTCGCACGGAATTCGCATTGGACCACTTCGCGATCGCGTTCGCGTTGATTCGCCCACGCAGGACAGCGCGTTAGTATAGTAGGTGAGTTTCCAAAATGTATCGAAAGTCATTCTTTAAACTTTTGAAAAATGTCTCAACCATAAATTCAATTGTAGTTTATATGTTATCACTTTAAAATATTCAATTTTCGTATTGTACTCCGACACAATATCTCCTCTGTCGCCAAATTTATAACTCATGTCAGATAGGTAGATCCCGCTTTTCAGATGAAAGATGTTCAACAACTGTACAATAATTCTTGGAATATAAGAATACACCATGTTTCTTAGAATACAATATTTCAGTTATTTCTGAATTGTTTACTTGTTAGCATGGCTTCTTTTCTTAGCGTCTCTTTACTCTTGCTCTATAATGTCATACATCGCTCATAGCCCGGCAGCTTGTGTCGATTCTAATGCGCTGTCCTGCGTGGGCGAATTAACGCGAACGCGAAGCGAAGCGGTGCGAAGCGAAAATAACAAACAGGCGTTGCGGTGCGGCGCGGTTTGAAGCGAACGCGATCAGTTGGTTTGATATTTTCAAGCGAACTTCTGCGGCGCGGCGTATGTCAGTGGCGGTGAAGTGACAATTCGCGCGCACGTAGGACAGACTCACCGCTTCGCTCCGCGTCGTACTGAATTCGCATTGGACCGCTTCGCGATAACGTTCGCGTTGATTCGCCCACGCAGGACACGGTGTAAGTGATCGATAATATTAAGCAACAGCGGGCGCGGTCGGTAGTTGGATGTGTGACCGCTAGTAGCAAAATGTTCTTGAGGATTTCCGTGCTTCGGAGGACACGTAAAGCCGTCAGTAAAATCACAGTAAGATAACAGTCGTTAAGTCATGTTTGAGTCATGAAAAGTTACCCTTGGGTTGGCCACTAACCAGTCTAGCAATGCGCACTGAAGCAGCGTGGTCGAGTATGCTGTAGGCCTCTTTAAGAGAAGAGAACGGTGCTCATTAGTGGGCCCTTAAATGGGGTGAAGCCAAGCCAAGTCAATGTAATATTATATTAACATAATAGTAAAACTTTTTCTAATCAGCTTAAGTCGATTACGTGCTGACTTACTCGTTTAAGGAACCCTTAACTTTTCATGTTTTAATTGCTATTAACTGCCTCGCTTCGCTTTTGGAAAACTTTGTCATTCGAAAACATATTTAGACCGGATTCTTTGAATGAAATTACTTTTTTTGTGAATTATTTATTTAATACAATTAGAACGGCTTAGCCAAATACACTAATGAATAGTAGTGATATAAATTTCACTCTACTATCAAAATTTTGCTACATTGTATTTAATAAAAATATTGATAAAATTAATTTTAGAAAAAGGTTCTTTTTACATTAATTAATTAATTAACCGATCCTTTTAGCAGAACACCGTTATCTACGACAAAGGCTACCTGTAATGCTTTTGGCTTTATCACTCGCTAAATACAAAACTATATGTGCTACTTCATCTGGTTGGCAGATTCTACCTAATGGGCTTGACTTGATAAGATCATTCAAATATTTTTCCTGTCCTTCCTTATCTTTGGAAAGGGTATCCACATAGTCAGTCATGACAGACACACAATTGACGCGAACCTTCTGATGCCAAATCATTGCCAAATCCAATGCAATGCTTCGTGTAAAATGGTCCAAACCTACTTTTGACGTGCAATATGGAAAGTTGTTCTTCATCACAACTGCGACCGAACCTATACTCGATATGTTGACATTGTTGCCTCCCGTCATAATGAGATAGGGAGCAGCAAAATGAGTGAGACAAACGGCGGCACGCAGATTAATTGCCATAGTGCGATGATATAAATCAATCGCATCTGATGCCAAAATACTAGCAGCCCCGCCAGCATTGTTCACCAATACGTCTAATCTTTCGTATTCATTTATAGTTTCAGCCACTAATCTTTTGCTCTCTTCATCATTATTCCATCATTATTAGTTATATCAGCTAATATCGCCAAAGGCTTTTTTACCATTATCTTCACACTTTTCGCCACATTGTAAAGTTTAATTTGATTGCATCCAACGATCACAACATTTGCACCATGCTTTGAAAACTCTTGAGCAAAAGATGCACCTATTCTTGAACTTACTTCAGTTACTAAAACGACTTTATTTTCGAAATCCATGTTTTCTTCTTTTATTTAATCACTTGATAACGTAGTACACAGCGTAAGCGGTAATTAGAAATAACAATAATTAACACGTTAATCTTATGAACCTTAAAAAAAACATGACACTGCATAATTGCAAAACTCTAATTAATCAACCGTTATTAGATAAAAATACTTGAGAGAGTTAATGAGTCATTGACATGTCTTATCGTAATACAAATTAAAAAAATATTGTATAATTATCTTAATTATGCCTTAGTGCCCGCACTTGAAACTATTTCTACCGATTTAAGTGAAATTAATTGCAACAAAAAAAAAAATAACGATTCAACCCAATTACGAGAAGATACATGAGATATAATCATACAAAAGTATCATATCGAAAGAAAGAAATGAAAGAAAGAAAAGAAAGAAATAAACATTTGTAAGAAAACTCCATAGATGGGTACCATATGTTATATTTATCGCTATACTTTTGTACAATTGCTTGAATCTAAACATGTTATAATATCTCGATTGCTCATTGCCAATTTATTATTTTTGTCAAGTTAGCCATCATTATTTTTTTCATAACCTCCAATTGATCTCTCATATCCAAGCCACTCTTGCCACCTCCCGCCATAGATTATATTTCGTTGTTTTTATACAGATATTTTATTAATGTTGCCAGTTTTTAACGAACCTTACACTCGTCCATCCTGAACAGGTGTATGTCCCCATACACAGATCTAGAGTAAAAATAAGTAACCTTACACTTGGCGAGAGATGACATAGCTAGCTTATAAAATAGCATATTCAATAAAATCTTTACAAAAACAAGAGTAAAAAAAAAATTGACATAAAATTATGATGATAATAATAATTGGCTTTCTTGTCATATTATAAGTCAACTATCGAATTATGCAATTATTGAGTATTAACAAACACGTCAAAAGGTACGTTTGCAAGCTACAAAAATACAATAAGTATCTACAAGAATCATATTTAACAAACACGTCAAAAGGTACATTTGCAAGTTATAAGAATACAATAAGTATCTACAAAAATCATATTTAACAAACACGTCAAAAGGTACATTTGCAAGTTATAAAAATACAATAAGTATGTACAAGAATCATATTTAACAAACACGTCAAAAGGTATATTTGCAAGCTACAAAAATACAATAAGTATCTACAAGAATCATATTTAACAAAATTTCTGTATTTTACGGATTTTGCAAATCCATCAGATTTGCACATCCCATCAAATTCTTGTATCACCTTGAAATTTAAAAATCTTACTCTATAAGACGTGTAGACATCAAATTACTACTTCACAGTAGTCAAACTCTATTTACAATTCTGCAAATCTATGCAACTCTTACAATTTGTCAATTTATGTCGTAGACAAAATAATGGATATTAAAAGTTAATATAAAGCTTTTGAATAAAGATAATAACAGTGTTTAGGTACTATGAAGAATTTATTCCTTACTAATTGTTACTATTTCATCAGAATAAGTTTTACACATATCTGTTCCTACACAACCGAATATCTTTAAATAATGCGCGCACTACAGATTTTATACAGATCTCTAATTACATGGGCCCGAACCCATCTGAGGTTACCCGATAACCACTAAATAAATTTTTGCTATAATTTGTTGCTGTAGTTAATTTGGATGAAATAAACTTTTCTTTCTTTCTTTCTTTAAATAATGGCAAGATCAGTGGGTTAGGTCTATAATCAGATAGGCCCGGGCCCGTCCGACGCAACCTTTTACCCCTCGAGATCAGTGGGTTAGGTCTATAATCAAATGGGCGCGGGCCCATCCGACGCAACCTTTTACCCCTCGCGATCATTGGGTTAAGTCTATAATCACATGGGCGCGGTCCCATATGACGCAACCTTTTACCCCTCGAGACTAGTGGGTTAGGTCTATAATCAAATAGGCGCGGGCCCATCTGACGCAACCTTTTACCCCTCGAGATTAGTGGGTTAGGTCTATAATCAAATGGCCCGGGCTCATCTGACGCAACCTTTTACCCCTCGAGACTAGTGGGTTAGGTCTATAATCAAATGGGCGCGGGCCCATCTGACGCAACCTTTTACCCCTCGAGACTAGTGGGTTAGGTCTATAATCAAATGGCCCGGGCTCATCTGACGCAACCTTTTACCCCTCGAGATTAGTGGGTTAGGTCTATAATCACATGGGCGCGGGCCCATCTGACGCAACCTTTTACCCTTCGAGACTAGTGGGTTAGGTCTATAATCAAATGGCCCGGGCTCATCTGACGCAACCTTTTACCCCTCGGGATCAGTGGGTTAGGTCTATAATCAAATGGGCGCGGGCCCATCCGACTCAACCTTTTACCCCTGAAATTCATATCCCGTGTGAATTCTATTCAATTCAAATAATAATGTTGTATTTTTTGTTTGCTTAACTGTTTATCTATGCGTTTGTTCCGCCAAATCTCAAGAACGACTTTCATTGCGGTTTTCACTAACGTATGTAGTAAGCTCAGGTTAACATTCAATGTTTGTTTTATTTTAATCGGTTCACGAAAAAGTACTGTCGATACATTTATCGAGTCTGGGCTTATCGAAGCGAAACGATGCACTCGTTATATTCGTTATACTCGTTATATTCACTAGTGCAAAATAAATGTTGAGGTCAAACCAAGGTATTTCTTTTTATGAATAGTAACTGGAGGCCCTATCGACCTAACAGCTTTAGGTGGACAGGTGGGCGTGCCTTGAGAGTTCAGCCGGTAAGGCATATTATGAAATGGGGTGATAGTTCCACAACTCGAGAGTAAAGGACGTCCAAAGGGCACCCACTGTGGGGTTCGAACCTCGGCTTAGGGCGTCGCCTATTGGAGGACATCAAAGTTGGAATTAAAGTACACCGGGATTTATACGGATCCGTTCCAACAACCAATTGTATCACATTAATTTCTAAAATTTCAACTGTTATCATCTTTAAACACATATCGTCACAAAAGAACATAAGTTAGTTGTATAAATCAAATCAGATAAACTTCCATTATTGAAACACGCAAGAACACTGATCATAAATAAGTACCTATTGCATCTTATTAAAATAATTACTTCTAGTTGTCCAGTATAAATCAAAGCTAGAAGAAGAGCTGATACATTAGGGATGTTGACTAATTTTGAAGTTCAATTTAATTTTATAGATATAACCTTATGATTCATGAAAAAATATTATAAAAATAATAATTTTCAATTTAAAGACAACAATTGATAAATATAAATAATTTTCAAATCCACCAAAAACGTCACGTGACGTCACTAGCCGATATTCCATACTATCTGTCGACTGTAATTAGTTGCACTTGCATATAAAATACGAACAATGACGTCATAAGCTCAAAATGGCGTTTGAAGTCACGTGACAATGAGTACTAATTTTAACATTTTTAAAATAATCATATTTAATTTATTGTGATTGATTTCGACAAAAGAATAATATTTTAGGTGTTTAAATGTTTCCTTAACACTTTAAACATAAATTTATTATAATTTACTGATAGTGTCAACATCCCTCGATTATACTTCATTATAGTTTTGGTAATGAGTTATAATCACATGGTAGCTATAAAATGATCATACATTAACTCAAATTATATGATATTATGTCCATCATTAAGTTCCAATTTGTCTAATCCAGTTTAAATTACGAATACATTCATACAATATGTTGCCATAAATCACTATTTTACTTATATCAGCTGATAGTGTAGCCATTTAACAATTTGAAAACATAGGGGAACCTACCAGTAACTGTTTGAAATTAAACTCCCGTGGACCTGTCCAATGAGCAGACTGAGCCTCTGATCTAGCCGCACCAGGAGGCTGCAGGCTGCACCGCGTCCACTCCTGGCAAGCTTCATGAACCTCTCCCAGTCACTTGGTCCATCGTCTGCCGCATGTCATCTCGAACTTGGCTCCGACTTCGTCTAGTAACGTGGTCACCACACACTTCAGGATTCCGCGGAGGCGTCGCCGAATGTTGTCGTTGATCATTTCCAACGAGGTGTGTTGTCTAGGACTCACAGACAACAAAACAATAGTTAGAATATATATATTTTTTTTTATACCTACATATCATCCTTTTCATTCATAATGCAGTATCTAATGCAATAGATCTTTTGATTTATGTTCCTTGTTTATTAATTTGTTTCTTTTAACAATAACTCAAGTTTCATTATTTATTAAAATATTTCAGATTGTTCTGTTTCCATTCCATATATCAAATCACTAAGTTACATATGCTGCAACGCTTAATTATTTTCGATTCAACACTAAACTGTTATGTGTGTTGCGGTCACCACTTGCCCGTACTGGGGCCACGGTTACATGACAACCTCCAGTACAGTCCAATCATCATGCAACTTAATCACTCTCGTCATGATCACAAATACTTGATGCAATATTAATCCGTTAAGCCTTGATTCTCTGGTATTCTACATACTCTATCAAGAGCTAACAGTTATAAATGAAATTATTGACAAAACAACTGATATAATATTTATCCAAACAATTGGTGACATCATTTTTGATTATGATGATCTCTCAATTATTGAGCGTCACATATCCTTTTTGATAGATTTATGTTCACAAAATAGGATATTCAAATAAGCTATTTCAGCATTTTACTAATATAAAAATAGACATATATATAGAACATAGCCAATTTTCACTAAATTAATAATAGAAATACGGATACAGATCACCTCTGTTTTTCTGCGTGTACTGCTTTGGATAGAAGTCTGTAGGTGCACCTAGGTGCACGGTCACACATAACTGAATTTCTACTGGTGAGCTCACCAGATGAGGTCTGGTGCTTCACAGCTTATATAAGAATTCTTATCATCATGCCATGTCATGACATCTGGAACACATAAAAATCAAGCGATGTTCCTTGCATCGCAATACGTTAGATATAATTATAAAAATAATGCCTGCACTGTACAGTCAGTAAATAAAAATTTTGGTGAACTAGGTTTAATTTATTAAAGCAACTTCAAAAAGAGTACCATTTTGTATTACATCAAATTTTCATTATTTGTATTAAGATATTATTCTTGAATAATTATAAATTATTCTACATTATTACCAATGCATTTACAATGATAATAACAATATTAAAAGTCACCAACCAAACCATTGATTTCACAAATTTGACACACCATGATTATCATCAATCATTCTAAAGGTAGGTATATGAAAACAAAATATATTTTATAAACAATCAAATAAATAAGCCATGAAAATAGGCTTCATTCTGCATATGGATAATATGATATCTATGGATAATAGGATTCATTTCTGGTTTCTGTGTTATCTTTATCTCCTGTGTAGTTAATCCAACAGAGTTGTGCAGTCAAAATGTCAAGTAAGTTACTTTACCTGTAGTAAATAGTGGACATCGCATGGAATACTTTTTCCAAAGTAGGTATCACAATTTCAGTCAGTATTTCAGCATCTCTATTTGAGTTGTCTATTAAACTTCCAAACTCGGTTTATAACATTCAACTTACCTTTATTAACTTGTATTATACCTTTAGTATTGCTCATCAAAATAAATTAATTTTGCTGATTTTAGTGTTTCACATTAGCTTTTTCAATTTTTGTTTCATTATCTTTGAAGCATCGTGAATATTTTAAAATCAAAAACAGCCATTCAGCCATTTTCATGGTTTCTCATATGCATGAAATATAAATAATTTAACCATTAATAATTTTACATCAACAAATGGGAAACAACAGATACTACAATTAAAAGTATCTATAGGCGAAAGTATTAAAATATGGGGCAATGACTCAGTCTAACCATTTGCAGGATTCAAAGCTTTAATTAACCCATTGATAAATATCCTGCTTATAGCAACATGATCAAGGACAAGTTTCATGATATTGAAAATAATATATTTAACTTAATGTAGGTAATTGGAATGCAGATTGAACCATTGGAAACTAGTAAATCAACGAAAATAAACCATTTGGAAAACCACCAATAACCATCATGGTTAACATCTAAGATATAAAAATGATTCTATGTATTCTCTGACATGATCATTGCACATATTGTTTCCTTAGTCATAAAATAAAAAGTTAATTTGCCTATAATTGATAAAATAATACACTTTGATCGATTTATTTTAGTCTATTCAAACCAAAACCAATGGTGTTCTAATAAAAGCTGCGTGGGACAGTTACTGAAACGTCACGAATTATTCTTGAAAAATAACAGCTATCTTCAATAATAATCATAATGTTCATATTCATAAAATTATGTTTTATAATTTATAATTTCGAAACAATATAGCTGCTGCATTTCGATAATTTTAACATTCTGCCTAGGTGTATCGCTAGTAGGTCAGTAGTTATAATATACTTTTAATAAGTAACACAAATATCAAGTATTTAAACATATTATGTAGTTAATGTGTCTACCAAACTTAATTGTTTAAAATTTTAAAAGTTTTACATTCAAATAATGGAACAGTTAATAATTGTTTTTTTTTTCCTCTATCTATTCCTCCATTGTACCCACATACATAGACATCTGTCGGATATAGTTGTATAAAAGGAGTATATTGTATATTGTACAAAACGAGGTATCTAACAGGAACCAAGATGCCTCAATGAAAAATACTTTAAATAACATATATGAATGGTAAAATAAATAAAAGTGAAAACTTTTTCCCTCTACTACCTATTTATGGAAATAATAAATGAATGTATAAATTTTATTCATAGCCATAATTTATTCTTATTTCTGTTGTGGAAAATTACTTCATGCACTATTATTTTAAATATTTTAATGCTACAAATATAAATAATGTACCCTATTTAAAACAAAATGTGATTAATGTGAATCTTAGTCACTCAAACTTAGACCTATAATTATGTATACACCTTCTAAAATACCAAGACCCTATTTAATGCCATGCTCTTTATTTGCATCCAAATTCTGCAAAACCAACCTGGGTCGAGATTCTCCTATAGTCCGTCTATCTCATCTTTATAACGAGTATACAAATAAAATGCCAGATATAGATATACATTTTGATACCTTTACTAAATTTCAAAAATAATATGTGATGCACCTTCTTAAATTTTGACCAAATTATATTATGTTGTACTTTTCTTGTGATCATATTGACATGCTAATTTATTAATATTCCACTGACATTAACTAATTCAATTTATTGTAATCTGATAATACTAAGTTATATTGATAATACTAAGCATATAGCTTCATGATTATTGTGACATTTTGATTTTTTTGATTTATAAATATTCTAATGTCATTATTTAATTCAATTTATATTATAAGCAAATACCTAAAATAAGCAAATACCTAATTGTATTGTGATGATAATTAAAAATTAATGTAGATTGTGTGTAGTACAACTGTAACACAATGCATGCTGTGATTGCCTATAACTGAAAGAGCAGTTATGTACCTATACATCTGTAATGTGCGTTGATTTCAAGCTTGTTGTACTGTTTCTTGCGTTGGCAATCCAAATAAATTAATAAATTAATAAATACACCTTAGGTACCATGTAACAACTAGCTCCGTAAACTCTGTTAAAACAGACTTCTATCAAACTATATTAATCCATATGAATTATAATATTCCATTTAAACGAAACACTTTTGTGTTTTTGAGATTAGACATTATAATTAGTTAATATTATGTGCCAATTGTTTTTAAAACAATGACATTAAGATGTTGTTTCATCAAATTTTATTTATTACAACTTCATGATTACAACGATACATACTTACGCTTAATTTGCATGTAAAATATATTTCCCTGACGCGGTTTTAATAGAGTATGTAATGTTATCTGTTATCAAATGACAAAGCTATTGATACAATACAATAGGTGTGTAATTCAGATCAGAACCGGTTCAAATTCAAATGTTCAAATCATATTATTATTTATTATTATGAACTCGAACAGCCGAGATGTAGTTCAACAACAATCGGATAGTTTTCTTGTAAACTATTTAAGTACCTAGTCTTATTCTTAAAAGGACACTTTTAAAAACTTACAAGCTCAGATGAAAGAATAAATTACAAGATAATCTTGTAGCCTTCCGTGAATTATAATCGCAGATTTTAATACGTATTATAAGAAATTTGTGAGCGTACCGTGTACATCCCACTTCTGATATGTAAGAAAACTCCATAGATGGGTACCATATGTTATATTTATCGCTATACTTTTGTACAATTGCTTGAATCTAAACATGTTATAATATCTCGATTGCTCATTGCCAATTTATTATTTTTGTCAAGTTAGCCATCATTATTTTTTTCATAACCTCCAATTGATCTCTCATATCCAAGCCACTCTTGCCACCTCCCGCCATAGATTATATTTCGTTGTTTTTATACAGATATTTTATTAATGTTGCCAGTTTTTAACGAACCTTACACATTTATTCCGACATAGGAATTGCAACAATGTTTAAAATCGGTGCTATATTTATTAGTTCTACAACAATTATTAATTGCGTTCGGAGTTGCAGCTACCAACATGCTGGAAAAGGATCAAACTCAGAATATGGCGCAGCAAGTAGCAGGTATAATTATAATATACATATATGGGTACATACTTTCTACGTCCTCTGATTTTTCAGTGCGCCCGTTACACCGTGTCCTGCGTGGGCGAATCAACGCGAACGCGATCGCGAAGCGGTCCAATGCGAATTCAGTGCGACGTGGAGCGAAGCGGCGAGTCTGTCCTACGTGCACGCGAATTGTCACTTCATCGCCACTGACATACGCCGCGCCGCTGAAGTTCGCGCGAAAAATCAAACCAACTGATCGCGTTCGCTTCAAACCGCGCCGCAGCGCAACGCCCTCTACGTGCTTTTTCGGTCACGTAGGACACTTCAATACATCTCGACTGTTTGTTATTTTCGCTTCGCACCGCTTCGCTTCGCGTTCGCGTTGATTCGCCCACGCAGGACAGCGCGACTTGCGTGTAGATCAGCGACCGGCCCAGCACGTACATTTCTAGTGACTAATCTGACTGCAATTTCGAATGCAATTACGACAATACTTAATAATAATACCTAGCTTGTTATTAATGAAATGAGACAACAAAATAGAACATAAAATTGTGATAAAATTCAATTATAACTATATTAGCGGATATCATACTAATAACAGTAATAACAGACAAAGTTACAGAAATATGTAAAGTAAAATGGAGATTACTTTCTAATATTGGCGAGACATCAGTGTGAGGGTATTAGAAAGAGAGAATTTGCTACATCGGCCGGGAAGACGACAAAAATCTCAACTCGAGCTGTATTTGATGGGGTAGGCGTATAATAATAACGGTCGCAACTGAAGCCGAAAGCGATATTAAGGGGCGAATCCTTAAAAAGAAAAAGTTATGTTATAATAATATAACGACGTAAAAACTTAGGGATTTAATCGGATTTATTTACATACCGAGCGGGCCCGCGACTTTGTAGGCGGAAATGTTATTTTTATACTCAAACAAAGTTTTACCCTAATTTTAGGTCACTTAGGCGATGGATAAAAAAAAACTTAGTACGTATCCACTCTGTACAAAGAACCTCTACAAAGTGTCATACACCTAGATATGAGTTTAGCCTAAGCGCGAACTATTATAGTCTACCTACTGTTTTTCGCCGCTTTCCGTAACTGTACGGCAATGATGTTCGATAATTATTGACAAGCAAACATCACAGATTACGATTATCCCCTATACCTAACGCTTCCCGCCCACGTCCGATAATCGGTGACCGATTTTTGTAGGAAAAAAATAGAACGTACTGATAGCAATAGTGCAACGCACACGTCCTACAAAAAGTCGGTCAGAAATAATCCTGTCCTACAAAAAGTCTGACGTGGGCGGGGGAAGCGTAACTGTGGCAAACATAGACAAAAAATACTTCATGAATGTTTGGTTATCTTGTCAATACTGAAGCGACATGTCTAATCGCATTGTTTTATTAATGAGTTACAACAACTTGCCGCAGCGCGGCGGTGGAAATCTTAGCGTGGGCCTGAGCTTCTGTGCGCCGTCTGTCAGTTAGTAACAGTTACTACAGTACTTTTACTGCTTTTAAAGTTAACGTACCTACTCGTATTTTTCACATACATCGAGTACACTACACACTACACTTACACTACTTACCTATACAAATAAATAAATTGGAGTGTCTGTTTGTAATATTAAAATGACCGCTTTTTAGGGTTCCGTAGCCAAATGGCAAAAAACGGAACCCTTATGGATACGTCATGTCTGTCTGTCTGTCTGTCTGTCTGTCTGTCTGTCCGTCCGTATGTCACAGCCACTTTTTTCCGAAACTATAAGAGCTATATTGTTGAAACTTGGTACGTATATGTATTCTGTGAACCGCATTAAGATTTTCACACAAAAATAGAAAAAAAAAACAAAATGATATGGAGGTTTCTAATATCATTTTTTTCTAAACTGAATAGTTTGCGCGAGAGACACTTCCAAAGTGGTAAAATGTGTGTCCCCCCCCTGTAACTTCTAAAATAAGAAAATGATAAAACTAAAAAAAATATATGATGTACATTACCATGCAAACTTCCAACGAAACTTGATTTGAATGAGATCTAGTAAGTAGTTTTTTTTAATACGTCATAAATCGTAAACCGCAAAAAACATTGATCAAAGTTACAACGAACTACAAGAAATTTTATATTATGTTACTTGCTGCTACGGAACCCTTCATGAGCGAGTCCAGCTCGCACTTGGCCGCTTTTTACTAAGTGCATTTGGTTACATATACCAAAACAACATTTTTTACAATTTGTCTGTCTGTCTGTCTTTTTGTTCCGGCTAATCTCTGAAATTGCTGGACCGATTTTAACAGGACTTTCACTGGCAGATAGCTGGTGTAGCAAGGAGTAACTTAGGCTACTTTTATTAAAAAAAAATAAGTTTATTAGGCGATACGAAGTTCACCGGGTTTATATTTTTGTAAAATTCGGAATAAATTTACAATAATCCTGTCATAATTTCAACTCAAATTTTATTGTAACTATAAAGTACCTACTCCATATTGTTTGTAAGTTATGAGAAATTTCGCAATAAAAGTAATCGACTGGTATCTTCGGATATTACCGTAGATTCAACGAAAAAATTTTCACAAAACAATCGTATAATTAAATGTGCTTATCCAACCATTCTTATCCATTTTCTGCTTGAAACACAAGATTTTATCACTTTGATTAAATGTTATAGGGATAAAGAAAATAAACCGATCACGCTCGGGTGGACTGAAGAAAAATAAATTAAATAGGGTGTTTTAAGTGTGCAAGTAAAGTTAATTGAATACATACTTTAATAAATATGTATCGTTTACGATAATATGTGAAACCTTTGCTTTTGCTTTTCAACATGTCATAAGAATTTTAACTTTTGATAGAGCAATAAATGTTTTCACTATTCTATGGGTAGGTACTTTTTATAATAGGTCTCGGCGCTTTGCTTCGGACAGACAGACAGACATGACGAAACTATAAGGGTTCCGATTTTACTTCGGAACCCTAAAAATATAGATACGTTTTGAGCTTACAAATCAACCAAAAATCTGTTCTTGTTTCACTATATCAGTCACTACATTGGTAAATGATATAAAAGGATATACTCAATTGTTTTGCTTTAGAACATTGATACTATAGATGACACTATATATTTTTT
Organism: Thymelicus acteon; assembly: GCA_951805285.1. Classification (NCBI taxonomy): domain Eukaryota; kingdom Metazoa; phylum Arthropoda; class Insecta; order Lepidoptera; family Hesperiidae; genus Thymelicus; species Thymelicus acteon. The sequence goes on along the minus strand of OX638227.1, from coordinate 7,378,306 downwards.
ATTTCCAAACAAAATACGCACAAGTCCCTTTCTTAATAAGAGATTTTCTTTTTATGCACAGCTACTAATATACTACTAATATTGGAAACTACTCCTACCGAGTCGTAAACTATGACACGGTCGCAAACCACCGCGCGGAAATAAGAAGTCGTTGTCCTTTCGTAATAAACTTTGAATAGGTCAGATAAAAATAATGTTCCAATCTCTTACTACATTAGTATTTAAATTATAACAAGATATCGTCGTTGCGACTTTGAGACCTCTTATGTGTTAAAAATCAGCTTTTTGAGGGAATTGATAAAAATCGATAAAGTTTTGTTTAGCAAGCACATATTTGATTTTGAATTTGATGAATAAATTACGATGGAAATGTCGTACACACATAAGAGTTTTTGAATTCGATAGTGCTTTAAAATGTAGAAACATTTGACGTAAAAAAGTGATTTTGCCAAAAGTGGCACATAACACATAAGAGGTCTTAAAGTCGCAACGACGATATAAGACTTTACGTGGACAAATTGATCAATTGCATAGCTAAATATTATAATGTTTGTTTCGAGGAAAATTTGTCAAATTACCTTTTCAGGAAAAGTTGCTAATGATACTTAAAATATTAAAATGCTGGTTGACACCCCTAAGGTTCTTTTATTTACGAATTTCAAATAGGGCTGTATTTCATGCTTTCTCTGTATGTTAAAGCTATTGTTGATATGAAAACATCAGACATCGTCATTGAACTACTATTACTAGCATATAGAATAGACACCGCGAACATCGGGTCGGGGGTGTGCATTGCAGCCGGCCGGCTGCATTTCATTCTGTCATTCGGCTGTCACTCGGCTGCGCTCATGGCGGCCGCATGCCAAAATTGTTTATGAAAAAACTGAAAAAATGCCGTCGTGCGTAATAAGAACGTGTCACAATTGCACGACAAAAAACAAAAAAGATAATGGTATCACATAATGTCATCGGTGAGAAAACAAAATATTAACTTAAATCAACTAAAACGAATTTAATTAAATTATTGTGCAATGTTCCCGCCATTTTGGAATGTAAAAATCATAAAGAGCGTTTGAACTTGGCAAGTCACTAGCGTGTTAATGGAATATATAAGCTTGCTTAGGTTGCCGTCTTGGTTCGGCAAGTGTCATATACACAGTTACTCTATGGCAAGTATGCAAACGAGGCTTCTAGTTTGAAAAGAGAACGGAGGGCAAGCCGGCGGTGGAACACACATTTTGTTTGAGATGTCTCCTCTATGTATGTATCTCAATGGATATCGTGTTGGCCATAAAACCCTCCATCAATCCGCATTGGAGTAACGTGCAGGGGCGTAGCTACCGCCGTATCAGCCGTATATTTGACAGCTGACGTTGAGGGGGCCCCACAACAAATATTGATATGGGACCTCCTTAGGGCTAGCTACGCCACTGGTAGCGTAGAGTATGCTGTAGGCCTCAAGAGGAGACCCGTGCTGATAGTGATATTGATAGTGGAATTAATGGATTGAAGCCGTACGCGTAATGTACCTAACAATAACATATACTGAAAAAAATAAAAATAAGTTATACCTATTCCTACAAAATGTCTTTTCAAATCTCTAGGAGTGTTGTCGATGAAAAATTAATAGCATTGAAAGCCCAACTCTTTTGATCCGAACCTTAATTTCTTTAGCAAAAAATATCTACTCGGTATATATTTTATCTAAAAGTATGTAGAGTTCTTCGAACCTGAGTAATGTTACTACTACTTATCGATCGATCGATACTGTGAATAAAAGTTGTCCACAGCACTTTTTTGAAAATACTTGTACTTACTCATGTCAATGTATTTTCTTATTTTCATTTCTGAATTAAATTTTCTTATTGTACACATCGTTCTCCCGAAGACGATTTTTAAAATAGAATCTTAGACTAGACCATTTCATTATAACTAAAATAAGTATAGATTCCTCTGCATACGAACTGATACCCAGTAAACCTCTTGTATCATTGCAATTTTAACTTTATTTTTTTATTTCCATTAATATGTATTGAAAAAAAAAAACAAAAAGGCACTCCGGTGGTGCCGACAGCAGTAAAAACTTGAACAATTACGTGTAACACACACGTATTTTGAATCGTCAGGAAATATTTTATTGTGCAGGAAATACATTTAAATGAAGTGTTTTTTATTCATTACATTTTTAGTTAATGGCTGCTAACGCCTCGTAAACTATAAATATGTAAACTACAAACTTGATATTAATACGAGCTGTTAATTAACTATAGTTCTGTACTTCTCTCTGTCATGTCGCGAACTGTGATTTCATTCTACCTCAAATATGCCTCAACGCCTAAAGAAGTTTTCAATTCAAACATCGGAGATATTGTCGTACAAAACAAAAGAGATATGATAACCATGATACGTAATGACATGATATATTATATAGGTTTAAACAGAAACTCCACGATCTCTTAGTATTTATATGTTGATCTAGTAGTAAACTTCGAACTAAAGCACTGAACTAATATACCATAGAGACTCACAGACGGCGAACTCCATGTTTGCTATTCCCGGCTGCCTCAGGGGGCTCATTATACAACTGATCAAAGTCACGTTTAATACAAAGTGCTCCGCTCAGGAAATTAAATCCGAGAGCACGAATGTTTTCAGATAATCTAGGGCTTGATCAGTGGCGTAGCTAGCCCTATGGAGTCCCCATATCAATTTTTGTTGTGGGGCCCCCTCAACGTAGGTAGCCAACTGTAGCGATCGTAGGCCGCTGGCGAGCTTTTTTTGGAGTGTTAGTGGAGGCCCCTAAACGCTGGGGGCCCCGTATAATTGATACGGCTGATACAGCGGTAGCTACGCCCCTGGGCTTGATTGACTGTTTTAACCGGCTACAATTTCATTGGCTACACATTAATTGGCAAAGATGTCATACAAGACACTGGAGCGTAGTTATAACCTGTAACATTCTTCTCGTTTGAGTAAAACTCGACTTACTGTGAAGAAAGCTCGGCTAAAAAGTCCCTTCTTCTCGAGGTTTTCACAGCGTCGAATATACACAGCCCTGCTCCAGTGCGACTACGAACTAGCCACAAGTTATAAAGGTTTTTTGCTGTCCTCTTAGTCCGCTTAGGAGCCATCCATAAATTACGTCACACGTTATGGGGGGGGGGGTCGATGAAGTGTGACATTGTGTGACAAGAGGTGGGAGGGGGTCCTAAATTTCGTGACGTCACATTTCAAAATTGAATAATTGGTATGTATAGGTGAATATTAAAAAACAATTAATGGAAATAAAACTTATTTCGGAACAGCTGTTTTAATTTAATAATTTCTAGGTGTAAATTTTCATAATATGTGACGTCACACTAGGGGGGGGAGTTCTCACAAATGTGACCAGCTGTGACAAGGGGGGGGGGGGCAAAAAGTCATGAAATTAGTGTGACGTAATTTATGGATGGCCCCTTAGGCCTTATAATGCTGCAACTGCTGTCCTACGATTCGCCACTAGTTTTCACTTATCCAATTACTAATCGCGCCCGAAGTGATTAATCTCAGTTGATAACTTAAATTTGACAAGGCTGATAAGTATGGGTGCTTCGATATCTTTGAACAATGCTCTATAAATGAGGGAACGTTTTGCCATCTGAACTGACTTTCCCAACTTCCGAACATTAGGTCAATTAACATAATATAGTAGGACTGGAATAGCTTGCCTGCGTCCGTAGCTGAATGTCCTTAAGAAAAGAGTGAATAGGCTTTTACTAAGTTAGTGCGCTAACCATCATGGACCACATCTCCACTTAACATCTGGTAGGATTATGGTCAATTTAACTTATTCGTAAGTAAAAAAAGGTTTCAACTTTGTCGATCGGCCCAAGTTTTTAAATAAGTATTCTGTGTGCTTCCTAGGCGGACGGTTCAAATATTAACAAGTTTTTTGACCTAAATAACTTCCAATCTAAAATCCTTTGAAGATTTTTCGCGACAGAAATATATAAGAGTGTCAAACTCTACGGTTTAAGGAAATTGATTGATGGCTCCTCCCCATGTCATATCGTAACATGTTTTTGATAACAAAAAATGCGTACCTATATGTACCCGTTTCTTTGAACCAAAAACATGTTGAATACTTTTGTTTAGATTAGATTTTTAACCGACTTCAAAAAAAGGAGGAGGTTCTCAATTCGACTGTATTTTTTTTATGTTTGTTACCTCAGAACTTTCGACTGCGTGAACAGATTTTGATGATTCTTTTTTTAATCGAAAGCAGTTGCTTGTCGTGTGGTCCCACATAAATTTGAACGAGATGTGACAAGTAGTTTTTGAGTAATTTTAAAGTCGGTTATTTTTTCTTACTAAAATTTAGATTTTAATATTTTCAATTTTAATTTTCACTGTTGAAAATACTTTGTTTAGAGAACACTGATAACAATAACAGAAGAGATACCTAAAGTTTTATTTCCCTAGTAGATAAGAATAATGATTTCCATGCTGAAATGTTGATATTAAGTAATTAATGACGGCATAAATAAGCGACAGCGCATAACACATCGTAGCTCTTCACTATTCACGATAATTTGCATGACTAATCGCATCAATCTTGGTCGCAGGTCATAGCTAAATTCTGATAATAAAGGACACAAACGGAATGAAATACAGCCAATTAGTAGATATATTCATACAACAACGTGATTTTGTGCAATACAAATCAAAAGTAGCGTATACGTTTGAACTAAAAAATCTTTGTCATAGCGAATCAGTTTCAAAGACTTTGTTAGGTTTCCATTCTTATAGATTACAGAATATAAGGCCACCGTACTTATATATGTTTTGATATAAATAATCTAAATTTTACTAACAAAAAATAACCGACTTCAAAGTTACTCAAAAACTACTTGTCAGATCTCGTTCAAATTTATGTGCGATTACGTGACAAGCACCCGCTTTCGATTAAAAAAAGAATCATCGAAATCGGTTGGCGTGATATTGAGTTATTCGTCCATTTGTCGCGCTTACTTAATACAAATTTAAGACTTATACGGTTTTATCATGGATGCCATTGTCAGATCTCAATAAAATTTATATGGTACCACATGACAACCACCAACTTTCGATTAAAAAAAGAATCATCAAGATCGGTTCGCCCAGTCCAAAGTTCTGAGGTAACAAACATTAAAAAAAAATACAGTCGAATTGAGAACCTCCTCCTTTTTTTGAAGTCGGTTAAAAATGTGGATACTGCGATGAATTCAAATTAGGCATTAGTTTAAAAAAGTATCTAATAATCATAACTAAAGCTTCTTTTCTATTGTTCTACATCTTTTTGTTCTCATTTATAAGTTATCCAAAAAATTACGCAAGACTTGAATTTGCCGCCATTGGTGCCATTTACATTATAAACTATTGTCGATTAAAAGAAAAAAGCCCTTTGACATCTGTTAGTTCAGGGTAATTAAAAATGGAGACATTAGAATCGTGATGCGCGCTCTACACTCGCGCGAGAACCTCGCGAGAAGGCGAGAAAAACACGAGAAACGTGAATGTGGAGCCGATTCAGAAATCTTCGCAGGTTCTCGCGCGAGAACGCGAGAACTAATGCACAGAACACTTATACCCTAGAGGGAACTGACATAAATAAATAAATAAATAAATAAAATATTCTTTATTGCCACACAAAAAAATAAGAAAAATAAACACTTAAATCTAACATAATAGGTAATATCCAATTATTGTGGGCAAAGGGAGAGTCTCAACTTCTGCTAACACGAGGAACTTCGTGCAGCGCTGTTTTTCAGACTCTCCCTCTCCCTTAGACGTCGTTTGGGAGTTAGTCAGGTAATTCCCGATCGCCGCTAGGCATTTTTCTACTGTATGCATTCGCGTGCGTCTCTCTCTGTGTGTGTGTGTGTATGAATGCTTGTTTTTAGATGTGAATATGGTGAGTATTGTTATTATTACATCATTTGAAGAACTGTTTCAGATCTAAGCACTTCCAGTAAGCATGTCTCAGGTTCACAGAACTTGTATTGACTCCACACTCGCATGTTTCTCAGTAGCGAGCGACTCGCCGATTAGAAGAGTTTTCATTGTGGTATTTACTGAGCATAAATATTAGCCAGATTATTATATTTATATTATTATTTTTATTTATTTATTTAACTTTTTGCACCATACAATTTGTTTAATAGCAAAGGCGGACTTAATGCATTAGCATTAAAGAATGCTATTATGCATTCTCTCCCAGTCAGCCTTCGGATAGTGAGAACACAACGATATGGCGGTATATCTAGGTTGTAATAAAAAAACTACTTAGGATCAAAAAAAAAAATATATATATATATATATAGATACACAAACATACATAACTTCATACATAAATAGACACATATTTATTATACCATATACATATATTTATATTATTCATATTTATATTATTATAATTATAATAAGCGAATGCGCATAGCAATAAGCTTGCCGCAGCAGTTACTTCTGCGTCCATCGTCATCGAGCGCGAGAACAGTATTGAGAACCTTGCGAGTGTGGACCCAAGGAAGTTCTCGCTGAGATTCTTGCGAGATTCTCGCGTGAAGTGTGGAGCGCGCATGAGAAATACTCACTTTCAATATTAAACACTATTTCAAAAATAATGAAAATTCAGTGGCTTGGGTTCGCAATTCGCCGGTTTCGAACAAATTAAAGTGGTAGGTATTTAGATAGGACCATATTTTTAGAATACAATTAAGACGCGGTATGACTACGATTTAAAAACGTTGATTTCACTCACACAACCGCATATCTGCGTTAATCTAATGTAACATTTACGTGACGCTAATAGGGTTCAAAATTGCAGAGCATATTTTTGCTAACAATGTAACTAGATTGCGAATAAATATTTAATTTGAGGGTTTTCCTTAGGTTATTCAAAATATACACATTAAATTCAATATCTGTCCGGTTTAAGTTTTAATAAAACCATATACGTATTATATTCTCAAAAAAAATATGTTGTTACCGCTGAAAATACAGAGAACTTTGACGATTAAGTTTATTTTTGTACAGCAAATTACGATTTTTTATTGGGAATATCAAACAACTATTTAATATTCTATTCGGTTAACATTTTTCCTTAGACCTTTTTCTATGCTCTGTATTTTTTGCGTGCGATATTTTCCTTGGGTTTCCTCGTACTCAAGCACCAAAGAAACCCAGTTTTGTGAATATTGAGATCACACCGCGCCTTAAATATAATTAAATTTCACAAAAGGGGTATAATATACATGCCCAAGTTCCAGTATTATAAAATAATATTAAAGTAACTTATATATCATCTGATTAAAGTGAAAAAATTATGAAACTCTATTATAACAAGACACTCTAGAAGGTTTTGTTTTGATCTTAACGATGTAACTTAAGACCACTCTAAACCGCTTACTTATTGTACAAAATTAGTAAAAGGAAACCGAAACCTCTCGTGTTTGCTTCGGTTTTTTGTAGCTAAGTGCTCTAGTGCTGTAGCTAACAGATAGTTTTGATAAACGAGGCAACTGACCCAGTCTCAATCTCACTTTAATTTTTAACCAAAGAAAAAAAGGAGGACGCAGCAATCGGCACAGGGTGATCCGATTTTGATGATTCTTTTTTAATGGATAGGGTATGTCTTGAAGTTGGTCTCATTTTTTTTGTTGTTTACAATAACTTGGCTAAACCATGGTGTATAATAATGTACACGGTAAAACCTTTGTACCTTTTTTTAAAAATGCATGCGTGTAGGAATCTGGGGTTTGGTATACTTAATTAAAGTTTACACGGAGAAGAAAGTGTACAGAAAGAAAAATAATTGCAGAAGCAGATTTTTTATAAAGCGTTATGTTAAAAACATTTTTATTTAATTATGGACATTGAATTATGGTCGATTTTGACAGCAAAGCAGGTCCGTGGTAAAAATAAATTACACAAGAAAATACTAATTATTCATTATTATAAAACAAGGATTTAACTTGTGAAGCGCAATATATTTGTTTCATAGAAATGATAGTATTATATTTTATAATGCTTTAATTAACTTAGATCTTTGTTAATGTGTTGATACTATACTACTACATACCTTTACTAACTAAATGATTAGATGTGCTAATCGAATAAGTTAATACGACATTAAGATGCATTTTACTACAAATATTTTACGAGAGACAACAAATAGAGACAGCAAGTGCAAAAAATAATGCATGATTAAAATAGTTTTAGAAGGAACAAGTGTAACTAGTATATATTTAAAAATAAAAAAAACTTGAGAGGTGTCAAGAGACACCCGGATGGAACGAAGTTCCTTGCAGTAAGTACTAGGATAGCAAAAACATGCAGTAAGTGTGCCAAAACAAATCTGGCGTATTAAATTTCTCATCGGCTTTGTTCACCTAGTAGCTTGCTTCACCTACTGCAAGAAACGAAAATATCTGGCTTGCTTTCTATAAAAGAGAGAGAGAAAGACAGACAGAGAAACATGCGCACGCCACACGACATGTAACGACGCCGCACGAGTTGTAACGACTAACGATGAGAAAAAGTGTCGTTACAACTTTTCGTTACCAAATTTTCCGCCTAGCCCCATTCGCAACGCGCGATAAGGAACTTCGTTCCAAAAAAACTCGCCTGCTATGAAAGAAGCTATCATGATATACCTTTTTGAAATACTTATGATGAGTTCTAGGTATTCCATATTGCATTATTCGATTTATCTTTATTTTTTGATACTACACACAATGGCATCTTACAGCCACCATATTTAATCACCATATTTAATTTATCAAAGAACACCTGGGTTATCAAGACGAATCTAACGATATATCTTAATTAAAATAGTATAAATTGGTTCAGCGGTTTGGAAGAATTACATACATACATACATACATACAAGATACGCGTGAAAAACATAACCCTTCCTTGGCAGTCGAGTAAGAATAAAATTGGACGATGGTTAAAAGGTTCTAGTAAGTTCAAGAACCTGTCTATCGAAAAGCAAACGTAATTTACCATCAGTTGATCTAAGCGCCAACATAAATTAGTTTGTGTTGTGATTAAAGTTGAACTCTCGACTTCAGAAGCCACAAGACTGCTCTCTCCAATTACGTTGTTTTACTAAAAAAAAATAGTTTTGTACTTGAAGCCTGAGAAAATACAGTTACGCTAAGTAATATTTTTATATTTCCAACTTGCTTTAAAAATTTAAATTGGTGTGTTTATTTATTGGAAACAGACGAAAATGAAGATTACAGGAATGCCATGTAAAACGATACTTTGTTACTTTAGTAAGAAAATTTCAGTTGCATAAATTGGATACTTATACTTATACTTGGAAGCCCTTAAATTGGTTCAATTTGACCAATGCTTGAATTATTCGACGCAGTCACGCTGTCTCACGTAGTTCGTAAGAGAGAGAGATATGTATTTTTTTCTCTCTTTCTTGGCCGGCAACACATCAGCGATACCTTTGGTGTTGCTGATGTTCATAGGCGACGGTAACCACTAACCATCAGGTGGATCATCAGCTCCTTTGCCGGCGAAAAATGGCGCTTCTTTTTGCTTTTATCCTACCAATATTATAAATATGAAAGTTTGTATGGATTTTCATGAAAAGCACACAGGTAGATCACGATCTGAAATAGGAGTAGCTAGAGTACTTTATTTCCCGAAAAACGTGGGCAAAGCAGAGCGTTAATCGAAATACTGCTACTACTACTATAGTGAAGAATATTCGTGTCAAATGTTTCGACAGGCCTCTGATTATATTTAATCATTGCGTAAAACCAACAAAACTCGAGCTAATACTTAATTCGTTTGGATAATTCATTATACATTTTACATAAAATGTATTCTCCTTTATAAAGGAAATTGAGTGGCCATTCGAAACCCTCAGAGGCGGTTTTAACTTTCGCGTAATATCGGTTCTTTATGTACTTAGCTCTCGTAAGCTTGCAATAAAGTTGTTATAACTCCGATGGAAAGCTTTAAGTCCAAGTCAAATATTTTTATTAAGCTAAACGTTACACATATATATGCCATGTACCTATATGCGAAATCACCTTAATATGTCTGAGAAAGTAAAAAGGCATGGAGTTGACCACGTAGCTTAAATTAATTACCTTAAATTTAGATTCTAGCTAATTTATTATATACGTACATCGCTGTATTAATCTTTATGTTTTTTGGTTTGCAATGTACCGATAACGATTTAGTAATTATTTGTAAAAAGGGAAATGTTAAAAATTCATGGACAACGTAAATAAAAACACTGAATTCAACGACCCGATTCAAGCATTTTCTGTCATATCAATGTGTGTCCGGTTATTAAAACCGGAACCTTTGGGAGCTAGTGCTTTGTTTCTCTCTTTTCTTTCTTGGTCGCCAACGCATCGGTGATGCCTTTGGTGTTGCTGATGTCCATGACATTAGGTAACGTCAACTCGTTTGTCGACTGGTAACGTAAATAAAAAAAAACCTCTCACACACAAGGCCATTAATAACAAAACTACAGAATCATCTATACATCTATACAAATAAATAAAATTGGAGTGTCTGTTTGTAATATTAAAATAACCGCTTTTTACTAAATGCATTTGGATGTATACACGGTACATATAACAAAACAACATTTTTTACAATTTTTGTCTGTCTGTCTCTTTGTTTGTTTCAAGTTAATCTCTGAAATGGCTGGACTGATTTTGACGGGACTTTCACTGGCAGATAGCTGATGTAACAAGGAGTAACTTAGGCTACTAAAAAGTAGTTTTAGAAAAAATACAACAACTTTTTTGTTAAATACCACGCGGACGAAGTCGCGGATAACAGCTAGTCACCAATAGATTGAGTCAATAGATCAATAAAATAGACTATCTAGAGTCCTAAAAGAAATCGTACTTGTGAAAGTAATAGAATGAGGATTTATGTTGTTTTTACTTTCGGCACGGCAATACTTTTTCATAACTTGCAAAATCTCGTCCTTTGTACACGCAGGAGCCAGTGGCCTAAAAACAAAGTAAACAGATCATATTTCTATGTATACTTACTGTTTTCTTCTGTAGTTATTTTGCATAATGTTCTGTATATGTTTTGTGTTTGTCTTTAATATACTTCAACAGCTTATTTCGATCGAGCAATAAAAATTTAATTTCAGATGACCCATAAGTTTATCTCTTGTAAATAATAAAATTTCCGTCTAAAATGAAATAAAAAATTCTGCACGGCCTCTTAAGTATCTATATACTTTAATAAAACTCAAAGGGCAAATTTTCTGTACATTGAATATTTTTTAAAAATTTCGATTAGGGGGCACTTCAATAACGTGTTAGAGCACAAAAATATATTTTTTTTAGAATTATTGTCTGTCTGTCTGTCTGTTTGTCTGTCCGGCATCAAATGAAAACCCTTGAACGGATTTCGATGAAAATTGGTAAAGTTGTTACTAATACTCCGTGTCATATTTAAGGATACTTTTTATCCCGGGAAACGGGATGAAAGTTGCATGGAATATTTTTAAAACATTCCCCGATTTGCTTCCTTGCAACAAATGTTCCTTGCTTAAATTGATGGAATATCTATTTTTCAGCTTTTCAAATTTTTTGCAAATAAAAGGAAAAAAATACAAATTAATGTGAATATTGCTTATTTTTCAAAACCCGCTCCTGGAGGAATCCTTTGTGATTTTATCGTGAATTTCAGTATATAAATTACAAAATATAAGTACTTCAATATAAATTCACGGTTTTTTTTAATTTTTTTCTGCAAGACTTACAAATAAGGTAAAACATAATTTCCGTATGCGAAGCTGCGGGCAACAGCTAGTATGCAATATTTCAGAGATTTTCAGCTTACGAGCCTACCCTCATAAAGGACTAGAACTAGGGATGCGCTTTACCGATTCGATTTTTCAACGATCCTACATCCTGCAAGATGTAGATTTTTGGGTTTTTTGACATGAAAACTTCTTTAGCCGCGTTGAGCGATTTTTGCTAGGGAAAAAACTTATGGGTTCGCAACACCAGTAACCTCGACATGCTCGTGACGTAGGTATTGCGCTTGAGCCGGACTAGCAACGCGCAGTATGACGGCCTGTATACATGTATACGCATATATACACTAATACATTTTCTCTTTTGTTTTATTTTCTTTCTAATGAGCACAGGAGAAATATAAAGCAACGAAATACAGCATATCGCTTACCTAGTAATATAATGGCACATCTGCAAAAAATGCGAAATTTAGTTTATATGGTATACGTGTTTAAAAGTGAATAATTTACATAGTGGTAAATATGTATTAATGTCTATACTAGTAACCAAACCCATACAATCTGTAAGAAACGTAAAAAGAACCCATAATTTTTTTTTAACATTTTTATATAATTTTTGAAATTCGCTTGTGTAAAATATGACAAACGTAGATGTGCCGTTGTACGTATATTACTAGGTAGCGATATTCTACTACACTACAAATGTAATGTTAAACGTAATATAGTTCTGAAACGTTGATTCGTAATAGTTCCTGATTCATTCAGCCGCATAGATTAATTTGAACTTGGAATATATTAAGTACTTTGTATTTACCAAAGCGAATGCACCTGGTCTGCGTTATTGTGTAAACGCATTAATTTAGTGATTTGGTGATTTGGTGGGCACAACATGATAATAAATTCAAGTTTAAATGCTGAGGGATTTTTTGTCTCCTTACTATTTTTGCTAGTAGGCTCTGTCTCCTTGGACTTATTAAAAAAGCTGGATAGCTAGTTTTAGGGAATCCATGCGTTACATCCCATGCGTATTTTCTTATTGAAATAAAACAAATGTTACCTCAAGTTTATCACATTAATGTAGATGTTATATGGCGTCTATATAATTATCATGAAACGCTTATAAACGCTTACACACTCATAATCCCGCAGTAGTTTTTTACCTGTGTCGCGGGTAGCATGAAGATGGACGAAACATATAACACATCACAATAATACCATAATCCGAGTACAAATATTATTTTTCTGTCACATAAATATCTGCCCCAGCCGGGAATCGAACCCGGGACCCCTCGCTTCGCAGGCAGGTTCGCTTCGCTACCAACTAGGCTACAGGGTCGTCGTCATGGCTTTAATTATCTCCTCGTAATTGAGTATGCTTCAGTGTGGATCTATGGAAAGGATGTTAAGCAATATAAATCACTTTGCGCGCATCAACTCTCGTTGTAGACGTTTTACAGATGCCACAATGCGTTGAGCTGATGAGCGTTTTCGGTCTTTTAGCGTAACATAATACATATAGAAACCGTCGGGATATAAGCGATACGAGTCTTCGGTCATATCACTTATCTATACTATAATAAAACTCAAAGGGCAAATTTTCTGTACATTGCATATTTTTAAAAATTCCGATTAGGGGGCACTTCAATAACGTGTTAGAGCACAAAAAAAATTCTGTCTGTCTGTCGGTCTGTCTGTTTGTCTGTCTGTGCATCACATGAAAACCCTTCAACGGATTTCGATGAAAATTGGTATAGTTGTTACTAATACTCCGGGTCATATTTTAGGATACTTTTTATCCCGGAAAATTAAAAGGTTTCCCCGAGAAACGGGATGAAATTTTGTATGAAATATTTTTAAAACATCAACCGATTTGCTTCAAATTTGCACCAAATGTTTCTTTTTTTGTTAAAATTGATGAAAAATATATTTATCAGTTTTTGAAAATTTTGCAAAAAAACAGAAAAAAATACAAATTAATGTGAATATTGCTTATTTTTCAAAACCCGCTCAAGGAAGAATCCTTATTGATTTTATCGTGGGTTTCAGTATATAAATTACTAAATATAAATACTTCAATATAAATTCACCGTTCTCTTAAGGTACAAATAAGGTAAAACATAATTTCCGTATGCGAAGCTGCGGGCAACAGCTAGTACCTAATATTATCGTAGAATCTGCGGTAATTTTTGCGTATTTATAAGATTTTATTTAGTTTTACTCAGGAGGAAAATATTGCGAAGTTACCAGTGCGAAGTCCCAGTGTTCCATCGAATTGAAAAGATTTTCATGAAGCATTTCATGGAGCTCACAGGTAGAGCATGAGCTAGCATACGTATTATCCCGGAAAATGAGGAGTACTAGTTCATAATAAGAAGAAATCGTTTGGCCGTGACTTGATTCTTTACTGAAAGAACGTGATGATAGGTACCAAAAAAGAATGGTTGCCAAACTTGCCAATAATGCTTAATACTCTTGCTTGTTGCACAAATAAAGAATCCAATTGCAATAAAAAAAATATATCCAAACAAAACTTCTTTAACTGAAAATAAAATTACTTCGCTTCAAGATTCCGAGCACGTACGAAAATGCTGAAAGACAAATTTAATATAGGTACTCAAAGGTAGGTGATAAAATTACGAGGGACACTTGGGGACAAATCTTAGTGTCAATTGCATTATAGCACCATATTGGTAGTATTGGTACCCATTCGAGCGAGATCGTGTAATAGATTTTACTTCAGATGAAATATTTGCCAAATGTCATTTGTAGGTGCTCAATTTGAAACGTTTTCGCACGCAATTTAACTTGGGTTTCTGGGATTCTAATGAAAACTTTTTATGCATAAGGTAAGTTCATTCAAAATGACATACCTATTTGGACAAAATTACATATGGATGGTCTCTGGAATTTGGTGCAATCAAATCAAGTCAATAACTATAATTTTTGATTTTTTTTTTTGTTAATTTATTCATAATTTTTTTAAAGTTTTATTTTCACAAAATATAGCTAACAACAATCTCGATCACGACAGCTTTCAAACAAAAAAACCGCATCATAATCGGTCCATTCATTTAGGAGCTACGATACCACAGACAGACATAGACACGTCAAACTTATAAAACCCCTCTTTTTAGCGTCGAGGTTTAAAAAATGATTGCGTTGTTGTCATGTTGTTGATAATGTTTACTTATAATGATACTAAACTGTCATTAGGTTGACTATAAATCCTCGACACTCGTGACAAGGTCCCCTGGGGTTAAGTATTTCTGCGCTTAGTTCATTGCAGGTTTACTACATCCATTTCAATAAAAACAAGGCGGGAAGAACGCGACGAAGTTTTAACAAGTTAACCTAGTGGAAAATAAAATTGTACACTTCCCGCGATGGTACAGAAGTTGAGGCGAAATTTCTATTTTCTTCTACTCTATTGAATCCTATCTTCATGCTCAGCAAGTACATCAAGTACAAACTAAAAAGCCAATAACTGTAGCTTGGAGACTTTTATTTACAACGAGTACAGCTTAGAATCATTTCGACAGACAAGACTTTTGATTAAAAAACCGCATCAATATCCACATCCTGCCACAGACAGACACAGATAGATACACAGATAAATAGACGTACACTTCAAACTTAACATCCCTCTTTTTAATGGGAAATGTCGGGATTGATAAATAGAAGATAATTTACACAGTGAGTTTCCATTTTAGCGGCATTCCGGTTGACAGCTATGGCATTAAGTATTTATAGAGGTAGTTCAAATAATTTCCCATGTTTATTTTGGGACAAATGAAAGGTCAATATAGTTGTGTGTTGTGTGGACGAAAAACTGCAAATAAACAGAGGAAAAACAGAGAATATTGTCCTTGCTCAAACATCTGTATGCAGGCCATCAACTCTGAAAACCCCGGACGTGTGTGTAAAAAGGTGGTGGGCGCCAACAGTGCCCTAAGGCGGCGAAAGTGATGAGCTTTTTAGCCTGCCAAGTTTAAAATTGTAACAAAGTAAGCCGATAAAGGGGCACTGGCCGGAACCTGGCTGGCTGGTAAGAGGAGCCACGTTAAGTTGCCTTGCCTATGGGGCGCTGTAGTCATTTAATCCGCCTCCCCGTCCGAACAAACCCGTCCGTAAAAACAAACCATGTATAAAAACTACGTCCGGACGCTCCCTTAACTCCCTATAAACTAGGACAAATCCGGCAAAACCCGGACGGATGGCCGCCCCACGTACGCGGTATATACGAAACCGTGTAATATGAAATTTATCGAGAGGCGATTTGTAACAAAATGGATAGAAAAAAATATTCCCCTCGTAAAATACGAGTACATACGTATACTGGATTTCATGACGATTGGTTGCAAGGTATAAAATCGTAAGTGCTGTTGACGAAATTAACTGCCACTTACGCTTACGTGTAGGGTATATCTTGTGACTAAAACTGTTACAACATAATTATGTACGTCTTGCTCTAGAACTGTAGAGGCCATTCCATGTATATGTTACCGGCAAAACCCGATTTCAGGTTAAACTAGTTTGGCCTAGGCCAAATTAGTTTATCCTACTCGTGTCAGGACAAACCAGTTTGGCCTAATCTAAACTAGTTGGGCCTAGGCCAGACTAATTTGTCCCGACACAATTAGGCAAAACTAGTTTCTCGTCAGTCTAAAACTGATTAGAACCGAATTGTTACGGATTTATATTTATTCGACAAATCTTTGTGCTTAAAACGGGATCCTGCCTTCTCGCCGAAAATTGTTTGGCCGATTATCACTTGCCAACCAACGGTTCGCCTATTTTTCACTTTGACAACTAACGATTGTCAAATTTTTGTATGACAACGTTTCATTTGGTAGAATTAATGGAGCTGATTATTATGATGACACGACACGTTCAGAGCACTTATCATTTGTCAAATCCTTCATTAGGCCAGACAACTTTTAGACGAATAATAACGTTTCGTCTGTGTAACAGTTCCCTATTCGTACATTTATATTATGATAAAAAAAAAACTAATTTTTACATGCAATTTTTATTTAAGAATTACAAAAAAACCTTAACACATTAAATTCGTAGCAATGCACATTAATGATTTTTCCTCTGAATATGAAGATTTGTGTTCAAAAGAGTTCTGTTGATTCTTTCTTCTTTCTTCTTTGTCCAAGTACTTTTCTTTCTTGGGTTCTGGTGGGGCACCTGTTAATATATTTTCTATTTCCCCCTCGTTGGTAATGGTTTCCTTTATTAATTGTTTTATCAATTTTTCAAAATTGGTGACAGAACCGACTTAGTCAACCCCGACCCCACGTGGTACTAGTCTGCCCTACCTCTAGAGTGAATGTAAACCCCGGAGGCGCGGAGGGAGAGCAGCCCCCGCCCGCTGTAACAAACTGCAGGCACCATGTGAGCCGAAGCGGCTGAGGCTGGTCGCCGCAGGCGACCAAAAAGTCGAAGCTGCGTAGGCGAGCATGGAGTGCCTGCAGTTTGTTACGCAAGGGCGGAGGGGCTGCATTTCCCGCAGCGCCGGAGACGTTTGGAAGCCTGTTTGTGTATCAAAAACCCCTGAATTCTCCCTAAAAGTGCATACAATGCAACTTTGTAATTATAATGATTTGTCGTTTTCTTTATAAAATTGGTCCGAAACCTTACTTAATACATCATTTTAGTAAACAATATGCAACTATTACTCTAACTAACGACTAGCCTGACAAGAAACTAGTTTTGCCTAATCGTGTCGGGACAAACTAGTCTGGCCTAGGCCCAACTAGTTTAGACTAGGTCAAACTGGTTTGTCCTGACACGAGAAGGATAAACTAGTTTGGCCTAGGCCAAACTAGTTTGACCTGAAATCGGGTTTTGCCGGTAACATATATAAACTGTTCAAAATACGCTCATTCACGTCAGTCTTTTTAATCTGTCACGATTTCGGAAAGGTGCTTTATCGTGGAGAAGAAGAAATGATGAAAGAAACTCCTCAGCTGACTGACTGTTCTAATAAAGACTCGCACATTTAACTCTTGAACTATGGAAGTAAAAATTATAAATATCTAATTGTAGGCACCACACCGAGCTCGTCTGCCTTATAACTCCAAAATCCTCAACAATGTAATCAATTAAGTACAAGAAATTTATATTTTTCGAAGTTATGTCACACACTCTATAGTCATCTAATCCATCAAAACTCAAAACTCTATCTTCGAGTATTTGTGTTCATGAAAAATTTTGTGGAGGTATAAAAATCTCTGTAGTCATCCAATCCATCAAAGTCTAAAAACCTAAAACTGTTGATTTTGGTACTAATTGAAACTGTCGTCTGAGTTATACCTACCTACTATATTTTTTATAAATCATAATTAAATAGGTACTTGACTATAATCGCACCTGATGGAAATTAAGTTATTATGGCATTTAAGTAATAATTATACTTTTATAACTCACAAACTTTGTTTTTCCATATGCACAATGTGTACAATAAAGTATTCCACCTCATTTCCCAGGAGTAGAAAGTGTACGTGATCAACTTCAAATAGGTTGCTGATATGGCTGCAGTTTTACTTAATAGCATATCGATTGCATGGAACCTACTTGTATGAAGAGTAAAATACCTCAACTAAAATAATATCGTTTAGTTAGGGTAAATTCTACTTCATACTAATATTATAAATGTGAAAGTTTGTAAGGATATATGGATGTTTGAAACTCTTTCACGCAAAAAAACTGAACAGATTTTCATAAAATTTAGCATACAGGTAGACCATGATCTGGAATAACACACAGGGTACTTATTATCTATTTACTAGTTATTAAATAAAAAAGGTCAGCTGTTATGGCTGTCACGGCTGGCAAATGTGAAACATCGAAATGCGTCGCCACGAACACCAAGTCTAAAATCAGGTTTAACCCTAGCATAAAGATGTGTCACATCAAAACATCAGTTAATGCTGAATGCACATATTTGCGGCCGCATAATGATGTCGTCCGCACCGGGCTTTCATATGATTTCATAGAAATGCGGCGCGTTCGGCCCGTACGGTGCGGACATATGTGCGTTCAGCATAAGAGTTATTTACTATAGAATGCCGTCATCGACAATAACATGGTACCTACCTATGTTGTCTCAGCCCGAGCTTTAATTGTCACAATTGGATGACAATTTGATGTCGTAATGGGTTATGATTAAATTATGTATTAGGTAATACTGTCTTTGAAAATTAGGTCGATGTAACAATCATGAACATTCATACTGATATGAAATGTCTGATAGGTTGGTATGTCTTCAAATATGCCTTCCATTAGATGTAACATATTTTATGAATGTGTTCATTACCTACATACATCTTGTCTTCAAACCATTATCTAATGGCCCACTTCAGTCTGTTGTTGGAGGAGGCCTAGAGCATACTCCACCACGCTACTTCAGTACGGATTTGTGGAGGGGTCAGTAGCATACGGTTTCCGCCACGGCAGATCAGCTGGCGATCTTTTATTTTAGTATACCTTACTAATTGCTGGGCAGAAGCAATCGAGAGGAAGGGAGAAGCATTGGCTGTAAGTTTGGATGTTGCAAAGGCCTTCTATAGGGTGTAGCATAGGGCATTATTGTCTAAGCTGCCTTCCTATGGAGTACTCGAGAAATTGTGCAAATGGATAGTCAGTTTTTTGTCGGAGCGGAGCATCAAGGTCTTCGTTGACGGAACATGCTCAGATAGAAAGCCCATAAATGCTGGCGTCCCACAAGGCTCTATGCTTTCACCTACACTGTTCATCATGCTATCTATGATATGCTGGACATCGGGGATATTCATTGCTATGCTGATGACAGCACGGGTGACGCCCGTTATACAGGCCGAGAAAACCTTTCTCGGGTGCAGATTGAAGAGAAGAGGATGAAACATTCCTCTTGACATCTCTAAAAGGATTGGGGTCCTTGGTGTCGACATTTCGAATGAAGTTCAGTTTCGGGACCACTTGGTTAGTAAGGCCAAACTAGCTGCAAAGAAATTAGGAGTGCTCAATAGAGCTAAGCAGTACTTCACGCCTAAGCACAGGTTGATGCTCTATAAGGCGCAAATTCGACCACACATGGAGTACTGCTCCCACCTTTGGGCTGGAGCCCCAGCTAGCCAAGTGGATCCGTTCAATCGAATTCAACGGCGAGCTATTCGTCCTGTCGACGATCTCAAGCTTACAGACGGACTAGAATCACTCGAGTTGAGGAGAGATGTAGGCTCTCTCTGCGTATTCTACCGTCTGTACAACGGGGAATGTTCTGAAGAACTGTTTGGCTTAATACCTGCAGTTGGTTTTCGTCACCGCACATCACGGTGTACTGGTGTTCCACCAACATCACCTGGATACCTGGCATTCGTCCACAGTTCGGTTCTCACGTAATTTTCTACCTCGTACGTGTCAACTGTGGAACAAACTTCCTGCATCGTTGTTCCCTCTAAGCTATGACATGGGGTCCTTCAAGAAGCGGGTCTATCGTCATCTTCTTGGCCGGCAACGCGTTGGTGATGCCCCCGGTGTTGCTAATGTCCATGGGCGGCGGTGATCACTTACCATCAGGTGACCCGTCTGCTCGTTTGCTGCTAAAGGCATTAAAAAACAAAAATGCGCAAGTGTTAGAAGTTTTTGAACCGCAACACTATCTAATGATAACAGCTGGCTGGCTTTGTGTACGTGCCCTCCAGAGCACAACAGCGCTCAATTTGTCCACTAGAAAATATTATACCCACATCTTACTTTAGATTAGATCAATGAGAATGCTTAGAAACTTACACATTTGTTCGAATCTTATTAAAGTTTCTTAAGATGAAACCCTCATTCTATAAGAGTAGGTTGTTATAATGATTAAAACGAAAACGTGACGCTTTCTTGAGCTTTGCTACTGCAAGTTCCGAGCAGCCTTATTCATAGACATGGCATGCATTTAAACCTGCGAAGGAATTTACGGCGTAAATTCGACGTGGGAATGTTTTCCCCACCAATATTCAATTTCGTAATTCGTGCAAAAAGTCCTGTGTCATATTTGGTCAAAAGGTGTTATAATTCTAATTATTTTCATAAACAAATACTTATATTGTTTTTAGCACTATTTTCCTTCGTTGAATTTAATTCGGGGTCTTTTTAAGTTTCCATAGTCAAAACGGAAACACTACATTATATTATTATATTTACATATTTATTACGTTAAAAAAGTGGTAGAACAAAATCCTAAAAAAATCTTCATGATACTTCCCCTACAGGTAACGTAACGTGGGAATGTTTTTTCGACATACACTTGGCCTGTTGTTTAGTTCAGGCAGAGTGAAAGATGCGAGGACTCACGCCCCAACTTGAGTCAATAACGGTAACTTAAATCGCTTTTTAGTACAGAATTTGTATGGTGTTTCTTACTAAGGAGCGATTAAAGTAACCTGTGTGAGTTGGGGCGTTAGTTTTATAATATCTAGTAGTAGCACTTATTATAAGTACTTTTATTTCTTCTGTGGTAGTAGTTAGTATATCTTATGTATACTGATATTTGAATTATTAAATTGTTAAGATCGTAGAAAATAAAACGAAGCAAGTAGTAATAAATGTGTTACCGACAATGTTTGCTCTTTATTAGAGCACATTATTTATACGAGAAGCTTGACCTCAGAAGACCGACTTGACCGTCAATAGAACTCGAGGTTACCTTGAGTATTTAATTATTTCTAGGACAAGGAATATTCCAAATTCCTTTGAGATTACTCAGAATAATCGCTGAACGTCGCCCTTAAACCTTCGCATGTTAATCCGCAAAATAAGACTATCTAAACCTTGTCTTGTTACTTTGAATTTCAGTAAGTGGTTAGATGGCTAAATAAAAAGTTTCTTACCATTTTCATCTTTAGGTAACATTGTGACTAACGTTATTTATTACTAACGTAAAAAAAACTAAAGTCATATGCAAAGATAATACAGCTTTTGTAGCCAATAGCATAATTGTATATTTGAGCAAAATATTCATTTATTGGTATAACGATAAATAAAATTTGCTTGAATGTACACCTACGAGTATTTATGTTGCAATTCCTCTTAGATTTAACGAGTTTAATTATGTTTAGGTTTATTAACCTCTAAATTTAGTTTTAAAAACATCAAAATCCGATATACCTTTTAATGTAGAGTCATGCGCAATATACATTAATGTAAAGTATTAAGACTAGCGCTCTTCCCCGAGTTTTTCGCGATAATACGAGTTCCTAAGTACCTTATATTTAACTAGCTGACCAGCGAACTTCGTATCGCCTATTTTTGTTCTAAAATAAAAGTAGCCTAAGTTACTCCTTGTTACATCAGCTACCTGCCAGTGAAAGTCCCATCAAAATCGGTCCAGCCATTTCAGAGATTAGCCGGAACAAACAGACAGACAGACAAAAATTATAAAAAATGTTGTTTTGGTACATGTACCGTGTATACATCTAAATGCACTTAGTAAAAAGCGGTTATTTTAATATTACCCCAATTTTATTTATTTGTATGTATAGATGTATAGATTCCAGATCATGGTCTACCCGTGTGTAAATTTCATGAAAATCTGTTCAGTAGTGTGTGGGTGTAAAAGTAAAAATATCCATACATCCTCACAAACAAATGTTTATATTTTCGTAGGATTATAATCTGATTGCCTTTTTATCATCTGATGTCTTTACCCTTTTATGGTCTCATTACATACGACTACATGCTCTACAAAGGTCTTTACAAGATGCGCAAGAAGTTTCATTCTTCATCAGGTGTACAGTCAGCAAAAGATTAGGTATGCAGGGCATGCTTTTGAAACCTTTTGTAATTATTAATATTACAGTTAGTTTGTTATTATTATTGTTAATTGCTACATATATATAATTTATGATTTTATAATGATAATGACAGTAACATTCTGTAATATTAATAATTACAGAAGGTTTTAGAATCATACCCTGCTTACCTAATTTTTTTGCCGACTATACCTACTCCAACAGCCATTTCATTAAAATAATTTTGACTGATATATCTATAACGTATACAAAATCTTAAAGTCAGTTATTTATATAAACATTTCGAAATATTATAATACAAAATAACAAACCGCAAAAAATCAAAATTTCTTTTCCGCAAAAACAAAAAAAAAAATCTGTTAATATTTTAATTAATTGTTCAGCATTGAGGGAATCTGAATATCTAGTAGATATTTATCCATAAGATTTATATGTTTTGTTAAGTCTGACGACCAACAATGGCTCAGTGTGGTGGAAAATGGCCCTATTTTCATTTTCTTTTCTGAGATTAACATTCGGGTAATTACTTAATAGTCTTGATGATAATATATCAAAAATAAAAATAAAATATGGAGTTAGTTGACTTATATTATTAAAATCTGAATATTTGTATTTTTATTGTACATTTCTTCCTTATACAAAGCACTAAACAACAATAAGAAAAATGTGTTTACGTCCTAACAGGTACTAATAATTATTATGTTTGTGGGGCAGTTAGGTAACCTCGTACATTTTCCCAGGGAAGCTCGGTAGTTGCAAGGGTCGTAACCTTTAACTCGCTACCTCCGCTCCGACAAAATTATTTAAATATAAATCAATAATACTCACAACGACAAAAACTTCAATCTCCTCAACAATTAATGACACAAAAACAATTTTCAGCTTTTTCAGATCAGCACAAAATTACCAAATTCACAGTTCAACAAATAAAAAAATCACTGTAAATGAACACTTACTTAAGATAACATTTGTGTAACATTATTCAAACGTTCGTCAAATTTTTCTGCTTAATGATTACTTAATCATGTCATAAAAACCGGTTTGAGATATAAAAGCGGTATAGAACCGACTCCGCGCATTTCAGCAAACTGAGGGCTGAAACCTGCAGGAAAATATCAAGCCTCGACCGGGAATCCGTGTGGAAACGGACGAATCGGGAGCAAGTGTGAGAATTGTCTCACTCGCTCGAACGATGCGTCACCGTATGAGTCAGAAAAGGTCAACACGATGATGCAAGCTGTCGATTTAGAACTGCGATTTGTCCCGATTTCCACCGACGACGTCCATCGAAGAAAGCTCAATGGTTGACGTTATTTCGCTTCTTTTATTTTTGTTATAAAAAGGACATTACAAGTTCTCGTATTCATTGGAATGTAGCATGGAATGTTGTATTGTCTTGGTCTTGCCTCTTGATTAATGATGCGATGAGATGTGTACAATATTACTTACAATATTGAAGAGACGTGTAAAGCGAAGTGTTCACAATTTTCTTAACGAAATGTGTACTTATTTAGTCTTTAAAATTAAAACCTACAGACCAACAATAGTATCCACATACACTATCATATACTAAAACTAATAAAACTGTAATGTATTAGCATGTCTCAGTAGTATTCCTCCTCGAATAGTTTCTCCGTTCAACATGTCAAACTACATATTTTATCAACTTGTTGCTGTGATTGAATCACCCATTGCTACTCGCTATTTTCTTTTTTATACGGCATTATTTCCATAAGTAAACAAGAACCATCATGTCAAGATTATTATGAAACGGACAATAATTATGTAGATTTATATAAATTACGTAAATATTTTAGTGTAATACGGGTAAGCACGATATATATTTTATACGCCGATATTTCAACCCAGTTCCCTGCAACTGTGTCGAAATATCGGCGTATAAAATATATATCGTGAGTACCCGTATTATACTAAAAATGTGTTCAGTCCACAATGAGTTAAGTTTAAATCATACATGTAAATACATACTTCTTAAGTATTTACCGCCAAACGACTAGTCGTGATCCGGTTGGGGGCTTGAGAAACAGTTCTTTCTTTTTCTTCTGTCTTTCTTGGCCGGCAACGCATCAGCGATGCCTTTGGTGTTGCTGGTGTCCATGGGCGACGATAGCCACTTACGATCAGGTGGATCGTCAGCTCGTTTGCCGGCTATTTCCATAAAAAAAATGGTTGTCTGTAAAGTCGGTTTACGGACGGTAGTTTAACGTGACAACGTTATGACAAAGCTCCGCTCCACTCAACTACGATCGCCTACGGCTCGCCTACGGCATCGGCTACGATACGCCGATCGTGCCTCTTTCTCGCTTTTGCCGCACTATCGCTCGCGGAACGCTACATTTTTTCGTGCGTGCGCCCGGCGTTCATCGTTTTAATAGACGTTATCACGTCAAAAGTATTCTTCTTTCACTTTGTTTCACATGTCTATTCTTCTTGGTTTCAATGTCCATTTAAGTTGTTAATTTTAACAAAATAAGTATTGATTTATATTTACTTACCAAGAGTTACATAAAACTGAAAAATAGATGTGTAAAAAAATCATGTAAAATTAATTTAATGACGATTTATTCTTAAAATTTACCTTGAATAGGCAATTACATAATGTAGAGTGGAGTCCCACCTACCTACATACACTATGCAATCATATGTTTGTGTTTTCATCACACACTATCCGTTAAACAAATTAAGATGAACATTTCATCACTGAATACTTTTTGATTGTAATCACTTACTCCGTCGATTGACATAGTCATGTTTCATCACTGGCCTCCGAAACGAGGTTTTTTCAACATGCGGACTTACAGGTATGCCAGGTTCCATACAAAAATGTTCAAATCCCAAACCGCTTCCCTGGGAATCGAACCCGGAATTTGGCACAGCGATCCGACATGGTAATTATTACGACATTACGCCACACGGGTAGTCTTTAACTATTTTTATTTAAATTAGTATAATCTGTAATATCAATAAGTAACTTATTGATATTACAGATTCTTTGTGTTATTATCTATGTTAAATGATACATATACAGACGTAAGGTATGATTTAACATTGATAAAAACGTAAACAATTTGTAATAAGTAATAAACATTACAGAAGGTTTTAGAATCATGCCCTGCATACTTATTTCTTTTGTCGACTGTACGTCATGTGTATAATTGAAACAGTAATTTTAATACCCTACGCCTTTGGCTTTGGGCTTCATAAACCCTGGAGTTTATTCTCTTCTGGATGAAGTACGAACGAGGCTTCGGTACCAGGTCTCTCTTTTTAGCTCCTGTCACTGGGTTCCCAATTTAATTCCGATTTATTCCGATAGTAGTTAGGTAGGTACGCTATTCAAACATGACTATGAAATCTTTTGGTATGATAAACACTTAAAAACGCTTAAACACACTCATAAGGTTTTTACCGCAATAGGTTTTTACCTGTGTCGCGGATGGCATGGACGACACATATAACACATCATAATAATACCTATAACCCGAGTACATTCTACAGAGTACATTTATCTGTCACATAAATATCTGCCCCGGCCGGGAATCGAACCCGGGACCCTTTGCTTCGCAGGCAGGGTTGCTATCAATTAGACTACAGGGTCGGATTGTCTACGATAGAGCTAGTAATAAAGCGGTTTTCCCCTTATTTTTTGGCCGGCAACTCATCGGTGACGCGTTTAGTATAGTGATGTCCGTGGACTTGTTTGTACACTTTCAACCCTTATACACGCCCGTTAGGAATTGATTTTTCTAAAATATTAAAATAAATATTTATTTATTTGTATGAGAGAGACTCTTTGCCACCAATTTCATCCAACATAGTGAGAGCGCCAGGGGCGTAGCTACCGCCGTATCAATTATATGGGGGCCCACAGCGTATAGGGGCCCCCACTAACACTCCCAAAAAAAGCTCGCCAGCGGCCTACAATCGCTACAGTGGCACTCCTTTTATATTTAACAGCTGACGCTGAGGGGGCCCCACAACAAATATTGATATGGGGCCTCTTTAGGGCTAGCTACGCTACTGGAGAGCGCACGTGGATATATTTGTACCTATCGTGCCAAGCTTCGTAACGCACACCACATTAAACTCTACATAGGTATTTATTTTTAATCAAGAAGCTGAATTTTAATTTTCGTAGTGCTTCCTTCTATATCAGCGGGTTTCATAAAAAACCTTTTAACCCTCACTTATTTTCATCTCTTTGTGGGTTAATTTTCCAAATACCTCGATACGAACTTATTTATTTTGAATCAAATTTTCGACACCAATTTTGCGAAAAGCGCTAAAATACCTTTCTTTTTATTATCTAAACAAAAAGCGAAATCCCAGTTTTCCCAGTAAAGGCGCATTTGCAAACAAACTTTCCTACTTTCAGGAACCCCTCTCATACCTGTCTGCAAAATTTTAACTTTCCAGCTCGAGGGGTTTATTAGGCGATTATGTTATGTAAATAAATCAGGACTGTCTTTCGTATCATTCTTATTATCATCATCATCACAACTCGTAACGGTCTCACTGGGATCGAGACATTCGAGACTCCGGTCACAACTTGCTTTTCCTGAGAATTGAAATGGAATTACCTAAATACCTTATATGGTCCCTTGCTTTATAAACCTATTAACCAGCGCCCAGCTCAACGCTGTGTATTCATCGTAAGATGATAGATGTGACCGTTCGACGAAATAAATGTTGGAGCCCTCATGTACACAGAGTACTTAATCACTACGTTTCTCATATTACATACAGGTACGTTTAGCTGTTGGTTCTATCTTGTATTCTGTAAAATAGCATGTCAAGCCTTTCGGACAACATAATAATAGTACGAATTTCCAACACTTGGATTGATCACCAGTTTTCGGAAGTAGCCTACTTACTTACCTACTTCAAGTAGGTACCCACTGGAGCAGTATAATCTGTATAATGCTTAGTTAGTCTTATGAGTAACATCAGTTGCGTGAGAATATTTATGACTCATCATCAAAATCCATACCTACCTAATTGTTAAATTAGGGACCTCCTGTTTCCTCTCAGAATAAAGTTCAGTCAATTCATCCGATTCTAATGACAATTTCTTTTTCCATTTTGCAAATTGTGGTTGGACTTGGTTTGCTGATCAAAATGTGATTAGGTATATTAAGAACGAGTACTAGGTACATAATCTATATCTATACCCTTTTATTTCCTTCATCTGAGATCTATACAAATAAATAAAACTGGAGTGTATGTTTGTAATATTAAAATAACCGCTTTTTACTAAGTGCATTTGGATGTATTCACGGTAGGTACATAATTATACCAAAACAACATTTTTCACAATTTTTGTCTGTCTGTCTGTCTGTTTGTTCCAGCTAATGTCTGAAATGACTGGACCGATTTTGACGGGACTTTCACTGGCAGATAGCTGATGTAACAAGGAGTAACTTAGGCTACTTTTATTTTAGAAAAAAATGGTTTGTTAGGCGATACGAAGTTCGCCGGGTCAGCTAGTCTAATCTAATATCACAATCACGCCAACCTTTTATAAACACCCTATAAGTTAATGCTTGACTACAATCCCACCTGATGGTAAGTGGTGATCTCATCACACACTAACTTAGATACAATTAGTAAAAAACTATTAACTCTTGCCTTGAAGACACTTACATCATGATACATGGGTCACTTTATCGAAGTTTCCTACATCGCATGTAGAAAATATACCTACAACATTTCCACTAAATCAGTTGGAGCTCGGCTGCTCTCCAGGCACCACCTCGCAAGGCGGGAGGTCTCCTTTTGCTAAACTGGTGACCCCGACGTAACTATAAGTATTACAAAAAATTACCTACAAAAAAATCTTCATGAACGGCGTTTCATAGGCGATTCCTTAAATGTTGGTAATCTCCATAGGCGATGTTGACCACTTACCATCAGGTGGCTCTTTGGTCTGCTATTTCGTCAGCTTTTCAGATTATAAAAAAGATAGAAAGAAACGTTTTTTACGTGTTTCAGTCAGTGAAATTGCGGATTTCGCTTCCTTTGAGTTGGGAACGCATCGATAATTTCGGTATTACAATTACTGATGTCCATGGGTTCCATGACCATTGACTACAAGACCAACCACTGCTCATTTCTTGGCTATTTTCAGAAAATAAAGAAAACGATCCTGTTAGGAGTTCGTCAGTTTCTTTATTACCGTATCTAATCCTGACGGTACTCATGTGTGGTGTTAGAGTTAGAGCTTTTATTTTTTTGACTTGCCACTAATTTTCTTCTAGTTTTAAATGAAATTTCTAATTATTCCCATTGTAACAACAGTATGACGATTAACGCGCGCCCACATTCATTTTTAAAATAGACGATCTCTGTACGGATGTAATTTGTAAAGTTTAGTAAGAGTCGATTATCAATCGTGTCATTTTTTTAATTTAGTCTAAACGTACGAAGGCAAATAAAATTCTTTATGTAAAAATAAAAATAAAAACTATAATTAAAAAGTGGTAGGTATACATAAAATATTAATGTTATACTGCAAACACATAACTTTATAGTTACATAGTTACACATCCCGTCTTATCTTTGTAAGTAAACATTTTTTCTTGCTTTAAAAATTGCATTATGGAATATATTATGTACTTATAATTATTGTACATAATAATTACCTTTAAATAATACAATAGCATTGATTCTAATTATACAATGGATGTGCAGCGTCTTTTCCTTGTATACAACGCCAGAACGCAGCCATAGGAATCTGCTCGCGTATATATTGTAACGCTGTTTTTTAAATTTGTTATTACAATGCATACACGAATTTTTGCGTACGGATCGCGTATTGTTTGTATCGTAAGATGCTCGCGTCTTCGTTCCAAACTATACTACACTTCGGGATCTCTGCCTTTTCGCCGAATATTGTTTGGCAGATTATCACTTGCCAACTAACGTTTCGCAGAATTTTATTTCGCCGAATAATCATTTGCCAAATTATCACATAATTTTGTTTTATTTCCAACCTAACAGTTGCCAACTGTACGTTTAGTCTACCTTTTATAATGACACTTTTCAAAAGGCCAACTCATTCATTTAGTTGTATATATTGTTTACCAAATGATGTATTGAGTAAAATAAAATGACAAATCATTATACGATAATTACAAAGTTGAATTATATGCACTTTTAGGGAGAATTTAGGGGTTTTTGATACACAAACAGGCTTCCAAACGTCTTTGGCGCTGCGGGAAGTGCAGCCCCTCCGCCCTTGCGTAACAAAATGCAAGCACTCCATGCTCGCCTACGCAGCTTCGGCTTTTTGGTCGCCTGCGGCGACCAGCCTCAGCCGCTTCAGCTTACATGGTGCCTGCAGTTTGTTACAGCGGGCGGGGGCTGCTCTTCCTCCGCGCCTCCGGGGTTTACATTCACTCTAGGGGTAGGGCAGACTAGTACCACGTGAGGTCGGGGTTGACTAAGTCGGTTCTGTCACCAATTTTGAAAAATTATCCGCCCCCCACTTTACTCGTATTGGACAGGAATTCCAGCATAAACCCTGCGATTGATTTGTACCCGGCTTCAAAATATAGTGTGTTATGCATGTGGTTAACCCGAATGCCATTTTTCTCAAACATTATGTATAATCAATTACAAATATTCGATAATTCCATCCTGCTACTCAGCTGTGTTCATTAATATGGACTGTGTATAGCAGGCCTTAAACATAAAGTTATTATTTGAACTTTTACAACATTGGGTATTGTATTATTTTATGAGATTATTCACAAAATTGGACGGATCAGTTCACTTACAGTAAAAGTGCACTTATTTTAATACATGTATACATACAAACAAATATTAATGAGATTACATTTCCACATACTTGCTGCCTTGAAATCAGATAACGTTGATAAAAAAAAAATCTTTATCTCTATGGCATAGGGGGCAAAATACAGGTGACCTGTTTCAGCTTTTTTTAATAGATTGAGCTGATTCCTTGGTTACTGGTATGTTGACAGACTAAAAATAACCAATTACCTATTAACTCGTTAGGATCCGCGTGATCGCGGTACCTTTGAGTTCGAACGTGCTGGAACGTTCCCAGTAACCGACGGGTTAAGCTGTCTTTTATTATATTCAGTCAAAATTGGACGGATAAGTTTATGTATAAGTAAAATGCAGAACTATGTTTTATCAATAAAGATACAAATGACATGTGGGTCTCCACCTTAAAATATTAACTTTGTTATACCCACAAAGGGCCAAAAGTATTACAAACTTCTTGTACCTAATATGCTTAAGCCAATTCCATACTGGCTGGTAAAGACAAAAAAAATTACTTATAATAATTTGTGTCCTTAACATCTACCTTTCATATTGATATTCATTTAACTTTACTTTTAATAATCATTATAATATAGTAAAAAATTTAGGTTATGTAAACATTCTAGAAATGTAAAATGCAAAGGACATGGTGCTTAATACTAATATAACTGAAGAATGGAATGTTACTGAATGATTACACTCATCGTTGGAGCAGTAGCATTTTTCCCAGTAAACTCCGTTATCATACACTCCCCAGTTACAAACTCCTGTGACCCCAGTCTCAGCTACAGAAGCACACCTGCGGATGACTTGTCTCCATCGACCATCCCCTGAAATAAAGGTTACGAATTGTTATAAATACATGTTACAATGTTGTAATATGTCATGCCAAAAATGAGCTACTCAGTCCATACTAATTATAATTGACAAATTACAATAAGGTAATGGATTATTATATTGTTTGCTATATATTTTTGAGATCTAGGGGAGTAATAGATGAGCCATGGATGGATATGGGCAACACAAAGGAGTCGCCAATATTTTGCCGGTCTTGAAGGAGAGCACTTTTTACATGTTTCTTTATGAACTCTGTGTTAATTTTACTCCGAATCAATAACAAAGAATTAAGGACTATAAAACAAGGTATTTCCAGAGTTATGATATGGGAGTATTTCAAGGTAGTAGGGGATGATACCTCTTTGAATACTAAAACACTAAGGTACTCCATGCAGTCCTCGGTAGCTAATAATACCAAGTTTTAAGTGAACAAATTATGCTCTTAGCAAAACCACTCTTGCTCATAACTTATAAAGTTAGTAGACTTATAAAAAGAGTGAGGAAGATTATTCTACAAAGGAATATGTTTTTGCCTTTTATGGATGTCTACTTGAAACCTTTAGTCTAAATATCCTGAAACCATTACAAAGTCAATGGTATTTACCAACAATGAACCAGGTCATTTGTTTGCTTTTTTGGCGGCTATTGACATAGAAAATGTAATAATATACATACATATAAAACCTTTTGGCCCTTGCTGGGTCAACTTCATACAAAATGATCCAGGCATGTTGGACTCGTCTGAGCCACATTCAACAGCGATATGACTATCTGTGTCGAACTTGTTGTAGGCTCCACATGTGTCTTCTTTCAAGTTTTGAGATGAAGAACATTGGTAACATCGCACGCAGAACACTGGAATGGTAGTTTAACGATCAATTAATAACAGTAACAAAACTTTGAAATAGTTTTTTATGCTTTTCAAGTGTTACTTCATACCTGATGGTACTACATATAACGAAAACAACAACAAAAGTTTAATTGTTTCCATTTTAGCTTAATCTTTAAATCAAACACATACAAAAAAAAATGTTTTCTGTGAAAATCATACAAATTACACACAGTAAACAACTATAAAAAAAAACAGTTTTTAAATTTATACGTCAAAATAGCCACTGACATTTTATTAAAAACGCCCATGCAATGCAACAGACAAAATAAAAAGGCGCGCGCACGATTGACATTCTGCGCAAGTTACAACGACAATCCGTCTCATGGACCTCATGGACCTCATTGTAGTCATGGTCAAGTTTATGTATGGACTACTATCGACTATGGATAAACACATTGTTAAAATTAATATTACTCTAACTGGATACTTAGCTTCGTAGTGGTACGAAGATCAATGACGATTGACGACAATGACGTCATAACGGAATGACCATTTTTGTATAGTGTCCATGTAATCTATGGTCCCAGGATATATCATTCGATTGTGATTTTTTATAATGGTATAAAAACATCTAAAAATAAGATGAATAATAAATTTGTTATGATTAAGATATAGATGTACCCTTCAACTCATTGACACCATGCACCCCACGCTTTTTTTACAATAAGCATGATAACTGATTTTGAAATACTGTTCTTTATTGTTGAGAAATATATTATAATTACAACGTATATCATATTTCCGCAAAAAATAAGGTTTAGTATAAAATAAATACATTTCAAATTATAAGTTTAAAATTCGCACCAAAACGCTTCAAAGTGTCAAGGCGTGATTGTGACGTCAGTCCTCAGGAAAACAAAAAACAATACGTCATTATTAGTATGGTGATATACATTTGTTTTAAGAAGCGTGACGTAATTCGCGCTAATTGAGACTGACTGGCGTCTTGCCGTATTTTGTAGTATTATTTTATCAAAAATATTGTTTATCTCGCTAATAATAATACGATAAATGCGTGTTTTGTAATCCATTAATAGGGTTTCAATAAACAAATACATAATTTTAGTGATTTTTACTTACTGTCATCATGCCTATTACACGATTCTTAATTCAAATTTATTTTCTATTTTTTATTTGGATTTTCTTTAAACGCGTGTTTTTAGTTTGTTAAAACCATTATTTATTCAACTTTCCCTTCATATAAGACGGCCCTCGTTCTACCTCAATACTCCATGCACATGCCAACTTGACATAAGTCTGAATAAGTCTGAAAAAGCACTTTGATTGACGGCTTGTGATTGGCTTGGTGCTCTTATGCAGAGTTGCCAACTTTACAGTTTTAACTGTAGGTTTACAGATAACTTCACAGTTTTTAGTTTAACCCTCCAAATCTACAGTTTTTTCTTTATAATACTAAGGCCATCTATTTTATTCGCTGCGTAACCTAAATTTAGGAATAAACGGTCTACCACTACCATTAAATGCACTATAAATACAAAGTCAGAAATTAAAAATTGTTATGAGTTCAATGCTACCGATGACCTTAAATAGAGATTTCATAAAAATATGTATTTTGTACGATTTTAAAAATAAAGATGAAACTGAAAATCAAGAGGATGTGCAGATTGAAAACGAGTCAGTTTTAGTAGAAATTGTGTAAATTTGTTAAGATTTAAAGTAAAAGAAAATTATACTTGTATTCGTAATGATTTACGAATACAAGTATAATTTTCTTACTATATTATGTTGTTTTATTGATTACAGCTATTAAATAATTAGAAAAGAATAAATAATAATTTAATAATAATAATTATTATTATTATAAAAATATTAAATACGAGTAACCGCCCTCGCTTTGCTTCGGTTTTCTTATTTTTTACACCTTGGGTTACATTATTGGAGTTTTATTACCGCTCATTTACACGCGCGTGTCACGGACCGTCTCGTGGCGCGTCCGTAAGCCACGCCCCCTACGCGCGTGTGAACACCACGCGAGCGCTCGCGCGAGCCCCTTTGGCGCGCGCATACAAAACCGCTCCCGACGCGAGCCCTGCGAGCGCGAGACGCGCCGCGGTCTGGTCCGCGAGCGCCCTGTTCACACGCGCGCGTGTGCGCGCGTCTCGCAGATTGTCTCGTGGCTCGCGCGCGCGTGTAAATGGGGTATTAAGGATCCCTAATTTTTTTGAAAATATAATATAGCCTATGTTACTCGGGGATAGTGTAGCTTCCCAACAGTGAAAGAATTTTTCAAATCGGTTCAGTAGTTTCGGAGCCTATTCAATGCAAACAAAAAATCAAATCTTTCCTCTTTATATATTAGTATAGACAAAATAAAAAAACTGTACATTTACTGTTTTTTAAGTAGTATTTTGAAGTTTTCTACAGCTTTTTGAAAGCTTCTTTGCAGTTTTAATGTAAATTATGGTTGGCAACACTGCTCTCACGTAAACTTTACTTTTTGACATTGAAGTATTATTACTAGCGTATAGAATAGACACCGCGAACACAATGTATGTTCCAATGAATTGACGCCGCGCGGCTTCAATGTCCAATGGATTCGTTCGATTTTGAAAGGAGAACAGGAGCTCAATTTTGAAAATAGAACCTCCCGGCGGGGACACACATTTTGTTTGAGATGTCTTCTCTATGTATTTACCTCAATGCTTTTTGAAGTTTTTGATTGAATTGAAACTTCGGAACGAAAACAAATTGAAACTTTATTCTATCAACAACCAATTTTGCCTTTAAAAAAGTTATTAGGTCGTTACCACGATGTTATACATAAATCTAAAGTGTGTATTAGGCTGGCTTCTTCTTCTTTCTTTAGTTCATAACGGTAAAGCATATTTTTAATTTACAATTCGAAATTTCGAATTATAATTATGGTCACGCCCAAAACTTCTAAAACTTTGTTTTTAGCTGCCGGCATAAAGTGTTGGAATTGTCGATCAAGTAATGACCCGAAATGTGCAGACCCCTTCGATAACAGTACAGTACCGATAACTGATTGTGATCAAGAGAAAGGATTGAAACATTTACCTGGTTTGACACCCTCGATGTGTCGCAAAATTAGGCAAAAAGGTAAGCTTCCAACATTGAAGTATTATTATTTGCTTATAGAAGCGACACAGCGAACACAATGTATGTTCCAATGAATTGGCGCCGGCCGGCTGCAATTTTCAATGGATTCGTTCGATTTTAAAAGAAGAACGGGGGCTCAATTTTGAAAATAGAACCTCCCGGCGGGACATTTTGTTCGAGATGTCTGTTCTATGACATTATACTTCAATGGCTTCCAATTCGAAATTCCGAGCCATTACTTAGTTTATACCTAAGCTTATTTCCATGTTTTTGTAAGTTTTTGGTTTAGATACTCACTGACCGATATTCAACTCAAAATTGATGTTTTTATTTTCAATAACACTGCATACATAATATCGCTTAGAAAACATTTTTTTTTTTAAGCCAACAGAGATTCTGTATTTGCTTATATCCATTTGTCACTTTTGCTTTGATAGACGCTATAGACGCTAACACACTCACACCCCCGCAGTAGGTTATTACCTGTGTCGCGGGTGGCATGGACGACACATATAACACATCACAATAACACCCATGACCCGAGTACAAATATTTATCTGTCACATAAATATCTGCCCCGGCCGGGAATCGAACCCGGGACCCCTCGTTTCGTAGGCAGGGTCGCTACCAACTAGGCTACAGGATCGTCAATCTTTGATCTGTAATTAATAACAATTATTTGGCAAAAATTTAATATAGTATGTGCCATGAAATTGTTACTCAATTAAAAATTGTTAAGTAAAGAATTATATTGCATTCTGAATAATCCCAATTAATTTTTAAGTTGGATTCTGCATGATTTTTAGCTGCCTTTTATTTTTCCACCACTTAATCCTAGTTCTGTCATCACTTCCAGTATTCTTCTATATAAATTCACTTGTTAATGTTTCAAGTGAAACTTCTTTATTAACTATGCGCAGAGCGGTAAGAAGAAAAAATGTGAAACAATTTCTACCAAATATCTTCATTTTCACTTGTTCTCCTACTTATGTATTTTACAGCTTACAATCGCTAGCGTAATTCAGAGCTGTT
The DNA here is from genome assembly GCA_951805285.1 of Thymelicus acteon. Taxonomy (NCBI): domain Eukaryota; kingdom Metazoa; phylum Arthropoda; class Insecta; order Lepidoptera; family Hesperiidae; genus Thymelicus; species Thymelicus acteon. The sequence goes on along the minus strand of OX638227.1, from coordinate 7,342,089 downwards.
GCCCATTTGGAAGTGTTTTAATTTTTTTTATAAATATCTGCCATAATGCTGTCAAAGCTATCTAGTATGAATTTAATTTAATTTTTTAATTGGAGATTTCATTTCACTTAGATGTTAATGCTAATCTTATATATATTGCAGTGAATGGAGAATGGCGTTACTTCCGAGATTGTGCATACCTTGGCGAGGTTGGAATTCAAGGAGACGAGAGATTCTGCCTCATGAGAACAGGAACTTACAATATTTTTATTGAATACTGTACTTGTGACAGTAAGGATGGATGCAATTCCTCTACAGTTTTCAGTCCAATTCCTTTACTAATGTTCTTTTCTTCAATGAGTCTGATTTACAATTATGGGAATCCTAATTAAGGATTTCATTGTTTTTAAATCAGATATTTATAGTGCGTCGGTTAAATTTTAACACATATAAAATTAAAAAAAAAACATTATAAATAAGATACAGCAACACTCTTATCTCAAGTAGGGTAAGTCGGGGCAAATATAAAAGATAATACACACAAATACAAATAATATGGCAAAGTTCATGAAATATATGTCAACATGATAATTATGAGGACCTTGCTCTATGACAGATAAGATTGTTTCCGTGTCTAATTTTAAGAGTTTATTAAAATTTGACAGGTCTTCACATTTATCCAACAAACTATAAGGCAATATCTCAGTGTTGTGAATCTCTAATATGATAATTAAAGAAAATTTATTGTTGGTTTTATCGAATGAATAGTTGCTTGGGGGTAATCTATGCTATTAACCCTACTGGCCTTTACAGCTAAACGCAGACTAATTTTATTGCTTGTTATATTTCTCCACTTTGTAAGAGAATTGATAAAGATCCAAAATTATTACAGAAATAACAAATATTTCTTTGCTGGTCATTCAACATTGAATTAAAATTTCTTTTTCTTAAGGTATTCAATTCGAATGTATTTTTAATTTGAGGTATTTAATTCAAATGTATTTTTTTTACGTTTGTTACCTCAGAACTTTGACTGGGTGAACCGATTTTGATGATTCTTTTTTGAATTGAAAGATAGTGTCTGTCATGTGGTCCCACTTAAATTTGAGCTAGATCTGACGAGTAGTTTTTGAGTTGTTTTGAAGTTGGTTATTTTTTTCTTGGTAAAATTCAGATTATTTAATTCGTAACTGTTGAAAAATATTTAGCACCTAATCTGAATAACTATTATGTTTTACATATATCATGCGAAGCTTTATCATGTTAATCATCAATTTAGATTTGTCAATTTCCGAATCAGCTGTACAATTATTAAGTTTAATGTTTTGTATGTAACATATTTTACTACATACTATGACTTTCTGTCAATAAGTTCTTTATACATAAAAGCAACAACCCATAATTGTCCCACTACTGGGCTCTGGGTCTCCTCTCACAATGTGAGGAGTATAGGCCATAGTCTACCACGCTGGCCAAGTGCAAATTGGTAGACTTCACACACCTTTGAGAACTTTATGGTGAACTCTCCGGTGTGCAGGTTTCCTCACGATGTTTACCTTCACCGAAGCAAGTGAAAATTAACTTCTAATACGTACATTTTTTTTTTGAAAATTAGAGGTGCGTGCCAGGATTTGAACTCGGGCCCCTTCGTTCTGGACACCAACGTTCTAACCGCTAGGCTATCACTGTTAAGTTCTTTATACATACTAGTAAATATTTTGGACACAATTTATTACACACAAAACCACAAAGATTTATAAGAAATCAACAAAGTCGAATGTTGAATTGTTTATTTGCTTATAATATAAAATGTAATATACCAAATATTAATTATGACTTTTATATCAAGGTTTGTCTTATGATATTATGAATTATTCTGAACTTGTTTTATTACAAAACTTACACTTTCAACTTTTCAACTCAAGTTTAAATCAATGTATAAAAATATTTAAAGCAATCTTTAAACATAAAAATATAGTACATATTCTAAACATCCGTGTTTAGATTTTATAATTTAATGTTTAGAATTTCGTTGTGCCTTATAAATTGATATAGATTACCTGAAATAATTAGAGGTACCTGAATTAAATAAACTTATGATGATTGTAATGCCTATAAGGATTTTAATAAATAAATATTTTGAATGTAGTAATAATATACTTAATGAAATAGTTCAAATATCGTATTTTGATGGATTTCTGTAATTATGCAAAATTTTTGTACGTATATTTTTTCATATGACTCATTTGATTATAAGCATTACAATTTGTCATATTTGTATAGTAATAAAGTTTAAAGTTCTTGATATTTAATAATAACCGCTTATCATTTTTCTGAATAATTGTTTTTATTGTAACTGACTACCAAGAAAGATAGGAGAAGAAAAATAGGTGATTGTTTCATAATCTTGATGCCTATTTAAAAATCTAATGGTATAGACACTATACATAGAGTTATAGACTGATAATTCCGTCCAATGCATATAATATAGCATTTTTGTACAATGAATGTTGTAAAATAAATAAAGTTACACTAATTTTGTATTTTCTTTACACTTAACATAGATTTGCTATTAGCGGAAGGTGGCGTTTTTGATGGATTTTTATTTCATAACATTTTTTTATTATCACATTTATTTATTTTAAAATTACATTGGTTGCAGACCCTGTGTAGATAATAGGGATGTTACGGAGGTTCATCAATTCCGATTCCGAAGTCTGAACTTTCGATTGTTTTTAAACCTTCGGTTTCGAAACTTTTCAATCTGAGGTAAATCGGAGGTCAAAATTGAGCAGTGATGATGATGAGTGATAACACATCTGACGAAAATGCAATTTTGGACAAATACCTTATAATGGAAGGGCTTACTTAATGAGTACAATCATAGACTTAAATATATACATATAGGTCTATGAGTACATTAGAGAAAATCGTTTTCCTGTCAATGACAATCCCTTATTATGGCGGAAAGTAAATACTAAATTTAAATCTATGAACTCGACTCGATTGTCCGCCAATACTTGTCTTGTCCACCAAGCTCAGTAGCAAGTGAACAACTATTTTTAGTGGTGCTGGCCAATAATATTATAAAAATATCATTGGTGCTGGCCTAACCCGTTGAGAAATGGACTGGAACGAGATAACGTTGCGAAGCTTTTATTCATTATGTATAACTTGCTTCTTTTGGACTGATTTGATTTAATATACCCACATTTTATTTCATTTACTATTCAAAGACAAAGAACTTTACTCAACATAGAACTATTACAGGTACCTACTTAATGACATCCAAAAAAAATTAACTGTTAAATTTAGTATCACTTCAAATTACATAATACTTTTATGTGCATGTTATTCAACGCTCAGTTAGGTGTTGTATTGTTAGGTATTGTTTTAGCTGAAATTAAAAATAATGATTCGTACTGTATGTAACTATGTATGTATTATTCTATTTTTTATTAAACATTCTCTTATCACATCTTACTTTGGCCTCCACCTCCGATTCCGATTTCGGTTCCGGTTCTGATTCAGATATACTGAATTTAAAATCTCTGATATCATCACTATATCCGTTACATCCCTATGATCCGGTTTACACGTATTAAGTAGTTAAGTAGATAACTAAATTTTAAGTAAATTAAAATACGTGTAAACGGACAATTTAGTAACTTTTTAGTTAAAATTTAGTTATCTACTTAATTACTTAATACGTGTAAACCGAACATAACTGATAGAACTCAAAAACTTTTTTTGGAATTACTGTTTGTCTACCTGGCATCCACGGACGTCAAAAAAGAATTAAGGTCCGTGCTGGCATCACATGAAAAACACCGGAACGGATGCATTAATCAAAGAACGGATGTAACGATGAAAAAACTGTTAACATATTATTAACTACTAACTAGTATTAAACTTTCAATAAATAAATAACGTGAATATAATTTGTTCATTCGAATACCTACTTCCAATGAAATTATTTATAAACGCAATAAACGCCCAATTTATTTTATTGACATACATACATGGTACTTATCTCTATTTATAAACTCTGCGGATTAACGGCGTGTTGTTAACATTAACAACAACTAATGCTAACAAGTAATTACTAACAACTTGTTGACCTTGTTGTGTTGACTTGTGTTGTGATGAAACGTAGTGAGTGATTAGTACTCTGTGATTTTTGTGAAATTCCATTCATTGGCTTGGTGGCTTTGGTGCTCTCATGTCTTGTCTCGTGTAAACTTTACGAAAAGTTTTTGATTGAATTGAAACTTCGGAAACAACTTGAAACTTTATTATTCAACAATAAACTTTTGTCTCTGAGCTTTAAAAAAGTTAATTGAGTCGTTTTACAACGATGTTTTACATAAATCTAAAGTGTGTCTTAAGCTGGCTTCTCCTTATTTCTTTAATTCATTACGGTAAAGTATACTTTTAACATACAATTGGATATTTCGAATTCCATGTAATTGTTAGTCATGCCCAAAACTTACAAAACTTTGTTTTAGCTGCCAGCATAAAGTGCTTTATTTGTCGATCAACTGATGACCCGAAATGTGCAGACCCCTTCGATAACAGTACAGTACCGATAACTGATTGTGATCAAGAGAGAGGGTTGGCACAATTACCGGGTGTGAGACCTACTATGTGTCGGAAAATTACGCAAAAAGGTAAGCTGACTCTATGTGCATTTTCATGCGTTTTATCGTATTCAGTAATTTTTTGCTATAAAAATAGCATACTTAAAAAAAAAGTACTACGGCGATTTATTTTTTATTTAATTAATCAGCATGGTGAAAACCAAATACAGGTACAATTTACAATTAATTAACGTAATAATTTCGAACAGAAAGAAAATATTTATTAAAAGGTATTTCTTTAGAAACCTGCGGCACCGGGAGGGGGGTGGAGTTAGGGGGGGAGGTGAGGGGGTGGTGTAAGGACCCCCCCCTGAAAGGGGCTAAGTGAGGAAACACATAGTTATTGAGTTTTTTTTATTTTTATTTTGAGGTTAAATGTGTGAAAACTGCTCAATATTTGTCTTAAACTAGTCTAAATTACTGTCAGGTGGTTGAGGAAGAAATAAAATTACGACCTCCGTATGGGGAGGCACACAAAACGCACCAATTTTATAAAAAAATTACAAATCATTATAATTACAAATTTATAGTATATGCACTTTTAGGGAGAATTTAGGGGTTTTTGATACACAAACAGGCTTCCAAACGTCTCCGGCGCTGCGGGAAGTGCAGCCCCTCCGCCCTTGCGTAACAAACTGCAGGCACTCCATGCTCATGGTGCCTGCAGTTTGTTACAGCGGGCGGGGGCTGCTCTCCCTCCGCGCCTCCGGGGTTTACATTCACTCTAGGGGTAGGGCAGACTAGTACCACGTGGGGTCGGGGTTGACTAAGTCGGTTCTGTCACCAATTTTGAAAAATTTAACTAGAATGTAATAAATAAATTTAATAGAGTATGACATAATCAGTAAAATTGATATATTACATTATGTATGTTAACCTTTTATTAAATATAAAAAAACCTTTCTTGTATTTCCTATTTTCAAATTTCATCTAGCTTGACCACCTTCCCCGGGCCACCAATCTTTCCAATGAACTCCTAATTATTATAATTATATTATATAATACAATAAAATATACCTAATAACATAAAAATTATAAATAAGTAACATAATTCGTGTTGTATTTTTGAGAAATAACCTCAAAAATTAAAATTAAGATTTTTAAAAAACGACGCATTACCTCACAAAAACCAACTAGATTATGATTAGGGGCATCACTGCCTATCGATTAAAGCTAAAATCACCCAGATACCGATGCCGCAGGTTTCTAAAGCCAACCCTATTAAAATATTAACCAAACAAAAAATAAATAATATTTAAAAAACTAAAAAATACGCTTTTATAGAAAATCCAACTAAAAAATTGAAAATAAATTTGAATCGTGTAATTGTAAAAAAAGCGTGGGGTGCTTTTTATTAAGATATTATCCCTTCTACTCATTGACACCATGCACCCCACGCTTTTATTACAATCACAATTCAAATTTACTTCTTAATTCACATTTATTTTCTACTAGCTGTTGCCCGCAGCTTTGCATATGGAAATTATGTTTTACCTTATTTGTACCTCTTGCAGAAGAAAATTTAAAAAACCGCGAATTTATATTGAAGTAGGTACTTATATTTAGTAATTTATATACTGAAATCCACGATAAAATCACAAAAGGATTCCTCCAGGAGCGGGTTTTGTTTTTCTTTTTTTTGCAAAATTTTGAAAAACTCATAAATATGTGTTCTATCAATTTAAGCAAGGAACATTTGTTGCTTTGAAGCAAATCAGTTGATGTTTTAAAAATATTCCATACAAATTTTCACCCCGTTTCGCAGGGAAACCTTTTAATTTTCAGGGATAAAGTGTCTTAAAATATGACCCGGAGTACAACCTAGAGGCTAAGTGCGGAAATCGGAGCCCATCACCATTACCATTATGACCCGGAGTATTAGTAACAACTTTACCAATTTTCATCGAAATCCGTTCAAGGGTTTTCATGTGATGCTCGGACAGACAGACAGACAGACAGACAATAATTCTAAAAAACTGTTTTTGTGCTCTAACACGTTATTGAAATGCCCCCTAATCGAAATTAAAAAATATATTCAATGTGCAGAAAATTGGCCCTTTAAGTTTTATTAAAGTATAGATTTTTTAATTGGATTTTCTATAAAAGCGTTTTTTAGTTTTTTTTTTTAACTATTATTTATTTTTTCATTTTTTAGTTTGATTTTTTAAATAAAATTTAGGTTTTCTTTTCTTTCTTTCTTTTTTCTTTAAATATTGAATTGTCATAGGTCCTCGATAAGTCTACAAAGTTTGAGAGAAATCTGACCATTTGAAGTGGGTGGTTTAGACTTGCCAAAGGAGTCTGTTACAAGTTATAAACAAACTTGGCACTCTCTCACTGGGCACTCTGGGCTAGTGCCCAAGGCCCCGTGGTCGATAGGGTCCCCCTAGTTTCTGCCAGACAGATCACTAAACGATAACCGATATTTATTACCGATAAACTCTTTTAATTCGAATAAATGGAACCTAATGGTGCTGCCACACTGCTGTTTAAAAATGTTTACAAACATTTTCAAACACTAATACATTACTAACAAATGTTAGGAATTGTTACATTCTGTTAGGAATTGTTAGATGTTTTGAGTGAGAGAGTTTTGAAAACATGATATAGGCTCGCAGTTTGGTCTACACGAAAATGGAAGAAGATTTGCCCATTGGATTAGCTTTTATTTTTTGTTTTAAAAAAAGAAAAAGCTCTCTGTTTCGATGCGCACGCTAGAACGGGCCCCGCACTCTCCGCATACCCTGTTGTCGCCTAGATACATGTTTACAAACAAATGATAACAAATGTTTTTTTTGCTACAATTTGTTAATTAACACTTTTATTTATTTAATGTTTAGGTACTAACATTATCTGACATGAAAACATTTATTAACTTGTGAGTGCTTTGTGATCAAATGGTTGTTTACAAAATGATTACTAACGTGTGGCAGCACCATAAATTACTGACTACAATACCAAATTGCTTATTAGCTTTTGCATAAATCTAGAGGCTTGCTTATCTACTTTCTTTATTTATTCTAACAAAATCGTGTTTTGTGAAAGTCATAGGGGCCCCATTATCCTAATATGCCTAGGGCCTCCAATGGGTTAAAGTTGGCCTTGGTGACAGCAAGAACTTCCTCATTTTATAAAACCTGGAACTTTCTCTATTATTTCCCCAACATAGACCAGATAAGAACGCACCGGGCCTATAAAGTTTGGATGATGGTTTCTTTGGTAGATACTAGGTGTATAAAATTGGACCTAACTTTCGTTAAAGTATAAAGCTCTGTTTTTTGATATTTTATTTGGAATAATATTAGAATGACATTATCCATTTGCCAGACATCACAGTTTCAACCCCCTGCCAGACACCCCTAAACTTAAACATTGGTTAGAAAAACCATTTTCTTAGGATTGTAGGAAAATAAATATATTATTTGATTTTAATGTTGAAGATATAAAATATAGTAAATATGTATAACAATATCTTAATTTAATCTATGTATTTGAAGTGTATGTTATAATAAAAGTTAAACAGTAAGCACTGTCTAATCCAGAAAAGAGAATTCTTGACTTTTTCCCAAAAAAAACTTTATTTTAAAAGAATAAAAAGATCTTTTTAATAAAAAAAAAAGATTATATTTATAACCTTTTATATAAAAAAAACGTGTGTGTGTGTACTTATGAAGTTATGCAGTAAGCTTTTACTTATAAGTACCTCTTGCTCGCACCCATTACTCGGCGTGCGCTAGCAATCCAACCACGTACCTCTCACTCACACCCATGACACGCTAGCAATCCAAAACAACTCCAGCGAATGCTGTGCACTTAGTATCACACATCTTCATCATGTCGCTTTTAGGCATTCGCATCGTAAAAATTTTACTCTCATAATTTTTCCAAACGCCCCAAAAGAACTTCAAAATTGTTTTTAATATTGTAGTTCATCTCCATGTTCATGTCTATAAAATATATCTAACTCTAATCTTATAATTATATTGCAGTGAATGGAGAATGGCGTTACATTAGAGGCTGTGCATACCTTGGAGATGTTGAGATTCAAGGAGTCCAAGGATTCAAGGAGAGTTTCTGCCTCAAGGGAACAGGAAATTCCAGTAGTTTTATTGAATACTGTACTTGCGCTAGTAAACATGGATGCAATTCCTCTACAGTTTTCAGTCCAATTCCTTTACTAATGTTCATTTCTTCAATGAGTCTGATTTACAATTATTATGGTAAATCAAACTAAGGATTTCATTGTTTTTAAGATTCAATCGGATATTTATAGTGCATCGGTAAAATTTTAATTCATGTCAATTTTTAAAAATACATATTAAAAAATAAGATAGGGCAACACTTATCTGTAGTAGGGCAAGGTAGTTGAGGCAAATTGAAAATTTTGGCGTGTTTTCAGATTTTTGTAACAAATTATAAAGCAATCTCACAATAGAATAAGTATGTGAATGTCTAATATAATAATTAAAGAGAATAGATTGATTATTGTTGTCCTACATTCTATGGAACTTCCAAAACAACTTGGATTGCTAAAAAGTGTTAAATATACTAAGTTATTTTATTGCTTGTTATATTATATTTCTCTGCTTTGTAAGAGAAGTTATAGAGATCACCCAATTACAAAGATAACAAATAATTTTTTTGCTGGTAAAATTTCTTTTTCTTTCATTAGTAACAGTTGAAAAATATGTAGCACCTAATCTGAGTAATATGTTTAACATAATTATCCCATGTGAACATTTATCATGTTAATCATCAATTTAGATTTGTCATGTTAAGAATTTTCGAATCAGCTTTAAAATTTAAGTTTTATATTTTGTATGTAACATATACCTATGACTTTCTATGAATAAGTTTTTATACATACCTACTAGTAAATGTTTGTGTACACATTTTCTACACACATAACCACAAAGGTTTACAACAAATCAAAGAAGGCGATTATTGAATTGTTTATTTGCTATATATATGACAGTTATTTGAAAGTTGATATGATCTTGATATGACTTTATTTCTTACGAGTAACCGCCCTCGCTTTGCTTCGGTTTTATTATTTTTTTACACCTTGGGTTACATTATTGGAGTTTTATTAGGAATCCCAATTTTTTTTGAAAATATAATATAGCCTATGTTACTCGGGGATAGTGTAGCTTCCCAACAGTGAAAGAATTTTTCAAATCGGTTCAGTAGTTTCGGAGCCTATTCAATGCAAATAAAAAATCAAATCTTTCCTCTTTATATATTAGTATAGAAGTATAGATGATCATTATGAATTATGCTAAACTTGTTTTTTTTTTTAAATATCGAATAGGATTCATCAAGCCTTATAAATTCATAGATTACCTAAAGTAATTATTAGAGGTGCGTGTAATAGTTAAAGTCCACAGTATTGCATTTAATGAATCTTTATAAATGAATATTTTAAATGGAGTGTAGGAGTGTGCACAAAATTATTGTAGGTATATTTTTTTATTTTGATACGGTTAATTATAAGAATTACAATTGTATTAATTAACTTTAAAAGTCTGACATTGAATAATAATAATCATATTTCTGAAATATTTTTTTCACAGTACATAGGTAGGTTTAAGGTTTATTAAAAATTGGTTAATCTTTACGTTTTGTCATCGTTAGGTATATACATATAACACCTAAGGCATGCCTTGTCGACCACGAAAAAAAAGAGAAGAAAAAAATTGCGTATGATAATATTATAATTGCAACCATTTTGTAGTTTTAAAATCAGATTACATAATTGTTTCGTTATGTTCGTGCCAGTTCAAGAAATCCAAAAGAATATACTAATAATTCCGCCCAATGCATTTTAGTATAGTATTTTTGTACTTTTTTAGAAATGAATAAATAAAGTAGCATTTGATTTAGTATTTTATTTACTTAATATAGCAAATATAGCTTAATATAGCTTTTAGCAAAAAATGATGTCTTTTCTATGTCATTACAATTTTTATTATCCAATTTACTCGTTTTCTAATTAGTTATAGGTAAACACGCTTCTGCAGTATAATTTGCAAATAAGATTATTTGACTATTCCAACCATAGTGTCGTCAGTTGTGCCATAGTTAAACCTTATACTATACTAGCTAATCCGGCAAACTTCGTAACGCCTAACAAACTATTTTTTTTGTCCAAAATAAAAGTAGCCTAAGTTACTCCTTGTTACATTAGCTATCTGCTAGTGAAAGTCCCGTCAAAATCGGCCCAGCCCTTTCAGAGATTAGCCGGAACAAACAGACAGACAGACAAAAATTGTAAAAAATGTTGTTTTGGTATATGTAGCATGTATACATCCAAAGGCACTTAGTAAAAAGCGGTTATTTTAATATTACAAACAGACACTCCAATTTTATTTATTTGTATAGATTAAATATCTTCTATACATACAATACAAATAAATAAAATTGGATTAATATTAAAATACTAGCAATTGCCCTCGCTTCGCTTCGGAAAAATAGTAGGTACTTTAGTTAATTTACAGAACATACTCTTAAAGTAGCATGATTGATCATTAGAACTGCATTACAATGAAAGGTTAATAAACGTAACATAACGTTTCGATATTTTTAGGGTTCCTTTCGTTGTCAACATCCTCCCAGTGCGGACGTCGCGCTTTGCTTCTTTTATTTTGCGTATCGCAAAGGACTGGAATAAATTACCCGCTTTGGTGTTCCCGTTATAATGTGGGTGACTTTAAGTCAAGAGTGAATAGGCTTTACCATCCACGACTTCATTTCCGCTTACCATCAGGTGGTTTTGTGGTCAAGCACTAATTTATTCTGCTTAAAAAATCACGGTTCCCATAAAATCACTAACTCCAATGTCCGTCTGTCTGTCTGTCAAAACCTTTTTCCTCAGAAAGGCGTGAAGGTAACAAATTAAAATTAATATCCAACACTCAGGTCTGCAATCCCTAGGAGCTGTGAAAAGATCAATATTCTGTGTTTCTCAATTCCGTTTATCTTTTCGTTACACAGCTATGTTTGGTTCCACTAAATAAGGTACATGGGGTAAACAAGGGTCACCTTAATTAAAAGCTGATTTAATGGTATAAATTAATAAATAAAACAAAATATTAATTCACAATAGAAACATTTAAAGGTTTGTTCGTCTAAAACAGTTCAAAAATTGGTTGTTTATCACAAGTTTCATCAATAATTAGGGTCTTTTTAAAACCTTAACTTTGGCCCTTATTAAAATTGGGTAGTATAATAAGGGCCACAGATTATTATATTATTTAAAAGAGTAAAGTTAACTCTCACTCAGCCTTCTAGTTTCTTTTATCTTACATTATCATTTTAGCATTGAATCACAATTTAGCTACAACTAATTATAGGAAAAAAACAATCGTGGACCTTATTAAACTTATGTAACAAATATATAACAATAAAAAAGTTTTTGGATACAAGCTAGACTAAAATACCATGTTTTTGAACAATGAATTATTTACTCTTTCTCAATTTTAGATAGGAAGTACAAATAGAGTCTAATAAAATTACAAAAAAATATTGATGGCCCAATAAGGGTCATAAGAACATACGAAATATAAAGTAGCAGATATACATATCAGTCAATCTTAGAAACATAACAATAATATTATAGAAAATCGATTTTAGTACCGTAAAATGCTGCAACTTTGCCAAGTGGGCTCAAATTTGCCTATTTTTTTTCGATTACAATATCTCGCGTTTTATAAGTTTGTTGCTCATTTTCTACCATTTGGTAGTATTGTACATCATTATGGCAACATATTTTTTATTTTTTAACATGGCAACTTCATTAATGTCTGTCAGTTGTGCGATTAAAGTCGGCACGAGTAAGAGCTTTTTTATTAGTGTCCTGTAACTTTCGCAGTTTCCGCCACAAATACGGAGGTTTCGTGCAGTGATTAGGTTCCAGGGTAAGAAAATACTGTATTTTTTATGTATTGCTTGATACTTTAATGAAAAGGACGAAACTTAATTAAAATTAAATAGTAGGCAAAGTTGTGCAGTGTTCTAGTGACTTCTGTGACTCAACTTTGCCTGGGTCTAGGGCTGTCAATAGTCAAATTTTATTAATAAAAATTGTTTAGGTATAGACGTGTCCCATTTGCTTTAAATTCATTACTTTTGGGTTTCGTGCCTATACAAAACGTGACCCAGATAATAACTGTTGGTCTGTCTGTCATCTTAAAATATTATTAATTTGATTTTTTTTACAGTAAATAAGTAATTATAGCTTTGATTTATCTTAACGAATTTTTAATGGCCAAATCCAATTACACTTGACCGGTTATCAACTATCAACTGAATTCAAAGTAAAAATTAGAACTTCTTTATATTTATATTCATACATGTGTACCTATGTTTATGCAAAGATCTATTTAGAACATATTTTCGTGGCTGAACTTATAATTTTGATAAAGCGAATTTAAGTTAATAATAACAATTCTATTGCAGCTATATGGGAATATGGGAAACCCAAAAAAACGTAGCAGAAGAAAACAAGGAGCTCGTAATTATGCGGATTACTCATCAGATATGTTAGAAGTTGCTGTAGATCTTGTGCGAAAGAAAGTAATTTCATCGTATGAGGCGGAAAAACGGTTTGGAATTCCGCGTCGGACAATTATAAATAAATCCAAAAACGTGCATAGCAAACCATTTGGTCGACCTACAGAATTGTCAACTGAGGAAGAAAACCACATCGCAGACGTAGTGAATCTTTCGGCTGAATATGGCTCCCCTCTTACTCTTTTAGACTTGCGCATTGTTGTCCATAACTACTTATTAAAAAGCGGAAAAGACTATCTTTTTAAGGGAAAAATGCCGGGTGAGCGCTGGGCCCGTGCTTTTCTACAGCGACACAATTTTTCGCAAAGGGCTACACAAAATATAAAAAGAAATCGTGCTGCAAAAACAGTTGAGGAAATAAATGAATATTTTAAGAATCTTGAAAATACTCTTAAAGATGTTCCCGCTAGCAATATGCTAAATTTTGATGAAACGAATTTAAGCGATGACCCAGGATCAAAAAAATGTATTTTTATAAGAGGGGTTAAACATCCTGAACAAGTCATTAATACCAGTAAAAGTGCAGTATCAATAATGTTTTGCGGAACTGCTGACGGACATTGTCTTCTACCTTATATAGTCTATTAAGCAGAACATTTATCGTGTAAATGGTGTGAAGATGGTCCAAAAAATGCCCGGTATAACCGCACAAAATCGGGATGGTTCGATATGATGTGTTTCGATGACTGGTTCAAAACTATTGTTTTACCATGGGCGAACTCACGAGATGGTGTCAAAGTTATCATCGGTGATAACTTGTCATCTCACCTAAGCGTTGAAACAATTCAAATATGTCAACGTCAAAATATCAGATTTGCTTTTCTTCCCAAAAATGCGACACACATAACACAACCACTAGATGTCGCATTTTTTGGGCCTATGAAAAGACATTGGCGTGAAATTTTAACAGATTATAAAACAACATACAGCAATGTAAACACAATTAACAAATGCCACTTTCCACAATTACTGAAAGAACTTAAGGCTAGAATTGACATAACTAAAGAAAATAATTTGCGTAAAGGCTTTGAAGCATCTGGAATATTTCTTTTTAATCCCTCAAGAGTGACAATAAAAATACCAACAGTACAAAACCAAGAAAATCGTCAGTTTGATGCTACTCTTAGACTTCTTACAGCGAAACCGACGATTACAACCAATCAAAACTGGACAAAACCGAAAACTTACAGTCATACCTGGTAAATCCATATCAACAGAAGAAGCAGAAGAGCTAACAAAACCTAAAAATTTAAAAAAAGATTCAAAAGTATCTATGAAGAAAGAAAAAGTCAAACATACTAAAACTAAAAGCTCAGGATTAAAAAAAGTTATGCTATCGTGTATCGATACCTATGACTATGACCTGGAACAGGACAGTAGATTGGCAGAGAGCTCGGCACCATTAGTTCATTCATCGGAGCGTAAAAACCCTGAAACCCTTCACAAGCTATGCTTAAGTGCCTTAAATATTAATTTGCAGCCTTTAGCAGCAGATTTCAATGAATTCATGCCTGTACATTATTTGAAAAATTTACCAAAGAAATCCGAATTGAATACTCCATTTTACGGAGATGCGCCGGAATGTTTGCAGAAGAAAATTACTGATCTGCCTCAGAATGACTCTGAACCATGTCAAAACTTTCCGAATAAGAAAACCCCAAAAGTAATTATTACATCTAATATAGTTATTAAAGAAGCTTCACCTGAAAAGAGAATTGTGTTACGAAATATAGATACACAAAAAAATGAAAGAAAAAGAAAACAAACCAGTACTCCAAAAGGACAATCATCTAAAATGAAAAGGAAAAAGAAACATATTATCTGCAATAGCGATTCAAGTCTGTCATCAAATACTTCTTTTCATGCTGCAGACGATTCCGATTATGAAAATTTGGATAATTATATAGCGCCATATTTACAGGAAGAAGAAGAACAAGAAAACATACCTTTTGGACTAAGTGATATCGATTTTTACATGGAGAGATCTCTTGAATTTCAAGTAAATAGCTGGGTTATAGTTAAATTCGCTTCAAAAAAAAGTGTTAAACACTTTATAGGGAAAGTTTTATCAATAAATGATAAAATTCCCACGGTAAAATTTGCACGAAAGGTAAAAAATTCAAAGCGTGATAAGGGAACAGTTTTCACCTACCCAAATATTGAAGACATATGTGCTGTACAAGATTTAAATGATGTTATTGCAGTATTACCCGATCCTCAAATTTCCAGACGAGGTCATTTCATATTTAATTTGAATTTTACTAAGTATAACATACAATAAGCAAATATTTTATGACTTAACTGGACGCTGCTACGCAAAAAGTGTCAATCCACAAAAATAAAAAATAAAATAGATTCTGATGTCAATCGAAAGAAAGAGCTTAACTATATTTCGTAAAAGTGTTTTAGTGGATGTAATGCTTACTTTCTCAAAAAAAACATTTGAAATCTTGACATTTGACGGCCATTTTCTCAAAATGGCTTTAGTTTGGGCTTACGCAGTTTTGCATATCAGTGTCCAACTAAGTTATTTAAACTAATATTTTTTGTTTTTAGTTCATTTTTTTATACTATAATAGTAATTACTGTCACATATAATATAGTAATGTACCTAATATGTACCAAAAATATGAGTCTTATACATATAAGTTTGCACCTAAAGATTATGTTCCTATTAGTCAATATAATTAAAACTAGATTTTGTCCGTGATTTCGTCCACGTAGTATGATTATTTTATAGCATATATGGTTAGTGTAGCTAATAGCTATGCATACAAAAATTTATAGAATTGGATTTTGGAGATTTCCTTCTTCGAATAAATTCATAATTTTACCTCTTTTTGTAGATTTAAGCTTAATTATGTAACATTTAATAATATAACGCACCTGACTTAACCAAACTATATTTTGGGTGATAAGATTTTAGGAAAGTTTTTTTTTTTGGCTGTTTCTGTTTACCACATTTTGTGCTTCTGAAGTTGGATGCCACATTTAGTTTAAACGGGTTCCGGCCTATAATTATGTTATTTATTATTATGTCATCAGTTTGTATACTATTGATGTTTTTAATACCAAGGTTGTACCTACATAATACTTTTAGAGTGAAGAACACTTATATTGACACTATTACCATCATGATAGTCGTTTATCTTGTGAATGTTGGTAAACCCAATAAAATTATTATAATATAATCAATATTTATTATTTTGACAACCCTAATGTTAACGATATTATGGTATGGCAAGTTTGTGATACCATCTCCAACTTTGCCTATTAAATAAGAAAAAAAAAATATCAACTTGCTAGCAATAATTTGACTTTCAATGAAAAGTACAATAACTCAAGCATGTGAAGAAAAAATGCTGAGAAGATCAATATTTTATTTATTGAGATATCCTTCTAGGCAAAGTTGCGTATTTTACCTACATCTTTGCCTATAACTTTGAGAGCTTGTGATTTGAAAAAACTGCAAGATTCAAACAAATTTGGGTTATATGAGGCAAGGCATAAGGTATGTTTTCCACCTTGTTGTCATTGATAGCAATAACAATAAATAGATTCAGAGATACTAACCAAAAACTTCAAAATCCAGGCAAAGTTGCAGCATTTTACGGTAGTCTAACCAAGATAATGTTAAAATGTTACAAGATTCATAGGTCTTAAGGGCCGGCCTCTATTATCCGCCCAGAATATGGCTCTTGTTAGACTCTTAAGACTAGTTTTACAAAATCAAATGAAAAATGTACATACAAAGTAAAATTAATTGTAAACTTACCTTGATTTGTTCGTGATAATGTGTTTTTTGAAGTCCTTAATTTTATTTTATAGATTTTTTTTATATTTTTAGGATAAAAATTCTTTATTCTTGACGAAAATTTTTAATAATGAGTGACGTGAAACTACTCGTCGGACGGTGTCGTGGCTAGTGCCAAGACAGCAGATCGCATGAGGTGGCTCTTTCAAATATTAGCCTTCCCATTGGTCCTTTAGATATGTATGTGAATGGAATCTAAATAAATGTATGAGAAATGTGTTTTTGTAGTAATGGACCTTGATAGACACCGGCTCTTCTTACTCGCAGGTACCTTAGTTAAATTAGGTTCAACAACCCTAGCTCGCACTTAGCCGGTTGCTTTTACTTATTATTATTATTATTATTTCATCATATTATTTTCTAAGTTTATTTGTTCATTCATCAGTTATTATATGAGTCGATTTGTTTTAAACTTACAAAAACCTTTTCTTCCTCCAAATTAAGGCATAGGTACATACATTTCTTAGTTTTTTTGCAAGGTGCATCCAAAACGTAGCACTGAAGTACTATTTTTTTCAATTTTACAGTAATTCAAATACGTACCTTTATCTGACTAATCTACATAATTACATCTATTCACACAAAATAAGGTATCCATGCTATATTAGTTTTTCTTTCTAATTTGCAAGATGGAGCTAGAATGTTGCAATTAATTAATTAACTGACTAAATATCTATTTTTTCTCCAGTTTTTTTTTGGAAACCATGAATTGCCTATTTATGACCTCCAATAAAAATTCTGCATTTTTTATATTTCACCCTGGAAGGGGTTGAAAATCGTAATTTAGTTGTACCTACCATAGATATGAGCTGTACGAATAGTTGACATTGAACAAATTGAACAATTGATAATAAAATACATAACTCCACATACAAAGCTTAATGCGACGTGTTAAATCAAGCTTAGGATTGTTATTTGAAATAAATGTTTCGTGATTTTTTTATGGAAATAACCGGCAAACGAGCTGACGATCCACCTGATGGTAAGTGGCTATCGTCGCCCATGGACATCAGCAACACCAAAGGCATCACTGATGCGTTGCCGGCCAAGAAAGAGAGAAGAAAAACAAACAAAGAAAGAAAGAACTGGCTCTCAAGCCCCCAGCCGGAACACGACGAGTCATTTGGCGGTTGACTCAAGCTCGAGGGTGGTAGCTATCCAGGCGAACCTCATGGAGAAATAATAATAGTATGTGTATATGGATGTAACGATGAACGATGTAATTTGTTAACGTATTATTTTGTTATTAGTATTTTCAATAAATAAATATCGTGAATAATTTGTTCATTCGAATATTTCGAATAAAATTATTCATAAACGCAATAAACGCTCAATTTATTTTATTGACATACACATACTATCTCTATTTATAACCTCTGCGGATTGACGGCGTATTGTTAACATTAACAAAAAGTAACAAGTTTTGACCTTGTTGTGTTGACTTGTGAATTGTGATTAAAACGTAGTGACTTAGTGAGTACTCTGTAATTTTTGTGAAATTCCATTCATTGGCCTTGGTGGCTTTGGTGCTCTCATGTCTCGTCAGTCGTCTCGTGTAATTATGAAAAGTTTTTGATTGAATTGAAACTTCGGAAACAACTTGAAACTTTATCAACTATAAACTTTTGTCTCTGAGCTTTAAAAAAGTTAATTGAGTCGTTTTACAACGATGCTTTACATAAATCTAAAGTGTGTCTTAAGCTGGCTTCTCCTTATTTCTTTAATTCATTACGGTAAACATATTTTTAATTTACAATTGGAAATTTCGAATTATAATAATGGTCACACCCAAAACTTATAAAACTTTGTTTTTAGCTGCCGGCATAAAGTGTTGGAATTGTCGATCAACTGATGACCCGAAATGTGCAGACCCCTTCGATAACAGTACAGTACCGATAACTAATTGTGATCAAGAGAGAGGATTGGCACAATTACCGGGTGTGAGACCTACGATGTGTCGGAAAATTACGCAAAAAGGTAAGCTGACTCTATAGTCCAGTTTAGATGTATTAAGTAGTTAAGTAGTTTTAAGTGAATAATTTTTAGTGTGCGTCCACACGTAATAATTTAGTAAAGCTCTTTAGTTCATACAATTCTACTTAATTACTTAAGCATTTTACTAAATTTTAACTAAAAAGTGCCTGTCCAAACGTGTTAAGTGATAAGCCTGGGCGGGGCTTATCAGAAAATAGAAAAATTTCTAAACTACTAAATTGTCCGTTTACACGTATTAATTTACTTAAAATTTAGATAAATACTTTATCTACTTAATACGTGTAATGTTCGGTTTACACGTATTAAGTACTTAAGTAGTTAACTAAATTTTAAGTAAATTATTACGTGTAAACGGACAATTTAGTAGTTTAGTAATTTAGTAGTTAAGTAATCAAGTAGATAAGTAATTTAGAAATTTTTCTATTTTCTCTTAAGTAGGTGGGCGGGGCTTATCACTTAACACGTTTGGACAGGCACTTTTAAGTTAAAATTTAGTTAACATTTAGTAAAATGCTTAAGTAGTTAAGTACAATTGTATGAGCTAAAGAGCTTTACTAAATTATTACGTGTGGACGGACACTAAAATTATTCACTTAAAATTTAGTTATAATTTACTTATCTTCTTAACTACTTAATACGTGTAAACCGGACTTAAACCGAACATATGAGCATTTTCATGCGTTTTATTGTATTCAGTAATTTTTTGCTATAAAAATTGCATACTTAAAAAAAGTACTACGGCGATTTATTTTATTTATTTTTATTTAATTAATCAGCATGGTGAAAACCAAATACAGGTACAATTTACAGTTAACGTAATAATTTCGAACAGAAAGAAAATATTTATTAAAATATTAACTAAACAAAAAATAAATTATACCTAAAAAACTAAAATACGCTTTTATAGAAAATCCAACTAAAAAATAGAAAATAAATTTGGATTAAGAAATAAATTTGAATTGTGTAATTGTAAAATAAGCGTGTGGTGCTTTTTATTAAGATATTATCCCTTCTTCTCATTAACACCATGCACCCCACGCTTTTATTACAATCACGATTCAAATTTATTTCTTAATTCTTTATTTTCTATTTTTTAGTTTGATTTTCTATAAAAGCGTTTTTTAGTTTTTTTTTTTTAACTATTAGGTACCTATTTATTTTTTCAGTTTTCAGTTTGATCTTTTTAAATAAAATTTAGGTTTTTTTTTCTTTCTTTTTTTCTTTTAATATTGAATTGTCATAGATTAGGTCCTCGATAAGTCTACAAAGTTTGAAAGAAATCTGACCGTTTGAAGAGGGTTAAAATCACATCCAAAGGAGTCTCTTCCAAGTTATAAACAAACAAACAAACAAACAAACAAACAAACAAACAAACATACATACATACATACATACAGGTGAAGCTAATATATTATAAAGCGTGTAAAAATATATATATAGCTGGTACATATTACTATCGATCTCGTTTTACTTAGAAAAAGTTTTGGACCATTGTTATATCAGGTGTTATGAGGTTTTTTAACAAAATAAAGGATGGTTTAAATTCAAATTTAAAATCATATTTTTATATTACCACATTTGTGTTTAAAATAACCTCTTATCAGTTGCTGTACCGGATCCCAGCCATGTCGTATTGGCATTTGTGTCATTTTATCAGGGAGCCGGTAGGTAAACATATATAATCAAGCAAACAGTTTGGCGCGTAATTAATTTATTTTCATAGCTAATAAGCTCTATATTTGAAGAGCCTGTGACAGTCAGACCCCTCTTTCCCACTGGGCACTCTGGGCAAGTGCCCAAGGCCCCGTGATCGATAAGGGCCCCTAGTTTCTGCCAGATCACTAAACGATAACCAATATTTATTACCGATAAACTCTTTTAATTCGAATAAATTGAACCTAATGGTGCTGCCACACTGTTGTTTAAAAATGTTTAGAAACATTTTCAAACAAACACTAATGCATATATAATAATACATACATACATACAAATAAATGTTAGGAATTGTTGTTACATTCTGTTAGGAATTGTTAGATGTTTTGAGTGTTCCTACACTGATGGAAAATGTTTACACACATTTATAACATTTGAAAACATGATATAGGCTCGCAGTTTGGTCTACACGAAAATGGAAGAAGATTTGCCCATTGGATTAGCTTTTATTTTTTGTTCAAAAAAGAAAAACTCTATTTGGATGCGCACGCTAGAATGGGCCCCGCACTCTCCGCATACCCTGCTGTCGCCTGGATACATGTTTACAAACAAATTATAACAAATTTTTTATTTGCTACAATTTGTTAATTAACACTTTTGTTTTATTAATTAACAATTTATTAATTAAATAAAACTAAATTAACATTTTATTTACTTTGTGATCAAATGGTTGTTTACAAAATGATTACTAACGTTTGTAAACATTTTTGAACAGCAGTGAGGCAGCAGCATAAATTACTGACTACAATACTAAATTGCTATTAGTTTTTGCATAAATCTTGAGGCTTGCTTATCTACTTTCTTTGTTTATTCTAACAAAATAGTGTTCTGTCAAAGTCATAGGGGCCCCATTATCCTAATATGCCTAGGGCCTCCAATAGGTTAAAGATGGCCTTGGTGACAGCCAGACCTTCCTCATTTTATAAAACCTGGAACTTTCTCTGTGTAAAGTTTGGATGATGGTTTCTTTGGCAGATACTAGGTAGATAACAAGGTTTTGGTAGATAACAAAGGTGTATAAAATTGGCCCTAACTTTCGTTAAAGCATAAAGCTCTGTTTTTTGATATTTTCTTTGGAATAATATTAGAATGACATTATCCATTTGCCAGACAGCACAGTTTCAACCCCCTGCCAGACACCCCTAAACTTAAACATTGATTAGAAAAACAAATTTCTTAGGATTTTAGGAAAATAAATATATTATTTGATTTAAATGTTGAAGATATAAAATATAGTAAATATGTATAACAATATCTTAATTTAATCTATGTATTTGAAGTGTATGTTATAATAAAAGTTAAACAGTCAGCACTGTCTAAACCAGAAAAGAGAATTCTTGACTTTTTCCCAAAAAAAAACTTTATTGTAAAATGATAAAAAGACCTTTTTAATTAAAAAAAAGATTTTATTTATAATCTTTTATATAAAAAACGTATGTGTGTACTTATGAACGCAGTAAGCTTTTACTTATAAGTCCCTCTTGCTCGCACCCATTACTCGGCGTGCGCTAGCAATCGAACCACGTTCCTCTCACTCACACCCATGACACGCGCTAGCAATTCAAAACAACTCCAGCGAATGCTGTCATGTGCGCTTAGTATCACATACCATCATGTCGCTTTTTTGGCTGAAAGAACTGCAAAAATGTTTTTAATAGTTCATAGCCATGTTCATGCCTATAAAATATGTTAATGTCTAACTCTAAGCTTATAATTATATTGCAGTGAATGGTGAATGGCGTTACATTAGAGGCTGTGCATACCATGGAGATGTTGAGATTCAAGGAGACGAGAGTTTCTGCCTCAAGGGAACAGGAAATTCCAATAGTTTTATTGAATATTGTACTTGCGCCAATAAAGATGGATGCAATTCTTCTACAGTTTTCAGTCCAATTTCTTTACTAATCCTCTTTTCTTTAATGAGTCTGATTTACAATTATGGGAATTCAAATTAAGGATTTCATTGTTTTTATGAATCGGATATTTATAGTGCGTCGGTTAAATTTTAATTCATGTAGTTTTTAAAAAATTAGATACGGCAACACTTTATATCTGTATTAAGGCATGGTAGTTGAGGCAAATTTAAAATTTTGGCATGTTTTCAGATTTTTCCAACAAATTATAAAGCAATCTCACAATAGAACAATTAGGTATGTGAATCTCTAATGTAATAATTAAAAGAAAATAGATTGATTATTATTGTTGTCCTACATTCTATGGAACTTCATGACAAAAACAACTTGGATTGCTAAAAAGTGTTATACTACTCGACCGAAATATCTGTGGACCTGGCTCAATGACGTCATGCGAACTGGAGAGATAGCAAAGAAAATCGAGATGTAAAGATTAAAAATATTATTTTGATTTGTGTGTATCTACTTTTTTGCACTTTTATACAACTTTTAAACTAATCTGTAGTTTATAAGCTTCCGTAGTGAAAGAGCCGTGTTTTTTTTAATTTTCAAAGAATTGGATTACTTTGAGCACTGAATTCCACTCTGCACTATGTATCGTCCTACCCATCTTACAACACTAAATAATAATAAACAACAAGAAACAATAAACATCAAGAAACAATAAACAAGCGATTACGAAACAAGAATAATACACGTGCGTCGGCGCTTGTTTTGGCAACAGTACTAGATAGGCGAAAACAGGGTGAGGTCCGAGGAAGCGGGAGAGGCATTGAATTCCAGCGAGGTCCACAGATATTTCGGGCGAGTTATACTTTTGAGTTATTTTATTGCTTGTTATATTATATTTCCCTGCTTTGTAAGAGAAACGATAGAGATCACCTGATTACAAAGATAACAATAAATTTTCATTAGTAACAGTTGAAAAATATTTAGCACCTAATCTGAATAATAATAATATTATACGTTTAACATATCCCATGTGAACATTTATCATGTTAATCATCAATTTAGATTTGTCATGTTAAGAATTTTCGAATCAGCTTTAAAATTTAAGTTTTATATTTTGTATGTAACATATAATTATGACTTTTTATGAATAAGTTTTTTATACATACCTACTAGTAAATGTTCAGTTGAATATTGAATTGTTTATTTGCTATATAATAAAATAATATGACAGTTGAAAGATGATATAATCTTGATATGACTTTATTTCAGGATCATTGTGAATTATGCTAAACTTGTTTTTTTTTAATATCGAATAGGATAGTAATTATTCATCAAGCCTTATAAATTCGTAGATCACCTAAAGTAATTAGAGGTACCTGAAATAGTTAAGGTCCACAGTATTGCATTTAAGAAATCTTAATAAATGAATATTTTTAATGGAGTGTAGGAGTGTGCACAAAATTATTGTAGGTATATTTTTTTATTTTGATACGGTTAATTATAAGAATTACAATTGTATTAATTAAGTTTAAAGGTCTGATATTGAATAATAATAATCATATTTCTGAAATATTTTTTCACAGTAGGTACATAGGTAGGTTTAAGGTTTATTAAAAATTGGTCAATCTTTGCGTTTTGTCATCGTTAGGTATATATGTTACTGGCAAAACCCGATTTCAGGTTAAACTAGTTTGGCCTAGGCCAAACTAGTTTGGCGCGACACGATTAGGCAAAACTAGTTTAACAACAGTTTACGTTTTAGTTTAACAACAGTTTACAATAGTTTTACAACATAGAACACCTGGGCCATTCTCAAATAGTGACTTCAAAGTATTAAAAAAAAATATTGTTTTTGATATGATTTAAAGTGGTCTCAAATGAAAGGTATCATATCCCATAACCTGTCCCAATTATGAGCCGAGCTATTTTCACAGTATTTTTTGCGAAAATAAGGAAAAAAGAAAACTCACCTCCATGGATGTGACACTGATCCATGGTAGTGACATATTTTTTTAATTTGACATATTTTAATGAGGTATTATTGAATAAATCTTTCTTTTTATTGAATATTTATATATTTGTAATCATTCACTTTTTTTAAACTATGGTACACTACGTACCTAACACATCTTATTATGTAATATTTGTATTAACATTTTTTATATGAACTCAAATTATCCAATCAATTCTTAAACAGTCTTCTTCTCTCACATAATCACAACCGAGCTATTAAGAGCTGGAGGACCCTTCTAGTGGCGCTCCAAAAACTGTTCGATTACGTCATCAATACTGGAACTACCTCGGAAGCGTGGGGCAGAAGTGTGGTGACACTGTTCTTCAAAAAGGGCGATAAAGCCCTTTTGAAGAACTACAGGCTCATTGGACTTCTGAGCCACGTTTATCAGCTGTTTTCGAGGGTGCTCACAAATCGCATTGCACGCAGTCTGGACGACTTCCAGCCTCCCGAACAAGCAGGATTCCGAAAAGGCTACAGCACCATAGACCATAATAATATACACGCACTGCGGCAAATTATACAAAAAGCCGAGGAGTATAATCTGCCGTTATGTGTTGCCTATGTGGACTATGAGAAAGCATTTGATTCTATCCAGACCTGGGCGGTACCAATTTCTCTCCAGCAGTGCTGGATCGACTACCAGTATATCGAGGTGTTAAGTGTTTATACTTATCTGCCACCATGTCCGTCAGAGTACACGACACAACAACGAACCCCATCCAACTGCAAAGAGGTGTCGAGCAAGGGGATGTCATATCCCCAAAACTGTTCATCGCTGCGTTGGAAGACGTGTTTAAGCTGATGGAGTGGAAACGACGTGGCATTAACATCAATGGCGAATACATCACACACCTGCGATATGCCGCTGATATAGTCATCCTGGTGGGTTCACTGGAAGAACTTGGTACAATGCTTGGGGACTTGAACAGTGTCTCACAACGGGTGGGTCTTAAGATGAACATGGACAAGACGAAAAACATGTCAAATGTCCATGTCACACCCATATCGGTTGTTGTTGACGGCGCTGCGCTCGGAGTTGTAGACGAATACATTTCAATTACTTGGGACAAGTGATCCAGATGGGTAAGTCCAACTTCAAGAAAGAAGTCACTCGTAGAATCCAATTGGGATGGGTTGCGTTGGGGAAACTGCGTGAAACTTCAAGATATGAATCCAGTCGTCCAAAACACTACCTCAGTGCCTGAAGTTGAAGGTGATGGGGCAGTGTGTATTTCCAGTGATGACATACGGCTCGGAGACGTGGTGCTTTACTATTGGTTTAATCCACAAGCTCAAAGTCGCACAGCGAGCTATGGAGAGAGCTATACTCGATATTTCTCCACGTGATCGCATCAGAAATGATGAAATCCATAGACGAACAAGGATAACCGACATAGCTCAACGAATAAGCTGCCTGAAGTGGCAATGGGCTGGACACATTGTTCGAATTACTGATAACCGTTGGGGATGATAAGTCCTCGAATGGCGCCCACGTCTCGGAAAAAGGAGCATAAGACGCCCCCCAACTACGTGGCCCGACGACCTGAAGAAGACAGCGGGGATCCGCTGGATTTAGAAGGCTCAGGACCAGTCAAAGTGGTGCAAGTTAGGGGAGGCCTATGTCCAGCAGTGGACCTCCAAGGGCTTATGGATGGATGAATAGATGGAGACGACTCAGCTGTGCAAACTGTGATAAAGATTGTTCTCATTATGGCATAGGAAAATATACTTATTCACGGAGAATATTCGACGTAGAATCTCTTCCTGGCTTCTTTTCGAGGGTGCCATAATATCAACCTGTGTCAAAAATATTCTCATCAAATTCATTCAACATCAAATCCAGTAAAAAAAACCATAGTACTTCCATGGACAATCTATCACCTCCGTGGATATTCGCAATCCACGTGGATGACGTATATGGAGGTGACATTTTAAACGTAAAAGCCGTTTTATTATAACCTCAATTACTGATTATAAAATACGATGACATACTTAGATAACGGTTACAATGGCTCAACATTTTAAAGTACCCGACAGTAATTAATTAAATAAACACTGCCCCATATGTAATCCACAAACGTGACCAAAATAGCGTGCCAATTTTGTGAAATATCTTACTTTAGAGGTCCGTGCTCCAAAATTATTATCCAGAAAATGTCAAACTGTCAAAAACTTTCAAGATGGCGTTGTGTTGATTGTCTCCAGTCGTTCAGAAACTGTGTTCACAGTTTTAATGAATAATAGCTGCGTTCAAAAAGTTTCCCCATGGAGGTGATCATTCATCCATGCACAAATGTTATACACTACGTAAAATTCTATATTGTATATAAATTGTAATTATTTAATGTTTCCTATAAAGTTTATTTCATAGGGTATCGTGGAAGAATATAAATTAGCTTATTTATATGAGAAAAATATATTTTATTCAGGTCTGTATCATCGTAAGTCGTCTTTGCACACGACATGGAGGTGACTTTTTCGTCACATTTTTGAGGATTATTTAAAAATATATTTATATATTATTATTTTTATTAAAAATCCTATCAGAATTAACTATTTTGATTAATTCTACAATAAGAAACATGCAAGTAATTCAATACTTATTTTTTAACACCAATGCACATCTTTTTTTCGCAAAAATGAGAATGAGCCACCTAAGGTATGCCTTGTCGACCATGAAAGAAAAGAGAAGAAAAAAGGCTATCAAGGACCTTTTGACTTTTGAGGTTCTGACTTCTGAGGACCATCAGCCATATATATACTTGTGTATGATAATATTATAAATGCAACTATTTTGTAGCTTTAAAGTCAGATTACATTATTGTTTCGTTATGTTCGTGCCAATTCAAGAAATCCAAAAGAATATACTAATAATTCCACCCAATGCATTTAGTATTGTATTCTTGTACTTTTTTAGAAATGAATAAATAAAGTAGCATTTGATTTAGTATTTTATTTACTTAATATAGCTTTTAGCATAAGATGATGTCTTTTCTATTTTATTGCAATTTTTATCATCCAATTTACTCATTTTCTAGTTAGGTATAGGTAAACACCACGGACCTGAAAAAAAGACGGACATAATCCCAAGAACAAATTCAGTGAAGCACCCATAGGAATACCAACTCTGTATTCGTACAAGTACACACACCGACACATTGACACCATACGGCTACGACATTGACACCATTGCCAATCAAAAATTACAAAATTACGCACACATGGTAAGCGAGCTGTCAACTGTCAGCTTCACTCTCGATTAGACAAGGTTACGTCTGTTCTTTTTTATGTCCGTGGTAAACACCTATGCTTCTGCAGTAAAATTTGCAAATAAGATTATTTCACTATTCCAACCATAGATGTCGTTCCGTTGTGCCATACTTAAAACCTTATACATATACTGTATTTGCATACTGTTATAGCCAGTTTGGAAACGTATACCTACCCACTTCTGTCAGGCTCTTACCCTTTGTCCGGGCAATATCGCTGGTACTTCGATGCCCAGATCAGAACTAACGAAGTATGTTTTGAAGACCACACTTCTCCACGGTTATCGAGTTCGTATTACATTGGTAGTTAGGTGTTAAGATTTCCTCATGAATAATTTTTTGGTCAGTAAAAGCATGGAGGATAGAGTAGAAAGAGGGCCATCTTTGTGTATGAAAAGTTTCCGTAAAAACGCGTCCAATTATGGATGGCGCTGCGGTGCGGTCTACAACAGCTATGTTCGAATATCTATTTATTAGACACTAGCGCCATTCATTACGGGTGTGCCATACATTCATGTGGCATAACTCAGCAAACTTCGCTACATCTACAACAGCCATTTTCATACGATATATCTATTTTTCACACACTAGCGCCATTCTGAAATGGCCTTTATTGGAACCTCTATTTTCAGTAAACAGCTGGACGGACACTTACAACTTTCCCCTCATATGAGATGGCCTCCTTCTACTCTATCCTCCACGAGTAAAAGATAGTTTCAACAGCGAGTTAGGAGATAGGTTAAAAAGCGAGTTGCTTTTGGGTATGGTTAAAAAGATATTGTTTACCTACCGTCATTACTAAAACGGCGAAATAAAAGGCTGTAACTTGTATCTAACTTTATTAAAACTTAGTAACAATGATGTAACACTTTCTTTCTTTTACTTGTTTTTTTTTATCATATTTATAAATGGTTTATTTCAATGTTAGTATTACAGTATCTGATAATCAATAAGAATTCACAAAGGTGTATTCATAAAAAAAACAAACATTTTACAGGTTGCCCCTACAACCCAAATTATTTACCGTTTAGCTGAAAGGTATTAAAATGCTATTTCACAATATGTACATTAATTAGTATAAGTAGTCTTAAATAAACTTAATAATAAAATTCTTAACCAGCAAGTGAAAAAAATTACAAAGAAATTGCTAAGGACAATACCATGGCAGGCATACCTTTGCTCAGAAAATGGTCATTTGACCACGTAATGCATGTAAGGAGTAAGCATGTAGGTAAGTAACAAAAACACAATTCTACGCAATATAATTAATTAAATATATAGGTAAGGCCTAACCTAACCTACATAATAATTGTTTTTAATCAGATAATTATATCTGACTTATTAAATTTGAATTTACTCTTTTAGTTCTTCTATTAATACATACGAAAATGGGAGCATTGAGTAAAAATTAAAGCTCATTGTTAACTTATTAGATCTGCGGATCCAATATTTCAGTTATACATGTAGATATTATGTTGGTCACAGCTTAGGTACATTCGACATAAAATAATAGATTGGTTTATACGGTGGGTGCTTGGCTGGTAATACAACATGGTCCCATGTATTGGATGACAAGCATTTTATTGTACTATTCAAATAGTTTACTTAAAGAGCAGGACGCCAATAGGGGCAATGAGTAGTGCCATCGTCTTGCCAATGGCAGTAGCACTGTTGCATCCGTCGTATTCACACGTCTCGCAGAAAGATGTGACTTCGTGAGGGCCATTGGAGGTGTTAGGGCACTGAGTTGTGTAGTCATCTTGCCGTTTCCATGAGCATCCGCGGGAAATAACTTGGGTGCCTTGAACTGAAAAGGAACAAAAAATATTGATTAGTTAAATTATAGATATACCTACTACAATATTTTTAGGATTGGGTATAAAAGTAGATTTATCAGGAGGACAGCGGCTCAATCCACCCGGAATTTGGTCTAAATGTTGAAAATTGAACTAAGCATTATGATATAACTGTTAATCGGTAGTGAAGTATTACCGCTGCATCATATGAACATAGGCTTTGAAGATTTCAAAAAACCTTCAGAACTATTATTCCAAGTGCTAAGAAGACTGAACCAACCAACCAAAGCAGAATGGAGACATTTTGTAAATATCCAAATAAATATCTTTATTTCCACAGCTGCTCTCCACCCTTCTTTGAAAACAGCAGAAAGAAGCTGAATGGAGGGGAGGTCTCGTACATTGTAGGTATGCGAGGTATTTAGCCCATTTTCCAGTGGCGTAGCTAGCCCTAAGGAGGCCCCATATCAATATTTGTTGTGGGGCCCCCTCAACGTCAGCTGTCAAATATGTAAAAGGAGGTAGAGTCGTAGGCTGCTGGCGAGCTATTTTTTGGGAGTGTTAGTGGGGGCCCCGTATAATTGATACGGCTGATACGACGGTAGCTACGCCCCTGCCATTTTCAGAATGAAAACTTGAACAAATAGGTACTTTAATAACAACAAAAGACAGCTTGCCAGAAATAGAATTGACGTGTAGATGCGGTAATATGATAGTAGGTAGGCTCATGCGTGGGTTTTGCATAATTTTGCAGTAATGGTGATGAAGGTTAATTTATAACTAAAGTAGGTAGCATAGTAAAGTAGTAGGCTAGTAGGTATATGAATTTGTCTCCTATACTTCTACAACATTTTATTCAAGGTAAAGTCTAAATAGCTAGTCAATTGACATCAATTTAATCTCTAGATTTAGGTAGGTACATGAAACACAGGTAGATGAGGTAGATAATTGGATAATCATAATCTCATACCTAGTTCTTATAGGTACGAGAAGTTTATATTTCCTTACATTCGTCATATTATAATTATGCACAAAAATACAAGTTATAAATAACTTAAACAATCATATTCCGAGAACAAACCTTAATTTAATAATTAATAAATTTAGTGAAATTTTAATAATTAATAAATTTAGTGAAAATGCATGGTCTATTTACAATACTTAGATAAATAGGCACGAGATAGTCTAGGTACGATCGAGTTAATTTATACCTATCACTTGAGGTGTCTATTGCTTGTCTGAAAATCGTACAAGGACTTTGTTACCTGTGACCCACAGCAAATATTATCACAATTAGGCCTACCTAGCTATCGTGAAAGTCCGTGTTAGGATTGCTAATCATGTTATTCCCAAAAGGCAGCTAGCCTTCAAAATAATACAGTCACGTTGCAAATTAGAGCAATTAACAACAACAATAGAATAGTATGAAGTGCCGACTTCCGAACAAGATGTTATATAAAGAATTACAGTGTCTGTACACTGTAAGTCTCTGTAAGTAGTACTCTGTAAGTCTTTACTTACAGATGACTACTAGAAGTCGTAGGTAATAAGCATGTCATTGTTATAATGAGTCGCTTAGCAAAATTGTCGGAAAATTTTCGCTAAATACCTAACTCTGTGTATATAGTGACGTGTATGTACGAGTTTGTAGACATACCTACTTTCCGTATTGGTTTTACGTAGTGCTATTTATCTATTCTGATGTTAAGATTTGACACTCGTAACTGTTACTATTACTGACTGTTAAAGGTATGTTGGGGTGTTATGGGGCGCAATATTGAGCCCAATTTTACTCTAACCTGTAACGGAATTAGAAATCTTAGTCCGTAACTTCCGATCTTCACCTAATTGCGAGTACATTATGATTTATGGAGAATACTTGCTTTTGCCCGCGGTAGAGATCGCTTTTTAAAATTCCCGCGAAAACCTTGAATTTTTCCGGGATAAAAAGTTGTCTTATTAATCCAGGGTATAAGCTATCTTCATTCCAAATCGCCAAATCGGTTGAGTAGTTGTGGCGTGATTGAGGAACAAACATCCAAAGCCAAACATCTTCACAAACTTTCAGGATTAATACCTACCTTAAGATTTCAAAGAAAAGATAATTGAGTTTACTTACTGAATTTTCTCTGCTTCTTGCAAACAGACTTTGAGGATGTCAGATATGGGTACGACGCTCCGGTATTGGAGTCGCAGTTCTCCAGTCTGAAGAGGTAGGAGTTCTCCGCCTGCGCTGGCAGGAAGGGGTCGTTGCAGAGCGGGTTCAGGTCGGATGAGCACGTCCAGCAACGGATTGGTTCTCCTGGAAACAATGGATTTATGCTGTTTTATTTACTTGTAGAATCGTTGGTACCTAGTTTTGATGTGGTAAAACTGGTAAGGCAAATAAAAAGCCAGAAAAATTAAAAGCCGGACTAAAGCCGCGCAGAAGGCAGAAGTCCGGATATGTCGTTTAACTAAATATAGGTAGATACTCAAATTTAACAATTTATGTAAATTACATAAATGGTTAAAATGGAGTACTTTTTTCGAAAGACCTATATCTGGCTGGTTGGTTGGTGATATCACCCGTCTCAAATAATATCATATTTAATATTATAAATAAAATTTTAAATTGTGCTAAAATATGCACTTAAGACTTAAGTTATTCAAAACAATGAACACAGGTAGTAGTACAAAGTAGATAATAAATGACTAAACTCATGTTTTATTCAAGAGATAAAGCAATTGTTAGTAGATTCCCATGCAGTTGAATTCGCTTGAAGTGGAATGTTAGTTAACGTGACTGACTTGTGTCAATGTGAATCAAGACAGTTATGGCATGGCTTGAAACAATAGAATATATAGGCATCTACATCCATTAACTGTGTGTTTCTACAGTCTAACTGCCGCACTCAGGGACACTTAACAGTTACTTAAATCCAGTGGCGTAGCTAGCCCTTCCGGGGCCCCGTATCAAAATTTTGCCGGGGGCCCCCTCTCGACTCGAGGGTAAAGATTTTTCTCAAAAGAAATAAAAAAGCTAGCGTGAATTGAAACAAATATAATATACTAACATCGATTAATAAACCACATACAATCAATACTCTACAATTTTAATCTGGGGGCAGCTTGTTTCGTTTCGGGAGAACCGATCGCGAGCGCAGACTCAGTAGCCGATGTGATACGACTATATACTTATAGATCTATCCACCTCAGGGCTTAATACAAAGTTTAACGCTGCCTCCTGGTCAGCAAAGAAGCAAATGACTAAAAGGAAGGCAATTTAAAGTTCATCGGCAGAACTGGCTAGCGAATGGACGATTACCCCTCTGGTAGTCGAGAATTGTGGTCGCTAGCTCAAGCTGCTGAGGGTAACTTCTGTCGGTCGTCTCTTCCACAACTGCGTAAATCGGATGACTCCGTGGTTCATACGACAAAGGGGAATGCCGAACTTCTTGGCATCCTTTGACATGGCATGAGTGGCAGCTGTTGCTATGCATATGACAGCACAGGGGATGCCTACTACACAGCCCCCCTTAATTCCTCTCAGTTACAAAACTTGCAAGTGGCGGATAGCAGGCTTAAAATTGTGTTTGAGGTCGAGAACTCTCTGGAGCAAGTCTCGGAATAGGGTTGACTTAATTTAGTCGAGTTCAACCCCACGAAGACACAAGTTGGCGCGTTTACCACTAAGAAAACCCTATTTTTCATAGTGCCTCAATTCCAGGGTACCGCGCTCATCAATAAAAGTGTTGTAAGAGCAGGGGCGTAGCTACCGCCGTATCAGCCGTATCAATTATACGGGGCCCCGGGGCTGAGGGGGCCCCCAATGAGCCTTGGAAAAAATTCGTGAAATGATCCGGAAATTAATTATTATGATTCGAAAAATGTTCCGGAAAGCATCGATACTTCATTGAAAAGTGAAATCAACAATAAAATTACTTTCTGGACCATCTTTCATCGTATTAATGCATTAATTAATTTAGCATCATGCAATTTATCTTTAAGAGGCCATGATTCTAAATCTGGAAACTCCGCGAATTGAAGACAAACAGGCAGTACAGATAATAATAAGAAAAACTTCTAATCAGTTATTTAAGTGCCCTAATCAAAATTTAAACAAAATATTTAATGTACAAAAAAATTACGTTCTACACGACTCATGATGCTCTCCGGAACTGAGTGCTGCGCGGACATGCCGGCGGCAACCCCATGACACAGCGCTCCGGGAATACATCAGGAGGAAGCTCATTCTACACGTAGCATAGCTCATTCTACAGTTAGCACGTGCGTAGTAAAAATGATCGGGAGAATCGGACCGTAGAAGTTCTCCACGAGTCTCATCGGTGTGGATAAAACTTCAATTCGGCCATGAGCTTTGTAAAGCATGAGCAGGTGCCTCGCTCGTAGTGAAGTACTCCTTAGCCCGGTTTAGAGCATCAAGCTTTTTGGAAGCCAACTTAGCCTTGGCTTCCAAATGACGCTGATACTACACATCACTCGAGATGTCAACTCCCAGAATCTTACTCTTATAACACTTTTAGTGATGAGCGCGGTACCCTGGAATTGAGGCACTATGAAAAATGGGGTTTTCTTAGTGATAAACGAGCCAACTTGTGTCTTCGTGGGGTTGAACTCGACTAAATTAAGTCAACTCTATTCCGAGACTTGCTCCAGAGAGTTCTCGACTTCAGACACAATTTTAAGCCTGCTATCCGTCACTTGCAAGTTTTGCAACTGAGAGGAATTAAGGGGGGCTGTGTAGTAGGCATCCCCTGTGCTATCATCTGCATAGCAACAGTTGCCACTCATGCCATGTCATTGATATGCAGAATGAACAGCGTAGGAGATACCACAGACCCTTGGGGAACACTAGCATTTTATAGGTTTCATATCTAAGCAACAATCATCTACTTCAGACTCTCTCCTTGATATGTCGCTCAGATAGAAAGCTGACTACCCAACTGCATAACCTCTCACAGCGACCGTAAGATGTTGACTTCGTGAGACCTCCCTGTGCCAGTCCTGGTCACAGGCTTTAGCGAAATTTAGGCTGACTGCCAGTGCTTCCCCGTTGCGATCAATATCCTGACGATGCCTACAGGTGCGTAAGATAAATTTGATGATCACCAGCTGAACGACCGTCGCAAAAACCGTATTGTCGATCACAGATCAGCTGATGATTTTCCAGATATCCCAGGAGCTGCATGTTAATCTCGCGCTCCATTACCGTTGCAAGCAGGGAGGCTATAGGTTTATCGCTATAGGCCTGTAGTTAGCCAGGTCACTCAGATCGCCCATTATGTGGATGGAATGAAAAAGGGTAACCTTCCACGAAGCCGTATCATGTGGCATAAGATAGAATAAGAATAAGCACATTAAAAGACGGGGAATCAACCAGCCCCAGATCTACAATTTTTTCGAACCGGGGCAGAAACTTGATAGTGATAGAGATAAGATAAAAAAAAACTCATAAATAAATAATAGTTGGCATTTTTCCTGAATGGGACAATAAGAACTCTTTTTTAATAAATTTATTTATTCTACCAACCAGGCTTCCGTATGCTAGGCCCTTTTTTATTTTTAATCATACTATATTATGATTTTTGCGCCCCCTGAATTGTCGCCCGGGGCGGGTGCCCTGGTTTCCCCCCCCCCTTCCCCCCTAGATCCGGGGCTGGAATCAACTCGGAAGCACACATCTTTAACACCACTGCGTGAATACCGTCTGGTCCTCTCAATTTCTTGGTATCAAGCTCTCACAGGTTTTTAGGTTGAGGCGATCCCTCAATCATCAAGAGTTGAGTTAGCGGCAAAAAGGATGCCAAGAAGTTCGGCATTCCCCTTTGCCGTATGGACAACATAGTCGTCCGATTTACGCAGTTGTGGAAGAGATGACTGACAGAAGTTACCTTCAGCAGCTTGAGCTAGCGACCAGAATTCTCGACTACCAGAGGGGTAATCGTCCATTCGCTAGCCAGTTCTGTCGATGAACTTTAAATTGCCTTCCTTTTAGTCATTTGCTTCTTTGCTGACCAGGAGGCAGTGTTAAACTTTGTATTAATCCCTGAGGTGGATAGATCTATAAGCGTGCACGCGGATGACCATGTCGTTGACAATAACCATGATGCCCTGTCGTATCACATCGGCTATTGAGTCTGCGCTCGCGTTCGGATCTCCCGAAACGAAACAGAGCTGCCCCCAGATTAAAATTTTAGAGTATTGATTGTATGTGGTTTATTAATCGATGTTAGTATATTATATTTGTTTTAATTCACGCTAGCTTTTTATTTCTTTTGAGAAAGATCTTTACCCTCGAGTCGAGAGGGGGCCCCCGGCAAAATTTTGATACGGGGCCCCGGAAGGGCTAGCTACGCCACTGTGTAAGAGTATAAAATTCTGGGAGTTGTCATCTCGAGCTATGTGTAGTATCAGCGTCATTTGAAAGGAGTGCTTCACTGCGAACGAGGCACCTGCTCATGCTTTACAAAGCTCATGGCCGAATTGAAATTTTATCCACACCGATGAGACTCGTGGAGAACTTCTACGGCCCGATTCTCCCGATCATTTTTACCACGCATGTCCTAACTGTAGAATGAGCTGTGCTACGTGTATGTAGAATGAGCTTCCTCCTGAGGTATTCCCGGAGCGCTGTGTCATGGGGTTGCCGCCGGCATGTCCGCGCAGCACTCAGTTCCGGAGAGCATCATGAGTCGCGTAGAACGTAATTTTTTTGTACATTAAATATTTTGTTTAAATTTTGATTAGGGCATTTAAATATGTAACTGATTAGAAGTTTTTCTTATTATTATCTGTACTGCCAGTTTGTCTTCAATTCGTCGAGTTTCCAGATTTAGAATCATGGCCTCTTAAAGATAAATTGCATGATGCTAAAGTAATTAATGCATTAATACGATGAAAGATGGTCAAGAAAGTAATTTTATTGTTGATTTCACTTTTCAATGAAGTATCGATGCTTTCCGGAACATTTTTCGAAACATAATAATTAATTTCCGGATCATTTCACGATTTTTTTCTAAGGCGCTTTGGGGGCCCCCTCAGCCCCGGGGCCCCGTATAATTGATACGGCTGATACGGCGGTAGCTACGCCCCTGCTTAAATCCTCAGTACAGAATCACAATACTTATTTATATAATCAGCTATCGACGCACCTTGCAGTGATTGCCCACATTTACTTAATTGGTAAGGTAACTATCATAACTTCGATCGGTAGATTTTAATCCAAAGACGTACCTAAGCGGGTTTCGTTATCAGTTTTTAACTGAATAGGTATATTATGTATAGATAGCATTTAACATTGATAAAAAACAAACAATATTCAACATTACGAACTGACTGTATGGTAGGGCTACTGGGCGTAGAGCCACGGAATAGTAAATAGTACCTTTTAGGTACTATTATATTAAATAATAGTACCTAATTTGATACTAAAATAACAGTTCTGTATAACATAGCTGTCTGAAATCCTGACCATGATCTAGTCAGTATTTCAGGTATCAGTTCTTCATCTTCAACACACGGTGCTACGAGAGTTGTGCAAAATGTTACTTTTTAATAAAGTTCTGCTTTGATCAACAATTACAGGTCATTTAGCAAAGAAGAAGGAGGGAGTCATATCTGTGTATGTAAAGTGTCTGTAAAAACGCGTTCAATTACGGGTGGCGCTGCGGTGCGGTCTACAACAGTTATGTTCGAATATCTATTTATCAGACACTAGCGCCATTCATTACGGGTGGTATAACTCAGCAAACTTCACTCCGTCTAGCATCTAGTAGCAACTAGCTAGCTACTACTAGCTACTAGCTACTAGCAAGCTACTAGGTGAACAAAGCCGATGAGAAATTTAATACCCGAGATTTGATTTGTCACACTCGCTTGCATGTTTTTGCTATCCTAGTACTGACTGCAAGGAACTTCGTTCCATCCGGGTGTCCCTTGACACCTCTCAAGTTTTTTATTGTCTGTATTTATTATAGGGTAAGAAATCTCAAGTTTGTGAACCTGGAACTTTTCCATTGCTGAAGAATTCCTAGGAAGTTCAGGAACATTAGATAGATATCCAACTCACTAATAAGGTGCATCCTCTATCTCAGTTTAGTAGGTATGCAAAGATTTTTTATGAATTGAAACCATGGTTGCTAAAGCTGGCCACACACTGGTAAAATACACGATCAAGTGTGCCTACTTGACAAGTTTGCAGCGGACTTGTTGCAGCATCCAGTAAACTTGACGGCGTATGCCTAGACAGCTATCTCATGCAAACTGGATGCCGTATCAAGTCCGCTGCAAACTTGACAAGTAAACTCGTACATGTATGGTCAGCTTAAAAGAGTTTATGACTGTCAGGCTCGAAGCTTACCGCCCATTCACACGATGCAGGTTTCTTGCCTGTTGCATACACTATTGCGGCAATTATTCATGAAGATAAATAAATTCTTCGAAAATAATTCAACCGAATAAAATTTGAATTATAGTAATTTGATATCCGTGTCAACACGTTGAGCACAAATAGTTTTTTAATTTAATGCTTCACAGAACCGTTATTTTTATTTAACTGGTTCTAAACGACTGCACATTTTATGATTGACTGAACATTATATAAACAACCTTTTGCAGTGCCCTTAATATAAGTAAAAAGTTAACAATCGCATCATAGCCTTCGCTTCGCTCACAAGAAATGTTTACAAAAACCGTACATTCAAGGTTTACACGCAAGGATCGACAAATTGTTTTTATAACTGATACGCTACGGTAGCATAGTACAATAGAATATAATAGGATCATGAAATATTTTGTGTTAGCTTCCCACATGCTTGTTTGCATATCTACTTGTAATTCAGTAATAAGAAGTAGTAAGAATCTTACAATTGTTTTATTTTTTTGCAAAAGAGATCCTAAAGTTCCATGGAGATCCTACATATTATTATATTCTGTTATCTATGTATACTAATATTGTAAAGAGGAAAGATTTGATTGTTTATTTGCACTGAATAGGCTCTGAAACTACTAAACCGAATTGAAAAATTCTTTCACTGTTGGGAAACTACTCTATCCCCGGGTGACATAGCCTACTATGTCATATTATATTTTCAAAACAAAAATAGGGATCCTTAATAAAACTCCAATAATGTAACCTATGGTGTAAAAAAAAAAAAGAAAACCGAAGCAAAGCGAGGGCGGTTACTCGTAAATTATAAAATAAAACAATTGTTACGGTATATAGATTTTTCAACGACTTTTTTATGGAAAGAGCCAAAAAACGAGCTGACGATCCACGTGATGGTAATTTAAGGAGAGGCCCGTCCGTGCCCTGGTGGGCCATTATGGGTTAAAGCCGTTTCATAATGGGCAATAAACTAAACACAGCTTGCACAAATGGGGGCAATAGGTCACGATACGATGTACAGGTGAGTACATAACAGCCTGAACAAAGCAAATGGACCATCTTTGTCAGGTCGATTGCGTTATAATAGTATCTATAGACGTGCTAAGGGCCGCGCCGCGCCTTTAAAAGTGTTATTCAATGGTTCGTGATAAAATTAATTAAGCACCGCACACCTTGACCGTACAGTATCTAAGTCTAATGGCTCGCATTTCTAGCCTCTAACGACAGAAGTAAACTTGTAATTTATTCCTGCCAATTTCTTTACTGTAAAATCTCAAAATATCAGAACAATAAACATTTTCAACACGAACTTCAAGAGAAGAGTTTTAGTAAGTTAGTACGCTCTCCATCTTGGGCATCATTTGCCACTTACTTACCATTTATTTATTTATTTATTTATTCTTTATGTAAGACCTATGAACAGGTTTTTACATGGGCGGACTTAATGCCTACTTAGTGGCATTCTCTACCAGTCAACCCAAGGTGATGGCGAGAAATTTGTAGCACCATCGGGTGGGATTGTTGTTAAGCACTAGGTAACTTATTTATTGTAAAAAAACCTGCTAATAAATATTTGATTACTACAAAGCCTGCGAAATTGCACACTCAGAAGTATTTTTAACCAATTTCCAAACAAACTTCTCACTTTTTATTTTACGCTCGTATTAAGTCTATGGCTCGTAAGGATGAATTATCTAAATTATTCAAAACGTAGAAAAAGGTGTTTTGTAATTTTCTAACCAGTAAGCTTAAAACTGATTTCCATAGAACTTGCATACAAATCGTTTTTCAAACAAACTTATGTAAAGATTATTATAAAATTATGTTTTCTTTTATCATCATCAAGCTACAGACTCTACAAAATCTGATACAGCGTTAAATCATACATTTATCATTACCTCAATACGTTTATTTGCCATCTATAGGTTACATACAATTTTGTGGGTAATTAATAGTCTAGTAAATTACTATATGCCCTGCTAGGCTCTGACAAGTACAAAAGTTTAAATATGCGGGGCTCCCTTTCGCGCGGGGCCCGTAGCAATTGCTACTCTTGCTACGTGGTTCTTCCGGCACTGAGTTAAGTAACTGCTTTAGTACACTGCTTTAGTTTTTATCGGAGACTTGAACCCAGCAGTGGAACACTTGTTGTGATAATAGGTAGGTATCTCTTATGCTATATGGTAGGCTATATCTATGTCATTAAGTTGATAATATTTTCTTGACCTCCTCAATGTAGGTGAGTCACGATTCATGACCGCGCCCATTAATTTGGTTATGTTAGGGAGGAGGTACTAAGCAGGTTAATGTGTCAATTTATCACATCCCAAAATTACCCATAGCAAAATTGTTGAAAAATACACACAATTCTCAGAACAATAAATTTATAATCGACTATTTCTAACAGCATCACTGATAGAAATACTTATTTATTAATTGCTTTAGAGATACTAAAAAAATATTCAACTAAGTTGATTTTTTTACTTTCAAAAAGCATACAGGAAGAATAATGAATAAAAAATATGATAGATCTGGCACTAATAAGAATGAACACCTGACATGAAAGTAACAATTTGTACCTAACTTACCTATTCACACATCACAATTTTAAAAGAATTGATTAAAACCCAGTAAAAATTAACTTAAACCTTATTAAATTCCTGGTTACCAAAAAAAAAAAACAAAGTATTAGCTACTTAATGCACTTAGATGTCACTAACTTTTTGATATGAGTTCATACCGGAAACATTTATTATGTGGGCATTAGGGCGTTACTTCCCTTATGTTTAGTTAATAAAACTTAGTTAGCGGATTAAATTAACAGGCGTTTATACATGAAGTTGTAAGACAACGTAGTCTAAAGTATTGACTAAGAGGAACTTAGCCCGCGTAGTAACAAGCATAAAGTATTTTATGCTTACTAGGATGCTTCAAAAACTGAATTACTTAAATGTAACTTTTAGACTGAATAAAGATTTTTGATTTTTTGATTTTTGATTTTTTGTAGTTTTGATTGTTTGATCGATAGAGTCAAGCAATGTGGGTGCGGTAGATTTCTTAAGTGCATTTGATTTCTTAAGAATTTTTGGGCTACAAAGTCCATAGAGCAGAGCCATCTAATTCTATTAAAGTGTTTACATAAAAGTCGTTACGGTGGAATGGATTAAACTCCTGACATTTTTATTGGACACAAACCTCACTGAAGCACCTACCAAGGACCGAAATAGGGAACGCATTTTTTAAACTTACACTCATATCCAATTTATATTAAATATTTTCAGATTAGTTCACCCATTATATAAGCACCATCGGCAGTTGACTTACAAATAAAGTGGAGCTCGTCTTTATTCTAAGGGGAGCTCCTTATAATCCAATAGTTAGTAATCTTGGCACTGAATCATACTGAATGAACGAATTATAATCTAAATTTTACTAACAAAAAATAACCGACTTCAAATTCTCAAAAACTACTCATCAGATCTCGTTCAAATTTATGTGAGACCACATGACAAGCATCTGCTTTCGATTAAAAAAAGAATCATCGAAATCGGTTGGCGTGATATTGAGTTATTCGACAATTTGTCGCGCACATCTTAACACAAATTTACGACTTATGTGGTTTTCTCATGGATGCCATTGTCAGATCTCAATAAAATTTATGTGGGACCACATGACAGCCACCAGCTTTCGAATAAAAAAACAATCATCAAAATCGGTTCGCCCAGTCCAAAGTTCTGAGGTAACAAACATAAAAAAAAAACAGTCGAATTGAGAACCTCCTCCTTTTTTGAAGTCGGTTAAAAATTAGCTCATTCCGGTATACCACTTTAATTTTACTACGTATTTTGATGCCTCGCTTATCAGTCAGTTAATACCTGCTTATTATCAAGTTCAAGTTTAGTTTACGGTATTTACACAGCAAATAGAGGTATCAGAAATGTAATTTGAAGCTTCTGTTTGGATTTGAGAATTTGAGTCTCGTTCGTCGTTGGACGAAGTCAAATGTGGATTAAACCAATTAAATCAATATTAAAAAATATTGTGGTTTTAATAAAATACATTTTGTTGAAGTGAAAAAACACCTTATTATCGTAAATTTATAGATACTCCTCCTAATCCTAAATCAATAAATAGGATTTTAAGATACATAATTATTATATGTAATATGAAAAAAACCGAAATAACGCTAAAGAAGAATAACTTCTTAATATGTAAGTAGGTACATAATATTATTAATGAATATGAACCTCTATTTTTTTCAAAGTGTGGGTGGGCCGGGCCATACACGATTCTTATAGCAATTATTTGCTATTTCGTTTCTATACGGGTAGATATTGTAAACGAAAATACAAAAATTGTAAAAAATGTTGTTTTCGTATATGTACC
This sequence comes from Thymelicus acteon, assembly GCA_951805285.1. NCBI lineage: Eukaryota > Metazoa > Arthropoda > Insecta > Lepidoptera > Hesperiidae > Thymelicus > Thymelicus acteon. Next base: position 7,299,655 of record OX638227.1, on the reverse strand, counting down.
GTGTATACATCCAAATGCACTTAGTAAAAAGCGGTTATTTTAATATTACAAACAGACACTCCAATTTTATTTATTTCTATAGATTTGCTATTTCGTTTCTATATGGGTAGATATTGTAAACGAAAATAAACTTGGCAGATCGTAGCGTGACTTGTGTGGTTCTGTGCGAGTCTTGTGACCTAATCTGCATTATTCACATAAAATATTGTCTTTGTACACGTTAAACTATACTTGTCTTATTCTCGAACATCACGCGTCATGTTTAATGACCACCAGAGTTGGTAACGGCGCAGATTAACAGCACGGCACGGCAAGGGATTTTTTTATGACGAATAGAAATATTCCTTAACTAGCTGACTCGGCGAACTTCGTATCGCCTAACAAACTATTGTTTTTCTAAAATAAAAGTAGCCTAAGTTACTCCTTGTTACATCAGCTATCTGCCAGTGAAAGTCCCGTCAAAATCGGTCAAGCCATTTCAGAGATTAGCTGGAACAAACAGACAGACAGGCAGACAGACAGACAAAAATTGTAAAAAATGTTGTTTTGTTATACATATGTATGTAATACATCCAAATGTACTTAGTAAAAAGTGGTTATTTTTATATTACAAACAGACACTTAAATTTTATTTATTTGTATAGATGTATCTATAGACTAGATTCCGCCTGCGGCTTTTCCGGAAGAGTGCCAAATCATCCCATGATCATATAAACTCTGGACATGGTCTGTCTGAGTTCCACTTCCAAGTTTCATTCTTATCCGTACAACGGTTACGTGTCATGATGATTCAATGTTGTTTATATGAGGTACAAAACAAGTTGCCGACGTGCGTCATCGTAATTTTTTACCTACGATTACGGTTTCACTTCTCAAACCCGCAAAATATGAAAACATTTTTACGTACATGCTGAGTACTGGCTGCCATTAGTTGCTGCGTTACCTTTTAGTATAATTATTGTAGTGTATAAGCACAGCTGTCAGTCACTGGGTGACTGCCAGTCAGTCGGCAGCGATGCTGCGTGCTAGGTGCCGTGTGCAGACGTCAGCCTTGCGTATACCTACCTCACCCATTACAGAGTAAAATGTGTGTATTATTGACCCTCTAAACACTACAAGTGGCGACGACGGTAAAAATCATAAGGAATTACCAAAAAATGTTGGAAGAAAAAGAAGGAGTAATGCCACCTTTGCATTCGTTCGGACAGGCAAATTCGTAACGAATATGTTGTGTTATATTCGCATTTAAGTAAGTAAAGTGTATTATTACATTACAACCACATAATTTATATGTGGGTATACCTAATTGCGTGCACTAAAGTAACAATTATTTAAGTGTTGACGTTTTAATAACTCGGCAACTTAAAGTACCACTGCCATATTTGTACAGAAAATGGTTGTCTAAGCATCAAAACTAATTAAATACTTCGAAGGCCATGCAAATCATTTTGTTCACAAAGGGCCATGCCTCAAGTAACTATTTCAAATAGACCATAAATTTCCTATGATATTGCTGTAGGAAATTGTAGTATGTGAAAGAGTAATTTATTTCGTTTCTTATTTCAAATAAAGCTACCGCATCACAATAACAATATCCTAAGTTTTGTTTGTATTTGGTGGGTATTTAATAAAAACGTGAAACTCGACGTTACCCTTACAATAACTTGGAAAGAAACGATTGAGAATCTACCCCACTTATTAATATAATGCTGTGGTTAATGTTTTCACAATTCAAATACCGTTCTACCATGAATTCAAAAGATTATGATTATCTAAACAAGTTTTAGACGTAATTTTGCTAATTAATTAGCAGTTCAATATTATTATTATGGTCACGCCCTTGTGTCTGTGTTCCGTTGTCATGCCAATACAGTTCACTTAAAGATCATTGCCTATACAACCATATTAAGAAAGAACCTGTAAAGTAGCTACAAACAATGTGTTATGCATATGCACGTAATATGTAAAAAGTTTATTATACCTTAAAATCCGTATTACGTAGCAATATTGAAGCATTATATATGTTAATATTTTTATCGCTAAAGCCAATATTAAATTAAATATAATTATTGATAATTGTAGCTACGTCAAGGTTCACGCAGGTTGTACGGGTCTATCCCACTTGTCCCGTTACAAGTATTAAGTCCGGATTGGGCACGCAAATTGAAACAAGACTCGTAAGGAGCTTGTTAATGTACCTTGAGTACAAAAAGGCCTACAAGAGGCACGCAAATTGAAATAAGACTCGTAAGGAGCTTGTTACTGTACATTGAGTACAAAAAGGCCTGCAAGGGGCACGCAAATTGAAACAAGACTCGTAAGGAGCTTGTTAATGTACTTTGAGTACAAAAAGGCCTGCAAGGGGCACGCAATTTGAAACAAGACTCGTAAGGAGCTTGTAAATGTACCTTGAGTACAAAAAGGCCTACAAGAGGCACGCAAATTGAAACAAGACTCGTAAGGAGCTTGTTAATGTACCTTGAGTACAATAAGGCCTGCAAGGGGCACGCAAATTTAAACAAGACTCGTAAGGAGCTTTTTAATGTACCTTGAGTACAAAAAGGTCTGTAAGGGGCACGCAAATTTAAACAAGACTCGTAAGGAACTTGTTAATGTACCTTGAGTACAAAAAGGCCTGAAAGGGGCACGCAAATTTAAACAAGACTCGTAAGGAGAATGCTATACCTTGTGTAAAAAAAAAATGCTCGAAAGAAGCACGTTATTATTGTAATATACTTATCTTCTTGTTTGTATAAATAAAAATGAACTTTAGTATTTCTTGATAGCTTAACCGATTTCACTGTTTCATTCAAAAATTTTCGTAATGGCTCAAGGATGGCTGTTTCGAAAAGAAAAATCAAAGTTCTGGGTAAAGTGACGTGGAACATTTTTATGTTCAGCCAAATTATAAGACATTAAAATATAGTGTTTGCGGAAGTTATTCAATATAATGAGTATTTCCTAAAAGGTATATTAAAATTTAAGGATGGATGAATATGTGGAATACTAAAGTTCAGTCTAAAATGTCAGAGATATTGTAACGCTTTTATAGCAAAAAAAAAAAATGGAAAAAAAAGTTTTCAATTTATTGGGTATTTACCATAATTATCATAAAATAAATTAAGGTATGGAGTAGGTACTTGACTTGGAATTCTGAGGAAGAAGCCAAACTAATCGATGTATTGAATTACTGCTATGGCAAGTCATTCGAGGTGATTGAGCATTATACATTATACTGTAATGTATTCTGTATACAAGTGGTATATAATATACCGTAATATATACTGTCAATTATAAATCAATGTTTTAAAGCTACGCAGTCATGTTACTGTTACATTAGTAAAAAGCCATGCATACACGGTGCCCGCAAATATTATAAATCAATGTTTTAAGGCTACGCAGTCATGTTACTGTTACATTAGTAAAAAGCCATGCATACACGGTGCCTGCAAATATTATAAATCAATGTTTTAAGACTACGCAGTCATGTTACTGTTACATTAGTAAAAAGCCATGCATACACAGTGCCTGCAAATATTATAAATCAATGTTTTAAGACTACGCAGTCATGTTACTGTTACATTAGTAAAAAGCCATGCATACACGGTGCCTGCAAATATTATAAATCAATGTTTTAAGGCTACGCAGTCATGTTACTGTTACATTAGTAAAAAGCCATGCATACAAGGTGCCCGCAAATATTATAAATCAATGTTTAAGGCTACGCAATCATGTTACACTTGTAATAACGTTACATTTGTAAAGGCACGCAAATATTGTAAATCAATGTTTAAGGCTACGCAATCATGTTACACTTGTAATAACGTTACATTTGTAAAAAGCCATGCATACACAGTGGCTGCAAATATTTACAAATTAATATTTTATGGATATGTCGTTATGAATGTCATTGAAAGCCAAAGATGTCTGTTGGATATGATTCATAAGACACCCATTCGAGATGCCTGATGGAGATGATTCCCATCATAATCGGTCCCATTTCACTGATATGAAATCGTGGGATGAAATAACAAATTGCAGGTTTTCAGAAAGTTACCTCAATCAATATGAATTACAAATACCAAGTAAAGAGATGATGTGGCATCAGAATTCAAGTATTATGTAAGGAATAAAAGTAAGACAGTGATTATTGGTATGGTATATTTTATTCCATTCATGTGTTAACATTCCATAACTTCTTTTGAAGTAATTTTGAATCTGACCATGTATGAAATGTACAATGACATAGTTCCGGCTTTGACGATTCATTATTTTATAATAATTCGTTACAGACGAGTATAATATGTAATATGTGAACATATCACATATGTGAGCAGATTATGACAAAATATGACAAACGACAGCAGTTATGAGTCCATGGTAACGGACTCGGCTTTTATGATAATTATATTAAATTTTTGCAATTCTTATATAATATAGTCCACAATAATTTATTGGATATATTATTATTATTGAAAAAATAAAGATTCATCCATGTGGCAACGAGCAATTACAGACTCAGAAGATCGTAGTATTTCCATCTAATATCTTTACTTGCAATGTAAATATTAATCTTTTTGAGCTGTCGAAGAATAAAGGTAAATATTATATGTCAAGGTTATGATTTTGTCTCCATAGTAAAGAGACAATGAGACACTGAGAAATAAAATTTCAGTATATTGAGGTAGTCCAATAAAACACGACGTTGTAATCAACTATTTTACGTAGATACAACATACTACTAATATTCATCCAACTTGAACCATCTGCAAAATGACAACACCTTAGGTGTTTCTCTGCGCTCTTTTCATGTAAAATTGACATAAATAGTTAACTAGCTTCATCAAGTGATGGCTAATGACCAAAAGGTTATTTTATCAGTTTCCATACTTTTCACGACATTATACAAAAACAATACCTATCAAGGGCAAGGTTCATACTGTAATTATTGACTATGCGTTAACAAAGTGGTTCGATTTAATTATGTCAGACTTAGCCAAGAAAAAAAAAACTTATTTCTAGTTGAATGACAGTGCTAAGTAGCAACTTTAGAGATTTATCTCTAAAGCAGTACAGTCCGAGGCTCGTCATCGGTCTTATATTTCTGTATTACAGATCTATCAAGTTTAAAGTGACGTTGGTGTTGTGGAAGCTGAAAACACTAGATCTCCATCTAGAAGCTGGAGTGGCCACATTACTAAGCCGAATGTACATATGTGTAAGTGGGTGTAACCGTGCACGCAGGACCACCATCTCACAAAGCATCCTCACACAGAGTGCTTGTCAACGACTGAAACTCCCCTGGGAAGCAAACGCAAATTCCCAGAGAATCATAACTTAACTGACTAAACTGATAGTGAATCAAGAGTTAAGATAATGAAGAGAATACTCAAGTTCACATGATAATTAAAGAGACAATAAATTGGTCAGCTGTGATCGTAGTTTCACAAGCAACTATTTTTAAGATTATTAGAGATTCTACTGGTACTATTCTAAATACCCTTGTGACTTTTAACAGTGTAAATACTGGTAGAGCAAAATAGCTTAGCATTAAATGAATGGGTTGCCAATGGTTTGAATTCCTTACTGACAATAAATGAAAATAATAATGTCACATAGGAAAATTGTTTAAAGTTGACCCTTATAATGTGTGGAGTGAGTTGTTTGAACTGTAGACAATCATACTGATATCATGAATTAAGTCTTGTTCATTGACTCAAATTCTCAAGATTTACCCCTTATCTTACCATGAAATGAAGTATCCTCAAAAATTGTCTGTGACTTTCACAGTGTAAATGCTGGTGGTAGAATTAAATAGCTTGGCATTAAATGAATGGTTGGCAAATAGTTTTTATTTCTTAGTGACACGAGATGGAAATAACAATGTCACATAGGAAAATTGTTTAAAGTTGAGTTCTTATAATGCGCTGAGCGAGTTGTATGAACTTTAGATATTATATTGACATCATGAATTATGTCTAGTTGAATGACTCAAAATTCTTAAGATTAAAGTTTGAAAATTTCAAATTACCTTCAAGTTTTGTGACCTACCCTCAATATAAATGAAGTACCCTCAAGAAAAAATTGGAAAGTAATATCACGATAGGTCAAAATAGCAAAAGTTAATTCTATAAATAATTTAAGAGTTTTGTTCTCACTTAGTCTTGAAGAAAACAAGATAGCGTTAGGGAAATACCTGTAAGTAATGTACCAGTCGAGTACCTATAAATAGGTAATCATGATAAATCATGATACTGAACAATACGAGATCAGTCTCCATCTCGAGAAAGAAAGTTGTGAAGTTGAAGAAGTGAAGTTTGGGGTGTGTATGGGTGATGCATATTGCACACATATGATGCACACATATGACACTAAATGGATAATATATGCATATCGGCTGGGTGAGCCTTGGCAGTAGAGGGACTTACTCAAGATTTTTCAGAAGTTATGTTGTTACTTTTGATAATTGAAGTAGACGACTGTGGTAAATGGCTTGGGTTAATCTACTTTCAATGCTACATTTGACATTTGTTAAAAATATAATTATGATCTACAGAGTTGTATTTAGTGAAATGCGAGAATAACATCATTTTTTTTTATGAAGCTTCCAATCACTTCCAGTAAAATACCTTTCACTCTAACAATGACAGTAATGTGAGAGACAGAAATTGACAGGTCTATAATTCAATTAAAGAAAAGAGGGAAACCATACTATGTGGACAGTACTAAGGGAGCTACAAGATTCTAAATTAGCTACAGAAAAATATATCGATGAATAATAAGTAACTGAGGCTAACAGATTGATACCAAACTTTAACCCTGCACTCACATAGTGGTGTGAGTTTCTGATGGTGAAAACGATGTACAGAAATGGGAAATACATGTTGTACAACAATAATGATAATAAATAACACAAAGAAAATAAAAGTTGGATATTGAATAATTTATTATTATCAGATCTATGTCAATGTTGCAATATATTATTTGCTAACGAACAGTTGTAATCAATTATTATTTATTATAAAATAAAGAAGGGATGTAGTGTATAAGCACAGCTGTCAGTCACTGGGTGACTGCCAGTCAGTCGGCAGCGATGCTGCGTGCTAGGTGCCGTGTGCAGACGTCAGCCTTGCGTATACCTACCTCACCCATTACAGAGTAAAATGTGTGTATTATTGACCCTCTAAACACTACAATTATTATGTAATGTATTTTTGTAAAAAAACAAGTACCTACTGGTAAACACTACAAAACAGTGTTTTATGCATCGGTATGTTCCTATAGTATATGTTAATCTACGACTGCGTCATACATTGTACGTTTTATGTATGCTACGTGACCACATCAGTCATAATAGCAGCTCACCAGTACTACTCGTAATTAGGAGATGTACATAAGTTATGTATGTAATGTGTACAACTATCCTAAGTGTATTTTAATTTAAAACGTAGCCTAAGGGCAAAAACACATACATACGACGCGACGTCGCAACGTGACACTGTGTCGTGTGACGTGTCGTGAGATGACGTGCATCGCTGCATCGTGGAAAATCATGACGCATCCGGCATGGTGTAGTGTTGCGACAAGTGCGTATTGATATAAAATTATCTACTTACTTCATGCAACTTTTAGCTCTCACGAAAAAGTGTCATTAAATTGGTAGATAGCCGACCACCAAATCAAATCAAAAATTATTCATATATGTATCACTGATACACTTATGCACGTCATTTTTTTAATCTACCAGCTTTTCGGAAGGGTGCTTTGTCATGGAGGGGAAGAAAAGCCGTAAAGAAACTCCTCAACCTCTCTAGTTGTGTATATGAAAGTGTGAAGTATATGATTTATTGACTAAGAAAATCTCTAGATGATTTTTAAGTCGTTAGTGTTGCAACAAAGTAGCGTAGGTATAGGTAATGAGTTCGTATAACTAAAAAGCGAAACAGTAGGAACACAAAAATAGCACGTTTGTTTTATTTATAAATTGTCGCATGTCATCGTTTAAAAATAACTAGAGCACGGCGGATTCGAACCGGTAGTGCTATATTTAATACTTCATGCCGTAAACTTTGTAATACATCGGAACATTCGGAAGAGTGAATAAAACATCTCAGCTAGCAACGTCTACGTCGCAGTATTGTGGGTCGGGAAAAAACATGGTAAAAAACATGAAAAAAAAACATAGAAAAAAGAAAAACGTCTACACAATATAAGTTTCCTTATAGGTTGGTAGTTTGGTTTGTATGTTTGTGGAGCAATAGTCGTGCAGAACCAATCACCTTTAACTTAATAGGGCGATAAATATGATAAATATCAGTAGATTGAATATGTAGCAAAACGTTTATGTATTACAAAAATAAACAGGCTGAGTATCACCATACCCACGTAATATGTGACAGCGACATGGATTACGTGTGAGACATTTTCTCGCACGTGTGAATTCACTATGCATTTTCGTACAAAGCGACCGTCAATGTCGTTGTGCCATATTTTGTCGCCCTGTTATCGCACATGTGCACAATTTTTTTTTGTGCCATATTTTGTCGCGCTGTTATCGCACGTATGCATAAATATTTTTTATCTATTTTTTATGGATATACTACCATTATTATCTATTGTTTTAGCATAACCTTAAATTTTTTTAAGTTTTAAAACAAAGGTACTTAACCTATGCTTCAATTTACGGCCAAACACGTCATAATTTCGGTAGTTGCGCGGATTCCCGGAACGTTAAATAAACAGTGGCACTCCGGGGGTGCCGACAGAAGTGAAAACTTGAACAATTACGTGTGTATATTTTGAATCGTCAGGAAATATTTTATTGTGCAGGAAATACTTTTAAATGAAGTGTTTTTTATTCATTATTATAAACTAGTACCTACTACAAAAATTATGTTACAATTTTTATTTACCACAATATGTACATACCTACTTAAATACAGAGGTGTCCGTTACGGTAACAGTGTCGCGAGTTTAAAGGTTTTATCCCATCTCAAAAATGCCCAACGCGCCTAAAGAAGTTTTTACTTACAAAAATATACATTGAATCAAAGATTTAACACCTCAATCGACGTTATCTAAGTGTTACTAACAGTAGTGATACACGGGCTCTGTATCAAAATGTTGACGGGCCCCCGCTCCGATGGGGTATGTAAAAAAGTTTGGACATTTATGAATTTTTAGATACGTGGCCCCTTTGCGGCGGCACCTTATCGTCGATACAACTGATGCAGCGGCAGCAACACCCTTGATTTTTAAGTAAAGTTAAATTTAATTGGCAAAAAGTTATACCTATTAGATATTAATACAATAGCAATTGATTTCCGCAAAGTTACGTCAGAAACAAGACATTAATTTAACTAGGTATCTAATCTACCACAGCAATCAATCTTAAACCTACAGCACGTAAGTAGGAACTTAGGTAGGTATTTAGGTAGGTATGTATTTTACACATTGTGCTTAGTAAAGTAACTGAACTAACATATACCTATAATAGGCTGGTTATTTCTGAATCACACAGATATAAAATCCCTGCGGATGTCACAATGATAATGCTATGCCAATTGACACTATTGTAATCATCATGATAGATTACAGTTGTAAAGTTCGTTTACACTTTATTTTATTATAATAATTAAGTTTATATTAGGTATAATTGATAACGATCACTTTCCTATTAGTTGAAAATACATACACTGAAAAACTAAAGCAGGTAAGATAGGTAGGGTGGGTACCTAATATGACATTTTATATGATTGTAAAACATGTCTGTTCCCCAAATTATATTAATTTGTTATTCAATTGGTGAGATTCTAGATTTACTATTCAGTGAGTGATATTGATACAAAATATTAAAGTCTAAAAGTGTCTATTTTTGTATAATTTGAAGCCACATAACAAGTTTTTGTGTACCTACATTCGGATGATAATAATAATGACATCATAGTAGGGTTGCCATGCCAGATGAAGGCTTATTTATCATTTCCAGGACAATTTTACTAAATTCGGATAATTTTGATGTGAAACATCTTTACGCGAGGGGTACACCTGTAAATCCTATATTTAGTCGTTTGAAGTTTGACACTCATCGCGGATTCCGCTGACGAGTTACAAAACAGAATAGCCTTACTGATTTTAGACTTGGCGATCGTGGCGACGCATTTCGATGTTTCACATGTGTCAGCCATCCCATGACAGCTGTTCTTTTTTTGAATCCATACCCTATTGATGTAAATTTTCTACCTACCATGATAACTACTGTGTAATTTTTTTAATAAATAGAAAAAAATAGGCACCTTCTAATGTCTTATTGATAAAGATAGGTATATTTTTTAGTGAAATAAAACTAGTAAGTAGGTTCAGAATAGTAAAGTGTAATTACTGTCTAATAGCCGGTTTTTGTAAATTATCTGTCTAATTACATGACATAAAATTCCGGGACATTCCTAGATTTCCCGGCTACCTGGCAACCCTACTTCACAGGTATGGCACAAGGTTCTTTATTGAGTTTACAAATTCTTGTGAATTGCTGCGTAGTGCGTACCATAGGCAGGGCTGTACCTACTGTTCGTATTGTGAATGTGGGCGTGATTAATGTTTATAAGTAACACTCTTAGCTTTACAGATATTGTAATGAGTGATAGTCGAGTTCGATACCATGAAATTGAAGGAAAATTGGTACAGTAATCAACACAAGGTGTGTTTTTTATTTCAAAGGCTATATATAGTAAGACATGGTCTGATTTAATGAGGTCTTCTTGTTTTATTAAATATCCCTATCAAGCAATTTAAATTAGCCTAGTATTAATAAAAAGGTTGTTCTACAACTGGTCTAAAATTATATATGTCGATATCTAGTGTGTGACTGAAATTAATTTTATTTTTAACAAATTTCATTGAGCTTCCACTTTCTCTATTAGCTATTTCGACGGTGCCCCGCTTTTACAGGGCTCCCCTGCTGGCCCTCTTTGTCAACGTAATAATCATGACGTAAGAAAAACAAATATATTTAACATTTGATGTGTATACCAGTGATGATGGCTAATACGTGAAACCAAAGATAATAATTAATATTTTGCATTCTATAATATAAACGGATTTATATTTTGTACTCATAAAATTTAATATTAACGACCTATGTAGTTTGATCTTTGCAGACTAAAGGCAATTTATACAAATTACGTACGCCTTAAACGTCCGTTTACTGAAATACTTATTGAAGTTAGGGTTGTCACAAAAAATTGTTGGTATTGAACGTAATTTTCGTAAAAAAATCTTGAAAAGCTGAGAAAAGACAAATCAAGAACAACATAAAATTTATAAATAAATAAATATATATATTTGTATTGAATTGAGATTATGCTTATTCACGAAATGCAGTATCGAACTAACTCGGGCATCAGATGCTTCTTAAAATACAATGTACAAAAAATATTTTAATAAAATGTTATAATTATTAGCTAGAAAAAATTGTCGTTTACATCAAAAAATATGCAAGCAGATTAATAACAATAGATAAATAAACAAGATGCATCTGGAGATCACAACATGGAATGTACTTGGTGAAAGTGTTTTGTTTGTTACAAGACTTCTTGTATAATACCTATATTATACATATCGCTCACCTAGTAATACAACGGCACATCTACATTTTTCATATCTTACAGAAGCGAATTTCAAAAATTATATAAAAATATTTAAAATTAATTTATGGGTTCTTTTTACGTTTTTTACGGATTGTATGGGTTTGGTTACTAGTATAGACATTAATAAATATTCACCACTATGTAGATTATGCACTTTTAAACACGTATACCATATAAACTCAATTTCGCATTTTTTGCAGATGTGCCATTATATTACTAGGTGAGCGATATATTATTATTGCCCACAAAAATAATTTACGTAATTTTATGGTTGTGATGTAGCATAGACATAGGTAATTAAAACAGAACTTTTCTATGTATGTTACAGGATTTTCTTAGAGGATTTTATTGAAATATTTAATTTAATTGCTCATATACGTATCAGATTTTTTTATGACAGCCCTCAGTGCCCTCATTGATTCTGCTCTGACAAGAGGGTGATATCTTTATAACGTGGAGGGGTCCGCTAAGGGGCTTTATATCATTAATTAGATTAAACTACTTTCATTCAAAAGAGCAATTTGTGCTCTTCCTGTGCTTATGCCCCTTGTGTATCATTTGATACTCGAAACGTCTCTTCTCTTGGAATCGTACTTATATGAGAGCCATCTCATCAGTCAAATGAGGTATTCGATCAGCAGGAAATTTATCTTAGTTATTATTAATTTCGTATTCCTCTGAAGTGAATATGCTTAGCAATATCCAAAAATCAACTTTCAAATTCGCAGCATTTGTCAGGACAGCATTTAAACGCCAGTAGGCTTAACTATTATGTTAAATATTAATGTATTTAATCAATACGATACTGGACACAATTTTACATTTCTATTATTTTTCTATCTATTATGTATCTATTATTTATAATATGTATATCGCTACAAAAACCTTGATGCTAAAACCAGAATTTTCCAAGTTTTCAATAATTAAAAGTTTTCATTATATTTTAATTATTTATGTTTTATTACAATTATACAACCGTAGTTTAAAAACGTAATCTTCATTCTCACGAACATTGAACTAGTTTCACCTTTTGCGTCTGTACTGTATGACTAAGATGTTCCGTGACCCCGTTAGAAAGGTCACGGGCCACTAATGGGACCAAAACTAGCTGTAAATTAAATTATGTCCCTTAGACATGATGTAATTAGTAATTTACTAATTCTGTTATAAGATCTGGCATCTCTCAACTAGTCCTATACAGATTATTTAATTTGGATCAAGTTTTTTTCCTGGTAAACAAAATTGCTAACAAATTCATGAGCACTTATCAAGGACCGGTTTTTTCCTAAAAGTAACTCTATGAGCTTTTATAACCACATAAATAAAAATTAAGGGCCACCTATGACAAAAGCCAGTCCATCCGAAAGTACAAAAGTATATTAAATTGGAATCAATGGTGTGATTTGCCACCGTTCTGTTCACAATAATCCGTGACATGGGGTCGTGGCTTTTTTTATTGAATTCGATTACAAATGCGGGTGCTAAACGATCCCTATTACTATATAAAGAGAACAAACACCTAATTTATAGCGATGTTTATAGATAACGTGACTTTAGTTAGTTGCATTATTTGGAAACATTTAATTTTAACTTTGTTTTTCCAGTGAGATTAAAGGTATTTTATTGTGTAGCCAGTATGTGACCTCACATTCTGTTATTACTTATTGGTGATCTAAGGATCTCACCGACTTAATAAATTATTTTTACATGATATAAAAAACAAAAACGATGAACAACAAGTTACTGTACGTATGTAAACAGGTACTGTTTGTTTAAGGTCGAAGCGTTGTGGTATTATGGTCTCATGATCGTGACTGCTAATTCTGTCGTGCAACAAGTTTGAATCTGTAAATGTTCGATACTAGGTCTCAAGTTTATTAAAGTAAATAAGATTTCTAGAGATAGCTTTAACATGTGATCAAAGCAATTGGATTGCAGATTGGATATGTTAGCGTGACTTCTAAGCTATATTCTACACAAAACGTTAAAGCTGTTCAAAAACCCACAAATTGTTCTGCGATGCTCATCGTTTTTCTCTTAGACTTTGACATTCACCTATCAAATGGATTTTTTTATCGTCTGTCACGTTACACATTTTATATCCAGAAGGTTCTCTTTAGTTTAGAAAAGTAAATATTTTTTACTACGTCAAATGCCCTAACTTTTCACGGATTTTTATATTTATTGGGCTTTATCGTATATTAAAATTAGAAAATTGCACGATTTAAATGTTTTATACAAATATAATCATGGAAAAAACCAGTAATCTGTAATTTTCGTATATTTTAGTCAGTTTTCGTACGTAAACAATTTTTTTTGAGATGTCTTAGGAATTAGGCAAAGTCACGTCTGATATTCCTGACATTGCCTGATGCATTTACTCCAAAATAAACAACTGGATTTTTATCCTGACACTTCTAAAATGTAACTTAAAGTCCAGATAATACAAACCAATTTTGAATGACAAATTTTAGGAGTATTTTATTAGGTAAAAATATTAAGGCAATGTATGGACATGTTTTAACACGATCTTCATACATTGACAAAGTATAGGTAGGGTTGTGTCATGATATTAATTTATGAAAAGAAACAAAATATTAATCGAATATTTTTTTTTATTATTAAAGTAGGCTTTTGTTGAACGCACATAATATGTCCGCATCGTACGGGCCGAACGCGCCGCTTTTGGCATATCACATTATGTCATGCGCACCGGGTTTTCATAATTATGATTTCATACAAATGCGGCGCCTTCGGCGCGTACGGTGCGGGCGTATTGTATGTGAGTTCAGCATTAAGGTACTATACGCTCACATAGTTAACACTTAATCAGTCATTGCAAAACAATTTTTACGAAAAAATAAACGTTTATTACTATAGGTAACTAAACATTAAATTAATAATAAACTTTTGGTAGGTAAGTATCTTAAAATTAAATAAAACCATATGATAGTTTAACTTTTTTAAAGTTAATCCTATCAGATTTAGAAAAAAATCACATCACAACTTTTTTTAAACTACAATACAAATGCGGCGCCTTCGGCGCGTACGGTGCGGACATATTATATGTGCGTTCAGCATTAAGGTACTTTACGCTCACATAGTTAACACTTAATCAGTCATTGCAAAACAATTTTTACGAAAAAATAAACGTTTACTACTATAGGTAACTAAACATTAAATTAGTAATAAACTTTTGGTAGGTAAGTATCTTAAAATTAAATAAAACCATATGATAGTTTAACTTTTTTAAAGTTAATCCTATCAGATTTAGAAAAAAATCACATCACAACTTTTTTTAAACTACAATACAAATGCGGCGCCTTCGGCGCGTACGGTGCGGGCATATTATATGTGCGTTCAGCATTAAAGTACTTTACGCTCACATAGTTAACACTTAATCAGTCATTGCAAAACAATTTTTACGAAAAAATAAACGTTTACTACTATAGGTAACTAAACATTAAATTAGTAATAAACTTTTGGTAGGTAAGTATCTTAAAATTAAATAAAACCATACGATAGTTTAACTTTTTTAAAGTTAATCCTATCAGATTTAGAAAAAAATCACATCACAACTTTTTTTAAACTACAATACAAATACGGCGCCTTCGGCGCGTACGGTGCGGGCATATTATATGTGCGTTCAGCATTAAGGTACTTTACGCTCACATAGTTAACACTTAATCAGTCATTGCGAAACAATTTTTAAGAAAAAAATAAACGTTTACTACTATAGGTAACTAAACATTAAATTAATAATAAACTTTTGGTAGGTAAGTATCTTAAAATTAAATAAAACCTTAGATAGTTTAGCTTTTTTAAAGTTAATCCTATCAGATTTAGAAAAAAATCACATCACAACTTTTTTTAAACTATCAAGATGTAACGTACAATATTAATTATTGTATTAAATTGCCGAATCAAATCAAAATTGAAATTATTTTATTGGGTGCAAAAAATTGGTCATTACAAACAAACCATATCTCAAAAACAAAAATTCTTCGAAAAATTTAAAAGTTATCATTGAGGGCCATCCATAAATTGCGTCACACTAATTTCATGACTAGATCCCTCCCCGTCCTTGTCACAGCTGGTCACATTTTTGAGACCCTCCCCCCAGTGTGACGTCACATATTATGAAATTTTACACCTAGAAATTATTAAATTAAAACACCAGTTGCGAAATAACTTATATTTCCATTAATTGTTTTTTTTTTTATATTTACCTACACATACCAACTATTCGATTTTGAAATGTGACGTCACGATATTAAGGACCCTTTCCCTCCCCTTGTAACACAATGTCACACTACATCGACCCCCCTCCTCCCCCTAACATGTGACGTAATTTATGGATTGCTCCTTGTTAGCAAAATTTTAGTTTCAATAAACCTTTGACCAAGGAACACTTAAATTATCTAAATCAAATTTTAAGATCCCCCGACGACCGACGTGTGGATTTGGCAACTTTTTTTCTATATCTAGCAAAGAGACGTCTGATATGTCATCTACGACTGGCCAGTAAAATGTATTTTTAGATTTTTTTCGTAAGTATTTTATGGTATAAGCGTGCTCTAAATCATTATATTTGGTTACTAAACCAATATAATACTTAATCAACTTTGGTGTAGCAAATTTAACCAGAACATATTTTCCAACACCAATTTCACAAGCATTATTCTCGTTTTCAGTTCCCATTTCTTCATTCATTTCTTCCATGTAACTTTCTGTATCACTATTGGATGGAAGAAAATGTTCATCATACGATGAATCATGAACACTATACGTCCCTGAGCTTTCTGAACTTGACTCTCTATTGCTTCTACTTTTAAGAACATGTTCTTTGTTAACATGGCCTTGTAAAGAGTCGTATTCAGTTGGTGTAGTTTCACCAAAGTTAGAAACATCTCTAAATAAACTCCGGTCATTTGATATATGTAAATTTTTATCGACATTTACAAAAACGCCTGGTTGAATTTTTTCAATTGTACTATTGGTATATGTCTGGCTAAATGAATCCAAGTCCTCACGTCTTTGATGTACTTCAGCACTAACTACTAAAATAGTAGTGTGTTCGTTATCGTCTCTATGGGATGATGAATCTCGTCTGATATTTGGCAAGACATTGTTAGAAGTATAATCCGGAAGAGCAGCAGAAATGTCTTCTTCCTCCTGTTGTAGTTGGATCTCTTCGTCAATAGTATTTTTCTTTCGGAGATAAGGTTTTCTTGCCTTACTTGTAGTATATGGTGCTTTTCGTTTTCTTGCATTTTCTAATTCATTAACACTCACAGATTTCCCAGGCTCAATGAAAAGTTTTTTATTTGGATTTCTCTTATATTGGTTAGGTGGAGTCCTCAAATTTTTCAAATAATTGACGAAGGTCTCGTCATAACTAACGTTTGTTTGAGGTCTACGAAAATCTGGCAATTTCTTTAATACAGCCTCTGGATTGATGGGGTGTATCCCAGCAGCACGAAATCCACTTATTATGTTTTTACTTTGCGTAAGTTTCGTAGCATCTAGCAACATCTTCAATAATTCAGGGAATATCTGTTTATTCAAAGTATTTGCACTTGGATGTCGAACTTTGTAGTCCATTAAAATTTTCCTCCATTCTCTTTTCAATGGACCAAAGAAGGCCACATCAAGAGGCTGAGTGTGGTGCGTTGAATTGGGTGGCAAGAAAACAAACCTTATATTATACTCTTGACATTTAGTTATTATACTTATATTCATATGAGAAGATAAATTGTCTCCAATTAAGACCTTAGGATCCGTAGTTTTCTCAGCCCATGGGATAATTATGGTGTTAAACCAATCTTCAAAAGTATCCGAATCAAACCAGCCGGATTGTGTTTTATTATATCGGGTTCCTTCAGGACCATTGGCACACCAATTTGTAAATAAATTGTTAGCTTTATAAACCACATACGGTGGAAAGATTTCTCCACTGGCTGTAGCTGAGAACATTACAGATATTGCGGTTTTGGTGTTATTTAATGTTTTATTTGGGTGTTTAGTGCCTGCTTTAAATATACATTTTTGTGATCCAGGGTTATCAGAGAAATTCGTTTCATCATAGTTGATTATGTGTTCTGGTTTTACATTATGTAGTGAAATCTTCAAATTTTCAAAATATGTATTGTAGTCCTGTACGCTTTTATTGGCTCGGGATTCCTTTATATTAGTAGTAGAACGCACTGTCAGAATATTTTTGTGGCGTTTTAAGAAGTTTCTTACCCACTTGGCACCTGGCATTTTGTGGTTAAAAATACCACTGAGTCCATTTTTCACCAAGTAATCATACACTATTGACCTCAAGTCCATTGAACTAAGAGGGTATCCATATTCTCCACAAAGTATTAAACAGCCTGCAATTTTCTGTTCATCAGCTGGTGTCAGTTTGGTGGGACCTCCAACTTTTTTCAAATGTTTCTTTTTTACTTTATTTAAGATTGTGCGGCGTGGTATCCCGAATTGTTTTTCAGCTTCATATGATGTGATGTTCTTATTTTCTACGAGGCCTACGGCGATTTCTAGTAAGCTCTCATCGTAATCTTTATATTTCCGTCGCGGCTTGTTCATTTTTATCGTCCTTCAAACAAAAACAAAAGAAGAGTAAGAATACATAAATAAATAAATCAAGATATTACACACGTCGCAATCTAGCCCCAAAGTAAGCGATAACTTGTGTTTGACTACTAGAAACTGATAAATATATTTAATATACATAAATAACTCTAATATATAGAACAATACCCAGACACTGGAAAACATTCATGCTCATCAGTCACACAAACATTTTCCAGTTGTGGGAATCGAACCCACGACATCCGACGCAGAAGGCAAGACCATTACCGACTGTGCCAATCAGTCGTCAAATTATTTATATATATACACACACATATATATATATATATATATATATATATATATATATATATATATATATATATATATATATATATATATATATATATATATATATATATATATATATACACATATATATACATATATATATATACATACATATATATATATATATATTAATTATTTCTTTGAGTTTAGATATACATAATATCTGTACTATCAAACTAAAATATAAAAAAAGATTTTTAAGTTGATGCTTATTAATAAAAATAAAGTACAATCAATTTTAAATTAATGTAAAAACTGATCGAGCTATCGCGTAAGTTACACCCAAAAATACGTGTGCCTTTTTCATGTCGGTAATCAAAAGTGACAACCCTAGGCCTAGGCAAAGTAAAG
Organism: Thymelicus acteon; assembly: GCA_951805285.1. Lineage (NCBI taxonomy): Eukaryota > Metazoa > Arthropoda > Insecta > Lepidoptera > Hesperiidae > Thymelicus > Thymelicus acteon. The sequence continues at coordinate 7,280,732 of OX638227.1, read as the reverse complement.
TTCTTTTGTTCAAAAGATTTCCTGACTTTGCCTATTTCAACTTTTGTCACTAAATATACGTGTTTTTTCGACACTAACAAAGATAAACAATCAAGCTATCAACGTTTTATAGAATAAGTAATAAAAAAGTAAGAAATATGCATATTTTCTTGACTTACTTAAAAAGTTTTTTCGGAACTCACAAAAACCGTCTTTTCGCAATTTGGTTTGACACATAACTGTCAAAAGTTATGCATGTTACCAACATTACACCACCAATTTAGTGTTGCCAGATAATAAATCTAAAAACTCACAAATTTTTCGATTGCCAAACGAATATAATGAGGAAGATATTGTCTTTTCTTCATTTTAGGCAAACACAGGACGCGAGGCAAAATCAGGGCATTTGACGTATAATAAAAACTGTTCGTTTTACACTGATTTCAAAAAGAGGCAGCCCTATTAATTTTACGCAACATTTTTACGCAACGAATAAGGCGCGGAGTTTTTGTTCCAAGTCTAACTTACTACATACTATTAAAATAATGTGAAAGTATGTTTGGATGTTTGTAAATTGGCTCAAATGATTAGATGAATGCAATTATTTTAAACGATTAACCGCCCTCGCTTTGCTTCGGTTTTCTTATTTTTTTACACCTTGGGTTACATTATTGGAGTTTTATTAAGGATCCCTAATTTTTTTGAAAATATAATATAGCCTATGTTACTCGGGGATAGTGTAGCTTCCCAACAGTGAAATAATTTTTGAAATCGGTTCAGTAGTTTCGGAGCCTATTCAATGCAAACAAAAAATCAAATCTTTCCTCTTTATATATTAGTATAGATTTGGCAACGAAGTTAATTTATGTCATGTAGGAAATTGGTTATTTTTATAAAGACGTAAGATTACTTGGATAAGTCTAGAAATGTTTATGTCAATTAAAAAAATAAGATGATTTATTTATTAGCTTTACTAATAAATTAGTGATTTTTTTGGTATTTTTATAGAACTAGTGGGTGGTGTATAAGTATACCTACCTAATAAGTTTTAATATATAATTGGCAATGTACAAAATTATAGCGTATAATGTTATTATGTGGCGTATTTATATCTCGGTAATTGGAGCTGTTCCCGTGGGATCAGAGAAAGCGCATAAAGAAAGTATCGCTAAAGTACTGCGGTCATAAAATGGTCTCGAAGGGAAGCAAGCAACGTTGGTTTATTGCGTAGCGAAGTAGCTTTGCCCGCATTTTATTTTCTGGGATTTCAATAATTAAAACAATAGTTTTTTCGTGTAATAGTAATATTACCTTGTAGGATCTTAGGATCTACTCTATGCGTTATAAAACTATAAGTACACATATCACATTATATTATAGTGATTATGTTACATTACGCTATGGGCAGTATAACACGCATTAAATCTCATTGTTATTTGTGCTCTAGTAATGTTTTCGATGTTTTTTTCCAATTTCTCTCAATTTGTTGCTTTAGTTTAGACGTTAACGCAGAGATGCTGCAAAAACTAAATTGATTGACATTGATTGTATAAAATCTCGGATTTTTCTTGCAATTTCTCAGAACCTAAACATAGAGTTGGTGTTTCGAAGCGAAATAGAACTAGAAATAAGTATAATATTTAACTGGATTTTTTCTGAAGCATAGAAATCAGTTCTTGACAAAAACGATCGTGGCTAAATAATGGCGGGAAAACCTACATTACAGATAACCTCGAGCAAACAAAGATAAATCGCTGTAACACGTAAGACAACAGAACACAAATAACTCAGCCGTTAAATGCATCACCGAGGAACGACACTACGGTACATAATTATTACACATCGCTGTACGTCGTGCGTAGTAAAATTATATTTAGAATTGGAGGATATCTGATTTGTCAGAAATTTCGGAATAAATAGAAATTACATGGATATTTTGTTTTAAATAACGTGCACCGTTATTTTTAAGATTTTGTGTCTGGTGAAAAGACGTGTGTAATGTATGATTGTCTGTCCTTCAGTTGTCATACAATCATACGTACTCAAACATATCACTATAATTTATCAGTATAAAGTGAGTGTTTAGTATTTAAAAATCCTGACTATTTTTACCAAATATAGTTAACATAACAACCACCTCGATCACTTCAGCTTTTAAACAAAATAACTGCATCAAAAGCGATCCATTCCTTTTAGTGCTACAATGCCACGCAGACACTAATACACAGTAGTCCAGGGTCGATAATTTTTGAAACCACAAAAAGTAATAGTAGGATGAAACCCATTGGAAAAGGAAGAGAATAAGTAGTTGTCGTTTCTCTGCATTTTATAAGAACATTTACCATAGTAATGTATATTTTTTATATCATCAGAAAGTACAGATTTCAACGAACAAAAAGTCCACGAACTTTTTTAAAAAAGTACATATTTTGGCGTGAGAATTTTCGATTGAATATTAAGGTGCTTTTTCGATATTAAGTCAAAACATGGTGAAAAAATAAATATTTTAAATCAAAAAAATTACATTGTGTTTTGGACATAAAAAGGTAAGTTTTCACCAAATTTCGTGACATTATTTTTTTATAAAAGATAAAAATAAAAACCAAAAACTTGGTTATTTGAATTTTTTACGTAAATTTTGAGGTTATGTAAAATGCGTACAAAGAAAAGTTGTAGACCTTTTTATTACCTACATCTTTGCCATTTAACTTTTTTTCATAGGACTTGTAGTTTTGCCGGAAATCGAGATAAACCGTTTTTTACTCTTAAAACATCCCCCAATTCCCGACCTCAGATCGCTCGTCAATAATTTTTCCTTTCATTTTTAGGGTTCCGTAGCCGAATGGCAAAAAACGGAACCCTTATAGATTCGTCATGTCTGTCTGTCTGTCTGTCTGTCTGTCTGTCTGTCTGTCCGTCCGTATGTCACAGCCACTTTTTTCCGAAACTATAAGAGCTATACTGTTGAAACTTGGTGAGTAGATGTATTCTGTGAACCGCATTAAGATTTTCACACAAAAATAGAAAAAAAACACTAAATTTTGGGGGCTCCCCATACTTAGAACTAAAACTCAAAAATGTTTTTTTCATCAAACCCATACGTGTGGGGTATCTATGGATAGGTCTTCAAAAATGATATTGAGGTTTCTAATATCATTTTTTTCTAAACTGAATAGTTTGCGCGAGAGACACTTCCAAAGTGGTAAAATGTGTGTCCCCCCCCCCCTGTAACTTCTAAAATAAGAGAATTATAAAACTAAAAAAAATATATGATGTACATTACCATGAAAACTTCCAACGAAAATTGGTTTGAATGATATTTAGTAAGTAGTTTTTTTTAATACGTCATAAATCGTAAACCGCAAAAAACATTGATCAAAGTTACAACGAACTACAAGAACTTTTATATTATGTTACTTGCTGCTACAGAACCCTTCATGAGCGAGTCCGACTCGCACTTGGCCGCTTTTTGTTATATTCTCTTCCTTTTCCAATGGGTTTCATCCTACTATTACTTTTTTCACTTTTTACCATTTTCAAAGGCAGCACTGGTCTATAGAGACACGTCAAGTTTATAACGCCTCTCTTTTTGCGTCGGGGGTTAAAAATATAGGAGGAGATTTCTTCGAAGTAAATGTCCTAACAAAAAAAAATATGTTTGGTTACTGTATGCTACGTCATTAGACTGATGCGTCTTTGGGAAACCAGGTCAGTGTGGGCATGTTAAAGTTTTATCTATTTTAAAGGTTTACAGCAAAAAGTCAAATATAACTTTTAATGTAGGTGGGGGTTTCCGCGGTTATAAAATTTTTGTTATGATGATGCCAAACGATACCGTAATAACTGATGAGATAATCATAATGACGCAACTAAATTCTTTAAAAAATCTGATACTTAATTAAAAAGGCGCGTGTATAAACGTAAGTGAAAAGAAGGTCAAAATCTGTACAGGAAAGATACCTATTTCAGAAAAAAATATTTTAGGTTATTTAAAAAATGTATAATTGCATTGTGTTACAGATGATATGAAAGATAATAGAGTGAAGAAGGACCTATTTAACAAATTCTTTTCCCAATATTTGGGAGAGGTTATTAAAATTTTAAACAATACAATATCATTGTGATGACATTCTATACATATATCATATATTTTTTTATATGGAAAACGCACAAAAGGATTCATCTGCAATCTTCTTCAAACTTACAGTGTTTTTGGGATTTGAGCGAGGTAATCCTCTTAAGTGTAAAGATGACGGCTGATAGGGAAGTGTGGAAGATGAAAACATTGTACCGACCCCAAATGAAATTGGGACATGGGCAGGATAATGATGATGATGATGATGAGAAGTAAAACCGGTTTTAAAATAAAGATAGGTATCTAATCCAGTACCTTTCCAGTATAATAACTACCTACCTAAATATTTGTCTATACATTGCAAAATATTATTGTTATGATAAGGTTGACATTCGTTTGAGTGTTTTGACCTAAAAGTGAAGGTTATATTTTATTGCTGTGATATACGCCTTCATCTACCTTCTACCTTCACAACCTAATAATGTGTACCTTACCTAACTGCTTACTTTCATATTTAATACATTTCACTTTCGTAAGGCAAATAGAGTTGAACGAACTAAAGATGAACGAATGCTAACAATAACAACAAAAAGTTTGTTCATCTTTATTTCAACAACAAATTATGCAATGGCTACAGATAGCGGTTTTTTCTTAAAAATAATTAACTGTACTCATATCTAAGTATCAAACTATTTTTATTTACTTGACAACCAATTGCAAAACAGTTATGTTGAATGAAAATAGTCTAGGAATTTTGTATCCTATTGTGACCGACATAAGGTTTAACCAACACATTCAACAAGTAGAAATGAAGGTACTCATAGGGTTTTATATGTCAGTGAGCCGAGAGTGAAAGTGTTTGACCAAGGGCAAATAACCTATCATGTACTCGTAAAACTCGTGATCACACATACAACATTTCAGTTAATGACGCGACATGGATCATGGATTATATTTCCACTAGCGCTCTGCTCGCGGCTTTGCCCGTGTTTTCGGGGATAATAAGTACCCTATATCCTAATCCAGAACATGGTCTACCTGTGTGCTAAATTTCATGAAAATCAGTCCAGTGGTTATTATGTGAAAGAGTAATAAACATCCATACACACGTCCACACGTAGCTATAGTATTAATAGGATTTCAACACATAAAATTTGCGTTTAAAATTAAATACTTATACGTATAGCTACGAAATCAAATTAGCTCTTATTTCGCGACACATTAAACATGGATAAAAAACATACACATGTGTACCTAATAAGCATTAAGCATACTTACTTACATAATTAAAAGTACCCGGATGACTGAGCTTTGCTCGATATTTTTTTTAACAAACAATGCTAGCTGAAATAGCTTTAGTGTTGCTACTCGCCAATAGATGTCAGAAAGAGTCTATTGTAGCAGTTTTTCATTGCCTGAAAACACGGATAAAACGACATTTGCTAAAAATGAATCCCAGCTAGATCGGTTAATCGCCCCCGAAACCCGAAATCGAAAATTAATTAAAATCGTTGGCGCCGTTTTCGAGATTCAGTAAATATATAACAAGAATTGCTCGTTTAAAGGTATTAGATAGATAGATAGATTATTGCTTATTTTTTCGCGGTAATCAACTTTTTTATGATTAAATTTACCAAACTAGTTACGGTTTTTGTTATGCCTAGACTCCTAGAGCATTGAATTATAATATTAAACCTATTATTATAATATGAATAGTGTTAAAATTAAGCATTGCTGGTCATTCAATAAGCACTTGAATCAATATTTCGACCTGTTGTGAACAAAAAACTGAAGTTTGAACAAAAATCTTGTAATTAAATTTAAAATATCCAAACTGATGATTTATTATAACTGAGTCATCATAACCACAAAATAAATGATTAACCTTATCTTTAGTAATGCCACTTTTTAAATTATTATAAATCAATTAAAATGTAATTCAGAGCATAAGTAACAAATAATTGAAGAAGCAATAAAACCGCGAATATCTGGATGGGTAATCGCTTGTGGTTTTATAACAACTTGGTCTGGTCGATTTATGTAGGATTTCCTTACAATTATGTATGATCAGTTTCACTACCTATGATTTACAATAACAGGTGTCTCATAGTTGTTTCCAATAACAATACAGTCTTATCTGCTTACTAGTTGTCTCATATACCGATCTAGTTGTATCCAATATAGCCTACCTGCGTACTAGTTATCTGAGTACGGGTGATATGGATTTAGATAGTCGGGATGTGTTTTTCATTCCTTAAAGTCAAGTCTTACTCAATATGCTGCCACAAAGAGCCTGTTAAATGAACAAAATTTTTCAACCATAGGCATACAATTTACAAAATGGCAAATGGTATCGCAAAAAAATATTTATAGACTAAACACAAGCCGTATCTCAACAGGATGGTACCAGTTCCAGTGTAAAAAAAAATCATAAATCTCAACAGTTTTTGTTTAAAACATAATTGTACTAATTTAATTCGTGACAATCGCGACGTATAATGTACCTATTTTGTGTTTTGGTTAAGGTGACCATACGTTCCGCTTTGGGCGGGATTATCTCACTTTGAGGCTGTCTGTCCCGCTGTCCCCCGCGAGATCAAAAAATTCCCACTTTGTACCCAATGTCGCGCTTGTTCTCGCTTTGGTATATAATATTTAATAACTTGTGGACATTAAATTCATTGAAAGTACTAAATTTATGCCTGAGCCCTGTTTACCTTTTTTTTAATTATAAATACTACTGAATGTAGACAAGTACATTTTTTAGCTATAGATAGTAATAATTGAATACAAATTTCCGTAGGCGTCCCGCTTAGACACGAAGGCGCCCGATGACCTTTTTTTTGTCCGAGCGCTAATCAAATTTCAGTGCTCAGACAAATGGTCAGTTTAGTTTTGGTCCACTTTGAATAAAATGTTAAATAAAAAGAGGTTGAGTACGGCTGTTTTGGTTGCACACATTCGTGATGTCTATATCGTAAATTCGAGGGTACAAATTAAATGGAAAGCGTAAGAGAAAATTTAAATAACATAATAGAAAACCGTCATTAGACCGATTAATGTATGCATGTGAAGCTTGGGCACTAACCTTGACAGAGTAGGAAAAGGCTGTGAAGATCGGACACTAACCTTGACAGAGTAGGAAAAGGCTGTGAAGCTTGGACACTAACCTTGACAGAGTAGGAAAAGGCTGCGAAGCTTGGACACTAACCTTGACAGAGTAGAAAAAGCTCTACACCATTAAGTGGAAGTGAGAAAGGTTCTCCTGAAAATCATGGTTCCTACTAAGACGTACTCGTATGTGAATGGGGAGAAGATAGCATGTTTGGATGTAGTGAACGGTGGCATCCTGTCGATAGTCCCAAATATAGGACCAAGAGCCCAATGAGTGGAAGGATTGAGGGGAAGAACCTGGAGCCCTATTCTCGCCCAACAGACATTATCTCATTTTATGTTACTTGCGCCTGTAATTGAAGTAACATTTTATCTGCATTTTATATTGTTGTTATCTTTGTATGTATTAGCTAATACTTTTTTGGTGCAATAAATAAATAAATCTCGAATAAAATGGCCAAATTAGAAATCTAATTTTCTTACTTTCGAGATATGATTTTCAGGAAAATGTTAACGCCCAGCATAAGGTCTACTGATTTAGTATATGCGGCCAGTAGATTTAAATCACCTGGGTGCGTAGGTGAACAAAGTACACTAAAAGTAGACTTAAAACACCTGAGTGAATTAACTCAGGTGAATAAAGTCGACGACACCAAAGATTTAAGTAATTTGCTCGACATTTTTCGTAGAGATTTAAGATTAGAGACCTACATAGTTCGACATAATGTATCACACAAACTAAATGTTGAATTTTTACATGTAGATTTATCCTATAGATACAGCGTACCATATATTGAAACGCACTAAACATTCAGCGGTCGTTTCTACTCGGTGTTAGGTAATTTACTACTAACACAAAAGAGTGACTCAATCTTCGCACGAAAAACAGGACTGCCAAAACAACTTTCAAGTTACGTAATATTTATGTTTTTTATCGAGTAACTTTTATAGGTACTTACCAGAAATATTGTTTACGTCGTATTTTAATCCGTTTGGAGTTTAAATTTGTTGGATAAATGGGTAGGTATATTTGTTAAATTATAATAATAAAAATTGTTTATTTATCTCTCCGATTATCTTTTTAATGAAATATCTACCTAACACGATTTCAAGAATTAATCATAGATAACTAAATATTATTTAGTAAATAGGTTATAGTATTATTACAGTCAATATGAATCGCATTTTGATTAATGACAGAGCTTTTAGAAAAGAAGATTCTAAGTCGCGTTTTGTAATAATAAATAAGGTCACACGATGAATCTTTTCCTCTGCCGGTTAAGTTACGTAAAATGTTTATGTAACTTCCTGTGTTTTTTTAACTCCGTGATAAGTGTATTTATTCTTCTTTATGTTGTTTGACAAGCTTTTAGTAGGTAAGACACCTACCTAATATAATATAAATCTTCCCGGTATTGTGACGGGTGACCCCTTGTTGTTATTTTGATAGGTAATGCCATGACAATAAACTGGTCTCATTTGAATTTTTATTTGTATGTCTATTTATTTATATAGCTATGGAACAGTTAAATTATATTACATTCAATGACCATTTATTACCATCTCGAGTAATTTTCATATTTCAGTGGCTAAAATAAGAAAAATAGGAGGAAAAACGATGATAACCAAGGGCATACAGCAGACTGTAATACTTTAATTAAAGGAAACTGTGACTTACATTTAATAAATACTTAAATGTAAATTGTAAGCACCTATAGGTACATATAACATAATATTAAGTAGGTATTACAAAAGATAAGAAGTCAAGAAATGATTCAAAGGAAAGACATTAGTAGAAAGGTATAACATAAATGTTAGCAATAACTTTGCAATCACTATCAAAAAGAAAAACCGAGATCAACAAAGTGATATAATGATATTGCCAACTTTGCTAAGTACAAGACCCGATTACGCATTTAATCAGATTCCCACCTAATCTTTACTAGTATAGAGAGTAAAATCTTTTAACCGTAGCTTGTTCATTCTCAAAACAGTTAAACGAAGGGCAGTGGTCAGTTTGGCGGGCTTCTAAACAAGTTGTGCTGGTCTGAATAAAAAAATAAGCTTGGCCTCCTTGCAAGGCGTGCGACATACCTATATACCTATATAGATACATCTAGTTAGTGCAATTTATGTCTATAGCTCAAGGTAACACTTATGTTTACATAACAACGCAATTTTGTTAAGAGGTACCTTTATGCGTAGCAAGAAACAAACAACTACACGTCTAGTTTATTTACACCTTAAGTAATAATAATAATGCGTCGTTGTATTTGCACGACGATAATTAAGCTAAGTGTAAATAACAGGTGCTTAAATGTTGAGACACACTGCATTATTCTAAAAAAATCAAAAAGAAAAGTAAATACTGACCTTCTCGCACGAAAAGAGCAAGCAGGAATACAGGCACAAGCAATGATAATTTTGCCATTTTGATTCAAATAATCGTACACACTCGCACGCAAACTCAAGTTTCGAAATACAGCGAAGCTAAAACACGCTCGTCTAACAACGGTCACGGATAACGAATGCGACGCAAACTAGCCGAGCGAGCCAAGCCGCGCCAAGTTAGCTGAGAATGAATTTTATTATAGTTCCGTGAACGATTTTATTATGAATAGTAGCAGCGATTATGATTATAGCTCATTGTTGATGATGCTGTGTGTTTATTATATTTTAGTAAATTATCATGTCATTAAATATGATTATCACTTTCCCACACGAGTGAGTAGTTGGATATCCTGCAACGCATCTGTATTTTTGAAATGTATGCGCAATCACCGCTTTGGTAAACAACACCATTAATACTCGTAGTGTGTGAAGTCGGGTCCGTGAAGTGACTGTTGTGTTTGCTATGGCTTTACATTACTGATTACACCCCCTATTGTAGAAGACAACGTTACACTGCTGCAGGATAGTTCAGAAATGTGATATTGATTTTGCTGATAAGTAGTTGTTTATTAGCGAGCACAAAGCATAAAACTACAGAACCCGGGTTATAGAATGCTTTTGCCTATTCATGAATTAAATTTATAATTTTGTCTAGTTTGTGGCCTTAATGATTTTCTTGCTAAGCAATTTTCACTTTATTTGAAGGTACATAAGTATAGTATCTGTGTAACCTTTGCATATTTGTTTCTAATTTTTTTCCAAAGGTTTAGAATTTTCATCATCAGTGGCCTTTTGCGGTTCAATGCGTTTGTTTCAGATCTGTTGGATTGATTTTCTTCACACATTTAGCCTTTGCTGTTTTGATGCCAAAGTAAGTTTGCAGTTTCGTTAAGCCTGCCTGGCTAGTTATTTGTTGGCTGGCTAGCCAACGACACGTCAACTCTTCTTTTCTTTCTTGGCCAGCAACGCATCGGTGATGTTAAAGATGTTACCACTTACCAAATACCATCTCATGTGGCACGTCGCGTCGGCTCGTTTGTCAGCTTTTGCATAATACACGTCTTTTGTAACAAGCTTACAAGTAGCACAGTATTTTTGTATGTCCGTAGGTGTAAGATCTCTTACATTGAGGAATTAGTCGCAGAAATGCTTACGTTCCTTCTCTTCTCTCCTGTGTGCTGTTCAATCCCAAATTTCCCCCTTACCTTAAACATGTATCCAGTTCCTTCACCTTACACATGGTCGAACTCTTCGCTCCTCAAAAAATCTGCGCCTTAATACTTCTGCACATTATTCGTCGTTCTAACAATCATTCATTGTCGCTCCCTCAACTGTATCCGTAACGCAGATGTTAATTTAAAAACCAAATAAAAGCCTTTAGAAACCTTGTGAAGTGGATATAATTGTCATCATTTTTGACCACCTAGTAGTGAATAATTTTTTCTATAAAATCTGTTTTATGCATAGCTTTCGACTAAGTAGATAGTGCTATAGTAATGCTCAACCAACCCGCACTGGAGCAGCGTGGTGGAGTATGCTCTAGGCCTCGTCAAGAGGAGAGACCCGTGCTCAGTAGTGGGCCATTAATGGGTTGAAGCCAAGTAGATAGTATGAAGGTTTTGAAAGATACAAAACGGTAACTTTATGAAGGGAACAGTTAACCTTTGACATGACTATGATGTTGTCTACAGAATCTTGGTGATTCCTAGCTATATAGTTTTGAAAATTATATATAGTGTTGAAAATTTACAAAACTGTAAAACGCTTTCAAGATGCCAATGGTGGGGGGATAGAGGGAGTTATTTTTTTAATGAATGAACTATACATAAAGTTCTGTGATACATAACATTTTCGCTCTCGAAAGTTGATTGTTTATTATGTCCATGTCACCCATAAGATAACACAGGAGGTCTGATCGTATGAGTAATTTCACACTTGTTTTCTAGAACGATACAGGTTTGTAGGTTCGATAACAAGAACCAGTTTAGCGCGTAAAGTAGTTTAATACGCATTATCGTACGTAAGGCATTCACGACTAATAGAAAAACATGACTGTATACTTACTGTAATATATAATAATTAATAACTTAAACTAAATGTGACTTCCCTCGCCTGGTGCCAAACCTGTGTGTATTACACAACATGCTAATCATAAAAATGCATTGTCATCAGAACTACAGCAGCACTAAAATTTCAACTTTTACGATAAGAGGAAGTAGGTCTAATTAAGATAATGTATAAGAGAATTTAAATGACAAAGACGCATGGAAATGCTTTGCAACCAGTTCTGCTCAGATTACTAAATATTTTTGTAATTTTTTTTTAACATATGCTGAGGAGTTTCTTTACGGCTTTTCTTCTCCATGACAAAGCACCTTTCCGAAAAGCTGGTAGATAAAAAATGATGACTTGCATAAGTGTATCGGTGATACTTATATAAATAAAATATTTTGACTATGACTTTGGCTTTGATTACAAGATTTGATCCAAACAAATAAACAGGTCAAGCAAAATAAAACTGATAATAAGGCTAATGAACAATTAAAATAATTTAAAGACAGAATAAAATAATCACTTAATGCAAAAGCAATATTTTGTTTACTATTAATAATTTTGTTAACTGAGCTTTGCTCGGTATTTTTTTTACAAACAACGCCATCTACTGAAGTAGCTTTAGTGTTACTACTCGCCAATAGATGTCAGGAAGAGTTTATTGTAGCAGTTTTTCATTGTTTGAAAACACGTATAAAACGACATTTTCTAAAAATGAATCCTAGCTAGATCAATTTATCGCCCCCGAAACCCCCTGTATACTAAATTTCATGAAAATCGTAGACGCCGTTTCCTAGGTTCCGAGAATATAATTATACTTATTTATATACAACAATTGCTCGTTTAAAAGTATTAGTTTTACCAAAAAAGACTTATCTAAAAATTGAATTAGTTATAGATAAGTAACAAACATAATTTTGATACCATTTTTAGAACAATATCATGAATTATTATAAGTTGGTCTGGGAAGGTTTTTTTTTATGGAAATAGCCGGCAAACGAGCTGACGATCCACCTGATGGTAAGTGGCCATCGTGGCCCATGGACATTAGCAACACGTTGCGTTGCCGGCCAAGAAAGAGAGAAGAAAGAAAGAAAGAACTGGTTCTGAAGCCCCCAGCCGGAACACGACGAGTCGTTTGGCGGCTGACTCATGCTCAAGGGTTGTAGCTATCCAGGCAAACCCCATGGAGAAATAACAATAGTAATAATGGTATTAATTAACAGTTAAAATCAATATTACCAATATAAACCCTCGAGGGGCCCTACCACCAGCGGGCCGGATTTAGTCGCCTCTTACGACACCCATCCGGCGTGGGATTGGGGTTAGTATTCTAAGCCGACCCAATACGGCAATAAAAGTATAATAAAATATTATAGTATTTATACATATAAAAGTCTATCTCTATCAATTATAGACATATGGACAGCAATACAAAGCATCACCGATGCGTTGCTGACCAAGGAAGAAATAACTGTTGGAGTGATGGTTGTGTAATGAAATACCTACTGTTTTTTGTTCTACTTTTGTTCCGATACTAAAGACCAGCCAAAAGATAATTGAATTGATATCTATAAATTTTCTTATCAACAAAATGAGATAGGGCGAAGAAATATAAATTTAACTATTAATTGGGCAACGGGCGCAGCAGACATCGAACTTTTTCGTGTAAATGGACAGTTGCCAGCCCTCAATACATTAATTTTATTACGCGTCGGTGTCGTTGACCTGACCCGATAGAATAAGTGTCATTATTGGTAGGCCTGAACACGCTTTGTGTCGTCACTTTCGCGATACTTTCGTTTTGTTCACGAAATCATTCTTTGGTTTATCTTTATACGTTTGTCTAGTAAGATAACGCAACATGAATCATGAGTAAATTTTACAGAAACAACACGACTTGAGTTATTTACCGAAGGGCGTATCTAGGGAAGGAAGCTGCCCCCCTAGATTTTGTATGCTTACGTGGCTACGTTTGTTCATAAAAAGTCTGGACACGCCCATGGATTTGGCATATAATAGTTCCAAATAATAGTTAATACAGCCATAGCTTTTCCAACGTGTGGATATGGCATTATCATAAAAAATTATATTAAAGAAACATAATTGTATGTTGTGTATTGAGATAATAAAATTATGTAATACTGCGGATTCTACCATTTTACTAGAAACTTCATTATTTTTCAATTTGAAATAGCGCGGTTACTAAGAAATTCACATCGATAGATAAAAATTACTTTATTACTTTTGTATTTTTATCTCTGCCTTAATTGAAGTTAATTACTTTGTGGATCAGATTTTTTACGGGTACTAATTAAACTGACTTCTATGTAATAGCATTATTCTCCTCTAAAAGTCTACATTGTCTTCTGAATTACTAACGCCCCAACTCAGAGTCACTAACGTTACTTAAATCGCTTTTTATTACAGAATTTGTACGGTGATTCTGTACTAAGGAGCGATTTAAGTAACCGATGACCAATAGTCTATGTGATTATCGTCTTTAGATTTAGGTACATGATATCTGTATCTAAATGATGACTATGATGGTCAGGTGTAATTGCTTGATTGTGGCATTGTGACTCATTTTATAATATGACTCACTAATTTTATATTGTGTGCTAATGAAACAAGTTATCTCGTTATTCATCTCTTAAAGACCATTGGAGAAGAGTGCTGGGTATAGGATTATAGAAACTGGAACTTGAGTAATTACTTACTTATTCTGAGTACAACTCAATTTTAGTAGTTATTTTTGCTCTACCCAAGATGGGTACTAGTAGCTAGACATACTCTGGTAACTATCACAGAGTCAAAATGTTAATTTTCATTGTTTTTCAGTTAATTTCTGACAAACGAGCTGACAATCCACCTGATGATAAGTGACTATGGTCGCCCGTGACACGAAAAGCATGACACTGAAGCGTTACTGGTCAAGAAAGAGATAAGAAAAAGAAAGAAAGAAACAACTGGCATTCAAGCCCTCAGCCGGAACACGACGAGTCGTTTAGCGTTTAGCGGTGGTAGCTATCCAGTCCAGGCGGACCCCACATGGAAAAATAATAACAATAATATTACGTTAAATCCTATTGTTGATGGTTGGGCAAAATGGTTATAGATATTGTAACATAATAATCAGGGCGAGCGAAGCGAGCCCTAAATAATAGTCGACAATCCATACAATTTTCTATCCCTTTTATGGAGAAACTATTGCACTTACAGGTTTGAGTTTTGACATAGAATTTTCTATTCGTGTCTAGATGTGTTATCTATCATCAAAATATTATTTTGTCCACTTTAAAAAAAAAAATTTTTAGAAATTCGATTTTTATCGTATTACTAACGCCATCTATGGACATGTAGAACAACTAAAAAAATACTTCAATGTAACTTCCCACGGAATACAGATACAAGGAAATAATATAATTTATGATCAAAAAGCTACTTTAGTTCTGTTGCAATAAGGTTCATTTTATGTTTTGAATGGTATTGCTATTCGTCTATTGATTTCCAGAACAGTCAGAACTCTCTCCGCTACTCGGGCAGGGATGAGCTACTTTATCGATACCGTAGTTTTGTAATTTTATTTACCATGTAATGTTATACGACCAAGACACGACTGATAAGGGTTAAAATGGCTATTTATAGAGAAAATATCTTCGCAAATAACCTATAATTAATTATTTGAATATTATTATTTATTTATTTTTACATAAGATAAGTTAGTGCTTGACAACAATCCCACCTGATGGTAAGTGGCGATTATATTTTTTCGCCCGCTGCAGCGCTGTTCCTTAACTTTGTTGATCGCTTAGGATCGACGCAAGCCGCCGGGCTATGAGCGCTTCGAAGCTAGGAAATATAATTCCACCAAAATAAGTTGAGCTTAAAAACGACCAGGCATGGTATTTCGTGACAGTTTACTTAGATAACCTTGATAAAAATTGCTACGGTCACGTCTTCGCCTTGTACTGTCTGTCTTCGCCGTGTAAGCTTTAAAAATTTTAAGCATGTTTTTACATAGACAGCACAAGAACAAGAAGTTTACGGTTACGGTTATGGTTACGATTACGGTAGTACGGCCTTGTAGTGGTTTCGATATAAATATCGATAATTGTCGATAACGCGGTAAAAGCACCACGCACATCTCTAAGCCTAAACCCATAAAAGTAAGAAGCAGGATGATGTTGATAACCAACAATATAACTTACCACTATATCCCTAAGGTTCAATATATAGATTCTAGTCACGACATCTAGCGTTCAGGAGAAGGAATTATTTGCTTGATGGCAGATTAGATAGATTAAATTAGATAGCACTTATAGTCTAAGATCCGGCTGCAGGATTAGTGCGTTCATCTGTATTTTGCTAAAAACCCATATACGATAATATACGATAATAAATAGAAAAAAAAATTAGCTTTAATTTGATATATAATTAACTAGCTTTTGCCCGCAGCTTCGCCCGCGGTAGAGATCGATTTTTTACAAATCCTTACTTACTTTTACTTAGTTAGACTTAGTTGCCTATGACTTAAGTAATTTACATGTATCATTTGATAGCGTGAAATGCAAATGAATTTTACTAACGCCATCTATTAACAACATCCAGAACTAAATATCTAGCAACTAACAAAATATCGATCTTCCCTTGGGAAGTTTTATCGCGGTAAAAAGTAGCCTACGTTACTCTCCATCCTCCTTACTATCTCCACATACAAAAACTATACCATATAACAGCTTCGTTGCAACGTGAAAGACGGACAAAGAAACAAACAAACACACTTTCATATTTAAAATATAAGTATGGATAAATGTACGTTATGAACGTATAAATGTATCGAAGTCATACCTATTTACACCTGGCTGCGAAGAGGTGCGGCGGGTTGCGCAACGGCAACCGTGATTTTTTAGAATCTTTATTTAAATGGCCGTGATATAGACGAGATTTTATTAAAAAAAAAACAAGTAAACGAAATTTTTTCCCAAAAATAAATTAAAAATAATTTCATTAAAAATACTAGCGGCCAAATTTTGATAGGCAACCTGGTAATTATATATTCTCCTTTTGGGTTTTAGATATTTATTCTCATTAAGAATTTACAAATTCACTTAACATGAGAACATTAAAATATAGCTGTATACAAAGATAACTTACGGAGGAAACGTACAATTTAAGACAATGCATTAATTTTTGCGTTTACCCACATACTATAAATATAATGCATAATCCGGCTCAGGCGTAGATGTCGCAGATTTGTACCAAAGATATACATCCGTACGAGATGGTTACTAGAAGTGGCATTTAATATATCTAATATTTAATAGTTATGGTTTGATGAAAATTTGAAATTTTAATTAAACCTTTTTATTTTATTTTATTTTTCATTTCTATAAATAGGTACATATGTATAATTATGTACAAATAAATATAATTTAAGGAAGGAATCCTTTATAAGTTATAGCATAAGGGGCAAATTTTATTTGAGTTTTGTATTGTACAATAAAAGTCAGAAGTTTATATATAAATGGTGCGTGAGGGGGTGCATTAGGTAAGTGTGTGTGTGTGTGTGTGTGTGTGTGTGTGTGTGTGTTTTTTTTATGTTTTTGTTTAGGGTTAAACTATTTTATTCATTACATGATGTTTTAAAAGTTTTTTAAACGTTATTAAAGATTGTGAGGATTTGATATCTTTGGGAAGCTTATTATATAGCTGAGCGCCTTCGTACACAAGATTCTTTTTACCATAATAATTAGTCCTTGGAGCGCGTAAAATTAAATTATCTGCACTTCTTAAATGAATTTTTTGTATTTGTTTCTTCTTTGTAAAAGTAATTTGTGTATGTATGTCTTTTATAAGTATTTTACGGATTAACACACAGGTATTGTAAACGTAAGTTTGAAAGATATTTAGCAACTTTGTTTCTCTATATAGCCTAGCGGTAGGGGTCAAGAAGTTGTAATGGAAAAGAACCTTTATTAGTTTGTTTTGAGCCCTTTGAATTAAATCAAGGTTGGTTTTTGAAGCTGAGCCCCAGACTTCAGCTAAGTAATCTATATGTGGCTTAACGAGTGAGTTATAGATACAGTAGCTTACTTTCTTTGGAAAGCATCTAGTGACACCTCGTAAAGCTCCAGCAAGGGTAGATAATTTTGATTTAATTTTTTCGATATGTGGCTTCCACGTGAGATTATTATCAAGAACAAGGCCTAAATATGTTTCTTTGTCACTTCTTTTGATTATTTGTCCGTTTATTTTAAGAGGTGCATAGTCATTGATTTTCTTATTTTTAGCTTTGAATATAATGTAGTTAGTTTTAGACACGTTAATAGTTAATAAGTTATGCCGCAGCCATGTGTTTAGTAAATTTAAGTCATGTTGCGCATCCTGAATGATCGTGTTTATTGAATGACCAAAGTAGAATAAGCTTGTGTCATCGGCATACATAGTTATTTTTCCTCTTAGGCCTATCTGATTTATATTATTGACGTAAATCAAAAATAGCAAGGGACCTAATATTGAGCCTTGTGGTACACCGAAAGTGATAGGATTAGGATGACTTTGAAAATTTCCAATTTTAACCACTTGGCTACGATTTGAAAGATAAGATTTTAAGACATTGTATGCTGTACCACTTATACCGATGTTACTTAGTTTATTTAGAAGCACATCATGACTAACGGTATCAAATGCCTTTTTTAAGTCGATGAATACCCCTAATACAATGTGTCTTTGGTCTATGTTGGTTTTTATTTTAGTCACAAGATCTATTGTTGCTGATAATGTATTAGATTTTTGTCTAAATCCATATTGCTTATCCGATAAAAAATTAAAAGAGTTTAAGTAATGCTCCAAGCGATTGTACAAAATTTTTTCAAAAATTTTTGACAAAACTGGTAGAACTGAGATCGGGCGATAATTCCCGGGATCATATTTACTACCAGATTTATAGACAGGAGTTACTTTCGCAAGCTTTAAACTTTCGGGGAAGGTACCAAGTTGCAGACATTTATTTATACATTTTGTTAGTTCTACTTTGATAGCATTTTTTATACTTTTAATAGCCTTACTGCTGATGCCATCTATTCCTGATGCCGTATTACTACTTAAATTATTGATGATTTTGCTAACTTCATCTTCTGTTGTTGGGGAAAACTGTAGAAGTTCTGGTGCTGTAGATTTTGTAGCACAATGAGCCTTGGTAAAGATATCATTTCTGTGTTGTTTATCTGGAATTGCCTTCGCTAAAACCTCACCGATCGTTGAAAAGTAGGTGTTAAAATATTCACAAATTTGTTGTTTATCAGTTATTGTACCTGATTCTGTCTGAAGTTTTAAAGGAAAAGTGATATTCTTAACTTTGTTGTGGCAGAGATTGTTTATTAGAGACCACATTTTCTTAGGCTTATCTTGGCAAGTTTTAAAGGTTTTATAATAATAGTGGGATTTGGTTAGCTGGATGAGTTGGGCTATGTTTCTTCTTGCATTCATAAACTCTTCTTCTATATTTATATCTTCGGGGTTTCTTATATGTTCTAGACGTAATGTATTTCTTTTATTTATTCCACTTATGATATCTTTGTTTATCCAATCTTGTTTTATTGGGTTACATTTTTTGGTTTTACTTATTTTGCTTTTGTAGATACTGCATTTTATTTTTTCTTCTTATATATTCTCCTAATTATGAATATGTTAGGGATGCTGACTAATTTTAGGATTCAATTTGATTTAATAGATAGAACCTTAAGATTCACGAAAAAAATATTATAAAAATAATAATCTTCAATTTAAAAACAAAAATTGATCAATAAAAATCATTTTCAAATTTCCCACCAAAAACGTCACGTGACGTCACTAGCCGATATTCAATACTATCTGTCGACTGAAGTTAGTTGCACTTGCATATAAAATACGAACAATGACGTCATAAGCTCTAAATGGCGTTTGAGGTCACGTGACGGTGAGTACTATTTTTAACATTTTAAAATAATTATATTTAATTTGTTGTGATTGATTTCGACAAAAGAATAATATTTTAGGTTTTTAAATCCTCTATGCTTTAAACATAAATTTATTTTAATTTACTGATAGTGTCAACATCCCTATTCTGCAGTCGGATCTGAGACTATTAGAATCTGCCATCTAGCGGTGAATAGAAAAACTTGAAAAGTATTATGATCTTAATTGATAAAGATACTAAAGTCACTGAGTATGACATGGAAAAATAAGAATTAATATTAACTAGCAAAAAAGCGGTGCTTTAGGAGGGCTCGCGAAGTTTTCTTACCTAGTAATTTTGAAGACAATTTCAATTTATAATACTAAATGGTTTATTTTTATTTTTTAACCGACTTCAAAAAAAGGAGGAGGTTCTCAATTCGACTGTATTTTTTTATGTTTGTTACCTCAGAACTTTGGACTGGGCGAACCGATTTTAATGATTCTTTTTTAATCGAAAGCTGGTGGCTGTCATGTGGTCCCACATAAATTTTATTGAGATCTGACAATGGCATCCATGACAAAACCACATAAGTCGTAAATTTGTATTAAAATGTGCGCGACAAATTGACGAATAACTCAATATTACGCCAACCGATTTCGATGATTCTTTTTTAATCGAAAGCAGGTGCTTGTCATGTAGTCCCACATAAATTTGAACGAGATCTGACAAGTAGTTTTTGAGTAACTTTGAAGTCGGTTATTTTTTGTTAGTAAAATTTAGATTATCGTTTTTCAGTTTTTTTTTCGTTACTTTTATATATTGTTAAAAAGTAATTTATGAAGAAAATTATAGTCCCCCTGATCAAATGCCACGAGTAAAAATGGTTCGATTTGAAAATTATTCTCATTCAACTTATAATAATAGCGGTTGTGTTCCAATACCACCTATAACTTAATTTTGGAAAAGTGAAAATATTAATTGCTCTAGGAAACAATTTCCATTATAATTAGCTTTTGCCATTACAAAACATAAGTCACAAGGTTTAACATTAGACAAAGCAGTTATAGATATTGGAAATAAAGAAACGTCTCTTGGTTTAACATACATATGTAGCGTTTTCAAGAGTAAGAACAATTGAAAGATTAGCGTTATATAAACAATTCTCTTATGATAGATTAGGTAGTATTAAAAATTCACATAATATGTTAAAATGTAGAAAAGAAGAAGAAAGTCAAATGAAAAAATTTATGACGAAATAATAATTACTTTTTAACAATAAATAAAACTAACGAAAAAAAAAACCGAAAAGCGAAAAATAAAATAAACCATTTAGTTATTATAAATTAAAATCCTAAATTAACAGTAAATAAATAATTTTGAGACCCTGCCAAACAAACAACCAAAATTAATTAGATAAAATACTACTTAAATTCTTCTCCTGCTACCTCCGTAACCGGAGGCAGTATGTTCAGTACAATGGATATGTTTCAAAATCGTATAATACGTTTTCTGGGATCAGTCAAGGTTCTAACTTGGGACCTCTAGAATTTTTAACATTCATAAATGACTTACCGGATGTGGTCAGCGCGGCTGTGTGCCTGTTATTTGCAGACGACTTAAAGCTATTTTTGGATATTAAACAGTATTCAGACTGCCAACTGCTCCAGAACGATATAAATCATGTTCTACAATGAAGTAGACGGACAGTTTGTCGTATATACATTACAAGTTAATTATCTTGAAAAAAATGTCTTCAAAATTACTAGGTAAGAAAACTTCGCGAGCCCTCCTAAAGCACCGCTTTTTTGCTAGTTTTTAATTATAACAAGTATTGGGTGAATGCTGATCTGTTATGCTTTTCCATATACAATTCAATCCTTAAGATTCAGCGTAATAAAAATAAACATGTGTGTAGGAAATCATTTTAATATCTTTAAGAATTAACGAAGTAATGAGACTCATGCTTCTAAAACCTTTGGTAAGTACATCGTTTGATCGCTCAAATCCGAGTAGGTACATAATATACCTACATTCATGGGAAGTCAAGGCGTTTCACTATTGCGCAACTACGCAAGCGTGTATTTCGCAACTACTGGTGTGACCACCATAGCAAAGAACGCCATAGTTATGTCGATGAGAGACAGAGACGCGCTGTTGGTGTTGCATTTGTCTCCCTCACACTCGTAACAGTTTAGGAGTTTTACGATGTCGGTATGAGTCGCATGGGCTTGTCGAATGTCAGCGCAGGAGCCTCTTTCTGAAGAGCAGCCTCGAATGTACCATGGTTTTGGCATATCTGAAATAAGTTATTCTATTAATATTATGACAGAGAGTACTCTGGCAATGATAGGCAATGAAATAACATGGGCATAGTTGCCAACTCTACAGTTTTAACTGTAGATTTACAGTTTTTTCGATATCTTCACAGTTTTTTGTTTAGACCTCCAAATCTACAGTTTTTTCTTTATAATACTAAGGCCATCTATTTTATTCGCTGCGTAACCCAAACTTAGGAATAAACGGTCTACCACCACCATAAAAGGCACTTTAAATACAAAGTCAGAAATAAAAAATTGTTATGAGTTCAATGCTACCGATGACCATTAAAGAGATTTCATAAAAATATGTACGATTAAAAAAATAATACTTTGTTTCGAGATATAATAAAATAATTGAATGTTGCAACATAATTAATAATAGACGACCCGTGTGGCGCAATGGTTACCATGCCGGATCGACGCACCAAGGGTCCTGGGTTCGATTCCCAGCGAGGTGGAAAGAATGATAAGTTTGTGTTTCTGTTCTCGGTCTGGGTGTGAATGTCCTTGTCTAGTGTGTTGTCCATGGCACCCACGACACAGGAAATCCTAGTGTGGGGCTATGAGTGTGAAGCGTTATTTATTTATAGCGTTATTTAATTTTGTTTATTTTATGAGTAGGATTAAAATAGGATGGATATGAGTTAAAATGGAATGGTACGTAGCACCTATTCTCTCCATCATACACGGTGTTCACAGATTGTTGCAAAGTGGTTAATGCTAAGTCAATGACACAGTAAACTTAACCCTAATCTATTCCAATACCCCTGTATCGACACCGCTGATTTAGTCAGATCCACAATGCAAAGTTGCAAACAATGAATAACGCCTGATAAAGTGTATTAGCACACATTTGTTATGCGATAATAGGATGGATAATCGGGAGTTTTTAACCAACTATCATAAACCGACCCATGTAGACCACTCACAACTCTAAACGGTGGACTTAGAAGAACGAAACTTTGTACAGGCACAAAACAAATCGCTGTGCCTTAAATTTTCGCACTAAAATAGGTAGACATGTAATATTAAAATGAAATTTCATCATCTAAAAAAGTAAAATTTTCAGGCTTGTACGAAAAGCCGATGTAAGGACAGATATGGAAAGGAAAATCTGTAAAGGTCTTTTAAACTCTAAAAGTACCATCTTCTCTGGTTTAAAAGATGCGTTATAAGTTATAACGTGAAAGTGGCAATATTTAGAATTTAATTCTGTATTAAATAAGTAGTAAAAAATATTGCCACTTATAATAGGTATCTAACAATATTATTCAGTGGGCGTATGGTTATTTTTAATCGATCTCGAATACTTACGTCTGTATTGTTCTGCATACACGACACATTTGCTTTGCTTCGTTGGATCAAGCGTATACGGACACAGCTTCGAAGTAGTGTTCGCTAGGACCTTCGGACAGTCAGTGCAGGCGTAGCATTCGATCATGTTCAGGGGTACCGGCCCCGGTGGAGGCCTCATCAGAGGTCGGGCCATGGAGTTTGAGGACGACATGGCTTGAGCTAATCCGTACCGCTCTTCATCCTCCGGTTGTTTTTGACCACCTTTTTGGGTTTGAACATCTTCTGTGGGTCGAGGCAGGTCTAAATTAAATAAAACATGACGTTCACTTGTAAATGAAGATTTTATACTTCTGAACTAGTAATGGTTTAATTGATTTTGCTTTTGGAATGGAAATATTAACTCTTAATATTGTTAGTGTGTAAAAGTCTGTTTTTGGTGCACGTAATGGACTATGGTATTGCTTTTGTTATTTATTGTCTTCTGAGAGTTCGTAAGATTATGTATTATTTATTGCTGGATCTATGATGATCTATGATTAGATAAATTTATTTTATTATGAAAAATTAAACCTGTTTTTTCGATTGAATAGTTGCTGTTGGTCTCATTGGCTTTTACAGATTTTACGCAGTGAGAAAAATGGATCCACTACTAACTTGACGACAAAATTGTAACGCGTGTGGACAAAAACATAATGATCCCGATCTTGTAATGGGAAAAACATAATTAAAAAAATATAGCAACCTTAGGTACATAAAAATAGTAAGTACCTTGGAATATGTCCTAAATTTTTTTGGTTTATTATTTTCCAGTAAGGACTTAATACTTTATTTAACGAACTAACGCACACAGAGAATTGTACGTTCTCTCCTTCTCTAAAAAAGAACATAAAGAACCCCTATACTAGATAGATAGTTTTAAAATAAATAAGTAAACGTGAAATGTGATAGTTAGTTACAAAATAAAGAAGTAAAATGTAAGGACGATATCAAATAAGTAATAAAAATACCTACTATAATGACAACACATAAAACAGATAATATCGACGCTAGAAAGCAAACACGTAGTAAACCACACATGTCGTAATTTTTTTTTATTACATCATTAGAATCAGAAAAAAATACCGCGTCGAATGGTCTTTGTCACGTATCCATACGACCAAAAATAACGAAAATAGGATTTCAAAAATTGTCATTTTTTTCATTTTTTGGACCAATAAAACGCTGTAAGTAACACAAAAACCTTTATTATTTTTTACATTGTTACTTACAGCAAATTCGATTTCTAGAAAAATTGTACACCTGTTACTTACACGTCAGTAATTTTATCTGAGGTGTGGGTTACTACATTTTTGCAGCTTGTAAATTTTGATAATTTGCATTTACGCCATTAATTTGGTGATATTTTCTGGAATAGTGGTGTTAAATACACTTTGCACGATATGTTGTTTTTTTGGTGGTGCCGTTTGCACTATTTTCAATGTACAAATTTAATAGGTTGCCTTCTTTTACTTCACTACTAAAGATTCTTATGTTCAAACTATCGCGGATTTACTTCGTTTAACTTGGGCCTCCACTGGGGTTTTTTTGAGCCGGAGGATGTAAATGATTTGTAGTAAGGGTTTGTTTACTAAAAATCAGCGCGTTTTAAAATGAAATTCAGATGTAACAAGTACTTAAATATTTAAAAACATTAAAATTTATAGAATCATCATCGCTACATTTTTTATCGCCTTTATAAGGCCTCTCCTAATACACACTGTTTTGTCTGGTCCTAATCCTTCTGAATCCAATAATTTTTTTCATGTCCTCTGCCTCCCGGCTCTGGAGGTGTTTCATGTTTTTTTTTTTAAAAAAGAAAGGAGGCATCCATTCGAGAAGACCTTGTCCTACGTGTGGTGCCGGGTCCACTTATGTAGAATAGTACCACTACCCTACACTACACTACCTACCTCACCCTGGAGTGTCGTAAAAGGCGACTAGTGAGAGATTCCAGGAGACGATAAGCAGCGTCTCCTTGTGAAATATTATCATCTACTGTGGTCAACAACACGCACTAGCTAAACGTGGTGACTATTGACTGAAACTCTTATGATTTCCACAAGTACACTGCATCCCCTAGTCCCAGGCAGCCCTGTTTTCTTAGCTACGGTAGCAGCTATGGTAACGGCGGAGCAAGGTTGCTACGAATCGCTGACAGAGATCGGGCTACCAAAATCGTCAACGACTTCTGCACCTGGCAATATACAACACCAGGATACTGTTAGTTGAAGAGGTAGACAACTTAAACTGGAGTATTGTGGGTTTATCTGAAGTCCAAAGATAGGGAGAGGACACGATAATACTGAAATCGGGAAACTTGTTCTATCACCGGGAGAGTGAACATCTGTCTCAAGGTTTCTCGTCCACAAGTGCCTCATCAACAACATATTATGCAGGTTTGGAGCGTGATGGATGGGGTGGTGTACCTTACACTAGGAATATTCTAAACGGTATTCATTGAAAGTCGTACAAGTATATGCGCCGACTTCGACACATCCCAACGATTAGGTTGTATGTATGAGTTGTATGAGTTATGTATGAAACCTCACTTCACAGATGTGATGGGGAATTTTAACGCAAGACTAAGCACGCAAAATGGCAACGAGATGAAGGCGGGAACCTTCGGAGTTGGACGACGGAACCACCAAGGACAATTGCTTGCAAACTTCATGGAGAAGGAGAGAGGACTTATTCATGATAAACTCCTTCTTCAGAAAGAAGCCGCAACGCAAGTGGATAAACCCTGATGGTTCAACAAAAAGCGAGATATAATTCATTCTAGCAAACAAACGGCATGTATTTAATAGTTGTATTTATTATAGTATAATATTGTATTTAATGGTGGTTTAATTTTATAGTGTAGATCTCAAGTTCTCTCAGAACAAACTCTCGGTCTTATGAGGGATCGACGGGAACTTTGTGTGCAGTCTCCAACCTGTATGGCAGAGTACCGACGGCTCAATGAACAAATGTAAATCAGGGCTCCAAATTATTGGCCAGGGATCTGTCTATTGAACAAAGTCAGCTTACGAGGTTGAAGACCAAGTCCGGCACCATAGTCTCGTCGAAACCCGAAGTTCTGAGAGACTACCTGACATATACTACGGACGGTTGTATACCTCCTCTCGAGCTCCAGCTCCCGCAGAAGAGAGCGACAAGCGAGCTAATCTGACCCGACACTACACAGAATATATCCCAGATGTCAGCCTGTATGAGATTAGATCGGCTCTTAAACAGCTTAAAAACAACAAGGCACTGGAAGATGAAGGAATCACAACAGAGCTGGAGTAACTAAGAGCTGGAGGGAAATCCCTCCTTGTGGCGTTCCAAAAACTGTTCGATGTCGTCATCAATACTGGAAATACCCCGGAAACGACGAACGGAAGTGTGGTGACTCTGTTCTTCAAGAAGAGTGATAAAGCCCTTTAAAAGAACTACAGGCCCGTTGCACTTCTGAGCCACGTTTATAAGGCGTTTTCGAGGGTGCTCACAAATCGAATTGCGCGTTGGCTTGACGACTACCAGCTCTCTGAACAAGCAGGATTTTGAAAAGGCTACAGCACCATAGACCACATACACACACTGCGGTAGATACAAAAATTATACTAAATATCGAAGAGTATAATCTGCCGCTATGTGTTGCCTATGTGGACTATGAGAAAGTCTGTGATTCTTGAGAGACCTGGGCAGTACTAAAGTCTCTTCAGTGATGCTGGATTGACTACGGGTAGGTACATCGAGGTGTTGAAGTATTTTTACACATCAGCCACCATGTCCGTCAGTGCGACGTCATATCCCCAAAACTGTTCACCTCTGCGTTGGAGGATGTGTTCAAGCTGATGGAGTGGAAACGACGTGGCATTAACTTCAATGGCGAATACATCACATACCTGCGATATGCCATTATATAGTCATCCTGGCAAGTTCCCTGGAGGAACTTGGTATAATGCTCGGGGACTTGAACAGCGCTTCACAACGGGTGAGTCTTATAAAGATGAACATGGATAAGACGAAAATCATGTTGAATGTCGTATGTTATACCTGCATCACTTGTTGTTGACGGTGATACTCTCGAAGTCGTAGATGAATATAATTACATGGGACAAGTAATCCAAATGGTCCAACTTTGCGAAAGAAGTCACTCATAGAATCAAACTCGGATGGGCTGCGTTCGGGAAACTGCGTCATTTTATATTATCGTCCAAAACACTACCTCAAGGTGTTCGAGCAGTGTGTGCTGTCAGTGATGACTTACGGATCCGAGACGTGGTGCTTTACGTGATCGCATCAGAAATGAGGAGATCCGTAGATAAATAAGGGTAACCAACATAGTTCAAAGAATTAGCCGGCTGAAGTAGCAATGCGTTGGTCACATAGTGGGAAGGACCGACAACCGTTACGGAAGAAAGATCCTCGAGTGGAGACCACCTCTTGGACTGACGACCAGAGGAAGACAGCGGGTATCCAGCTGCATTCGGAAGGCTCAAAACAGGTTAGAGTGGCGCAAATTAGGAGAGGCCTACATACATATGTCCAGCAGTGAACTCGTAAAGGCTGATTGTTGGATGGATGGATGGATGGATGGGTTGCAATTAATTTCTAAATTACGGAGGAAAATGACTATTTTTTAAGTAATTAACATTATTTAGCTTACTTTTTTTTATAAAAGCTGCTTTTTCTGCAGCAATACTAATATAATTATATTAATGATTGTTTAAAGATGCCAAAACAGAGCATTATTTATAAAATAAAAATAATTTAAGCCGTAATTATTACACGAACATTTCTAAAATAGACTGAATTTTATTTTCTCTGATTTTACAACAATTGTTTTTACATATTCAGTTAAATTAATTTACATTTAAGACAATCCACTTTTCAGGATTCGAAATAATTATGCCGGTTACAGCATATTGATAACAGGATATTCAAAGGTTGTGTACTGTTACGACGTTGTTTTAGGTAATTTCTGTGAAAGTAACGTAGGTTACTACATTTTTGCTTTTCATAAAATAGTGCAGTTGACATCGTTCCATACATTTACTCACTTCACTTACTACATTTTAATGGTCTGTAAAAATATTTTCAATTTGTAGTAACCCGCAAAATATCGTTTTCAAATAACTTTAGGATAATTGTGATAATGTACATTTGTATGGAAAAAAATAATAACTATTGTGTCCAAAAATGGCAACTCTAGCTCGATAAATGTAGAAGTTATGAATTTTTTTCGAGAAATCAAAAAGTTTTTCGGCTCTGGTGAACAATTTGATATTTGTGGGTTACTACGTGTTTGCTTTCTAGCGTCGATATAATTCTTGATAAAAATCGACTTCAAAATTAAGGATAACTCAAAAACTACTCGTCAGATCTCGCTCAAATTTAAGTGAGACTACATGACAAGCACCAGCTTTCGATTAAAAAAAATCATCAAAATCGGTTCACCCAGTCGAAAGTTCTGAAGTAACAAACATAAAAAATAAAATAAAAATTCAGTCGAATTGAATACTTCCTCCTTTTTGAAGTCGATTAAAAACACAAAATAACTTTACCCGGTTCTGCAAGACGAAGGCCAAGAACAGAAGAAATTGCAATCAATGCAAAAACTAATTTCATCTTGTTTCCTACCTCGTGACTATCGGCTAAGACCGTTTTTTTCTCGTCCAAATATTATATACAGGCATTATCGTCATTGTAGGCAAATCAGTAGATTCAATATGCTCGATTGACCCTGAAGCTATGCACTCAGTGGAGCAAATCAGAACGCTTTGTGACGCGTAAACGATTGTTTGGGTAATGGTTGCGAAAATTTAATTAAGAAAAACCTCCGTAAATAATAATGGTTGTAAGACTTGTAAGCATTCAATTATATCTAGCTTAGATCGAAGTGCGACACAATGGTAGCATTCAACGTGATACAATTTGATCGGACCTTACTTTGCATTTGGTGAATATCGATTTAATATCCGACTACGAAAAAGGAGGAGGTATTCAATTCGACTGTATTTTTTTATGTTTGTTAACTCAGAACTTTCGAGTGGGTGAACCGATTTTGATGATGATTTTTAATCGAAAGCTGGTGCTTTTTATTTGGTCACACTTAAAGAGCGAGATCTGACGAGTAGTTTTTGAGTTATCTCTAATTTTGAAGTCGGCTATTTTTTGTCAAGAATTAATTTTCTCCTTAAAAGATTTTTTCATGTTTTTCCACACGGTGTCATTCCGTCACTCTGCATTTGAAATATGGAGTTCAAGTATATTTTCAGTTATTTATTCAGTATTTTAGTTGGCCTGCTTAGGTACTTGATATTTTTAATAATATCAGTACATGAAGACATTATCAGTCCAAGCATTATTTCTATAAAATAATTGCTTAAAGAGGAATGTTTAGTAAAATCCATATAAATATTGCTAAGTTTTTATTAATACAATACCTAAAGGATGTTCTTACGTACATAGGTAATTAAGTGTTAAGAGGTATAACAATACTGAAGTGTCCGTTCACACGTACCAAAATCCAAAACTATACCAATTCACACCAGTGGCAAAACATTTTAAATTGAACACTGTTGATAAACCTAGCCAAAAGGTGCGCGTTAATTAATGTGCCTTTTGATACGAGTACATGTGCCCATCTAATTAACTATCGTTACAGTGTGAATTTGGTACATCTAAACCAAATTAAATATTAAATAAATAAATTAATAAATAGATATTGTTATTATACTATTTAATTAAATGCTTAAAAATATGGCTAATAATAAGGGCGTCAAGGCAATTCCTGATATGGCAGCCGAATTGCACAGATTCCCTTCGCAAACGTCACATCGTTTTATGTCACCGGCAAAGTTCCCGCCAATGACTTCTCGACAACGATCTTGAGAGTTACCAGACTCGAAGGAGCAGCCCCGTACTACTGTAGTTGTACCGTTTTCTGAAAAAAAAAATAGTTTCGAGTATATAAATAAACATTCTAGACTTAGACGTCTTTTACACACACAATCTTAATAATTATTATCATTGTCATAACCACAGACATGTCCGAGATTACTGGTCCAATGTTCGTTTATTGTTAACATTAAAAAAAAAAACAATAATACAATTTTAAGCATCGTGGGATCTGAGCGTGGGATCTGAAAAAACTTGAAAATAGTAGTTTTTAAACACACTTCGAATAAGCATGCTTATTTTTAACCGACTTCAAAAAAAGGAGGAGGTTCTCAATTCGACTGTATTTTTTTTATGTTCGTTACCTCAGAACTTTGGACTGGGCGAACCGATTTTGATGATTCATTTTTTAATCGATAGCTGGTGGCTGTCATGTGGTCCCATATAAATTTTATTGAGATCTGACAATGAAATCCATGATAAAACCATATAAGTTTTAAATTTGTATTAAGTAAGCGCGACAAATGGACGAATAACTCAATATCACGCCAACCGATTTCGATGATTCTTTTTTTAATCGAAAGCAGGTGCTTGTCATGTAATCCCACATAAATTTGAACGAGATCTGACAAGTAGTTTTAGAGTAACTTTGAAGTCGGTTATTTTTTGTTAGTAAAATTTAGATTATCAGTTATTCGTAAAGTATTAATAGGTATGTCTATGTACCAACACACATGCTACTAAGTAGCAATAACTCCATTGCGCATGCTTGCGTGCTCCATGAGCGTGTCAATCTGACGGTACCCTTACACGCGCCAACATTTGCCAAAATATCTGTTTTCTGAGGATTTCAGTTTACGTCAGACGCCATTGGTTCGCAATTTTAACGGTGTGTGTGTGACTGTTATAATTTCACTAATAATAAATTAATGTCTCTTCAGTCCTCACCTACAAATGAGGTCACAATGCAGCGGGTGCCAGTTGTTTCGCCGCTTTTGATTTCTCTGAGAGTCCTCAAGAGTGCTCTTCTTGATCTTCCATTGTCTAACATCTGTAAATGAATTACATGTACTAAGTTATTTAATGTACAAAATAACATAAAGCATCATCTAGAATGAAACCATAACTTGAATTAAAACAATCTCGTAATTAATTGTATAAAATACTCGTAATTATAGTTAATTATAGTTAGTATTAGGCGTTACTTTGCGGAAATCCATTGTTATTAAGTTAGTATTAGTCTACTTTGCAACAATCCGCGGGTTTTATCCGCGGACTAAGCAGACTAATACTAACTTAATACTCGTAATTAATTGTTTAACAAAAAAATATACTCACCTCTACTTTGTATATAGGCTGCTCCTGGTATATTAGTGGTACATCGCTATTCTTATTATCTTCTGCTGGTTCGGTTGTCGTTGATATATCCGTCATATCAACATTTGTTGTTGAGATGTCTATCGTTGATATATCCGCTGTGACAGCGTCTGTTGACACTTCCGTCGTAGGTGCATTTGATGTTAAGGCATCTGCTGTTGAGGCGTCTGTCACAGGAGCGTTTGTTGTTGGCACGTCTTTCGCTGCGCCGTTTGTTGTTGGGACGTCTATCGTTGATGCATCTGTCGTTGGTGCGTCTGTTGTTGGTGCGTCTGTTGTTGGTGCGTCTGTTGTTGATGCGTCTGTTGTTGGTGCGTCTGTCGTTGATGTGTCTGTCACAGGAGCATTTGTTACTGGGAAGTCTGTCGTAGGTGCATTAGTCGTGAAAGTATCAGTGGTAGGTGCGTCTGTTGTTGGCGCATTCGTTGGCGGAAAGGTTGGTAGCGCACCCGTTACTATAACGTCTGGTGTTGAGGGGCTTGTCGGTGGTGCTTCTGTTACTGGTACTTCAGTGGTTGGGGCATTTGTTTCTGATGTGTTTGCTTCGTCGGTCGCGGGTATGTCTGTTGTTGGTGTACCTGTTTCTGTCGTGTCGGTAGATGTTTCGTCTGTCATTGGTGCATCTGTTGTTGATGCGTCTGTTGTTGGTACGTCTGTTGTTGATGCATCTGTTATTGATGCGTCTGGTGTTGATTCATCTGTTGATGGCGCATCTGTTGGAACATCTGGTTTTGTGCATGTTTGCCGATAAGAATCATCCACGGTAGCGCAATTCGTACAAACGTAGCATCGAAGATCTTCCGCTGTAAATATTTAAAGGAAATTTAATAAAAATTATAGTTAAAGATAAGACCAAATTGCATGTGCATGGGTGGAGGTGACCACTTATTATCAGTTGGCTCGTCTGCTAGTGTATCGGTTACTTAACAACACACACACACACACACACACACGCATATACAGCTTTTTGTGCCATTCTCTTCTCTGTTTAAAATAAAATTTAATGTAGCAATATTAATTAAGTCATTATTGTAATACATTTAAGGTATTATTTAAAGTATCCCTTGCTTCTCCAAGGTGGGCATAAGTAGCGGCGACACAGTTCATACTATTGTCGTTGTTTACGATCATATATATTGTAAAACTATTTTTGTGACAAGTAAATCTGTAAATCTTTTTAAAAATGTGTTTTCCAACTCAAATAATTATAGACGGTGCGGTCAGAAACAAACATACCTATTATCTAAATAAATAAACGAACCATGTCCTCAGATTATTATATTACTATAACTCTCATTATATTCAAATTTTAATTATAAAAAGATATATTTAATTTTAGGTACAATTCACTTAGGCATATTCCACGCGCGCAAGAGGAGTTTTTAAAGCAGTTGCATACCTGATGAATTATATCATTTATTTATATTTCAGTATATTTCGTGTAAGTGATTATGTACATTAGTATATCTTCTTGAGAATTTATTTCTATAAATGTATGTCTATAGATTCCCAAACAATAATTTCCCAAGTTTAGCAGAATGTTAGGAAGTTTTATATATCCTATTTAGAATACAAAAATAATAATTAAATAAATAGTAATATTATTCCACGGACATAAAAAAAGAACAGTCGTAACCTCGTCTAATCGAGAGTGAAGGTGACAGCTGACAGCTCGCTTACCATGTGTGCGTAATTTTGTAATTTTTGATTCGCGATGGTGTCAATGTCGTAGCCGTATGGTGTCAATGTGTGGGTATGGGTACAAGTACATTGTACGAATACAGAGTTGGTATTCCTATGGGTGCTTCACTGAATTTGTTCTTGGGATTACGTCCATCTTTTTTTTACGTCCGTGGATTATTCCTAGTATTTGATTTTGTATATTGCTTTTTTCAAGTAGGTGGGTATATGGAAATATGGTAGAGACTTATCACGTAAGTATTATACAACACAAAGAGTTTTTAGATGGATAGTATGGTTACCTATTAATTATTATCTATTATTTTGTATAATTAATAATTTGTATCATATTAAAATTTAATATAGCTTGAGTCAGACGCCAAATGACTTGTCGTGTTTTGCCTGTGCTTGGGAGTCAGCTCTCTCTTTCTCTATTTCTTTTTACTTCATTGGCAACGCATCGGTGATACCTTTGGTGTCCATGAGCGAAGATGTCCATTTACCATCAGGACGACTGATAAAATAAAGTAAAACTCACCATAAACAAATGTGTTAAGAAAAACTACTGAGACATTTGTAATACACCAATAATTGATAGCAACCATTTTTTATAATATTCAATGAGTACATAACATTGCACAAATGACTGAGTAACCGCGTTTACCTAAGCTTTATTAACGTTCAATCGATCACCTTATCAACAAAAGCTCAAAGATAAAATGGCCGTACAAAGCAAATCCTGACCAAATTGCATCATCACAAAATTCCGAGAAAATAACGCAACTCTAATTAATTAAATCATCCATTCTTAAGTTATTATCAATTTAATTCAAAGAAAGGCAATGATAATCGTAATTCTTGAGCCGACATTTTTATCATTTAATTACCTTTACAGATAGTTTGATAGGCCGATAATCTGTAGTGTGCTATACGGGATATAATGGATTATACTCATTTTGCAAGAATTTGCAGAAACATGACCGCGCGTAGCTGTAAGGCTATTCTGTTTTGTAACTCGACAGCGGAATCCGCGATGAGTGTCATACTTCGAACGACTAAGCCTAAGAACTCACGGAGCGATTTTCACCCGCGCCCGCTGCGGTGGCGGAAATTTTAAAAAGTTTCAAAACTCACGAGACCGAAGTTTTGTGCGGTAGCGCAGCCGCCGCGGTTGCGATTATCGCCCGCAAACCTGGCGGGTGAATATCGCAAGACGGGTGGTATTTACGATCTGTACCCCCCTCCCCGGTGCCCACCGCGGTCGCCCGCCAACCGACCGCAGAGCGTGCGGGAGCAACCCGCCGAGGCTGCGGCTGACCGCGACCCGCGCGATTCTAGAAGTTGCCCGCCGGTACAGCGGGCGCCGCGAGTAAACCGCGCCCGCCGCGGGCGTAAACCGCGTCGTGAAATATGCCGCTCGTTTTTACATACATATCTGCATTCTACAGGAGCTGCGGACCCGCTACCGCGGCGGGCGCGGGAGAAAATCGCTCCGTGAGTTCTTAGG
Source organism: Thymelicus acteon (assembly GCA_951805285.1). NCBI lineage: Eukaryota > Metazoa > Arthropoda > Insecta > Lepidoptera > Hesperiidae > Thymelicus > Thymelicus acteon. Next base: position 7,246,074 of record OX638227.1, on the reverse strand, counting down.
CTAAAGATAGAATTTTGGCACTCATTGCGGATTCCGCTGTTGAGTTACAAAAAAGAATAGCCTTGCAGTTCCGAACTAGAAACGAGCTTCACCTAGGTACATAGGTATCTGTTTAAAGGATGAAAACTTAACGTTGGCCAAAAAATCCTGGCAAACTATAATTAATTAAAAATTTAAACAACCCAAGGTTTGCATTTTCTATAGGCTCCATACTAATGAAACAGATGGTTGACGTTTCTAGTTCTCGGATGTTAGACCGTAATTTATTATGAAAAGATTGCCATGAAGCGTAGGTTTATAGAGGAGATGTTCTATTTTACCATTAATCACCAATTCAATCAACTTCATCATGTATCATGTAATTAGCTTTTAGCGTAGAGTGGTTTCGAATCGAAATTTTTAATTAATAAATTCAGATTTATAGAACCATATATGTAAAAATAAAGTCCACCTATAAGTAGTATGATGGATTAGGATACATAATATTAGATATTAGATGATTCGCGCGCGTGGATACCGATTTTTTATAAATCCCGCGGGAACCCTGAACTTTTCCGTGATAAAAAGTAGCCTATGTGTTAATCCAGGGTTTAAGCTATCTTCATTTCAAATTTTAGCCAAATCGGTTTATAATGATTGAATGTTATATCTCGTAGAAAAAAGATATAGATCGTCTACTTAACGCTTCCCGCCCACGTCAGACTTTTTGTAAGACAGATAATCGGGACGATTTTTCCTGCCATATTATTTCTGACCGACATTTTGTAGGACGTGTGCGTTGCACTATTGCTATCAGCACGTTCTATTTTTCTCCTACAAAAAATCGGTCACCGATTATCGGACGTGGGCGGGAAGCGTTAAACATGAACTTCCCGCACTAACTTATTGTTACAATATAATACAAAATTAGAGTGGAAATGTTTATTTATATTTATTTTATAAAATGTTTCGTAAATATTGCCACTTACAATAATATAATGCACTCACGTTCATTTTTAAAGTACATGATACTACTTTATTAGTAAGTTTATTATTTTTTATGCCCTGAGCAAGCAAACGAGCAGAACCGGGTAATTCTGATATCAATAGATAGTTTATTGATCAAAAAATAAATTCTTGAACATGATTATTTTACTTGAATGCACGACTGATTCAGATCTACTTATAACTTATTTATTAGGCATTGTGTGTATTTTAAGATTTAGATTATGGCGATAAGATCGGCATTTTACTTACAAAATGAGTATTTGCCATGGGTTTGTCTGTATATAGGATATTTTATGCCGGCAATGTTATGACAGTTAAATTTATTAAATTATTTATTTTTAATTTATTTAAAATGAACCAAAAAATATGTTCCGAAAAGAGCTACAACACACACACGTTTATCTTTTGTTTCACTACACCAATCAAATTGGTATAGGTATAATACACGAAGGCATTTTAACGCTGTAAGTCAAATGTCAAGCACTTCTGACAATAACAAAAGCGTGCATATCGTCTTGTATTGACAGAGCGACTCAGAACGGTCAATTGCCTGTTCTTACGCTCTTCATCGTCGGCGCGCTAGTGACTTATCTACCTCATTTTTACATTACAATATCATTGTTTGCCACTCCTAAATCAACAAAGAGTATAATATAAAACATGGGTGTAATCGATAGATATAATGAAGTGTTTACTTTGATCACTAAGAAGTACCTACAGAAACCAAAGCTTTTTGTAGTCTGCTTTATTAGTCATCAATATGGAAATAGTTAATCTTAACAATCTTATAAAGGGATGGTCTAACTCTAAGTAGATAAGAAAATTATATCGCTCAGTTGTTAATTAATGTCGTCGTCGATTTCGTATCTTCATGACATCTAATCGACGTATTGTTATGTACTCAGATATAGTATGTTCTCGTAACATAGAAAGAGTACATACTTATAATCGATGTTATCATAATTCATGGAACATTGGCTTACGTGGCCAAATATATGATCACCTGTTTATCCGACATCCAACCAACCTACTTGGCTCCATAGTTATTACAAGTATTTAGCCAGGGCAAAGCACCTCCTCTTCAAGAAGTAGTTTAGTTATAGATGTAAGCCAGATTGGCACTTTTCTAATAAAGTTAAAGTCATTATAAGGCCGTATGATTTAAACGCAAACTTCCCACCTTCAACAAGAGTCATTCCTCTCCCTGACGGAGGAACATAACAGTATCTTCAGGCTACAGCTATAAGCAAAAAGCAAGCAAAGCAACAACCCATAATTGTCCCACTGCTGGGCTCGGGGTCTCCTCTCACAATGTGAGGGGTATTAGGCCACAGCTATAAAAACAGCTATAAAACACCTTGTAAAAGATATTAATGATATTATTATAGTTCCTAAGTAATTATGGCGAATTCAGGTAGCTAGGTACCTACTTAACATTATTATTTTGGTGAATTAAGTCTAGTGACTTACTTACAACTTAATTCACCTGTGTCGTCTAACAAGCAACAGATAAAACCCTGTGCTCCTTTTATCCCTGAGTCCAAGGTAGCCTCTATGTAAAATATGGAATCCTAATTGTAGCTTCCAGAATAAAATAGATATTATTAACGTTTATTCTTTATTTTAGCAACAAAATTGTCTTTCTGCATACGGATATGCAAGTACGTAAGGCCTTCTGTCCACGTAGACACACAATATACAATATTCGCTATCGTCAATTTTATTGTCGCTTGCTTGCAGCTTGAGTAGTAACAACTTGTAATGGGTGAATATCAGTTCAGAAACGTGCATTTGTTTTCAATCTTGGTGGTGATATTTTTTCTTCAGTTTTCGTGAAAAATGAGGACCTGGTAATAGAAAAGAAAGTGTAACAATCAGACTTTCTTTTCTTATACCTACCAGGTTCTCATTTTTCACGAAAACTGAAAAAAAATTCAGCACTAAAATTAAAAAAAATGCACGTTTCTGAATTGATATTCACCCAATAGTTTAAAAAACTAAATACATGGTTTTATATTGTCCAGTGAACGAATATACTATAGTTCATTGATATTGTCAATGTAGATACTGAAGAAAAAAATTGGGACTGTCCTGTTAACCATTAAGGTTCTCTCGGTTGCAGCCACACTTGGGTGTAGTATGAGCTCAAGCTTCACAAAAATGCATTGTCATCAGAACTAAACCATTCCCGGATTCGATTCCGGGTCGGCGCAGATATTTATATGACCGATAAATATTTGTGCTCGGGTCATAGGTGTGATTGTGATGTGTAATATATGTGTCGTCCATGTCACCCGGTAATAACCTACTGCTAACACACTAATACCCCCGTATGAGTGTGTTAGCGTTAGCGTTTAGCGTTTAGCCTACATTTCCTTAATTATTTCTGATTTTCAAAATACAAGGGCTTCAATGAGGGCGTTAAGACTAGCGAGGATTTGAATGACGACACGCATCGGCATCATTGTTTACGATCACCGTTATTGTTATCTTATCGCACTTCGGCTTTTCACCCTTGAGGCTATTTTCACGAACTAGAATAAAAATAGGCTCTACGCATCGCCTTTATTAAAAGTGAGTCACTCAACATTGTTTACCTACTTGTGTTTTCGATCATTGCATCGTACATTCTGTACTTACTAGCTTTGCGCATACATTTATATTCTACGTGATAAGTAGTATGCCAGCGTTTTATTTACATAAATCTATACATTTAGCTTTTATTAAGTTAAGTTAGTGCGCTCATCACCATGCTGGACCACATCTCCACTCACCATCAAGTGGTCAAGCATTAATTTATTGTAAGTAAAAAAAGCGGCCAAGTGCGAGTTGGACTCGCCCATGAAGGGTTCCGTAGCAGCAAGTAACATAATATAAAAGTTCTTGTAGTTCGTTGTAACTTTGATCAATGTTTTTTGCGGTTTACGATTTATGACGTATTAAAAAAAACTACTTACTAAATATCATGGACGTTGGAAGTTTTCATGGTAATGTACATCATATATTTTTTTTAGTTTTATTATTCTCTTATTTTAGAAGTTACAGGGGGGGGGGGGACACACATTTTACCACTTTGGAAGTGTCTCTCGCGCAAACTATTCAGTTTAGAAAAAAATGATATTAGAAACCTAAATATCATTTTTGAATACCTATCCATAGATACCCCACATGTATGGGTTTGATGAAAAAAACATTTTTGAGTTTCAGTTCTAAGTATGGGGAACCCCCAAAATTTTTTTTTTTTCTATTTTTGTCTGAAAATCTTAATGCGGTTCACCAAGTTTCAACAGTATAGCTCTTATAGTTTCGGAAAAAAAGTGGCTGTGACATACGGACGGACGGACGGACGGACGGACGGACGGACGGACGGACGGACGGACGGACGGACGGACGGACGGACGGACGGACGGACGGACGGACGGACGGACGGACGGACGGACGGACGGACGGACGGACGGACGGACGGACGGACGGACGGACGGACGGACGGACGGACGGACGGACGGACGGACGGACGGACGGACGGACGGACGGACGGACGGACGGACGGACGGACGGACGGACGGACGGACGGACGGACGGACGGACGGACGGACGGACGGACGGACGGACGGACGGACGGACGGACGGACGGACGGACGGACGGACGGACGGACGGACGGACGGACGGACGGACGGACGGACGGACGGACGGACGGACGGACGGACGGACGGACGGACGGACGGACGGACGGACGGACGGACGGACGGACGGACGGACGGACGGACGGACGGACGGACGGACGGACGGACGGACGGACGGACGGACGGACGGACGGACGGACGGACGGACGGACGGACGGACGGACGGACGGACGGACGGACGGACGGACGGACGGACGGACGGACGGACGGACAGACAGACAGACAGACAGACAGACAGACAGACAGACAGACAGACAGACAGACAGACAGACAGACAGACAGACAGACAGACAGACAGACAGACAGACAGACAGACAGACAGACATGACGAATCCATAAGGGTTCCGTTTTTTGCCATTCGGCTACGGAACCCTAAAAAGGTTAATAAAATTGAAATATCTGTCTGTGTTATTCTAATGACTGTGTTTTCCCAATAACTGTATTTTCTCAAGTGCTTTTCTTTCTGTTTGTCCAGCCTTATTTCTGGCTAGTTTTATCCCACGGGATCGGAATTTACGCGGGAAATTCGCCCTCGCGAACGAAGGCTTCATCTTCACCTGTAGCCTAGTTGGTAGCGACTTTGCCCGCGAAGCAAGGGGTCCTGGGTTCGATTCCCGGCCGGGGTAGATGTGACAGATAAATATTTGTACTCGGGTCATGGGTGTTATTGTGATATGTGTAAAAACCTAATCCGGGGGTAAGTGTCTGTAAGCGTTTCTTTTGTGTTTCTATGTGGTACCACAGATACATCTACTTGTACTAAACCATAACATAGCATTTTCCTGAAGCGAAAGAAAGGCAGTTTCTCGAATTGTTAATAAACAAATTCAAATGGATGCTTACCTTTGGTATTAAATAAATTCAGTTTAACAACTGAATTTCTCTTTGTATGTAACGGCCATACGCCAAGGAGTGGGGCTTTTAAACATAGCCCTATGTTTAAATAATATATAGCAAAGCCTTGTAGAGTTAAGAGGCTTGGCTCTTCATGAGATCTGATAACTTTTTAACAGCAATAAAATGAGCTTGTAGGCTTTAGCGAATTATTTTACATGATCTGTTTTTGGTGGGATTTGCCTGTTCTCCCGTTCTTCATCGTCGGCGCGCTAGTGACATATCTACCTCTTTTTACATTATAATATCATAGGTTAAAAGTAATTCCAACTTACCCCTCGATACGGCATTTAGCAGGATCAGAGTAAACACCAAACACAATTTATCCATATTTGCGGCCAGTTACACGATCGTTTCTGATACGATATGTGTACTGAGTGATAATCAATAATGCCGTAACAACTAAGATTACTACACTAGATAACTTGATATGGTGTTCTTAATAATGTAATTATTAATGAGACAAAATAAATTACCACTTTATCCGAAGACGTGTTCAGTTCGAAATGGCTCTGAATAATTGACGGAGACCAACTCATTTTCATGGTTCGTGATTTAACCTTAAAGCGTGATTGAGTAACAGACAAAAACAATTTATTATTAGTCTTTTCCTTAATTATATTGGCTAGATTGTGAATTTATTTATCTTTATTTAAAGTTATCTGATGGTTTAAAATTTGAAACTCTTGAGCACCGTCGAACCGACGCGCTATGGGGTGAATCGGTCACTTTCAAAATTTTAACAAAACCTCTTTTGTATCAATACTCCAACGAACATTGGCAGTGGCCTATCAATTGTGATAGTGGACGATCAAGAAATAGAGAAAATAGTCCTACTATTTTTTTTTTCAATTTTATTTATTTACTAATATTATAAATGTGAAAGTATGTATGCTACTACACGTGCTTGTTTCACAATCTTCAAGTAAGTCCGAAGTAAGCTATTCGTTGGTTAAGTTGACATTTCGTGTATGTAAAATGACACTTTAACGTCACTTTAACCGGCGAATAGCTTATTTAGGACTCTACTTGAAGATTGTTAGACAAGCCCTAAGTATACTAGTAAAACTACTGAAGGGATTTTCATGAAATTTAGACATAGGGCACCTACTTATTATAATGGAAAACGCATGTAAAGCAGCGGGTACAGCGCTAGTGATCCATAAAACGAGGAACATTACTTCTACTTCAAGCAGCTAGAGATGAAAGCGTGTATCGCGTTCGAGATGAAAGTGTGTCCATAGTTATTCCAAACCAATAACCAATGGTCGAGTTGCACCGGTTGTTCAGCAGCACAGACCACAGGCAAAGGGAGTAAAGAAGTTTTTGGTTTTAATATAGAGAAATACTCGTAGTTGCTGTCACAGACATGTATTTCTTAATATTATGTATGTCTGTGGTTACTGTTGTATTCTTGCGTGTTCTATTGCGGGTGTATGGAAGACGATAAAAATTAAAGAAATATTTAGGTAAACTGAAATAATATATTGTACTTTCACACTTTAAATTACTCTTAAATAATTTGTGCAATAATAAATTGTCGCGAGTATAGCACAATGTGCTCCGAACGCAGAATTAGGACGACTGGTTTGTGAGACCAGGTAGGGGTTGTTAGAAAGCCCCGAACGCGACTTCACATACAGAATCCGTCTGACGGATGAACTCACGTAAACCTACACTTGAGTCAAACTCGTATCAGAATACTTGTCAATAAATCATAAAAATTCCTTTATAGGGTTTTCACAAACTGATTTGTATTTCGCACACCAAATAACTATTAAAGAACTAAATAATCATTATAACGTTTGTGACATCTTCATTATTTTACTATTGACCTATAACAACAACACACTAAGAGAAAACGACGTAAAAACCAACATCTTAAAACAATTTTCATCATTGAATAACTCACGCTCGCACATCCTTAATTTCGTGAAGCGACTTGTAACCTTTGCAAAAAAATATTATTTACGGTCCGCATGCCTATGACTATAAATAGAAATGACTAGGAAAACCTCACAGCTATAATGGCGCTTACATGCTTTGCAACTTGGTCGTATTATATTTCGAAATACAGTGAAATCAACTTATCTGTGACTATAAGGAGGGCGCTGCCGGACGCATTGGACCAATCATAGTGCGCATAGTAGTAATTTATGAATGGGATGGCATTAGTTCCAATTTTCGCCACGTCACAAATAAGTTCTTGAGAGGTGGCACTGTACAGATTATACAGATATTTCATTCCACTCAATATGCATGAGCATAAAATTATTTATAAGTTAAATTTCATTAAACAAAGCCGAATAACATTTTATATTTATGTTTATGTATTTTAAAACAGTCTATATCGATTTTATACGTAACTATTCAGTGTTATTTTAAACTTTTGCAAAATAAATATTATGTTTAAAAAGAAATTAAATTATAAAGAGTGGAATGGAACGCGACTTGCGAACTCCAGATTTAGTTCAAACGCACTTTATACGACCAAAAGTTTCATGCACCTGTTTGTTTGTGGTTGCTAGGCAACACAGTGATTACGTAAATTCTGATACGAATGTGAATATAGTGTATGTTAAAATATTTCTGTAAATCTGTCACAGGTTTTATCTTTTCGCGTTTAAGCTTATTTTTATAGTAGTAGTATATTAATTAGTAATATAATATGTACTTATTTCATAGGTACATTCCAATTTAACAACAATGGTTTGCCAGGCAAGACAAGTAACCTTAGGGCAGTGGGCAAACAATGAAGAAGGTTGCAACAGAAGAAAAAGTAACCGGAAGAATTGAAGAACAAACTAGCCTTTTTTAACTAAAATTATGGAACAAAAAATTAAACAAAAAGCTAGCGATATCTATAGGACGGTTAAAACACCTCTTGTTACTCTTGTTAGTAGGATCGCCAACTGTAGAACTAATTGGTTTTCTCCCGGGAGTATTTACGTCTGGGTGTTAGGTTAGAAATGAAGAAGTCATAATATTGCATATTAAAAATGTAATATTTTAAAATCGTGCTCGCTTGATCATAAAATTTAAAATATTTTATACGTCTGGAAGTAGCTTAAACTTACCTAAATTAAACTATTCCTTTACATTCATACATTCATACATTTCATGTGTAGGTATACATACATACAAATGAAATTAATATAAACAATAAAAAATTGAATCAAGCTGTATTTTAAACTTTATTCTCAATACTTCAGTATTATCGGATAAAATGCAAACTTCAGTAGAGATAATCCGAGTGTAACTATAAATTACAAATCACTGATAAATGTCCAAGAATAGGTATAATATAGGTGCCTACTTCAGATTACTTAAACAGGATTAATGCACTTGTGGTTAAAACTTAGTTAATGGTTTAACTAAATTTGTACGGAATCAATAATCTCTACATCATTATTACTAATAGATAAAGACAAAACTGTGTAGGAACGGCATTCATGCGTAGGCGTGTAAGAGTCGGTTTGCGAAATATTTGGCTTCAAAGTGCTAATATTTTTGTTACAGTCACTGTCTCCCCCCCCCCCCCCCCCCCGGATAAAAGGTTAGAGTATGACAGGAAAAAATTCTCAAAAATAAGTTATTATAATGAATTTACAAGGAAAACTATAGAAAAGACGTACTTTTCTTCTCTATTCTTTTTTGGCCGGCAGTGCATTGAGCGGTGGCGGTGACCATCTCGTTTACTCGTTTGTCAATTATTATTTCCATAATAAAAACAGCATAAAATCTGCAACACACTTTCATCCTCTATTTCACACCTTAATAATTCGATTGGCTTGACTTCAATCTATGCCCCACTAACTGAGCACGGGTCTATTTCAGTGTTGCCAATGAAAATTTTTGGAAGGCCGTGTACATTAGATAAAAAAGCCGTGTTTCTATGGAAAAAGATCAACCGTGGGCCGTGTCCACAGCTGCCAATATATTATGCTATCCAATTATGCCAATATTATACCATCGGTTCAGCGCTCAGACTAAAAAAAAAAAAAAGGTCGTCGGCAGTGAATGATATCCACAAAACAAGGAACACTTTCATATTAGCCTTTAAGCGTAGTTTTAAGGGTTTTAACATTCGTTAAATGTCTGCAAAAATAATAAATAACAAAAAGATCGTGGAATTTGCGAAAAGCCGTAGAATTTGCTACGGCCCTCTAGGGTTCGAGCCGTAGACCGTAGATTTTGTGATTTTTTGGCCTGAAAGCCGTAGAACACGGTAATTGCCGTAGCATTGGCAACATTGGTCTATTTCTTTAGGAGGCCTAGAGCATACTCCAGCTCCTGCTTCAGTGCGGATTGGTTTAGGAATTCGTGGCCAACCCGTTCATTTCAATCCAACGTTTCATTATCAGAAGAAAACGGACAGCTGAGGGCATTATCACGTTGACTGTACTTTTGTTTGAGGCAGTGCGTAGGACAGTTACGTGCATAATTTATTCTCAAGCCAGAGATTAACAAAAATGTCTGGTAATTAATCTTTTATGTTCTATAATTATTTGTTGTTGGTTTCATGTTTTGCTTATAATATACCTATTTATATAAAAGCAAAGCAACAACCCATAATTGTCCCACTGCTAGGCTCGGAGTTTCCTCTGACAATGTGAGGGTTATAGGTTATAGGCCATAGTCTACCACGCTGGCCAAGTGCGAATTGGTAGATTTCACACACCTTTGTGAACTTTATGGAGAACTCTCCGGTGTGCAGTTTTCCTCACGATGTTTTTCTTATCGAAGCAAGTGTTAATTAACTTCTAATACGAGTACGTACATAATATTTGAAAATTGTGCGTGCTAGGATTTGAACTCGGGCCCCTTCGTTCCGGAAACCAACGTTCTAACCGCTAGGCTATCACTGCTGTACCTATTTAAAATAAGTATACTTGTAATACTCGTAATACACAATACAATACAAATGTTTATAATTATACACAATTATACATAATTAATGTTTGCTGCTGTCTTACTGGCTTCTTTTATAGTGTGTAAAAAATGAAAATCAGTTTCTTATTTTAATGATTTTATTATAAATCCATACATCGTACAGGGACGGTAAACAACTACAATCTTATTATGTACATAAATGCTTCGTAAATCTACTCTTTTTTCACACATATTTTTGAATTTATATTTATAATGCATAACAATCGTCAATAAAATTGCTTGTTAATCGAATCTGTTAGGTGTTTGTAAACAACAACAATTAATATGGATGAAATAAATAAAATGGGTTTAGTGTACACATCATACATACTGAAAATATGCGTAATTAATTTTATTTCAGTAATCATAAATTTTGGACCTGTTTTTGACTTGTCACGTGAGCAGTTACCAATATATTTTTAACTTGCTTTATCACACGTGCAATGTAGGTAATTCTCTTTTTTCTAGCCTACCGAAACGTTACCAAAACGATTTAATATTGAAATTGCAATATTCATATTTGGTTTAATATAATTTATAATAAAGATATTATTTAGAAGTCCCTTTTAAGTTTGATAGGTACATTACATTATTATGTATACAAACAAAAAATACAACAAAGAAATAATAAGTAATAATTAGGTATATCTAGTGGTAATCAACAATTTTCGGTAAACTTAACATACTTACGATGGTTTCTTAAATTTAACAATAGGTTTTAGTTATCAAGAGCGTTACAATGACAAAAATGAATTTGGACGGTCTTATCCAAAGGCATGACAGCTCAGATTATAATATTGGTACAGGAATGTGCAATTTTGGCACCAAGTGCTGGGAGTAACGCGAATAAGCAAAAATTATTTATAATACCCATTGAATGACTTTCTTAAAATGTTACCTATACCTACCTACCCTATAAAATTTATACGACTTTAGGTCAAAGAAACAGAAGCGATTTTTTTTTACTTTAAACAATTTTTATTTGGCAGAATTTTTGACTGTCGAAACTTTAAAGAATTCTTTAAGGAATAAAAATGCAGTTATAGGTGAAATCATGTTTTTATACAATAAAATAAATCATCTTTGTTATTATTGTTATGAAATACTTCTAAAAAATATGAAAGATCGAATGGAACTAAGTAGTATGGCAAAACTTTGAGAAGATCGTCCAATAGGTATTGGTAATGCATGAGGCTACGCGATGGATTAATAAGTGTACAGTGTAAGATGGTTATTGCTTGTACAATAGGTATGAAGCAACGAGAGCCATTGCGGCGAGAGGGATAGACGACGCGATGGACGCAGCTCCATTGCAGCGGTCCTTGTCGCACACGCTGCAGTGCTTAATCTGTTTGGTGTTATCCATGGGCGAAGCCTTGGCAATGGTATCCAGCAGGTTGCAGGTCTGGTTCGGGTTGTTCGGGTTCGCGTCTAGGCAGGTGCGGACTGTTGTGCCGCTTTCTGCAAAGGTCAATTTTAGCAGTCATTAAAATTATGGTAAAATCTCTTGTTTGAGAGTCTGCCATCAAACGACTCGTCGTGTTCCAGCTGGGGGATTAAGAACTAGTTCTTTCTTTATTTCTTTTTGAAGTTATACTTCTTTAGGCGCGATTCGAAATAATTTAAATGGAAAAAATGATGAGAGTGAAATTTTATGATTTGTGACACTAAAGGTGACGAAAAACGTCGATTTTTTTTAATATTGTTTTTTTTTAATTATTATTATTATTCTTCGCCGACATCGCATCAGTGATGCCTTTGCAGCTTTGGTGTTGCTGATGTCCATGGGCAACGAGTCTCTTATGCCTGATGTCCATGGGGTACGATAGCCTGATGGTAAGTACCAGATGGTCAGCTCGTTTGCCGTCTATTTCCATAAAAAATGAATACACGTTTTTATAGAGTCAGAAATGAAATTTTCAGGCAATCATTAGATTACCCAGAGGGTGATCTAATGGCCCAGAGCGTGATCCTGTGAAGTTTGGTAGCGATCCGATCACCAGATGATTTTTGTTTTATTAGTACTGTATATTTACTCGTGCAAAGCCATAGGAAGTAGCTAGTCTATCTATTTGAAACTATCCAAGCGATGTGCCCCAAAATGGTTTCATTTGAAAGGCAATAATGCGAAAATCGTTTGAGACCACTAAAACAATGCAGTAGACACATTTTAGATTTTCGATTTTTTCTATACAAATATTTTTTGCTTAGTAGCACACGCCGGGTATCCATTAGTAATTAATAAAAGCACAAAGAATACTAACGCAAAACGATCTTGTGGCAGTATCTTGGGGCGCCAGCCACGGTGTCCAAGATTTCTCGCGGCAAAATGTTCAACAAGTAAGCACGTACATAGTTCACGGAATCCTGAGTGGCGCAGTCCTGAAATTAAAGAACAAAAATGTATTAGTAAGTATATTCTGTATAAAGGATATATCAGTTATTGTAAATGAGTTACCACCCTCGCTTTGCTTCAGTTTTCTTATTTTTTATATTATTGGAGTTTTAATAAGAATCACTAATTTTTTTTGAAAATATAATATAGCCTATGTCTCCCGGGGATAGTGTAGCTTCCCAACAGTGAAAGAATTTTTCAAATCGGTTCAGTAGTTTCGGAGCCTATTCAATACAAATAACTCTTTATAATATTAGTATAGATAAAATATTGCGATTCTCGCTTATTTCTTCCGGAATGAGTGTGTTTGATATACTTAAAAACTGAATACAGAACTGGAAGCACTTTATTTTTATTTATTTATTTATATCAGGCAACGAAGCCCAAAAGATACAGAATTTTACATTTAGTCTATACTATAATAAAACTCAAAGGGCAAATTTTCTGTACATTGAATATTTTTTAAAAATTTCAGTTAGGGGGCACTTCAATAACGTGTTAGAGCACAAAAATATTTTTTTTACAATTATTGTCTGTCTGTCTGTCTGTCTGTCTGTCTGTTTGTCTGTTCGGGCATCACATGAAAACCCATGAACGGATTTCGATGAAAATTGGTAAAGTTGTTACTAATACTCCAGGTCATATTTTAGGATACTTTTATCCCGGAAAATTAAAAGGTTTTCCCGGGAAATGGGATGAAAGTTTGTATGGAATATTTTTAAAACATCAACCGTTCTGCTTCAAATTTGCAACAAATGTTCCTTGCTTAAATTGATGGAACACTTATTTTTAAGTTTTTCAAAATTTTGCAAAAAAAAAGAAAAATATACAAATTAATGTGAATAAGGTAAAACATAATTTCCGTATGTGAAGCTGCGGGCAACAGCGAGTCAATAATAAAATAGGATCTCAATATAAACCAATTCACAGTTCAACGGCTCGCTGGAGTATGCTCTAGGGTCCGTATTAATAAACCGATCTTAAAACTGCGTTCTCTGGTTTGAGATGCCGAAATATGTCAAATTATATGTAAAAATGAGATTTGTAAGATCTGAGATTGCGTTTTTGAGCCGAAATCGGTTTATTAATACGTCTAAGTCGCCTCAAAAGGAAAGACCCCTGAATGTTGAAGCCATATAATATTTAATGTGATCTTACCACGACGGATTTGGAGGCTGCGAAGGGGTCCTTACACGAAGGATCAGATTCGGAGTTGCATTGGTAGCACTGCAGGCATGATCCTGGAATTAAAGTTAATCACCTGTTAATAACATTTAAAGATACTCGTATATAGACAAAGTTGAAGCCTGAAAGGTCTCCCATTGTAACATACAACCAAATGTCTGTTAGGAAATGAACGTTAGATGATTTACGAGATTCATTTTTATTAATAACAAACTTACAACCACGGACCTGAAAAAAAGACGGACGTAACCTCGTTTAATCAAGAGTGAAGCATAGCAATGGCCGCCCGCTTACCATGTGTGCGTAATTTTTGATTCGCGATTGAAGCAATGAAGTGTCAATGTGTGGGTGTGTGTACTTGTACGAATAGAGAGTTGGTATTAGTATGGGTGCTTCACTGAATTTGTTCTTGGGATTACGTCCGTCTTTTTTTTAGATACGTGCTTACAATCCCAAGCCTAACAGTTAAAACCATATCCAATTCGTTTAATCCGTTTCTGAAATTTGTGGACACAAACGCGGAAGATAGAAAATCTAAAAATCATTTTTATTTATTGTGTTAATGAATACATTCATAGTTTTTATCAACTCAGATATTAATAAAGACCGGAATTCAACAGTCGATTGATGTGATGTGATGATTGAAGGTCGGTCTCAATAATCTATCTATCCCATACTAGCAGTAAAAAGCAAACTTTTTGTATATCTGTAATTTCTTCTGTTTCAATAACTTAACTTTTAATACCTATCTACGACTTCGATCTTTCGTAGAATCTAATCCTACCATAGATTATGATGCTCATAAAAACAGAAACAATATTCTTTCAGTAATGCTGACTGTCGGCAATTCTTTAGCTTTAGCAAATTGTTTAGCTATCGAAAGCGATTGTCTAACTTTATAACACTATTTCAACAGTAACCCAGTTTCATTGGAATACCGAGTTTAATAATAGATGTTACCAACGGTTCCGCTATTATTAGTTTGGTGTCATGCTTGAGAGACATACGATGTAAGAAATAGTACTTACAACAATAAAAAGACTATGGTGTTGAAAGATAGATGCAGTCTTTACTTTGTATTACAATATTTGAAGTATTTGGGTATTCTAATTTCCACTCTAGGTACTTACAGGTATGTACGGAAAAATGAACACGTAACTTTTCCTACATGTCGTATACATTTTGAAGATAGTGCTGCAGCGTGGAGTGAGGGTTTTTGCAAAGAGCTTTGTCTAAAGCCTCTGGTTACATGCTAAATGTAATTATAAAATGCCAAATGGCATGCATTACGTGTAAATTTTTAAGAACAGATGCGGGTTTTTTCAGCATTATTTGACGTTTTTGATTGGTCTTACCAAATTACCTCTTTTAGTTCTCTTTACTCATTTTGCATAGTGGTAAGGAACGTTTTATTTTGTACTAGTTTAACTAACTTTACCAGTTTTATTAAGTACTTAGTTACTGAACGGATTTTCATGAAATTTAGCACACAAAAAAACCATGATCTGGAATAAGATATACGGTACTTAATATCCCGGAAGCGCGGGGAGAACGATAGTCATATATTTTTTCTTGATACCGGCGTTCTGTTCGCCGACTAGGTAGTTGCAATTTATGAAATTCTCAGCCCGTATCTAATCAACTAACAACAATATAATATATGCAATATTAATTCTCAATTCATGACTCTGTACTTGACATTAGCTTCAGATTAGTACGGATTACAAAGCATTACCTTCAAAGAAATTATTAATATTCATATTCACTAAATGATCGTACTAATCTGTCCCATTCTACCATGTATTATGTGTATGTAGTCTATGTATTCTAATAATGTATTATGTTTATTTAAATATTTATTTTTGATATGTTATCATTGAAGTTAAAGTTAAAGTTATTAACAACGTTATCTGTTGACTGTTGTCAACCAATTGAAACTAAATGAGTTTCCTGAGCTGTTTTTGTTGTTAAATTATCTAAGAAGAAGCACTGTCAATATTTTGTAAAACAACACGAAAACAAATATTTCTAAAAATATTTGTTTTCGTGTTGGTCGCGATTAGTCAATTTTTCTCCAAAAATTTCATCGTTCTCAAAAGACGATTCTTTGTTTCTTTTTCTTCTCTCTTTCTTGGCCGGCAACGCAACAGTGATGCCTTTGGTGTAGCTGATGTTCATGGGCGACGATAGCAACTTACTATCAGGTGGATTATCAGCTCGTTTGCCGGCTATTTCCATAAAAAAAGACACTATAAATTGAACTTGAGTTAGCCTTGGATTGTCATACAACGAAATCAAATTATAAGTCTACATCACCGAAGACAACTCTCTTAACTACGCGAGATAAATTATGTCTAATAGATATTCATCTACGTGAAAGAAAAAGAAATGGATTTTTCGCTAAGAAAGTTTTGCTCCACGTCTAAGGATATTCTCAGCTTCAGTGAACAAACAATGTTATTACCAGTCAAGAGTAAATTTATTGTAATGTTTTTGTGGTTCACGAATAACTATCGTATCGATCGGAGGGTTCTTGTGACTAAAATAACTATGTTATGAAGAGACAAACAACGTAGTTCCTTAATAATTATATACTATAGTTCTGTAAGCATTCACTATTACTAGATATTAAGTACCTGTTATTAATTAATTTAAAGCATTATAAGCAAGTTTCTTTATAATTTGTAATTATAGGTAGGATAAAGATCAAAATAAAACAATAATCTTTTACATGCTGTTTTACATGATAGACACGGACGTAAAAAAAGAACGGACGTAACCTTGTATAATCGAGAGTGAAGCATAGAAATGACAGCTCGCCATGTGTGCGTAATTTTGTAATTTTTGATTCGCGATGGTGTCAATGTCATAGCAGTATGGTGTCAATGTGTGGGTGTGTGTACTTGTACGAATACAGAGTTGGTATTGCTATGGGTGCTTCACTGAATTTGTTCTTGGGATTACGTCCGTCTTTTTTTTACGTCCGTGATGATAGGTAAATAAATAATTTTACAGTTTGTTACTAAAAGTTATGTACTAAGAACCATTAAAAGGAATTTTACCTTTAGAAGGAAACCTGATGTACGTAGTGATGTTTGGATTTTGATTCCAATCCATCCAACATTTTATTATCATTTCGTATTTCGTTCTATTATTAAAAGTATTAACAAAATAGAGTATTTTAATCTTACAAACACAATTGCAGACTCATTACCAATTGAAATTCCTTGGTCATGTGATCAGGATTCGGAAAATAGATAATAAATATGTATGTTTTCCTCCGTACAATGTAATGTCCACCAAAGTTTTCATACAGATTGTATCGGATGTAGGGTAAACAAGTTAATAACGGTCCGATGGAATTGAATGCAGTTATAACTTGTCACGATCAAGAACGTTGTTGCAACGCAATTTATTGTGTATTTGTTTACCGAAGCTGTGTCAGATCCGTAGAAAATGGATGGAAAAATGCTCAGAAAAATCATATTATACGTTTATATTTAAATGATGTTTTTGTGCGGCAAGTTCCATTTCTTTGATAAATTATAGGGATAGTTCATTCGTTCCATTATAATGTTTATAGTGCTTATAAATAGGGTTGCCACCCCATTATGTTATGTAGTATCTGTAGATATCATACAAAATTTTAATTGATTGTAGGATATAGTAATGTTGGTTATAGATATATTATACGTTGGTTACTGAAAAAAATATAATATTTTCGTCAATAATTCAACTGGCGCGCATTTTATATTTATTGTAACTGGTCCACAGTCCAGACCCCAGAGCGCAGAACGAAAAAATGCATCAAGACGTTACCTTGCCATAATTTGTTTGTTAGTGATTTTTTTTGTTAATGAAAAATTATAATTGATGAGGTTAATTACTTCAACTTAATTTGTATACTTGAAGTTATAGGTCATAAAATACATTATGAAATAAATAATCTTTAAAATTCAATGTGCACTGTATTTACTCCCGAATTTACCTAAAGTACTAACTATATTTTATTTTATTAAAGTTTTTGATAAAGTACCTATTGTTTCTTCAAAAATAAAGTTGGCATCCCTTCGTGCAAACGCAACCATTCTAACGTGTCGTCAATGAGTGATGTCACCCTATTACACAGTTCACGTATGAAGTTGACCTCTAAACTCGTACCTAAAGACAATTATTTGGTGAGTTTCTTGTTATGTCCTTAGTTCTCCTTCCTCTCATAGTATTTCGAGGTAAGATGACTCACCTATTGAATAATTTTACATACAGTTTGTTTGTATGTAATTTCAGTAATTTACATATTAATTAAATTAAGACGTATTTCCTAACATTCAATAAAAACTTAAGAAGTACTCATACGAGTCCATGTTATAGGTATGATGAATTAAAATTTGTTACTAGCCAGCCACTAGCCAGTTTGTTACTAGCCGGCAAACGAGCTGACGACCCACTCGATGGTAAGTGGCCATCGTCGCCCATGGACATCAACAGTACCAACGGTATGATCGATGGGCTGCCGACCAAGAAAGAAGATTAAAAAAAAGAATTCTGGTAATTCTGACTGCAATGTTAAAGTTATATAGCTCCAGGCCTTAGCTATTTTTTTAAATATTAACCAGACGAAATAACACTAACAAAAAACGACATAAAATTTTCAACCCCATTAAAAAAATATCTAATTATTAAGTGCTATTATAACCTAAAATCTAAATGAATATTTGGGTGAATTTCAACAAACACGAATTTTGCCTAATTACAGTGGCGAATTTAAATTTGCTGTTTCTGATAAATTTTTTTGGCTTAAATAATAGGTAAATATTAGTACTATTTAATCATATACTAGAGATCGAAAAATTTTTGTTAGTTAATGAGATATTTCCATCTGAAATTATCAAATGCCACCGAAATTATTAAAGGACCACCGGAATTAAAATCCGAGCCACCGAAATTGATTAAATTTAAACCTGCTGTTTCTAATACATTTTATTTGGCATAAATAATATGTAAATAGTAGTAGTAATCAGTCACATAGTAGAGATCGCAAAAAAAAATATTAGTTCCGGAGATATTTTCAAATTACATTGTCAAATGCCACCAAAATTAGGACCACTGGAATTAGAATCTGATCTACCGAAATTAATTATGCATATGAGAAATAATAAAGGCAAGATCATATTTTAATACTTTAAAGATACATTTTGAAGAGTAGGAGTCTAGATGAACGGACTCCTTTAAGCGGTGATTAGACACGCTTGTGTTTCTGTGGCCTATTACCAGTGCCGATAGCTTCAAAAACGGTAAAAAGTGAAAAAAAATATATAGTAGGATGAAACCCATTGCAAAAGGAAGAGGATATAACAAAGATTAAAGGAAAAATAATTTACGGGCGATCTGAGGTCGGGAAGGGGGAGGGGGGGTTTAAGGATAAAAAACGGTTTATCTCGATTTCCAGCAACATTACAAGTCCTATGGAAAAAGTTAAATGGCAAAGTTGTAGGTAATAAAAAGATCTAAAACTTTTGTATTTACACTTTTTTACATAACCTCAAAATTTAAGTGAAAAATTCAAATAACCAAGTTTTTGGTTTTTTATTTTTATCTTTTATAAAAAAAAACACGAAATTTTCTGAAAACTTACCTTTGTATGTCCTTAACATACTGTAATTTTTTTGATTTAAAATATTTATTTTTTCACCTTATTTTGACTTAATATCGAAAAAGCAACCTAATTTTCAATCGAAAATTCTCACGTCAAAAACTACTAACTACTACTACTATAACTACTAACTATAAACTACTATGGTAAATGTTCTCCGAAAATGCAATGAAACGACAACTATTTTCGCATGTTTTTTGCAATCTTTATGTTTTATGGCTTTGTAATTTTTCTAACAAAGTAACATGGAATCTTACGTTTTTCGATTAATTAAAGTGTAAATGTTAATAAATAGCTCAAAATTATTACACAATGATTGACAAAAAAATTAAAAACTCGAATTCGAAATTTTTTTTGCAAAAATAGTTGTAGTTTCATTTTCACCAAATTTCGTGAGAAAAATTTTTTTGTAAAAGATAAAAATAAAAAACCAAAAACTTGGTTATTTGAATTTTTCATATACATTTTGAGATTATGTAAAAAAGTGTAAATAAAAAAGTTGCAAATCTTTTAATTACTTACAACATTGCTATTTAACTTTCTTCTATAGGACTTGTAGTTTTGCCGGAAATTGAGATAAACTATTTTTTACCCTCGTCATCCTCGTCATCTAACAACGCTAATACGCAAACTGTACGAGACCGGGTTTGGTACCGTAAAACTTGGGCCCATTACATCTGATCCCTTCTACTTTGAGAGAAGAGTTCGTCAAGGTTGTGTCATCTCCCCTATCCTATTTAAACTGTCCAACTTGCGCTATGCCGATGATACTACTCTTTTCGCTTCTCCGGAAGCTGAAATGAAGGAACTCCTACAGCGTTTGGAAACGGCAAGTTTAAAGGCAGGTCTCGCAATAAATAAAAACAAGACTAAAATAATGATAATCGACCGCCTGAACAGTCTCCGACAAACCAATCTACTTGACGGCTTCGAAATCGTGGAAGAATTCCAGTACCTTGGGTCCATCATCAACAATAAGGGCAGTTGTGAGCCAGAAATACGACGACGCATAGCAATGGCTAAAACGGGTATGACCCAGCTAAACAAAATACAGAACCAAAAAAAAGACAATATAAATAAAAAAAGACAGAAAAATCTCTAACCGTACAAAAGTCCACTTAGTTCGTACACTTGTCTTTTTCATATTTTCATATGGTGCGGAATCGTGGACCCTAAAAGCCACAGACAGAAAAAGAGTGGATGCGTTCGAAATGTGGTGCTGGCGCCGCTTACTAACAATCCCCTAGATAGCTCACCGTACTAATATCTCTGTCCTCAAGGAACTGAAAATACACCAATTCCCAAGACTTTCCAGCATTTGCCTGCACCGTATTCTCAAATACTTTGGACATATTGCAAGGAGACCACATGACAATATAGAGAAATTGATGGTGACAGGCAAAATTGAGGGCAAGAGACCGCGGGGCCGCAGTCCTAAGAGATGGTCGGATCAGGTAGTCAAACATCTGGAGATACCAGTCAGCAAGGCTACCGATCGCCAAAAGTGGAGACAAACTATTGAAAAAGCTTCGCGTCAGAATCACAATCCTCAGTAATGAGGCCTGACTGAAGAGAGAGAGATTTTTTACCCTTGAACCCCTCCTCCCCCACTTCCCGACCTCAGATCGCCCGTAAATTATTTTTCCTTTAATTTTCGTTATATTCTCTTCCTTTTGCAATGGGTTTCATCCTACCAAAATTTTTGTTCGTTTCAAAAATTATCGGCACTGGTCTATACACGTCCCTATGCGCTTTGGTTTGCCACCGGAGCCACCGAGATTAGGCCACCGGAATTAGAATTAGAGTCAAAACTTGAATTTTAAAGAACACCGTTATTCACAGGTTAACTTTTATTTTACAATTATGGCTGAAAACCTTTAATGGAAGCCTCCATAAAATTTCTTGATAATCTGCTTTGTACTTTTACTAATATACATGACATCGGAATTGGATGATTTTGTATTCCTGCGCCACCGCAGTGAGTACTTACGTGTTTGGCAGGAAAATTACGTAGCCAGTCGGTCATCCTAACACGCAGTTTGCAAGAGCACAACTGAACGGTGCGGGGAGAGCCAGTAAGGTGTCTTCCAAATCGTGTCGTAACAAGTTATGAAGTATACAAAATGCACCACCGGTATTGCTTTTTTTTGTAGGACATTTTTAAAAGATGTTTTAAGAGCTGTTGCACTATCTTAAATTACTCCGTAAATATATATTAGTTGTGTTATTTAATGTATTTCTAAAAAACATTCCTTTTTAATAAAATTTACTTACCAAAAAAAATTAAATTTATAAAATATGTAAATAAATGGAGGTCGGACAGTACACCGGAATTAGATTTTAGGTCTTAGATATTTTTTTATTAAGAATCTATGTATCAGATACATCTGAATACTTTACTGTCATGTAGATCACTATTTAAACTACCTATATAAAATTATGCATAATTGTAGTTTACCTCCACACATTAATTTTCAACCTCGCCGTCTCAAAAATGCACTTGGGAAATTCACCCATTTACAAAAACGACAAAAATACATTTAAAATAGATCCGTCTACTCCTAATGTTGCAATACCCGGATAGGGTTCATATTATGTGCCTCTAAAACTCATGTAATAACTACCATCTATGTAACCACTATGATTACAATAAAAATAAAGAAGTAGACCTATATAGTAGTAATTACATTTTAGTGTTAAGTAAATGTAATATTTACCAAGGTTCTTTTTATTGACGCATTGCAATAAGTTTATATGTTATCAAAGTCAAATGATCTATTCTCATTTACTAGGGCGCTCTCAAAGTTCAATATATTTTTAATAGCATAACATAATATTATTAACATAATATTCGATATTGTAAACATGTTATATTGCCCGTAGATAAAAATATAGTTTCGATGCAACATGTATTTGTGTATCTACTTTTCACAGGCATTGTTGTAATCGTTTTGAATGTTTATAATTAGATTTATGAAGGTCAGTTTCATATAATTATAACTAGGTAAATTATTATGTTCGTTATAATAAAGCACCGACAATATTAATTAACTACCTCCCATGGAGTATAGAGGTAAGGAGAAATGACTCATATAGGAGGAAAGTTAAAAAAGTGTCCAGCAGCAAGCAGTAAACAAAATGGCGCTAATGTCAGCACAGGGTGGTTAGAACGGAGCAGTTGTCGACAGATTGAAGTTAGACAGTGACAGTCCAGTATACAAACTTCAGCTGCTTACGTAGTCCAGATTTATCTGTTATTTCTGTGGCGCCACCAATTTAACGCAGTTAGAGGGTCATTTTTTTACAACTAAGTCATTTTGTTACGTGGTCGCGGAATAAATAATCTTTTTTTTAAATAATTACTTTAATTGTTCACAATTTAATATAATAACAATGAATAACGTAGTAAAAGAAATAGAAATTATAACTAAAGATTTAGAGATGTTGTTAATAATAGGATCGGAAATAGAATGTATCTGGATCTTGGGGATACAAGGGTATTTAAATGGCTTAGAAAGGAGGGGATAACGACTGAGCGCCGGGAAGAGGGTGAAGAACTGAAGAGGGGTATTGGTTATTTACTTAATACATAATATTAACAATGACTTATTTACTAGCTTAAAGTAAACAATGTAGATGTGTTGGCTTTTCTTAGTTATACATTAATAATGATTTACTTACTAACTTATGGGTCTAAAGGTTAGTAGATAATGCTAAAAGTAAACAAGGTAAATAAGGTAATTAGTAACTTAGCCTAATGTTAAGGGGCGTACGTAACAATTCCTCCTTACCTCTATACTCCATGCTACCTAGCGGCCATCCATAAATTACGTTACACTAATTTCATGACTTTTTGATCCTTCCCCCGTCCATGTCACATTTGTGAGACCTCCCCCCTAGTGACCTCACATATTATGAAATTTTACACCCAGAAATTTTACTCCCACCCCTTGTCACACAATGTCACACTATATCGACCCCCCCTCACGTGTGACGTAATTTATGGATGGCCCCCTACCTGAGACCGTACTACAGAGACAGAAAATTTCTATCTTTTTCTTCGTGATAAATAAATTGACAAAAAAATATATTGTTTTTATAACATGGTAAATATTAATATATATAAGTATAAATCATTTTTCAAATTAAAACTTAATAGTCATGAAATTAAATTTTAATATCAATACATTGTGGTGGGGTATTTTCATACATACCTACATATCGATACTGTATGATTTGATATGTACGGTAACGGTACATTGAAGGTATTATAACTACATCAAGGTGTTTGTATTACTTTGTATCGTGAAAGAAATCATGTCAAAACATTAATCTAACCTTAAAAAGGGCCATAACTCTAATAAAAGCTTATAAAAGTCAGGCCTTACGAAGGTTATTTCTTATTCTTAGTATGAATTACCTTCATTTGTCGTGTATTCTGAGTTAATTAATTGGATATACTTGTAATACAATTCATATTCAAAATAAATTATTTACGATTTACGTATTTTGTAAATACAGGTAAGCACGACAATTTCTTTCTCCTTCCTTCCTCCACCGTTTTCGTTCCATAAGATGCTTTATCGAGACGTCGAAAAAACTCCTAAGCGCGTCTTTATATTCACAACAGTTATAAAACAAACTTCCAGCTCAGGTAAAATTAGATGAGCCACTACTCATTCCAGGCTTTGATTTAGTCAGTCATTGATATCAACCATCATCAATGATATTTATATCATTACAATTCACAGCTCCAATGCTGAAACTGTGAGCGCTGAAGTGGTTGAAGGACATAAGTCCATCACACTATAGTCTCACGTGGATTAGTAGACTTCACACATCTTAAATAACAAAATAAAAAACTTACAGATTCAAGTAGAGACTCATGTTTCGCTCTGGCAACGGTTACGTTCAATTATTCCAAAACGTACCAAACACAATATCCTCGGGCTTTCGGTATAAGATTCCAATATTTCCAATACCAAACGGTATAAAAAAGAAAATTGATTGTCATACAATGAAGAAAAAGGTATTATATGAAAGGGCACAAACCAAAAAAAACATCACCTACTAACTCTAATAGTAGTACAGCAAGTGACACAATCCAAATAACAGCAGATGGACTAACTAGTTACATCATTACAATTTGACGCAACTAATTAAAAAAATATACGCGAAACATCTACATAGCGACACATTGACGACATGTTCCCAAATATTAGTATTGATGTATTGAATCATCTTATTGCAATACGTTTAAGGATTCTTATTGCAAGAGCGACACAATACGTTTGATGATCTCACCCTTCCATTTATAAAATATTGAGGCCATGATCAAACTAGTCGCCTTCGACGTCCTATAGTAGAAATGAACGGAAAATTTCGTGCTGTAATGTGTTTGTGTGACTGAGTTACATATCACCTGTTCATAGTGCACTATGCGAAAATTTACAGTCAGCCAAAGATGTTAGTTAGCTAGAAGTAGAAAGTAAAGTAGAAAGTTTAGTTAGTGTTATTATCACTGTTAAATCATATCTTACGTACGGTAATAAGACAAACATTCTGTAATATTAAACATTTCGGAACGTTGTACCATATCCTGCAGATTGACCCATGTGGCGCAATGGTTAACATGCCGGATCGCCGCATCGAGGGTCCTGGGTTCGATTCCCAGCGAGGCGGAAATTTGAATGATGAGTTTGAATTTCTGTTCTCGGTCTGGGTGTGAATGTCCTTGTCTAGTGTGTTGTCCATGGCACCCACGACACAGGGAATCCTAGTGTGGGGCTATGAGTGTGAAGCGTTATTTATTTATTATTTATTGTAGAAGTGTAGACAATAGCTTGCCCATGGAACGTGAAATACTTATTTTAACCAGAAATCTAAATAATTGTTCAGCTAAAATTTTCGAAGGCTTAAAAATGATGTAAATTTTAAACCGTAATAATTGTATTATTGAACTGTTTATTAAATTTTTGACACCTGTTTTTGAAATATTTAGCAAAATTATTATATAAAGTTGACTTACCAAAGTCGAAAACATAGCCACTTAAAGAGTGTCACAAAAATATTAATGTCGTTCTTTCACTTTAGCCTAAGTTACCCCTTGTTACATCAGCTATCTGCCAGTGTAAGTTTCGTCAAAATCGGTCCAGCCATTTCAGAGATTAGCCGGAACAAACAGACAGACAGACAGACAAAAATTGTAAAAAATGTTGTTTTGGTATATGTACCGTGTATACATCCAAGTGCACTTAGTAAAAAGCGGTTATTTTAATATTACAAATAGATACTCCATTTTTGTTTATTTGTATAGATAATACTTAGATAGGCACATAATATCCTTTCATTAGTGTAAAATAGAGTTTTACGTCATTTTACCTATTTTTTCTGGGTTTTAATAATGATAATGATAATGATGATAAACATCATTATATATTACATAACATGTTTATGGATATATTTTCCCTAAAAAGCTTTTATTTACATAGTATTAAGAAGCTTTCTTAGGGGGAGAATTTTTAAACGAACATCATTTCATCTGCCAAGGGAACGTTAAGCTTAACTTATGAGCTGGCGATTCGCTGTGTATTGCATTTTTTGCGTATTTTTGGCGTTCGTCCAAATGTTAACTACATTAACTTTTCTTGCTTAGTTAGAGACTATAGTGCTGCAGTGACATCGCCAGGACATAAGGCCTTGCTACTAATTTACTTTTCTAATACGAATAAATAAACGATTCTAGATTAGTGACGTCCCCAGCTGTACTATAATATTATAGAAAAAATATTATGAAGTGTCTTGAGTAGTATTATCATAGAGTATAATTATTAATATTAGTGTACGCCGAATGAAGAGTCATGAGATCAATTCTCGCTTGAGTCAGAAATATATAGGACGGATAAGTGAACAAGACAAGTGTACATTTTTTTAGAGTTTCACGCCCCAACTCCGTGTCACGTTAGTTAAATCACTCCTCAGTACAGAATTTGTATGGTGATTTTTACTAAGGAGCGATTTAAGTAACCGTTAGTGACTCTGAGTTGGGGCGATAGTCGTTTGTTGCCTCTCACAACATAGACAAAATGGCGAGCTAGTGCATTGCAAACGTTAAAATAAAATACCTTTTACCTATAGTAATGGAAGTTTGTGTGACATAAATGGATGTTCGAAGGTAATGAATTGCAAAGGAGAACAGATCCATCTTAAGATTAATTTTCAACGGGACAGTTCAAGAGTAAAGTGGGTAATGCATTTTAGACTTCTAGGACACAGTATGCTTTCAACTTTGTAACTTTATCTTATATAATTTTTCAACTTTTATTTTTCAGCTACGTAAATATACTAGATGTATGTAACATACCTACGAAAGAGGTGCATAACAACACATCAAGTTAATATTTTACTTTATATAACTACCTGTATATAAGTAGATAGATAGATATTAGATCCATTTTCTTAATAAATAACAAGATTCTCCTTTTGGAAGTCAACGACCTCTGTATTATGCACAGGGTTGCCAAATGGTCGGAATTCCTCTGACATTTTGAAGTTTTGTCCAGATATTTTAGTCTTGCCATATGGCAACCCTAATTATGCATGATTTGAATTTTGATGAATTTGAATTAATATACAAAACACGAACAAACATACTCTTTCATTTTATGTATCAGCTTTATAGGCTTTTAATAGCTCATAATACTCAAGGTTAAGGTGTTGTTGTTCCGTGTTCCATTGTAAATCCACTACGCGCGATGACATCACGGTATAAGAGCGTAGGTAATAATAATACATAATTATACATAGCTAATGTCTAATGATAAAAAGTATATCTACCTTCCTACCTACTAGGGCTTCCAAATATTCGATAAAATTTTCGAATAATATTCGAATATTCGATTTTTTTTTGGGAACTATTCGAATATTATTCGAATATCAAAAAAAAAAAAACTTAAATAATCACGTCTTTATTAAACTTAGGAGTAATTTGCAAGTACCTACAATATTTTGATTTTGTTCGTGTTAAATGAAAATTAAGGAAAATTCAGGCTTTAAATCAAATAAAATATCTAAAATTATCAATAAACACACATAATATCCATCAACTACAAATCTACACACCACAACAAAGTTATATCAATCGACGCCTAAGTAATAAATAACATCTAATAAAATAATAAAAAAAAATAACAATTTTAGTTCTTCTATCAATATACATAAACCTTATATCAGCAAATAAAACATTGCACATTACTAAAAAAAACTTATTTCTAATATATAAAAAACCTTGGCTTGCTCATCAGCGTCTTGCTTTGAAGTGTGATCTAAGGAACCTAAGTGCTTTGATAGAGTCATCCTTTAACGAACTTCTCAAATGACTGCAGATATATTTGGTGGAGGAAAACACACTTTCACTTTTAGGTGGTATACTCAGCAAAGTTGTATACTTGACTCAATGATACTTGTCTAGGACCTCCTCTATCAAACAGCGCCATTGCGCTGACTTTAAAATTGTATTTAGGCTATTTTGTGCACATTGGAATCCTAATTTGGTGTTGAGTTAGGTTTTATAGAAATTGATCGAATATTCGAATATTGCAGTTCTTGTATTCGAATATTCGAGCCAATTTATTATTCGAATCATTCGAATATTCGATGGAAGCCCTACTACCTACGTAGAGTTTTTTTACTCATGATTGCTTTCATTGATTTTTATACGGCCGTTCCTTATAATTATTCTATAAACAATCTTCGACAAGTTATCTAGCAAACGTTACAGTATTTAAAAAATACTGGAATTTATTGGAACTCGTACTCAGTACTCCTCAGCCCTTGGAATTCGGCACAGGAATTAGGTATCTACTCATAAATCGTAAGAACAAACATTTACTTATTTGTCCTAGATAACACTTCCTGTCAAAACTTCTTTTTCGGCAGTCGTCGATAGAGGGGACACTAAAAACTAAGGCAAGGTAAACAATGTAAATTACAGCGTAATTACTTTTTTACTACACGCGCTGAGTCACCGTCAAGTCAAGGTTGATGACATCACTAGGTACCTGTAGATCCATGGACAGTTCGCTACGATTTAAGATATTATCTTACCGAGTTACGACGTCTTACTAATAAACTTGTTTACAACACAAATAGTTACGTTAATTAGTTAATAAAGAAAAACATTAAAATAAGAGCCACTTTTTATGGAGTTCGACCGGCGAGTCACCTGATGGTAAGTAAGTGGTCATCGTCGCCCATGACCATCAGTAACATGGATATCACTGAAGCGTTGATTAATTAAATTATTTCTTGAAAATAATTCTTGATTCTTGATTCATCTAATGTAAATGACAAATTTTATGAAACAATATTTCAACAGGATGAAAGGAATAAACAGTTTCCATTATAGATAAAAATTAAAAAAAAAAACCGACAGTTCTATTTACACTAAACATAGCTAAGAACACTCGATTAAGTCGTCACCTTTCAAACAATAAAATATATCATAATCGGTTGATCCGTTTGGGAGCTACGATGCCACAGACAGACATACAGATCCACAGGTACACAGACACACATACACGTCAAACTTATAACAGCCCTCCTTTTTTGTCGGGGGTTAAAATACTGGTAGTTATACTTATACCCATTATACTGGGTTTATACAAATTCATTAAAAACTAAACTTAATGTTACTTACATGCATTAACTGGAACGTCATTGATAACAATACAATAAATTCGCATGCAATTAATTTAATTTGTCTTTGTGATACTAAATTCCTTAAACATAATTCGAAGTTGATACGAAAACAAGTTTATTACTCGTCTACTGTGTCGATAAGCCATATAATTCAATAAGATTACGATTCAGATGACATCACATCCAAGTCTTTCGAATTTATTTATATCCATGAATCCATGATTCAAATTGCTTGCGACGTGACGTAAAATAATAATCTCCGAAACAAATAATTCGGTTTTTTGTCATCCATCAGCTTTTCTGTATCCATTGCTGATTATATTTGTAATTAGTTTTTATGTGTCAGAAATTAAAAAAATATAGAACACGTTATGTTTATTTAAATTTTCTCTTACGCTTTCCATTTAATTGTACCCTCGAATTTACGATATAGACATCACGAATGTGTGCAACCAAAACAGCCGTACTCAACCTCTTTTTTATTTAACATTTTATTCAAAGTGGATCAAAACTAAACTGACCATTTGTCTGAGCACTGAAATTTGATTAGCGCTCGGACAAAAAAAAGGTCATCGGGCGCCTTCATGTCTAAGCGGGACGCCACGGAAATTTGTATTCAATTATTACTATTTATAGCTAAAAAATGTATTTGTCTACATTCAGTAGTATTTAAACTAAAAAAAAGGTAAACAGGGCTCAGGCATAAATTTAGTACTTTCAATGAATTTAATGTCCACAAGTTATTAAATATTATATACCAAAGCGAGACTAAGCGGGACATTGGGTACAAAGTGGGAATTTTTTGATCTCGCGGGGGACAGCGGGACAGACAGCCTCAAAGTGAGATAATCCTGCCCAAAGCGGAACGTATGGTCACCTTAACCAAAACACAAAATAGGTACATTATACGTCGCGATTGTCGCGAATTAAATTAGTACAATTATGTTTAAACAAAAACTGTTGCGATTTATGAAATTTTTTACACTGGAACTGGTACCATCCTGTTGAGATAAGGCTTGTTATTAGTCTATAAATATTTTTTTGCGATACCATTTGCCATTTTGTAAATTATTTGCCTATGGTTGAAAAATTTTGTTCATTTAACAGGCTACTTGTGGCAGCATATTATGTAAGGCTTGACTTTAAGGAATGAAAAACACATCCCGACTATCTAAATCCATATCACCCGTACTCAGATAACTAGTACGCAGGTAGGCTATATTAGAAACAACTAGATTAGTATACGAGACACTTAGTAAGCAGATAGGACTGTATTGTTATTGGAAACAACTATGAGACACCTGTAATTGTAAATCATAAGTAGTGAAACTGATCATACATAATTGTAAGGAAATCCTACATAAATCGACCAGAACAAGTTGTTATAAAACCACAAGCGATTACCCATCGATTTATAATAATTAAAAAGTGGCATTACTAAAGATAAGGTTAATCATTTATTTTGTGGTTATGATGACTCAGTTATAATAAATCATCAGTTTGGATATTATAAATTTAATTACAAGATTTTTGTTCAAACTGCAGTTTTTTGTTCACAACAGGTCGAAATATTGATTCAAGTGCTTATTAAATGATCAGCAATGCTTCATTTTAATACTATTCATACTATAATAATAGGTTTAATATTATAATTCAATGCTCTAGGAGTCTAGTCATAACAAAAACCGTAACTAGTTCGGTAAATTTAATCATAAAAAAGTTGATTACCGCGAAAAAATAAGTAATAATCTATCTATCTATCTAATACCTTTAAACGAGCAATTCTTGTTATGTCCTAAATCAATCAAAAAATCTGTTCCGAAAGAGCAACAAGACACACACGTTTATCTTCTGTTTCACTATACCAATCACATTGGTATAATACACGAAGGCATTTTAAATGTTAAGCACTTCTGACAACAACAAAAGAGTGCGTATTGTCTTGTATTGACAGAGCTACTACGCAAAACGGTCAATTGCCTGTTCTTATGCTCTTCATCGTCGGCGCGCTAGTGACATATTACATTCTAGTGACTCTTTTTACATTATAATATCATTTTGGTCAGAAAACCTTAACTTGTCAATACCCATTATCTTGAGTAATAAAATATCATCGGGTTAATTAGGTAATTTTATAGTTTACCATCTTAAAAGGCGGTACTCAAAGTTGTTTTAGAAAAATATTAATAAATACAGTATCAAAAACAAAATTTTCGAGTTGCATTAACTTACTATTTAAATCCCGAATCAACGGTGTATCAAATTACCAGTGCAATTTACCGAATTAGTTTCAAATTGCATATCTATCAGGTTTGAAATTAATTTAATTACTTAATATAATGTATTAAAACGAGCATCGTGATAATCGTGAGTGGAATTCTCTTATCGGTTGCAGCCATGCGTGTGAAATGGTACTGTTATTGAAATTCCCTGATGTAAATAATTTTCCATGGAAAATGTTTGAAGCGAATCATCAGCTCATTACCTTTGCATTCGGTTGGATTATCTTTTGTGTATAGTATTTAATATGTGAAAATTTTAAATGAATTCTACCTCAACGAATTTCATCATAAAAAATAATTTTTACCTATTACTAAAAATCGTTTATTCTCTATGTATAATACAGTATACAAAACAATACGAAGTAGTTAGGTATTAGTTTTGTAGCATTTTTTTAACTATCATAGGGTTAATTTATAAAATAAGACTAGGGGCTTGTTTCACAATCTTCAAGTAGAATCCTGAATAAGCTATTCGCCGGTTAAAGTGACGTTAAAGTGTCATTTTACATACACGAAATGTCAACTTAACCAACGAATAGCTTACTTCGGACTTACTTGAAGATTGTGAAACAAGCCCTAGGACTTACAATAGTCTTCGTTCGATTTCTGTCCTTGTTTAGCCTAACGTTTATTTTCATAAAGAAACAACAATATCAGTGTAAGATTCCGAATAAATTTTACACAGTTCGAATAGTACGTAGTTTGACGTGTAGATTTCAAGACTAGAAACAAATAAGAAACAACTATTTGCCCGCCCGGAATACACTTTGAAAAGTTTATATTAACGACTATGCCGTATATCTTACTACGACAGCGACTATTCAATGTTCTATAGTTTCTTTTATTTTGTTGTTGTGAGTTTATAAAGTAGTTAAAATTAATAATAAGTTAGGTATTGGGATCTCAATAAAGACCAAAGACTTCTAAACTTACTAACAATATAAACATGCCCTGTTGTTGAAATAATTAAAAAAATATAAGGATAAGGTAACATAAAGTCGCACGAAAATAATTTATGAATTTCACACATACCTACAAACTCTTTTCAAAAAAGTTTTCAAAAGAAAATTTTTTGTTCAACAAACTGAAAAGCCATAATTTTCTAGCTTATAAGTTGTCAGTTAGTACCTTAGCTAGAATATACTTACTTAATTTTATTTTTATTTTACACAATATTATCACATCACATAGGTATATCTACTACACCCCCGCGACGCGGGGGGTTTCCTCGTGGTCCAACTAAAATGCCAAACTAGTTTGGCCACGAGAAAAAATAATTCCTCGTAGCCAAACCGCGACATTTCAATAACGTAGTTTTTCAATTGATCGAAAACCCCGAATTTGTTTGATGGTAGATTTGTATTTAAAATGGTCTTTACATTGAAATATTATTACTAGCGTATAGAACAGACACCGAACAAAATGTATGTTCCAATGTATTGACGCCGCGCGGCTTCAATGTCCAATGGATTCGTTCGATTTTGAAAGGAGAACAGGGGCTCAATTTTGAAAATAGAACATTTTGGCGGGGACACACATTTTGTTTGAGATGTCTTCTCTATGTATACTTATACCTCAATGGGTCTTTAAATTTTAATGAACCTTTCTGCAACTGGTTGTAAATCAGAAAATGTGTCAAAAAATTGAATGGGCTACACACCGGTAACTAAGATAA
Organism: Thymelicus acteon; assembly: GCA_951805285.1. NCBI lineage: Eukaryota > Metazoa > Arthropoda > Insecta > Lepidoptera > Hesperiidae > Thymelicus > Thymelicus acteon. The sequence goes on along the minus strand of OX638227.1, from coordinate 7,212,688 downwards.
TGTTCATGCTTGTCGATCAGCTACACACTAGTTAAACCTGGACCAAGTCCAGCTAGCCTTTACAATATAAACATTAGAGTATGTAGGGCGAACCGCCGCGAATCCCGCGAAAACAGAGCAGCGTCGGAGAACGGAGAACGGGCGTAAAACCATTAGTGAACTATTTTCGCGACTGCAATGTAAACACCATTTGAAATAGCTTGTTCGTAAACATAACACGCTATGTATAAAGCACACAGTTGGGCACTAACTGGTTAGATTTTACGGTTTTCGAAAACTTTTTGTCGGTTTAATTACATAAATATGTTTACATGTATAAGTATTTTCCGAGACAGCTGGGTTTCTACAATATTAAAATAAACAAGTAATAAGCACATTAATAATTTAATTATTACTTAATTTGTGCCAAAGGTTTCGAAAAGTTTTTGTCGGTTTAATTACATAAATATGTTTACATGTTAAAGTATTTTTCGAGACAGCTGGGTTTCTACAATATTAAAATAAACAAGTAATAAGCACATTAATAATTTAATTATTACTTAATTTGTGCCAAAGGTTTCGAAAAGTTTTTGTCGGTTTAATTACATAAATATGTTTACATGTTAAAGTATTTTTCGAGATAGCTGGGTTTCTACAATATTAAAATAAACAAGTAATAAGCTCATTAATAATATAATTTTATTATTACTTAATTTGTGCCAACGAATACCTTTATCTGTTTAGGCCATAGAGCGTCTATGATCCATAACTTTAGAAGTCATTTTAGTACAAGGTCCCGCAATAAAAAATATTAAACTCCTTATAGGAAGGAAACCTATAAAAACACGATTATAACGATAAAAATAAAGCATTTAGAACGCTATAGGTACGTGTTTATTTGCTATTTAAATAAATACCGTCAGCATAAACAACAGTGTTGTTTAAGGTGCATTCACCTGAGCTAATCGCATTAGTGTAGGTTCGCGATAAAACTGAATGTCTCGACCTAATTCAATTTATAAGCTACTAAGCTTGACCAGTGACCACACAAATTGTTGGAAGTTGGTTCGCCACAGGATATGCGTCACGAAACCGTACAACCGTGGTAAAAAGGATGTGTTTTGCAAATACATAATTTCGTGTGAAGGTCCTGTGAATTCTCTTTCCCCCCTTTCAATTGATATAACGTAAATTATAACATCAAAACTGAAAACATACTGGAGGCCCGGAGTTACAATACATTTTTGCTACAATCATTGAATGCATTTAAACCCTTCTTTTGGGCCCTGAAGGTCTTTCACAAAGTTTATTTACATAAATGATTGAAATCTGAAAATTAAGAGCTATATAAATTTATTTTTCCGAGCCAATGTCATTCTGAATAAGTCTGTTGATTACTTTGTTAATCTTTTACAACTGAAAGCCATAAAATAAACATTGGAAGTATTTTGTACACCTTTCAAATAGTTGTGTTGAAAATCTATTGAGTAAGCAAATGTAAAGGTACAAAAGATGTGGAATCTCAATCCATTATTCTTCACTAGTTCTATTGAAATGCTAATAACATCCTTATCGACTAAACGATAAAGGTGATTTGGCTTCTGAATTCATGGCCCAAGAATAAACTTCAGCAGCTTTACTTGTAAACACAATTATTATGAGAATTTATCTTCAGATTTGAATCTGGTAAGAAATTCGAAATTAGCAAACAACTTAAATGTAAGATTCACGGTAAGAAAAATATGAAAGCGAAATGTATTTTAAAATTTACCAATAAAAATTATCTTTAATTCTTAACTTTATTTAGCAAAACTGACAACCAGTACATGGTAACATTTAACAACAACATTTTCATACGCGTATTTTCCATGAAAACTAAAAATAAAAGACTACTTTGGCACGTTCACTGGAATATTTTTCAGTTTATGCTTTACACAAGCACAGTTTATCACACATACTTGGATAACTAAAGGAGATGTTCATGTTATATCTTATTGTTAGTAAATTCAAATTCAAACTCATTTATTAAAGTAGGTATCTCCACCAATCCGCAATGGAGCAGCGTGGTGGAGTATGTTCTAGGCCTCCTCAAGAGGAGAGACCCGTGCCAGTAGTGGGCCATTAATGGGTTGAAGCCAGGTATCACTTATGCACGTAAATTGTTTCAATCTACCAGCAGTGCGGATAGGTGCTATGTTATGGAGGAGAAGAAATGCTGTATAGAAAAAAGTTCCATCATTTATTAGCTATGAAAACAAAATGATGGAAGTTTTTGGAATGGAAGCACTTGGAAGTAAATAATTAATGATATCATGAAAAAGTTGAGGCCCCTTTAGGGGACAATGGTCAACAGTGTCGGATGTTGAGGTGAGAGGTGATGTGAGGTGCTTTGGCCTGAAGTAGAGTTACAAACATGGGTTCTTCTCCCAGGTCCATTCACATTAGGGCTTTGTAGAATCAATGGCGTAATTTGACTTTCAAAAAGAATATGTTAACCAAAGCAAACTTTAATAAAAACATTTGAAAATGTGTATTTTTCAGCTTAAGCTATAAAATATTGTATACACACCACGGACGTAAAAAAAGACGGACGTAATCCCATGAACAAATTAAGTGAAGCACCCGTAGTAATACCAACTCTGTATTCGTACAAGTACACACACCCACACATTGACACCATACTGCTATGACATTGACACCATCGCGAATCAAAAATTACAAAATTACGCACACATGGTAAGCGAGCTGTCATTGCTATGTTTCACTCTCGATTAGACAAGGTTACGTCCGTTCTTTTTTTACGTGAAGAAACCCTTTGATAGACGGTCGCATTTTAACACGTTAGAGCGGGTTTCTTTATTTTTAATAAAGATTATACTGTCAAAGTTAAGTAACAAGTTTTTATACGTCGCCTCCTCGTTGCCGTGCAGCCTCGCAACAATTTTGCAACAAGTTTCTTAAATCTCGTTACAAGACGTTTGTGTTAAAACTTGATTTAAAAATTTGTAATAGGTTGTTTGAAACAGGTTAGACGAATTTGGGGAACAAGGGCCTCAACCCTTTCTTGAGTCCTCAACGGTTTTTCTTAAATTACCCGTGAAATGGTAGCTTTGTTGGTTGACATATTGAATAGGCAGTCTAAAAACAAGTTCACCTTTATTATGTACGAGTAACCGCCCTCGCTTTGCTTCGGTTTTCTTATTTTTTTACACCTTGGGTTACATTATTGGAGTTTTATTAAGGATCCCTAATTTTTTTGAAAATATAATATAGTCTATGTTACTCGGGGATAGTGTAGCTTCACAACACTGAAAGAATTTTTCAAATCGGTTCAGTAGTTTCGGAGCCTATTCAATGCAAACAAAAAATCAAATCTTTCCTCTTTATATATTAGTATAGATATACTCGTATTATGTATATTGTTCATTAGTGTTGCAGAGGACTTCTTTCGCTGTCTATTATTATAAGTTATAACCAACTTTTGGGTCCCTAAATGAAATAGAATATACTAACGCGCTGTCCTACGTGGGCGAATCAATGCGAACGCGAAGCGACGCGGCGCAAAGCGAAAATAACAAACAGTCGAGATGTATTGAAGTGTCCTACGTGACCAAAAGCACATAGAGGGCGTTGCGGTGCGGTGCGGTTTGAAGCGAACGCGATCAGTTGGTTTGATATTTTCGCGTGAACTTCAGCGGCGCGGCGTATGACAGTGGCGGTGAAGTGACAATTCGCGCGTACGTAGGACAGAGTCGCCGCTTCGCTCCGCATCGCACTGAATTCGCATCGGATCGCTTCGCGATCGCGTTCACGTTGATTCACCCACGTAGGACACGGTGTAAGTGACTAGCTGACCCGTGCAAACTGACAATATTATTGGCAGTGATATCACTTCGAGATGATTTAATCTTATTATTTTCCATAACTTGAAGCCTTTATAACCTTTCGTCAGAAGTGGAGAACATAAATTTTCAAATGATCTTTGAATAATTAATTTCCATAAAGCTGCGCCATAAAGAGTAGTTAAAAGAGATAATTACTAGTGTCTTTCCACAGAAAAATACGTATATTATGATTAAAACTTTGTACAGTTTAACTGGAGAGGTACGACAACCTAATGTGATATTAAATAGTGAATCAATTTTGTAAACCAGTTTTAAATGCGCAGTTGATCGTCAAACGGTCAAACAAAGTAGGAAAAAAATATACGTTGTTATAGATTGCTAGAATAATACTACCTACTCATGTGGACTGAAACGAAGACTCATTTGTTTGAAGAAAACTGTCATAAGCTTTTGTGAAAGAAATTTAGAAAACATCTGGATGAAACCGGTACATTTGTGAATCCTAGTAATATTATAAACGTGAAAAAATTTTTTTGTATGTATGTATGGATGACTGTTACTCTTTCACGCCAAAACTACTGGACGGATTTTCATGAAATTTAAAACAAGTAGACCATGATTTGGAATGAGATGTAGGGTACTTAGTATCCCGAGCAGAGCGCTAATTCTTCATAATCATCACAAGCAAGTTGTTGGGAGGCCAATTCTTTGACGTTATTTTTTTGGTAAAATTTAGAATATTTTTTGAGGTCATGTTCACACAGTATTCAAACAGTATTTATTTTATGAAAACCTTCAATTCACTTCATTTTTTTCCAAAACAAGAAAAAAGTAGCTTAAGTTTATATTCCAAGTGCTTCATAAATATACGTCATTGGGATTCGTATTCGGGACAAGCCGACCGGCGCCTCATTAACGCGCCACCGGATCCCCTTATTTTATGTCTTCGTACGTCGCAGACGGCCTTGGCCAGATATATTTATTACCAGTATGACCTAACTTGCCTTTTAACAGAATAAATAAATAATAATCCCTTAAGCTCTGGGATTTGCAGACAACATGAATAATGGTTTAGACATTTGAAGTCAAGTTAAGAAGTCAAGAAGACTGTCGCATATTTTTGAATGCACAGTTAAGTAGCTACCAATTTCATATGTTGTGGGCCCCTTTTATACGGGTCCTGGAGGAGACATGGATTACAGATTTCACCAGATACTGTTGGCGACAAACGATAATGATAAAGATAATATTTCTGATGCAGGCAATGAAAATCCGATAAAAATTAATATTTTTTCTTAAATTTTCTACTAAAATGTATGTGATAGAATTTCGGTTATTGGGAAACTTTTTAAAGAAAAAAGTTGTTAAATTACACTATGCAGTATTTCGTGTCGTAATCTAATTAAAACCGTAAATAAAAAATAATTGTATGCTTTATGAAACCACGATGCAAGTGAAACTTTTATTGGGTTTGTAGGCATTGAACTAAATTTTTTAGAAGATTATTCGATTTACGGTATTAAAATTGCGTTTTTAATCTTAACTTAATTATTGAAAAATGGGAATGATAACGGGAAATCAATAGTAGACAAAATATTCAATTATAAAATTTAATTTCAATTTGCGTATTAAAGTACGGAATACATAATTATTACTAATAATTATATGATAGAGGCATATTAAAAACTAAGAGCAATATTTATTTAAATCATTAATATCCATTATTATTTTTACTCCAAGGCCGGCTGTAATGCGACATGCGATAGATGGACGAAAAATTTTGGGGCGATAGAATAAAAGTTTCACTTTAAAATCTCTTATCAGAAAATAGTCTTGACTTCTATGCGGTTAGAGTGTATGTATACCTATAAAGTATTGTTTCAAAGTTAAACAATAAATTGAGATTGAGTCTGAGACTGAAAAATAATGTTATGTCATTGACGGTATACAAATAATTATTATCATCCCTAAAGTCCGATTTACACATATTAAGTAGTTAAGGAGATAACTTTTTAAGTAAATTAATACGTGTAAACAGACAATTTAGTAACTTTTTAGTTAAATTTAGTTAACTTCTAACTACTTAATACGTGTTAACCGAACATACAATCTTAGTTAAAATATACAATAAGAACTTTTAGTAATGTAGGGTACTTGCAGGAAACTAGTTCAGAAGTTTCCAAAACGTCATTTTGAATGGATTTTAAAGTTTTTATAAACTTGTTGAACAACACACAAATAACAACATAAAACAATAAAAACATGAAAAATCTTCTAAAATTTTCAGTCCCTTTAAAATTGACTGAAAATGCAAGCCGAATAAAAAAAGGAAAATAATAAAGCGAAAGAACAAATTAAAAAATAATTCAAGATTTAAAAATTAAAGAACATACCAATTTCAACCACTGCCAACAGGACAGCGAAAGCTAGGGCAGTTCCACTTCGAGCCATATTGAACTTGTAACGATGTTAACTGAACGAGCGAACACTGAGAGCGGGTAAGTGCGACTGATCGGTCTCATCGGTCCCGCCAGAACGACGCCGGACGGCTTACATGCGTAGGGTGTCTGTTATCCATCAGCAGATGAGGATAGTTTGTTGACTTTGACTTCAGGCCTCTTTTTCAAGGGTAATGTGTTGTAACACAGAAATAAATCGGATTGGCTGTCCGATCAAAATTATGATAAGTCTTCTCGACAAATTCGTCGACAAATGGATCTTCAAAATCTCAACCGATTAAGTTGATATCGCTAAGAGATTTAACGTTCTCTAGTTGTTCATACATCCAACGATGAAACTTCCTTAAAGACCAGGCTTAAAATAAGGGAATTCAAAAAATATTCTGATAATTTTTGACCGACTTTAGAAAAGGAGGTCATCAACAGCAACAAACTTTCCACCAATCCGCACTGGAGCAGCGCAGTGGGCTGTTAACGGGTTGGTCTTCACAAAAGTTGACTAAAAATTTTAAATAATAAATTAAATAAGCTAGCCGATCTAAAACAAAATTGTTGGGATTTAAACAATCATTAATTATTTCATAACTTCGAAGTTTGTTTTAAAGTCGATTATTTTGAAGTTATACTTCTTTAGGCGCGTTATGAAATAAATGGAAAAAAGATGAGAGTGAAATTTTAAGATTTGTGACACGTAACACAAAACACAAAAGGTGACGAAAAACGTCGATTTTTTTACGCGCGTTTCAAAGCGCGTTATGAAAAAATTATTATTATTATATTTATTATATTGGTTTTTTTTTTATATTGTTAAAATATTGTTTTTGAATATTGTTTTTTGGATATTGTTTTTTAATATTCTTTTGATTTTTTTTTTGATTTTTTTTAAATATAATTTTTTAATTTTTTTTTATGATTTTTTGATTTTTTTTTTCAAATTGTTTTTTTTGGTGCCAAAGAAGTATAACTTCTCACGCGCGTACATAAGTACACGTTTTATGTTTTCTTTGTATTTTTGAACAATCAATTTATTAACTAATTATAACACTTCCTTAGAAATTAAGTATTAAAAGTAAATAACTAAGTATTCTAGTAATAAAATAATAAAATCCTATAAAAATTGTAACACGATTGTAAATCTGAAATCTGTTTAGAAAATAATACCCAAAAGGTTAAATAAACATTTTTAAAATCGCTTTAAGAGCTTTTTTCAGATCTGTAATAAAATGAATTTAATTATATAATTTCGTTCCCTTTTGTGGAATAACTAGGTAAACTCCTTAAGTAACCTTAATTATAAGTTTTCTCGTACAACGAAGACAAAGTACGTACAGGTGCACCTACATTTTCAAACCAACATATCTACAAATCTTCCTAAAACGTATAATAATTATGATTTATTCTTGCAAAGATTTGGTCAACCTAACATCGTGTTACGCATAAGTGTTAGTCCTATGTTTCTTGCAATAGCCCTAATAAAAGCTGATATTTGGGAATTAATCTTTCTCGTCAAGCCTTACAGCGTTTACAACCCTCATTTCACTAATTACATTAATTAATATTAACGCCCTCGTTATGTTTTGGTAAGTCAAACACTTATGTTTTGAAGTAGTTGTTAATTTTGTGTAGGTCGTTCACAAACTAAATTAAATAACTAACATTATGTGGTCATTGCTACTTAAATAATAATCAGTAGTCATAAAATCGTAACAGAAAAACGGAATCACAGTCGCGTAGTAGGCTAAAGAAATCATAGAACTGTAATAGAACAACGAGATCACATTCGCGTAGTAGACCAAAGAAATCATAGAACTGTAATAGAACAAAGGGATCACATTCGCGTAGTAGACCAAAGGAATCATAGAATCGTAATAGAACAACAGGATCACAGTCGGGTAGTAGGCCAAAGAAATCATAGAACTGTAATAGAACAACGAGATCACATTCGCGTAGTAGACCAAAGAAATCATAGAACTGTAATAGAACAAAGGGATCACAGTCGCGTAGTAGACCAAAGGAATCATAGAATCGTAATAGAACAACAGGATCACAGTCGGGTAGTAGACCAAAGAAATCATAGAACTATAATAGAACAACGGGATCACAGTCGCGTAGTAGACCAAATGAATCATAGAATCGTAATAGAACAACGGGATCATATTCGCGTAGTAGACACAAGGGATCACAGTTACATAGTAAATCAAAGGAATCATAGAATCGTAATAGACCATAGGAATCACATAAGTGATAGCAGATCAATGGGATAACTGAGCCTAGAGGAGTGGGAAACCCGATTTTCTTAACTGCCTCTCCGATAGCGGAACAGAAACCGGTCAAAATATTTGATGAAATACTCTAGGAGAAGGGTTAGGGTAAGGATAGTTTGGTTTACCTGCCTTACCCTACCGCTATACACAAAGATACTAGAGTAAGGATTTTAAACATAATTGTTGAAAAGTGTGTCCATATTATGTTTAGTCAATTCATCATCATCATTATCCTGCCCAAGTCCCACCGATTCAACCGATGCCCAAGTCCCAAATTTTATTTGGGGTCGGCGCAATGTTATCTAGCCTAACCTAACCTGTATTTCGTATCTATGTTTCCTTACACGTCTTGTGTATACGAGAACTTTATTTAGTATACTAACTGTCGCACTCTGAGTCACTTAACACTTACTTAAATCGCTTCTTAGTACTGATTTTTTTTGTGATTCTGTAAATTCTGTACTAAGGACCGATTTAATTTAAGTAATCGTTAAGTGACTCTGAGAGCGGCAGTAAGTACATATCGTCAAGTACCTAAAACGTGTCCGTCTTACACAAACTGCTGTTAATTAGATTTATTCATACCTATTACTAACTGGTTAGTGTGTATGTGGTAAATTTTCCAAGAAGTAGGGTCATAGCAAAACAATACTCTAGCTTACTACTATTATAAACAAGCATTAGAATAGGTACATATGTTGCTATGAGTACGTACTGTTCATTCTTAAGGTGACTGGTGAGCTCATTCGCACATAACTTGGCAAGTGAGTCAACTGAGTTTTCAAATATTATTTACCTTAAAAATATGTATCGGCAAGAGAAATAGTACGTATGTTATGTAGTCATATTTAGAACTACAGATCAAATTAACTCATCCTTGTGACACATTCGCTTCAGCTATATCAAAATTCTGGTGATGGTATCCATGGAGTCATGGAGAATTGATGAAACTTCTCAAATATTATAGGTTTAGGTCCGTCTTGGTACTTTTGACTTGTTTTCCGAAGGCTGTGGAAGACGGTTTTCTTTTGTAAAATTTTGAATGTAAATGTTTGACCGAAACACAAACAATTTTTTTAACTGTATGTTAAAGTGTATTTTGAATTATGTAATATATCTACAGAGTATAAAGGCTTAAGTTTCACTCCTCGACCTATATCTCAAGCAGTAATGAAGCTCTTGAAAAACAATTTTCTTGCAGATAAGAAGCTGGGAAGTAATCTATGGAAATGTACGTATATCATTTCAGTGTTTTCCAGTTAATGTTTTTTGTGATACAACAAAAGAAAATTGTTTCCATGACCTTTCACACGAAAATGAAAACCTCTTTCTTCAACCACGTTGTGGCCTCGAAGACTTCCGGTAGATGAGAAATTACAAACTTAAGGGCCCTCGCCGACGACGACTTTTTGTAGCGATGCAGTAGCGATGCTGTCGCACGTCCGCAGCGATACAGTCGCGACGCGGTCGCTAGCTGTGTGCCCTCGCCCACGGGCCCAGATTCAGTCGCGATACAAACGCGCTTCTGTCGCGATACAAACGCGCTTCTGTCGCGATGCAAACGCGATTCAGTAACGGCACCATGGTAACTGCGATCGCTACAGTTGCAAGATACCGATGTCGTCCGACACGGTCGCGCGTTGAATCGATACAGTCGCGATGTTGTAGCGCGTTAGTAGCGCGTTGGCATCGCTTCTGTAGCGCGTTGCAAATGCGACTAACAAGCGTTAGTAGCGATGCTGTTGCGCGTTCATGAAACGCGCGACAGCATCGCTACAAAAAGTCGTCGTCGGCGAGGGCCCTAAGAGAGAATCTTGTAAATCTCTGAAAACGGGTCGCTCGATAAAGCTTGGCAGACATCTTTTCTAGTTCGGTGTAAATAAGTTGCATACAATTAGACTCAATGCCACTAAGTATTTGCCAAACAAGTAGTTTGCATTAAACAGGATAGTTTGACCTTCATTCTACAATGCTTACTAAGTTGGCTTCAACGCATTAATGGAGGACGGGTCTCTCCTCTTGAGGAGGCCTAGAGCATATACCACCACGCTGCTCCAGTGCGGATTGGTGGAGGGGTTAGTGGCCAACCCAAGTGTCGGAAGTTTTCTTAAGAGGGCGACTTGGCTTAACGACTGTTATCTTACGATAACAACCGGGACCGACGGCTTTACGTGCCCTCCGAAGCACGGTTGCGCTCAATAATTTTTTACCACTGGCGGTCACCCATCCAGCTACCAACCGCGCCCGCTGTTGCTTAACTTTGTCGATCGCTTAGGGTCGAAGCAAGCCGCCGGGCTATGAGCGATGATGCTTACTAAGTTACTTGATACAATTTTAATTAATACTAGCTGCTGCCTACAGCTTCGCATACGGAAATTATGTTTTACCTTATTTATACCTCTTGCAGAAGAACATTTTAAAAAACGGTGAAATTATATTGAAGTACTCATATTTAGTAATTTATATACTGAAACCCACGATAAAATCACAAAGGATTCCTCCAGCAGCGGGTTTTGAAAAATAAGCGATTATTATATAATATTATATTACGAGTATTAGCACAGAAGAAATAATAGTACTTATTGGTAGTAACAATTTACCAATTTTCATCGAAATCCGTTAAGGGCTTTCATGTGATGCCCGGACAGACAAACAAACAGACAGACAATAATTCAAAAAAAAATATTTTTGTACTCTAACACGTTATTGAAGTCCCCGAATCGAAATTTTTAAAAATATTAAATTTACAGAAAATTTGCCTTTTGAGTTTTATTATAGTATAGATGGGATTAAGTGGGCTGAAGTTGAATGTATAGTAGAATAAAATTAGTAGATGCAATGTGGCCATCAATGGATTCGGCCCCGACAGTTATAATAACTTATATTCCTACTATTATTCGTGTAGACTTACATTGGTCATATATTTATTTGTGCGCAGAGCTAGTCGAATGTTGATTCATTTTTATTCATGACCGCATTGGGCCCGGCTAAGTGTCTTCCTTACAAGTATACCGTTACTAACCCGAAGCTTGGACCGGCATATGTAATGTGACATTGAATTGAAAAGGAGTGGGTACCTTGTTAAGGACACTTACATAACGATCCGTGTGACAATGAATATGATAGAGAATGTTCTAGCGATGATCGGTTTGCGTATGAAAGTTGATTAATAAATTATTGCAAATGAAAAAGTAAATTAAGCCTTAAAGTATGTTGTTGTCCGCCCTCGCCTTCGTCTACGCCAGCCCCAGTTATACCACAAAATCCACAACATTGTACTTTAGATCCGGACTTAAATATAATATTACGATCTATGGACGACTTAGACACTAGTAATAACAAATTCGTCAGTTTTTTGCGTTTAAAGCGTCTTACAGAAGATTTGGCCCATGAAAAATGTCTGACGCTTTATGAAACTAGTTTAGAATAATGTTCTACAAAATATATATAAAAATCAGCCATGTGAATTTAAGTAAAGTAACTCTTATTTTTAGTTACCTTTTGCACCTGGTATCTGCCCATGTGCCACAGGGCAAGCTTCACAAACACGCAAGGTATTCAAAGTTTACTAGACGCTACTGAATAGTTAAGGTTTCATCCATGTGAAAGTAAGTTATGTCTGATCGCTCTGGGCTCTTGGTCCAAGACTTCTGTACCTGTCTAAAGAATATGCTAGGTCTAATGATCTTGATCATTACTGGGTATCGCATGGCAAGATATATTTGAGAAAAAAGGAAGGATCATCTGCAATTCTGATCAAGTGTGAGCGTGACTTGAAAATGTTGATTGGTCCTGCTGAATCGTGACTAGTTTACCGTGCAATAGCCTCTAAAATGTTTTTATATTTTTTCATACTACATACACCATACACTTATTACACACTTCTTCTCTCTTTCGCCTCTTCGTATTATTATTATTATGCAACTCAATAATTTAGTATCGATTTTGATTCGACAGTCATTATCACTGCAGTATCTGCAGGGCTATTCAGTTTTGTAACTTGACAGCGGATTCCGCGATGAGTGTCAAAATTGAAGTTCGAGTCCGAGATCTTGATATGTGATTCTCGAATCATTTGGTACGCACTTGCGAAGTGAAGGGAGTCTCGAACTCAAACGTCAAACGACTAAAGATGGCGATAGCTCTTGACTAACTTTTCGTTTGACAATTGGACACGAGCTTCGACGGTGACGTAATTCGATGATCGAGAATAATAAATATGTCATCCTCTAATCATCTAGTACGGCACTTGCGAAGTGAAGTGATCCTAGAACTCGAACGTCAATTTTGAAACTCCGCTGTCAAGTTACAAAAGAGAATAGCCTTCCTGATGTTGGTTAAACTTCCTTGTCTATTATGGATAGTAATCTAATTATTATTACTGGAAGGCTATTCTCTTTTGTAACTTGACAGCGGAGTTTCAAAATTGACGTTCGAGTTCTAGGATCACTTCACTTCGCAAGTGCCGTACTAGATGATTAGAGGATGACATATTTATTATTCTCGATCATCGAATTACGTCACCGTCGAAGCTCGTGTCCAATTGTCAAACGAAAAGTTAGTCAAGAGCTATCGCCATCTTTAGTCGTTTGACGTTTGAGTTCGAGACTCCCTTCACTTCGCAAGTGCGTACCAAATGATTCGAGAATCACATATCAAGATCTCGGACTCGAACTTCAATTTTGACACTCATCGCGGAATCCGCTGTCAAGTTACAAAACTGAATAGCCCTGCAATCTTGAACAAAATATATGTATCTCTCAATCGTTTACATATTTGTACACCAGAAAAATGTCTCGAGCATATCACTAGTGTCAATGATTCTTTTACTGTCTTGCATCTAAATATCCGAAGCATAGGATGCAATTTTAATAAGCTGCAAGGCCTACAAGTGCTATTCAAATGTATCAACATTGTTTTCGATGTACCTGGTCTACTTTTGCTAAGTGAATGTTGGCTAAGCATGTACCCTAACTTACCAAAATTACCTGAATATACCTCGTTCCACAGTGCATATTCTAACCAAAACCAAGAACGACGAAGTCGGATCTACCGTGTCAACAAATATTCTGATATCAACAAAATAATAGACGATAGTAAGTGGTCCCTACCGCTTTATCATCATGGACGTATTGGTGATGAAACATGAGGCTTCAGGTTATTGGTCAGCAGTGAGCCAAGGAGGTGAATTTTGGACTCGAGGATGATTCACCTATCCCCTTAAGCGGCGTACTATTTTACCTTCATAATACAGCCATTATCAACTAGGGATCTAGGTCAATTTAACCTTAATTATTAGTTTTCTGTGAACCACGATCTACAGATAATAAATTAGATAGTCCATCTGTAGTCTATAAAAGCAATTGCTGAACTTTAAAAACCTATTACTGTTTTTTTTAAAGCCAGAATCGTTCCATGGAAGACACATATTTAAGACGATAAAAATATAAATTAATAAACGAATGAACGCTTACGTTCAGATCCCTAAAATTTCATTTCTTATGTGTGGCTTGGACAACACAAATAAAACACCACAAACACGAGACAAACAAACAAATACATCTGCTACTTATCTGTTTGCCCGAAAGACTTGCCCTACAGAGGCCCGATAATGGTTCAAGCCTCAAATAAATGTAGCTATCTACACAAAGTGTCATTGTATTGTGCGTGATGCGTCACGCTCTCGCGTCAACTAATCGCCTCAACGCTGTGTTACCCACAGACAATGAATCGGGACCTCGGTGGCATCATTTACGTTTTTTTTTTAATTAAATAAACTACTGTATAAATGGCCAGACCATCCTGGTAAGTGGTCCATGACAACCATCAGAAACACCAAAGGTTATGGGCATGCCGAGGGGGTGATAGGGAGGGCACCAGGTAGTCTTCTAGATTTTGTATGCCTACTAATATGTACGTTCCTCCTTTCGCCCATCATAATTTCTTATCAGTTATGGGTTAACTTCTGACTGATTTGCCCTGCTACTGCTACTACAGAAGCAGCGCATGCTCATGCTAAAGGCATCATCGCAGCATCGGTTGATAAATAACAATAAAATACATATAACCGAATTGTGAGAATCTCTTCTTTTTTTGTGAAGACGGTTAAATATTTCATAGTGGATGTTAGAGAGTGGTAGTCATTAGTTGATCACCAAGTAGGTTACTGGATACAAAGTTCCAGAAACGTATTAATTGCACCTAACGTAGAAGATGGTGAACCAGAAATTGGAAAAAACCAAAATAAAAGAATCTATGAAACAAAGCTGTGAATTATGTGACAATGCCGAGGTAATGATTGTTTCAAGTAAGGATAAAGTGGATCATACATAATAACATCGACATTGAAGACACACTGATGGCCAATAAGGAAACGATGGAGCCGCTTGTTGGAATAAAGTCTTACGGAGGACTTTTTGGATAATTCAGTAAAACCCAGTCTCATTGACGAATTTAAGAAACAGAAAGTCACAGTTAATGTCGAAAAGACTAATCAAACTATTTCTGATGTCTAACTAGGTACCTGAAATCAAAAAATTCATCATCTAGCGGATCTTAGAAACTTACTTACTCTAGATCTTATAAACCCGCAAAATTCGTCAACTGGTATTATGCCCAAATGCAATTAGTGGAACAAAAGGAGTTGCACAATTCTATTCTCGCTCTGTCAAAAATTACTTTGTGATAATTTATGTCCATAAATTGCAGTTTTCGTTCCAATTCCTGGGATTTAAGGCACTTTTAACGTAATTACTGGCAACTTACCAAAGGTTCAAAGAGTTAGGTTTACAATGCTAATGTTTTAGTAATATACACTGACAGTGTCTCCCGTCCCATTATTTGAAGGTACGGGTCTTTACTTCGAAATATCTTTGTTATCTAAAAGAGCCTGGTTACGAATAATTTTGTCTTATTCTCAGTACGACCGTGAACTTAACACTGTATAGGAAAATATTTGTAAAACTTATAACGAACAACGTAAAGCGCATGCAACAGATAATTGCATTGTTAGTTCATGACATAACTTTATTGCAATGATACGAAGTGGGTATAAAATTAAGTGAGTTTAAAATTATAAGCAGTGATAGCCTAGCGGTTAGAACGTTGGTCTCCCGAACGAAGGGGCCCGAGTTCAAATCCTGGCACGCATCTCTAATTTTCAAATATTATGTGCGTATTACAAGTTAATTATCACTTGCTTCGGTGAAGGAAAACATCGTGAGGAAACCTGCACACCGGAGAGTTCTCCATAAAGTTCTCAAAAGGTGTGTGAAGTCTACCAATCCGCACTTGGCCAGCGTGGTTGACTATGGCCTGTAACCCTCACATTGTGAGAGGAGACCCGGAGCCCAGCAGTGGGACAATTATGGGTTGTTGCTTTGCTTTGAGTATAAAATTATTTTCTTCCAGAGTTTTAACGTTTTTACACTTCTCAGTAGAACAATAGATTTCTATCAGCGAAACAATGGCCAAAGAATGAAATCAGTGCCAATTCTTAACAACTACTTTACACGGTTGCACCTGTTGCTACATGACTGAGTCATTGATACTTGGATTGTTAGTGAATATTTGCACCTAAACGTATTAGACCAATTAATCATCATAGACAATTATTACATCATTAGTGTTTAATGAAATATCATCATCATCATGATAACTTGTTTCATTGTTATCTGGGACTTTAGGTAAGGAAGGGACTGACTGAGTAATGCGTCACACTATTCGATTAGCCCTAATAGCCCTAATAATTTAAGAGTGATAAACTAGGTAATTAAAAAAAGTATGACTAATTACCTATGAACATTAACATTCTAGTTAAGTACCCACTTTTTTGTTTTTCTTCAGTAAAAGGCAATAACACTGTTCACCCCTACATTATGTAAAATACCGACACTTTGACTAATGAACAAGCTACCGTCGTAACAAGCGACAGGGTTGCGTCTGCGTGTGCATTTTATATGACGTCATATTGTTCTGATGTCATTGCTGCCTTGGGCCAGAAATGTGACTTCTGGTCGCTCATGGTCACTATCGGTTCAAGTAACAAACAAAAGTTAATGCGATTCGGCAAATCCATAAAAATATTGGTTTAATGTGGTACTGTGGTAAGTAATCGGAAATGAAAGTGATAGGTTTCAAAATTCATTTCTAAGAAAATAATTTAAATGTTAAGGCAAACAATTTAAATACTTTTTGTACTATGATTGTGTATGGGAAACGTTGCCCATGTACATTTCCCATGAGGATAGCACGAGTTCATTTGTCGACTTACTTAAAAAATTCGCGTGGTCGAAAAAATTTAATAAAAAAACTATAAAATCACCAGCCCTATTCGATTATTGTGTGGTAGCGGTAGATTATCGCGACATCGATAATACCCGCACACCTTGCATGCGTAATAAGTGTATGGACTATAAATATGCTGACCCCTACAGCTTAAGGTCCCCAGTAAAACGAAAATAAGTTTTACGAGTATTTGTGGTACTATTTTTATTTTACCCAACCAACGCGATCTTAAACTAGAATGGTCTACAAACTT
Source organism: Thymelicus acteon (assembly GCA_951805285.1). NCBI lineage: Eukaryota > Metazoa > Arthropoda > Insecta > Lepidoptera > Hesperiidae > Thymelicus > Thymelicus acteon. The sequence continues at coordinate 7,195,602 of OX638227.1, read as the reverse complement.
CAATGTTGCGTGACTTAGGATTATGCAATTAAATCGGGAGACTCAAGGTTATTACGATTTTTGTAAACTAATTAACCCCTGACACAAAAATAGAGGTGTGGAATTTGACGTGTCTGTCTGTGGCATCGTAGCTCCTAAACGTATGGACAGATTTTGATCATTTCTATTAGTTGACTAAAAGCTGAATTGATCGACTTGTTAGCTATGTTTGGTGGAAATGTCGGTTTGCATAGTCTCCCCGCGACATCATATGTTGGCATATATAATATACCAACCATATATCTATACTAGCTGACCGGACAAACGTTGTTCTGCCAAAAATTTAGGGGTGGAACACCCTTAACATTTAGGGGGATGAAAAATAGATGTTGTCCGATTCTCCACCCTCGCCGATATGCACGCAAAGATTCACGAAAATCGGTCGAGCCGTTTCAGAGGAGTTCAACTTCTAACACTGTGACACGCGAATTTTAAATATTAGATAGATTCTATTCTTTCCTATATTCTACATTCCATTCCATTAACTTTATTGTCAATCGAACTTCAAAAAAAGATTCCTCTTGCCTCTTCCGTTATGCAAGCGGGGAAAAAGGAAAAAAGTTTCCTTAGTCCAGAATTAAGTCAGTAAGATCCACTTCCTACCCAAAAATGGTCCCTTAACCTGTAAAACTTGTAAACTTACAGAATATACGACATATCACAGTTTTATCAGTGGGGGAATCATGAGACGGAACAGGCAAGCCGGCGCCACTAGTCCTATCTAAGTGGGTCGATGGTGTTGTTTATAAAATCCACCCCTGTCCGACCTTGTTCCTTAATGCCACAACACGTCTATGGTAAATGGCAGCTGTTTCGGAAATATTCATGATGTCACTATTCCGCGCGGTTGTTCCGGCTATTACTAAGGTAAAGGTGAAACTTTTTAAGTTGTTTACTAAAGAGTCATTGAATTTAAATGAAATAAATACTAGCTAGCTGGCTTCAACCCATTAATGGCCCATTAACATGGTAAATATAGGTTTTTTATGTTAAGGGTTATGTAGGATTTCTACCCACTAAAACCCCCTCGGCAGTCATCTGCCGCATATCGTGAGGCTTCGGGATGTCTCATGAACGCATCGGTGACGGGTCTATATATCTACCAACTAAAAACCTATGAGTTTCTCGTTATGTAAAACGGGACGCAATATGTTAGCATGTAGGTATTTCAAAACTGTTTTTTAGTGAAGTTGAAGTACTTAGTTGTAATTTCTCAAGTTTGCTCTCGAAATGGAAAAACTAATAATGTTTATGTGAATTAGAGCTATGAAATGCGTCTACGTTTTGAAAATGGGGCATCAAGACGTATTCCAGAAATTATTAAAGGTATCTACTGGAAAAATAAATTAATTCAGGTCAGAAAAATATATTAAGCAATGAGTATGGGTCTTTTCACTCTCAAAAGGGCAGTTTCTACCTAAATTTTAAAGACTTAAAAGGCTGAAAATTTTATTACTTTTTCTTTATCTCAAAACTTATTACCTACCTGTTTTTTTAAGTGTAACCAAATCTTAAAAGAACATTAAATATGATACGCCACCCACTAAAAATGTTAATGAGACTTTGTATCGAGTTGTATTATCGCCTTCACAACAAAACTTTCCACAAGACTATCGCCTTACTAAACCTCAAATGATAACTTTGTGATACAAAGCACCGACTAGGATTTTGTGCGTCTTATCCTAAACGAAAAGCGAGTTATTTCTCCTTGATTACTAATAAAGCCTTATTAATAATATATGACATAGTGTTTTGGGTTCTTTGTACCGAATCCAACGTACCCTGATAAAAAAAATACTAATCGTACTGCATACCTGATTTTGAAAGATGGGATGTTGCCTGAAAGCCTTAAGCCATTCAAGAAAAGGAAGTTCAATTAGGTTAGGTACACAGACATACATATTATATTCTAGGTACTAGATATTCATATCTGTAGGTAGGTATAATGATCAAAACTAATTTAGTAACGCCCTCTAGCGAACCGAATACCGTAAACTGAATGTTTTGTCTCAGTGTACCTAAACTAGATGGCAGTTACCTACTAGTCATATAGCCTAAGATCCGGCCGCAAAATTCTGTGCTCATCTGTTTTTTAATACAAACCAAATTTTTATGAATATTTATAATGAGGAGAATATAGAATAACTAGGTTGCCTATCAAAATTTGGCCGCTAGTATTTTTAATTAAATTATTTTTAATTTATTTATGGGAAAAAATTTCACTCACTTGTTTTTCAAATAAAACCTCATCTACGTCACGGCCACTTATATAAAGATTCTAAAAAATCACGGTTGCCTTTGCGCAAACGGCCGCAACCTCTTCGCAGCCGGGTGTAAACAGGTATGATTTCGACACGTTTATACGTTCATAACGTACATTTATAAATTATATCTCAAATTAAAGCTAATTTTTTTCTATTCACTATCGTATATGGTTGCCTACTTAAATCCGGCCGCAAATAAGGGTTGCCGGCTGTTAAAGATATCCGGCTGCAGGATTAGTGCGCTCATCGATTTTTGCTCAAACCCGAATTCTTATGCTTATTTATAATTAGGAAAATATATAATTACCAAGTTGCCTGTCAAAATTTGGCCGCTAGTATTTTTAATTAAATTATTTTTAATTTATTTATGCAGCTGGATATCTTTAACAGCCGGCAACCTTTATTTGCGGCCGGATTTAAGTAGGCAACCATATACGATAGTAAATAGAAAAAAATTAGCTTTAATTTGAGATATAATTTATAAATGTACGTTATGAACGTAAAAACGTGTCGAAATCATACCTGTTTACACCCGGCTGCGAAGAGGTTGCGGCCGTTTGCGCAAAGGCAACCGTGATTTTTTAGAATCTTTATATAAGTGGCCGTGACGTAGATGAGGTTTTATTTAAAAAACAAGTGAACGAATTTTTTTCCCAAAAATAAATTAAAAATAATTTAATTAAAAATACTAGCGGCCAAATTTTGATAGGCAACCTAGTCATTCTATATCCTCCTCATTATAAATATTCATAAAAATTTGATTTGTATTAAAAAACAGATGAGCACAGAATTTTGCGGCCGGATCTTAGGCTAATATAAACGGAGTTATTACCTACGCAGCGCGTAGATATCGACTCTATATGGGGGCGCGTTGTATCTAATTATTGTTTTAATAACAGTTGTGTTAAATCAAGAGAAAGAAATACTTTCACTTACAGGTTCATTTTTAAAGTAGACGCTCTTGTGTCGGATAACGTGATTCAAATTTACCATCAAAAATTGCTATCTCAAGTTTTTGCGTAGGTATAGGTACCTATTCTTTATTTCATTTCACATTATAATGGGCATTCAACTGTGTTAAATATTTGTTTTGAATCAGTTTACCAACGTCTCTCTTCTCGTTGCCGATAAAGCAGTCTTCACAGCAAAATAATAAAAGTCTACTACAGCAATCACTTAATGTGAACTCAGTTTATACATAAATCTTGCAGTATATCAACAAGCGCTGAAAGAACCGTAGTATTGTAAGTGGGTTTCGAGGGCTTTCATAATAAGTCTGAACTAGGATTAACAAAGAGGCTTGCCCAAGAAATTAATGAAAATAGTAAAACCTAATGGTAACATAATAAAAATTTTTACTTGTGCCTCCAAATGTTAAATTTAGTTGTTATAAGTGTAACTAGATATTTCTGTTTAAAATATCTGGGGGCACGGCAGTGCCCCCGCCAAGTCGAGCAAAAAAGCGGCACGGCCGTACCATCCTTTTCTCGAAGCAATTCAGGCCATTTTTGACCCCCTATAACTTCGTTGTGGATAAAGCTAGAAGCCTGAATTTTTAGTAACCAAGCAGGCATTGTATAAACACGTTATATTTCAAATTTCATTCAATTTGAACCAGTAGTTTAAGAATTATAACTAGTCAAAGTTTCTTAATTTCGTCACTCACTGACTGACTGACCGATCATCAAAACTCTAAGGCACTTCTAGCAGACATATAAGCTTCAAATTTGGAACACAATTAGTGTTTAGTGTATAGATCAAGGAAAAACTAAAATATTTTGCAATTTCGGTCTAGTTTTCTAGATACATCAACTGCATAAATAACTTTGTAATCCCATATAAATATATAGGATTACAAAGTTACATTTGCAGTTAATGAATTACTGTACCTGTATAACAAAGTAACATTTGCAGTGAATGAATCAGTGTACCTGTATATAATATAATGGAATAATAGGTGTAGATAGGTACCTAGATATAATTATGTTCAAAGGTAACTTGTAAAAGGAAAAAAAGTAGAACTATCTACAAAAAGAAATGAGATGCCATCAAAAACAAAACTTGTAAAAAAAAACCAAGTCTCGCAACTCAGTTCTTCTACCGTAAAAAGTTGTGAGATCCATGTAATACCAAGTCGGTTAATTTATTCAGTTCCTACTTAGGGGTCTTTCAGTCTTAAGTTATCACGTAATTAGCTAAACTAACAAGTAACAACATCTTATAGTGACCATATTATCAATATTAAAAATCTTTTATGTTTTAAATAAATAGATTGACTTGGCAATCGCACTAAACAATCAAATTTAATATAATATGTAGGTATTGCTTGAGAGATATATTGTGTTTTCATGCGATGGCCAAGTCGATCTATTTATTTAAAACATAAAAGATTTTTAATATTGATAATATGGTCACTATAAGATGTTGTTACTTGTTAGGTTAGCTAATTACGTGATAACTTAAGACAGAAAGACCCCTAAGTAGGAACTGAATAAATTAACCGACTTGGTATTACATGGATCTCACAACTTTTTACGGTAGAAGAACTGAGTTGCGAGACTTGGTTTTTTTTACAAGTTTTGTTTTTGATGGCATAAGTATTTTTCCGTTTCCGAAACATTACCTCTTATAGTGAAAATGTAGTCGATAACCTGCGTCGATAAGGCAACTGTAAAATGTCATAATATTGACATCGGAAGGTACAAGTCATCGCAGACACATTGCAGGCTGAAATGAAAGTAGGAGATCCGTTTAAACGGCTCTACGACGAAACATGTTCAAAACATGTCTGTGTTCAAAACATCTATGAGTTGAGTCCATACTATAGATGATTATCCATGGTAGTTGAGTCTAGAGAGGGAGGGCGGTATAGTACGGCCGACGTATCTTGGCGCGTCTGAACATAGGCTCGGCGAACTTTAGCGTTTCCGAAAAGCTGGTAGATTAAAAAAATGACGTACATAAGTGTATCAGTGATACCTATATGAATAAAAGATTTTGATTTGATTTGATTTGAACATGCTAACGTGTGACTGAGACATAATACGCCGCGTACCAAGCATTGCCGAATTATGTTACTGCGCAGCCTTCTGCGCGAAGTTCAGACGCGCCAAGATATGTCGCCGTCGGCCGTACTGTAGCTAACAGACAGATCAACCATACCACACAGCGCTGCAGCGTGGGTACCGTTGAAGTAGCCACTTGTGTTGCTAGATTTTTGTGTACCAAACAAATGCTTAGTGGACAAAAGTACGGGATTTCCGTTTTTTATCAAGGACAAGTGAAAAAAGCATTATATTTTAATGACATATTTCTTATATTTTTCTTTTGAACATGCAAGTTTTAACATATTCTTGTTGGTTTAAACATATTTGAAAAAAATAGTACAATTATAATCGTAATTGAACCGTTGAACCACTAATCCGCACTGGAGCAGCGTGGTGGAGTATGCTCTAGGCCTCCTCAAGAGGAGAGACCCGTGCCCTGTAGTGGGCCATTAATGAGTTGAAGCCAATCGTAGTTGAAAATTGTCATTAATTAATATTTTTTATAGAGTATGGGTAGTCATTTATTTCGTACGCGTACGCCACTTCAACAACATTTTGTTGAACCCTACCATACTTTTGGATCAGTTTACCTGATCCTAGAGTTCCTAGACGCTTGTTATAAGTACCACACTGGTGGAAATAATAAAATAGCACTAAAATAATCCTCTTAACAACATACCAATCAAATGGTGGTTGAATATAAAAAAACAAAAAAGGATGTGTAGTAGGTACCTAGGTAATAAAATACTTCACTAATAACAACAGAAATGCAGTAGGTAGGTACTATAAAATATTTCAAATATTTCACTAATAACAATTTTATATTCCAAGCTGCTCCAAATTGATGCACAGGTAGGTAAAGGTGTAACTTGGACTTTGAAACAGGCCATCGAACGCTGACTGTCCTCTCTAAAAGTATGATAACTATAATAACATAATGGTAACAAAACAAATTTCAAATATCAAATCACTAAAGCAGTTTAGGGAAAAGATAAAATCACTGAAATTCCCTAAAAAAATTACCCAACGGAGTTGTTATTTCATTATCCTACGAGATTTAATCAAATCTTGGTTTTCATAATTTCCCTGCGACATTTTCGTATTGAAACTAAAAAATAAAAAATGTTATACAGGGTGCCTTCCGTAAAGTCCTTCAGTAAAATGAGGATGAAGTTTTTTCTGTAAGGTATCATTGGATAAATCTTTCAAAAGTTATATGACTATGGGAAGGCAATTTTTCGATTAATTTTTCGGCTGAATGGAATATATATATAATGGAATAGGAAAAAAGTTAACTTTTCAATAAAGGTTTGCAAAATATTAAGCTTGGCTGGTTTTATTTTCCCTTTCAGTTTTGATGACGGACCTCTAAAAACGCATTTCATATTTGAACTGAAAGAAAAAAAGAGCAATGAAACTATTTTTATACTTAACGTATTTATGAAAAATTACTGCTAGAGAAACTACTAATGCCATCTATGATGACTTTGTGAAATATCTTGAAAGGTACCTAACTACGTACCTAAAAATGTAGGTCCGATGTTATCAAATGTTGAATAAGTTTATATTACGTGGGATAGATGGCGCTGTTTGTCATATACATGCAAACATTTTCATAATAATTTATACATGAAAATAAAATACAAAATATATAATATATTTTTAATTTTATTTTATTAAAAAAAATATTAAAAATATTATTTACTTTTATTAACAAATAAATTGCCAGAAATACGAAAAATACCAACGAAGCAATTTAATGCACAGTGCACATTGAAGTATTATTACTAGCATAAAGAACCGACACCGCGAACACAATGTATGTCCCAATGAATTGGCGCCGATCGGCTTCAATTTTCGTGGATGGATTCGTTCGATTTTGAAAGGAGAACGGGGGCTCAATTTTCAAAATAGAACCTCCCGGCGGGACACATTTTCTTCGCGGTGTCTGTTCTAAGACACTATACTTCAATGACAGTGCATTAAATTTTTGAATTCAGAAATCAAGCAGACCCGGCATAAAGTTTGTCAATCGTCAATCAGCTAAGCCAAGCCAAGCCACACATGTAATAAAATAAAATTATGAAAAAAAAATCTTAATGATTGTTGATCGATAATCATGCTTGTACGTGTAACCTTCGCCAGTAATTTTCTAAGCCTAATTTTCACTGAAATTCTTTTTCTAATCAAATAAACTTAAGACACCCTAAACAAACTAGTTTCGACTAGTGAAAATGTGACTAAAACCAAAATAACTGAAAACGCGTTTTCTGTATCCCAATCTTCTATACTCATTTTGCCTCAATGATTTGTCACCATTTGTCAGTCAGCCCCAACTCTAAAGAGGAAATACCTAGTGGGTACCTACACAGGTATGTCGGCAAACACATGCGCTATTCGCTCGGAGCAAGGGCAACCTGATTGATCATTTCACCCACTTCCTGCTTCTGCGAGGCCAACCTCCATTGTTGAGAAAAGCCGAAAGCTCTAATTACTTGCAGTATAACGGTGGCAATTAAAAATGAGTAAATACATTGACACTTGAAGATATTTATTTTGTTGATGTACGTACATGAGTAATTTTTCATTGTTTTTAAGTGGTCATGATCATGTTTAGTATAAAAATATTTTAATCTTTTAATTTAATAATTATTAAGTATATTAATTATAAAATTGAATTATAAATTGTTATAGAGTGTCAAATTATATCACTCTAAATTATTAATTATAATTAATATACAATGTCAATCAATGTTAGTTACAAACAATTTAAATTTTTATAGAATTAATATTAACAGGGTGAATTTCCCAAGTGCATTTTTGAGACGGCGAGGTTGAAAATTAATGTGTGGAGGTAAACTACAATTATGCATAATTTTATATAGGTAGTTTAAATAGTGATCTACACGATAGTAAAGTATTCAGAGGTATTTAGTACATAGATTCTTAATAAAAAAATATCTAAGACCTAAAATCTAATTCCGGTGTACTGTCCGAACTCCATTTATTTACATATTTTATTTATTTAATTTTTTTTGGTAAATAAATTTAATTGAAAAGGAATGTTTTTTACAAATACATTAGATAACACAACAAATATATATTTACGGAGCAATTTAAGATAGTACAACAGCTCTTAAAACATCTCTTAAAAATGTCCTACAAAAAAAAGCAATACCGGTGGCGCATTTTGTATACTTCATAACTTGTTACAACACGATTTGGAAGACACCTTACTGGCTCTCCCCGCACCGTTCAGTTATGCTCTTGCAAACTGCGTGTTAGGATAACCGACTTGCTGCGTAATTTTCCTGTCAAACACGTACTCACTGCGGTGGCGCAGGAATACAAAATCATCCAATTCCGATGTCATGTATATTAGTAAAAATACAAAGCAGATTATCAAGAATTTTTTTAGAGGCTTCCATTAAAGGTTTTCAGCCATAATTGTGAAATAAAAATTAACCTAAGAGTAACGGTGTTCTTTATAATTCAAGTTTTGACTCTAATTCTAAGTCCGGTGGCCTAATCTCGGTGGCTCCGGTGGCAAACCAAAGCGCATAGGGACGTGTATAGACCAGTGCCGATAATTTTTGAAACGAAAAAAAATAATCGTAGGATGAAACCCATTGCAAAAGGAAGAGAATATAACGAAAATTAAAGGAAAAATAATTTACGGGCGATCTGAGGTCGGGAAGTGGGGGAGGGGGGGTTCAAGGGTAAAAAATAGTTTATCTCAATTTCCGGCAAAACTGCAAGTCCTATAGAAAAAAAGTTAAATAGCAATGTTGTAAGTAATAAAAAGATCTACAACTTTTTTATTTACCCTTTTTATACATTACTTACTTCAAAATTAATGTGAAAAATTCAAATAACCAAGTTTTTGGTTTTTTTTTTCACGAAATTTGGTGACACAAAACGAAATGACAACTATTTTCGCAAAAAATTTTCGGATTCGAGTTTTTAATTTTTTTTGTCAATCATTGTTTACAATCTTGAGTTATTTATTAATATTTACACTTTAATTAATCGAAAAACGTAAGATTCCATGTTACTTTGTTAGACAAAAAAATTACAAATCCTTAAAACAAAGATTGAAAAAAACATGCGAAAATAAGTAGTTGTCGTTTCATTGCATATTCGGAGAACATTTACCATAGTAGTTTATAGTTAGTAGTAGTAGTAGTTAGTAGTTTACAGTTTTTTATATACCATTAGAAAGTAGAGATTATAACGAACAAAAATCTCACCGATTTTTAAAAAAAAGTAGATATTTTGACGTGAGAATTTTCGATTGAAAATTAGGTACCAAAAACTTGGTTATTTGAATTTTTCACATAAATTTTGAGGTTATGTAAAAAAGTGTAAATGTTACCGGCAAAACCCGATTTCAGGCGATTGGCGCGACACGATTAGGCAAAACTAGTTTCTCGTCCCAAACATAACCACAAACCTAAATGTAGTAAATGATCACCAAAATTAAAACAGCATTTTAATGTAAAATTATAACCAAAGATGGTAATTCGTTTTTTGATTCACAAACAGGCTTCCGAACGTCTCCGGCGCTGCGGGAAGTGCAGCCCCTCCGCCCTTGCGTAACAAACTGCAGGCACTCCATGCTCGCCTACGTTACAGCGGGCGGGGGCTGCTCTCCCTCCGCGCCTCCGGGGTTTACATTCACTCTAGGGGTAGGGCAGACTAGTACCAAGTGGGGTCGGGGTTGACTAAGTCGGTTTTGTAACCATTTCGACCTACATCTGGAAATTAAAAGAATCCAAAAGAAACAATATATACGCGAGCAGTTAATTTGGTGATCATTTACTACATTTGGTGTTCGAATACAATTTGAAGTGCAGTCGTGACTAAAATAGCTGTAATTTAAGAGGTTTAAAGCACAAAGATTTGTCGAATAAATATAAATCCGTAACAATTCGGTTCTATCAGTTTTAGACTGACTAGAAACTAGTTTTGCCTAATCGTGTCGCGCCAAACTAGTCTGGCCTAGGCCAAACTAGTTTAACCTGAAATCGGGTTTTGCCGGTGACATAAATACAAAAGTTGTAGATCTTTTTATTACCTACGACTTTGTACTGGACTTGTAGTGTTGCTGGAAATCGAGATAAACCATTTTTTACCCTTAAACCCCCCCTCCCCCCTCCCGACCTCAGATCGCCCGTAAATTATTTTTCCTTTAATTTTTGTTATATCCTCTTCCTTTTGCAATGGGTTTCATCCTACTATATATTTTTTTTCACTTTTTACCGTTTTTGAAGCTATCGGCACTGGTCTAATAGGCCACAGAAACACAAGCGTGTCTAATCACCGCTTAAAGGAGTCCGTTCATCTAGACTCCTACTCTTCAAAATGTATCTTTAAAGTATTAAAATATGATCTTGCCTTTATAATTTCTCATTGGCATAATCAATTTCGGTGGATCAGATTCTAATTCCAGTGGTCCTAATTTTGGTGGCATTTGATAATGTAATTTCAAAATATCTCCGGAACTAATAAAATTTTTTTCGATCTCTACTATGTGACTACTATTACTACTATTTACAAATTATTTATGCTAAATAAAATGTATTAGAAACAGCAGGTTTAAATTTAATCAATTTCGGTGGCTCGGATTTTAATTCCGGTGGTCCTTTAATAATTTCGGTGGCATTTGATAATTTCAAATGGAAAGATCTCATGAACTAACAAAAATGTTTCGATCTCTAGTATATGATTAAGTAGTACTAATATTTACCTATTATTTAAGCCAAAAAAATTTATCAGAAACAGCTAATTTAAATTCGCCACTTTAATTAGGCAAAATTCGTGTTTGTTGAAATTGACCCAACAAAGCAATACACTTAATTTATTATGGAAACACAATATTTTGAAATGGAATACAGGCTCCCTTTTACTTTCTTGTTTTGGTAACTAGGAACTAGATCACTCCGAAGAACTCGTCTAATTCATAATAACAATTTGTTATGAGGAATTTTTAATTCGTTTGTAAATTGTGTTATTTCCGTAAGGTTTTTAATTTTGTCGGGGAGTTTATTATAAATTTTTACTATCATGCTGTATCCAATGGACCTTTTTGGTACATCTTTAGATTAGCTGTAGGTAGTAATAGTTTATGTTTGCTTTGAAATCTACGTGGTTCATCATTTACTACGCTAAATAAGGTTGGGTACTTTTTAGAGTTCCGTAGCCAAATGGCAAAAAACGGAACCCTTATAAATTCGTCATGTCGGTCTGTCTGTCTGTCTGTCCGTCCGTATGTCACAGCCACTTTTCTCCGAAACTATAAGAACTATACTGTTGAAACTTGGTAAGTAGATGTATTCTGTAAACCGCGTTAAGATTGTCACACAAAAATAGAAATAAAACTATAAATTTTGAGGGTTCCCCATACATAAAACTGAAACACAAAAAAAAATTTTTCATCAAACCCATGCATGTGGGGTATCTATGGATAGGTCTTCAAAAATGATATTGAGGTTTCTAATATCATTTTTTTCTAAATTGAATAGTTTGCGCGAGAGACACTTCCAAAGTGGCAAAATGTGTGTAACTTCTAAAATAAGAGAATGATAAAACTAAAAAAAAAATATGATGTACATTACCATGCAAACTTCCAACGAAAATTGATTTGAACGAAATCTAGTAAGTAGTTTTTTTTAATACGTCATAAATCGTAAACCGCAAAAAATATCGATCAAAGTTACAACGAACTACAAGAACTTTTATATTATGTTACTTGCTGCTACGGACCCTTCATGGGCGAGTCTGACTCGCACTTGGCAGCTTTTTTACAAAGTTATTAGATACTCATCCTATTTTTATTTCTTGGCCAATAAGCATAATTTAACTTACACGAAATAATTATACACGTGTTGCAATGGGTTAATATCCTTATAAATAACGGTTTCATACAACAAACCTATAGACCTATCGACAAAGTCCCCTTTACCTCGCTCTGAAACATATTTAATAAGTGAATGGGAAATACCTTTGAATGCGAGCGCTACCGTGGAGTAGGAATACCGTGGGTCACGTGTCACGAGTCACGAGCCATTCCTTCAAGCCTCCAAGGACTTGTACCTACTTATGGACCTTATGGTTATTGTACAAGTTTCTGGACGTTCACATCACTACTGACAAAGTGCGGCAATTATTCATTTAAAGAAATTGGAAAAAATTTCAAAATTTTATTTTCCGCTAAAGGTCTGAATTATGTTGATCTGTCGTAGAAAGTAGATCAATAACCTATGTCTTTCAACTCCAAGCTGCAGTGCATTTAAATATGTAAATAACAAGCTAACAATAATATAAGTTCGAATTGCAAACCAAACGTTTTAAGATATTTTGTGAGATTTTTTATATTTTTTTCAGTTTTCGGCTCGGTCCATTCGGTCGGCTTTTTTACGCAAAAATCGCTCAATGATAAATAGTGAGCCAACTGAATGAAAAATGAATGAAAATGAAATAACCGATAGAGTCGCAATGTCCTTGAATTGCGGTCACGTCTCGGTAAAAGGAGCTCTGGTCGCCCCCCGGCCAGGTGGACTAATGACCTAAAGAAGACAGCGGGAAGCCGCTGGATACAGAGTGCCCAGGACCGGTCGGAGTGGCGCCAATTAGGGGAGGCCTATGACCAGCAGTGGACTCCGTATACGCACGGCCACGGTAAAAATATCAACTTTACCGTGGCTTGGCGGAATTAGTGGCAAGACGATGTCTCAACCACTGAAGATCAACATAGAATCAACTACTGAAGATGACATTTCTTTTTCTGCTTTGCTAGTACCCGAAGGGAATTGGTCCGTAAATAATACTATAATAAACAAAATGAGTAGATTATTAAACAAATGAAAAAAAAAACATCAAAGTTCCACCACCACGCTAGAATTTCTATATTGCGGATGACATATTGTATACATAATTCTTGACAAAAAATAACAGACTTCAAAATAACTCAAAAACTACTCGTCAGATCTCGCTCAAATTTAAGTGGGACCACATGACAAGCACCAACTTTCGATTAAGAAAAGAATCATCAAAATCGGTTCACCCAGTCGAAAGTTCTGAGGTAACAAACATAAAAAAATACAGTCGAATCTAGGCCGTTTTTTCGATCGAAACTTTTATGAATCGAAGTAGGTAGGTAGTAGGTACTTCGTTTAGCATTTAACAATTGTAATGTTAATTAAATGACTAAAATAAATGAATGTTACCGAATGCGTAGCTCGATAAGGTTCAACTTAAGGCACGAAATTGTACTCACAGGAATGTTAATTGAAAATGATACTCATGATATTATGTGTAAAAGCTATACTATAACTTTATCTCTATTTTGTGTGTAAGATGCAGATCTCATCAAAAACATAAATGTGAAATGAGAGCCAAGTTAAAAAAAAGAATTGAGATCTAAATGGGTGCCAAGTTATGTGTAGAAAAACCTAAAATTTTAGTCAAAAGAACACGTAATTCAAACTCTACATTTGACTTGGTTAGTTTTCACGTACTTGCCTAGGTTATATTATATTTGTATAATTATCTTCGTTAAGTAGATGTAATACCTATGTCAATTTTCTAAAATTTATTTTGTTGGTTGCTAATTAATGAAAACTAGCCAAGTCAAATGTAAAGCTTGAATTACATGTGACTAAAATTTTAGGCTTCTCTGTCATTTAGATATCAATTCTTTTTTTTTTTTAACTTGGCTCTCATTTCACAGTTATGTTTTTGATGAGATATCATTCCTTTATGTCTAGAAATTATTAGTTTTTATAATCTATAAAAACTATTTTATTATCTATAATGAATATACATATTGTCATTTGTAAAATAACAAATAGTTTAGTAGCTGTTAAGTGTTAACTATCATAAGGTGTATATAATCAGTTTACGTTGTTAAGTCATAATAAACAAGATTATTAACCAAGAAACTCCTTCGGTTCAGCAACAGTGAAAATATGCGAAAAGTAATTAGTACTTATCTGTTTTTCGTTATGATTACTTGTATTTACATAAAGATTATTGATATAATGTATCATACAATACCATTAATTACCCGCCCAATCATGTTACTAATGTCAATATTAACGGTAAAAAACTGCTATAAAAAATCAAGTCAATTATGTGCGTAATTATACTTCAGTTGTCACGGACTTGTATTGATAACTATAATGATTAAGGTTCGCCCACACTACTCTGAATGAAATTACAGAATCTGAAATAGGTGTAAAAGTAATTTTCTTGCAATAGGCTCGCTAGTAGATAATGATATACATATATTTTCTGTATATTAAATGTTGTAGTTCTTTAAAAATATTGATTTAATGTGTATTGTTAGAGAATCATTGAGTTAATCATTTGGAGAATTTCAATATATTTGAAAACAAAGAAAAATAATCTGTTAATTATTATAACACTAGACCGATTCAGAGTAATGAAATTTCATGTAGACATTGTGTGATATTTGTAACTCAAGGATCCTATCTATTCGTTCGTAGCAAATTGAGGAAAACTTTGTTACACAGTGCAATAAAATAATTATTTTAATATACCTGTAGCTGAGTATCTGGGTATGGCTTTATTCAACTGTCGATTCGTGGACACCTTATCATTCACAGTTCCTTGTGCAGTGAATAACAGAAACGATTAAAATTCAAGGTATTTGCATAGTTCGGACTAGCGTGCTTGTTACTTGCTTCTAGATTTGCTAGTGCTTCCCGGATAAGAAAATCAATAATAAGCTTTATCCTTTCCAGATCTTAGGGGCCATCAATAAATTACGTCACATGTTAGGGGGGAGGGGGATGTCGATGTAGTGTGTCATTGTGTCATTGGTCCTAAACGTGACGTCATATTTCAATATCGAATAATTGGTATGTATAGGTAAATATTAAAAAACAAGTAATGGAGATAAAACTTGTTTCGGAACTGCTGTTTTAATTTAATAATTTCTAGGTGCAAAATTTCATAATAATATGTGACGTCATACTTGGGGGGAGGTCTCACAAATGTGACCAGCTGTGACAAGGACGGAGGGAGGGGTCAAAAAAAGTCATGAAATTAGTGTGATGTAATTTATGGATGGCCCCTTATAAACGTATCGGTTTCCAAAAACCTTATAATGCTACTAATGCAAACACAACTTCCAGGAGTTTGTAAGTGTTACCATCAGTCACCGATGACAACCAAACACTTTTACAAACACGGTCGAGAAGGAAGAAGTGTAATCACTTGATTTTAACTGGCACTTAAAGATTTGAGTCAAAACACGTAACAATATTTACGGATTACAAATGACGGATTCGGATTAGCTTTATAAAGGTGGTAGTTGTTTAATAAAAGGTAGTGTGTTAGGTTGGGTTCTGATGTCATTTAACAGGTGACATGCTAAGCAAAGTCCATACTTTTAGGATGTTGCATACCCCTACTTCTCGAGTTCTGGCGCCATCACTCCCACCTCGTAAAATATGTCTTCTCGGCTGAGTCTCGCCCATCTGTCGACGTGAAGCTGTAAAGCACTGTAAATGCTGCTAAAGCCAATAGCAACTATCTATTCGAAAGAAAAATATTTATTTATCTTAACAAATAAATAAAATTGGAGTGTCTGCTTGTAATATTAAAATAACCGCTTTTTTCTAAGTGCATTTCGATGTAAACACGGCACATATACCAAAACAACATTTTTTACAATTTTTTCTGTCTGTCTGTCTGTTTGTTCCGGCTAATCTCTGAAATGGTTGAACCGATTTTGACAAGACTTTCACTGGTAGATAGCTGATGTAACAAGGAGTAATTTAGGCTACTTTTATTTTAGAAAAAAATTTCATGTTGCAGATTAACGTCTGCCGGGTCAGCTAGTTTATAATAAAGCAGGCAGTCTTACGACTGGTTTTGCTTATATTTGTCACTTTTGCTTTGATCTGTGTTGGTCATATTTGTTCTTAAACTCGTTGACACTTCAACACAAAATTGGTTGGGTAACGTCAACGATTTACAAAACCTAGCTCCTAGCGCGAGAAATGTCGGGATTAAACTTTTTTTTTATATATAGCCTGAAGGGCAGAAGCCCGAAAAAGCTTACGGGCCACCTGATGGTAAGTGGTTATCGTCGCCTACGGACATGAGCAACACCACAGGAATCGCCAACGGAACGCCCCGGCCCTAAAGGAGAACTTTTTTTACACTTTTTTTTGAAGAACCCCATGTCATAGCGCTCCGGGAATACCTCAGAAGGAAGCTCATTCCAAAGTTTGCAGGTACGTGGCAAAAAAGTTCGTGAGAATCGGACCGTAGAGGTTCTCCACAAGTCCAATCAGTGTGGATGGAACTTCAATCTTCGGCGAGTGGTGCAATGATGAACAGGAGACGTAGGCATCAAGTCGAACAATTCCTCGGAGCAATCACCGTTGTAAAGTCGGTAGATCACGCGTTCCAATTTTTCAAATTCTATTGTAAGTTATAATATTAAAATTTGTATTTCTCACCGACTTAGAATCCGAATCTAAACTAAGTAAACCGACATCTGCAATGAAAGTTCACGGCTGAACGGAATGTGTCTCGCGATACTCCGTTGACCTTTGCAGTGGTTGCCACATTCACGCGTATGACTTGACTTTGAGAAATAAGCGTTTGGTAGCATCACTAGCATCCCACTTGACGTCAAAGCATTTATTTATTCAAACGTTTTAAAACCCCAACATTTTACCCGCTTAGCTATCTGAAAGCAGCCTTGAAATGTTTTTCACCCCTAAGGCAAAAAGAGGAGTGTTATAAGTTTAACGTGTTTTTTTGGAAATATCCAGCAAACGAGCTGACGATCCACCTGATGGTAAGTGGCTATCGTCGCCCATGGACATTAGCAACACCAAAGGCATCACTGATGCGTTGCTGGTCAAGAAAGAGAGAAGAAAAAGAAAAAACAACTGACTCTCAAGTCCCCAGCCGGAACACGACGAGTCGTTTGGCGGCTGAATCATGCTCAAGGGTGGTAGCTATACAGGGCAGCCCCATGGAGAAACAATAATAGTAATAATGGTATTCATTAACAATTAAAATCAATATTACCAATACAATCCCTTGAGGGGCTCTACCACCGGATTTAGTCGCCTCTCACGACACCCATCCGGCGTGGGATTGGAGTTAGTATTCTAAGCCGCCCCAATACAGCTAAAACGACGTGTCTTTGTCTGTGGAATTGTAGCTCCTAAAAGAATAGATCGAATTACGCTTCCCGCCCACGTCCGATAATCGGTGACCGCTTTTTTGTAGGAGAAAAATAGAACGTACTGATAGCAATAGTCGGTCAAAAAGTCGGTCAGAAATAATATGGAAGAAAAAATCGGCCCGATTATCGGTCCTACAAAAAGACTGACCTGGGCGGGAAGCGTTAATGATTGTATTGTGTCCCAAAAATACAATGAATATAAAGAAGTTTCTGCCTATTCAAGTTCCTGATTTAATTTACACAAATAAGGATAATTTGTCTTAGTTTAATATCAATTCATTGTCAAACGTCAATTTTGTTTTCACACTCCTTATTTAAAACTTCTCTATGTCGCCATAACCATAGATAATTGTAAGTTTTTGCGTATTAACTTAACGTAAATATATGTTTTTTTAACCAAATATAAATAAATTTAAATATTTTCGTTGATTTAGTCATGAAATACAGTATGTATCAAATTTGACATAAATTGATTTTATCGTTAAATATTGTAGGTTCCGCTTATTACACGCTTTATATTTTTAAATTTAATTTTAGATTGTTGAAGTGAGTGTTACTAATTTTGAGAAACAAACAGCACTAGCTCGGGGAATGTCGGTAGGGATCATTGGTTTGAAGGGAGGTTAATTCGAAAGGGGTTGGACATTCAGGGCTGAGCGGTCGAAGTGTGCGGTCTTCCTCGGATACTCACTCTACCTTAGTTAAGTTATAAGAGGTTGTTATAAGAGGTTATTATCACGTGCTTAAAAGTGTAGTTTGTGAAAGAAAAGTAATTGAACAGTTTACTTGTAAGAAGTGGTGTTTATTAGGTATACCCCTACATTATAGATACAATATGTTGTTTTCCCCGTAGTAAACCATGACCTAAATGCGTGAATTATTTATAGAGTCAATGATATAATATATAATAATTAGCTAAGCAGATAAATAACTATGTTTTAGGATTATAACTCCTACGTATTATTTTCGTAACGCATCATAGACACGTCGTTGAATGCACACAGTGAAGGTTTTAGCACTACCAGCGCCCTGGGCGAGATTTCTAGCGCGTCCCCCTATACTATGTAAATCCATGCCAAGTTACAGTTTTTCAGCACTGTGGGTCTCGACGCCAAGCTGTGACGGACGGACAGACAGACAAGAGGAAACTATAAAGGGTTCCGATTTTACTTTGGAACTCTAGAAATGCTCGTAATAACCGTCTTCTCCTCTCGGTATTAATAACAAAGTCTATTAGATATAAAAAGATATATTTACTACAAAACTACACCCCGTAATTTCTAATCTTTAGAGACACCCACGGCGGCACGGAATAAGTGCAAACGTCATATTTTATTCAATGCGTATGTCCTGTACCTATGACGCATATTATTGTAGGTATTATTAATGTGGTAATAACTTCGAACTGGCTCAATTTAACAGCGGCTACGTTGGGAACAACAGTGTTGATCGGGACGTACAGGAAGTCGATACGAAATAGCCATGTATAAATTACATCTAAAAATATTTCGAACAATTTGTGCGTTTTTTGTGCTGTGTATACTTTTTGGTGGCGTGGAAATGAGAAAGCGAAAACAATGGCAGGATATAATAGTCTTTCCAGACGATCAACGTGTTAAATCGGAAGAACCTACGACGCAGTTCTATAACAAATTTGGAATACGTGACTCAAAGTGTGCTTATGGATACGTTAGAAGAGGGATTTATTGTTACCCAGTCGGTTAGAAGAATATGAAGTGCGTTTTTCGTTTGGTTTATGTATTTCTGACGTACATATATAATAAACAATGTAGTTGATGGAATTTCTTTGTTTTAATATTAAAATATCTGTGTTCAACGCCGTCTTTAATCTACTGGAGGCCCTGGGCATATTAGGATAATGGGGCCCCAATGACTTTGTTAGAATAATATTTTATTAGAATAAACAAATAAAGTAGATAAGCAAGCCTCTAGATTTATGCAAAAGTTAATAAGCAAATTGGTATTGTACTCATTTAGGTTCGATCTATTCGAATTAAAAAAGTTTTTCGGTAATAAATTAATATTAGTTATCGATTAGTGATCTGGCTAGAACTAGGGGCCCCTATTGATCACGGGGCCCTGGGCACGTGCCCAGAGTGCCCAGTGGGAAAGAGGGGTCTGTCTGTGTTTGAACTTCCCTACCATTTATTACTACTACTTCTTACATCAACTTAAAACATTTGACATTTAGATGGTTAAACAAGGATAGTGGGATAATACTTTACCAATATGTAAAAAAGTGAAGCAAATTTAATCTGCTAAGTGCTTTCTGTGATGAAAACAGCACAAAAATTCCTTATAATATTTTTTGCCTGCATAATAATAATACCATTGGTTTTAATAAAGTGGTTAACGCCCACGTCCGATAATCGGCGACCGCTTTTTTGTAGGAGAAAAATAGAACGTACTGATAGCAATAGTCGGTCAAAAAGTCGGTCAGAAATAATATGGAAGAAAAAATCGGCCCGATTATCGGTCCTACAAAAAGACTGACGTGGGCGGGAAGCGTTATAAAAATTACATTTTAAATTTTATAATTTGAATGTAGTTCTAAGAATTTGTTAGCGCGTATAATGTCGTGGAGTGAAAGGATTCAACGACAATCGAAGAATGTCGGTACAGTTGCGAACAGAAACGGAAAATAATCTACTGCACGATGATAATATTAATTAATTTGAGGCATAAATAATTTAAGGAAAATTTAAATGACCCTAAATCTATTTATAAAAGTATAATTATCAGACACTATTACACTATTTATCTATACTAATATATAAAGAGGAAAGATTTAATTTTTTGTTTGCATTGAATAGGCTCCGAAACTACTGAACCGATTTGAAAATTTTTTTCACTGTTGGGAAGCTACACTATCCCTGGGTAACAAAGTCTATATTATAGTTTCAAAAAAATTAGGGATCCTTAATAAAACTTCAATAATGTAACCCAAGGTGAAAAAAAAAGAAAACCGAAGCAAAGCGAGGGCGGTTACTAGTTAGAGAATAAGAAGAATAAAAACGTAAATAAAATTAAGCTGACTTATAAAATATTAATTATATGGTTGCATATTTAAAAACATTGGTGGCATCGACCTCAAAAAATATTTTTTTCATGAGCTCGATTCTAGTATGCACATTTTATATGGAATATAAATGAAATGAAATGTTTTTATTCAATTTGTTTTTTTTACTAAATCTTTTTTTAACCGACTTCAAAAAAGGAGGAGGTATTCAATTCGACTGTTTTTTTATATTTGTTATGTCAGAACTTTCAACTGGATGAACCGATTTTGATGGTTCTTTTTTTAATCGAAAGCTGGTGCTTGTTATGTGTGCCACTTAAATTTAAGCAAGATCTGACGAGTAGTATTTGAGTCTAATTTTGAAGTCTGTTATTTTTTTTCAAGAATTATAAGAAAGGTTATCTCTTTGACCTAATGTCCATAGGCGACTGTAACCACCTATCATCAACAGGCACATATGCTCGTTCATCAGTTAATCACATAAAAAAACTTCTTTTTAATTATCTTTAGGTTTATACATACGTCATGCTACTCATATTATATTATAAGTATGCATTTTTAAACTTTCACAGTGTGTATATTCCCCGCATGCATCATTTCCTTACTTGTGAAAAACAGCTCGCAAGGTTAAGAGACATTTTAATTGGTACACATTCACTTAATGGTAATTGTTGACTCAAGGCCGTGGTTTGTATGTGTCATTCACGATATTTTTTAATATGTCCTGCAACTTTGAGTACCCAATAGCTTAAAATAAATGGAATTTGGGTGCATATTACATTGATAAAATTTTGAAAATATTTTTAATAGTCAAACTAAGGTGCCCAATACAGTCCATTTAAAAAGTGTTAATGGAAGCATCACCGACGCGTTGCCGACCAACAAAGTAGAAACAGACTGGACTAATACTAGTTCTACGACCCCACAACTATAAACGCGTAGAAACAATTTAGCAGTTGATACTACGAATGTGGTAGTTTATCCCACAAGCACGAGTCGTTTTGAATTTAAACCGACTTCAAAAAAGGAAGAGGTATTCAATTCGACTGTTTTTTTTTATATTTGTTATAGGGATTGCAATCCGGAAAACCGGATCCGGTAATCCGGCCGGATCCGGCGTTTTTACGCATACCGGATCCGGTCGAATTTACCGGATCCGGCGACCGGATCTGGTCACGCAAATTTTTGACAAAATAACCATCCTGTTGCTAGTGTAGATGCTGTAAATGCCTGGTATAGATGTTGTAATTAATCTAGTATGGCATTCCGGTATTCCTAACGTTCAATAAGGATGTAATGTACAACACAAATTACTGAATGTATAAATTGTAAGTTCTAAAAGTGTGAAATTATGTTCTCATTAATATTACTTCTTGTTTGTAATTTGTAATATTTGCCCTAAATGGATGTAGGTAGCTGTAAGCTGTAGATGTATTTCAATTGATGCGCGATAACACTACAACAGAAAACGCCCTTAAACATATTATTATGAAGAAGTGTAGTAGTATACATACACTTGTTATTGGCTCCCTTCTTAAAAAAAATAAAGAGAAACAAATACAGCAATTGATATATACTTATTTTTTAGAAGATAAGTTGTATTGACAATCTGTTATACTTCTTACTAAAATTAGAGTTTTCGTACTGTTTACATCCAGATGCAGGTATAATATAGGGTGGTGCAAGAGTCATCATTACCATAACGAAAGATGCTATATTTGTTTCAAATGGCGGTAAATATAAGTTTTGCTGAGACATTTATTTATTTTTGTACACGAAGGAAATCTTACACAAAACAACAATATTGACACAATTTGCACAAAGGAACTGCTTATTTCTTTAAGAAATCTCTTCCAGCAGCCCTGTGAGAAGGAGATAGTCATTGGATGGTAGACAGAATGTGTACCTTCAAATAAACACTGAAAAACTGACATTTGTTTAGAAAACAGATACAAAATACACGACAATACGACATGAATCGCTATACTCCTCAAAAACGCGGAGTAATCATAATAATCTCTCGTTTTTCGTCATTTGCACTAGCCGGCAAGATCGCCCCGTTTTAACCGCTTTAGACTTATTTTGGTTTCTTGGTGGGGTTTCTTGAAGTCACGAGCTTATGTCAACAAGCCCTAGATTCTTTAAGCCCTCAAAGAAAATATCCGTCATAAATGCGGAAACCTTTCGCCAAAAGTTCTGGCAGGAGTGATGGAAAATGCCATAAATTCGGATCATACAGGCCCGATTCTAGCGGCAGCCACTTGGCTGATATCATTTTTCTACTTAATGAAAACAAATATTTAGACATGAAATAAACACACTCCAATAGCATAACTAAAGCTTTTCATTTATTGAAAAAAATACAGTCAAAGAATACCGGCTGGCAACTTTTGCGCCACCCTATAATGATAATCTAGCTGAACCGTAGCCACTTCGCTGGTCGTCAAACATTTTTACTTCTGACGAAGTAGGAAAAAACATATTATTAATCACAGTAAAATATAGCCTATCTCACTAAGGAATAATGTATCTTTTATTGGTGTAATTTTTTTTGAAATTACTCCAATAATTTTTGAGATCCATTATAAAAAATAAATAAAATATCAAAATTTTCCTCTTAATAATATTAAGATGTTTATCATTAGGTGCTACGGCTTTATTACGGCTCGCATTTGCGTTCCATTATAATCAAAAAAAAATATTATCTCAAAAACAGTCTATATTGGAACGAGAAGGAAAAATTCTGAACACGTGATCAATCCGGTCGGATCCGGCCGGATTGGTGAAAATCCGGTAAAATCCGGCCGGATTGAAAATGACATCGGATTGCAATCCCTAATTTGTTACCTCAGAACTGTCGACTGGGTGAACCGATTTTGATGATTCTTTTTAATCAAAAGCTGGTGCTTGTCATGTGGTCCCTCTTAAATTTGAGCTAGATCTAAGGAGTAGTTTTTGAATTATTATGGAATATTATGTATTATAGAATTCGTGATGAAATTACCACTTGCTTGAAAAATAAGATACTCCAAATTTCTGGTCTGTTGACCGATTTCCACAGAATTAACCGTTAACAGGATGTCCGAAACATGCAAATTAGTTTGTTTTGTTTTAATTTTTAATCCTTATTATCATTCCCAGTGAAGAACATTCGTTATTATAATTATTATATACGTACACTTTTGGCGACGTACTTGTTATTTACTTTCCGCATGGGTTTCCTTTTATTATCTTGGTTCAATGGGTTTTACGAAACGGTCACACTCATAGCCCGGCTAAGTCCGCTGCTTGCGTCATTCGTAAAGGATCGAATGTTTATATAGGTCTTCTCGAATTAGTGGAAAGCACTGAAAGTTCAGTGTGTTTTTCTATTTATTCTTCATCGGAGACTTATTATTACCAAGAGGTATTCTCTCCCAGTCAACCCACGGTGTGGATGAAATTTATTGGGGCGGCTTAGAATACTAACCCCAATCCCACGCCGGATGGGTGTTGTAAGAGGCGACTAAATCCGGCCCGCTGGCGGTAGGGCCCCTCTGAGGGATTATATTGATAATATTGATTTTAATTGCTAATAATTAATACCATTATTACTATTATTATTTCTCTATGGAGTTCGCCTGAATAGCTATCACCCTTGAGCATGAGTCAGTAATAAAAGGATATTTTTATGATTATAGTAAAAATAAAAAAATAGTAATAACATCAAAATGCCTACATATATCTAATTCTATCCAACATCTGATATAACAATATCTGAAATAAATAAAAAAAAATACTAAATAATTCATACTCTTGTATGTACCTGTATACAAATGTCTAAAAATTTATGTAAAATAGTAATTATTGAATGGTTACCATACCGGATCCCTATTTTTTTAATAGCCTGAAGGGCAGACGAAAAAGCATACGGGACACCTGATGGTAAGTGGTTACCGTCGCCTGTAGACATAAGCAATACCAGAGAAATCAATCGCCAATGCAACGCCGGCCCTGAAGGAGAACTCTTTTTACACCTTTTTTGAAAAAACCCATGTTATGCCGCTCCGGGAATACGTCAGAAGGAAGTTCATTCCACAGTTTGCACGTACGCGGCAAAAAAGTTCGTGAGAATCGGACCTATTCAAAGGTTCGAAATATTTGAATATTGAATATTGAATATTGAGTTTAAACTGTTCTTGGTCTGGGTGTGTGTCTTTGTGTGTTGTCCATGACACCCATGACACAGGAAATCCTAGTGTGGGGCTATGAGTGTGTAGTGTTTATAATTGTTATTAAATAATAATAATAAATAATACAGGCGGGCGGCTGTGACCACTAATGACCACTTACCTTCATGTAGTCCCTCGAACCTTTGCAGTGTATTATTATAAAATACAATAATCCAAGATCTAATAAATTAAAATAGAACAGGCGTGGCAGTTGATAGACAGGGATATATATCGGTGCTTACAATTGAATAGCGAAGTGTCAATATTCGATTTTCCGTATTGATAGCGGCGCCGAACAAGTTATTGCAGCTGTTACATTACTTTAGACACTGCTATTTGCATAATGATATAGGTGTTTTATCACGAATCTTAGGGTGAGATCTTAAAAGCGCACGGACTGATAGTTTTTAAATACGAAAAAATCAAAAAGACATTAAACGGCTTACGTTAAGGTTGCTTTGGGACCATCAATTTTGTCGGATAACTTTAAGTCTGAGCAGAGCCTAAGCACGGTTTATACATCTTACCCTTAATCTATAGTTCTATACTAATATATAAAGAGGAAAGATTTGATTTTTTGTTTGCATTGAATAGGCTCCGCAACTACCGAACCGATTTGAAAAATTCTTTCACTGTCGGGACGCTACACTATCCCCGGGTAACATAGGCTATATTATATTTTCAAAAAAATTAGGGATCCTTAATAAAACTTCAATAATGTAACCCAAGGTGTAAAAAAATAAGAAAACCGAAGCAAAGCGTGGGCGGTTTCTCGTCGTAAGATAAAAGTCGTTAAGCCATGTCGAAGGTCCTCGGGCGGCATGAAAACTTCCGATGCAGTAATAAAGTAAACCCGATGCTCAAATCCTGCCTTACTACTATCATAAATGTGGATGTTTGTAAAGCTGTTGGGATGTTTGTATTTCCATCGCGCGCTAACAGTTCGCATTGTGCGGATTAAAATGAAACTTGGCACACAGACAGACAGACGATGAGATATGATGGATTTTATACCGTTTCTATGTTTTCCTGGCTCTGGGATTATTGAGGATTTTATATGTTTGTGATTTTGTTTTATTAAAACAGAATTCTGTAGGCGAACCAGCAGGTGGAAACTAGTGATTTTTAGGGTTCCGAAGAAAAAGCGGAACCCTCATAGTTCGATATGCCGTCTGTCCGTCTGTCCGAAGCAAAAAACGACTCGAAAGCTGTATATATTTATTGAAACGTCAGAATCGTAGAATAAAATATCGAAAAACATTTTTTTTTCACTTTTTATTCCTTGTTTAGAATTTTTTATTCGTCGCGTACCCTATAGTGTGGCATATCGTTGAAAAGGTCTTTCAAAAATATTATGGGTTTTTAAGGTCATTTTTGGATTAAGGGGTCCGTTTAAGAAATATTTGGCTTTAAAATGCTAATTTTCGTTAGAGTCAAGTGTCCCCTGCTGGCTAAACGGTTGGAATTGGACAAGAGAAAAAATCTCAAAAATAGGTTATATGATGAATTTACAAAGAAAACTATCACGGCTATATTCGCATAAGTAGTTAATGAATGAGTAATAGTACTATACATATATATGTACTATTATTTCTTCTGTGGTAATAGTCGATAAACTTACTACTTCGGAACCTTACATTGCACGTGGCCTGACAGGCACTTGCCCGGTTTTATTATGATTAGGGGCCATCCATAAATTACGTCACACTAATTTCATGACTTTTTGACCCCTCCCCCCCCCTTGTCACAGCTGGTCACATTTGTGAGACCTCCCCCCCTAGTGTGACGTCACATATTATGAAATTTTACACCTAAAAATTATTAAATTAAAACAGCAGTTCCGAAATAAGTTTTATTTCCAATAATTGTTTTTTAATATTTATCTATACATACCAATTATTCGAGTTTGAAATGTGACGTCACGAAATTTAGGACCCCCTCCCACCCCTTGTCACACAATGTCACACTTCATCGACCCCCTCCCTCTCCCCTAACGTGTTACGTAATTTATGGATGGCCCCTTATTATGATTACAATTTAGGTATCAATTATAAGGCATAAGTCTCTCACGAGTTAACTATACCATCTATGGCCAGTAATGGACATCAATAACATCTTATCATCTATGATGTCTAGTCTAAGTAGTCTATGGGCTACAAAGCGTTACCGGTTAAGTTATGAACCGATAATCCTAATAGTTATTTGGCTGTAAAGTTATAGTCATATTAATGTTAAAAACATTTAATTACTTTGTTTAATACTAGCGGTGGTTGGTTACTTACGAAATAGGAAATATTTCACGGTTAATTTAAAATATAGCAAGGAAAAAAGTACCAAACGCCTGCAGAAAAGATCTTTTATGAAATATGAATTAAGCTCGTCATTTGTACCACGTTATTGTTTTTGTTGTTTATAAAACCTCAATAATCAAGTACCTAACCTTTTATCCTGCAATAAAAGACCAGTTTGGAATATAACATCGAATTTTATAGTAATTTGTTAATTCTTAGTCAAATAAATATTGTAAACCTAGCGCACGTAATCTACGTAATAAAATCGGTAAATGTTTCGAGGTTCTAAATATACGAAGTGACCTCATTCAGTCACAGATTCAAATTAATGGCTGTTTTCTGATCCTAAATCACTCGCGAAACCCAAATCGGCATGATATACTAGTGTTTGTGTAAAAAAATATTATGCCATCAAAAACAAAACTTGTAAAAAAAACCAAGTCTCGCAACTCCGTTCTTCTACCGTAAAAAGTTGTGAGATCCATGTAATACCAAGTCGGTTAATTTATTCAGTTCCTACTTAAGGGTCCTTCTGTCTTAAGTTATTACGTAATTAGCTAACCTAACAAGTAACAACATCTTATAGTGACCATATTATCAATATTAAAAATCTTTTATGTTTTAAATAAATAGATCGACTTGACCATCGCATGAAAACACAATGTATCTTACAAGTAATACTATACAACCTAATATATAACCTACATATTATATTAATTTGATTGTTTATTGCGATTGCCAAGTCAATCTATTTATTTAAAACATAAAAGATTTTTAATATTGATAATATGGTCACTATAAGATGTTGTTACTTGTTAGGTTAGCTAATTACGTAATAACTTAAGACAGAAGGACCCTTAAGTAGGAACTGAATAAATTAACCGACTTGGTATTACATGGATCTCACAACTTTTTACGGTAGAAGAACGGAGTTGCGAGACTTGGTTTTTTTTACAAGTTTTGTTTTTGATGGCATCTCATTTCTTTTTGTAGATAGTTCTACTTTTTTCCTTTTACAAGTTACCTTTGAACATAATTATATCTAGGTACCTATCTACACCTATTATTCCATTATATTATATACAGGTACACTGATTCATTCACTGCAAATGTTACTTTGTTATTCAGGTACAGTAATTCATTAACTGCAAATGTAACTTTGTAATCCTATATATTTATATGGGATTACAAAGTTATTTATGCAGTTGATGTATCTAGAAAACTGGACCAAAATTGCAAAATATTTTAGTTTTTCCTTGATCTATACACTAAATACTAATTGTGTTCCAAATTTGAAGCTTCTATGTCTTCTAGAAGTGCCTTAGAGTTTTGATGATCGGTCAGTCAGTCAGTGAGTGACGAAATTAAGAAACTTTGACTAGTTATAATTCTTAAACTACTGGTTCAAATTGAATGAAATTTGAAATATACTGTGTTTATACAATGCCTGCTTGGTTACTAAAAATTCAGGCTTCTAGCTTTATCCACAACGAAGTTATGGGGGGTCGAAAATGGCCTGAATTGCTTCGAGAAAAGGATGGTACGGCCGTGCCGCTTTTTTGCTCGACTTGGCGGGGGCACTGCCGTGCCCCCAGATTCTGTCTGAATCTGAATTCTGAAAAATATGCTACAAATTCTTTAAAAATCCTTTGAAAAAAAAAATCCAACAGAAAACCTCCTACTTTTTTGAAGTCGTTTAAAAAAACGCTTGAATCTATTTAAAGATCAAATGAAATGTGTGCAAGTTTTATACCCAGCATTGCCTGTTTGTTCTGTATTCTGAGCCATATATACACACACATACTACGTTAAAATTTTTGTATACGGAAGTAGAAATCGACTTCATGAATGGGACCGAATGTGCCTAATGCATTTTGTTACAGTGGTCTAAAACCATCTTCGCATTATTGCTTCTCAAATGAAACCGGTTTCAAAATCTATAGCGGACATATAAACAATTTTTGTGTTTTAAATATACAGATTTTTAATTACATTTAATTTTAATTATGTACTTATTAAGATAAAACAAAATTAAAACAGCTTATTTGGTGAGACAAAGAATGCAGCGTGCCCTGGTTACGCGACAGTCACGACTTGCAATACAGCTGTATTTTAATAAATTCTATACTTATAATGTAGGTACTTACTAACTAATTCGTGGTCGTGGATTAAGTATCAACTATCGTGGTCAAAACCAGTATTTAACATACCTTTGTGTTTAATATTATCTCACTAGTTGCTAAATCGTTTCACTAGGCGATACAAAATCTGGATAAATAAAGAAATATTCTTTTGGGCACTGATGGGAATTTGAGCATTTAAAATGTTTTTTTTTCTGTTTTTTTTTACTGTTTCCATTTTTTTTTCATTATCATTTAAAGCTCGGCAATAAAAAAAATACTATAAAATTATGATGGCTCTAACTCATTAATGGCACGGGACCACGGGCTCCTCTCTTGAGGAGGCCTGGAGCATACGCTGTTCCAGTGCAAATTGGTGGAGGGGTTAGTGGTAAACCCAATATCGGAAGTTTTCATGCCGCCCGAGGACCTTCGACATGGCTTAACGACTTTTATCTTACGACGAGAAACCGCCTTCGCTTTGCTTCGGTTTTCTTATTTTTTTACACCTTGGGTTACATTATTGGAGTTTTATTAAGGATCCCTAATTTTTTTGAAAATATAATATAGCCTATGTTACTCGGGGATAGCGTAGCTTCCTAACAGTGAAAGAATTTTTCAAATCGGTTCAGTAGTTTCGGAGCCTATTCAATACAAACAAAAAATCAAATCTTTCCTCTTTATATATTAGTATAGATAAATAACAACCGGGACCGAAAGCTTTACGTGCCCTCCGCAGCATTGCTATTTTCAGAAATAAAAATATGATTTGGTATTTACTATTATTAGGTTAAAATAGTCAGACACTAATATATTGTACTGACGATAATGTATTCATTATTTATGATTAACACCTAATTAGGACCCTTGATCATCGGATAATCTCCTAACCTTCGGTTTACAAGGCGATGTCCCTAATCGCTTATTTAAAGTATGATACACCTATTATAACGATGGCTATTACACCACTCATTTATCTTCATTTATTTAAATTGTGTTTTGCTGTATAAAACTATAATCATACCTACTGTATTTTATACTAATTTTTAATATTTTATCGTATCAAAGTGGTACAAGATAGTATTTTTAATAAATACATATGTTACATATCGTACAAGGGCTGGGTTGGAGTGTATGCTTTCGTAAGCTCAGATCATCTCTGTAAACCATGTATCAAAGAGCACTTCAGTACTATGAACACAGATCTCTCTCTGTGGGCGTAG
The DNA here is from genome assembly GCA_951805285.1 of Thymelicus acteon. Lineage (NCBI taxonomy): Eukaryota > Metazoa > Arthropoda > Insecta > Lepidoptera > Hesperiidae > Thymelicus > Thymelicus acteon. The sequence continues at coordinate 7,165,132 of OX638227.1, read as the reverse complement.
TTATATTATGTCAGTTACTGCCAGGATAGTAAATAAAACACACAATTCGACAGGCGCAAGGATACTTTACGTTTATTGCCTGATAACACCCGGTTTCATCAATTCAACGTTATTTAGTTTAACTTCGATTCCGCGATCCTATCAATGTGTCTACAGTAATGACAGTTCTCCTTTTTCCTAATTTTGATAGATTACTAAGAACTTATTTTACTATACGCCGACATGTAGGTTAATAGGTATATTGTATATCAATGCCGAATTGCAGCTTTCTTGCGCTAAAGGTCTCTGCGCTATGCTGCGGACGGACGGGCGGACATGACGAAACTATAATGGTTCCGTAGTCAAAACGGAACTTTTACGAAATTTGGACTTTTCGTCCCTCAGTCCTGTGCAACAATTATCACTTTGATTGAATTACTTATTACCCCGGGAAATGGATTTTTTATAAGATAAGAAGCAACTGATTTTCTGATCGATTTTATGTATATATCTATTGCAAATAATTAATGTTTTTTCAATCAATAAAAGCGGCCAAGTGCGAGTCGGACTCGCCCATGAAGGGTTGCGTAGCAGCAAGTAACATAATATAAAAGTGCTTGTACTTCATTGTAACTTTGATCGATATTTTTTGCGGTTTACGATTTATGACGTATTAAAAAAAAACTACTTACTAGATCTCGTTCAAATCAATTTTCGTTGGAAGTTTGCACGGTAATGTTCATTATATAATTTTTTTAGTTTTATCATTCTCTTATTTTAGAAGTTACAGGGGGGGGGACACACATTTTACCACTTTGGAAGTATCTCTCGCGCAAACTATTCAATTTAGAAAAAAATTATACTGGAAACCTCAATATCATTTTTGAAGACCTATCCATAGATACCCCACACGTATGGGTTTGACGAAAAAAAAAATTTGAGTTTCACTTCTATGTATGGGGAACCCCCAAAATTTATTGTTTTTTTTTTTTCAATTTTTGTGTGAAAATCTTAACGCGGTTTACGGTATACATCTACTGACCAAGTTTCAACAGTGTAGTTCTTATAGTTTCGGAGAAAAGTGGCTGTGACATACGGACGGACAGACAGACAGACAAACAGACAGACAGACATGATGAATTTATAAGGGTTCCGTTTTTTGCCATTTGGCTACGGAACCCTAAAAATTGCCCTCTCAAGGATAAAATGGGGTATAATTGAGATATTGGTATATTAGTGGTATTAGTAAGTATATGAAAATGAGCACAATTTTTTACATCCAATTTTTAGCATGCAAGTTTTTTCCCTAGTCAAGTGTCCATGTTTTAAGTTTAGTCATTATAAATAAGAGGATTAAAATATAATATAGTTCAGCTAAGACTCAAGATTTATCACATGCGATACGTTTATAGCGTTTCTTTCCCAAAGACATCCGCATCAAGGAAAACCCCCTCGCAAGCGGACGTGAACTATCGATTCACCGTTATATTTTTGCCATGTTATTGTTATGTCTGCAAATATTGTACTTTATGCGGATGTCTGATTTTTGTCAATAGCTCGTAAACGAGCAGAACGCTTGATGGTAGTCACCGCCGTCCATGGATCATTCATAACGTACAGAGCGAAGATTACAGGGCTCGACGCCCAACTATTTTTTTTCGAATGAAGAGCTGTTGGTCTCAGCGGCCTTTACAGGTTCACACGAGCCTGAGACACTCAGCCAATAATCTAAATTTTACTAACAAAAAATAACCGACTTCAAAGTCTCAAAAACTACTTTTCAGATCTCGTTCAAATTTATGTGAGACCACATGACAAGCACCTGCTTTCGATTAAAAAAAGAATCATCGAAATCGGTTGGCGTGATATTGAGTTATTCGTCAATTTGTCGCGCACATCTTAACACAAATTTACGACTTATGTGGTTTTCTCATGGATGCCATTGTCAGATCTCAATAATAATTTATGTGAGACCACATGACAGCCACCAGCTTCCGATAAAAAAAACAATCATCAAAATCGGTTCGCCCAGTCCAAAGTTCTAAGGTAACAAACATTAAAAAAAAACAGTCGAATTGAGAACCTCCTCCTTTTTTTGAAGTCGGTTAATAAGACAATTGAGAGGTGGGAGTGATAGCTCCACACCTCGAGAAGTAGGGGTATGCGACGTCCTAAGGGTTCCCGGGGTTCGGACCTTGGCTTAGGACGTCGCCTTTGGAGGACACCGGGGCGGGACGGCTGCTTACGTGGTAATACCTTGTGGCGGCCGTGCAGAAAACGGGACCTCATCACCACTGGCGGCGAACTCCAGACTGAGCCAGACATATTTGTTCTCTAGTCAACGGCGACACAGAGAAATCCGCACTGGAATTCTCGAAGGGCGTGATTGAGAACTATGTATGTATATTATGTAAATATGTGCCAGTAGGTATACTAGTATGATTACTTACTGATTTATTTATAATTATTCGAGTTACCGGAAATATTTGACTGTTCAATGAAACATCATTGACAGGAAGGAATATCGCCTGTATTTATTTACCCGTAAGAAAATATTTATTTAATAAACAGTTCTTAAAACGACGACTGGTTTCGTGGAAACGCCTACGCAGTAATTTGAATGACGTCTACGTATTTAGAGCACTGACAGACCATTCATGAAAATCTATTATTAGAACAAGATTTTATACAATACATTTTAAGATATTATGCCCATGTTTAGCCAAGTCATGATTTGAACGTGACCACGGATGTCATGTAACGTTTACAAGTAGTTCACGAATTGTGCTTATTACGAATGGCCAACGTAGTTACTGCTCTCTTTAAATATTTTCTTTATAATATTATAATTTAAATTATTAGAATTAGTACGTGGGTCTTTATTACTTGATTAATTTAAAAGTTTAGGAGCAAGCAGTGTTAGGGCTTGTTTCACAATCTTCAAGTAGAGTCCTGATTAAGCTATTCGCCGGTTAAAGTGACGTTAAAGTGTCATTTTACATACACGAAATGTCAACTTAACCAACGAATAGCTTCGGACTTCGGACTTACTTGAAGATTGTGAATCAAGCCCTTAGCCTCGTAATTTCCTCATGATTTATTTGTTCTCCCGTTTAAGTCCGAACTTAGCACGCATCTCTTATTTCAAAGTTATGAGAATGTTAAAAAGGCAGCACATTTGTTTCCATGTTGATGTTTATAGGACATAGGATAATAGGACGTCCTACAAACTTCTCGTGTGAGAAAACCAGCACTGCGGACTTATGGGTTGTCAATGTTGTAATCGTGAAAGATATTCGTTATGATTCCAAGACAATCCATTTAGATAAATTTCCTTTGTAACGCTTCAGTAGTCCAATGATTTATGTTAACAATTACTTAAGTAAATCGTCATTAACATTTACAATGTTTTTGACCTTTCCTACAATTCTTGTTAAACCTGAATACTACTTCATTACAGAATAATAAATTATTCTTTCACTAAAAAGAGCAAATGTTAAAAGCCAACGCCCTGGCTTGACTGTTGACATTGTTCGCATGATACTTAACTACATTGAGATAATTGTGACGTGTAAAAAAACAATGATAAATATGGATTTACTAATTAAAGTAAAGCTTATAAAACTTATCCCTCAATCACCTCTGCCTTTGAGGATCAAAAATTTTTTTCTATAGTTCTAAAATCTAAAACGTACAGGCACATAATTTTTATGGTAAAATGTTAAGTTTCGATTGGTAGGTAAATACTATAAAAATATGTCATATTATATAATCTTTGTCTATTTTGATTAGATCACTTTAACATCTCCAAATTTTTGCAAAATAATGATTTTATTGTTTTTAAAATATTATCCGCCCGAAGCTTCGCCCGCGGAAAAGTAGTTTCACCAAACGAAATCACGAACTTCCCAATCATACCAGGGAAACATACATGTTTTTGTTATCTTTAAAAAAATAATATTAACCTGTCAAATCGCTTTAATTACTGGGTTCTACCTGATACAGTTTCTAGAAAGCATAGCAAATGCGATAATAGTTCAACTTATCACTGAGACAGTTAAACGACAGTTAACGACACTAATTACTAACTGTAATAGAGGTCTGAGTATTGTGAAGAGACTTTCCGAGAACAGAGCGGTCAGACCGGTCCAAAGTAATTAGGTTCATAGGTAAAACCTGTGACTAACCTGAATTCAAGTCCTTGAGTGATCTTGACATCGCAACCGAGGACATCATACTTCCTAATATCCTTCAAATCTATACAAATAAATAAAACTGGAGTGTCTGTTTCTAATATTAAAATAACCGCTTTTTTCTTTTATTGTATTACTTTTATTGTAATTACTTTTGATTATAGTGTGATTATTGATTATTGTGTGATTATTGATTATTGTGTGATTTGATTAGATTTTTATTTTTATTATTTTATTTTTAGTTTTTACTAACACTAGTGTTAAGTATTTCAATGTTACTAACCAACATTATGGATGAAAGTCCGAAATAAATTATTTTATTATTAATATTATTTACTAAGTGCATTTGGATGTATACACGGTACATATACCAAAACAACATTTTTTACAATTTTTGTCTGTCTGTCTGCCTGTTTGTTTCCGCTAATCTCTGAAACGACTGGACCGATTTTGACGGGACTTTGACTAGCAGATAGCTGATGTAACAAGGAGTAATTTAGGCTACTTTTATTTTAGAAAAAAATAAATAGGAGCAATGAAAAAATTAATAATATTAAATACCACGCGGACGAAGTCGCGGGAAACAGCTAGTATTATAAATATGAAAGTTTGTAAGGGTGTATGGATATTTATTTACAAAAATCACTGAATGAGTTTTCATAAAATTTAACACACGGTTAAACCTGGTTTTAGACATAGATTAGGTACTTATCTTCCCGGAAAACGCAGGAAATTCCGCGGATATAGCGCTAGTTTTCAATAATCTATTTATAATAATCACGGGATAAGTTAATTAATACGTTATGGAAGTAATAAATATTAAGAAACGCCGTTCTTAAGGATTTACTGCAATTGTAAATCAAATCAAATCATTTGAACATTCTGGCTATTAATGTTAATGAATTTGGCACAACTCTGACTTTCTTTTCGCGTAGGTAAAAATTCTTAGATGAACGAAAAATTTTATAAATTATTTATCCATATAATTTGTGAAAAAGTCATGAATTTTATTTGGATTCGATTCGATTCGATATCGTGCGCGTGGATATCGATTTTTGACAAATGCCGAACCCTGAACTTTTTCGGGATAAAAAGTAGCCTATGTGTTAATCCATCCATCGAGTAGTTGTGGCGTGATTGCGGAACAAATATCTTCAGAAACTTTCACATTTATAATATTACATGTATAATATTAAATCGACGCGTATAATGGTGTGTACGTGTATAAGCAATAAAACAATAGGTATACCAAATCAACCTAATCACCATGGATCGTTGTCTATAAAATGTTCTTGAACGAGCCAATTTAAACAAATTACGTCGCATTATACGAGTATTAAAAGTACGAGTTATTATACGAGTATTAAATTTATTAGTATTATGAGTTATCATAATTATTGTAATGATGATTGAAACGCTGGGAAATACTCAAATCCTTAACAAGAGTGTCAACAATGAACAAATATGCATACGAGGTCTAGTTCAATTGTTCCGCCTCGACTTATGAATTATAAATGTAATCTATATTAATATCAACACGATTGAAACTATTTGGATCCGGTAGCAGATAGATTATGCTGCCTGAGGCCTAACTGACCGATAAGGCAATTGTAGACTGAAAGGTTTTGCTATTGCCATAATTATCAGCGTTTACGTTACTGTTGCGTCTTTAACGCCCTAACTCAGAGACACTAACGGTTACTTTAAACGCTCCTTAATAAAGAATCACCATACAAAATCTGTACTAAGTAGTGATTTAAGGAACCGTTAGAGTTGAGGAGTATATTCGTTAAAATTAACGCGTTATAAATGGCTACAAAATGTTCAATTTTTTCCGTTAAAAAGCTCTATAATTAGCGCGTTAATTAGCACGGTGAACTGTTGAACATGTGGTCAACTAATTGTTAACGCGTTAGGCAGGTGTAGTAGTAGTATTAGTTAAGTTTAAGCGAAGGACACAGCACAGTGGGTTAATGCACTATAACTCAGGCCTTTCTAACAATTATTTATCGGCATTGTATCTTGACACTAGTGGATTAACATAAGGCGTGAAAGAAACCTTTACCTCTAGGCTTAACATAAAGATCTATTGATTTCAACGTTTAACGTCCCCCTGCTTTATTACTCCGGTGTAGTTTGGTGGAGGGTTTAGTAGAAAACCATGTCGGAAGATCTTAATTCTTATACTCTCAAAGAGATCGACAGCAAGGAAGTTTACAAGTCGCTATTGCCATCACTGAGTTATAGTAATATGAGTGACTACTCATACAATCATAACTATCTACCAAACTAATCGTACCAGATACTCCATCAACCACATCACTTACTACATACAAGCCGAAGCTCAGATCTCTGAGTAAGGTGATATAATTAATAGAATATTATTTCCTGAATTTTATTCATAGGCGTAAAATCAAACTTTATCTTCGATAAAGATATTTTACTTAAGTAGAGTTTAGTGAATAATTAATGAATATTATATTTGTAAAACACAGTTATAAATGGTAAACAAAATTTTGTTTTTTAAACGGTTATTTATTCTTCAGTTATTTTCATTTTATCTCCGCCTTATTTTAAATTACTACTAACGATAAAAAGACGCTGTAAGATTATTTACTAAATAAAACTCGTGTAAAAAACGGATTATAAATGATAACAGATTAGTAATTGAAACGGCGAAAATGATGCAAATATTCAGTACCGTTACATACACGGAATCTTTGTCAATATTACCACTATGTATCATAATTAGATGTTGACACGTCTCAGCATAATAATATTAATTATGATTGATATGAAAATAAAATGCCATTTCATTAAAATGCATCTATGTCATTTCAAATGACCTTAGATAGCGGAAATTTATTTAAATTTCTAATTAATTTATTATTGGTCAATCGAGCGTCAAAACGTTCAAATCTATCAGTAAGGCGTATGTTATGCCAACTGTTGAAATTATGATCAGGTAATATATTAATTACTGTCACATTATATTAACTACGGACAACACATTGCTGAAAAACTGGCCTACCTTGCCAGAGGCAAGGCTTGGTATTTTCAAATTGTTCTAATGATTAAAATTAATTCAAGGATACATTTTTGAAAATTTATTGAAACGAAGTTTCTTAACGCAGCTTGCGGCGACAGTGAAATGGAAGAAAATAATCTACTGTCTATGGCGGAAGTGTAAAGAAACGAAGTCTATGATTTATTTAAAAACAAAAAAAAAACACTTTGTGAACATTTCTTTATTGAGGTTTATATTTAAATATTTTTAATGTTGAAATTGTGCGAAATACAATGGTTGTAAAGTAGAAATTAATTTCACGTTACGCACACTATTTTTTATAATTTACAGTTATATTCGATGTAATTACATGTAATCATTTTTAGTTTGGTCGTAACTATTGAAAATAGGAAACTAAACGAGGAACTTGTTCTTGTTATTGTTAGTAACTAAATAATCTCACAAAGACCCTTTTGAACAGCTCATATTGTTCATGGCCATGCATGGGATTGGTAGACAGGGCTGGACTAAGGTACATTAAAGCATGCTCAAAAATTACTGCTTATTTAATATGACAAATTAGCTCCTATTACAAAGGATTAAGGACACGAACAAAGACATTATTTAGATTTCGATCGGAATTCGCTATTCGGTCTAACTTCCTTTACTTTCAAATTAATAAATTTATTCATAGAAAGTATTCAGTTTTATTTCAATGTCAAACAATCATGTTTACAAGACTAAAAGCATATTGTTAAAATGCTTATTCATTTTAATAAATTACTTGGTGATAAAGGATATTAAAGAGCAAACTATTATGTAGAATTAGTAAAGTAGGTTGTACTGTGCTGTATTGTCCAACTGAAGAAATGTGAATTAAACGATTTTACTTATATCAAGAATATTGGGGGATTTCAACTTTCTATACATACATACATCTACATACCTATCTCTCAAAGAAAACCTCTAAAGACAATGACAATTTGCAACTTACAACCGAAAAAATTAATAAAATCTACCTATAGTTAACAGCGCTAGCGACATAATTCACGGAAAAAGCTAATCGTTTATAATATTTAACCACAGGTACCCAATTCAAAACAGATTATCTAATTCACCGCAAATGTCACAGCTGATATATATCTGTCATGATCATGAATGAGTGTCGTGGCGTAAAATGCTTTGTAATTAATATTGCTGGAAACCAGTTTTAAATCGATGGGCTGATAAGGGTCATTACAAGTGGCTTGGTAGGACACCTGCTGAGAGACACGCGCACTAACGGCCGGTCTCAATAATGTACTAACAGTTACAAAAATGTAGATAAGGCTACCATTAATACGTCATCTGTCATATTTGTCAATTTTTGCGTCTCAATAAGCTTCAGTGGATCGAAAATATCTATCGATGACATTGATCTACCGTTCGGAGGGCCAAGTCATACCGTAGGTATGTTGGTCCATACAAAAATAAATACTTGCGTCTCAATAACGCTTTGACAGCTAACTGTCGGTAATAGAAGTTACCAACTATCGGAAATTTTCACATCGCTCGATTTCGACGGATAATTGGTAGATTTCTCATATTGTAAAGAAAATTTATCAAAACATCATGGATTTATTAAGCAGTGATGAGTGATAATGAATTTTGTGAAGCATGTGTATTTGATTCCGCCTTTTTAATACGGTACCAAGATCGCCGAAATTGTCCTCGTATAAAATATATGACTACATATATGACTGAATTGTGTGAATCCAATTTTGTTTATAACTACCTAGATTCAGATTAAACATAATCCATAATCTAAATTTTACTAACAAAAAATAACCGACTTCAAAGTTACTCAAAAACGACTTGTCAGATCTCGTTAAAATTTATGTGGAACCATATGACAAGCACCAGCTTTCGATTAAAAAAAGAATCATCAAAATCGGTTCGCCTAGTCCAAAGTTCTGAGGTAACAAACATAAAAAAATACAGTCGAATTGAGAATCTCCTTTTTTGAAGTCGGTTAAAAACAGCAGTGAATGAGAATTGATAACAATTCATATCTTTAAAGTTTTAGGTAAGTAGGTATTTTAATAAAACAAGAACACTAAGCTTTTTAAGTTAGATTTATTTTGAAATTATAACAAAAACATTTCGCCTTTTCAGAAATAATGGTGTATCCCTGCTACATCAATAGCTATTGGCTACTATTTTGGCCTTATGAAGAAAGATACTTCATCTTTTGTGAAGGGTCTGGACTTCATCTGAAAAGAAACTTCCTTTAGTACATTTGGCAATTTTTTTTTGTTTAAAAGCAAAAAGAAGCAACAACCCATAATTGCTGGGCTCGGGGTCTCCTCTCGCAATGTCAGGGGTATTAGGCCATAGTCTACCACGCTGGCCAAGTGCAGATTGGTAGACTTCAAACACCTTTAAGAACTTTATGGAGAACTCTCCGGTGTGCAGGTTTCCTCGCGATGTTCATTGTTTTCCTTCACCGAAGCTAGTGATAATTAACTTCTAATAGGCACATAATATTTGAAAATTAGCGTGCCGGGATTTGAACTCGGGCCCCGGAGAAGTGGGAATAAACACTTCGTTCGGAAGACCAACGTTCTAACTGCTAGGCTATCACTGCTACAATTACAACAATTTACAATTAGTACAATTTTTGTTTACTAAACATAATAATATATTTTATTTTATTAACAAATAAAGTCTATACTCACGGTAATTGTTGAGCTATGTGTTTCATTATATAATCCTAGTTTATTCATAAAACTAATTAATATTAAGTACTAAAATTATGAGAAAATACACGTTGTTTATATTTTGGGTAATCAAGCGACATAAACGAATGTCAAATGACAATAACATGTCATCGTCGTCCAGGATACCCTTGAGTGATAAACGTCAAATGCTGCGTTTTGTTACTAGTGAAGCATTGTTCCAGGTTATACCTAACATTATTTTATTAACTTCATCCGCGAAATTCACAGTACATTTGGAACAAATTATCATTTTAATGTTAAAATGAAATTAGTTTATAATCAAAAAAGGAACTCATTCCTTTTTATGATAAAAAGTATAAAAAAAGTATAAAAGTATAAAAAAAATATTGTTATGCGAAAACGAAATTTTCAGAGGGACTTAAAAACCAGAGGCAGAAATGTCACTGAAATATTATCTACCGATGGTCTTACTTTTTTTTGCTTACTTTTGATTTGTGAGACGGCAGTTAGCGGGAGATCAATGTTTACTTTTTATCTCTGATACGTACCAGAGTTCCACTGACAGTATAATATTGAGACCGGCCGTAAGTGGAGCAGAAACAGTTCGGGACCATTGAAGTATAATCACAGAGTACATCAGTACAATAAATAGCAGGTATAATGTACTAAAGTACCAGAACAGATATCGCGAACATTGAGTTATAAGTATACATAGAGAAGACATCTCAAACAAAATGTGTGTCCCCGCGCGCGCCGGGAGGTTCTATTTTCAAAATTGAGCCCCTGTTCTCCTTTCAAAATCGAACGGATCCATTGGACATTGAAGCCGCGCGGCGCCAATTCATTGGAACATACATTGTGTTCGCGGTGTCTGTTCTATACGCTAGTAATAATACTTCAATGATTGCGAACAAAATTTGTGTCGGGCCGCGCCGGGAGGTTCTAGTTTCAAACTCGAGACCCCGTTCTGTTTTCAAAATCTACTGAATCCACTGAAAACTGTAGCCAATTGGTTACAGTTCATTGCGCAAACATCGAGTTCGCGGTGTCGGTTTTATATGCTAGTAATAATAGTTCAATGTTCGAGATACAAGTTTTTCATTCAATTACAAAGTCAATTACTTTGTACGTTTTAGGTCGTATATTTGGTATAATCTTATATTATAAAGAAGTAAAGTTTGTGACTTTGTGACGTTGTAGTGGGTAATCTTTGCTACAACCAGGGGATGTAAGTTTATAAGAAACGTCATCATTTTCGAACTCAGAAATTTGAAAATTATTAATATTATCTCTAAGCTTTTAGTTAGAAACCAAAATTAACGGTAACTGATGTTTTTGAAAATTCATCCCCTAAGGGATAAACCTAAGGGGTTGTTAGGGTTGGGAGAGGGAGAGGAAGAGGGAAATGGAGTGGGTTAGGGAGGAGGAGGGCAGAGGGAGAGGAGATACTCAACCTAAACTATAACGACTAAGAACGGCTGTATCTACCGATTTTGAAGATCTTTGATTTGTTAAACCAACCTAAACGATAAAAGTTTAGTTCAACTTCAAAGTATCACTACACTACATTCATTGATTGTTAGGCGATACGAAGTTGGCCGGGTCAGCTAATTTGGTATAACTTTAGATCCATTTGTTTCTTACATTATACATATAGGTCTATTGTTTCGTAGCAGCTTAAGCTCATCCATTGATAACATTACCCAGTTATACATAACTTTCATAAAAAAACCGGCCATGTGCGTGTCAGGCCACGCGCAATGTAGGGTTCCGAAGTAGTAAGTTTATCGACTATTACTCATTAAGTACTTATGCTAACATAGCCGTGATAGTTTTTCTTGAAAATTCATCATATAAACTTTTTTGTGAATTTTTTACTAGTCCAACTCTGACCGTTTACCTGATGGAGGGGGGAACCTTGACTCTAACCAAAATTAGCACTTCAAAACCAAATGTTTTGCAAACGGACCCCTTAATCAAAAATGGTTTTAGAAACCCCATAAAATTTTTGAAAGACCTTTTCAACGATACCCCACAGGCCACACCACACATCACGTACCCCACGTGACGAAAAAAACCCTGATTCAATGATTATGGAGTTTTAATAAATAAGTTTGAATAAATAAGGGATCCGATTTTACTTAATTACGAGCAAAACAAATCCACCCATATATAGGTAAAAAACATTTAATGAAAAATCATCTAAATTATCTAAATAAGACTAAAAATAGTAAAAATTCTACTTTAAAAAGCCAAAGAAAAGGATCGAAATCACCACTTATTTCTACACACTAGATGTCGATTACAAAGGTAAAAAACATTTCATGAAAAATCAAATAAATTATAAAAATAGTAAAAATATCGATTACAGTCCCCCATTTTCAATATGAAAAAAAATTATTAATAGCTTGCGAAATACGAAGGATGGAGGTGCTGGGATTTGAACCCAGGACTTTCAGCATGCGAAGCAGACACTCTACCACTGAGTTACTACTACCGCCTTGTTAAGGCACGTTGCAAAAACTATATTATATCTTGTGATTAAGACGAGGTACCTGAATGAAGTTATATGGATATTTCCTATTATTAATTTACCATAATAGATTTTTAAATTAAAATATTTAAACATCTAATTCTTTTGACATACCTAATAGCCCAAGAGCTACTGAACCATTTGACTAACCCACTTCCCACAAAGCTAGAAATTTATTAAATGATATTTTATTATTAGTCAATTAAGAAAGTACCGTTCTGGCAGGCATCTCGCGGTTGCATCATCATCCCTTAAATTTTTGAAAATGCAAAAAATATATTTTTTTTATCCCACTCCCACAAGGCTACAATTTTAATATGTTGTAATTTACATATGTTTAAGTGTAAAAAAAATTGCCAGCCCATTTTGAGGGTTGCAAGTATGTGACAGAACAGAGCAAAGTTGTCATCGGGAGAGCACTTCGTATCTTTCTATGTATAATTTCAGGCTCTAGTTTGATTTGATATCATTCAAATGTATAGGGCGATTGTTGGATCTCACAGATAGTACACATTGGTGGAAATAAATTTCAGTATTGCCATACAAAAAATAATAATTTTCATACAAATGTATCCTTCTATGCATAATTTCAAGCTCTAGCCTGCTTTTGATGTCATTTAAATGTACAGGACTATTGTTGGATCTTACAGTCAGCAAAAAAACATTCTTAGAATTATAAGAGACTAGACCTTAAAACTACAGTCAATCCATTCATATAAAATAAAAAAACATAATATTACCAAAGAGTAAATGTAAGGACTGGGACATAGAATATAGGTTGCCGATAGTTTTAATAACTTCTTAGTATAAATTCATTATAATTACGAGTGCATTTGCAAATATCCGGAAACGAAAGAATGTCGTGGCACCGGATTATATTACACTTACACCTTATTTGTATTATTTCCATACCAATAGCTAATAAAAACATTACTGTCAGTCTGTTCGAACGCCCACATCCTTAAAACCATTTCACGAGCTTTATTGAGAACTTTATCGATTGAATTATGATCAATGTTCATGCCTATGGACGTAATAATATTTTTTTTCTGTCCGATGAACTATGATAGAAAAGAAAAATATTAAAAGCTTTATAAAAATTATAAAAATTAATAATCGTTTCGGATGTTTCATTAATGAAGAGTTCACGTACTAACTAGGTACTCCATGTTATTTAATTATGATAAGTGACATCTTATTAGCCAAAATGTGGTAACAAGATGGTTTTTTTATGCTTTTGGCAGGCAAACGAGCAGACGGGTCACCTGATGGTAAGTGATCACCGCCGTCCATGGAAATTAGCAACACCGGGGGCGTCACCAACACCTATGGTTTAAAATATAATGGTCACAAGTCATCTTTGCATAAAGTAACATGAAAATTATTTTAAACTAGCTTCCGCCCGCGGCTTCGACATACAACCGAGATAAAATCTACCTTATTTTGTTATCCTGGAGTTAGACTGACTGTTTACAAGTTTCATTATAATCCGGTTATCGCGTGATAAGAGACAAACATCCAAATAACTTAAAAGAAAGACGAAGATAATTATGGAGGCTGAGGAGTTTATTTCGCCTTTTCTCTTCTACCATTACTTCATTATGTCTCTTTCATTTTTTCGTTCGCTTCCCTCCGAAATGGTGGTAGACTCAAAAAGTTGACGTGCTTAAGTGTATCAAAGATACTTACGAATAAATGCTATTGAATTTTAGCAAAAAAGGAGAAAAAATGAACACTGTCTTTGCCTATTTACATATACATGTATGTTAGTAGCACGGACATAAAAAAAGAACGGACGTAACCTTGTCTAATCGAGAGTGAAGCTGACAGCTGACAGCTAGCTTACCATGTGTACGTAATTTTGTGATTTTTGATTCGCGATGGTGTCAATGTCGTAGCCGTATGGTGTCAATGTGTGGGTGTGTGTACTTGTTCGAATACAGAGTTGGTATTCCTATGGGTGCTTCACTGAATTTGTTCTTGGGATTATGTCCTTTTTTTTACGTCCGTGGTTAGTTGATAAGAAATATCAATTGACCTACGAGGCCACGAACAGATTGTGCAACAAGATACATTGATAATGAATAACGTAAATCATATAAAAGTGAGCAATGCACTTCAGAATAAGGTCAGAGCTAATTGAACGCGCCAATCACACACAGTACATGATAAAATCAACATAAACCCGCGCTTTAATTATTTATGAGCTTAGCGACTCTCGCGCCACAATAAGAGTATTCACGTGTGTACCTATGTATATGAATCGTTTGTATTGAATTACCTGTCATTTAACATATAATTTATTTACCTGACAATATTTGTTGCAGTTGCCACTAACCCCTCTACCAATCCGCACTGGAGCAGCGTGGTGGAGTATGCTCTGGGCCTCCTCAAGAGCAGAGACCCGTGTTTAGTAGTGGGGTAGCCATATTATATTGCACTTGCAGTTAGAAGCGTTCATAGCACGGCGGCTTGGGTCAATCCCAAGCTGATCGACAAAGCTAAACAACAGCGGACGTGATCGGTAATTGGATGGGTGACCGCTAGTGGCAAAAATTTCTTGAGCGCTTCCGTGCTTCAGAGGGCACATGAAGTCCTCGGTGCCGGTCGTTATCCTAAGATAACAGTTACAGTTGAGTCATGTCGAAGGCCCTGAGGCGGTTTGACACTTGGGTTGGCCACTTATCCCTACAATCGGATTGACTGGAACAGCGTGGCGGAGTTGCTCAGTAGTGAGCCATTAGATTGAAGCCAGTCAAACATAACTGACATTAATTTTGAATCACAGATAACATTACAGATAAACTTAGTGGGTTAGTAGAGTTACAATTAATATATAAATAGTACCTACATTGATTCATTAATGTTAATTGCAAATAACTATGCTAATTTTAAATTGAATAAAGCGATAGGTACATTATGGTTAATCTATACTACTATATAAAGAGGATAGATTTGATTTTTTGTTTGCAGATCTGACGAGTATTTTTTGAGTTATTTTGAAATCGGTTATTTTTTTCTTGGAAAAATCCAGATTATTATTATGTAATTAGTACGAAAATAAAACAAAGTTGTTTCAATTGGTTAGCTGCACAAACTCATATTAATTCTTACTATAGTTTACCATGTACATCACATAAATAATATTGTACCAGCCGGCAGCCACATAAGTCGTTACAACTAGCAATTAATCAAGATAAAACAGTGTACAACATACCACACTTCAATACTAATGCAGTGTTTAAAATGTCCGTAATTATTACGTATCAAGAGTCGCTATATTTAAACAAACCGCGAATAATTCATTGTAAATAGCCATTTATTATTAAGTCAGATATCAAAGTATTTTATCGATTTTTTTAGATATTTACAAGAATTCATTAATCTATTATTGTTTTTAAATTGTACAATAGATTAAATAAATACCTTTAAATTGATTGAATTGTATTATAATTATATTTCCTCAATCATCAACGGGTTAACTTACGGCACGGGTCTTTCTAATGTATAAGACTATTATTTTGGGTACCGGGGAAATCTTCGAAGTGTACCCAGCACGCTAGAAGTAAATTATTGTGAGATTACTCTATTCCTACTAATACGTATTATAATTTTTTTTTATTGAAATAGCCGGCAAACGAGCTGACGATCCACCTGATGGTAAGCGGCCGTCGTCGCCCAAGAACATCAGCAACAACAAAGGCATCACTCATGCGTTGCCGGTCTAGAAAGAGAGAAGAAAAACAAATAAAAAGAAAGCGAAAAGAAATGCGAAAGTTGTGTGGATGTTTGTAACTCTTTTACGCAAAAATTACTGAATGGATTTCCATGAAATTGAATACACAGGGAGACTATGATATTACTCCGCACTACATATAGGGTACCTTTTCATTATCCCGGAAAATACGGATTTTCCGGAATATGATCACGGAAAATACAGATTTTCCGGGATAATAAATAGTTATTTGTCCGAACAAAGCCGCAAGCAGAGTGCCAGTGGTTTAATGAATCCTTGCAAAAGTCTTAAATAAATATCATACATAAAATTCCCCAAAAATCTCTCACATCATAATATATCGCTTTAATACTCGACAAAGTACAAACGAGATCATATTTGAATAGTCAGTAGGTACTTGACTTAGTTTGTGTAGCAAACGATTGTTGTTTAATCAAAGACAAATTAAGAATGAACAAAAACATGTGTCCGGTTCAATGCTAAATGAAGTATCACAAAAAAGTGGCCGACTATCGTAGAATAGAGAAAATCCCAAACCATTTGCGGAAGTACGGAAATCCCATTCAAATCGTAGTCATATTATGATATGTTGTATAATAATTATAAAGAATCCTACTAATATATTTATACAAAACAGAAAAAATGTTTGTACGGATATCATTTATAGACTGAAACCATCCAACCGATGTGCCCCAAACTGGATTCATTTGAAAGGTAGTAATGCAAAGATGGCTTGAGACCACTAAAGTAATGCATTAGGCACATTTGGTCCATTCGTAAAGTCGATTTTCGTCTTTTCCCATCCAAAAAAAAAATATATCCTGTACTATCCAAACGGCACACAACGGGTATCCCATCCATCCATCCATCCATCAGCCTGTGTAGGTCCACTGCTGGACATAGGCCTCCCCTAACTTGCGCCACTCTGACCGGTCCTGAGCCTTTTGAATCCAACGGATGCCTGCTGTCTTCTTCAGGTCGACAGTCCACCTGGTCGGGGGGCGACCTATGCTCCTTTTTCCGAGACGTGGGCGCCATACGAGGACCTTCCTTCCCCAACGGTTATCGGTCCTTCGAACTATGTGGCCAGCCCATTGCCACTTCAGCCTGCTAATTCTTTGAGCAATGTCGGTTACCTTTGTTCTCCTACGGATCTCCTCATTTCGAATACGATCACGTAGAGAAATACCGAGCATAGCCCTCTCCATAGCCCGCTGCGCTACTCTGAGCTTGTGGATTAGGCCAATAGTGAAGCACCACGGGTATCCACTAGTAATATTTCTAGTATTACTAGTATTACTATTATTATTATTATTAGTAAAGAATACTTTATTATAAACATGTAAGTTTGTGAGGATGGATGGATGTTTGAAGCTCTTGAACATAAAAACTTCTGAACGGTTTTGGATAAAATTTGGCACACGGGCCGTTTATATTCTGGATAAATACTTTTCAAAGTACTTCATTAAAATTTTTGAAAGGATACTTTCCATTTTGGGGAATGGATATGTTGCCGCGAGTTAATAGGTGTAAGTTTGGAGGTTCTGTTAAGATATTAGTAATATGTCTTTACTACTGGCTTCAACCCATTAATGGCCCACTACTGGACACGGCTCTCTCCTTGTGAGGAGGCCTAGAGCATACTCCACCACGCAGCTCCAGTAAGGATTGGTGGAGGGAATTAATTATAACTAAACATATTTATATGATGCGAGGTCAATAAGTAGCCGTTGTTTCGACTACATAATTATCTCTCAAATTATTTTCCCGAACGAAGTGAGGGCGAGTTACTAGTATTCAATAACACAGCAAATTAATTCGCCTATAAATTAATTATCATACGGCAAGTCCGTCAAACAATTTACACTGATTAATCTTTGCCATGTCTATTATGAGTGTAATACATACACCCATTGTCTACGCTACTGTGTTTCCAATGACTGTGCTAATTATTTATTACTGAACAAAAACATTATACCTATATAATCACGTGCGATCTAGGTATCATGGCGTGAAATGACAACTATAATATTAAATTAAGTTATATAAAAAAATCTAACTTCTTTTGCTTTATTTTCACTTAGATTAAATTACATATTTCACGTTTCAAATGTGTGTAGACCCACCGCGCCGCCTTCTTTTTCTGAAAACGTTTCATCGTATATTCAAACCATAAAGCTTTGGTCTAAATAATGTTAAAGAGTTCTTTTCAGCATAAGATACAGTGAATAGACTTAAAAAATACTTACTATAATTTGTTTAGTTATTATTATACTTTAGATTTCATTAATATCTTAAATAAATACATCGATTTTGACACTGACTTACTCATCTACATACGTTAGGACATCAAAAAAAAACACCAAAATGTAACTAACGGTGGCATTATTGACAAGCTCATAACGCTTTCTCTGTTAAAAATCTCATAAATATCCAATCTCCGAACTCCACAAGATCTGACTCTACAAGCGAGGTAATTATTGATATCTTTACTGTGCTACAAGCTTTAAACCTACAAATCCTCCATCGTGGTCTAAAATCTATACTTTTATTGGTTCTTTAATAACATATCTACATATGCAATTAAAGAAGAAAATCTGACCAAAATTCTGATATTGTCAAAATTAGATTTCACAGATTAAGGTAGTGTTTGCTTCACGCTCGACTTGACCCCGATTTGAGAACAAACAAACATAATTTACCAAAATAGGACATTACGAAATTATTTTGCCATGACTAATAACTGTTGCATGCTCAAACGCTTCAAATATTTGCATTAGAGTTTATGACTCAACTACTACGTAATTAGTAACAAGTTAATTAACTGAACCGCTAGCTTTGTCGCGTTGGTTACTACGAGTGATAGCGCAAGTTAGGCAACGGTGAACTGTCATTGGATGGATCGTGTAAAAGATTGAACTAGCTAATAATATAGGGAATATTGAGGTGCGACAGGTTTCAATGGAGACTAAGATAATTCGCCCCAACTCATGCGTTTCTGTGTAGTTGTAATGAAGTTCCTGTAAAAATAGAAAAAGACTTCCAAAACGACAAAATAGCCCACTCTAATCAATATTTATTTTTACCTTCCTCTTAGGGGCCATCCATAAATTACGTCACACTAATTTCATGACTTTTTTACCCCTCCCCCCCTTGTCAAAGCTGGTCACATTTGTGAGACCTCCCCCCTAGTGTGACGTCACATATTATGAAATTTTATACCTAGAAATTATTAAATTAAAACAGCAGTTCCGAAATAAGTTTTATTTCCATTAATTGTTTTTTTGAATATTTACCTATACATACCAATTATTCGATTTTTAAATGTGACGTCATGAAATTTAGGACCCCCCTCGCACCTCTTGTCACACAATGTCACACTTAATTGACCCTCCCCCCCCTAACGTGTGACGTAATTTATGGATGGCCCCTTATTGGCAAGAAGTATAGCAAAGTTAATATAAATAACTTACGTTTGGTCTATAGATTGTTTGACTGGTCGATAGATGTATAAAATACAAAACAAATTTATCTTCCAAAAAGGTCCAAGAACAATTTTACTGACTTGAATCCGTTTCTTTTCTGAAAATTTTCTAAGTCGTGTAAAAGAAACAGAATTATATTCTCATTGCTATTATCAATTTGTCTGACATAATCAATGGGACAGACATAGTGGATCGATGCGTGGAAGTCTTGAACTCATTAAAATGTTCACATAATACAATACGTGTCGGTGAACAATGCATAAAATAAAATGTTGTCGAGTTCGGTTTTCCCAGCCCGTTTAACTTGGTTCTTATTACGGATGTTTCTTACTCTATATCGAGGCATCTAGGACTGTTGTCAGCGTAAAATAAGATTTGATTGCAGCGTGAAACCTAGATAGTACCTTGTATTACTCTATGAATGACTCCGATTAAATAAATAAATAACGCTTCACACTCATAGCTCCACTAGGATTCCCTGTGTCATGGGTGCCATGTACAACACACTAGACAAGGACATCCACACCCAAACCAAGAACAGAAATTCAAACTCATTATTCTTTCCGCCTCGCTGGAAATCGAACCCAGGACCATTGGCGCGGCAATCCGGCATGGTAACCGTTACGCCACACAGGTCGTCAAATATTATAGCAACAGTTACCTAATCGTTATGAACCATATTAACAAATGACAAAAAATCGTGCGTAAGAATATAGATATGTAGCTGTTGTCACATGGTAGAGTCGGCGCGACATATAGTATAATCTTACGATAATGTATATAGGTATATAAAAGACTCAATGGTCAAATAACGTAACGCACAAGATAGACAGACAGACAAAAATTTAAAAAAAACGACGTTTGAGCATTTTTATCTATAACAAAGCCTTATATTAAATTTCCAAAAAAAAGTTCAAGGTACCTAAAGATTAAACCCAATTATAATTTTATTATCAGTATAAATAAATTTGTTTTTGGTTGTTTCACAGGTCTATTATTTGTCATAGAGTATATAATTACAGTAGTATTCATGATATTGTAAAAGGTAATCTCATTATACTCGTATATTTAATAATACGTATTTTAAACCATCGATGTCATAATGAATTTTGACGGTAATAATATTCACTCCGGTTTCATTACAAAAACCGGTCGCATAAATGATCCAGTTCAAAAAAGATATTTATGTTTATTGACAGATAAATCTGTTTTAAGTTTCGGAAATCCATAAACAGACACCCACTTTATAATTAATTATGTATCGAGAAGTTTTGCAATATGCCACAGCCAACTTACTTGACTTTGCTTATGTAAATTTGATATCAGATAACATGGAAGAATTCTTTCTTTGTCGGGATTAAAGAATTTTATTTTAATCATCATCATCATCATCACCAACTATATTAAAAATATATCACAACATCAATACAATATAAGGCATAATTATAATTTACCAAATATACATTTTCTGATTATGTTTTACTTTTAGGGCATTTTATTATTTCTTTAAATTCGGCTCTTTTTTGATCTTTTTCATAATTTTCACAAAATTGAACAAGGCATGAAGTAATGGTATGTTGTGTGGTCCCATCCATCCTTGGGTGGAACCTCTCAAAGTGTCATCTGGCTCCTATTTGTGGGAACCTTTATGACTATTATTTCTAAACCTTTTATGGCTATAGTGTCAGGATATTTCTGGTGGAGCTTAAGTGGACTTTGTATTTTAATCTTGGAGATACTCCTACATAACAGAGAGTTAAGTATAACAGCTAACTTGCTACGAGTACAGTTGCTACCATACACTTTTTGATGATTTAACAATAAAATATTTGTTTTTATTCAATTCTTTCTCGTTAGGAGAATTAACTACATATAATAATATGTAAATATACTTATGTATGTCAATGTTTTCGTTTACTTCCTTTATTTGTACATACATTCGTAACAACTGAATCGGTATTGTTTATTACTAAAATAATTTTATGTTACGACCATGAGGTAATAGTGACTTATCGGCGTGTCCAAGCTAATTACATGGTAAGTCCGCGTACGTCCAAAAGTATTATTTTATCATGATAAATATTCGTTTTGTACAATAGTCATCCTGAAGACAATTGTACATTGTTTTAAAACTAAACAAAATAGATCCACGTAAAACGTAATAACAGTACATATGAACACACAATATTAGGTTGACTATTTAAAATTAATAATAAATTTTAAAATAATAAATTTCGAATTTGTCAAATGCGGTATCTGACTTGAATTCTGACTTAGCCAAGATTTCTGAGTGGGCCCAATCATTTGGTCTTAAAGTTAATCCTGATAAAACTCAAGTGATCATAATTGGTAGCTCGAGACTGGTTTCAAAAATTGATTGGCTAGTACTACCTAAAATATACTTTGGTGGTGTTCAAATTCCTTATTCTAAAGTAGTCAAAAATTTAGGAATTCTTATGGACTCCAGTCTATCGTGGACACCTCAAATTAATAATGTGAGTAAGAAGTTATTTGCTGCCATTGGTAGTCTGCGTAGACTTCGAAATTTCCTTCCTATGCCCACTAGAATTACTCTTGCTACGTCCTTACTGTTGCCCATTCTTGATTATGCTGATATCTGTTATCTTGACCTTACTGAGGAGCAACTAAATAAGCTTGAGCGTCTCCAAAATGTTTGTATCAGATTCATATTTGGTTTACGTAAATATGATCATGTCTCCGAATTTCGTGCTAAACTCAAGTGGCTCCCTATTCGCCTTCGCCGGAATGCTCACATACTTTCTGCTCTGTACTCTGTGCTGTTTAATCCATTTGCTCCTTCTTATTTGCGTGATAACTTTGAATATCGTTATCTATCCCATAATCACTTACTTCGTTCTTCCTACAATCTTACTTTACTAACCCCTTCACACACCTCTTCATTCCTTCATAAATCCTTCACTCTGACTGCTATACGTCTTTGGAACTCTTTACCTCTAGCAATAAGGAAAGCAGAAAACGTAGTTTCTTTTAAAAGACTGCTCAAAGAACACTATCTTCTTTCCTAATTTGTCTTCTTCCTTTCCTTTTTCCTTTTCTTCGCTATACATTCTCATTGTCACTGCTTTTTATTAGTGTGTTAATTTGTCATTTGAAAATACTTTCTTTATTCTTTATCTTTCTTCTCTTCTGTTAATTTCTTATATACTGTTTTACATTATGTAGTACGCCTGTTACCCATTTTCTGTTCTTGCTGATTTCAATTTACTGCTGGGTTGCCTGGAAGAAATCGCTTTAAAGCGATAAGGTCGCCTATTGTTTTGTGTTCCTTCCTTGTGCTGTTTATGTATATTATGTTTTGGTGTACAAACAATAAAGTGTTAAATAAATAAATAAATAAATAAATTAATGAACATAACAAGACTCCATCCATTAAATGATAATTAATTGTTAAAGTTTACATGTTGAATGACATTTTGATTTCCTGTATGCATTAGACTAGGATAATAAATAGAGAGAAAGGCTAACAAATTATTTGTATTTTAAATAATAAAATACACCTGAATGTTTTACATAATTATTAATGAGTTATCAAATCATTATCATGTACAAGGAAGGCGTTGATGTCTTTTAAATGACTTAAACTTTTCATCTACAATACATTTGCCTTTACCCTAATAATTAGATATTGAACTATCGTTTATTTTATTAGATACTTAAATTACACATAAAATCATCAATATTAATTTATCGAATGACGAAGTTCTGAGGTACTAAAAACAAATTAAACCAAAGGTTCTCAACCTCTTTCTTTTTTGAAGTCAGTTAAAAAGTTACGAAATGAAATGATTTTTACATTGATGGCGACCTCTTGCCATTGATCACATATTTCAATAAGTGACATTGAGTTTACAATATTAACAATGAACCCACACTATAATCACCACTATTAAAATTTGACACCTGGTTTTCATTCATAACTTAGTCTCGTTTAACTTGTTGTAGGTTAGTAAAGATTTGATAGTAGTAGTAGGTTAGTAAAGACAAGGTAGAAAGAGAGGAGGTTTATTTATTTTCTCTTTATCCGTCGCATACTTAGGCTAGTCAGTCAAGTTTCAGATACGACATTTTTCTACGTATTAGTACAATACATTGTAAGCGAAATTAGGTCCGCCGTAGTTTCCGCCTGCATCGATACCGTGAAATCAATCATAATTCCCAACCGGAACATACCTACATCATCGGAAGTTTGTTCGATTCAGCACTCGACAAGAGTGACCAGTGACACTGAGGCTATCGGTGAAGTAAAAGGATCGCGTCACAACTCACTGAGTAGTGAGTAGTGTGAGTACTCAGTGTCCGCGCAACTGGCGGTGAGCGAACACGCGTGCTTCATTCAAAATTCGAAACACCCGCCAATTATAAACGAAATGTCACTGAGTTCGCGGTTTAAAAAAATAATATCACATCTTGAGCAACAGTTTGGATAGATGTTTGTAGTATCTGTGGACATAGTACGTGGTTTGTCAAGAAAAATAAACATTACGTTCAGTTTTTGCGATTGCGTGGAGGCGTTAACGAGGACAATAAAGGTAAAGATTAATACGGATTAAGATTGATTAAGAATAAGTTTTTAAGGAACTTTTATATTTTGAAAATTAAGGTACTTATTATTCAGTTGGTTGTATTTTTTAAGTTAGATGATTTTATTTACACAACACTAAAAGAAATACGTTTATTTATAGCTAACATGTAGTCGAACTGTTACTAGTGAAATAGTGCTGTATTTTACCAGATTTAATTAATGACAACACTAATGCTTTGACGTGTAGGGTAAATATAATTTGTCTGTTTAGTTATATAATGATTTATAATTTTATAAGTGTAGATTAACGGAATATTTTAAATCTGTAGAAAAGGAAACAATGATCTACTGATTGTCTAATCGACAGAGAAAAGATTTAATCCTCAGATACTTCATCATTATCTCGTGTCAATAATTTATACGCAACGATAGATCTAGTATGTAATAACGATAGATTCTACAGATTTTATTACTCTCCTTTACAAAAGCTTATAGGTAAACTATCTTACGAAAATTACTGATAGTCAAACATAATTACAAATCATGATATCATTTTTATTTGAAAGAAATCTGCAAAGTACGTTGGTACTTAGGTATTCTTTATTCGAATAATTTTTAACAACTTGGTTTTCTTTTAAAACATATCTTCTATTTATGATCTTGATGATTAAAATTCTTAATAGAGTTTCCCCATATTAGAACCAAGTTTTCCTTGCAGTGTAAAATTAAAGATGCACTTATTTTTCGTCTTCATAGCTTTCATCTTTGTCATTGTCATTACACGCTCTATATTAGCTTCACCTGTATGTATGTATGTATGTATGTATGTATGTATGTATGTATGTATGTATGTATGTATGTATGTATGTATGTATGTATGTATGTATGTATGTATGTATGTATGGATTTTGTATAAAAGCGTGTTTTATATTTTTTTAAACTATTATTTATTTTCTAATCCAATTTTACTAATTAATATATTCCTATGGAAATGGAAAAAATCAACTTACGCACTATATATAAAATACATAATATGTATATGAATAAAGAAGAAGCAATGTTTGCGTAAATACGTATATTGGCGACACTCATTCAAGGCTGTTCCAATTCAACTATCGGCTAAAAGACGAGGTGTTGAGTTCTCGAGTGGTGGACTGATGCAAGAGTTGTTGTTGAGTGATAGTAAAGTTTTAAGTGATGAATATGTATTTAAAACTATTTTTCAAACATCTTCATTCACTGAGTTTCTCTGCAGTAGTTCATACGTTCATTCAATGTTGGTTTTAGCTATATGATAACTACATAATTTGATTTTTCTTAAGTCAGATAAACCTATGATAGTGGATTTGAGATCTTTGAATAAATTTAGGCGTTGTAATCATGTCACGTTATGCTATCGGCGTTCTCTGTTCTTTGTTCAAAGGCTTTGATTTCGCATCGTGATATTATCATCTGGAAAGTAAAGTGCTGTGAGGCTGCTCATGCCCTTGGCTTTTAGGAGATTTACTCGAGTTTCACATTTCAGAGGGTTTAGTAAATGATTATCAGTGTTATAATCTTATTAAGAGCAAATAAAAGTATTATTAGTTTTCATCGTAAATATGGTCGTTCTACAAGGATCAATATTCGGTCCTTTACTTACATTCGTGGATAATACGAAATCGCATATTTTTCAATAGCATTACTATGGGGCAAGAATTGCATGGCAGTAATTTTTTGCTTATTTTTAAATATTTTTTATCTTCTGGCTTGAATTTTTATTTAAATAAAAATGTTTCGTAACATGTTGGTACAATAATTGCGTGAAGGTCGCCTGTCCCTCAGACATTCGTAACTTGCAAATAATTCCAAAAAATGGATGCTTTAGAAATTTAATGATACCTATGTAGGACGTTATTATTATCATAATAATAATAATATTTATCATAGCTTTGTCTGTATGTAGGAAATAATAATGAAAAAGTCCATTTTTAAGAAAAATTAAATTTTAGAATTTTTAGGGCTTTTTTCATTACTAAAGGGGTTGCGATAGGCCGCAGTTAACGACTTCCTACACAAACCGTTTCACATAAGTAACCCAAAAATTTCAGACATAATTTAGGTTTAAATCTAGTATCTGCCCGCGACCTCATGTAAAAAAAATAAAAATAAAAATACTTTAATAACCTGAATTTATTAACCCTTAAATGATACCATGTATTTCGGGTGAAGTGTCAGCTTAAAGGATTCCGATTCGATTAGAACGGATGAACCATGGTAGTTATCTCCATGTCTTCCAAAAATACAGCTAATCGTAACATAATTTCAGACTGGAAATAATGTTTTAAAGCTTACTTTTGAGTATTATTTGGCATAAACTCATCACAAACTCTTAACACGAACCAAAAGTAAACACTTCTAAGATTTTGACATTTTGGAACACTTAAGTTTTGGTTTTAAAAACATAATATTCAATGTTAAGTTGATTAAGTGTTATTATGAACCTCTTGACAATTCTGCAATAAATTCAAAGCCAAGAAGTTAAGAATATAAACCAGTAAATCAGAACTGAAGGGTATTTTGTTGAGAAGCCATTCAGATCACATCACAGCAATCAATCAGTCAAATTTAAAAATTTGCACCGTGTGCAAATTACAAATTACTTTCTAGGTATTAGACAGCCAAAGAGTACTACTTAGTAGTATAAATACGAACATTTAATTACCTTTGCGTAATTACTAGCACAAAACTATGTTAGAGCTAGGCTTCCTACATGGCCTAGTTTCTTTGGTAAACTTCAAAAAGTTTAAGGACTCACTGAATCAAGTGATAAGTTATTCGTGTAATACGCACATAATTTGAACCAGGCACGAAAACATGAAAGCTTGCAATAAAGGGCCTATTTAAAATACATTTTTACTTATTTGGGCTTATAAACGAGCTATATTTTAGGGCCTCCCAAAGAGTCCACAGTATAACGCGCACATTTCCGCACTTTACGAGACATTATTCTGTAATAAAATCCATAAAGATGATAAGGCGTACATTCGTTGTTTATTTTACGACTTTATACGTGATGTGAATCTTCAATTATTGATAAGTCATATAATCTTGTCGCTTTATTGTAGAACGATCTTTATCGCGTAATTTAAAGGCAAAGATCTTTAATTTACAGCGTTAGTGAAATTTTAAACATGCGTCGCGTTGAAGCGGATTTTATTATTGGTTAATTAAAATATGGAATTTAAAGAATGATGTTTACCATTGTATTTTAAAGGATAAGTATAGTAAATTTTTGATCCTAGAATACAAAGACAAAGTAATTAACTTTTCTATTAATAAACACACCCTCTCGATTTTTGATCAGGATAATCGGTGGATTGTAATCGTTACCGAAAGTTCTGAAGTGACTTAATAGTAGAAAGATTGAATAGTAGAAAATATAGTTTAGCCATGTGATGGCTCTAGGTCAATGACTGGATAATATCGAAATAGACTCCTTGAATCGACTGGACTTGGTTAGTTTACAGAAACGAATTCGAATTTTATCCACATGCGCTAACCTATGACACTATAAATGTGAATATACACACATATTAAAGGTTTATTGCACAATCTTTTCCTAACAAAAGCTCTATTAATCTCTTTTAAGGCATATCTTTGGCAATACGTCAATATTGCGCAACTCAAATAATGTATTGTGCTCAATATTAGTTATGGTTTAAAGTTTGCTGCTCTAAATTCACGACTATCTGAATGATTCAGTGTTAACTCGATTTCTGCAAATTAATGCCCGTCACTTTATCCTGCGAGGCTGTACAAGATTATGCTATGAGTCAGGTTAGGGTGGTTACATGTTTTATGAATATTTTGTCCAATAAATTACTTTGTACCCAGTGGCGGATTTATGTTTGATGTCGCCCTAGGCCCCAAAGGATATGCCGCCCTTTTTGCTCTATAAGGAGGTGAATAAATATATCGAAATTAAACGAGCAATTAAAAAAAATATTACATATCAAACTTTATTAACTTAAGTACAACGTTTTATTAGTTAATATAATATAATTATCGTGTATAGTTTTTTTATTATTAATCTGAGTAGGTATACCGTCTCGGAGATAAATAAATAAACTTTTTTAAATTATCATTTACTTATTACATCTTCTTTCAGGCTTTGGTTCTACACTATATATTATATTATAATCTAGTTTTTGTACTAATTGAGCTTCAATAGATAATAACGCAAGGGCATTAAGCCTGTCTTGGGCCTTGGCCCATACTTGCACGTAAATAATTTTTCATCCTTTTTAGGGTAGAAAAGATCTTTCTCCAGAAAGATTTGTTGCTGGAATTTATTCTCATAAATGCTTCTAAAACAGTCAATATGTTTGATAGGCGATTAGGAAAAAAATTTTAGTCTCCTATTAGCTTTAGCACAATTTTTTTTATTTCTACAACCAAAAGGGCGTACACACATCAAATAAAGTTTGAGATCACTTGCTTGAAAATACGAAATCTTTTTTATTACGTTAGAATAAAACGTTTAATTCTTTTTCTTCTAAGATTCTTCATTTAATCTTTTAATAACAAAATAATTTAAAATATCAATTGTTTATCGGTATAAAAAGAGATTAAATCCTTGTTTACGCTCATCAGAAATCTGACCAACTTGATTCAAGCGTTTTTTCTGACTTTTCAAAGAAGGAGTTCATTCAAAAAGATGCCGAGGGGATTATCAGAAGTTTTATGAGCAAGAATTGTTACTTTGGGGGAAGAAGGACATTCCACGAGAGAAATAGCACGCAGAGTGGTTGTAGCCCAATCCTGTGTCGTGAACACGTTACGGCGGCGTGGATAACTTTGCTGATCAACCTCGCAGTGGTCGGCTAACTGTTCTTACTGCTGCTCAGAAGCGTTACATCAGATTGCTGACTGCACGAGATCCAACAATCAATGCCACTAAAATAAGAGTTGAGTTGCGAGCTGCTACTGGACTAGAAATTAGCACTCAGACCATCAGGAATTGCTTACACCAGGTTGGATTACGAGCGAGGTGATCCTAGCGAGCACCCCTGAACTCACAGCAACGATAGCGACGCAGATTGCAGTGGGCTAGACTCCGCCAAAATGAAGAAGACGATGAGGAAAACATTTGGCGGAATTGTCTCTTCGTTGACGAGTCCAGAATTAGCACTCATCCGGACAACCGACGTCTCCGTGTCTGGAGAAGACATGGGAACGCTGAAAGACAAAGAACTGCCACCGGAACCGTTCAACAGGGCGGGAAATCGGTATCCTTTTGGGGCGTTATAATGATTGGTGCTAGAACGCCGTTGATCCCGTATCGTGGCTGGATGACTGCAGCTTTGTATCAAACCATTGCTATTGATGGAATTGTCAGGTCATTTAGAATAAACCATGGCCCTCGATTCGTATTGGTTGACGATAATGCACCCGCACATCGAGCTCAACGAATTAACGCTGCTCTGCATGAATACGACATTACCAGGTTAGACTGGCCTGCCGGCTCGCCTGACTTAAACCCGATAGAACACGCGTGGGATGCTATCAAGCGAGCTATTTGGAACCGTCAGCCACTTTCCCAGACAGTGCCAGAGATCAGGGAAGCCGTTATTCAAGAATGGGACAGGTTATCGCAAGAAATGCTGGATAACTTAATTTTCAGGATGCCAAGAAGGATTGCCGCATGTGTTCGAGCCAGGGGAGGAGTTGTCTTATACTAAAGAAAAACAATTTAATAATAAATGTTGATAATATTTATTGTTAGTTAAATCCTCTTTTTCTTTCAATTATTATTCATTAGTCAAAATTGCACTAGGACTTTTAAATTCAATTCTAGTTAATAAAAAATAAAAAATAATTTAATTTTTTTATTTTAACAAGTGTATCTTTTTCATAAAAAGATGTTACGTAAGCAACATTCTTTTAAAAAAGTAAAATCAAAAAAATCCATCTTTTGCTAGTAATCTCAAACTTTATATGATGACATGTGTGGATACTTTGGGACATAATTTTTCGCTTTGGATTTTTTTTTCATTTAAAATCTTTTTGCAAAGCGATTGAGAAAAAAAATATACGCCCTTCTGACATTCGGAACACAATATTTCAAAAAACACACTCAGTTGAATGATAAATAGAATTTTAAAATAACAAGAATTCTTGCTTCAACATTTCCGAAAATAATTTAAATTCACAAGTTAGGTTGAAAAGTTTTAATTTAATTATAATTTATTCATAAAGGCTATTGAGAAATAGTATATAATCTTTAACTATCCGCTATAAAAATTAGGACTTTGCGAAAAATCAGAAAATTATTGTTTTCAAAGTAATGTACATCAAAAAGAATTCATATTACACCGACAAATTAAAAGGTAAACATTTAAAATATGTTATATTTTTTTATTAATTTGAGGCGAAAATATATAAAAATATTTTAGTTAAAAACAATTCTGACGTTTTACCACTCCTAAGTTTTTGGGGTTCTGAAAATTTTGGCGCCCCCAAAATCATGGCGCCCCTAGGCCCGGGCCTCACGGTCCTAGGCCTAAATCCAGCACTGTTTGTACCAGCTAAACTGTGACACTAAAATTGCTTTTAAAAATATGAAATTATTTGAAACTCACTTTATAAATTTTTCGATTTTCAAAATAAGTATAATAAACAGTTTAATGCATCGATTTTGATTCAATGATAGGAGCTGGCACAAGCAGACGTTTTAAAACTCCACATGACAGACCACATGATAAGCACCAGCTTTCGATTAAAAAAGAATCATCAAAATTGGTTCACCCAGTCGAAATTTCTGAGGTAACAAATATAAAAAAAATATACAGTCGAATTGAATAGCTCCTCCTTTTTTGAAGTCGGTTAAAAAAACTATGATAAAAACCGAGCGTATTGATCAAAAATGTGATCAAATGTCAACTCAATTTTAGCCTTAGTTCTGGAAATGCACGTTAGCATGACATAGCGCGCGCTTTTAAAATACCTACCAAATTAATGTGTACATGGCAATATGGCATAACATTTTTGTTTTGTGGAAATCAGAAAATTGGTTAAATGTAATAATTACTTAAATTTAAACAATAAGTTGTAGTCCCAGTACAAGAGTATATATTTTAAGATAAATTATTTAGAACACCGACCAAAACAAAATATATTTTACCGTTGATTCTAAAGAGAGTGTGGAAGCTGTAAGGCTATTCTGTTTTGTAACTCGACAGCGGAATCCGTGATGAGTGTTTAAATCCTATCTTTAGTCGTTTAAAGTTTGACACTCATCGCGGATTCCGTTGTCGAGTTACAAAACAGAATAGCCTTACTGAACAGGCAGTGATGGGTGGTATAGACCAGCAACCACCAACATAATGTTGCTGATGACATTCAAAGACACGCTGGTTCATTCTACCACCATTTCGGAAACGTGCGTTGTCATGGTGAAGAAATGGCGAAAGAAACTCCCCAGCATATCTTTTTATTTACTTTTCAACAAAGTAATATTCAATAAAGTATTATAATAAAGTAATATAAGTAGTTAATATAAGTAATATTAGTGTTCTAAGCTGATACAGTTATTTCCAGGCAATCTTGTCATTAATTTGCCTATACGTAGTACCTACCTATTATAAGCTGTGCCTTCACATGCCACTTGAACGTTTTAATTGTCCATTGTTTTTGGAAGACGACAGGATCGAGCATCTTAATGCAAACAATAATCTATACAAATAAATAAAACTGGAGTGTCTCTTTGTAATATTAAAATAACCGCTTTTTACTAAGTGCATTTGGATGTATACACGGTACATATACCAAAACAACATTTTTTACAATTTTTGTCTGTCTGTCTGTCTTTCTGTCTGTTTGTTCCGGCTAATCTCTGAATTGCCTGGACCAATTTTGACGGTAATTTTACTGGCAGATAGCTGATGTAACAAGGAGTAACTTAGGCTACTTTTATTTTAGAAAAAAAATAGTTAGACGATACGAAGTTCGCCGGGTCAGTTAGTTATAAATAAATATTATAAAATAATAAACCAATATCATTCACTTTCTTGATGACCAAAATTCTAAACATGTAACAAACAAAATTATAAAGTCATAATTCTGTAACATTATGATTCGCCAAGAAAACCTGTTAGAATCTTCTCAGACGGAAACCTGTAACCATGTTGTGTAACAAATGTAACCAAACGACAGACGGAACGGGGTCAATCGTTCATGTATGTATAGTTAAGACTAACCCTAGTGATGGTCAAATATTACATGTTTAGTTTTTACCCGACCCGATTTGTATGTTTGTATATATGTAAAATTCTTTATTACCTCGTATCTTCCAAACCGCTGAACAGATTTATATAATTAAGATATTGTTAGATTTTTCTTGATAACCCAAGTGTTCTTAGATAAGTGAAATAATAAAAAAACAAATATGGCGGCTGCGAGATGCCATTGTTTGGTAAAAAGGTATATTTTTTAGGTTTTATTTTACAGGAAGAGGGTTTTTTTTTTAATTTTTAAAT
The DNA here is from genome assembly GCA_951805285.1 of Thymelicus acteon. Lineage (NCBI taxonomy): Eukaryota > Metazoa > Arthropoda > Insecta > Lepidoptera > Hesperiidae > Thymelicus > Thymelicus acteon. Next base: position 7,132,396 of record OX638227.1, on the reverse strand, counting down.
TTAAACTACTTTATTTACCTTACCAAATGGTAAAACCCTGGCCCCCGACGCGAAGGGTTTCCAAATATGTTTCTGGTTGAAACATACTGTGATTTTTAAGGGAAAGAAACTTTAATACAATTAATACCCAATATATTAAACTATGTAATTTATACCTACTAATATGAAAATGAGCTGCACTAATAGCTAGGCACCTACTATTGTTTTCCGGGGCAGAGTGGCTTAATTTTTTTGTGTCAATTAAATTGCAAACTTTTCTATTTCAGTTACATTGTTCATAGTCTTCGCAACTAGAAATTATACTGTGTATATTCATAGACTTAAATATATAGACGGGCTGTTCCGAAGAAAATCCATCTCCTTGTTACATCAGCTATCAGCCAGTGAAATTCCCGTCAAAATCAGTCCAACCATTTCAGAGATTAGCGGGAACAAACAGACAGACAGACAAAAATTGTAAAAAATGTTGTTTTGGTATATGTACCGTGTATACATCCAAATGCACTTGGTAATAAAAAAAGCGGCCAAGTGCGAGTCGGACTCGCCCATGAAGGGTTCCGTAGCAGCAAGTAACATAATATAAAAGTTCTTGTAGTTCGTTGTGACTTTGATCGATGTTTTTTGGTGGTTTACGATTTATGACGTATTAAAAAAAACTACTTATTAGATCTCGTTCAAATTAATTTTCGTTGGAAGTTTGCATGGTAATGTACATCACACATTTTTTTTAGTTTTATCATTCTCTTATTTTAGAAGTTACAGGGGGGGGGGGACACACATTTTACCACTTTGGAAGTGTCTCTCGCGCAAACTATTCAGTTTAGAAAAAAATGATTTTAGAAACCTCAATATCATTTTTGAAGACCTATCCATAGATACACGTATGGGTTTGATGAAAAAAAAATTTTGAGTTTCAGTTCTATGTATGGGGACCCCAAAATTTATTGATTTTTTTTCTATTTTTGTGTAAAAATCTTAACGCGGTTTACAGAATACATCTCCTTACCAAGTTTCAACAGTATAGTTCTTATAGTTTCGGAGAAAAGTGGCTGTGACATACGGACGGACAGACAGACAGACAGACAGACAGACAGACAGACAGACAGACATGACGAATTTATAAGGGTTCCGTTTTTTGCCATTTGGCTACGGAACCCTAAAAAGTGGTTAGTATAATATTATTACAAACAGACACTCCAATTTTATTTATTTGTATTGATATATTGATAACAAATCTTTATTTTAATATTCTACATTTAAAAGAGGTTCAAAATGCTCAATGGACTCGCGTGCAAAGTTTCTTGTTTTATGAATGTCTCAAGTTCTTCGTAATTACATAACTAAAGTTATTTTTTTTTTTTTACTTACAATAAGTTAATGCTTGACCACAATCCCACCTGATGGTGAGTGGAGATGTGGTCTAGGATGGTGAGCGCACTAACATAATAAACTCTTTTTTAAGCGACTTCAAAAAAAGGAGGAGGTTCTCAATTCGACTGTATTTTTTTTTATGTTTGTTACCTTAGAACTTTGGACTGGGCAAACCGATTTTGATGATTGTTTTTTTAATCGAAAGCTGGTGGCTGTCATGTGGTCCCACATAAATTTTATTGAGATCTGACAATGGCATCCATGAGAAAACCACATAAGTCGTAAATTTGTGTTAAGATGTGCGCGACAAATTGACGAATAACTCAATATCACGCCAACCGATTTCGATGATTCTTTTTTTAATCGAAAGAAGCTGCTTGTCATGTGGTCCCACATAAATTTGAACGAGATCTGAAAAGTAGTTTTTGAGACTTTGAAGTCGGTTATTTTTTGTTAGTAAAATTTAGATTATTATTTCCCTTTATAAGGTACTAAGGTACTAAGATAGTATCTTATAAAGGGAGGCCTATGTCCAGCAGGACCAGCAGTAGACCACCAAGGGCTGGATAATGATGATGATGGATGGATGGATAGCCTAAGATAGTTAGATTCTGAACTGCGGGATTTTCAAGTATAACGAAGTAACCTAAGTTTGATACAAATTTTTCCAAAAACGTATCAACAAGCACCGAGTGACTAATTGAAAACGTCGAATTTGGTAATAAATCTTCATCACGGTTCTTATTTCAGCTGATTGCTATCTTAATGATAATATTAATATTGGTAATTTGATCGTTGGGCGTGGAAATACTTAGCGAAGATTTATCGCTTGACATTACATTAATTGATGCACTGCAACCCATTAGCGGTCTATTGCAAGGGATAAGTTTTCTTAGTTATTCAGGTATGGGTCGTATTAGAGTTCTGCAGTTTGGATACAACAAAGTGAACAAAAGTCAACTTCCTTCAAACATAATAATATTAATAAAAGCGTCATTGATGTGATGTCTCTGCGCTATGCTGCAGACGGACGGACGGTCGGACGGACATGACGAAACTATAAGGGTTCCGTTTTGACTACGGAACCCTAAAAATTTAATGATTCATTGCAAAATTTCAAAAATATATACTTACCTAAAGACCTAAAAATATTAAAAAAAATACTACAAAAAAAGTATTTCGTAGACTCGTCCTAAATTAATCATTAATCGGTACTTGCCTAAATATCACAAACAATCAATAAAAGATACAATCACTCAAAATCTAGTATTTAAACGAGACTAGAACCTAGACAGCTAAAATAAAAGGTTACATTATTGTATAATGCGGTACAGAAAAAACAGTGGGACTGGCACATTCACGGTCATTCTTACATTCCTTTGAGTGATCGAAATATAGTGACAAGGTCGTCCAACTTTTGACTTATTTGGACGGAATTCGTGCGTGCAATATACTGGTTGGTACAATAGAGCGCCGAAGTATTTCGTGTATCAAAAGTCTAGGTCATTAAAACAATGCAACATTTACTTCCTCTCCCGGATGTTAAATCATACCTTTGCGATGAGTACGTTTTAGACAGATCGTATCGTACATAACAATAAAACCCTTACTTTTAGATAAACACAAAATTAAATTTATACGTTTTGAAAGTTCTAAGCGAGTGTAACCTCCTCCATCCAAAGTCAACTCAGAAATGATTTAATGTAACGCGATTTTTTTTGTGTAAACTATTAGCTGACGTGCCGATAAATAAGGGAGCATACTGATGGTAAGTGGTTACCATCGCCCATGGACAACGGTAGGTAACACTGCCATTTTCCGCATTATTTCCCATTTAGATTTTGTACACTTGTTGTTATTGATGTCCATGGATCACGTTGACAGTTTCCTAGTTGACAAGTCGTTGGCGGTATTTAAAAAAATTGCTCAATTCAAGAATCAATTGATTTATTCATGATTCAATACTAATGAACATGTTGTTTCTAAATAATGAGATACGTATGAATGTTATCAGAAAGTGAATCCAAGCGCAATTAATCTTAAAATGACAATGGTAGTTGTATCTTAAATGTAGGAGATAAGACTTAAAGTTCAAGCTACTGGGCTTGTAATTGATGATAGCATATTATGTCTTCTGTTATATAGTCACACATGCTTCAAGGCTGTATTGACTACAAAAACGATGACGATGACTTCACATAGCCTAGATTAATTAAGGTAATTTTTGAAAAAAAATGTTATGATTTATCAGGGCCTTTTTGGCTCCTTTGAGTTGTATGTAGTCTTCCCACTAATTCTAGATCTCTATTGCGATGTGAAAGTATAAGAGATTTTGTTCTTAGAGACTTAAACTAACTAAACCAAATTTGTATGATGGCTTCCGTTTTGTCTTTTTAAATCATTTTTAGTTGTCTGAAAAAATACCTTTTTTGTTTTAGCAACAAACTCTTTAACATAACTTAATAAATTTCAGTTTAGCAGTTAGAATTACAATTACATCTCAATATTAGGAACACCTTAACTCTTCAATGTTATTTTCTAGTATCTAACTAATTATATTCACGGTCATTTGAAAATTATAGAGAAGAAGCGAATGATTAAAAATTGAATCAAAGAATCATTTTAATGCTAAAAATGTTTTTTTAAATATTTAATTTGGTTCCTTCTTTGGACAGGTTCCTTCTTTGTAAATGACTTGGAGCTATTTTTCAATTACTAAAATATATTTTAAATTCTATTTATTTTTTAATTGAAGTGTGGATAATCACACGTGTTCGTACTAATTTGGTCATTGACTCAACAGACAACACAACTATAGTTTTTGTTCTGATCAGGAACAAACACACACACAAAAAATTTATAGACATATTGTTGATTATTAAGTTTGTTATCAGGTCATTTATTTTTTACAAAGATAGAACTTACTTAAAAACCAGCATTGTAATATAAATTGGAATTCGGAATAAATATGACCGCATCTGACTCATTGGTGTTGTCAACCATGCCTATTATAAACACGTTTAGATTATGATAACTAGTATCAAACATGATTGTAGTTATAATTAATGATTAGTTGTTTTATAACATTCTTAAATAATAATAATAATAATGAAAACCAACGAATGAGAATGGGCAATTTTATAAAGAGCTTACTTAAAAAAACTAGCTTTCTTCGCACCGGATTCGTTTCATAACACAATTTACATTAAAAAATACAAAATAATTAATTTTAATACTTATATTTTTTTATTTAAAAATCGAGTGGCTTCCCGCCCTCTCTTCATGTGCCGCCCGGGGCCAGGGGACGCTACGCTACTGAATTGCAGCTACCTTGATTTTACTGTAAATTTTATTATACTGCTTTTATATTTACTATTTATTACTGTTATATTCCAGAAGCTATTTAACACTAAATAAATTTTATCTCATATCACTACTCATCGCTGGGTGTCAGTACAACCCCACTTTATAAATAATTCAGAATTAACTATTTAGGTAAGTATCTAAACTACGCACTAATGAGGTATTCTTGGCAAGATGCTTCCTTCGATACGAGAAAATACTCCTAATTTGTACGCAAGGGCGTAACTTACAATACAACAAACTGTTTGTCAACACTTGAAAGGCACGGTACGTATATAAATTATATTAAATTATATACCAACTATTGACAGCAAACACTGACATTTCAATAATAGTTCCTCTGAACTTTATCAGGAATGACTAAGCCTACACAATTTACCAGTACAGTCAACTTTGAACAAAAAGTAGCTGATTCATCAGATTCAAGACGTCAACCTTCAGACTGAATTGTTTCCTCCTCCTTAGTTCAAATCCATTAGATAAAATTGATAGGTGGCGTTGGTGACCGGATGTGTTATAATTATGTAGGTATCTACTATCACAATTATATTTACTATTTCATTATATAAAGTTTTTTGTAAACCACATAAACATAAAATTGGAGGACTTATCCAAATATGTATGACAGTTATTTTTTAATTAATGAAAACAAAAAGTTTAATTCAAATTAGGTAAATTTTTACCCCTTATCATAGTTATTTTTTCATTTATATCTAACTACTATTTAGAATAATTCGTTGATAGAAAAAAAGCCTCCTAGTTGTTTCCTTTTTTTAAACCATACAGAAGTTATATTATACCTGGTCATCTTAATAAAAACTATGGAATAATAATATTGACAAATCAAGTATGTAATATTTCACTAAAAATCAAGTCCACAATATTTTATTAGATATGTGCTTAGGAAGTGAACAGACTGTTCTGACAGAAAACAGTTATCAACTTATCACCTCCTGAATATTTCTCATTTAATATCGTCATGACTCACAACTACGTACCTTTCGAAATGTGAAATATGTACCAGTTATGTCAATCAAGTAGGTAATAAAATGCGTAAGAAGGTACTTGGTTTGTATGTGATCTGATTTTTTCCGTAATTATTACGTCAGTGCGTGAGAAATGATTTCCCGAGGTGAACTCGTAATACATTGTATGCTTCAGATCTTGTTATCCGAGTCTCATTGACTTTATTTTATTTAATTTTATTTATCTATCAGTTTTTATTTTATTTTATTTTTATTTATTCGGAATATTGTTGGAGGTTGTATATAAACTAAATATGTAATCTGACGGATGTGTGAAAAAGAAGTAAATAGAATAGAGTTTGAAATAAACAGCAAAATTTTCCTACAGTTAACAACAGATTAATTCTAATATACATCTAGTTACACGATGAAGCCAATTACAGCCATCCATCTTAAATTAAAATTTAAGTATCAGCTAACTTATTTCACTTACCAGAGATCCACATTTTGTCAGTCAGTAAGTAATATTGTGCCGAGGATTTTTTTCAACACCCTTCTGAAAAGACGCATAAGTGCTAAGGACAGTCCAAATGTAAACGCATTTCAAGGTTATGTTTTTGATATCTACCAGTCGTTTTTAAAATTAATTAATGAAACACGAGCTCGAGAAAAGCATTTCGGAAAATCTAAAAAAAATTACTTTGCGTTATAAAAAGACATAAAGGTCCTTCTGGGCTGGCTGGACATGACTTTGCTCGACTTGGACTCAAAATGAGATCCTGAATTACCCTTAGATTTTATTGAATAAAAGAAATAACTATCCAGTTGGAAATGATCAGGGGCGTAGCTACCGCCGTATCAGCCGTATCAATTATACGGGGCCCCGGGGCTGAGGGGGCCCCCAATGTGCCTTAAAAAAAAATTCGTGAAATGATCCGGAAATTAATTATTATGATTCGAAAAATGTTCCGGAAACCATCGATACTTCATTCAAAAGTAAAATCAACAATAAAATTACTTTCTGGGCCATCTTTCATCGTATTAATGCATTAATTACTTTAGCTTCATGCAATTTATCTTTCCATGATTCTAAATCTGGAAACTCGACGAATTGAAGACAAACAGGCAGTACAGATAATAATAAGAAAAAATTCTAATCAGGTATTTAAGTGTCCTAATCAAAATTTAAACAAAATATTTAATGTACAAAAAAATTACGTTCTACACGACTCATGATGTTCTCCGGAACTGAGTGCTGCGCGGACATGCCGGCAGCAACCCCATGACACAGCGCTTCGGGAATACCTTAGGAGGAAGCTCATTCTACACGTAGCACAGCTCATTCTACAGTTAGCACGTGCGTGGTAAAAATGATCGGGAGAATCGGACCGTAGAAGTTCTCCACGAGTCTCATCGATGTGGATAAAACTTCAATTCGGTCATGAGCTTTGTAAAGCATGAGCAGGTGCCTCGCTCGCAGTGAAGTACTCCTTAGCCCGGTTTAGAACATCAAGCTTTTTGGAAGCCAACTTAGCCTTGGCTTCCAAATGACGCTGATACTACACATCACTCGAGATGTCGACTCCCAGAATCATACTCTTACAACACTTTTAGTGATGAGCGCGGTACCCTGGAATTGAGGCACTATGAAAAATGGGGTTTTCTTAGTGGTAAACGCGCCAACTTGTGTCTTCGTGGGGTTGAACTCGACTAAATTAGGTCAACCCTATTTCGAGACTTGCTCCAGAGAGTTCTCGACTTTAGACACAATTTTAAGCCTGCTATCCGCCACTTGCAAGTTTTGCAACTGAGAGGAATTAAGGGGGGCTGTATAGAAGGCATCCCCTGTGCTGTTATCTGCATAGCAACAGTTGCCACTCATGCCATGTTATTGATATGCAGAATGAACAGCGTAGGAGATACCACAGACCCTTGGGGAACACCAGCATTTTATAGGTTTCATATCTAAGCTACAATCATCTACTACATCCTTGATATGTCGCTCAGATAGAAAGCTGACTACCCAACTGCATAACCTCTCACAGCGACCGTAAAATGTTGACTTCGTGAGACCTCCCTGTGCCAGTCCTGGTCACAGGCTTTAGCGAAATTTAGGCTGACTGCCAGTGCTTCCCCGTTGCGATCAATATCCTGACGATGCCTACAGGTGCGTAAGATAAATTTGATGATCACCAGCTGAACGACCGTCGCAAATACCGTATTGTCGATCACAGATCAGCTGATGATCTTCCAGATATCCCAGGAGCTGCATGTTAATCTCGCGCTCCATTACTGTTGCAGCGGCTATAGGCTTATCGCTATAGGCGTGTAGTTAGCCAGGTCACTGAGATCGCCCATTATGTGGATGGAATGAAAAAGGGTAACCTTCCACGAAGACATATCATGTGGCATAAGATAGAATAAGAATAAGCACGTTAAGACAGGGAATCAACCAGCCCCGGATCTACAATTTTTTCGAACCGGGGCAGAAACTTGATAGTGATAGAGATAAGATAAAAAAATCCACAAATAAATAATAGTTGGCATTTTTCGTGAATGGGACAATAAGAACTCTTTTTTAATAAATTTATTTATTCTCCCAACCAGGCTTCCGTATGCTAGGCGCTTAGTGCAGCAAGTTTTTATTTTTAATCATACTATATTATGATTTTTGCGCCCCCTGAATTTCCGCCCGGGGCGGGTGCCCCGGTTTGCCCTCCCCCCCCCCGTAGATCCGGAGCTGGAATCAACTCGGGAGCACACATCTTTAGCACCGCTGTGTGAATACCGTCTGGTCCTCTCAACTTCTTGGTATCAACCTCTCACAGGTTTTTAGGCGGAGGCGATCCCTCTATCATCAAGAGTTGAGTTGGCGACAAAAAGGATGCCAAGAAGTTCCGCATTCCCCTTTGCCGTATGGACCACGGAGTCATCCGATTTACGCAGTTGTGGAAGAGACGACCAACAGAAGTTACCCTCAGCAGCTTGAGGTAGCGACCAGAATTCTCGACTACCAGAGGGGTAATCGTCTATTCGCTAGCCAGTTCTGCAGATAACTTTAAATTGCCTTCCTTTTAGTCATTTGCTTCTTTGCTGTCCAGGAGGCAGCGTTAAACTTTGTATTAAGCCCTGAGGTAGATAGATCTATAAGCGTGCACGCGGGTGACCATGTCGTTGACAATGATCATGATGCCCTGTCGTATCACATCGGCTACTGAGTCTGCGCTCGCGTTTCTCCCGAAACGAAACAGAGCTGCCCCTCGATTAAAATTTTAGAGTATTGATTGTATGTGGTTTATAAATCGATGTTAGTATATTATATTTGTTTTAATTCACGTTAGCTTTTTTATTTCTTTTGAGAAAGATCTTTACCCTCGAGTCGAGAGGGGGCCCCCGGCAAAATTTTGATACGGGGCCCCGGAAGGGCTAGCTACGCCACTGGAAATGATGCATCAATAAATTTAAGAGAGACATTATTTAGACCATGATCCATGTTACTAGGTCGAAATGTCGGTATAAAATGCAAAAATCGGCTGCAATGAAATGAAAGCAATACGTGTGGCTATTAGTGTGTGGCATTGTTTTTGCCCTTGCAATGCCCAAAAGGTAGTACCTACAAGTAAATAGCCGCATATTTAATTGCATTCCTTATAAGAACAATTTTTCAGTGTAAAAGATATTTTGCTAATATTTTTTATCAATTATGTAAAATAAGTAATTAGGGCGAATTGTACATTACAAGCACTGCACTCCTTTTAAGAATTATTTTTCAGCATTGAACATTTTTTGTAAAAAAAACAGTGTTGATTTAACGAGATGATATAATTGCCCTGAAGCACTATAGCTCTGTGCTGGAGTATTCTAGGCCTCTCTAGCAGGAGAGACCTGGCTCAATAGTGGACCATTAATAGCTTGAAGCCTCAGAAATGAACAACCAAAATAAATCTTCACCACGACCTATCACTGTCAATTATTACTAGCCGCATTACAATAACAATAGTAATGTGTTGTCAGATGTCAATTAGCTGTTCCCATGCAGTTGTCACGAGTGCCAGTCGTGATGCAGATGCTGGATTCTGTTCGATCGTATCGCAGTTCGCACAACAAACGTGCGAGGGCGGCACGAGTTTGCCAAATTGTGCCAAAAGCCCAAAACATTGCTATGTTGGAATCACAGAGTTATAAAATGCTAGAGATGGAGCCTAGAAATACTCTTAAAAACATTTTACTATCATACGGGTACTCAAGATAAATATTTTTTACGATAGTTTAGCCGTGACTACGATACATGCAACTGGGTCGAAATATCGGCGTACAAAAGATATCGTGAGTATGTGTATGATAGTAAAATGTATTTAGTCTACAATGAGTTAAGTTTAAAATCAAGAGGTGCTCCAGAAAATTGTCAGAACGGATTATAGGGTAAAACTACTTTATTCTTCACTGCGGCAAAAATAATACTCAAAACGATATAAGATATAGATAAGTTTAATGACGTATCTGTATTTTAATTTTTTTCATACTCTACGTCTTTACCTTCTTAAAAGTATGATTATAATTTTTGTCCTTTCGCAAGTTATCAGGACAACTGAGGTTGAAACAAAAGTTCTTGCTTTGGATTATCTATGTCCTTTACTTGCCAATTGAGTGACAATTTAAACGTTTTAAACAAAAACAGACGTAGCAACTAATACACGTACATTTAATATGGCATTTATAGACACCTCAATCGTATCATTGATACAGAAATAGGATATAAGTATTTATTGTTTGCTCAAGGACAGTAAAGCGAAAGGTATTTTATGGAGACTGTAAAGTCTGTAAACTCGGATGTAGGATTTCCCCAACATAGCTCCAAAACCATCTGCTAAAGCCGATGGGGCGATCACGAAGCACCTTTCAATTCGAATGCCATTCCTAAAGTCGCAAGGATACCGAACATGGGAAATCCAGCCATAAACGAAACGACAATGGTTTATGCTCCAAACTGGTTAAGCGATATTGAATTTGGAACTTATATCAAAGTGTTTAGTGTTGAACATAAGTACTATTGTGTCTTCTATGTTTGAACCATAAATGTACGTCTTGAAAATCGTAAGTGATATAGACATCGATATCTATGCCAAGACGGCGAATTTTTGCCATTAACATTATTGATGTTTGTAAGATACATCAAGTACTTTGTTACAAAGTTATACAATTATCCTATTGTAAATACCTACATTTTTCCACTATGTATTTTTAGATAAAAGCAATGATTATATAAATATAGATCCGTTATGCCCTTAGAAATCAACCAAAAATCTGTTTCGAAAAGAGCTACAACACACCCAGGTTTATCTTTTGTTTCACTACACCAATCACATTGGTATAATACACGAAGGCATTTTAACGCTGTATGTCAAATGGCAAGCACTTCTGACAACAACAAAAGCGTGCGTATCGTCTTGTATTGACAGAGCGACTGTGAGCAGAACGGTCAATTGCCTGTTCTTACGATCTTCATCGTCATCATTGGATAAAAATAAGACATATTACTAAGGAGATAAATTAATATTATATATAAGTACTTGATACATAAATTGACAACAAAAAAACAACAAATTCGCAGAACAACTACCAGAAATTATAGTATAGTTGAGTAGGCAATTTTAACAATTGTTAGACTAAAAGAACTACCTATTAATGAAAATTCAAACGTATATTTTGCTTGTTCCAGGTCACGGGTTCACTTCGCATGTGTATAAAAAGTGTCACAGTGAAACAATGTGTGAGTGCAGTGTGCTATACGTTGCGACAATTAGAAGACGGTCGCGCATCTAAAGGATCCCACGCTCACATTATTATGCAAGCGCTATAACGTTAGCTAGCGAGTTGACATTTACTGCGATGCGAGGATACTGAGATATGGCTGTAGCAAACTTCACGGTAGCGGCGATCGGGGCAGCGACGCCCACGCTCACTGCCACGTCTCCAGCGCCTTTGCGAGTCGATCTTGATGACCTGCTGTATTCCCCTGATCTCCAATCTGACTCTGACCAGCTTCCATCAAACAACGAACCATTCTCACCACCCAACGCGCCTAGAAGATCGAAATTAAGAAAACGGGCCGGCACTGCCTATCTCCCTCCGCTGAACCAGTTCACTCACTATCCTCCGCAGAACAATGTTCCTCAAAATCCTTTCAACGGTCCCTTGCATGCCCAATTCTATCAACAGAATGCCAGACTAGACATACAAATGCAGAACCAGCGAGTGCAGGATATAAGCCCTCAATACGATAATAACGGGCAGTATGTACACGATCCGAGCGGAGATTACGATTACGATCAGAGGAGGAAAAATGGCGCACAGCGACCTCCTTACAACCCAGGGTACGCGGATGCTCTTTATCCTCCCGCCACACCACCCACTCCATCTAGTCGTAGGTTCGAAGGAAATCCGAACCAAAATAACTATAATTTCCCAAGCAATCCCGTGACGCCAGCGCCTCGCACTGCCGACGCGGGAAAGGCAAACAGTAACAGCGGTAGTGGTAGTAATCAAACGCCCCCGGATCGGCCTCGAGGGTTCACGAAGGTAGAAACTGGCGGCTCAGGTGGAAAAACCCAGCTACATGCTGTCCTTGATTACGACGACGATTATTACGACGATATTCCTGGAGCAGGTAAGTTCGTTTAATTTTAATTAGCTAATTTACTCTATGTACCTATAGGTAGGTAGGTTTTTTACAAACCGGCAATTTGAGTCCAAGTGAACCTCAGGCTCTAGCACTACGACCCTTGATTACTTAAAAATTACACTAGTCTATCACCATTCACCTAAAATCGACCACGAAATGGTTAGTGTCAAAGAGATAATAATAAACGATTTTCCTGCGTCTTTTCTGAAATACAACGGACTGGTGATGCGTTTGGAGTTACCAATATTTACTTTTAATTTAAAAAAGTGCAATTAATTTAAACCATCGGATGCCAAAGTGTAGCCTTAATAAAATCTCATTTATTTAACAACCGGCCCTAACGTTATATTTATTTGATATAAATCACTAAACAACGACGCTAAATTGATTGTTAATCATGCAATAGTTTCAACCATACGACCACTTATAATAGAGGCACGACCGGTCAAATCACTTCTACTATCAGCCGTTAACAGTGCATGGCCTTCGACCGCTCGAGATGGGAAAGGAGACCCAAACCCATAAATAAGATAGATTTACACATTGATAACTAAACTACAATAAATTCTACACATAAATCTATTAAGACAGAATAAATGATCGATATGAATAGATAATGCAATGTACCAAGGTCGTATTCAGGAGAATAAGTATTAGGTTCGCACTTCACAGTTTTAATTCAAGTGAGGCCTTCGATCAGCGGAGGCCAATGCTACGCAAACAATGGACAACCTAACACGGTTGTTAATACGTGAAACCTGCGTATTACAATCGACGCGTCTTGCGTACAGTTGCGTAATGCTCCACAAACGTCCAAAACTTGTCTTTACGAATAACTTTAGGTCTGCTTCCATGTTTTTATCACGTATTTTAAGGTGTTCATCACAGTTTTTTGCTCATAAATTTTATGAACTGAACATTAACTACATATTTTACTATTTACTTACATATATACTACTATTTTTTACGTAGCGTTACCCATTCGATTTTGTAGAAGTCTCTAGTAATATAAACATTTTACTTAGTGGTTGCTTAACTCATGTGTACAACACCAATAACATAATGTTTACGTGTTGAACGATGCAACCGTAGTGTCTACACTCTAAAGTTTCTGTAAAGTCACTTATGCGTTATCCGTCCGATTATCCGATCAAAAAAATAAACTTAGAATCGTCAGCATAAACTAAACAAAATTATCTAATTAACGATGACAAAATGTTCTTAAATTTTTATTAAAAAAAATACTACTTCCTGGTATTTAATTAGTCGCTTTTAAAACAACAAACAACGATGGTGGAAGTTGTTTCAATCGTTATACACGCGAAAACTCAGGCAAAATCTCTGTTTAATGCTCTCACAACTCGTGTTTTTATAAATGTTTCATAAACTTAAACAAACATTAACTAATGAATTCATAACTTCATTCTTGAACAGTCAAAACTTTGATAGTCATTATGTTCCGTCATCGTCTTGCTAATTTCCGCAAGGTAATACTGGTAATACGACCGGACTGCCGGAGTCCGAGCAGTGCGTACGTGCCTTAACTCGAGCCGTAGCGACCTTGATTTCACTTTCGAACTTGTGTTATTATCACGAGAGGTCGGGGCACTCTTGCCTCTTGCCTCTTGGCCAAAGAATGGAGCGATATCGACCTGTAATATGTTATAAGACATCTCTTTCACGTCGTTAACTGTCTGTCGATTATACCAACGACGTGTTTAAATGAAATATTGTTTATAATTATTGGGTTTTATTTTACGTTATTCTTTTATCACTTACGTAATGTACTCTTGACAGTTGAATCAAGCCATGTCACCATTTTATTGGTTTAAATTGACAGTAAAACGAAGAAATTTTTATGCAATGAAAGCTGCCATAATTATGGATTCAGTGAGTATTATTCCCAATAAGCTTTCATGGGTTTAAATTTTATGTCAGACTACAAAAAGGAGGTTCTCAATTCGGTGTATTTTATACGGTTTTACTGTATGTGATTTATCGGTTGATTGAAGATTAGTTTTTTATTAGACTAATTTTCTACCAGATTGGTTCCATGATTTTCAAAATCTAGTTCTAACCGAAAAACAATGAGGAACTTAGAACTTAGGGATCAGTAGTTCCGTTCTGTGAGTGAAATCTCACCAAAACCCTGCAGGCTCTTATATTACTACAAGGATGAAGTAGATCATTACTACGTTGGACACTGACAATGGTTGGACAATGATCCTTCGAGCCGGATTTTTCCCAACTTAATATTCATGTAGTAACTCGGTAGTTGCTGAATTTTTCTTCATTGTATATTTTTGAAATAAACAAGCAAGCAAGGCATGTCTAATTTATCTACGACTGTGTAGGAGTAACTTTTTCTCACAATAAAATTTACCATGAGCGTTTCCGAGGCTACGATGTGGAAAACGACAATTTGAGGAATGAATCTTAAAAACAATTATTTTAATTTCTGTCGATCCAACTGAACGGAGTCATGTTTTAGGTTTTTTTTTAATGGAAGTTATTTCATAGTTACAAACATGTTATTTAATTAAAGTAGCTACAAAATACAAATAATACCTAAATCCTTTATCCATTGTAATAACTACCATAAAATTTATTTAATTTTATTTTACCCTGTCAACAAATATGTGATCAATTCATTATAGAAACAAAAAAGGAAACTCGTGAACTGACTTGCTCGTTTATTATCTCCACTTTCGAATTCTGTGCGTATCGTACATGTTAAGAAAATTTCTTACAAGGGGCTTATTAATGGGTTATTACTGTTATTAGGTATATCGGAAAAATAACGTTATCCTACAACGTTCGTATGTACATGTAGGTACGTACAAGTGAAGAGACAATTTTGCATTCGTTTTTAGGATGCACGCAATAGGTAGGAGTGTGAGATTTGGTACCTATAGATAAAGTTACGAAACAAATAATTCATTAGTTGTTAAATAAATTTTGTTTAAACACAGGCCGAATTCTCGCGCCGTAGACGTTATCTCGAATACGATAAATCTCAAAAAAAAATGCCATGTCTATAGAAACCTAATTTTGTTATGGGATGTCATGTTCGAGAATATTGCTACCTGAATATAGAGACTGTAGACATTTTTCGTAGAAATTTGTATCAATCATTGATCAGTACAACGCGACGCGAGAATCTTACTTCTTTGTTTTGCAGGCAGGGTCACTCATTCACTGGTCTCTACCAATTACTAAGTTACTGAGAGTTCTATCTATTTTTTTACTAAGAATAAGGGGGCTAGAAATGTGAATTAATTTAAATGCTTAAATCGTGAACATGCAATGTAGCCCTGCACGAGAATTGTATCACGATGAAAGAACAAAAATTTATTTTAGAGTAATAAAGGTACTTACCACCAATGTACCACCCTTGAGCATGAATCAGCCGCCAAATGACTCGTCGTGTTCCGCTGGGGGCTTGAGAGCCAATTCTTTCTTTCTTTCTTTTTCTTCTTTCTTTCTTGGCCGGCAACGCATCAGTGATGCCTTTGGTGTTGCCAATGTTCATGGGCGACGATAGCCACACTTACCATCAGGTGGATCGTCAGCTCGTTTGCCGGCTATTTCCATAAAAAAAAAACTTTAAAATTTGGCATTTCTTTGGCAATGTTCCAGCCATTCTGAAACTTACTTTAAACGTATTCACTTAAGATTTGCATGAGTTACCTAAGTATTACGTGCTTTGGTGAATCGAACTTTCGTCTGATGTGAGAGCTTCGACTTATTAATGTAGGTTATACGTCAGGTGTCTCAGGCTAGAATACAGATGAACTTTACCTGATCTACTTTTACGCAAATTCAGACTTCCATGGTTACTCAATGTACTTACATAAGTCGCAAAGGGCATCCTTAAAAATTCATTTCTTGCACATCAAGACTGATTTGCGTTACGCGTGACATTTTGTCATACATTCGTAATGAAAAGCCTTCGTTACCCTATCCTATATTAAAAAAAAAATCATCGAGCTTAATGACATTCTAAGTGATTAATAATTGTATTCGACGCATATTTTTGTGTCCTACTACTCTTAAGTGAAAGTGTGTATGAATATTTGTTACTCTCTCGCAAACTAATGAACGGATTTTAATGAAAATTGGCACGCTGGTAGACCATAATCTGGAACAGGATAGGGGGTACTTATTATCCCGGATTAACGACGCGGGTAATGAGTCTCATGCTCTACCGACTGAGCTAGCCGGGCTCCCCGATGACGGGGGGGGGGGGGGAATACGGGGTCCCTTACTCGTGTAGTGTCAGTGTAGTGTTGTCACATGATGTGATCCAACCGGTCCACTCCCGCTGACTCTGCACTCGAATTTCTCGGCTGGGTACCTTTCAGGATCCGCCCCACAGTTCGCGTGTAGCTGTATGGGGCCAGTAGGACCAACAGCAAATTACATTCGAAAAAAACGCGGGTAAAGCAGCGGGAAGAGCACTAGTAGATTATATGTTCACAAACACATTAACAGTCAAATAATAAATCAGTTAATCTATAACACTTTAATTTATTCAAAGACACAATGTCCGATTTCAATTACTTCTAGTTAAATTCAGTTTTACTTACTAGTTAACCTACAAAATGTATCTTAATGGCGTATCTCAACATAAATGACAGTGGGACTCAGGGCCGCCGCCGCGCCGCAAGCAGGCGTGCAATACGATAGGGGTCCTAACTCCTAAATGCATTGCCTAGGAGTCCTGAAGAGTTTATTTGCGAGTCAAAGGCATTGCCCTTTGCCACTGTTTTGAGTACTGACTCAAAACAATTTCAACAACAAGTAATTCAGCAACGCCAAAAACATCATTGATGCGTTGCCGATCAAGAAAGGGAGAACAAGAGGAAGAAGGAACTGGCTCTCATGTCTCCACCCGGAACACGACGAGTCGTTTGGCAAGCCTTAAGCAAGAGGGTGGTAGCTGTCCAAGCAGACACCACGGAGAAAAATAATAGTAAAAATATGGTAATAATGAACTATTAAAATCAATATAATTATTCTTAGGTACCCTATACCACAGATCGCGGAACTTAGTCGCCTCTTACGACACCTATCCGGCGTGGGATTGGGAATATTCTAAGCCGCCCCAGTACGTCTAAAATGTCTTTTACTGTAGACATTAAATTTAAAGATTCTAAGATTTGTTTAATTTGTACGAAAATGGAAAATGACTAAATAAGGGACTTGATTGGAATAATTCTCCAATTCTCATAATAATATTAATATATCTGGTCACGCCGCTGACGAATTGCAGTATAATTGGTTGTGTTATAATTTTTTAATTACGCAACACAAAGGTTTTCCGATGACAATCTACTTTCCTGCTGGTCTTATAATATTTTAAATACATTTTAACAAAATTAAATTTAATCGAAAAGGTTTTCTACCTCTGTTGTCCACGGTAGCCCTTTCAAATACCGACCTTAGATTAGTTAGCTACAAGTGTTACGATTAGACTGGTTTCTTTGTGCTATTATTCAATTTGCCAACAAATGCGCATTACTATCTACAGTACGGCCGCTGTATCTTGGCGCGTCTGAACTTCGCGCAGAAGGCTGCGCAGTAACATAATTCGCCAATACTCGATACGCGGTGTATTATGTCTCAGTCATACGTTAGCATGTTCCTGTTGCCATCTCTGTCTTACATGCGCTAAAGTTCGCAAAGCCTATGTTCAGACGCGCCAAGATACAGCGGCCGTACTGTACATTGAAAAACGTTGCATTCGCTTCCGTTTACGATAAATAGTGTTTATTCTTAGAAATCTATTATAACCTACACTGTATTTATTGCAAGTTAGCGTTATATTTGATAAGGAATATATTTTTTTAACTGTTTCGTGAAAATCAAATGACAGCTAAGATTGTTAGATTCCATGTAACTTTGTAGTTTCCGCGTTAACATAAGAGACGGACAGCTAATCAGATAGCGAAACAAACAGACGAAAGGAATTAAAAAAACTTTGGCCTCTGTATCAAAAAACCCAGCTGACATTTAAAAATGCAATTACTTACAGTAAAGGTAGTATTATTTTAATTATTATCGTAATTAATTAATTAAATATTAAATTATCATATTAAGGTATATTACTATTATAAGTACTACTATGTCTTCAGTGTGTATATAGTAACAAAATGTCCTACTTGAAGACAAGTACCTATACATTTTTGGATTATCATCTTATTTAGCAACATCAACGCTTGGTGGTAGGTCTTGATGTAGGGATTAATTTTCAATGTTATTTGTTCATAAGAAATTAACATTATTATTAGGTAATATTGTTATTAATATTACTATTGTTTTTTTACTTAAAAATAAGTTAATGCTTGCCCACAGTCATACCTGATGGTAAGTGGAGATGTGGTCCATGATGGTGAATCGCATGAACTCAGTAAAAGTCTATTCACTCTTTCTTGAAGACATCTACGTCCATCCATACGGAAGCATTATCTTTCTACGAAGCCTGCTGGGTACTACTCTCTTGTTTGAAACGGCTGGCAAACTTGGGCTTTGGAGCCCAAGCCAAGCCCAAGCCTTTTGGAGCTTTGGGGTCTTGAGATCCAGTTCTTTCTTTATTTTCTCTTTTATTGAATACCTAGGACTTCTATCAGGTGGCTCGTCAGCTCTTTTCCCGGTTAGACGTTGCATTCCACAAAAAAATATTGGTGCATTTTAAAATGTTGAATGACTGCCAAAACAACTTTCCAAGTGTTATAACGGTGAAGATGACATAATTGTGACCTAACTTGAGCGGGCCGGTGTACTGAACCGCTTAATGCCTCATCTTTATTTCCACATGACTAGAAATTAGCATATTGATGAGAATAATCAATGAATTCAGTAGCAATAGGTAGAACTAGCTACATAATATTAATTCTTTCATACTAATTTTATCTATAATATTATGTCGTCGTAGTATTATTTAGTTTTTTTTTTTTTTGTTTTTCTTTTTATTTTGATACTTTTGCATTTTTATCAGACATCTGAGTCAAAATGAGATCTTTAATAAATTATAAAGTTACGATATAGGGAATGCTATTTATTCTAGTTATTGCTAGAATGCTATTTATGCTAGTATTAGTTATTTATTCTGTAAATACGTCTCCGTGTACTTAATCATAGATCCAATTAACCTATAGCTTTCCGAAAATATCAACCATATTAATATTATTATAATGATTAATAGGTTACTTTGAATATTACGAATTCAGACAGCCCATTGGACAGGCACAGAATGTATTATTAGTGCGAATCTGAAGAAATCTTAGACTTCACGGAATAGTTGTAGACATCATTGGTAGTAATAGACTGTAAGTTTACTAAATAAGTTTAGTTTAATAATGGACTAAGCCCAAATTTCGACTTCAAGCATAGATAGCGCTAAAGATTTCTTTAGCATCATTATTTAAGAAGACAATACCAAAATAAACGTCTCAATACTAATGACAACTTGACAAGGTTTATCTCGTCTTTTGTAATGCGTATCGCAAAGGCTCTTCCGCCCGCAAGACGTGGGAGTTACAAGGAGAGTGAATAGGCTTTTACCTATTATAAGTACTACCAGCTGACCCGGCGAACTTCGTATCGCCTAACACTATTTTTCTTTTCTAAAATAAAAGTGGCCTAAGTTACTCCTTGTTACATCTGCTCTCTGCCAGTAAAAGTCCCGTCAAAATTGGTTCAGCCATTTCAGAGATTTGTCGGAACAAACAGACAGACAGACAGAATGACAAAAATTGTAAAAAATGTTACGGTATATGTACCGTGCATACATCTAAATGCACTTAGTAAAAAGCGGTTATTTTAATATTACAAACAGACCAATTTTATTTATTTGTATAGATGTACAGATTATGTCTTCTAAGTTCTGTGCTTTTACTAAAGTAATGTGCTCACCACCGCCGCACCGTACCCGCGCGGCACCGCGCCGCACCTATACATATTTAGCAGAATTTGTTATTCCTTATCTATGTATTACTAACTTATTAAGTAAGTCGCTAAGTACATAGTTATAATAATATAATAAAATAATAAACGCTAACACACTCACACCCCCGCAGTAGGTGTTTACCTGTGTCGCGGGTGGCATGGACGACACATAGGTACATATAATACATCACAATCACACCCATGACCCAAGCACAAATATTTATCTGTCACATAAATATCTACCCCGGCCGGGAATCGAACCCGGGACCCCTCGCTTCACGGGCTACAGGGTCGTCAAACAGTTATTACTTAAGTCCATAGATGACATCCACTTACCACCAGATAGCTCACCTGCTTTATAATTCCCTCAGGCTATAAGGCTATAAAAAGTAAGTATGACTTCATTAAATGCAAGCATCATTACTCAAATTGCTACCAAAATTATCTAAAGACAATCTCTGGTTACGTTGAACCGAAAAGGTCTGGCGATTTGTAACTACAAAGTACAAAGCAAATAAAAACCGAAGTTAATAATACCCATGTCGGAAGGAATGGCAAGTAACAAGCAATGGTGTCACATTATTGATTCAGTGATTCTGCATAAATTAATAATATTAATAACAGTGTCGAGACAACTGAGTGTAAGAACAATGACTGATTATTATTCATCGATTTGTTTACTTATCGTACTTAGAGTATTTATGGCTAATAATTCAAGACATCCGAATTCAAACACGGCTCCTTAGATAGATAAATAGATAACTCTTTATTGTTTGCACACCACATATTATACAATGATCCTTAATGATCTAGTTAACGAAGGAATTTGAAATACCACGGTAGGCCTATTCATAAACTTGGTTCTTTTAATTTATGTAACTCGTTTGATGGCGCTTGTCTTTTACCTAACCATTATAGGATGATATTTAGGTATATTTACCTATATCTTTATATTTTCTAGTAGAAACTGGTTTTATAATCTTCAGACCTCGAGAAGTTCATTGAACGACCTTTAGCTAAATCAATCAATTTGAGCAATAAACAAAATAGAAGATAGAACCATATTCGTATACGTATAAAAACATAATTAGGGGCCATCCATAAATTACGTCACAGTAATTTCATGACTTTTTGATACCTCCCCCGTCCATGTCACAGCTGGTCATTGGTCACATTTGTGAGACCTCCCCCCTAGTGTGACGTCACATAATAATATTATTATGAAATTTTACACCTAGAAATTATTAAATTAAAACAGCAGTTCCGAAATAAGTTTTATTTCCATTAATTGTTTTTTAATATTTACCTATACATACCAAAAAATCCTTATGGTGAGAATTTAATTTAATTTGATACCCATATTGCATTATTTGATTTATTTTTATTTTTTAATGCTTCAAATGGCATCTCACAGCCACAATATTTATTTTGTTAATTACACTTATCTAAGAACACTTGGGTTATCAAGAAGAATCTAACTATATCTTAATTATATGAATCCGTTCAGCGATTTCGAAGATATGAGGTAATAAATATGTGACATACATACAAGAAACGTGCGTAAAACATGACCCTTCCTGGCAGTTGGGGAAAAAAGGCAAATTATCTAAAACCTAATAGGCGGTCGTATCGGTACAGGACATAGACGTAAAAGAAACACGTAGGTAGAGGTGCTAACAGTGACCCTGTGTGCGCAAATCGTTTGTCCAGGGTTCGATTTCCTACGAGGCATGCATTAGAGACAGGTGACCAATGAACTAATATACGCACAGGTGACATGTTTGTTTCCGGGTCTAGGTTGTAGCACAAAATAAATAATAGTACTTATAATAAGTAAGTTGTAGTGATGAATTATTTTTTAGATATAGGGTAAACTCAGTATTAACTGGCCACTTAAGCGACCTTAGTCAATTTAAGTCAATGATTTACTCAGTTATATCGAAACATATGCAAAGTTCTGCATGGATAACTGATATTCTTTTCTTTGCGTATTTGTAATTGTGATAGATGTACCAACGTATACCAAAAAATAAAGAAATATAAGTACATGGTTTTACCAGTAACTGTCCACCCCTTGTATTTCTCGGATTTATGATAGTAACAACAAATATCTTTAATAAACAGAAATTATTGTCTGTTTAATAAAAAAAATCAGATTTTGTAAAACTAAATAATATACAAGTGGGCAGTTACTGAATGTGGCCAATTACAACTCATTTTACCCTATATATCACTTTCTACCAAACCATCAACAAAATGAAATTATAGTGCGAGGTTGATAACGTGTTTATTAATATGTACTTGTTAAATAATTTACAAGGATTGATTGACTCACACATATATGATGGAGGTACGGAAGCTAGCCAAGGTTAATCCTAACCAAGAAATTAACGATTTCGTAACCCCTGACCCGAATAACACTGCAGCAGACAGTGATGAAATCATGAGTTCACATATTCCCCGTTACACCTCTAAATGAGTGGATGACACATCATTTACATTTACATACATTATAGAACTATAGGAGTATCTATCTCATTTACGTATTTTTAACCGACTTCAAAAAAGGAAGAGGTATTCAATTCGACTATATTTTTTTATGTTTGTTACCTCAGATCTTTCGACTGGGTGAACAGATTTTGATGATTCTTTTTTAATCGAAAGCTGGTGCTTGTCATGTGCTTCCACTTAAATTTGAGATAGATCTGACGAGTAGTTTTTGAGTTATTTTGAAGTCGGTTATTTTTTTCTCTGTAAAATTCAGATTATATTTACATAACAATAATTTCTTATTTTCCTAAATAAATAAAAAAATCACTTTCCGTCGTTTACGTCCGATTTTCAAAACACGCCAAACGAAGTCTTTAAAAAAATGTAGTGTGTAGTCAAAAAGTAGTAGCATAATTCGTATGCTACTTAAATGCTTCCAACATAACTTAACGACTTCTATTTATTTTAACGCAAAATCAAGGGGACCGTCAGCCTAACGTGTCCTCCAAAATCAAGTTTTTGAAATTTAGGCATTCAACAGTACAGTTTCGAATTAAGGCATGCATAAATTGCATTTTATTTATTTTAGCGGCTGACATTTTAGTTTTGATAAACAGACACGCTTTCAAGTTTGCATCCATATATGGAGGAGTCTAGTGACTCTTGAAATTAATTTATGTTAATCGCAATCTTGTAATTTTTATGATCCAATTGCTATTTCTACGATGATAAAATGTTTTCATGCCGCACCTGGTTTTTCTTATCTAAACAACACGATCAAATTAAACTTGAATGCTATTCTCTGTTAATTTAATGGCTTTTGATAAAAGACATGTTTTAATTAAAGATGCATAGGATGAGAGAACGAATCGATCGACTGAGTTAAGCAACTTCAATTGCGGTTTTATTCGGATGATCGTTAGTGGACAAAATTCCTTTAGTCCTTAGTTATTATTAGGGGCCATCCATAAATTACGTCACACTAATTTCATGACTTTTTGACACCTCCCCCCTCCTTGTCACTGCTGGTCACATTTGTGAGACCTCCCCCCCTAGTGTGACGTCACATATTATGAAATTTTACACCTAGAAATTATTAAATTAAAACAACAGTTCCGAAATAAGTTTTATTTCCATTAATTGTTTTTTTAGTATTTACCCATACACACCAATTATTCGATTTTGAAATGTGATGTCACGAAATTTAGGACCCCCTCCCACCCCCTGTCACACAATGTCACAATACATCGAACCCCCTCCCCCCTTCCACCTAACCTGTGACATAATTTATGGATGGCCCCTTATAGGTTATTACCTATATTAAACATAGTCCAGGCTAGGCTACCCTTCTAACAATCAGAACTCATATGTAATTGTAGAAGTAACTCCAGACGTGATCACTGTGATCAGTCAGGGACGGCTGATTCTTGAATTCTCCCGTGACTTGGACTATTTATTAACTTATACTATATTAGGGGCCATCCATAAACGTCACACGTTAGGTGGGGGGGGGGGGCGATGTAGTGTGACATTGTGTGACAAGGGGTGAGAGAGGGTCCTAAATTTCATGATGTCACATTTCAAAAATCAAATAATTGGTATGTATAGGTAAATATTAAAAAAAAACAATTAATGGAAATAACTATTTCGGAACTGCTGTTTTAATTTAATAATTTCTAGGTGTAAAATTGTATAATATGTGACGTCACACTAGGGGGGGAGCTCTCACAAATGTGACCAGCTGTGACAAGGGGGGGGGGGGGTCAAAAAGTAATGAAATTAGTGTGACGTAATTCATGGATGGCCCCTTAGTAATCGTACAGAGAAGCGACTTGCGACACATTGATTGACCACATAAGTCCAGTAGATAATCCGCACTAGAGTAGCGTGTCGAAATAAGCTTTAGGCCTTCTTAATAACGAGAACAAGCTAAGGTGCTAATGGTTTTGTGATGAAACAAAATGAAACGTATTCGAAGTCATTTTTAACAAGTGTTCAAGGTCAAATTCCACCTTTTCGTCAAATCTACCGTGAGCTCTCTGAAGTAGTGGAAAAAAACTACCAAGGAGATTTTTCAACTAAATTTTAGATATGGTATTGACAGCAAGTTGTTTAGTTTTATTCGGAGACTTAGGTATCACTTTATTGCTGATCCTTTCATTTAAGAGTTTCCTAACTCACTTTTCATTGCGACTCTGCAGTCATCTACAAGTTAATAAACACGTGAAGAGAAAACCTTTTGTACCTGTTGTCAAAATGTCAATGTAAAATAACCCTTCGACAAATTGAATTACGGTCCAATTTTGTCTACAGACCCTAGTGATAAAATCTCCTCCAACTAATTCCAGATGCAGGCCAGCAAGCCGTCACGCCCCTACAGGGGCCAATCCTCCTCCGCAACGGATCAGTTCCAGTCGTGCCACTCACCTCCTACAACACCGTCAATAATGGAACATTCTACCAAATACCTGTGAGCATTATATTTCATTGTTATTTATAAAGGTTAGAGATGTATAGATATAGAATATAGATAATAGAATAAACATTAAAAAATCAGATCAAAACACTATTATCTATTTGAAGTAGGGTAAGTCAGGGCAAATGACAGATACAAATACAAAGTACTAGTGCAAATGTCATATTGTGCCCCACCTTACGCTATTACAGATAAGGTTTAAGGACTTACCTGATTTTAAGAGCAGAGCCGGCGTTAAGGGGGCGCGCGGTTGGGCCTAGGGCGCCAAATTTGGAGGGGCGCTACATTTGGAGTGAGGAGCAAAAAATAAGGATAAATAAAATTCTTAATAAACGTTCTCATTGGTTCCGTAAAAAAAAATTCGAGAAAAAAAACTAGATTTTTATTTTTTTTATGTGGGTGCCACAATATTCTTGCCAGTGCCAATATTCTTGTCAGTGGCTCTAACGCCGGCACTGTTTAAGAGTTCACATTTATCCAAATTATTTATGTATAAAAAGAGGTATTTATCCAACAAGCTATAAAAAGATTACCTTATCAGATGGTAATTTAGGTTTATTTATTTATAGTCTTTACAAAATTGACGACATAGACTTGTAATAAACTTCTAAGTTAAGTGACATGCAATTTTAGTTACAAATGAACACAACAAATAGTTTATTAACAACTAAATAGTTTCTGCCTAATGAAATCACAAACATAAACGTCCCAATCTACCCTGGGGAACATAAAACCGCGATAAAGTCTACCCTATTTCCTTGCCCTGGATTCATCGTACGCTGTAAGCACAAAGACTGCATAATCCTTATGTTACCAAGTTATTTGCAACATTAAAGCAAATGAAATTATCCGAAAGCAGGCCATACAAATATAAATAGACACTATTTGTCTTTCTCGACATGTTGACACTTCATATCGTACAGAAAGGATTACTTAACATGTACAAAATAATTATTATCACGTTAAATACAAATTGCCTTAGGTAAATGACATGGTGTGATCAAGGTGTGATAATCAAAATGTAATTCACAAAATGGTATAAATTGTGTTACGTTTACTAAATAATAATCATCAATTATAATATCTCTGACAGTTATTTCCGGCAATTTTACTGTTTATCGAAATAAGTGATTCCAAGTTATTTATTTTTGAAAGCTTTATTAATGAGTTTGCACCTTAATTAGGTTAAGTTAGTATTAGTCTACTTTGCAACAATCTGCGGATAACATGTATGATGGTATATACTTTAAGACATGCGTGGCACCTCCCTCCCTCCCACAACGGAAACATGCACTACAATAATTAAAAGTATATACCAACATACATACCAGCACCAACACGTGTTTCGCCCCGAAACGGAGCATCATCAGGGTAAGTTGACTCTACGATGGTTAGTCGCAAAGCTTTGCGACTGATGATGCTCCGTTTCGGGGCGAAACACGTGTTGGTGCTGGTATGTATGTTGGTTAGTTGGTATATACTTTTAATTATTGTAGTGCATGTTTCCGTTGTAGGAGGGATGGAGGTGCCACGCATGTCTTAAAGTATATACCATCATACATGTTATCCGCGGATTGTTGCAAAGTAGACTAATACTAACTTAATAACAATGGATTTCCGCAAAGTAACGCCTGATACTATTGACTATACCATAATTAGGCTCAAACAAATCATGTTGTTGATAAATATTAGATCTTTGAATTTGTTTATTCTCATCATATTCAATGATCGATCAATCGATGATCGCTCTACCGGCTCAGTGCTCAGTAGTGGGCCGTCACTAAGTTGAAGTCCATAATAATAGGTACATATTTCCGAACTGAATAGCAGAATAAGTATGATTTTTTCCATATTAAATGGAGGAAAAACTTTGCTCAAAAAGAACAGCTGTCATGGGACGGCTGACAGATATGAAACATCGAAATGCGTCGCCACGATCACCAAGTCTAAAATCAGGTTTACCCCTCGCGTAAAGATGTTTCACATCAAAAATAAAAAATAAATAAAATAACGCTTCACACTCACAGCTCCGCACTAGGATTCTCTGTGTCGTGGGTGCCATGGACAACACACTAGACAAGGACATTCACATCCAGACCGAGAACAGAATTTCAAACTCATCATTCAAATTTCCGCCTCGCTAGGAATCGAACCCAGGAAGCTCCGTTTGGCGATCAGGCATGGTAACCATTGCGCCACATGGGTAGTCAATATATAATATTGTAATCCATATTAAAGCCGGTTGTTTTTCTTACGAATCTTTCTAGAGCCTTGCACCTCTTTACTTACCAGAAGTATGATTTAGTGTATGTAGTTACTATATATTTAAGTCGGATATATTTTTATTCCAATCTCTAGAGAGCGCCGTTCGTAAGTAAATTACTTATTACCACGGACCTTCGTTTAAGATAGAGGTCGGGAACGCTCTTTATATTTCTTACACTCGTTAAGAGGTCATTTTGCTACTATGAAATTTAAATTTGCGACATTATCTTTAATACTGAATACTTCAGAATTAATTTCGATAACTTTTTATGTTCTTAAATGCGTTGGACCAAGAACCGTTAAGTTAAACATTTCACTTAGCGACAACCAACTTTACGTGAAGTATTTATGTTTACTTAACATATTTATAAGATTTTGTTTATTCAAATTACTATTGTTATAATTATTAGGGTTCCGTACGAAAAAACGAAAAACGGAACCCTTATAGGATCACTCGTGCGTCTGGGCGACCGCCGTTCAAAGGCAATTTACTCCGAAACTACTAGAACAAATGAGTTGAAATTTGATACTCATGTAATTTTTTGTGACCCAAAGACGTAGGTAAACAACAGAATTAAAAAAAATTACGAAATCAAAATTAAACAAAAACTGTGTTGCAAACCGTATCGTGTGGTATATTAAATGATTATTGTAAGGATCTCAAATACATTTTTGTTATAGTTCTACAATAGATAGTTTAAAAATTATTCAAGAAAGAACGAAAATTTTTAAACCAAAAATTTACCCTTCCCCCCTTTGTCTCCGAAACCACAGACGCTAGAATTTTGAAAAAATACAGAGTAAAGTTCATTTCTTAGATATTACCTACATGAAAACCTATAATATGTTTATGGTCTTAAAAAAACGGCAAAAATAAATAAAATAGAAAAATAACGGTAAATACATATCTAATCAACGTACGTACTCTCCATGCGAGTTTAACTCGCACTTGTCAAGTTTATATTATAACTACATACATGATTATTGTTGTCCAAAACATCGAAATCACGCTTCGCTCGCCAGCTTCTGTTCATAAAAAGTATAATCTTATAAATAGCCAATTACATAGGTATTTTGGCGAAACAAAATAAAACAATGGAATTTTTTCTCAATTATGTACTTTATTTTATACTTAGTAAATTAATCTGGCGTCCTACGGTTCGGTATTAGTTTTCGAGATTACTCCAGCCTAAATCTGTATGATCAAAGAAAGTATAATATTTTATAGAATAATATTCTATAATATAATAAATATATGTAATATATAAGAATAATAAATATAATATCCTATAGAAGTTTTCTGCATCGGTAACAAATACCGTATATATACAAAGTTCCGACTAAGTACATACTACGTTATCAATTTCATTATCCAGATAGACCTTTATTTTAAATGTAGAGACATCGTGAGAAAACCGCCATATTTTCGCCGACATTGTCATAAAAAGGAAGCAACGGTCGACACAATACCAGTTTAACTAACATACTTTAGGGTGCTATTAATCTGTGAAAATGTTTTGTGAAATGATTTGTTATTAGAGGCTAATATAGTACTGTACCTACTGTTTGTCGTACGGTGATATAAAAAAAAGTAGCAAAAATATGTGCATAAGTGTCTCTATTGATAATTATAATAGCAATGATTTAATGATTTGAATCTGATTTATTTATGTAAATAGCCGAAGAACATAATTATTTAAACGTATTTTAATTAGTCCTATAAAATGATGAAAACATCTGTCCAAAAATAAGGCAATGAGCACCAGCGTAATATAGATACATTCAAAGAAGCGTTAATTTTTTAAAAGCTAATTGCAGTGTCATAATTTTGTAATTTTTAACCGAATGCATTATAATCAAGGCTTACAATTACGATGCGCAGTTGTTAAGAAACTTCTTTAATTAATCTTAAAAACTCAATCTACCTCATTATGACATCAACCAAAAACTCTTTGCATTTACATTAGATAGAACTTATTATAATGTCAGGGACAGCAGATTAATAACACTGGAAATAAATCATAATATAACTTTCTTTACTTACAATTAGTATAAAATGCATTAAATGAATCGTAAAATTATGAACATATTTCATACGTACGAGGAACGTCAGTTTTTAAATATTATTGACCTTAATCGCTTTCGTTTCTTCTATCGTTTCCACGTTATTTAGGTAACTGCACTTTTTTGAGTTTCCTTTTAACCCTAGAACCGTACCCTGGGGTACAAATCAGTAATAAAATAATAATTTGTCGATAACTTTTTTGTTACACAACGGATCTTTTCGCGCTGCCGCGTATTTACGCGGGGCAGGAGGTCGCGTTGAACCATCAGTTGGGCGGGAGTCCTGGGTTAGTGTGTGATCGTGGCAAGACATGCGTGGTTTACTCCAGTACCCCTGGGTACAGTTAAAGTAAGAATATTCATTACTATGATTTTAGTGATTCTATGAAATAATGTATGTTATTGTGCTGTTTGATCCATGCTTTTCATTTGAATGTTTTTTTTTTATTTGTATAATAAATTTTTACAACCAAACGAAGGGGAGTGTTGATCACTTTTGATAAACTTTGTCACACGTATAGTGTTTCTTGGAAAATTCGTCGCTGAAGCTTTTGTGTCTTCTACAGAATTTTGAATATTGTCGGAATCAATTTTATTATATTATCTGCATTCATTTAGCGCTACTGGTTAACAAGTTTTCAAGAATATACGAACTTATCTAAATACTCTAGCTTTCGACCTGGCTATAAAACCGCACTTGGAGGATCGATTTCAATACAAAACTTCACCGATGCATCTCAAAATAATTATTGGCGGTATAATAGGAAAAAAAACGGTCATCTGATGTTCCGACTACTTCAGATTAAAAATCTGGAAGTTGTTTATTTTGTTCCAGATCAAAAGACCGTAAATCATGCACTCAATGTGAAAAATGTAAAACTTTTATTTGTTTAGAGCACCAAAAAAAGATTTGTCAAAACTGTTCAGAAAAATTCCTTTAATTTAAGCTTAACTGTAATATGTGAGATTGAAATAAGTAACATAAAAGTATATGCAAGTTGATAAATAATAAATGTTTATTATTATGTAAAAATGATGTATTATTTACAGGGGTACTCCAGTACCCCTGGATACTGTTACTTAAAGTCTTTTATGGGTACGGTTCTAGGGTTAATCTCAACCTAGTTACGCAACAAAAATATACATATATTTACTTACATGATTATTTCAAAAAATTTAAGTAAGTAGGTACTTCATTTTCAAGTAAGGGACTCCCTCGCATCTTTGAGCGCAAGGAACACAAGCCTGGATAACTAACTATCCTTTTGTCAACACTTAAACGTGATATCATTATTCAAACCAAAAAGACAATAACAAATGGAATACCTACAAGCATCATTGATCATTATTACGAAATCGTTAAAATTCTATTCGGTATTCTCTTCATTGCCTTATTGAACTACTCCATAAAAGAATAAACGTATCAATTAAAACTTTTATGGAACCTAAAAGACTCATTTCTGTATAAATAGTCTATCAATGTAGCACAAGGTCCATGAACGTTGACCTTCTACAAATTTGGTGGTCACTTTGAGATTTTATTATGGAAATAGCTGGCAAACGAGCTGACGATCCACCTGATGGTAAGTGGCTATCGTCGCCCATGGACATCAGCAACGCCAAAGGCATAACTGATGAGTTGCCGGCAAAGAAAGAGATAAGAAAAAGAATGAAAGAAGTGGCTCTCATCTAGCCTCCAGTCTGAACACGTCGAGTCGCTTGGCGGCTGACTTAAGCAAGAAGGTGGTAGCTATCCAGGCGGACCCCGCGGAGAAGTAATAATAGTATAATAAATATGGTATTAATGAACTATTAAAATAGACATAATCTTCATTTTTAGGATTCCGTAGCCAAATGGCAAAAAACGGAAGCCTTATAGATTCGTCATGTCTGTCTGTCTGTCTGTCTGTCTGTCTGTCTGTCTGT
This sequence comes from Thymelicus acteon, assembly GCA_951805285.1. Taxonomy (NCBI): domain Eukaryota; kingdom Metazoa; phylum Arthropoda; class Insecta; order Lepidoptera; family Hesperiidae; genus Thymelicus; species Thymelicus acteon. The sequence goes on along the minus strand of OX638227.1, from coordinate 7,100,844 downwards.
CCATCCGTATGTCACAGCCACTTTTTTCCGAAAGTATAAGAACTATACTGTTGAAACTTGATAAATAGATGTATTATGTGAACCGCATTAAGATTTTCACATAAAAATAGAAAAAAAAAACACTAAATTTTGGGGGCTCCCCATACTTAGAACTGAAACTCAAAAATTCTTTTTTCATCAAACCCATACGTGTGGGGTATCTATGGATAGGTCTTCAAAAATGATATTGAGGTTTCTAATATCATTTTTTTCTAAACTGAATAGTTTGCGCGAGAGACACTTCCAAAGTGGTAAAATGTGTGTCCCCCCCCCCTGTAACTTCTAAAATAAGAGAATGATAAAACTAAAAAAAATATATGATATACTTTACCATGCAAACTTCCACTTAAAATTGGTTTGAACGAGATCTAGTAAGTAGTTTTTTTTTTAATACGTCATAAATCGTAAACCGCAATTTACCTCGATCAAAGTTACAACGAACTACAAGAACTTTTATATTATGTTACTTGCTGCTACGGAACCCTTCATGGGCGAGTCCGACTCGCACTTGGCCGCTTTTACACCACATCATCAGTCCTGTCTCTTAAAACTTAACGTTTTTTAGGATTCCGAAATAAAATCGGAACTGTTATACGAGTAGTTTCGTCATGTTCATCCATCTGTCCGTCCGTTTGTCCATTTGTCCGTCTGTCCGTCTGTCCGTCTGTCCGTCCGTCCGTCCGTCCGTCTGTCTGTCTGTCTGTCTGTCTGTCTGTCTGTCTGTCTGTCTGTCTGTCTGTCTGTCTGTCTGTCGTGGCTAAATACCGTTTACAAATTAAATCAAAGTTACAACATCCACATACACACACATACATATAATACAGAAGGATGTCACTACATGCAAAGTGCATACTGTTTCCTTTATTAAGGGGATTACGTATATAACCGACCTCGGCCCAAGAGGGTGATTTCAGATTTTACAAAAGTCACTTTTACTACTTTTATAACTACTATTATTTCTTTTGTGCTTTTACATAAGATCTGATATTTATGTCATCTCAAACCAAATGAGACCTCAGAGGTTTTTAATCGGTTTATTACAGACCTAAGTTTAGTTTACCTACCTAGGTAGGTACTACATAACTAGTTCAAGTAATCCAACATCTTAGTTCACGCCGCTGACTTATTAGAATTGCGACCGCGTAGGTTCGCAGGAAATGTCTGTTCACCGCGCGTTAGTCACAGACGAAGCGTGGGCACCGGGCATATACGTGAGTGATTTATAAGATACGCCACTGTGCACGCTGTAGGGTAAAAGCTAACTTGATGTTGCGTGCGTAGATTTTTTATGTAACATCATATTACGACTTGCTACTTGGTAGAAAAGGTGGACTAAGTTAGGGAGTAAGATAGGTTCGTTTTGAACTCAATTTAATTTCTGGACTCGAAAGTACAGGACATGTGTCAGTTTAGTGAGGTTTTCTTCCACCTTAACTTACAAGAAAACATATGTCAGAGTGGTGGCAATGGTGGCAATCGCTTGCAGTATTTGACAGCCAATTTGAAAAGCGTAGAGCTAGGTTTCTACTGGCCAGCCATGTGCTTCTCTATACCTAATCTTGACAATAATATTGTGTAATAATACAAATATCACATAATAATATAGGATAAGTAATATGCAAAGTTTAGAACCGATCGGGTTAATGTTTAAAACAACAAAGATACCTAATAGATTTAACGTATAACTACAGTGATATTGATATAACGTGTTAATAAATTAATACGGGACATAATTTACATGATCATAACATACGAACACGATTGCTTTAAGCAATACAATTAAAAGTCCTTTAACTCAAAAAACCTTAAAACTCAATCGTTTAGTCGTGATGTGAAAAGTGACATCATGGCGTTGCCCTAACTTCATACCCATACTCGACTGAAAGCGAGCGTTCACCTTGCTGGTAAGTCAAGGTGCTAACCTTTGTCTAAACGTCATCTAGTTTTGATTTATACGTAGCTATCTAAATAGTCATCTTTTGTAAGTCATATACAACTTTGTGGGTACTTAAATTGGGTATTTTGTTCGTGTAAAACATATGTAAAGAGAACTATAGTCAAAATTATCTAAGATGCCCATAATGATAGCTGCTATTTATTAATATGAACTAACCTTGTATGGGTGTCTTTGAGCGAAATGGAATATTCATTTACTTGACATGAATAGTTGAATACTTGCGGAAAAAGGATTTTGCCAAAATTTGTTTAAAATCCCTACTCATTTTCATTGGCGTTGATTATAAATCGTATTATACGTTAAAATCTAGTAAAAATCCGTTCACATCATAATTTATGCAAAATTTAATAAAAATATATGACGTCGAAACAATCTTATATGAAGAAGCCTAAATCTAATCTGACGTGGGGTGATGTGACGGCTTGAAACCGTTTATAAAACCAATCATAATCGATACATTACTATAATCGAAATTTAAAAATGAAAATTGATTAATTTAATAACATTGTTAAAAATGATTTGCTTGCATTTGAATTTAAAATTAGGTACCTACCCAATAATACCACGACGAATTGGATGCTAACAAAGGACATTTTCCATTATGTATGGGCACTTCGCCATCCATGGACAATAACTGCAGCTAATATGTTATATGTAATTATGTATATAAGGTAGCGGTAAACATTTTTTTTTCAACAAAATAATACTTATGTATACATGAATGTGTCTTACGAAATAAGCAAGAATTTATTCACTGTAGTTTTTTCCTGACGCTCATAATATAATATTAAGTCAAAATATTATTATGAAACTGAGCGGGACTTTCATTCTATCATGATCTATCTTTCTTTCTTTTTCTTCTCTCTTTCTTGGCCAGCAACACGCACCAGTGATGCTTTTGGTGTTGTTGATGTTCATGGGCGAATGGATAAAATAATATTTTATTGAAGTCGTAAATAGGTACATAATGAGAATACGCGGTACGAGATAGCTCCATCCAGGTAGTAGGTAGGTAACTAGGTACCTAAAAATTACGGTTTTAGTTTAAAATTTAATTATCGAATCGATTAGAAGGTCCTATAATTTTGAATCGATTTGTTGTAAAAATTGGTTTTTTTCGTGAACCGATTTTTTTGTACATCTCTAATGTCACTGTGATGGCAAACGACAAATTGGGCTTCTTAGTTCGCGGTGACTATAACTATTAGGTACTAAAGAATACTGATAATGACTCTTTGAAATGAATAAAAATATACTAAATTTTATTATTTAACTTCTTTATTTTATTTATAATTATATGATTTTATTTGAGTTTGACGACCTAGTTGGTAGCGACCCTGCTTGCGAAGTGAAAGGTCCCGGGTTTGATTCCCGGCCGGGGCAGATATTTATGTGACAGGTAAATATTTGTACTCGGGTCATGGGTGTTATTGTGATGTGTTATAATATTATGTGCAGATTATGTGTCGTCCATGCCACCCGCAACACAGGTGAAAACCTACGGGGGTATGAGTGTGAAAGCGTTTATTATTTATTATTATTATTTCCTTATAAATATGTAACTACTTACATTTAATTGAATTGCTGAATGTCGTTTCGTGAACTCTGGTTAAGATTGTACACTATGCCTTTGGACTTTGGAGGTTATTCTTGCACCGCAACGTCCGCAACCCATAAATAATTTCCTAGAGATTCCCGCGCAATAATTGATAATTCTGTAATCTTTTTGTGTCTACCGAAATTATGTAGTCTAGACTTAGAAGTCTGGAAAAATAATTCGAATAATTTTGAACAATACTGAGATATAGAACAGTCAGAATAGAATAGTATTTTAAAAACACAGAGATTATTAGACTAAATTAATTGTTGTTTGCAGTGTTATGATGTTATCAAACTAAGTTATCAAGCTATTGTGCCCACACGCCACGCCTAAAACTTTGTATCCTTGTTATTGATGTCAATAAATTACAAACGTAACAAATTGTTATTTTAACATTCGTAGGTGTCAATATCCGTCCTATCTACTACAATAATAACTATCAAATCTATTATGATATGTCACCTGACGTAAATAATAAATAATATAATCAGACCTCGATTTGATAATGTTAAAATATTATATTTGTGTATATTTTAATATTATTAAATGGGTCATTTGTAATGTTTTAATGATGTGTTAATATAAAGTTTCTTTTGCTGTAAAATTCGTATTTTAAAGCTTAAAGCTTAAATGCTTAATGAAATGAAATGCACTACATATTGGTATGTTATGTTATGTTATAGTAAAATATTTAAGATTACTGTAGCGTCTCATCATTAGAAATATTAAAGCTTGATGCTTGACAATTGTTTGTCAGATCAATCGTAATAATGTAAACATTTGAAATTTTTAACTCATGACGAAAAAAGAGGGGTGTTATAAGTTTGACGTGTCTGTGTATCTGTATGTCTGTCTATGGCATCGTAGCTCCCAAACAAATGAACCGATTTTGGTCTAGTTGTTTTTTTTTTTTTTTGTATGAAAGGTGACATAATCCAGAGTGTTTTTAGCCGTGTTTAATGTTAATAAAATTGTCGGGCTTTTTAAATTTAATTTAAGATTTCAACCGACTTCAAAAAGGAGTTTCATATGTTATATGTTATAGGCTAGTTGTTACTAGATAAAACCCATTTTAGCAAAATTGTTTGGCTTGAACATAAAACACAATAAAAATTACATAAAAAATAGGTAACCTTTATGAAAAATCCTAAGATTCCTGACGTAGTAGGTACCTACTTAGGTACCTACTAAAATGGTAGTTATAATAATTACAATAGGCACGTAGCTACGTACATAATACAGGTTCTATATTAATTTATTAATTAGATTAATCATTATTGCCAAGCACAAATTAAGTATGGAAATTCGTACCTTTATCATAATATAATAAAATGACGTACCTATGTTTACCACATAATTATCTATTATATTATTGTGATGAACTATCAACTGGTTAAATGTTACAAGCTATTGTTAGTTATTCTACAAGTGAATCAAGGCGCCTTCCTATTGTTTAATTTTATCGCTATCAAGATAACAATCGACATTGATTTAAAAGAACAAAAAGTTCAAATTGACTTACAAATATTTTTATGAAGATGTTGGGAGTTCTACTGTGTTACTTAAGTACCTACGTACCTACCTATCGACACAAAAAGTATTACACAATGCGTGCAAATTTTGAAAACTACTTTTGTTTTTATATTATTTATAATGTAAACATTGACTTATATTATTACTGCATAAGGATAGTAGTGAGTTATAGCACAGAACACATATTAGTACTTATTTATAGCAAGTTATTGCAATATAATCCTAGATGTAGATAAATGTATCCTGCGCCTCATTACAGAATCTGCAAGTGCATTTAGATGCGTGAATTGATGTAGACGTTTGAAAGGTAAAAATTACCAACCGACATGTTGGCAACTTTACACTAGAGCATTTTAGTTTTTAATTTTAGAAAAATTTATCGAAAAAAATCGCTTTATTAAGCATTTAAACTGCATTTAAAATTCTTTGGAATTAAGTAGCTGTGACTAATAGGCGATTATTTACGATTTTTTTTCTAAAATTAAAAACTTTAAAATGCTCTAGTGTAAAGTTGTCAACATGTCGCTTGGTAATGTTTGCCTTTCAAGCGTCGATGTATTTCTAAAACTGATAAATAAATAGGTACTTAGAACTACATCAAATCACTCTGATAACAACTAAAGAAATTCGTAAACCTGTTTTAGTACTTAGTATGACTTGTTCGTCATGGACCCTTAAACCACATAAAATTTAAATTTAGAGAAAAAAGAGTGCTCCTATTGGAAACATTATAGTTCCTTTATGTTCTTTATTAATCCGAGTAAAATAATGAATGTGACAAGAAGACAACTAGTGAACGAGTATTTTCATTTAATGACTGCTTTTCATTTGATAATAATGATTCTTCATAATTCTTGATAAAAAATAACAGACTTCAAAATAACTCAAAAACGACTTGTCAGATCTAGCTCAATTTTAAGTGGGACCACCTTACAAACACCAGCTTTTGATTAAAAAAAAATCTTTAAAATCGGTTCGCCCAATCGTAAGTTCTGAGGTAACAAATATAAAAAAAAACAATCGAATTGTTCCTGCTTCCGATTCGATTGTCAAATACTTCTTCCTTTTTTGAAGTCGGTTAAAAATCAATTAATAACAAGGAAGACTGTTAAAAACACGTACTTATATAATGCATTGTACAGAATGCCAGTTACTAGTAAACCTGCAAATACTGTGAAGAGTCGAAGCCGCGACTAGCATGTCAAACAAGCAATTACCTGTAAATTCAAACGGTGTATTCGTACCGTCTACACGTTACTAGTTAAGTATTCTACGTTAGATTCGTAAACAGGTGTTTTAAATCTTCAACATTAATAAAGGTTTGTTTTTCACTGTGCTGATGTCTTACTCTAAACCTAAAAGCTCAGATCCTGTCGCACCCTTAGAATGAGAGTGACCTAACTCAAAAATTGGAATTTGTGGGAAATGAGAAAGAAAGTTTTCAAAAAAGTATATATCGATGAATAAAGCGATCACTGAAAGTGACCGATTATTAGGTTGTCCTTTTCTTACTCATAATTTGAGCTCCTTTTCATCACAGGGTTTTAGGGTACGCATTTTAAGGTAAGTTTATAGCAAAAACAGAAATAACAGGAATTTTGAGTTAAGTCACTTTCATCTTAAGGGTGCGCTGTGCTGTCATCTAGACAGCACAGGATCTTTTCTATAGTCATGTCCTTTTCATAACAGAGGTCAGAATTAGATAGATTTTTCCCTAATTGGCCAATGAACCCATTTCGCTTCGTGTTAATAGAATGTTCGTCTTTGTTTAAACTAAGTATTTTTAAACCTTACACATAAAAATGTCTAATTGAAAGTTTTTTTTTATTCTTAATTGATTTGTAGAGGGTTTCTCATACATTTGACTATGTCACCCTCGTAAGACTATTAATGTTATCTAAGAAATACTCAAAAAATATAGTTGGATCAGTGTCTTGGCCTCTTCTGAACCAGGAGAGGCCAAGAGTCTAATTGAAAGTAAAAATTGCTGATTTAAGTGGACATAATTATGTATGTGATTAAGTAATCGAAATCAATTCAGAAATCAAATGTATTTTTGAATTAATACACACATTATATAGAATACTAGAGCCTCAGGTTACCGTAGTAAAGATATGTTGTATCGGAAAATCGTCACTGAGCGTCTTTCACCAATGGTATTCATAATAATATATCCTGAATTTTTGTCTTTTCATTCCCCTCGATTACCTTTGTACTGAGCGTACCTACTTCCGCCAACGCTATGCAGAAAAAACCGAGCAAGTGCGTGTCAGGCCACGCGCAATGTAGGGTTCCGAAGTAGTAAGTTTATTGACTATTACTTATGAACTATTTATGCTAATATAGCCGTGATATTTTTCCGTGTAAATTCATCATTGTAACCTATTTTTGATCATTTTTTCACTTGATGGACGGACAGATGAACGGACGAACATGACGAAGCTATAAGGGTTCCGATTTTACTTCGGAACCCTAAAAAGATTTATGGGTACTGTACTACCTACATTTGACACTTCCAGCGTAACAGAGAATCGTTTGTCACATTGAGATGTAGAAAGTTTGGTGAGTCAGTAACCCTGGCACTGTTTGTTTATGAGTTATGAGTCGTTGGTGGATAAAGAATTTTCATAGAAGCGGAGAGTCATGTCTTGTATCTCTAAATTATGTTTTCATAACACAATGTTGAGTATTTCACAAGAACGTTCCAATATTAAATACAATTTTTGTCTTGTCTCTTAACTCTAACCTCATTGATGTTAATGAACAAATAACGTTAAATATGCAGGGCCGGCAACAGATAAAGACAATTTGATCGACAAAGTTAAGCAACAGCGGGCGCGGTCGGTAGTTGGATGGGTGCCCGCTAGTGGCAAAAATTTCTTGAGCGTTTCCGTGCTTCGGAGGGCATGTAAAGCCGTCGGTCCCGGTTGTTATTATAAGATAACAGTCGTTAATCCATGTCGGAGACCAATCCGCACTGGAGCAGCGTGTGGGAGTATGCTCTAGGCCTCCTGAAGAGGAGAGAGCCGTGCTCAGTAGTGGGCTATTAAAGGGTTGAAGCCAATCATAAATATGCCAATAAAAAAGTAATAGCGTTCTCATTTGGTCTAGTTCTGATTGGAGTTCTGTTTGCACCTCTAATATTTAAATGTTCTCCCCGATCACCATTCCTATTTCTCGACGAGGGTGAGCTAGTCTTCCCTCATAGCAAAAAAGGTCTTTTTGACTAAGGCTCTCCAATCTCGCCCCTCTCTCCACGTGAAGCTATAGGGTGGGTTACTAGTATATTATGTATCATAATTGTTTTATAAAATTTCTTGAGCGTTTCGGTGCTTCGGAGGGCACGTCAAGCCATGTCGGAGGCCTTCGGATGGCATAAAAACTTCCGATACTTGGGTTGGCAACTAAACCCTCTACCAATCCGCACTGGAGCAGCGTGGTGGAGTATGCTCTAGGCCTCCTCAAGAGGGGAGATCCGTGCTCACTTGCTCAGTAATGGGCTGACAATAGGATGGAACCACTATTGTACAGTAAAGATTGAGTCCTATTAGTAGTTACCTGCACTCACAGGTATACGTGTTACATGCTTTTTTATACACACGTTCCACTATTTACGTCTGAGTAGCTCTGTACCTGTACAGAGCATTAGAAATAACTGTTCTATTTGTTACTAAGTGCTCAGAGTAATGTTAATAGTAGACATAGTTATACATATACACGTTAATACTCGTAGTACATGTTAATAGTCGAGTAGTAGACATGCGTATGTCTTAATTAGGCATGTAGAAGAGTGATTACGCGTTTCTAACATTCTGTGCCCAAACTATTTCAATCCATTAGCGGTCCATCAGAGCGCAGATCTTTCATGGTATATGATCACGAGATATGCATATCTACTTCACCACATTTTCCCGTTGCGGATTAGTGGAATAAAAAGCACAGGAATGCATAAATAGGTACCTATGCTATCGATGGTCTTATAACATTTATAAGCGTTTATGTACTACGTTCTCACATATCTATCTTTTCCATGTCGCGAATGACATGAGCACATATAAGAAACATTTATTTATCAGGTAAGCATCGGTCGGGAATCAAACCAGGATCCCTCTCTTTGCAGTCAGGGTCAATGCCACCTGGGCTAGAGGATCCATAATGCTTATTCCTTCCTTCGATTTTTCCGGTCCTTGTTCTTTATTCTGCTTTACCAGGGACATACGAGTACATATTTATATACATACTTATGTACGTTCTTAGAATAAAAGTCTAGAAAATTAGGCATTTTAGTCTATTTTTTAAAGAGTGTTTTGCGAGTGTGAAAGCTTTACGAGAATTTTATCATTTACATAATAAATAGATATTAAGATAACTTTTAGTTTTTAATAAATATAATCACTAGATTTAACACGTCAGATGGACATGTTTTAGAATAGTAAGAAATAAAGTTAAGGCAAATGCTTAATCGATGTCACTCAGACCCTGGCTAAGTAATTTAAACCGTACATAAAATTTAAGTAGATCTATACAACGAGTAAATTTAATGATAATAAAGTTTGCAATAGAATTAACTTCGAGACTAACGTTGAAGAGTTATACTTCGTTTTGTGCTTACAAATGTATGTTAATATATTTCGAGCCATACAAGGTTATTGACATACTTGTGTCTCAGATATAGAGAATTAGTTTCAAATTGCTAAATAACGAGCGCTTGCCAAATTAATGAGCGATCCAGTTTTCCCATTTTATATATTAAGTAATCACACGTCTCTTTAATCAACTTTAGTGTCAATTTTAATTTAATGGTGCGAGTTTTTGTTGAATAAAGTAATAAAAATACTGATTAATATTTTATTAAAATGTGTTAGCACTAAAAAATAATTTTATTACCTCTTTGGTCTGTAGATTTTAGGTTATTTTATCATGAATTACTACAGAATGTAGTTATTATTATTTACCACCCTGTTGACCATTGTCATGGTGTAGCCAAATAACAAAATCAATTGATTAAAATTAAAATATGTGAATACCTACTTGTTGATCACCGATTATACTTAGAAAACCCTACGCTATTCTACAATAGATCTACCTACTTTGACATTTTTCAAATACCCGGAAAACCGGTAGAGCAGACGTCGTGTCAAATGGATTTAATCGAAGTACAATAATCAGTGTAATTTTTTTCCGTAAAAGATTGTTTTGGCTAGACTGTAAAACTGAAATTAAGTAAGATAAGTTTTTTCCGAGCAGGTTTCTTTCGTAAACTTGAATGTCGCACGTGATTGTAGAGCTCTAACTGGAAGTTAAAAAGCTGATAAATATTTTGTGAAAAAAATATTATAAAATTGAAATAAATGCAGTAAAAATTATGCTTCAATTTAGGAGCCGTATCATAGAAGTGACCACGCTTTTTAACCAATATAATAGAGTCTAGGACTCTTGACATCTGATCATTTTAAACCTTTAGAAACGTTTTAAAAGTGCGAGTATTAAATTATTTCCTCCTTTTACAAAAGCGCTCTTCTACCAAAAAATTTGCGGAATTTTGAAATAATGTTTCATGGACGTCGGTCGAATCACTCGAATCCCAGCAGGCAACCCTAGAAGCTATTAAAATTTCAATTTATGTATCGTATATAAGCAGCAACAAAGCTTGCAATCCTACCCACGATCTTTTAGACTTTAGAGAGAACACCGAGCGTGAATAAAGTCAGTTTGGTGCGTCATTGTATCACCGGACGTATCATATGAACAATGGTTACGCTGGAGTATCGTCTTTTTTACGGTAGCGGGTGGTAGCGGCGCCAGCCAGATACATTTAGATAATTAGCTCAGTTTAAAGGTGCGGGACGTGTTAATTATAATATACAGCAGCGAATATGAGCTTATTCGGTTGTGTACATGTAAGTTGTTTCAACGTATTTTTCTCTACTGTTCATTGTTAGACATAATTTTAGTTTTGTAACTTATCTCGTTATTTTAACCTATACCGAGTTTACGTTATTATGTATGCTTGGACAATGTGTTTTTATTGTGCGCTCAACAGTGATGTTATTTTTTGTCTATGGCACAAACCGTTAGTTGTGAAAAACAAATAAATGTTTCAATAAACATTTCAACTGTAGTCGTAGTAGTAGTAGTAGTAATATACTGTAGTCTTACGCCCCAACTCAGAGTCACTAACGGTTAAGGAGCGATTGAAATAACAGTTAGTGACTCTGAGTTGGGGCGTTAAACCAGTTATAAATTGTCTTTGAAAATAATGAGCTTACAAGAAATGGTAAGCATCTACAATTAAATCATGACCGTCTGTATTCATTTACATTTAAGTAATCCCAGGCAAAACAAGTGGTACTAAAATCACAAAACCTAGGGTTATTTCTAGTGACTGCTAGTAACTGTAATGTCTGTGTATTTTTCACTATCATAGCTTTTTCACGGTAAAACAAAGTCTTTTGTTATTTTGAGATTAGCATCTTCCTGTAATAATATAATAAAGTATAACGATGGTGACTTCTGAATGAATTATTAGAAGAAAAGAGTAATCTATTCGTTTTGTCAAAATTATCGACCATAATCTATGCTATCAGAGAAGTGGTGCTGCAGTCTGTACTCATATTATTAAGAAAAATGTATTAAGTCTTTTTATAAAACAAATTTTGTTTTTTTTAACCCAAAAAACTACTGTTGCACCAACTAGATTGTTTATTAAATGCAGGTTTATGATAAAAATATCACATAAGCCGCCATTATCTTGACAGAAAAAAGATATGTCAAAAATATTTATAAGATATAATTATGACGTAGTTTTAACTTTTAATTTACAGATCTTATGGACAGCGTTGTCACTAGCTCTTGGCTACGAGCTCCAAGGTCAAATAATCAGGGGAGTGCCCTGTGTCAAACGAAACTTTCAATTGTATTGTCCCACCGCTGGCAACACGTATCCTTTGTGAGTATTATAGTTAGGTACTACCTATTTAAATAAGGCGCTTGCTCTAGCCACAGACACTTTAATTATCCTCCAGTTGTTTTTTTCACGCTAAAACTTATATGCAAAAAAGGATTTAGAATTGTTTAATAATGCCACTTGGGTATGAAAAAAGTATTATCTGATCGTCCGTTATACACGAAATAAGTAGGTAAAGTGATTTTCTGTTGAATTCAAATTTCAGAGAAATCTTCGCCTAATATTTAATTTCGCGCCAATTTGCAACAAAGTCACAGATTATGACATATTTTTATTATTAGATTATACATTTATTTATACCACAGAAGAAATAATAGTACTTATAACATTATTAGCATTATGACACAAACCTCAGTGGTTTTTATAATGCTATCCTATGATTATATGTAACTTTTGTGAAATGATAAATAAATAAATAATAATAATAATAAATTATACTTACACAGATTAATGCACTTCGTTAATATTACATACATATTCATTGTTAAAACTTAAAAAATATTGGACAATTTTCTTTAAAACTCTCTTAAATTACAGTCGGAGATTGGAGGATTTACCTACTCGCAAAACGACCCATTCTCTATCACTGGAACAAGAACCTTATAATTATGTATTTAGATCGTTTATCTATTCACTAGCCGCTATTAAATTCTCTGTGCTCGAACTACTCAGAATACTTTTTTTGTTAAGTCATTATAATTTTATTAAACTTATATTGCTACTTAGTTTGACCTTGCACACTGAATGACTTTTGTTATCAGTTAAGGTACCCACGGATTCTTGGTTAATTATGTAAATTAAATAATTTAATTATTTATTAACAAGTTCCAAATAAAATAATAACACAGTGTTAAAAGGAGATTCTGGATATGCAAAGAAATCCTGTAAGGTTACACAAATGTTTTCAAAGAAGGTTCACGTTATACATATTATGTATATCCGGCCAAGGGAGTTTAAATCAATAAAGCTGGGCGATTTATATAACAAAATATTTTGATCCACTCATAGCAAAAAATATATTTTAATAACCTTTATACTCGTATGATATGAATGTTATATGAGTATATGACATTTAGGGCTTGTTTCACCATCTTCAAGTAGAGTCCTGAATAAGCTATTCGCCGGTTAAAGTGACGTTAAAGTGTCATTTTACATACACGAAATTTCAACTTAACCAACGAATAGCTTACTTCGGACTTACTTGAAGATTGTGAAACAAGCCCTTACAGTAGTATACATATACATATACCTAGTAAGTTGGCAAATACGATAAGTAAAACACTAGTCAGAATTACGCAGACAACTTGTTTGTTAGTGTGCGGTGCATAGCGATCTCTTTAGCTTCTTGTACTTATATTTTATACGCAACTATTTTGTGCATATTCTCACATATATTTTACTATTTTCCAGAGACAAAATCGAGACTTTTATAGACGAGAACAAGGCGTTAATAAAACGTATGTACGGGTCATTCACGACCCCAGGTGGTAGCAGGGTGCGGCGCGCGCCGGGGGTGCCTGACATGCACACTGGAGACTCGTATTTCCGCCACGTACGACAAGCGTCCAAACCACCGCTTCCAGATGCACAGTCGGTTAATAATACTGGCAGGTAACATACTTTTTTTCTTCCATTCATGGCATTGGCGTAAATACGCTCAGCCAAAGACAAGTAAAACACGGGAAACAGGATTAGGAAAGAAAAAATATTTTCGATTGTAATTTGGAAAAAGAAAGATCAGGGAAGTAGGGAAAGGGGTAAAAACAGAATATTTACATTAAATTATTTAAAATATAAAAAAGTTATAAACAAAGTAGGTAATTCAAAGTAAAATATTAAAATAATAATAATAAACAAATAAAAAATATTTACATGAAATATGTACAGTATACACACACACATTTACACACATACTTTAATGCTACATATTAAACTACATTTATAATTATTATACCTATATGCTTATAATTTTCCAATTAATACCATAACGTGAAGTTTAGTGTTGAAAGGAGTATTTGGATATGAAATAAGAATCCTGTAAGGATAAACACGTATTTTCAACTAAGATTCTAATTATATTCAGGGAGCTTAAACACTTAAATCAGTTTAGTTCAGTGGTTCATTAAAGAATTCCCTCATACCAAAAATGTATTTTTCATAACGTAAACACGCATGTTTTCATGAACCTGCAAGTTAATACTATTGACGTCTATAGTAAAGAACATCTAAACAAAACTCCTTTCAAAATAATAATAAGTTTATATAAATTACATGAGGTTCGGAAAAGTCATGTGTTAATTTTTTCCGCATTCATTTTGAATGCAGTGTTATTCCCATACATTTTATACATAGCGTTTGGCAGGAAAGATAAACAGAAAAGAGTTTTGTATAGCGGAGTTTGGTCTAGCTAGAGCTAGTACGTTAACACGCTTTACCATGTCTTTTCTGTCTTCTATAAGGTTTAAGTGATAAATGATATTATTAAAAATAAAAATAAAAAAAACGCTTACACATACCCCGCAGTAGGTTTTTACCTGTGTAGCGGGTGTCTTGGACGACATACATATGTATACCACATCACATTAACACCCATGACCCGAATACAAATATTTATCTGTCACATAAATATTTGCCCCGGGAATCGAACCTGGGACCCCTCGCTTCGCAGGCAAGGTCGCTACCAACTGGGCGAAAGAGTCGTCAAAAACTAAATCTTAGCATAGTGAGCATTTTTGTTATTTAGGAGAAAAATTTTTGAAGATTTTTGGCGAAACGTGTCAGCTTAACTTCATTTAACTATATTTTAATACTACCTATTATGAACAAAAAATGTGGTTGATTTAGGTACAATAAAGTAATGTAGGGAGTAACCTCCCGCCCCCCTCCCTATAAAGGGCTTCAGCCATCTTGAGTCTAATGTTCGGTTTACATCTATTAAGTAGTTAAGTAATTAACTAAATTTTACCTGAAAAGTTACTAAAATGACTGTTTACACGCATTAATTTACATTAAATTTAGTTATCTACTTAAGTACTCAATATGTGTAAACCGGACTTAAGTCAATCTCCCTAGCTCGTGATGCACGTGCTAAACAGCTAAAATTACTTTTTCCAGGATAGACGCCTGCGAAAGTAAAACCGAAATAATGACGCCGTACTGGGCCCTGAATTCTGCGAGGAAGCTACGTGCGATCGTCAACACCATGCATTTCGAACAAGCAATACACCAAGAAGTTTGCAGGTATCTTTGAAGTATTATTTCAAGCATATAGAACCGACACCACGAACACGATGTATGTCTCAATGAATTAGCGCCGATCGGCTTCAATTTTCAATGGATTCGTTCGATTTTGAAAAGAGAACGGGGGCTCAATTTTGAAAATAGAACCTCCCGGCGGGACACACATTTTGTTCGAGATGTCTGTTCTATGACATTATACTTCAATGGTAGGTATAAACTTTTCTAACTACACTAGCGCTCTGCCTGGGGCTTTACGCACGTTTTACGGGATGATAAGTAACAATACCCTATATTATTATCCTATTCATATTAAAGGTCTACCTTTGTGCTAGATTTCATCAAATCCGTTCAGTAATTTTTGCGTGAAAAAGCTTCTTACCTTCAGGTGGATCGTCAGCTCGTTTGCCGGCTATTACCTAACATTATTATCATTTACAGATTTAAAAAAATGACGTGCATAAGTGTATCAGATATAGATAAGAATAAATTATTTTGAATTTTGAAAAAAAAAAAAACAGAGAAGCAAGATCTATAATCGAAAAATTTTAGTTAGTTTACCTAAGAGTGGAGTGTTATCTTATGGAGAAAGAGATTTAAGAATTCGTAGCTAACTTTCGTTTCGGTACATTAAGTTTTGAAAACAGCTTAGAACCTTAAAGTATCTGAAATCCTAAAGAACGTAATAGCACAGAAGAAATAATAGTACTTAGGGGCCATCCATAAATTACGTCACACTAATTTCATGACTTTTTGACCCCTCCTTGTCACAGCTGGTCACACACATTTGTGAGACCTCTCCCCCTAGTGTGACGTCACATATTATGAAATTTTACACACAGAAATTATTAAATTAAAACAGCAGAACAAGTTCCGAAATAAGTTTTATTTCCATTGTTTTTTAATGTTTACCTATACATACCAATTATTCGATTTTGAAATATCATCACGAAATTTAGGACCACTCCCACCCCTTATCACACAATGTCACACTACATCGACCCCCTTCCCCCCTAACGTTTGACGTAATTTATGGGTGGCACCTTATTTAAGTAATAGTCAAAATTATCAACGAAATACCAAAAGTTACTTTTTATTTCCAGTAAGAAGTCAACATCTCGTTGCTCGGGCGACTGCGGCTGTGAGCAGAAATACAAATGGCACCGACTGCTGGCCTATGACCCGAACGACGACTGCGCCGGTATATTCATGGACTGGTTTTTATTTCCATCCTGCTGCGTCTGTCGGTGTAACCCGTAATTTTGTACTCTGTTCTGTAATGTCACTATTGCAAAAGTTCACGATGATTACAAAGTTACAAAGTATTTTAAAAGTCATTCATGGAAACGTTTAATTTAAATGCCTGACAGTGTGTTCCATCCTTTTGTATTCATGAAAGTAGTGTGTCAAATTAAAGAAAAAAAGTCAGTTTAGGTCCTAGAGTACATAAATTAAGTAGTCCTATTTAAGAACACAAATGTTATTTATACTCTTGAGAAAATGCCATCCTCTGTAAAATTTTAAATATCCTAAAAAAATCTGTTAAAAAGAAAGTTTCTGAATTTGGGGAAAGTAGAATTACACTGAGAATTTTCATTTTTAAAGTCTGTTGTTGTTGAATCGCTTTGCGTATTTCAGCAACTTTGTCGGTGGCACACAAATATAAAAGAGAACAGTCAATGTGAGTAATGTGAACCCTGATTTGAGCTATATAAGCTGCCTTAACCTGCAGTACAGCTTCGCACCTTGTAGGGGTTGTATTCAGAGGATATTTTAAGTAGCGAAATACGCCGGACCACGTCTCATGACGTAAACTGTAACTGTGTGTTACTGTGAGTACCCTGAATCTGAGATTTGTAGGGTTGAAAATAACTAAATTAAGTCTACCCTACTAATAGGTATATTTAAAATAAAAGATACCTACTTATCTTAATTCCAATAAAACTTTACCGATTCAATGTGTCCACTTAGGTTAATTAAAATGACATTTAATGATAATGTGATTCACTTTACACCTAAGCTTAGGCTCTAGTTAAGTATTGAAATGTACAGTTTGAGGCAAAAAAGCTTTCATATATAGATTAGGTACAATGCTTCTTACTGTTGGCTACTAGATTAAGGATGTTAGGTATAATAATCTAGAGCTTATTGTGTACTTACATTAGTTAAACTTAAAAAATACCTATTATTTGTACATAATTTTATTAAAAGTTCTCTTACAAATATTTTCAGAATTTATATTTTAAGAAGTACCTACCTACTATTAGTTTTATAAGCAACTACAAACAACATTATATGTTCAAATAAACTGATACGATTTATTTGGTACAAAATGCAATCTGTGTACATTTAAATAAAAAGGTTATAATGTAATAAAATTCATGTATGTATTCAAAATAAAATGTATTTTAATTATTATTAAAACCTATATTTTAATGGGTAAAATACCCAACGATTGACACCTAGCCTTTTCTCTAGAATTTTTGTCATTTTAATGTTGTCTGCTTTAAAACTGCTATTTCTGTTTATTTAAAATATAACGTTTATCTATCAAGGCGAAGATTAATAAAATTAAGATAAAATAATATTTTAAAATAAAAGGACGCAAAACCATATAACGTATAACCTCAGATGGAATATCGTATAACATCTGTAGCTACCTCTTGAATTATACATAAAACGTATATGTCTTATACAGATAGATAATTTTTAATTCTAACAACAATATTGAAAAGCCTAATAGCTGTTACACAAAAGCACTGATTTCCACGACACGACGCGACGTCGCAACGTGAAACGATGCCGCGCCGTAGAATGATGCGACGTCGTAACAAATTACTCTGTGGTCGTATCGTGTTTTTGTGTAAGAGCCTTTCTACAGTGAGTAAAATAAAAATACACCTCATATTATTTCGCACCAGGATTTCATGGTTCGCAAGAGGGATGGACAACTTAAATTAGACATCATTAACGCCCCAAGTAAAAAATTAAAACTGCTACTTATATAGCAAAAATATCTGCCCACTCCTGAAATCGAACCCGGAACTCCTCGCCCTCTGAGACGGTCACCCAATGCCTCTTTGCCCAATACCATCTTTTCTATGGGATAGGGTCATTAATTTATACAACGCGTTTTATAAAATGCTTCGCTTTAAAGTTCAAGGTAATAATTGTCTATGGTGGTTATCATATACTCTATCTGGATCATAGACTTTGTAGAGGTACCTGAAGTTCGATTCCGATATGACGTCATATCGGAATGATATATTCGATCAATCACAGGCAGGATTGAGGTTGTCCTTCATAATTGTAGGACAACCTCAAGGACTTAGGAAAATTATGTCCTATTTCGATATGGTTCTTCAAAATGTTTTCTATAGGTTAATTTTCTGGTAGTAATCATTATAATGTTGAAAAAATACATTTTATTAAAATTTCTTCAAAATCTCCGAATTTAAATTATTGCATTAAGAGTAATTTGAAAATTAAACTACATAATTACGGTACATCCACATTATAATATTTTCATCTTAGATGTATTTGAACCATTATAAAAATCTCAATCTAATTATATATCCTGGGACTATAGATAACATGGACACAATACAAAAATGGTCCGACTTCTTAAATTACGTCATCAATCGTCAGGTACCAAGTAAACCCTGTCCACAAATCTTAGAGACTAAAATGACAACCACTATAATGTCAAAGTTCGAAATAATGATACCAGCTAAATTTGTGCGATCTGCTTTTCCGGTTTTTTTGAATCATAAAATATGTCATAAGAATAGTGACTTAATGCGTCGGTTACCGGGAACGTGGATGCACGTTCGAACTCAAAGGTACCGCCGCCACGCGGATTCTAACGATATTAACGATATAACGATGATAACGATATTAGTAGCGACACTTATATCTACCTAGATATTTAGTATTCGGCTAAATAGTATAAAATTAGCTGTATACCGAATGTAACGTAATGTAATGTGGACGGACTATTATAGATACGAAGTTATCTATCCAGTTATAGTAATATATCCGTGGTGGTTATGCACATAAGCCGGGCTGTCATTGTCACAAATGTCTTATGTGTCAGCATTAATGTCATTCTGACACAAAATTAGCTGTCAATTTTGATGTCAAGATTGTCAATACCTACTTCGTTACGTCAAGGGCGTCAACCTCAACTCAATACTTCAATAGTCGTTCCTACGTCAACAAAACGTCAAAACAAGATTTTGCGATCTTGTTGAACGTAAAAATATTAACTCTATCAATAATTTATTTCACAGCGTAATAAGTTTCTGTTTCTCCTGACCGCTCTGTAAGTTACAGTAAAAAATATGTTACGAAATACTTTACGGTGCCTCCGAGTAGGAAATCAATGTACACGTTTGTGCGCGTCTGCTATAAACAGGTATGTATTGTAAATAGAATAAATTTAGATATACGGAAAAAACATTTTTACTGCCATAATTTCTAAACTTACCTTACTAATTGCGTTTCAGCAAATGAAGAAAGATATAACAAAAAGTTAATTAAAAGTTCATGACTATTTTCTTGTTCTTTAGGTACAATGACGTCAAAGAATTCAGTGGATTGATGCAACCACGAAATATCAAAAATGTGACCTCGAAGCCCCTCTTAAACACCTGCAATTGTCGTACAATGTTTATCCAAACTCAAGAAACTCCGAACCCAAATAGCTTGAAATTCTTGCCGGGAACGAAAGTGCTAGAGCCCGGACAAACTCTGGATTTTCCAAACATTGGAGCAGCTCAATGCAGTCCTTTAGGTAAAATGATGTGGCAAAATACTTCATGGAAATACTTCAGGAATTAATTTAATTATATTATAATATCATGTGTACAAATAAAATATCTACATACAGGTTATAACAATCTCGTAGATCTCTAATCAATAATGTTTCAATAACTAAAATAACAAAATAAAATGTTACAAATCATGAACTAAATAAAAAGTCTAGAATTACTAAAACTCTATAAAATTATGACTTAAATTGTCGATAAGAGAGTTGTAAAGAGATTAATTTCTTCCAGCAAAAATGATATTTCGCATAGAAGGAGTGAAAGCAGTGTTTTTTGGTTCCGACTTCATCACTGTGACTAAGCAAGATGATGATGTTGAATGGAGACTGTTGAAGCCAGACATATTTGCCACAATCATGGACTTCTTTGCTAGCGGCCTGCCTGTTGTCACTGATGCTAAACCTTCTGGGGACACTCGTAAGATTTATTATATGACATAATAATTATTATTTTTGTTATTTATTGAATTATTGATTTTTATTGAATTATTATTCTTATTCTACGTCATGGTCAATGTGCTAAAATTTCATGAAAATAAATTCAGTAGTTTTTGTATTAAAATAACAAACATCCATACATTCTTACAAACTCACATTTTTATTATTAGTAGGACTGTAAGCTAAGAAATATGGTTCATATCAATGATATTTAAAAAAAAATATAGATATGTTATGTCCTTACAAATCACCAAAAAATCTTTTCTGAAAAGAGCTATAACACACACATGTTTATCTTTTGTTTCACTACACCAATCACATTGGTATAATACAAAGACGCTGTACTTATGTCAAATGTCAAGCACTTCTGATAACAACAAAAGTGTGCGTATCGTCTTGTATTGGCAGAGCGACTATGAGCAAAACGGTCAATTGCCTGTTCTTACGCTCTTCATCGTCGGCGCGCTAGTGAAATATCTACCTCTTTTTACATTATAATGTCATTGGTTCATATAAAATTATATTAGACACACTTTAAATTGATACTTTCTACTATAGACTAAAGTTGATTAACTGCACTCTTTTTCAGAAATAAACGAAGATGATGATGAAATAGTCCAAATGATAAAAGAGCTTCTAGATACGAGAATTAGGCCGACTGTACAAGAAGATGGCGGAGATGTATTATTTGTAGACTTCAAGGATGGCATCCTTAGGCTGAAGATGCAAGGATCATGCTCTTCGTGTCCTAGTTCAATAGTCACATTAAAAAATGGAGTAAGGACGTTTACTATTTCTTGTTTATTATTAACCCCTGATGCAACAAACAGGGTGTTTTAAATTTGAAATGTCATTGTGTCTGTCTATGGTATCATAGCTGCTCAACAAATGGCCCGATTTTAATGTTATTTTTTTATGTTTAAGAGCTGTCATCAAGGTTATTTTTAGTTATAATTGGTGAAAAAAAATTTTGGGGGCTTTTTAAATTTAAATATTTTATTTGTACAGTTGGTTTGAGGAACTATACATATATAGCAGGAGTTCAGAATTTAGACCCCTTAACCAGGGGTTGGCATGTCCCCCACCACAGTGAATACCAGGCACATGTTTTTTTGTTTAAATTAAAGTTAGAATTCCCAAAATACAATTTTTATTTGTTCTCTCTCTATGGTTATTTGTTATTGTTTCAGGTGCAAAATATGATGCAGTTTTATATCCCAGAAGTCGTAGCTGTTGAACAAATTGATGATGAGGGTGACAAATTGAGTGAAAAAATATTCAAGGAATTTGAAACCTTAAAAGCAAAAGAGAAAAAGGATTGAATAATTAATTACATGAAGAAGATTTTGTAAATGATGATTTAATTATAAGAATCGATTATATTAATAGAAATATATACCTACTTATTTATATTTTGTAACTCTAGTGCAACTTTAGTTAAAGAATATAGATTGTTATTACACATTAAAAGCTAATACCTAGTTTCATTTTATTATCATCTCTTCAAATCTTATTAGGGAAGTCCCTTTTGTTCTATGGCAGGTTGTACCTGGGGGGTAGTCCCGTTAGATAAAGACCAATGATTAATGTTGACTGAGACAGTATTATTCGTTTAGCCGTAGGTATTGTTTAAGTACTCTGTGATAGGCATACGAAAGAAGGCATTGATTGTTGTACCTATTCAGGAAAATGGCATTCACCCTGTCTACAGCTGCTGCAGCAGCCAGCCAGCAGGCCAGCATTTTATTTTATGCGTTTTAAAGGGTGCGCGCACTAGAAATATTCTATTTCGCTTACGTGCACAATATTTTGTGCCGAAAGTTAATACATAGTGACTTAAACGTTAATATATTTAGTCTGAATAGATCTACATTCTACAAAGGTCTACCAGAATGCAGAAAGAATCTCTGTCTCGCATCGCATTGCTTTGTTGCTGGCTGTTCCGTTCTCCAAACTCTCGACTCGACACTCGAAACAGAATGTTGCTCGTGTGCGCATTCTCTTATCTAAATCTATCCCTGTTAATATATTTTTAAATTGTCCTTTTGGGTAGTCTGTGTATAATTGTGTACGGTCTTTCTTTATCTGTAGAATCGTCAAATCCATGGATATATTACTCTATCTGGATCACAGACTTTGTAGAGATACCTGAGGATCGATGACGTCATATCGGAATGACCATTCGACCAATCACAAGGATTGACGTTCATAGTTGTAGGGTATCCACACTTAGAAAAATCATATCCTATTTTGATATGGTTTTTCAAAAGGTTTTCTATAGGTAATTTTTGTGGTGGTAAAAATTATAATATTGAAATAATACAATTTGTTAAAATATATTTAAAATTACTGAATTTAAATAATAAATAAATAATAATAAATAACGCTTCACACTCATAGCCCCACACTAGGATTCCCTGTGTCGTGGGTGCCATGGACAACACACAAGACACAGACATTCACACCCAGACCGAGAACAGAAATTCAAACTCATCATTCAAATTTCCAACTCGCTGGGAATCGAACCCAGGACCCTCGGTGCGGCGATCCGGCATGGTAACCATTACGCCACACGGTCGTCAAATGATTGCATTAAGAGTGAATTGAAAATTATGGTACACAATTACGGTACATCTATCTATATTATAATAATACATAATACATCTTAGATGTTTTACATCATTATATCACAATCAAATGATATATCCTGGGACTTTAATTACCATGGACACAATACCAAAATGGTCATTCCGTTATAACGTCACCAATCTTCAGGTACCACTACAAAGTCTGTGGATCCAGATAGAGTAAATATCCATGGTCAAATCTAAGTCCTCAAACATAGTGAATAAGTACTACTACTCTGTATTCTTCAAGGCTTCGACTTTCGAGTCACAGATCACAGAGTTGATTAGTGATTATGATTAAGTACTCTGTGGCTTCTAGTTGAAGCGGGATAAAGTTCGTATAATATTAAATTTTAACAAATTTTTATCAAGGTAAACAGGTAAAATGCTTTTTATGTTTTGATAACTTTAAGCATAAGACCAAGTTTTAAAACCTTTATGTTACACTTTTAGAGTTTTAATAATTTGTGTACCTACTTGTCTTGCGACATTGTATTGCTAACGCAGCGAATTTGTTTACAACATTCCAACATACTTTTGAGAGAAAGTAAAGTAGCGTTATTTATATCTACCTTCAATGAAATTAAATAATCATATTATTGTTAAGAAATTATATGAATTAGGTACTGTACATTTAAAATAACGTGATAATTGTTTTCATTTTTGGTAGGTATCTACATGTAACCACGTGTCATATTATCTGCTGCGTAGGTTTCAGGAATTGGTTTCTTTCAGGTTACAATGGCCGAGAGTGGTGGTCGAGGTCGCGGCCGTGGGCTGGCGCTGCTCCAAGCCTTGAAAGCTCAGATGGAGAGTTCTTCGACGTCAGAAGAACCAACCCCAGAATCTACGCCAGCTCCGAGTGTAGCACCTAGCATTGTAAGACATTTCTCTAAGACCAGTCACTAATAGTAATAGTTAGCAATAAGACTAAAATGTTAAATTAACTGGTTGAAATACCTACCAAGACATCTGTGATGGCTTTGGTCAAAATCCAAGGGCAGTTGTGATCAAATACTAGTGGCCTATCCCAATAAGTTGATTCAGCAGCCTTTATTTATCGAATGAAGTATTCAATACAGGACCAATGACTTCGTTCTGTCCTATTTGAGGTTTATCACAGATATCCAAGGACCGCAGGCTGCATTTCGAACTTCTTTGCTATTCTCATTACATAAAAAACATAATAACTTCAAGAGTTTGACTAACCTCCTGGGACCTTTTTGCTGCTCTTTATACATTAGTAAACATTTAATTTGTACCTATTTATTTATTATTATAGGCAAGCACTGCTGCTACCTCAACCACCTTGGGTGGCAGAGGCCGAGTAGCAGCGTTATTGTTGGCCAAAATGCAACAGAAACCTGGAGGTGGAGGTATGTTCAAATTCATCTTCATAGATTAAAACCTCTATAAGAGAGCAAAAAATGTTTGTTGGATTGTTTTTGTGCAAAAAGGTCATGAACATACAGTAATTAGTGAAGGAAAGCTATTGTGGCATTTCATCACTCAATTTGTTATGTCTAATTATCCTACATTTATGTATATTTATTCGTATATGTAACAACTGTTTCTACTATGCATAGTTAGCACAATATATTGAAATTATGCTGAAAACTATACCACAATGATAGTTAAGTATGTGTTTATTAGGATAAATAAATAAGTAAATAAAAAACGCTTCACACTCATAGCCCCACACTAGGATTCCCTGTGTCGTGGGTGCCATGGACAACACACTAGACAAGGACATTCACACCTAGCCCGAGAACAGAAATTCAAACTCATCATTTAAATTGCTGCCTCGCTGGGAATCGAACCCAGGACCATTGGTGCCGCGATCTGGTATGGTAACCATTGCGCCACACGGGTCGTCATGATGCATACATAGGTTAGGTATGTGATGAAAGTATACTATGTAACATTAATTTAGTAATATTTTATACAATACATGTTTAAAACCTCAGTATAACTGTACAGTATTAATATAAGTAGTAGTATAGTTATGTATATTGAGTTTTAAATGTTACTTCCCACATCAGTTTGTTCAGAATTGTCAGAATGTTACTTCGTTTCAATTATGAATTGATACAAATAACTTTATAAAGTGAGAATGCACATGAACATATCCTGTAACCTGGAGTATGTAGACATAGTATACTATAGACACTGTAACCTATGATCTGCATAGTAGATGGTGGAATTGAATCTATCACAGGAAGTGATATGATTCTATGAATTTGTTATAAATAGACTATCAACAGTACTCTGAAGTTTTGTGGTGCATACATAAAATGCTGATTTGATTGTTTCAATGCTGATATTGTAATAATATGGATAGCAAATGCATGCTTTATTAAATGTGAATTAATTAATTAATTAATTAAGTTAATTATTTCATACCAACTTATCAATGAATAAATATAAGTAAATGTCATAAAATTCCCAGTACCCAACGCAATCTAATAGATTTTTGTTACCTACATCCCTCCTTCTCCACTGTCTCTTTAGCTATCCTCTCCTCACTTCAATTCACCCCATCTAACCTCACTGTTAGAGCACAGAAGACATAATAGTAGGAAGACATAATATGTGAGAGCAAAATTTTTAAGAGTCCAATAATAAGGTAAGATTTTAGTCTTGAGTGCCTTGAAAA
Organism: Thymelicus acteon; assembly: GCA_951805285.1. Taxonomy (NCBI): domain Eukaryota; kingdom Metazoa; phylum Arthropoda; class Insecta; order Lepidoptera; family Hesperiidae; genus Thymelicus; species Thymelicus acteon. The sequence goes on along the minus strand of OX638227.1, from coordinate 7,074,962 downwards.
AGGTTGAAAAAATTAATCTTGTTCTCTTTGCAGAATCTCTTCTTAGCCCGGCATCTGATGTGGCTCCATCTTCAACTCCCTCAGAGAGAGGCATGGGAAGAGGATTAAAGCTTTTACAAAATCTGTAAGTCACATTTATAGTATACATAACATAGATACATAATTAATGTTTTCTATAGTTGTGTATACATGTCAAACAAATGAGCTGTTGGATAGTCATAACCAGTGGCGTAGCTAGCCCTATGGAGGCTACATATTTGTTGTGGGGCCCCTTCATAGATTACCCCCAAAAGATACCGCATACAAGGCAACTGACGCGCGGCAACATAGAAGTGCTTTTGCTATGCACATAAAGCTATACTAGCATTCACGACATTAGTATCGACCAAGACCTTCGACCCGTACACACGCGGATCTTTCAGAATTTAATTAATTTCAAAAAAGAATTTGCTGATGAAACCATGGCTTATTGTAGTGTTAAATGGTATGGAAAATCAGTTCGAAAAAACACTTACCCAAAAGATGCCATTATCATTTAATAAGTTATTAATTCATATTTATTTTACAAATTTTCTTATAATGAAGCAGAGTTCAACTTAAGCTGGTTTTGAGAGTGACATTTTGTAAAAAATTCATTCCTAATTCAAAATAGTTATCTTGTTTCTGACTAAAGACAATACTAGGGAAGTGAACTTTTCCTTTTAAAGACGTATCGATATTCATTTTGAGGATATTGCTATGAAATCGATAATTTTTAACAGGTTACAAGTGGGGCAAAGGTTGCTGTAGTCAAGGATAACATTATTTATTATATGAAAAAACATTGTGGTAATGGTTTTATAGATTTCCTAGATGCCCCGAGAAGAAGGAAAAATGGAAAGAATCAATACACCGTGGACAGGGATGGTTTCCTACCAAATACAGTGTCGTTTGTTCAACACACTTTTCAGATGACAGTTGATGGATTCAGTTGTATCATAGTTATACTTGCCAGTTTTGTTATGGGTCTTATACTTCTTATCGAGAATAGAATAGAAAAGAATAGAATACATTTACTTTGTCTAAGTATAAAAAGTAACAATGTTATTGTATGGAAACTTTCAAATTCGTGTGCTTTCCTATAGTTATGGAGAAATTATGTGGAAAATCAGCTAAATATTGATTATATTACTATTTATTATTATTTGCGCGAATATCAGGTAGGTAGATAGGTACATATTATATATACTTAACTCGATATGTGTATACATATTTTCGTATTATAATTATAATTATTTTTCTTTTCTTTCCTTTTTTTATACCATTTTGCCTACTAAGCAAAAGTTATTCACTGTAATGAGAATTTAAAGTAAAATAAAAATGTAATAAAACTAGAGGTCTGAAGTTCTTCATGTGGTACATTAATAAGGGTCCAGTTAACAGTTAGAGATATTGGAATGCTGTTATAACAAAAGTAATAAATTGTGATTAGGAATTACTATAGTAAATTATGGTTTGTTTTACTTCATTTGAAAGTTAAGGGATTAGCCAAAAAATAAAATAATAATAATATGAAATGACAAACATCGAAATTTTGAAACCGTAGCAGAAAAAACATCAGTGTGATGAAAATGATATACACACGAAAGGAAAAGTAACAAACCTAATGAAATTTAGATATGACAGCATCTGTCGGGTCAACTAGTTTGTAATAAAAATAATTCCTAAAAATGATGTCTTAAAAACCCAAAAATATAGTTTTTAAGTTCATGAAGCTAAGAAGCAGTCCTACTACGAACAGTTATTTTATTATTTTAATTTAATTAGCCGCGAATAGCATTGTATATTTGATTTATCTAATCGGACATTGTATAATATAAACACTGTTAATATTATATTATTAAAAGTATCGATATTTATATTGTATTGTTATTCATTATAAATGTGATGAAAGTAAATAATGATAATCACAAACATTGATCGTACGATTTATGGATCATACATACTCAGTCACTATGGACAGTGTTGAGCTCGATAAATTCCAAGTTTGAATTTTAAATATCCAATCACAGCGCATCTGTTTCGTACCCCGCAAACCGCACCTTCCGCCAAATTGTGACTTTGAAGTCTAAGAAATATTCACTAATGCGGAATCTATTGGGGGTAATCTATGGGCCCCTTCAAGGTCAGCTGTCAAATATAAAATGAGTGCCAACTGTAGCGTTCGTAGGCCGCTGGTGAGCTTTTTTTTGGAAGCGTCAGTGGGAGCCCCTATACGCTGGGGGCTCCGTACAATTGATACGCCGATACGGCGGTAGCTACGCCCCTGGTCATAACTCATTTTAGAAAGTCAAGTAATGAATATGAGATTAAGAAATGTATGTCATGAATAAAAATATATATTGTATAATATAATTAAAAGAGAAAATATTTATATTTTTCCATTTTCATGAAGTTATACTACCTAACCTTTCGTAACCCTCCAATTTAATTATGCCCCATATTGTTTTTGTAATTCTATATGATTTTATATTTTAAAACCTTTTATTTGAATTGCAGTAAAGCCCAGGTACAGAAGCCTGTCTCTGGTAGCGGAGATGTGTCAAGTGTCACACAGAAAATGGCAACTAGTACCATATCGGCAGCACAGTCTTCAACATCAGTGGCGAAGAATAAGTACTTTGTATGTGATAATATCTTATATTTTTTATATTAGTGGATAATATTATATGCTAATGATGTAGTTTAATCATGGTAAATCATATTTTTTCTTAAACCCTGACGAAAAAAGAGGAGTGTTATAAGTTTGACGTATCTGTGTAACAGTATGTCTGTCTGTGACATCGTAGCTCCCAAATGAATGAACCAATTCTGATTTAGTTTTTTTTGTATGAAATGTGAATTAATTGAGTGTTCTTAGCTATGTTTAGAGTAAAACAAACTGTTGGGGGGTTTTTTAAACTTTAATTTAAGATTATTATGAACAATATTTCCATGACCAAGAAGTACAAAATTGGATTGTTTAAAATACAGAAATTGCTGCTACCGGTTGAGTTAAACTGTTCTGTGTAAATTTAGTTTTGTAGTCAATTTACTCACAAAGCCTTATTTTAGCTTTTTTACATATTTATTTCCCTTGCACTTTATTACACAGGATCGTAATGTAAAATATTCTTTCAGAGGGAAGTCAAAGAAACGCCTCCAGTTGTTATGAAAGGAGAAAGTGGCAAGCCCTGTGAAGTGACAGCAAACTTCATCTATTTGAAATTTGAGGAAAACAATGTTTTTGAATATGAAGTGAAATATGAACCCAATCAGGATTATAAGAATATGCGTTTTAAACTTCTCAATGGTGAGAAAATTGCATGTATTATTTGGTACATAGTAAAAGGCTTTATAAATCATATTCAATGGTATTAAACAACTTGATTAACATCAAAAACACTAAGGTTTCCAGTATATTGTATCAGCAATCTATCTATAACCTCTAATCTATATATAAGATTGAGCTAAAGTTCTTTCTGAGATTAGCACACACAACATCACTAGAAAAATATGCTGGTCCTATTCATGTGACGCGGTGTATAAAATGTTGAATTAAAAGAAACACTGTAATTTCATTGTCATTAATTTATTAATTGGACTATTTAATACACCTCGTTACAACTCGTATTAATGATCTTTTTACCTTCCTAGTTAATATAATCAATTAAATGAATTTCAGAGCATCGAGACCTCTTCAAAGAGAAAGCATTTGATGGCACCACTCTGTATGTGCCCCATATGTTACCACCGGAAGCAACTAACTTAGTGTCAACTAATCCATTTGATAACAGCAAAGTGAACATAACTGTAAGAATAATTAATTGTTATACATTATTTTTAATTGATTTTACTATGCGTGGGTAGATACCATATTAATACAACTAAAGTTTTATTGTATACAATAAGATATGCATATGTTTAGTAACTTCCATTGAAACACCCAAGACATACATTAGCATAATAAATATGATAATATGTATTATGTATAAATAAAAATTCATGTCAAAGACGGATTAGTTACGTGAAAGCTGAGTCGGTAGCGATGAGGTCATTTGTATTGTGAAATTTGATAGATGAAAGTGAATGTTTTGAGATAAGATATTACGAAAAGTGCTTGAAAAGAAGAAAGATGACTAATAAAAATAACAAAATAAATGTCACCATAGTATGCAATGACCTACTGACCTACTTATTACTACTAACTATATCGGCTAACCTACAAAGGCGAAATAAATAATAAATTCAAATTCAAATTCAAATTCAAAATCATTTATTCATATAGGTATCATTGATACACTTATGCACGTCATTTTTTTTAATCTACCAGCTTTTCGCAAAGGTGCTTTGTCATGGAGGAGAAGAAAAACCGTAAAGAAACTCCTCAGCACATCTTTTAAAAATAAAAATACATTGATATATTTATTACAAAAATATATATTACTAGCTTGTACGGAACTGGTTGCAGAGCAGGTCATTTCCATGCGTCTTTGTCACTTAAGTACTCATCTACAGTATAATAACCTTTGCCTAAAAGTTGAGATTTTACATGTTTCTTAAACAATTCTACTGGCAAATCACGTATTAACTTCGGGATTTTATTATAGAACTGTACACCAAGCCCCATAAAAGATCGCTGCACTTTAGAAAGACGGTAAAATGGCGTTACTAATTGGTGCATTCTTCTGGTTTGGCGATTATTTATTTCACAATTTTGTTTATACGCGCTTATATTATTCCGTATAAAAACCACATTACTATAAATATACTGTGAAGCTACTGTAAGTATACCTATTTCTTTGAACTTTTCACGCAAAGTTTCTCGAGACCTAAGTTTATAGATAGCCCTAATAGCTCTTTTTTGCAGTATGAAAATTTGTTCTATACTAGCTGCCTTGCCCCACAGCAAGATGGCATAAGACATAATACTGTGAAAATATGCAAAATAAAGCATCCTAGCAGTTTCGACGTCAGTATACTGCCTTATTTTTCTAACAGCATAAGCAGCCCTACCGAGTTTAGTCGCGAGATTTGTTATATGTGGGTCCCATTGAAGTTTATTATCTAAGGTCACCCCTAAAAATACTGTAAATATATAAATAATAATAGGTAAATAAACGCTTAGAACCTCACATAGCCATTGTAGCATTCTTTGTGTCTTAGGCACTCGCAAACAATCATGACCTATTAACAAACTGTCAGATAAATGTCTCTGGCTCTCTCGGCTGGGAGTCTAATTTGGTACAATCTACCCCTTGTGAGTAAATAAAAATCTGTTAAACTAAATGAGAGATTTAATTACAAAATCAGATTATTTTCAAACATTCAATATGCAAGTGCAGCAAGTGGATCTAATAAGCATGTAAATTGTAAACAAATAATTGCTTTTATTTGACGATCAATCTCCTATAGCTGTTCATAATTGCCCATCCCATGTTAATAATAATAAACAAGAAGAATGCACCAGTTAGTAACGCCATCTTACCGTCTTTCTAAAGTGCAGCGATCTTTTATGGGGCTTGGTGTACAGTTCTATAATAAAATCCCAAAGTTAATACGTGATTTGCCAGTGGAATTGTTTAAGAAACATGTAAAATCTCGACTTTTAATCAAAGGTCACTACACTGTAGATGAGTACATAAATGACAAAGACGCATGGAAATGACCAGCTCTGCAACCAGTTCCGTACAAGCTAGTGATACTTTTTTGTAATAAATATACCAATGTATTTTTATTTTTAAAAGATGTGCTGAGGAGTTTATTTACGGTTTTTCTTCTCCTCCATGACAAAGCACCTTTGCGAAAAGCTGGTTGATTAAAAAAATGACGTGCATAAGTGTATCAATGATACCTACATGAATAAATGATTTTGAATTTGAATGTTTGTATTTTTAACACATATGTATGTAATGAAATCTTTCAATGTAATTTTCACCAATTCTAAGATCTCTGATCAGCTTAAAAATTTCAGGGTTTCAGCATATTTATTTAGTTTTTTATAAACAATAATTATTTTACAGATATCACTAAGACGCACCCGTCGACTGAGCGAAATGATCCATATTTATAATCTGCTGTTCAAGCATATAATGAAGGACTTGGAATTAGTCCGCTTCAATCGACAGCACTTCAGCCAACAGAATGCCATACAAATACCGCAGCATAAGTTGGAAGTTTGGCCAGGGTAAATACTTCTCATTGTCATAATTATAATACATAACTAGCTGTTACCCGCAGCTTCGCATGCGGAAATTATGCTTATCATATTTATACCCCTTGCAGAAGAAAATTTAAAAACAGGTTAATTTATATTGAAGTACTAATATTTAGGAATTTATATACGGAAACCTACGATACAATCACAAATCATTCCTCCGGGAACGGATTATGAAAAATGTACAACATTGACATTAATTAGTTTTTCTTTTTCAGGAAAAAATTTGAAAAACTCGAAACATGTATTCCATGAATTTAATGAGGAACGTTTGTTGCAAATTTAAAGCAAATCATTGATATTTTTAAAATATTCCATACTAAGTTTCATCTTGTTTCCGGGGAAAACTATAAATTTTATCGGGACAAAAAGTTTTTAAAAACGTGATCCAATGTATAAGGAACAACTTAACTAATTTCCGTCGAAATCAGTTCAAGGGTTTTCATGTGATGCCCGGACAGACAAACAGATAGACAGACAGACAATAATTTTAAAAACAAATTTTTTGAGTGCCCCTAACCGAAATTTTGAAAAAATATTTAATGTACAGAAAAACTGGCTCTTGAGTTTTATTAAAAAAAATCAAAAAGGTTCCGTTATTTCCATCCATCCAGGAGTTACATATCTTGTCTCCAAGTAACACCACCAGATCCTAAATGGATCAATGATGAACTGGTTTTACGATGTCAACATGAACAGAATAAATATTTTTCCATCCGGACACTTACACTCACTCTCCCGCTCCCATTCCCTCTCCCACTTAAACCCCCTCCATCCCTCCCTCTCACACACTCTCTCTCCTTCTCTGTTTCCTTATCTCTCTCTCTCTCTCTCTCTCTCTCTCTCCTTCTCTTTCTCTCTCCTTCTCCCTTTCCCGCTCTCTGTCCCTCTCTTTTGCCTGCTCACGGTCCCTCTCCCGCTTTCTGTCCCGCTGCCTCTCCCTCTCCCGCTTCCTGCCCCTGTACCTCTCTCTCCCTCTCACGCTCTCGGGCCCTCTCCCGCTTCCTGTCCCTCTCCCTCTCTCTCCCTCTCCCTCTCACGCACCCTGTCCCTCTTCCTCTATAAAATACAGTCAATGACTTCCAACCCCTATTTTTAGGGGATGAATTTGAACAAAACTATGATACAGTTATTTTTTTATGTCTAACTATAAGCTTAAATACAAATTATCACCCTTCTTACTTCAAAACTGACGAAGTTGCCATACTACCTAATTGCACAACCTTATTCAACCTTTTAGGGGTTGATTTTCCAAAAAAACACATAACCTTTAAATTTTGTTTCTAATCTTGAACTAATATATAACTTTTCATGCTTTTAACTTCAAAAATGACGAAATTGCGTATTAAAGTCCCTCTAAGAAATTAACCCTTTAAGGGATGATTTTCCAAAAAAATGTGTTGAAGTTAACTTTTGTTTATTACTATAAACATGCATAAAAATTTCCTATTTATAACTCTAAAACTGACAAAGCTGATTTATATGTAAAAGACTTCCAACCCCTATTTTTAGGGGATGAATTTCGAGAAAACAATGATACAGTTATTTTTTGTGTCCAACTATAAACTAATATACAAATTTTCACCCCTCTTACTTTAAAACTGACGAAGCTGCCATACTACTTGCACAACCTTATTCAACCCTTTAGGGGTTGATTTTCCAAAAAAACACATAACCCTTAATTTTTGTTTCTAATTTTGAACTAATATATAAATTTTCATGTTTTTAACTTCAAAAATGACAAAGTTGCGTACTAAGTTAAATTGAAGAAATTATCCCTTTAAGGGATGATTTTCCAAAAAAAATGTGTTGAAGTTAACTTTTGTTTATTACTATAAACATACATAAAAAAATTCATACTTATAACTCTAAAACTGACGAAGCTGATTTATATGTAAAAGACTTCCAACCCCTATTTTTAGGGGATGAATTTCGAGAAAACAGTGAAACAGTTATTTTTTGTGTCTAACTATAAGCTTATATATAAATTTTCACCCTTCTAACTTCAAAACTGACGAAGTTCCCATACAAACTTGAACAACCTTATTCGACCCTTTAGGGGTTGATTTTCCTAAAAAACACATAACCCTTAAATTTTGTTTCTAATTTTGAACTAATATATAAATTTTCATGTTTTTAACTTCAAAAATGACGAAGTTGCGTACTAAGTTAAATTGAAGAAATTAACCCTTTAAGGGATGATTTTCCAAAAAAATGTGTTAGAGTTAACTTTAGTTTATTACTGTAAACTAACATAAAAAATTTCATATTTATAACTCTAAAACTGACGAAGTTGGTTTGTATGAAAGTGACTTCTAACCCTTATTTGCACCCCTTAGGGGATGAATTTCCAGAAATCCGTTCTTAGTGGACGTCTCCTTAGCAGGGACTATCTACCTACTAAATTTCATCTTAATCGGTTCGGCAGTTTCTGAGATTTTTTGTTTAATCAGCGGTGTGTCGCTTTTCAATTTTATATATATAGATTAATTAATTAGTAAAGTTGCCTAAGTGATGAACATAATTATTGTTTTTAATTTTATTGCGCGCATTTGTTTTTCTTTGGTGGCAATTTATAATGTATATTTATTATAATAATTGTGTCATTATTGTTTTGTAAATTTTGACTTTCCTTAGGTGAGCCGTTTGTTCCTATGACAAAATAAAGACTGACTTTGATTTGATATTTACTACATGTAGCTTTGCTGAATTTTTAAATCCTAAAACCATCTTCAAACACTGCATCCAGCCTTAGTTAAATTTTCGATAGAATTGAAATTGATTTTACACGTTTTTCTTTTATCTATTTACCATATTGTATACATATAATAATAAATTCATATTTTTAGATATGTGACAGCAGTAGATGAATACGAAGGAGGTCTGATGCTAACGTTAGACTCTACACATCGAGTGCTCCGTACGGAGTGTGTCCTCAAGTTCATTAAGGAGTTGGTGCAGCATGAAGGTGTTAACTGGAAACGAGCTGCGGCTGAGAAACTTATTGGGTGTTCCGTCATGACTACGTATAACAAGAAGTTGTTCAGGTATGTTTATCGTGTTAGTGTTGTATTATGTACTAATAACCACCCTATCTTTACTTCGGAAACCTATACCTTTGACGAACCTGTAGCCTAGTTGGTAGCTATCCTGCCTGCGAAGCGAGGGGTTCCAGGTTCGATTCCCGGCCGGGGCAGATATTTTATGTGACATAAATATTTGTACTCTGGTCCTGGGTGTTATTGTGATTTGTTATATGTGTTGTCCATGTCATCCATGACACAGGTAAAAACCTACTGCAACAGGTATACTTTCATGTGTGCAAGTGGTATGTTATTTATGCCTCATGGGCAAAAGATACTTCTCAGCACAACTTGTAACTAATATACAATAGTTACAGATTAAATGTAACTACGCGAAATGGAATTCGTCATTATTACATCCAAGTATCCCTGTCAATGTGTCTTGTTTGTAACATTTTCCTGTCATCATTCCAGGGTAGACAGTATAGACGACACTATGACCCCACAGTCTACCTTCGAGAAGAATGACAAAGGGAAGATGATCAAAATATCTTACATTGATTACTACAAAGCCAACTATGGTATTGAAATCAAGGATTGGAATCAGCCAATGCTTATATCCAGGTAACTATGGATTATTTATATTTTAATATTTATTTATACTAATATTTTAATAATAATAATAATATTTTAATAATATTAATTTATACTTTAATAATTCAAGAACTTAGCAATACGAGGTAGACAAAATATTAGCTGTATTCTTTACTCCTTTGCCATAATTACTTTATTCTGTTTTTATTAATTCCAGAGATTCAAAACTTTTGCCGGGTTCGGAGGAAAAGACTGATTTCATGATATGTCTCGTGCCGGAGTTATGCCAACTGACAGGTCTCACCGATGACCAGCGCAGCAATTTCAGACTAATGAAAGATGTTGCTACATACACTAGAATAACACCAAATCAACGCCATGCAGCATTTAAAAAAGTAAGAATGATAATTATGTCATCTAATAGGCTGAGACAAAATAGTTCGAAAATAAATAAAATAAATTTTATTCAAATTACATTTGTTATAAAGTCTGTTGTTCAGACACATAATTATCCTTTTTTCATTTTTGTTTCATAGCTATTAACAAACTTAAGTGTTATCTATAAAGAGTTAGGATTTTCTCTATTCTTGTTATTTGCCTTCGTTGCTCGTATTTATTCAATTAAATTTGATAAACAATATTCAGTAACCAACGTAGATCTAAGGGCACAATTCTCAGTAACCATTCGCAGCGAATCCTTTCTTCCTCTTGAGTTCGCCCTTTAAGAAAGACCTATTTATTACCTGTAGTGTTCCACTAAGTCTTTAAAGACCTTAACTATAATTATACTGACCTTTAAGCCTTGTCCTAAAACAACAATTTTCTTTTCAGTACATCCAAAACGTAATGAACAATGAAAAGGCAAAGTCTCGGTTAGCAGGCTGGGGCCTTTCCTTAGCTCCGGAGACCATCAATATTACAGCTAGGACCTTAGCTCCGGAGCCTATATTCTTTGGCAACAATGTGAAGGTACCGGGCAAGCCTAATGCCGATTGGAACGGTGAAGTAACGAAGAATGTTGTGATGCAAGGAATTGATGTTCTCAGATGGGTCATCTTGCATACTGAACGAGATAAAAATGTTGCTGCGGTGAGTTTGAATAATGAGAAACCCATATGTATTTACTAATTATTAATGTTATGTTTTGTATTCTTAGAGAGATAGGGTGCTTTCAAATCAAATCAAATCGAAATCTTTATTCATATAGGTATCACTGATACACTTATGCACGTCATTTTTTTAATCTACCAGCTTTTCGGAAGGGTGCTTTGTCATGGAGGGGAAAAAGCCGTAAAGAAACTCCTCAGGACATCTTTTAGAATAATGAAAAGTTACATAATATGTTCTAACGTATACGGAACTGGATGCGGCACTAATTTTCAGGCGTCTTCCTTTGCCTACTAGCTGAGATTTCACATATCTCTTAAACTTTTGGATAGGCAAACCACGTATTGATTTAGGTAATTTATTGAAAAAACGTACACCAAGTTAAAATAAAACATAATTAAACATTGTTAGAGTTTTATGTACACTACGGCCGCTGTATCTTGGCGCGTCTGAACTTCGCGCAGATGGCTGCGCAGTAACATAATTCGCCAATACTCGATACGTGGTGTATTATGTCTCGGTCACACATTAGCATGTTCGTGTTGCCATCTCTGTCTTACATGCGCTAAAGTTCGCAAAGCCTATGTTCAGACGCGCCAAGATACAGCGGCCGCACTGTACATAATCTATTTTAAATTTAAAGTTTATTATACACTTAAAAAATTGGACTGTTAGTGTTTAATCATTTGATTATAATCTAAATTCTAAACCTGTTCATTATTGTGATTGTGACGAATATATCTAAATGCCATATAATTTATTAAATAAATAAATTGATTATTAAAATAAATTGATTAAATAATATTACAGGACTTCGTTGACACAGTAAAACGAAACGCTCGTCCCATGGGCATTAACGTGAATAGCCCGGACATGGTGAGGCTGCCCAATGACCGGACAGACTCGTATGTGATGGCGTTAAAGAAAGCGATCACCTCAGACCTTCAGTTGGTCGTGGCTATATGCCCTACTATCAGGGATGACCGGTATGCTGCTATCAAGAAAATATGTTGTGCTGATAATCCTATACCATCACAGGTATTGTAGTTCATTTTGTTATGTATTAGTTTATTTTTAGGCAAAGATATAATTTTTTTCCTTAAATTAAATTAAGTGAATAATTTGCGTTTTTTATGCATTTTATTTATGTTCAACAAAATTTTTGATAACGCTAAATTAATCTATGGAACGTAGATATGAATCGTTCAGTAGGACTAGCAAATAGAAATGTGGATGTTAAAAATGTCCTTACCTTGTTAACTTGCCGTGTTTAATCCCTAAATTAAAATGTAATTCATGCATAGAATCAATCAAACACCTTAGGGGTCATCCATAAATTACGTCACACGTTAGGGGGGAGGGGGAGGTCCACGGAACACAGACGATGTAGTGTGACAAGGGGTGGAAGGGGTCATAAATTTCGTGACGTCACATTTCAAAATCGAATAATTGGTATGTATAGGTAAATAATAAAAAAACAATTAATGGAAATAAAACTTATTTCGGAACTGCTGTTTTAATTTAATAATTTTCTAGGTGTAAAATTTCATAATATGTGACGTCACACTGGGAGGGGGGGAGATCTCACAAATGTGACAAGGATGGGGGGAGGAGTCAAAAAGTCATGAAATTAGTGTAACGTAATTTATGGATGGCCCCTTAGTACAATTCTATAATGAAATAAAATAACTTGATGATAAGTGGCGCACCAATGTATAATTATTTTTTTATTATTGTAGGTTATCAACGCGCGTACATTAATGAACAGTGCCAAGATAAGATCGATCACGCAGAAGATCCTACTGCAAATGAACTGCAAGCTCGGTGGCACTCTGTGGAACATCAGCATTCCCTTCAAGACTGCCATGATCATCGGCATTGACTCGTACCATGATGCTGGACGGAGGAAGAGGAGTGTTTGCGGTTAGTGTTTTATATCTTTTGTTATAGAACCTTATGGGTACATGTTAAAGCAGATGTGATATCTTTAGGGTCAGTTTTTGTTTACAATAAAATTGATGGATGAATATATTAAATATTTTTTTTGTAAATTAAATTTCTTACTATATATTTCAATTTATAATACGACATTATTTATATAGTTTGTTTTTAAGACATTAGATAACAGCTGTATACTTCTAAAACACGAGAATGAAAAATTAGTAACTTAACGTTGTACAGTCGAACCTGGATAAACGAGAATCCAAGGGACCCGAATGTTATTCTCGCTCATAGAGGTTTTTCACTAAAGGAGTTTGTCACTTACGAAGGTTTGGGAGTATTTACTCTCATTTATAGAGGTTAACAAAAGTCGAGAAACATGGTGCTAGAGCGTTAAGAAATAATAACTACACATTTTGTTTTTAAATACATATTTATTCGAAGAAATTAGTTATTTTTTTCTGGGTGTCCTTACAATTATTATATTATGAATCTGTTTTTCAATTTCATAAATTTATCAAAAATTGAGGGGTCAATTTCACAATACATACTCAAAAAAACTATGGAGTGTTTCTATTGTGCTTAAGGCGTCTTTTCTTGGAATAGGCTGTTTTTCTAAATCTATGTCCCCGTTTGTGTGATCATCTTCGTCATCACCTTCATTTTTATCCGTGATGTTGTAGATAATCAGATAGGGACAAGCGCACATGTGCAACTGCTTTGTAATTCCATCGAAAACAATAACGCTTTGGCTTTCTTTGTTTACAAACAAGGATATGGTTTGGCTTTAAGTACCTAGAGCTGCGAGTTTTGAGATGTGTATTGAAATATTATTGTAAATAGTCTCACTTACAGAGGTCTTAAGTAAAAAACTGTCACTTACAGAGGTCTAGATGTGAAAAAGCGGCCAAGTGCGAGTCGGACTCGCCCATGAAGGGTTCCGTAGCAGCAAGTAACATAATATAAAAGTTCTTGTAGTTCGTTGTAACTTTGATCGATGTTTTTTGCGGTTTACGATTTATGACGTATTAAAAAAAAACTACTTATTAGATCTCGTTCAAATCAATTTTCGTTGGAATTTTGCATGGTAATGTACATCATATATTTTTTTTAGTTTTATCATTCTCTTATTTTAGAAGTTACAGGGGGGGGACACACATTTTACCACTTTGGAAGTGTCTCTCGCGCAAACTATTCAGTTTAGAAAAAAATGATATTTGAAACCTCAATATCATTTTTGAAGACCTATCCATAGATACCCCATAGATACACATGGGTTTGATGAAAAAAAAATTTTTGAGTTTCAGTTCTATGTATGGGGACCCCAAAATTTATTGATTTTTTTTCTATTTTTGTGTAAAAATATTAACGCGGTTTACAGAATACATCTCCTTACCAAGTTTCAATAGTATAGTTCTTATAGTTTCGGAGAAAAGTGGCTGTGACATACGGACGGACAGACAGACAGACAGACAGACAGACAGACAGACAGACAGACAGACATGACGAATCTATAAGGGTTCCATTTTTTGCCATTTGGCTACGGAACCCTAAAAATGACTCTCTCTAAAAGAGGTTCCTACATAAAGAGGATAAAAATGACGGGACCTGACCATTATTGTCGCTTATAGAGTTTTCTCACTTATCCAGTTTTCGCTTATCCAGGTTCGACTGTATAAACGATTTTAATTTTTATACACAAGTGCGTGTCAGGCAACGCGTAATGTAGGGTTCCGAAGTAGTAAGTTTATCATCTATTACTCATTAACTACTTACGCTATCATAGCCGTGATAGTTTTCCTTGTAAATTCATCATATCGACGCTTGAAAGGCAAAATTTACCAAGCGACATTTGGGCGACATTGAATTATAAACCTTATAAACATCACTAAATTATCACATATTATACACAATTATACACAAAAATGACAACATATTATACACATAAAAACATATTATACACAAAAATACATAAAAACGTATTATACTTACACAAAAAATTGATCTTATTATTATGATCAACCGACGCAGAATTTTTTTTGTTAATTTAGTGATGTTTATAAGGTTTATATTTCAATGTCGCCCAAATGTCGCTTGGTAAATTTTGCCTTTCAAGCGTCGATATATAACCTATTTTTGAAAAATTTTTTCACCTGTCCAATTTCAACCGTTTAGCCAGCAGGGGGGGGGGGGGGGAGAGACACACTAACCAAAATTAGCACTTTAAAGTCAAATATTTCGTAAACGGACCTTTGAAAGACCTTTTCAATGATACACAACACTATATGGTATGCATAAAAAATGAATAAAAAATTCATCCTCACGTTACCTGTAGGGCAGGTACCCTGAAATGTTTTTCAATAAAAAAAATTTCCGGCGCTTTGCTTCGGACAGACGTACGGACATGACGAAACTATAAGGGTTCCGATTTTACTTCGGAACCCTAACAAAGAAGAAAACCATATAATGATGCAAAACATTTAAACAACATAAACTACCAATAAAGCTATTTATCCCTTAAATCTTTTTGCATAAACAAATGAAATCGTTGGTATTTTCAGCCTTTGTCGCGTCATATAACCAGACAATGACCCATTGGTATTCAAAAGCAGTTTTCCAAGAAACAGGTCAAGAAATAGTGGATAGCCTCAAGGTCTGCCTTGTCGATTCCCTCAAGCACTATCTGAGGACCAATGGCTCGTTGCCAGACAGGATAATTATATACAGGTAAATGTAATTTTTTTTAATTGTATGATGTCACTTTGATGATGAAAAATATATGAATGTGATGCATGTCAAATTTTTGTATATTTCTGGGCTCGTGAAAAGGTATATTTCATGGTCATAATAATACATATAATATATAAGATAATACATAAAAGAAAGAAAGAAAGAAACATTTATTTACATACATGCATACATACAACATACAAGATATAAGTTTAAGGAATACTACTCAAATGAAGTGATTATTAAAGACAAATAATACATATAATTATTCAGTAGTAGCTACAACTAATATGATCAAACTACGTTGCATTTTCAGGATTACGTCTATCGCGTGAATAAACCAAGATTATTTATTTACTACGATTATGTATTTACGCCCCAACTCAGAGTCACTAACAGTTACTTTAATCGCTCCTTAGTAAAGAATCACCATACAAATTCTGTACTAAGGAGCGTTTTAAGTAACCATTAGTGACTCTGAATTGGGGCGTTACTATGTATACAGCCATTCTTACTATTATACGTATCCATTATCCTCAAGTCATGGTGTTTGTTATTATTTTAACTACTAACTTATCCAGAGATTACAGGTTTAAAGATTGTATGGATGTAACTCTACTTTACCATCCTGATAACCCAGCATGTCACCTTATATACTAACTAACCTAACCTTTTTTTTTTTTTCTTTTCGCTGGGAAAAATGCAGGGAAAAATGCAACTAACCTAACCTAACCTAACCATTAATATTTCAGAGACGGTGTAGGTGATGGCCAATTGAAACTGCTACAACAGTACGAGATCCCACAGATGCAAGTTTGCTTCAAACTCATGGGTCAAACATACAAGCCAACTTTGACCTACATTGTAGTGCAGAAGCGAATCAATACGAGAATATTCCTGAAGGCTGGCCGGGATTTTGAAAACCCAGCTCCGGGGACCGTTGTGGATCATGCGATTACCAGACGTGATTGGTGAGTGCCGAATTTATTACGCACTAGCTGACCCGGCGAACTTCGTGTCGCCTAACAAACAATTTTTTTTCTAAATTAAAAGTAGCCTAAGTTAGTCCTTGTTATATCAGCTATCTGCCAGTGAAAGTCCCGTCAAAATCGGTCCAGCCATTTCTGAAATTAGCCGGAACAGACAGACAGACAAAAATTGTAAAAAATGTTGTTTTGGTATATGTACCGTGTATACATTCAAATGCACTTAGAAAAAAGTGGTTATTTTAATATTACAAAGAGACACTCCAATTTTATTTATTTGTATATATGTATAGATTTTATTACGCACTAGTGCTCTGCTCGCGACTTTGCCCGCGTTTCCGAGATATTAAGTACCTTATATGTTATTCCAGATCATGGTCTACCTGTGTGCTAAATTTCATGAAAATCCATTCAGCAGTTTTTGCGTGGAAGATTAACAAACATTCATACAAAGTTTTTCATTTGTGATATGGTAGGATATTATGTAACTGATGATTTATGGTCAACGCATATTTATTTAGCTCTATTCAGGTTTTATCCATAGAAAACAGCGATTTTGTATTGGGACGCGTACGCATCCGTTCAGCTTTCCGCGTCTATTCAGCTTTCGCGGCAAACAAGTAGAAAATGAGGACAAATGTGTTTTTATCTTGCGAGTGCTATAATAGTTCAGCGCTGTCCGGCCGCGTTCAGAGCTGTTCCGCCGCGTACAGCGTCAGCATCAGCGTCAGCGCCGCACGCGGCCGAGATAAAAATATCGCACAGAACTATCCATGTTGAGGGCACAATACCTACTAAATGAGTAGCTTAACGTCTTCGCAGCACATTCAGCGTCGTACGCAGTAGATAGAAGCGTTCACATTCTTACGATGCTGTACGCGGCTGATAGAAGCAAAACTGAAGTGCGTTGACCCTTAGCATGCGATCCATGTTGTATCTGCTCCAGGGGTGTAGCTACCGCCGTATCAGCCGTATCAATTATACGGGGCCCCGAGCGTATAGGGGCCCCCACTAACACTTCTAAAAAAAGCTCTACCGCTACAGTTTGACAGCTCACGTTAAGGGGGCCCCACAAAAAATATTGATATGGGGCCTCCTTAGGGCTAGCTACGCCACTGATCTGCTCATACCTCATTTTATCTTTTTCAGGTACGACTTCCTGGTAGTCTCCCAAAAGGTGAACCAAGGTACGGTGACACCAACTCATTACGTAGTGGTCCATGATGACAGTGGCATGACTCCAGACCAGTGCCAACGGTTGACCTACAAGATGTGCCATTTGTACTACAACTGGCCCGGCACCGTTCGAGTGCCAGCCCCGTGCCAGTATGCTCATAAGCTGGCCTATCTTGTGGGCCAGAGCATCCATCAGTCCCCATCTGATGTCTTGGCTGATAAACTGTTCTTCTTGTAATAGGGATAGTTGACCAGTGAGAAATATGTATTAAATCCTTTGCACACTACATTGTTTCTTACGACGATCCAACATTATGAATGTCTCAAAAACCTGAAAGCTATGTCATTATTTAGTCGTACACTACGCCTTTTAAAACCGTTTTTTACAGTTTTTTACTCGTTTTATACCGTTTCGTATTAAGACCGTGATATTAAAGTCTCAGAAAACTCAAAGCTACGTTTGTGTCGGTACCGTAACATAGTCGTATACTACGCGTTTGAGAACCGTTTTTTTTTAACTTTTTATAAATGTAGTTTATCTTCTATCGTTCAGTCAATAGGAATGCAACGTGTTTATAACGGCGATCATTGGCGGTTGATAAGCGGTTCGACACCGTCGCCTAACAAGTACAGAGATGTTTTCTACATCGGTACGGTCACGATTATAGTACGATACTGTGTAGGGTGCAAATGATTTATTACGAACAAAGTATTTTTATTATACATATTTTTGTAAAACATTTCGTCAACACCCCTTATCTGAAAATTAAATTTGTAATGATTAATTTTAAAATATGTGTTTCTAATTACAAACAGACAGATAGTTTAATATGTACTTCTACACTATGCTTGCAAATTATTGCAAAATATTATTTGAAATAGTACTAACAACACAGTATGTAAGTATACATAATAATATGTGGTACTCACAGTATTCTATAACCATATTTTCCAAATGACGACCCTGTAGCCTAGTTAGTAGCGACCCTGCCTGCGACGCGAGACGTCCCGGGTTCGATCCCCGGCCGGGGCAGATATTTGTGTGACAGATAAATATTTGTACTCGGGTCGTGGGTGTTGTTGTGATGTGTTATGTGTGTCAACCTACTGCGGGGGTATGAGTGTGTTAGCGTTTATATTTTCCAATTCCCTAATTTATGTTCAAGGCGAGACTGTGCGGAGAAATAGCTTGACAGTTGACTTTTGACAGATCAAATTACTCAATGACTAATGAATAATTACATTTTTGGTGACATTTTCGATATAAAATGATTATCTGTCTGTTTGTGAATATAAAATAATCTCGATTGACTGATCCATAGTTCCCATGAAACTCATTGTTTAAGCTCAAATTAAGGTAATAAGTTATTCTAATCATTGTTCATAGTCACATACACATTAATAAAAATCATTATTAATTAGTACTGAATCTGTGATAATAATTAACGATGTTGATAAATTTAATTGTAACGAAATAATTATCTTCTATAGATTTAATACTAATGTTCAAAGTAAAGCATTATCTTGTAATAAAATTTGTATAAAGACAATTCTACCACCATGCTTGAGTACTGTTGAGAGTTAAGCTATGATGTTATAGAAATTTGATATTATCACAGAAGAAATAACAGTACATAATTCGACGCTAGAAAGCAAACACGTAGTATCCCAAAAATATCAAATTGCTCATCAGAGCCGAAAAACTGTTTGATCTCTCGAAAAAAATTCATAACTTGTCTAGTTACTAGAGAAGTTATGATTTTTTCTCTGTTTAGTAGAGAAGTTATGATTTTTTCTCTGTTTAGTAGAGAAGTTATGATTTTTTCTCTGTTTAGTAGAGAAGTTATGATTTTTTCTCTGTTTAGTAGAGAAGTTATGATTTTTTTTCGAGAAATCAAAAAGTTTATCGGCTCTGATGAATTTGATCTTTGCGGGTTACTACGTGTTTGCTTTCTAGCGTCGATATGTATACTCAACCCACCTTTTTTACTGTACTGATTTTTACTGTATGTTGTTTATTATAAATTGCTGTCTTGAACTTTGTTTTGCAAACCCTAGAGATTCTTTGTTTCAACCTATTGATGGCCCACTGGGCTCGAGTCTCTCCTCTTGAGGAGTTAGAGCATACTCCACCACGCTGTTCCAGTGCGGATTGGTGGAGGTGTTAGCGGCCAACCAAGTGTTGGAAGTTTTCATGCTGCCCGAGGGCATCCAACATGGCTTAACGACTGTTGTCTTACGATAACAACCTGCACCGACTTCTTTACGTGCCCTCCAAAGAACGTTTCGCTCAAGAATTTTTTGCAACTTGCGGTCACCCATTCAACTACTGACCGCACCCGCTGTTGCTTCATATGTAGATTCTTATTCAGTTTTTGTTAATTAAGGTCAAGTCTTTTTTTTTGTAATGAACAGTTGCTGTTGGCCCTTTCGGCTTTTACAGCTTCATGCCAACATAAGTGAAGTCAACAGACAGCTTTAACTTCATATTATAATAAGGTCCTTGTTATATTTTGACAAACATTTTAATAGTATTAAGAATAAAATTTAGTACAAGTAGGTACTTTAAGAGGTTGATTGATAATCTATGTTGATAACATACTTTATAATGACGTTTTTATTGATAGAATGTAGTCTTATTTTTTTAACCGACTTCAAAAAAAGAGGTATTCGATTCGACTGTATTTTTTTTGTTTGTTATCTCAGAACTATCGACTGGAAACTGTGAACCGAATTTGATGATTCTTTTTTTTTAATCGAAAGCTGGTGCTTGTCATGTGGTCCGACTTAAATTTGAGCGAGATCTGCCGAGTAGTTTTTGAGTTATTTTGAAGTCGGTTTTTTTTTGTCAAGAATTGTGTAATTATCTGTTTAATAGTCGATAAATCTGTACAGTGTTTTTTTGTTGGCAGAAGCCATTATGTTTACATACTGCCATTTTCAAAGTAGTCAGTTTTTAAACCTAAATACATGTACTATGTAAGTATGTACTTAGTAAGTATCGACGTATAATTATTAATTACAATCTATCGACTATAAAACAGACATTTAAGTTAGGTTTGTACAAAGTTTACCTATAAACATTTTTAGGTTTATAAACTATTAATTTGAACAAAACTGCCGGCCAAAAATTATAGAATGATTGTGGCAGAATTCGTTTTATACTACAAAGTAATAAAAACATTGATAATACATTTTGATTATATCGTTTTAATATTTTAAAGTTTGGTGATTGATTACTTTTATTTTCAAGATTTTTTTCTAATAAATTCGGTGTTTAATAAAACCTGCCATTTGCTGTAAACATGGTTTTTAAAAAATATTGTTTGTTTTTTTGTTGTTACATTACATTACATTAGATATTGTAAATATTTTTTATATGAAGTGTCCAGGTAGTCCGGGCGTTTCATTTGACTGCTTTTTCATTCAGATATCAAATAGATATCCTTTATAGCTCTTTCGCTTTAGATGTGTAGGACTTCTATACTTTTCTATACTAATCCATACTTTTTATACTAATAAATGAGGGTTTTATACTAATAAATAGGGTTCCGAAGTAGTAAGTTTATCGACTATTACTCATTAACATCTTATGCCAAGATAGCCGTGATAGTTTTCCTTGTAAATTCATCAATAACCTATTTTTGAGAATTCTTTTCACTGGCGAGGGGGGGGGGGGATGACACTTGATTCTAACCAAATTTTGCACTTTAAAGCCAAGTATTTCGCAAAGGGACCCCTAATTCCGGAAATGGTCTTAGAAGACCCATAATATATTTAAAAGACCTTTACAACGATACCCCACGCTATAGGGTACGCGACGAATAAAAATTGATCCTCACGTTACCTGTGGAGGGTACCTGAAAAAAAAATGTTTTTCTAAATTTTATTCTACCATTCCGGAGTTTTAATAAATATGTATCAGTATGTCCTTGCCAAATTACAGGTTTCTAACACTAAAAGTGTCTGCGCTTTGCTTCCGACAGACGGACGGACATGACGAAACTATAAGGATTCCGATTTTACTTCGGAATCCTAAAACGTATCCCAAAATCACAGACTTTAATAGAGAGATAACTTTTGCCTCAGGCTAGCATGCGACTTTTCAGGTGGAATGGCGAATGTCCTGGTTTCCGTGCTCTTTTCAATCACATCGACATCATACGTTTACTAGCGCCACCAAGTGGCGATTGATGGTAGTAGTTTAGTCTTTAGTCAACTACCACACACAATAGTACAAAATAATAGTCCCAAGGGGTGCCTTATACTGTACCTAACCTAATAATTAATAGCATACTAACAATAACACAGATATTATATCAAACCTATGGATAGCGTGCGTATAATAATACGCACGCTAAGTTCAGAAAATACGGGTGCTAATTTCGTTCGATCCGCACAATACTATTATTTGTGTTTATTTTCCCTCTGAACGGTGGCTGTGTGTCCGTTGCTTGAAAGCGTTGTCTATACAGGAGTTATTCTTCTGTGATCCATTTTGTGAATGTTGGTTCCAACCTTCTAGGAACAAACCACTTCGCTGTTAGTCAGTAACGCATTGATGATGCCTGTGATAATACGAGTTAGCCCAGTCATATTAGGGTTTCACCTCGGAATGAAAGATAATAAGCTGTAAATTGGTATAAACCTTTGTTTTGTCGTTCTAAATGTTGTCTCAAAAGTCACAAGTGCTATCGTGTCCGCGTCTTAAGATATTCAAGGTCAAAGGTCGTAAAAATTGGTTTTTCGTGAATATCTCCCTTTCTATTGCTTAAATGAGATTTGCACCTAAATTGACTGAACAGAAATTGAACTAAACAGATTCCACATAAATTTGAACGAGATCTGTCAAGTAGTTTTTGAGTAACTTTGAAGTCGGTTATTTTTTGTAGTAAAATTTAGATTATTATTACACCTTGGGTTACATTATTGGAGTTTTATTAAGGATCCCTAATTTTTTTGAAAATATTTTATATTATATTTTTTTTTAAATATAGCGTATGTCACCCGGGGATAGTGTAGCTTCCCGATAGTGAAAGAATTTTTCAAATCGGTTCTGTAGTTTCGGAGCCTATTCAATGCAAACAAACAATCACATCTTTCCTCTTAATAATATTACTAGTATAAATTAAGTCACTCATCTTAATTAAATATAAATAATTAATAATTAGTACATAAATAATGGGCATTGTTTAATAATTGTAATTTTTTTTTGTAAATAATTAACTTTATACAACGTACTGATAACCGTAACTTACGCTTGACCATGCATTAGGCCATATATGACTACGCGGCGCACTCTTCGCGGTCTACCACAAAAACGGTTGATCGTATGAAAAAAAGTTCAAACAAAAGTTGTAGAGAATTTTATACTCTACAACTTTTATACAGGTGCAAATCTCATTTAAGCAATAGAAAGGGAGATATTCACGAAAAACCAATTTTTACGACCTTTGACCTTGAATATCTTGAGACGCGGACACGATAGCACTTGTGTGACTTTTGAGACAATATTTAGAACGACAAAACAAAGGTTTATACCAATTTACAGCTTATTATCTTTCATTCCGAGACTGACCCCTTTTTTTGCCTAATTTGACTGGGCTAAGTAAATATGAGCGGTGATGGTCATCATAATGGCCAGTTGGTCAGTCAAGGTCCGTAAATGTTTGCATCGACCAAGAATCGACTTTATGCCTTAGGTGGAGGGATTGTAAAAGAATAGTTTTCAATGCCTGATGTATGTTGCGTTAACTCCTTGGTAAATCTATATAGATTGTTGTCGATGAATACATTTACCTGGGATTAGCGATCTAAATGGCGAGAATACATAGCACGTTATTTCTATTATTAAAGAAGCATCTGACTCAGTCTTTACTACTTTTAGATTCGTTGCCAGTGTCCAGACACTTGCATTCTGCGTCATTCTAAAGGCCTGCGCAGACGACGGACAATCTCGAGGTACTTTTGTCCTCGACACAATAAAACGCATACAATTGTACAAGAAGTACCAGGTACGCATAAATTCCCATTTGTCCGCGTGGATATCAAGGGATGTTGACAGACAACGGTATTCTTTTTGAAAATGTTCGCACACCTCGTCAATTGAGTCCCTGATATGTTCTCGGAGAACTTTCTCAGCGTTTGGGGGGGGGGGGGGTCTGTCCTTCGAGGGTAAACGTGCCTCGCCTGCGCAGGCCATGAAACTAAGTTGGCGTGCTATGAAAAGATCTATGTTAGGTATTTTCCTATGAGATTTATTTAAACTATATGTTTTACTTAGAAATTCCAACTTTCTAAAAACTGATATTGTAGAAATATTCTCAATACTAACTTTTACATATATATTTTTTTGGTGTTGAGTAAATGGCAGGCATCATTTTACTATCGAAAATGTAAGAATTTTTGTTTTACTATAGTTTTATCTACGAATTAGGTCAAGATAAATCTTGGTATATTTTTGGACGGCAGTGAAACTCTTCAATTGACGTTATTCGAAGTTATTGCATTTTTTTATTATTATGTTACATTTTTCTATGTTGTGTTCAAGATTTGTTTCTCATTAATAAACTGATCATTTTTATTTTCTGATAAATTCGTCGATTATGAATTTGTATTACAAAAAAATACTAGTAGGTGTGTAGAGCTTACTACGATGAATACAGCGCCTTTTACAAATTAACGATTGGTTAATATCACGTTTAATGATAAGAACATTAGTTTAAGTTCAAAATTGAACAAAATATTGTGTGTAAGAAAGAATAAGTACGAGACAATAAGTGATAATCAAAATACGTACCGATAGTGGTACCTACCTATATAAGTTTGTTTTGTTTTTGTTTATTGTTTAAATTTAATCTTACCCACCTTTTTGTACCTATATGGGTACAGAGTGATTTTTTCAAGTGTACGTGGATGAAACTATTAGGAATAGCGAAAAGTGGTCAAAGGAGTCTTGGTGCCGATTTTGATTAGAACTAAAACTAAGTTTAGTTAAAAGTAACAGTAAGTACCTACATTCATTGTTAGGCGATAAGAAGTTCGCCGGGTCAGCTAGTTTATAAAATTTATTTGATTTTCAATGGCCTTTCTTTACACAATTAACCCATCCCTGTAAGCTAAGACCGACCGAAAATAGAGGTTCCTCACCAAGGGACATAGCAGATTGAATAGGGACAGTGAGGTGTTATCTACTTCCCATTCTCCTCGTTCATGTATGTATATCAATCACCACCTTTATTCGAATTTGAGTTTTTGTGGGTCTTGCTAGCTACAGCAGCTATTGCTATACTGACATACACTTAACTCATGCCAACCGTGGAATCTCGAGATGCTATATTGTTTGGTTAACTGTATACAACAGAGTACTGGTAGAGCTACAGAGAAAAGCTATTGACAGTAAGCCGAAAAAACTAAATTCAAATGAAGTTGGGTAAAGTATCCAATGATTGACATCCTAAGCGTTTTTTTATTAATGTTGTCTGCATTAAAATTGCTATTTATTTTTGTTTAAAATATAATACTTATTTATCTATCAAGGAGAAGATTAATATGAATTTGAGTGCATTTAAATAATTTAATCGAGAAAATAAATGTCTAAAATAAAAGGGCGCAAAACCATAATCATTGACACCTGAATGCAGTTCCAACAAAACGAAGTAGGTATTCCACTAATAGTCCAGTCAAGGAATGACTCAAAGGAGGGTGTAGAGTGCGTGAGCGGGAACCTAAGCGATTTCTCCAGAAACTTATTCAGGGTGCTTAGGGAGACAACATACTAAAAGTCCTGACGTGTAGGAGGTGAGCCGGAGGGAGGGGGGGGGGGGGGGGGGCAAAGGTCTCAATTTTAGGTTTTTCGCCAATATCTCAAAAACGGTGCGTTGTAGCGAAAAATGTTCTATGATGAAATGAAAGCTTATAAAATTCTCTATAACACTGATTATGTTCAGTTTTTCCATATTCCCAACCGTTAAAGTGAAAATTACAATAATCTAAATTTTACTAACAAAAAATAACCGACTTCAAAGTCTCAAAAACTACTTGTCAGATGTCGTTCAAATTTATGTGAGACCACAAGCACCTGCTTTCGAATAAAAAAAGAATCATCGAAATCGGTTCGCCCATTCCACAGTTCCTACCTTAAAATCCCCCTGTTTGTGGAATTGCCCCACAATGCCATGAGCATGGTCATGAGCACCACATCAACCGGAACATCAGCACACAGAGCGCGGGAGCAAGCCAGCGGTCGAATTGACAATTGACAAGTGACAATCGATAATTTTTATCTCTAGTGATGTGACAACACCGCTAGTGTTGTCACAAAACCTGTTGACTAACGTCAGTCGAGTGTACAATGGCTTGCCAAGGTGTGGCACCTTATTGTTTTCGATCTTAATCCTAGATTACCTCAGAAAGAAAAGTAGGTAGGTATATCACTGAAACATTTAGGTAAATCTATTTAAAATGTTTCAAGAGTTTAAGGTTTTTAAATAATTATGAAGTAATGAAGAGCCAAGCCATATCTCTACAAACCCCACATCTTAAGCGAAAAGTAAAACAGCTATTGCCCTATTGCCAAGTAGGTAAGGGTAAGTGCTGTTTTAAAGTTGATGAAGAACGCAGTTAATTGCGCATCGTTGTGGATTAGGATTAGGACACGTTAAATCTGAACATCGACATTACGAACGCACGCATGGAAAAACATCCAGGATCACTTCTGTCTGAGGCCTAGTTGTATAATAACATCATACCTATTTATTTTATTGCTGCATTACTGCTGAGCTTGGTATGGTACCTACTATCAGACTAGCAGTTACTGATGTAGTGCTATGGGGAACTCTATTTTCCGATTCTACTCACCCATAACAACCGACGTGTACAGTACGGCTGACGTATCTTGGCGCGTCTGAATTTCGCGCGGAAGGCTGCGCAGTAACATAATTCGGCAATGCTCAGTACGTGGCGTATTATGTCTCAGTCACACGTTAGCATGTTCGTGTTGTTATCTCTGTTTTAAATGCGCTAAAGTTCGCAGAGCCTATGTTCAGACGTGCCAAGATACGTCGGCCGTACTGTACCTGCGGTTCATGTAAAGAATTCAACGGATTTTGTGTCACAAATCACATCACAAATCCCTTCATGAGAGTGTGACTAACGTTCGATTATTTGCCGATTTATTACAACGACGACGAATTACTACAATGATTCCTGTCCGTGGTTCGTGAGGATTGCCATATTAATCAATTCGGTACCTACTGTTCATAATAACGTATTATACCTTGACTGGGTTATAAATTATTTTGCGTCTAGGTAGATAGGCATATATTATATTACTAGCTGTTTCTCGCGGTTTCACCCGCGTTAATTTGAGGAAAAAACTAACTACTAAAATATAATTATGATGTTATATAGCCTAAAGCCTTCCTTGATATATGGACTATCAAACACAAAAAAAAATCCAAATCGTACCAGTAGGTAGTTCCTGAGATTAGCGTGTTCAACCAAACAAACAAACTCTTCAGCTTTATAATATATACTAGCTTTTACCCGCGACTTCGTCTGCGTGGACTTAAGAATTAGTAATTAAAAAAGAGCCCGGCCATTTGGCGAGTTTTTTGGCACCGAGGGTTTTGTACATACTTACAAAACCGAAAATAAGAGCAATATTAAATGATTCAATAACAAACTTAACTTTGTCGCTGTAAAACTGTCGTTCCCATACATGGATATAGCGATCAATTAACCAAATACATATAAGTTTAAGTTTTTTTGGAATGATGCCTCCACGCATTCCTAAGAAAATAGGGTTGACAAACAGACGGACAATGACGTGATCCTCTAAGGGTTATGTTTTTTTCGTTTGAGGAAAAAACCCTAAAAGAATTATACAAAAATTCTATGTAGTAGCATATACATAAAAGCAGTCCAAACAATAAATAATTATAACCTGTAAACCCAACTTCCAAACTAAATTATACCCTTGACCTGAAGAAGTAGATCCATCTCCAACCCTCGAACGACCCGATCCCGACGAACATGCATTCTTTGATGAGGGATATGAAAAATATCTGTGAGCTAAATTTCATCCAAATCCATTTAGCCGCTTTAGCAAGGGTAAAAAAAGTATCTTAATATACGCTTAAGAAATATTAGTGGGATTTTATATACATACACCATTAGATCCTGAATTAGTCAATGTTGTACTGGTTTTGCTACGTCAACGTTGCCAACGACAAAAAAATTTAAAACATTAATTCCCATCCTTTCAGGAGTTACATGTTTAGTCACCAAGACAACCTATGGTCATACATACTTGTTTTCTATTCTAAGATACACCATTCAACCCTGAATTGTTCAATGATGGACTGGTTTCACAATGTTGACTTTATCAACAGCAAATTATCATACGAACAGTATTTCAACAAAAGTCAATTCAGATTCAGAAAACTTAAAACAAATTTCTAATCCAAAATGTCTTCCGCATTTTCACACATTCTGGGATTAAAACTCCAACATTATGAAACATTTCAGTTTTCTTGTTCATTGAATAGTATTTGTACTCAAAAAGTTTGTGCCAGCTAGTTCTAATTACATCGGTACAAATGGTAGAGCACCTAAAATCAATGACCAAAAATAATACAAAATTATTATGAAAAAGATTAAATTTTTCATTCCATCAACTTTAGAGACAGCGTTATTTATTTTATCTAGTAAAAGTAACAATACTGAGATAAATAAAGAAAACTGAAAAAAAAAACAGTTTTACTTCGACTACATCATAACAGTTTAATTCAGACTACTGGAATACTGGACTGCTCCTATTTATTCATAGACGTCGACAAATTTTTCCACGTAAGTATACTTACAACCAAACCTAACCTAATCGAATTCTTCTTCCATTTTTTTTGCACTACTTCTTTTCTACTTCTTTTCGACTTTTCTACGTTCTTTTCGACTTACTGTGTGTTTTTATCTGACCAAGTAATAATGTCTGTAAGACGGTCCCTATGCTGCTCACCAGATCACGCAAACTGATGCCACCACTCTTTCTCCTTGATCGGTTCGAGTGGTTTAGCTATTTGCTATTTGCTTGAGGTGTACCATACCATGTCAGGTTTTTCGGTCAATGTTTGATCGCGCCGACCACAAGCTACATGAGTCACTAAGGGACGTGTCACCCCTCCACACTTGACTGTCTGAGAGCTAAACGATTCTGCGGGAAGAGTCAAAAGAACCCCCCGACCATCTGAGTTTTGCAACCGTGACACCAGCTGGATTTACGATAATGAAAGGATTCCCTACCCGACAGTAGGGCCTGCCTCTCACACCGCTGACCACAGGTTACATGAGTCACTAAGGGACGTCTCACCCCTTCACACTTGACTGTCTGAGAGCTAAACGATTCTGCGGGAAGAGTCCAAAGAACCGCCCGACCATCTGAGTTTTGCAACCGTGACACCAGCTAGATTTACGGTAATGAAAGGATTCCCTACCCGACAGTAGGACCTGCCTCTCAACCGGGAGACTCTAGTTCTTCTGAGTTTATTCCTGAATGACCTTATAGCCTTACATTTGTATATTATTGTAAATACGCAACCCTATTTTGTAACCATGGCATTTATATAACACCATTGTCATTCCTTCATATTTTTCACGTCTTTGTATTATAACTTTATTAAATTCTTTAATCTTGTTCGGAGTCCTATTTATTTAAACACGCATGCTACAACCTGAATGACAAGTCCGAGCTTTTCATCCAAGCACCTGGCCCAAATGCCAGACCTATATACACATTATACCTAAAAAGGTTTCAGAAGAAACTCATTGTTTTAACTGCTTCGCGGTTTGTGGATTAGATAACATGCCTGCATTACCATAAGATTAGCTTATTTTTACTGCTATTTATATAGCTCGATACAACTTAATTCTAAGCTCTGCTAGATCATAAATAACTCTCTTTAAACTTGATAGAATGGAAATTTAATCATCTTCATAATTTATAATTTTTTCATTCTTGTTTTCTTTCTTGGATGACAACGCGTGGGTGATGCTTTTAGTCTGATCATGACAATTTAGCATCAGGTGGTTCGTCTGCTTTTACGTGGCCATTCGCAAATTCAAAAGTATTTTAGTTATTTGTATTGTATTTATTTACGTCCGGTCATAATTAGCCTATGCGGGGCACTGTAGTTGACAGCAGTAAGTGATTATTCGCATGTATATATTTTAATTTCTTACTCATTGTGATTATTAAATATGTAAAGGATTTGTATTTTTATTATTTTCTACTTTCTATGGGCCTATTCCTTCAATACAATAAGGAAATCTAAATTGTAATAATTTGTCAAAATTTAAGATTTTTATATAACTACAAAAAAACATTATTTGATAATTTTCCTAAATTATAAGATATTATTATCGCTATCTATGACCCACACCATCATACAGCGAATTGAATATAGGAAGCCGGTAGCACAATCTAACATAGTTGTGTTATTGATTGAGTAGGGTGACTAATTTACTTAAAACCCCAATGTTTTAAATATTTTAAATATGTTAGGTACACATTAATTTCAATAAAATATTTATTGACTGTTGAGTCTTGTTCTCAGACCTACTTACATTTTTCAACAATGGCTTCTAGTTACCTGAACTGACATCTGTTGTTGATTAGCAGAACTAATTCACTACAAAATCATAAATTAAAAAAAATGATACACATTGATTTTTTTTAAAGAAAAAACGAATATTTCCGATGCTAAACAGTCTCTTTTATCCCTCTATCGGGTACTGTCACAATTTCTTGCTGTTATGTGGCGTATCAAAAAGTCCTATTTGTTGATATCTCGGCTTATAAGCGACGTATCACAATAAAACGTACACCAGATTTTAAGTTAGACCACCAGCAATACAACTGTGAAAACTGCATTCAGTTTCATCCAGTAGTTTTGGCGTGATGCGGTGTCAAACATACAGACAGGCAAGATTTTTAAAAATGACAGATTTGCAATCTATTGCTCCTATTGAGTCCCCTGATATCAAATTTTCTTAAATATCTTCAATGTACAGACATTATCGAGTTACTGTTTTATAATATATATAGATTATTATCGCTATCTATGACCCACACCATCATACAGCGAATTGAATATAGGAAGCCGGTAGCACAATCTAACATAGTTGTGTTATTGATTGAGTAGGGTGACTAATTTACTTAAAACCCCAATGTTTTAAATATTTTAAATATGTTAGGTACACATTAATTTCAATAAAATATTTATTGACTGTTGAGTCTCGTTCTCAGACCTACTTACATTTTTCAACAATGGCTTCTAGTTACCTGAACTGACATCTGTTGTTGATTAGCAGAACTAATTCACTACAAAATCATAAATTAAAAAAAATGGTACACATTGATTTTTTTTAAAGAAAAAACTAATATTTCCGATACTAAACAGTCTCTTTTATCCCTCTATCGGGTACTGTCACAATTTCTTGCTGTTATGTGGCGTATCAAAAAGTCCTATTTGTTGATATCTCGGCTTATAAGCGACGTATCACAATAAAACGTACACCAGATTTTAAGTTAGACCACCAGCAATACAACTGTGAAAACTGCATTCAGTTTCATCCAGTAGTTTTGGCGTGATGCGGTGTCAAACATACAGACAGACAAGATTTTTAAAAATGACAGATTTGCAATCTATTGCTCCTATTGAGTCCCCTGATATCAAATTTTCTTAAATATCTTCAATGTACAGACATTATCGAGTTACTGTTTTATAATATATATAGATTAGTAATTATAGAATAGGCACCTACTGTTGGACAACAAACTTTAGGAACAACATCAGGAATAGGAAGACGCAGTCTTATTTTGCGCTTGTCCACGACCGAAAGTAATCATCTGGTTTCGGAAGCTCGATTGCCGGTTATCTTTAAAATAATTGCTGATAGAAATGGTAATAACGGTATCTTATCTAGTGTGTAAATATCTACTTATGTACCACGCTTATAAACTCATCGTTACTCGCCTGCAGTCAAACCAGTCAGCGTGACCTTTCCTTTGATAGCAAATGGAACTTAACATTCCGTTGGTAAGTAATCGATCGACTGAAAAAAGATTGACGTAAAAATCGTTGCAATTACCTACTTCTTTGAAGGCTAATCTCGTCCAGACTAATCGTTCGTCGTGGCCGAAATATTTCGCTCTAATTAGCTGCAATAGAGTCTTCGCCTGCGGGTATGCTTGACAGGAGAGGAGACGCGAAGCGCACGCTCTCTAGACAGATGGGAATTAGACAACCATGTACCGAGAACCAATGTAAAACTTATCGTTGTGAAGAAGTTAGATACATTGCTTGCTATGTGTAGAAAACATTGTTACTCGTGTGAAAACTTTTCAATGGACGAATTACTACAATGATTCCTGTCCGTGGTTCGTGAGGATTGCCATATTAAATGTTGCAATGTGAAATTGGACGTGAATAGGTTATAAGTTTCTAGGGATATCTTTCTATTTTTATATATTAAAATGCCTAAATTTATTCAGATTTGATGTTTTATTTTGTCTAGACTAGAGTTAAGCGGTTAGGTGTTTTCTTTATTTACTATGAAGCTTAGGCATTAGGATTAAAAGTAAAATTGTTGTGTTTTGTTTTTAGGTAAGTATAGTGTATACTTAGTATAGGTAGAGTTATGTTAGGATTCAAAAGTTTAGAAAACAGTGTTATCTTTTTATAGGGCATTGGCACATAATAATACAAGGCACATACTCGTAATTACCTTCCTATGGCCTATGTAGAATATGTAAAATAGTAAGTAAGTAGGTATTTCATCGATTTAAAGTTTTTAAACTCCGTTTAGGTATAGGTATAGGTTTTAGCCGTATTGGGGCGGCTTAGAATACTAACCCCAATCCCACGCCGGGATTGATTAAGAGGCGACTAAATCCGGCCCGCTGGTGGTAGGACCCTCGCAGGGATTATATTGGTAATATTGATTTAATTTTTTAATTCATATCATTATTACTATTATTATTTCTCCATGGGGTTTGCCTGGATAGCTACCACCCTTGAGCATGAGTCAGCCGCCAAACGACTCGTCGTGTTCCGGCTGGGGGCTTGAGAGCCAGTTCTTTCTTTCTTTTTCTTCTCTCTTTCTTGGCCGGCAACGCATCAGTGATGCCTTTGGTGTTGCTGATGTCTATGGGCGACGATAGCCACTTACCATCAGGTGGATCAGCTCGTTTGCCGGCTGTTTCCATAAAAAAAGGTTCTACTTACCTATCTCAAAAGTCTACACAGATTTTCGTACTGATAAAAATATGAAATGTGGAATTATTTATCAAATGATATCCATCGTTAAGGCCTGAGAGTGTCGTATGGTTTAATTACAAGATTTAACAAATACAATGAAATAAATCAAAATTTGATTAATTTGCAAAATTAATGATTTAATCATCAAATTAACCAAAATAATTAGGTACCTGAGTATTTGTTCAGTGCACTATCCCTAAGTAGGTACTACAACTACCTACTACAATTCGTATCTTTAAAGATCACGATTTTTAACTTCTTTTTAATTTATTCCACAGATATAGGTCTATCTATATATGTGATTTCTTCTTTCGGCTACATTATTAATACGTTGATTTTCATAATTTAAGCAAAACGGTAGATGAATATTTTTTTTACTGCTACACAAAATATAACTAGGTAGTAAACTCAGATTTCTGGTGCGAAATTGCAATGATATGTTATCCCTCATTTTCATAAATAAGAATTATCTTAAGTAGGTACTTTGTAAAAACAGCGATAAACGTATCTACGTATGTATCTGTCTATACTTAGTACTAAAACAGCTACAAAATAAGAATTATAAAAGCGATTTAGTAACGTAAAAGCATGCAATGGAAAGTCCATCAAAATTGCCATTTAGATGTAGTAGGTTACAGATAATATTTTATCCTTAACTAAGTCTGTTGTTTCCTGTTCCCTCCAAATGACATTTTTCTAATAACCCTTCCTTGGCAGTCGGGTAAAAAGACATCGACTTTTTAAGAGTACCCAATGTTTTACGACTCCTCTGGGCTAGGATTGGCGTTTCAATCATACATAATTATCATATAAGGAGGAAATATAGGTAGGTGCTTAGTATATTATACTATTCTGTATATTACACTATACAGCTACCCTCAAAAAATCCCTTAGTTCGATTTTAGTAAAGTACTTAATACTCGTGCCTACTTACATATACATTATTATTTCATAGGAATAGGAATCACAAATAACATTCTTTAAACATAATTTCATGGTGTACAAAGACTTGTAGTTAACCAAAACTATGTCGGTTACCAAATCTATGTCGGTCTCTACCATGGAATAATCTGAAATACCGACACCGTGTGTGGGTGTGCTTCGTTTTAACGAAAGAACGGCAGTCCATCAGGAGGGACAGAGACCGTGATAGGCGGAGCGAGCGGGATGGCAGAATACGCAGCCCGTGGGAAATGCACAGTAGTGGTCAGATCAGAGTGCGCGCGCGCCGGCCCAGTGCACGTATTATTGTAGTCTGATCTTCGCTTACAACGGCTTATGAGATTATGTCCGAGCGTGGGAGGACGTTTTTATGCTGATGGCATAAGCATCAATTTCCAATTCGACCATGTCGGCTGTTCGGTTGTTAATCTCTGGACAGAACGTATCGGTCCGGGGCGAGCATAATGCGGCATAAGCGATGGATTTTTTAGCGATCGATTGAGTTGGTTTTGCGGGGAGCAAAGCCGTCGCGATGCAAATGCGATGTTTGTGTTCCTTGATGTCTAGCGTTCTATTTTTAATTAATCCGTTGAGGCTGTTTATTCATGAGGAAATAATTAATGCAAAGCAACATAATGAGACGATGAGGGTGGTATGAGTAACAAAAATGATGACATGATTCATAAGCAATTTATAAGCAACGATTGTAACTCGATTATTTATTTAAAGGCTTTTTTTATATTTTATTGATCACGAGTAATCGCCCTCGCTTTGCTTCGGTTTTCTTATTTTTTTACACCTTGGGTTACATTATTGGAGTTTTATTAAGGATCCCTAATTTTTTTGAAAATATAATATAGCCTATGTTACTCGGGGATAGTGTAGCTTTCCAACAGTGAAAGATTTTTTGAAATCGGTTCTGTAGTTTCGGAGCCTATTCAATGCAAACAAAAAATCAAATCTTTCCTCTTTATATATTAGTATAGATTAGCGTTGCAGTCAAAAAACTGATCAAGGTTCTAATAAAACTCCAAAGCAAACTTATTAGTAAAAATGATCAAGTGAAATTATGAAATTATTAAATAGACTTAGCTCGAAGATCGATACATAGTTACGATCGATGTATCCAATATGCTAATTCCAAGTTAGCATACACGTTCCACACGCTGCAAAAATGTTTAAAAAACTGGCATTACCCGCCCCGAGTTCGACAACAATGGCCTATAATTCGTATCGTCATCCCACGCACCGCTCTGCTTCGACACATTCAATTAAAGGAAAACAACCCGAATTTATATGTATTTATCTCCTAACATTCACACCGTAATGGGTTTTCAACGTTTAAGCGTCAGTGATTTATTTTTGTACCGTTTGTCGCATTTATAAATTGATAATGAATACCTAACTGTTGTTAGGTGTCGGTTTTTTGCAATAATTAAAAACTTTAAAAACTCGTTGTTCAAGACCTGATAAGACTTTTCTTCTTGCTACTAACTCTTTTTAGTAGATTAGCTACCTACTGTGTAATACGATTTATATTTTGATTATGATATTGGAAATGGATTTAATAAATAATAATTCGTTACTTAATAATTTGTGTTTACAAAAATTACCCTTCGGAGTTTCTTGCCGCTTGCCATCTCCGGGACTGTTTGAGGGATTGATTGTATTTTTAAGTGTTTGTAATAGAAAATGTTTATTTGAATATTGTTATTTTTTTAATAATCATATTTTACGTAAGAATAAATAAACACTAGGCAATTAAGTAAATTATTATTAGTAGTAGTATTTTTAAAAATACTTCAATACACGAACTTATCAACCTAAACATAACGGTGATGTTACGAGTATTTTTATCCGAAAACAATCCTGGTACGAGCGCGATCGGAGATAGGAGTTGCTTAGTAGAACCGCCTCAATCTCGTTCCTTTTTAGGCGACTCCGGGACCTGCATTGTAAATAATATTCAACCAATATCTCTGCTCGGATCTTACATTATGTACAAGCACAATGCGTTGAAGGGACAATAGTGGAATCGAACAAGTGGGCCGATATCGCTTACATATCTTAATTAGCCCTCACAGCGCGCCCAACATTCGCCTTACCTCACATCCGCTGCGTAAAGCGTGACGAATATTTGTATAGACATCTCGAACGTGTTTCATTGCCCGAAACCCATTCTGACGTCTATATCTAATGAGTTAAGAGTCTCGAACTGTGAATGAGATGAAACACCGTGGCGTATCGACGATAATTAGAAGAATCGCTGACGTGTTTTTTCACTATGTGTTTCACTGGATATATTTCGAATGCTAATAACAAGAGTTATGAATGAAGACTCGTTAAAATAAATGAACTGCGCTCATTTGTTTGATGCAACGTGAAGTGGGTGTGAAACATTGATATGGAATGGAATAGATATCGGTTATCCTCTTTACATATCTATACATCTATACAAATAAATAAAATTGGAGTGTCTGTTTGTAATATTAAAATAACCGCTTTTTACTAAGTGCATTTGGATGTATACACAAAACAATTTTTTTTACAATTTTTGTCTGTCTGCCTGTCCGTCTGTTTATCTGTCTATACAAAAGACATCAACGCGCACATTATAAAACTGCATAGTGATGTACATGTATGTAGGAAATAAAATAAATACTTATAGTAAAAAAACCTAATTAACATTAGCGGAATTTCGTACTATAAATGTATCTTGTATATATATATATCGACGCTGGAAAGGCAAAAATTACCAAACGACATGTTGACAACTACACTAGAGCATTTTAAAGTTTTTAATTTTAGAAAAAAAAAACGTGAAAAATCGCCTATTAGTCATAGCTACTTAATTCCAATGAATTTTACATGCAGTTTAAATGCTTAATAAAGCGATTTTTACGATTTTTTTTTCTAAAATTGAAAACTTTAAAATGCTCTAGTCTAAAGTTGTCAATTGTTGTAATTTTTGCCTTTCAAGCAATATTCATTTCCTTTTACGTTCGTCAGTATGTTTCTTTACCGACGTTTATTTTCCTATTCCTTGTATGCCTTACATCTAGAATTTAATTGATTATGAAATAAATGATATTATAATTTCAGCTTACTGCTACTAGCCTTATCACTAGCATGAGCTACCCTGCGGTGTGCGAACGCAAACAAACAGACAGTGCCTCTGTGCATATCTTTATTTGAATAGTTATGCGGTTTTTTTAATAATAGTGACTTGCGCGACTTTGTCCGCGTTTTCCGGCACAATACGTACCCTTTATCTTATTCCAGATTATTGTCTACTAGTCGCACCCTCAGTGGAAAAAAAGCATAAGTCGTGTTACTTTGAATTTCAATTATTAATATGGTTGGAAAGAGGAACAAAAACTGCATAATGCTTAATTTTTTTCAAATTTTTATCATTAATTTTGACAGTGTTGTGCAAGAAATCGTAATGTAAATTCGGAAAAAAATAAACGCTGTCATTACCCCCGCAGTAGGTTTGACTACTTACTGATATTTTAACAGTTTTTTTGCTCTTCTGTAAAATTATAATTTTAATCTTATGCCTTTTTCCACTGAGGGTGCGTAGTGTGCTAAACTTAACGAAAATCCATTCAGTTGTTTTTGCGTGAAAGAGAAACAAACATCCTTACGAACTTTCACATTGATAATATTAATAGGAGGAACTTAACAGACGATCACAAGAACCGTTTTGTGTTTACTTATAGTGATGTACTCGTAGTTGTAGGGATGTAGTGAGCAGCGTCAATGGCGGGAGGTTCGTTCCCACGGCGAAGCGCCCGCGGCCAAGCGCCGGGGGCGAAGCACTGAAACACGCGGCCATTTGCTCTGAAACTGGAACGCTCGACAATTACCCGCTAAAGTAGCTGTCTTGTTGACTTAACTAGGTATTACCTAAGGTACCTTTAAGTAAATAATTCGTTTTTCTTTAGTAAATTTACCTGTTCTTTACTGTTCCTCTTTAAAATTTTATTTATGTTTGTTTCAAAATGAATTTTACAAATTACATCTGTATATTAATTTTTGACCATTTTGTTTACTTTTTCATGCTCATTTGATAAAGTTTGTGGAATATTTTTTCTACAAACTTTTGCAATATTTTTTTTAAACTTACTCGTACATACATCCATAAAATTTTGTATATTTGTTTGAAATCCCTTACGGGATGTATTTCCAGCATACGAATATATATACATACATCAGATACATACATACGAGTAGAACTTAAGTGTCAGTGTAAACGTCAAAATAACCATCTATTTATGAACTCGGTTAAAAACCACTTTTAACTATTGAACAAAATTATAGACGTATAATTGCTGCTTATTTTCAACTTGGTCATATTATCACTATTACAGCGAGGTGTGATTAAGGCGGCATATCCCTCACTTCTAATCAGAGCCTGTAACAAGCTATTAAAATCCCGGCTCTACCGTAAACCTGCGAAATTATCCCCAGACTAGCAATAAGACTCGCTCACAAGCCATCGAAGCTATACTTACCTAAGTACTGGAATTATTACTATTGTGAGGGCATTACTCCTACCATTCTTCAAGCATCGGCGCGAGATGAATGGTCGTCGCTCTATACATGTTGAGGCTTGTACAATGGTTTGCCTGTCCTCCTATTATACAGGCGGCAGGCCTTTATGCGGACGTCACACGATAAAGGGGGGTATAAATAAGCGGGCGCATACGTCATGTAATCCCAGACACAGCCACGTCAATATGCTCCGTTATGACCCTATATTATAGGTACACGGTCGCTTAATTTATTCTCGTGTCTAAAGGAATGACACGTTTTGGGTTGGTCGACTAATGAAAGTTGGTATAGCGAGTGGAAGGTTCAGTACTCTTTAAAGGTTATTAGGTACCTACGTACTAACTCTCTAATTTAATTATCACTTGCTTCGGTGAAGGAAAACATCGTGAGGAAACCTACACACTGGAGAGTTCTCCATAATGTTCTCAAAGGTGTGTGAAGTCTACCAATCCGCACTTAGCCAGCGTGATAGACTATGGCCTGCACCCCTCACATTGTGAAAGGAGACCCCGAGCCCAGCAATGGGACAATTAAGGGTTGTTGCTTAGCTTTTTTTTGTACTAACTCTCTAGGTTTAGGAGTTTATATCATGCACGGATTTGCTAATAGTTTGAGAGAGTTTCTGCGAGGTAATGATTTGGACAAACAGTAATGAAATTGCCATCCAAAGGTACCTGTTATCAAACCAACGTAAAAAACAGCAGTAAATTTAAAATTTTCTCTCAAGCTTAGAGACACCGTTGTGACATCGTTTAGTGTGTATAATACTGTAGATATACAAATTAACTCGTAGTCCAGTAACAACGGTACCTACTTAGACCATATCTAAAAAGGAAAATCATATTATATTCAATGAAAATTGTGTTGCTTATGGAGTAGTACCTAGATAACTTGAATTTATAAGAATTCGCTTGATGAATCTCTGCTGCAGTTTTTTTTGTTTTTTATATCCTATTGAAAATGAAAAAAAAAATGCATTTAAAATTATGCAAATTGCAAACACATTGTAAAGAAAATGAGTTTGTTACTAACATAATAAATACCTATTGTTAAAAAAATAATTCTTAATAATTAATTCTTGAATTAAATTCTTGAAACTCAGGTACGAAACTTAACATCACATGACAATACCTAGCTACCAATAGTTAATCTGAAAATAAAAGAATGATTTAAAAGCAGCTATCTCTGTAGATTAATAATTTATAGATAATAGCTAGATAAAGCCAATACATTTTCGCAACATGTAATAGAGCTTTTTATTCAAATGAATCTGAAACACTAAACATTAGTTACAGTTGACTCATTAAATGAACGCCAAGTATATCCTGTCCGATCAATTTTTTACATCGAATGATTCAAGAAGTAAGTATTTGCGATAGGTACCGCCAAGACACCAAGACAACGTTGTGAAATTAATGTGGCTTTAAAAATGGTACTCGGTACCATGATGTCATTCTTTTTAAAGGTTAGGTAATATATTTGATAGACAACGAAACCATGTGGTAGGTGGTGTAATAACCCATAAGGCAAAATCGAATAAAAAATCATTGATGTTTTCTCAATGGAACTACGGTAACTACGTTTCATAGTCTTGGTCAGATATTTTAATAAAATCAATTTAAAAAACCTTATGTTGTTAATAAATTTTATACATGGATTATTTCTGAATTATTAATTCATTATTTTCACCGTATTCTTCATTATTATACCACAGTGTGACCTAATCCTGCAAATAAAAGTCACTCACTTTGGTGAAAAAATTGTAGGTAGGTACTTTTTACACTTGAATAGTTATTTTTATTTTACGTTTTTTTACACATTGTTAAAATTTGTGACATACGATGTCTATTGTTGTCTAATATTGGAATGGAATGTGCATGAATAAGAAATTCAAAGTCCCGAATTTTTCGTACCGTGTAAAAAAGGGTTAAAATACGCACGGAGAAGCGTCGTTTAGGTCACAGTGTGTTATATATTTTTTAATATACCGAAACGATTTAATTCTCATAGAAGTCGTCTACTAAAAATAAATGAGTAATTCTACGTTTCGTTTATACAATTTATGAAAGAAGCAGAAGAAGTAAGGTCTGCCCTAAACTTCGTTTAACCATAATGAGTGTAAATCAGAAGACTTCATTATCGAAAATATTCCGAAACTCATTACGCAATCGTTGTTTGTAATTTCTTAAACGTGTGACTTAAAAAGCACACATGCCCTAGTTTTGAACGCGGATCTTCGGCGTGGGAGCTCACTTCAAACCGAAGTACCAATTCACTTTATGTTTTAAGTTCAACAAAAATATAACAGATGTTCCATACAATAATTTTCGTCGGTCCTTACAGAATCCCATTCATGCATGACCATTATTTCATGAGTCAGATATGGATGGGCCGCCCATTGCGGTCACAGCGTCAAAGAACCGACGCGTGTCGGTGGTCCAAACTACTTCGTAACATTATTTGCGAGGTGTCACCACCAACGATGAACCACAATAACAGCATCTACCAATACATCTACCATTCCAAAACCAGATAACGCCAAAACGAAGTTCTTATTCTTAAGTATTAAGAACTAAAATTCAATGACATTGGATTTGTTCTACGTTATTACAACTTTGTTCTTCGCTCAACTTAAAGGCCATAAAGGCACCCTATCGGTTTTCCGCAGTGTTCTTAGAATGAATATTGATTCTGTTCACATTTCGGCTACATCTCGGTTGGTATCTGTGTGTAAACCTCGGGAAACTTTGTCGGCGCCAAATAAAGACTTCCTGTGTGGCTAAGCAAAGTGGATAAATAGTTTACTAGCACTTACCGGATGTGTATGTGTTTGATTTCCCTTTACACATCGTCCGACAAGACTACAAGAACAAAGTTTGCCAAAGTTTGTTCTAGCTCTTAGGTCAAATTAGGCAATAGGCAAACCTCAACCTAATTAGGTATATAAACGCTAAACACTAACACACTCATACCCCCGCAGTAGGTTATTACCTGTGTCGCGGGTGGCATGGACGACACATAATAACACATCACAATCACACCCATGACCCGAGTACAAATATTTATCAGTCACATAAATATCTGCCCCGGCCGGGACTCGAACCCGGAACTCCTCGCTTCGCAGGCAGGGTCGCTACCAACTAGGCTACAGGGTTCTCAAATAATATGAAAAATAGTTTTATAATAATTACAGATACATAATTCCAATATGTAAAGACCCGCTCTGCTGTCAAAATTCTACTGTGTGTCAAAGGGTTACTTCACATTGACATTTGTGTCATATTATGCATGTGTATGTCCAGTGCACAATGTGTGTAATGTTTATTTTTAAGTTTATATGTTTGTAATGTCAGGAGTTTTGTGTCGGGGATAAATAGATACCTAAATTATGTTATTTGGTTTGAGGGTTGATTGGTTTGGTTTGGTTCGCAAGGGTTGAGAGTCAATTGCGCATATTTACTGAAATAAATTTAATGAAAAAGCTAACTTATCTCTAAAATAAACAAAAAATGTTAGTACGATTGTCACCGAACCTTTTCTCATTCCAAAAGGACTACACATTGGTAACTCGATCTGCCTCAACTACTCAAAATCTCTTAAACTTACAAATAGCTCAATAACTTAAAACTTTATGACAAATGAAAGTCAACTTTGGGAGCTTCGATACTGACACCCTCGCAAATCGAATGGGTCTCCGTGACTATCAGATTACCGATCCGAAAACAAGATGTGTCGTTAAATGCCACTAAACATACCTTTACGTCTTAATGCTTTCTGAGTCATTACTGCACACATAAAATGTGCGAAGATTAAACATATTTACACGATTATTGACGAAGAAAACGTGACCAGTTGAACATTAAAAAGGAGCCTAATTAGGTAGGTTACGCCTCAAGACAAAGGAAAACCAAACAGGTAGACTCAAGCTAATGATGTAGGTACAATTTACGAGCTCGGTTGTCCAAATATTTCATGATTGAGGAAACCATCTATTTGTGAAGCAAACGTTGCTTTTGATCACATTAACTTTAATACAATTTATTGGTAAATATTTATACATTTCGTTTATGAAGTTAAATCTGAAAATATAAGTTTGTTTATCAGATATTACTCCTCTATATAAACGGATACAATAATACTATACTGCCTGTCCTTTTTGTATGTCTTTGCATTTTTGTTAGGCTACAGAGATGCCGTCAAGAGCACTGAATCTGTGACAGATATCCAACGCCATAGGTAGGTAGATAATAAACGAATCCGTGTGGTATCTTAGGCATACCAATTTTTTATTGCTAACAAGTCGATTCTTGTATCGATACCTAAAATAAGAAGAATTCATTGGCCTTGTCCCTACTCGGTCTTCCAATGTTATGACTTATTTGTCTCGCCTCTATAGATTTATCGGTATTCGAAGAATAAATCTATTAAATATGCATAATAGATTAAATATTAAACAATCTGCAAAGTGATTTTATGGAATCCCCATCTGTTCTGGCGATGAAAATAGAAACATCTGGACAGAAGACTGATAAGGAAGGAAATAGGTTTATAAAAAACGACTTTAAAATGAT
Organism: Thymelicus acteon; assembly: GCA_951805285.1. Lineage (NCBI taxonomy): Eukaryota > Metazoa > Arthropoda > Insecta > Lepidoptera > Hesperiidae > Thymelicus > Thymelicus acteon. Next base: position 7,031,783 of record OX638227.1, on the reverse strand, counting down.
CTTGGTGACATTTCAATTATAATTTATGTAAAAAGCAAAAAATCTAGTTACGTCGAGGTTAGTAGGTAGACATCGCATAGATCAATGCATAGGTATCTATCTACCTACATGAATTAATATGCAAAACGTATGTCTGTCTGAATTTGTACTGTGGAATTATTTTACGCAGTGATTGTATTATCTAAGGTATAAGTAACCGAATTATATTAATTAGCATACGCTACACTCGCATTAAAAAACGGAAAGGGTTATTCGAAAATATTATGCTCAAATGCAAAATTAGATATAACCTATCTGATATATAAAATTTTAGATCTGATATTAAAATTTGTGTTCTTTATTGTGTTGTCCATGTCACACACAACACACGGCAACCTAGTGTGTTTCCATTTTATATTAATAATATTAAATATCAAAACACAGCACACGCACTAATATATTAGACTGATGGCTGTATGTCAGAGAAAATGTTGAAAAATAATGAAATATCCCTACTTTATTTAAAGGCACTTAGGTATACGTAAATGCAGTTTAGTCACAGTTATATCTTAAACACCTCCTACAGTAAAATTTACCACACGCCTTTAATGTTGAGGTGTGATAAGCGCAGTTATTACGATAAGATAAGATAATGTAAGCAGTTATTGCAGGATTGCAATTTTTTGCTCCATATTTTACATTCTATTTTATATGTCGCATTGGAAATAGAAAAAGAGCGTTGTTAATTACTGAGATGAATAAAAAATAATTAAGAATATTAAAATTATTTATCTAATAAAACAAAGTGAAAGAAGCTAATGGGAATTTTTTTGCTTACCTATTTATTATAGTTGCGTGGATTTAGCAGACAAAAGATAACAGGAATACAAAACAACTTAAAATGAAAAACCTTCGTACCGGAACCACAAATAACCAATATATTGCAACTTATGAAGAATTGGAGTTTAATAGTTATTGAATTTTGAATAACAGGATTTGTGCGTAATCATGACATGATGATCAGTCTGATGAGAAACGCAAAAACTCAATAGGAAAACTTGTAGCAATAGTATCCGGCAAAATTAGAAAAACCAACTACTTCAATGACGTAGATGCAGAAATAAACCAAAGGCTTTATAAATAATTAAATATAATATTTAATATCTTTACTTTAACCACATCAAAGTACATTTAAACAGGATATCGTATCATTCCGAGTAAAGTGATGTCATACTGCACTTTTTATCTGACAATTGAACAATAGCCGTAATTGGACGAACTAACGAGCAAATCCAAGTTAAGTACTATATCGAAATTGAGGTAGTGGAACCTCCCAATAATTTATGTAGTAAAAAGTGGTATCATAATAAAACGGTCCCCGCAAACGACAGCCGAACACGCGTTTGTTTCACAGTCTCAACACCGTAAATTACAACATCGTTGGTCGCCATTTGCATTTTTATTGTCGCCTGCATCATACAAAATGGATAAAGGCTGTAATTTAATCGCTGGACCGCAAAATTGAATTATTTATTATTCGCTTCGTTTGTAAAACACAATTATTCGGCGGCCGGGTGTCAGTTGTCGGTGTCTTTTTTGGTATCAGTCCGTTTCGGTGCGGTCTCCAAATTCACATATTTAAAGTTAAAATTTGCTATCATACTTTCCTGATATCTTTTACAAACGGTTGTGTCGCTCTGTTCTTTATTACGTTCGAGATTTTTCGAATTTAATTCTCATCCTTCGCATTATTAAATCTCGCAGATCAGTGTGTACTTCAATCGTGGTGCTGTATTTTTAACAATGGGTAAGACTGTTTTGCTATTAATTTATTTGTAAGCAATATTAGTGAGCTGAATTTATTAGATGCACTATTACATAATAATTATTTTTACGAATGAGTAAACAGGTTTTATATTTTATATACAATAGATTTTTTATAAAAAAGCAATTAAGTGGCTTCCAATTAATAAGGTTATGTTATTATATTTGCAAATTGATAACAGTGATTAAATAAATCTATTTAGTAGCAATAATTATAAAGCAATTCATAATGCATTGCAACATTTGCAACCAATTTGTATGTGAGAATATGTATTGAATAATAATATCAAAAAATACGGAGAAACAATAAGATTTATGTTACGAAGCGTGTTGTCTTTACTGACAGCAAATATTGAATCAGAGTTAAGATGGTTGTCAAAAAGTATAGATACCAGTACAAAGATATATTGCAGCATAGACTTATAAAGATATTTAGGTCTGATTTCTATGATAGCTTGCCATGAGATTCATCAACAATTCAGAGTCAGTTAAAAAGCGGGTCTATCCCACTAAACCCGTAGGTTACACGCTTTCTTCTTAGTCAGCAACGCGTTTGATGCATTTATGTGGTGTGATGTATGCTTTATCCAGCGATATCGATTACCATCAAGGGACATTATAGTAAGGATCACATTAAAAAGTTGTAGATATTTTGAGATTTGGAATAACTAATAGTTTCGTATTTAGTTCACTGTAAAAACTATTGTAGAGCTATTTGTAAAAGACGATTTGAGTGTTAAGTCTATCTCGAAAGCGTGGCAAGATAATAGTTTAAGACAGTTTTGATATATGGCATTAAACACATCTCATAATGTTGCAGCTGAATTAATATTCAACATTGTTAATTAATTGTGTCAAGAACACAAAATTTCTTATAAGTAGTTTTTACAAATTTCAAATATGTGGGCTAGTGCCGTGTTAACATATTTATAGCATTTTAACGATCGAAATAGTAAACAAACATTAAAAAACCAACGTCGCCTTATAATATACTGAGGCGATAAACCAGTACACGGGAATTCATCGAGGAATTCGGTGGCAGATTGCAGATTAGTAGCATTCATCATTCCAAATATTTGCATTGAAATTCCGTTGGTTTTAATTTAATTCCATAGAGATTTCTCGAGAAAAACGAATTCGCTTTGCTCTTTTCTGCTTGACAAAAGATAAAAACTTCCAGTAATTTTAAATGCATGTGGTGTTTGTACCAGTTATCGACACTTTTGGAGGACGTTTTAATAAAATATCCTGAATTATTAAAGTTATAGTATAACCTAGATAGCATACTGCTTTGAAATGCTCTTACACGAGACCGAGACGAAACCTTCGAACCCTATAGGTATTAATTATAATTCAAAGCTATGTACCATTTCACTCATAATACTTAACTTCATTCATAGTTTTACATCATAAAAACACAGTTAAGTAGAGGACTTTAAGCCTTCTCAATTATAAGGAGAGATCCACCATAAAAACACAGTTAAGTAGAGATTTTAAGCCTTCTCATGAGGAGAGACCCGTGCCCTGGACTAATAGGTTGAAGCCACATCAAAAATAAAAAGTATTCATATATTTGAGGCTCAATAAACTTAACGTTAATTTATATCGATGTCTGGTAGTTTGTCACCTTGTCGATCACTGGTGCAAGCACCTTACCCGCGATTTGTTCGAGCACGAACGAGTGAAATGCGGTAGATGTAAGTAGACCTTGGTGAACCCGGTTGATTGCCAGTCGTCAATTTCAACTCGTTTTCCTTTTAACATAGCGAAGCTTAACGGTTAATTGAGCGATTATCTCTATTAGGGCACTGGCTATATTTATTCTTTCACATGGTATTCTCAGTCGAGAAATCCGATAATAATCTCTCATGCTTCCACCAATCCGCCCGTTGGACAATCGCCTCCAAATTTGACTACAATTATTGACAAGCCGAAGCTAAACACTGACACAAAGACAGTAGATATGAAGCACACAATGGACTAAAGAATGTAAGCCGCGACTGTACTCTTGAAAGTTCTCACAGCATCATGAGAATGCTTTTTACAATCGATATTCAAAAAAAGAATAGAATCGATGTCTCTGTTGTCAACGAACAATTCTTTCGGAGATCAACAACTCGCTTCGAATGAGAACGTACTTTAAAACTAGAAGAGTAAGCTTTATAATCGCTTGCTGGAGTTTAACATTTTATTGTTCCGACTCGGTATGAATTGCGTCACCGACTAAAAAGACAAAGCACGAAACGATCGAGTCGCATTGTCGGGTTAATGATGAACCAAAACATTATTTTTAGAAGATCGAATAGCAGACTTGGCTCGCTGTATAAGGCCTATAGGCGATCGGACAAGAGATACGATTTGCATTTATGGTGCTGGTAGCGTCTTTGGTTTTCCGATTTCATGTCAGCAATTAATACCCTATCCAGAATCGATGCACCGATCGAATATGTTAAATCGGTTCAATTAATTATCCTCTTGTAGATGTCTATCTCATTTAATTTTCTTACAAAGAAATATATTTATTTTGGGACCGCTACCGCTGTCGGATTGAATATTTTTTACTATAGCTTTTTAATCTATTAGTAAAGGCAATTTCGTAATCTTCATTAAAAAATATATATTACTTTTCACACCTTAAAATGTTTCTTATATGGTCTGTACAGACAGCAACAATAAATTTAAATTTGGACTCTTCATCGGACAGGTTTCAAAATTGGGAAATTAGCAACGCATGTCAAACAAGCGGTGTGGTCGCTGACCATTCACTCCTTCGACAAAGACAACAATATTCTAGTGATGTTCTTTTTGCCGCCATAAAAGTTATCGATTGTTTTTGGGTATTGTAAGCAAACATTGTCCGGTATTGTCCACTCGTGCGCAGCGACACTTTGCAGTCCATAATGTTCTACAATGACTCTATATGCTCCCCGTAGTTCCGCACAAAAGATTCCAATTTCGTAAACAATAAATCCCCTAATATGTTTTGATGTTTTTGGTCATTGTCCCGGTTTTGTCTCGTATTACGGTTGATTGGAAGCTAATACCCGTGACTCTTTGTAACAAATGTCAGATTTGTCCAGCTTTTCATCGAATTGTCATTTGTTTGCTATATCATTGTTCCTAACTAGTTAGTGTCATGTGGGGTTCCGTTAGGTTTGGTGTCATGAGCTGTTAATGCCGTAACAAAGTTTCCTGGCTCAAGACAAGACATCCGTTATTAATATCCTAAAAAACTACCTCAAGTACAATTATAGAGCTATGGTAAAGACACAAATGAAACTAAGAAAATGACGCATATCTACTTCTATCGACTTAAATACAAAATGCACAACGAAGCATTATTTGTAAACGCAAGTAGAATCAAAGAGAAATACAATTGACCAATGTCGGACAAAAGTATAGAAGGTGGTGCGTAGCGCGGTAGCCGCGGGCGAAGATAAATAACCGGCTACGCCACAAACAAGCCTCGTATTTACTACTTACATTATTATATTTTATACATGCGCTCGCGCAGTACACTGGGGCTCTAATGCGCGCAACCTACATAATAACGCGAACGCGCGGAAGGCGTAACCCGGTGGCAATCTACCGTCTCGCTCGACGACGCCCCGGGCGCGCGGCTAAGCGAGACGAACGACCACAAATTTATTAAAACGAAAAAAATCCAACTGCTACTGCACTCCGCGTCGCGTCGTCTCGACAGAACTAGATACATTTTTCCATGTCGCCACGTGCGAGCGAGAGACGCGATGGTAAGAGAGCGTGCGAGCGAGACGGCTATCGTTCCGCGAGGAGCGCGCGCAGCTAAACGGCCGGTCATGTGGGCGCTGCCGGTGTTGCGCACGCGCAGCTACCTCGGCGCGGTCGAGTTCCACGCTCACGCTGCGTCGTCCGGCTCGCTTAGCCCGTGTGACCTTTACTCGGTGAACTTAGGAAGCGTCGTTCGCTGTAAAACGTTCATTAGGCCCCCTCATCCCGCGCGACGGTGGTCTTCGAACGCATCATCGTCAGCATTGGAGTGAAAAAGATGGCAGGCGATCGTCAAGACCGCGGTTAAAGGTATTCGTAGAATGCGTGATCTGTATCGGGCGGGCGGGAGGCGGTGCGGGGAGCGGGGCGCGTTCGGAAGCGGTGGCAGCTCCCATCGACTCCTGGGGTTATTCTTCCTCAGGCCACTGCTGTTCGAGCTACGTACCAGGCGAGCCTGTTTTTTCTGTCCACCGCACCGCACGCCACACAGTCGTTAAGCCCGTGCCAACACGAGAAGTCGCCACTAATAAATTACTGTTTTTTTACTGCACTCGAACAGTCTACGTCGCGCAGCCGAGTAATTTATACGTAGAAATACACATTAATCAGCAGTAAACGCCGACGTTAGCGCCCAAATACAGTGAGTACTCTTCTATTTACATCTGCAACGCAAGATCTCTTAATTATAACTCAAGTTTACAAAATTATTTCGTGTCAAGAAAATTTTATCACGAGTTATCCAACATTGCAAGTATTGTTTACATAATTAACTGGGATTACAATTAAGAGACCTTCTCCTATCGTCCATATAAGATGAACATTATATGGTTACGGTTTATTTTTTATTTATTTTTATTTATATATTATGGTTATTATATTCAAATTAATATAAATATCAGTTAATTATATCTAAAGTGTCTATATTTATGGATGTGTATTTTATAAGTTTGCAATCAATCTTCTACCATGATCTTAATAATCCAAAAAGCTATTTGTGACATTTCTCTGATTAAGTTCTTATTAGGAAACTGCGTAATTGGACTTAAAAGTAGATTTATTTAGAGCATATTTACAATTAGTAAATATTTTAAAATGCATCTACATAGGTATTACAAAAGAAATCCACAACGAGTTATTGAGAAAATTATTCACCGTTATAAAGAACTGCCTAATTTATTCAGTCAATATTTCTTTCACATGTTATTCATAAAGAATACTATAATTCGAACAGTTCTGATGATCAAAGCATGCCACTCGAATAATATTTGAATAAACCAAACATTATCATGTAAATTGTTCTTAGCGCCTCTCTAGGCGCTTGTCATCATGAAAAGATATTCGTAAATTATCGTCCTTCTATAACATTTTTTCGAACAAAAATCATAAGCACCCGTGTTGGACCCATTCAACGTTCAATAGAGTCAATTTTATAACGATTTATGGTTTATTTAACAATGAAAGAAGAATGCCTCGTCAAAAAAACGCTTTTTTAAACGATTACAATATTTGGGAACCAGCTAATATGCCTTTGTTGGGTAAGAAAAATTGTAAAACACGCATCATTAGGCACAGTTTTTGACACATTTTATAAAATTCCCATGAGACTTGTGGAAACTGAGAATCCTTTGAATACGTAACTTTGATCATTTACATTAAAACAATTTATTTATTCGCTTTAGAAAAAAATACTTCACTTTTAAAATATTTTACTTTATGAAGCCGGTTAAAAAGTAGGTACAAACATTTTTCATGTAGGTAAAACTATTCTAGAAGAACCTTCTAGAAAACCAAAATTTTAATTTTCCAATTCATACCTAATTCAACAAACATTCTACTCGTCTTTTAAATACTAGAAAGTTCAACAAAGTTTTTGTGCTACTTATGAATTATTTTGTAAAGTAAATAATAAAATAAACTTTATTCTTTACGCCTTTATTTCAGCGTAAAGTTAATAAGTATTATGTTCAAACATCGTAATGCCTGGGGCCTCAAACGAATTTACATCCAAAGTAGGCCGTATAGACAGGGGTCCGGCGACTTAAATGCTTCTAAAATGTTTATTTCATGACCTTTTTAATTACTGTTTTTATTTGAAGTGAATTATTTTTAATCTGCTGACGTAATTATGCCCCAGTAATTATAATTAAATGTCAAACAGTTTACGTTTGAACATGTTTGTTTCAACTGTTAGACACAAAAATTAAATTGTATTATACATCAAAAGCAAACATTCTTTTAAATTTTCATATTCCATACTTGTATTTGTGAGATCTTAAAACAAAAGTAGAGTTCATCTAATTCAGTGGAGCACCTAATCAGATGTGATAGTGATGGTTTCGAATATTACGATGAGGATAAAGGATACATTCAATAAATATGCGTTTGCCCCCTAGACTATAAGCGTATCATGGAAGCTAACATATCACACCTGTACCTTTTTTGGACGCAACTTAATGTTGGTTATTAGAGCAAACTTGAACGTCATTAAATTTGCAATATATTATTTCTCAAATACTTTTAAGTGAAAAATAATACGTTTGTAAATGTATGTATGTGTAGTGGGATTTATAAGACTATCAGTTCGGTTGTCACCTAGGCTTTTCAAGACAAAATATTCATCACCTTTGACCTGTTGAAAGCGAGTCGGAGATTTTGTTAAGTCAGAAGATGTCAGGGCCAAGTACCTTCTATCTCGTACCAGCCTACACACATCGATTTCGACTCGTTATGATTATTACGTACTCTACAGAGTACGTACCTACATGCACTTAAAAAGATCACCCAAATACTTTTGATGAAAAGAAACTGCAGGTTTTGTACCCATATTCAAAGTCCATCAATTTTTGTTACTCGTAGTAGATATATGTATAAATGTTCACTGTATGAAAGCTGCACTATTTATTTATTTACTAATTTATTTTATTATAGGTATGATAGAGTAGAATTACCTAAACTCGAAAATAAGTGGTCATACGAGATATATTATGTAGATGCGGACTATAAATTTTCTATACAATACCTATAAGTTGGAATTATTTCCAAATTTCGAACTCGCATAACTATGTTATTCTACTACCAATGCTACTAAATTCAATTGATTGTGATATTCTTCACTGTCAATAATAATAAAGAGGCTACTAATCATATAATTATTAACAAGCATACTAACTGGACGATATTAAGACAAGAGTTTTTTTTTGGAAAAGTTTCTTTTACAAAGAGAATTACTTTTCCTAAAACAACTCTGTTTTAATTTTGTCCGGTCGGTAAAAGTTCGGTTTAGGAAAAGTCTATATCTTTCTTTTAAACTTTTCCAAAAATAAAGAGTCCAAAAATGGCAGAGCACGTAAACATTTATTTTCCAAAGTCCGAATTCGTCGGGAACGTTGGAATGTGAAGGACGCGCCGCAGGGTGTCCGCTCTGCGCCACTTTCTTTTAACTTCGCCGAACCACGCTCTGGTTTCTGGCTAAGGTTGTCGAGGGTTGAGGATGAACAATCTATTAAAACCCTCACTTTCAAAAGTTCACCCTGTCATTGAATTCCTATCCTGTCGAGGCGATTTGTCCTAATTACCGAGTCCTATAAAAAGTCAAAGTCACAACCCATAATTGTCCCAATGCTATGCTTGGGTCTCCTCTCAGAATGTGAGGGGTATACGATTAGCATTTAATCAACAGTCAGACATGTCTAACTTATTTTGATTAAAATACCTCCCTCTTAATTTTCACTAAAATCTTCACTTCTAAAGATATCTTCAGTCTGACTAAAGTTACTAAGTAATGGTAATGTATTCTTTTGATAAAAGGATTGTTTCTATAAAGTTATGATTAAATGTCATAATCTCCATGATTTTACCTTCGAACTAAGTTGAATACCTTAATCCATTTTCTGTCTAGGGTTGACACGTATTGCACGTATTGTACCCACTTATTTACAAAATTTACTCGTGTTTTTAAGTTACTTCTACTTCTAACTTCTTTTATCGACTAGTTCTTTAAGTCTTTAATTAGATCCTTCCGATTAGAGCGAAGACAAAACAATACTTGTTGTCTAATCGGGCGATCAGGCGATCTCAAATAAATCTACACAATTTAACGAAATGCCTGAATGCGAACAGCAACCTACTTCTATAGTATTAGTTTTGAATAAAACTCTCCCAATATATAGCCAAAGCAAAGATAGGACTACTTACTAACAAAATGTCTACTTTACATTCGAAATTTCTTCTTCTGAATTCATCGCACTCGTAGAATCATCGAACACATTTATTCATGTGAGTGCCATCCCTACATTAACAGGAATAAAACCGGGCAAGTGCGTGCCAGGCCACGCGCAATGTAGGGTTCCGAAGTAGTAAGTTTATCGACTATTAGCCATGACGTTCAACTCCAACCGTTTAGCCAGCGGGGGGGGGGGGACACTTGACTCTTACAAAAAATAGCACTTATAATATTTCACAAACGGATCCCTAATTATAAAAATGGTTTAAGACCCATAATATTTTTGGTAGATCATTTCAACAATACCCCACACTATGGGGTATACAACGAAAAAAATCATCCTCACGTTACGTGTAGGGGAGGTACCTTGAAAAAAAATGTTTTTCAATATTTTATTCTACGATTCTGGAATTTTTAAATATGTATACTATGCCAAATTATAGCTTTCTAGCAAAAGGGTTTCGGCGCTTTGCTTCGGACAGGCAGATGGACAGACGGACGGACAAACGAACGGACAGACGATGGACAGACGGACGAACAGACGGACGGACAGACGAACGGACAGACGATGGACAGACGGACGAACAGACGGACGGACAGACGGACAGACAAACGGACGGACGGACATGACGAAACTATAAGGGTTCCGATTTTACTTCGGAACCCTAAAAAGGCCCTTGTCACATATAGATACGTACGTATTAACACATTGGCCCATGTTTACGAGCCACGGGGTGGAATAATATCCGAAGACAATGATTATTTATCGTCAGAACCGCTTTTGTCAAGACCCGCGCCGCGCCGCACGGACGAACTGCATCCATTAATAATAGCTTCGATGCTTAAATATTGATGGTGGAATGATCGTTAGCATACCTCGCCTTAGTCGTTAGTCAGTTGTGTAAATAAAGTTAATGTTTAACTATCCCGTGCTGTGTAGTTACGAGATATACGATAATTGGAAATTTTATTCGTACATACTCGAACTCATATGCTTGCGGTAGAATTCCCGGTGTGGTTATGTGAATAGATACGTATTAGGTACCTGTATCGTAAGTGCTTAATCAAGATTTGGTAAGAAGCTTCACTTATGTGGCTCATAAATGCTTCTACCGCAATGATATTAAATGTATAAAAGGAGAAGAAAAGAGAGAAAAATATATTAGCTCTACCGTCTAATTCATAGAAGACCTATTGGACTGTGGAAAAGTGTCATTTGAAAATCCATTGACATAAAAACTCGATATTATATGTAAATTCATTTACTTTAGCAAATTAAGAGTAATTCGTCTTTCCTTCGCTTTAGATAAAACTGTTCATATGTAAGTTTACTTACTGATCTTAACTACTCATTCAAAATCGAGACAAAGCTAAGACCTATAAAGCAAAAAAGCTTGACATCCATAATACTGGTTCAAAATTTTCTCCTATGCAATATTGTAAAATAATCCTTATGATACATTGTTATTCGAGCATCAGATAGTTTAAACCAATCGAACCTCCAAAATACAAAAACTACCAAACCAACCTAAATCAATTACCTATCTCAAGGAACGTATTTAACGTATAGAAAGAAAAACGAATTATTCATAATTTTGCACTGAAACTTACAGTGAATATCTAAAAACTCCACAAAATATATAAGTTTTTGGCAATTTCGCGTTCAAATACCTAAATACATATATACTTTGTGTTATAATATGTAGTAAAACTACATATTATAGTCCAAGCTTTGTGATACTTGAAGCCACATAACGCCTTTGGCACATAATTTGTCACTTGTGTATACAAATAATATGACAGGAAACTATTGTTTATCCGAGATAAAAGACAAAAGTTGGGCGAGCCTGGCCCAGCCTTATCTGGAGCCTCAACAATAGATAAACGAATTCCTTTAGGGTGTGTTAAATGCAAACAAATAGGCCGCGAGTGAGGCTTTCCGTGGAAAGCAGAGGTGACAAACATAGAAGATCCTTAAGTAGGTATTTGCTCAAAATATTGAAAATGGTTTTGTTCAAAGAATACACTAGAAACGTAATGTTATAGGTTAATGACATAATTGTTTAAAGGTTGCTTCATTATCACAATTCATGATTATTTATTGTCAACCTCGAGTGTTCTCACACTGCACTTGCCAAAATTAGGAAACAGCAGGTTTTCTCACGTTTTATCACCGAATGAAGTTATCTCTGCAATAAAAATATAAAAACTTACCTACTATTTTTGAAAAAAAAAGAACCTGACCTAACTCATAAAAAAAAAAACAAAAAATACGCTACATTTACTGCACAAAAGAATGCGTTTCAGCGAAACGTTTAAAAATTCGCATGTTTTACACTGACCTTTTCACATTAAACAAAGCAATACGACGAACTCGGTCGTTAAGACTTAACGCAACTTGTTTTATCACAGGTTACTCTTAAGCTAATCGGTTTTCTTTATCCGTGTTATCGACAGCTTTGTTTGCTCGTCGGCACGAGTGAACGCTTTGTACTTTTCTTTGAGGATTTCCCGACAATCCGATAACATTATTCCACACTTGAAGATAAACAGCTAACTATGCAAAACTTCGCTTATTGCGTACTGATACGGTATATGACTTGCACTGGTTCGATTACAAAGGCCGATATAATTACTATTTACACGTGATGGAGCGATAACTTTATGATTTGTGTTTGGTTAAAGTACCTACCTTTGTAAGTTTGTAATAGGTTACACCCTGAATGACACATTTTTAAAGTATTTTGATATTCTTGGTTATGTACTTTGCTTGGTCTTGTACTTACTGTTTTCAAATAGGTGTAATATATCTTCATCTAATCTATCATCATTCTTTAATCTATCTATATTCAGTAGAATGACAACGATACATGGGTTAAAATTGAATCGTTAAGTTTGTGTGTAAATTAACGTTTTTCGCTGATACAAATAGATAGAGTTACCCAATATTAGAAAACGAGTAAAATATCTCGATTTGTGTGAGGCAAGTCAGGTAGGCCTGACTACTCCACTAATATTAACACTTGGCCGGTTCATTCACAACATTCATGATCCATTGAGGCCAATGTTTGTTGAGGTCACTTCGCACTGGCGGTATTTGCCTACGATTGACGAAAACTTAAACACTCCGTTTAAGCGCCACAGGTGATGTAACATATACCTGACTTTTTGCCATGTTTGTTTAGGAAGTTGGTTAGATACTTCAGACGTGGTTATAATTTCGAGTTTATGCAGGTTTTTGATAGCGATTGCTAGTTCACTGTGAGCAATGAACTAACAATTTGTATACCTACTACATATTTTCATTGTATACAGAATATTTGTACCTAGTTCAGTACAAGTTTTCTGTCACTCAACATAGTAGGATAGTTCTTTGTTACCATTGCCGTAATTAACCGTTACCGAAGAAAAGGTAAGATTTTCCGAAATTTGAATTGGCAACAACTTCAAACTGTACGATATAACAGAGTATTCCAAAAACCTAAAGGAAGAATCTATGCCCTACAGTGCTCCCTAATAGGTACATTGTAGCCAATAAGCCAAACAATTAAATAGCTCTCGTTCTTTAGAGCACGATAAACATGACCTCGTAATTAAAACGATGTACGATACGACCTCATTATATTAACTCTATGGTTCTATATACTCGAATCCCACGAGTTTGAGAACAGCCTGCAGGCAGTAGAAAGTTCCACCTACGCGAGTTCCGAATGCAATAAAAAGTTGACGTTCGTTTTTTGAATGCGCTTTACAACGGCTGCCGTGTTACGTGCCACGCCCTGCGACCTGATTGGTGAACGGGAGCCCGATTAATTTATTTTTTTGGCGTATGCCGTATTCAGCCAGCTTATCAATTCAGACACGGTCGGTGCACGAAATCACGGAATCAATTTATTAATTTTATGACATTTGCATTGTTCTTTTTCTTTCTGATTTGTTTACGTTTACCGAAATTTGTTTATTACTTGTTAGCCAGTGCTAGATTTATTAATTATTTAAAAATAAAAATTTATTTTATTAAAATATAAAAAATATTGCCTGACTGATCATCTTGCATACTCTTCAAATGTAGCTAACCAATTCTTAAAAACATAGTATGTTAAAGGATATGTTCTGAACCAAAAAAAAAAACACAATTTTTTATGTTTTTCATTTCACTAGAGTAGGTAGGTACCGAGCCAAAAACAAAATAAAACAGATCGTCATTCACATTTTTAAACAAAATAACGAGAGATCATGCAAAGTTGCTAAAATTGATGCCAATTTTGAGTAAAAATGAGCGGATTTTTATACCATATTAATTATCTAAATGTTTCTTTTGAAATTTAAAGACTTGACTTCTACATACGATATTTAGTTCAGTAAACTCGAAAAGAGATAGTCAAAGTCTCGGTACTTAATTATTAATTTACTTCCACACCTTAACGCTAAACACTTAACCTAAACCTCTCGTCAACAAAACAAACTAAACCATTCATTGACCATTTGGGTACGACAAAAAGTAAAACACACTCGTGTTGCGCAAGCAATGTATATTGAACATTATGTAATCCAGATATTTTTACCTACTGCCTTCCATTGGTTAACGCGTAAACCAGTAGCGGCCTACTCTGTGCATGTGTGGGTTGATGTTGATATATGTACAATGTTTCTGTGTGCGTGAGCTACTGTTCCCTCCCCAACTTAATTTGAAGGGAGGTCGGAGGGCTGAGTGGTTTTTTACACAAGCAATAAGTATTTTCGACTTTATGATGTATGAGCACCAAATTCCTTGGGATTTCTGATCTTTGATTTGATGCAAACATCATAGAATCCATGATATAGAGAAACCAAAAAGGTTTAAAGACATACTAACATAGTCGTCGTCAAGTTATCATTATTAAAAGGAGTTTTAACTTTTAGAATTATTATTACTTTTAGTTCGACTTTCTAGAATGAAAGGAAAGGAACAGCACATAAATAAAGTCTACAAATCCTAGCAAGGAATGTACGGCCTATTTAAAAATTTAAAAAAATAAAACCTGGGAGACGTTAGTGTCTGTTTTTTTTCAAGGGAGACGTTAGAACCTGTTTGTTTTTCAATCACACTAAAACCATCGTTAGAATTTTTTTGTTTAAAATAATCTGCAAATTCCTAACTCTATCCACAAATCGGCTTATTAAATTTTTTAAGGTCGTCGACTTTTCTAGTTGCTAAGTATCTTACTCACTTATTAGTAAGAAGTAACCAATCAAACTCACTTCACCGAGCTAGGTTCGTAGGGCGTACAGCGCCGGGGGCTAAGCGATATATCAGTAAGCGCTCAGATACTGCGCTTGCCGAACAGCGACTACCATAGAGTCGACTAAAATCATAATGATTCTAGTTATTTTTGTAATAACTGATTTTTTTTGTTAACTTATTATTATATACTAGGATAAACGCTTAACTCAAATGCGTATTACTGAGTAAAAATATTTTTTATTTCCTAAAATATTTACTAAATACAGTTTGAGAAAAGTCTACACCGTAAATTACATTCAGATTAAAGATAATGTTCGAAGAAAATGAGGAATGTTTAGTTTCTCTGACCATGACTTCATTAGCTGCATTTTGCAATTAGCTCTTTCAAACCCTAACAGTCGGCCAAGAGTTAGAGTAGTTTAGAAGTTTAGTTCCTTTGTTAGATAAATCGTGTAATTGATAGTTTTAGACCACCTACAGCTAGAAAGTGTTCACTATGTATGAAAGATGTTGCATGATGTTAGATCACTTTGTCGATTAGTTATGAAATCATAAAAAATATTCAATTAAACATATTGTTATTAAATACTATAAAAGTAATATTATGATGTATTATTAGTATAAAAGTTTTGCGTATTTTAACGACGACATATATTTTTATTTTCTCATTATATCCCACTGGAGTAACCAATCAAATTTACTTCAGCGGACTCGCTACGTACTGAGGCATACATTGCCGGAGGCTACGCGATACATCAGTGCTCAGATACTATACCACGCTAACAAAGACTACTGTAGAGTCGACGTTAACAACTTACACGTTAATTAATTTTATTTACAAATATTAAAATTGACACATCTATCTTATCAACTATAACTTTTGCCACAATTAAAGATACTGATATTAGTTGAGCTGTAAAATTTAAGAGAAATTTATTGATATTTCAGTAACAGAAGTAAAAAGCCATTTTGATTATTTATTAATTTAATATTATAGTCATTGATTGGAGCTTCGTGATTAATAAAAAGCGGCCAAGTGCGAGTCGGACTCGCTCATGAAGGGTTCCGTAGCAGCAAGTAACATAATATAAAAGTTCTTGTAGTTCGTTGTAACTTTGATCAATGTTTTTTGCGGTTTACGATTTATGATGTATTAAAAAAAAAACTACTTACTAAATATCATTCAAACCAATTTTCGTTGGAAGTTTTCATGGTAATGTACATCATATATTTTTTTTAGTTTTATCATTCTCTTATTTTAGAAGTTACAGGGGGGGGGACACACATTTTACCACTTTGGAAGTGTCTCTCGCGCAAACTATTCAGTTTAGAAAAAAATTATATTAGAAACCTCAATATCATTTTTGAAGTCCTATCCATAGATACCCCACACGTATGGGTTTGATGAAAAAAACATTTTTGAGTTTCAGTTCTAAGTATGGGGAACCCCCAAAATTTAGTGTTTTTTTTCTATTTTTGTGTGAAAATCTTAATGCAGTTCACAGAATACATCTACTCACCAAGTTTCAACAGTATAGCTCTTATAGTTTCGGAAAAAAGTGGCTGTGACATACGGACGGACAGACAGACAGACAGACAGACAGACAGACAGACAGACATGACGAATCTATAAGGGTTCCGTTTTTAGCCATTCGGCTACGGAACCCTAATTAAAGGTGATAAAGGGTTGTTTCTGGAAGCGTAGTAAAGTCGAAACATTTTTAAATAGATTATTCAAATTTATCTAACAATTTTAACCTAACAACTAGTTTACAATAACGCCTTGTTGAATTTTGTAGCATTAAAAATAATATTGATCTTTGTGGTGAAAAAATTCACAATAATATTATGTAAATTATTTTAGTAACAACGTCGACTCCACGCGTACCTTCGTCGTGCGCCCGCGCATACCGTTCCTGTGGGAACGCGCGAGACATAAACTGTTTCGTTATTTCTGCTCACTCGCTCATTTGTATATTATAATTTGGCTCGGCTTAGCGCGGCCGGCTTGAATTTAAATTGTTATATTATTATCCTGATTATGTTCCACGCCTATGCATATAACTCGTGAAAATATGCAACCATTTTCACAACTATAATTTGTATCCGTTTTTAGCTTACGATACGGTGAAGTAATAATAGGGCTTCATTAGTAAAGATTTATTCATAAATAGACCCGAACAAGGTAATTATATCAGCGTGATTCAGCTCTCGGTCTACTCGATGGTTAGGACAAGCTAACAATCGGATTCCATCCCTCTCGATATTTCGGCGATGGCTATCTGTGGGAGAGAGATAAACGAATCATTGTTCGTAAAAATGTCAAATAGAATGATAAACATAAAATTTCGTGTTGAAATACACGAAGGATGAGCACGAGTATAACAATATGATGGTAATAAGTATTTTTATTCAAATGCGGTTGATCATTCATTTTATAAATATAATGAGTGCATTCTTATGATTTATCGTTTAAGGTGTTTTATTTACTGCGGAGGTCTATAATCGGTTCGCTTACTTATTATTCTTGCTTGAATCGAGATAGTATTGCAGTGGGAATTGGTCTGTAGTACTTAATGATTATTACGACTGCAGTTTTATTAACTGCCAATTAGTTCGGTGGCTAGTAGGAATGTTATTTTGTAGATGAGTCTAAAGTATGTTATTTCTCTTAATGTTATTTGAAAAAAGAAAATCAGTATGTATTTGTTAAATGCATCTATAAAGTATTTGAATTTAGGTCATTTGTCGAACAGAGCCTCTTTTAGTGTTAGGGAGCGATTATACGAATAAGTCCAATGTTGAATAACCGGTTATTTTATTACGTATAGGTAAGTACTATAAAAATTGCCTGTGCACCTAAAAATTATGTAGGTATGTATTTTAACGTGAAAACTAAAAAGTTTCCGTTCAGAAATAGGAAATGCAAACATCTTTGCACCAAACCAATTAAACGAACTTCACACGACCCGCTCCGTACTTTTACGTACTATTATAATAAAGCTTTGACGTATTCCGAGAAAGCTCTCAAAGCTCGCCTCACGCTGACGCGGCAACCTGCTCGTGAAAACCGAACAATACTTACAAAGCGCTATAATAAACCGTATTAGATCCGATCATAAAGGCCGTGACACAATAACTTGATAAATATTGGTGTTAGGTGTGAACATTCCTTTTTGAGTCTCTTTTTTATATTTACGATTAAAATAAGTGTAGTTTTAGTAAGTATAAGTTATGTTTACTTACTTTTAGTTTATCAATTCTTAATGTCTTAAGAATTGATATCATTTTAAAATACCATCGTATAAAGGTAAGAAAGACTATCTAAGAAAAACCGTGACCAGCAACGAAGTATTAGGTGTAGGAAATAACAATAACATGAATTATAACAATTATAAAATCAATTAATAATGCACAGTTGGAAATTTGATTTGATTCGATAATAAAATGTAAAAAAAACCTGGTAAACTTTTCTTTAATTAAGGCAAAGGTACTCTAAAATAGGTCTTTGGCCTTACTTTACCTCGACGACAATGACTTCATATTCAATAAATTAATAGACCAAAAATTGTAGACCTGTAGACTCGTCAAAGTGGAATAAAACTCATTTTACACTTTTGTACTTCTCTCTTCAATAAATAAGCCTCAACTAGGATTCCCTGTGCCATGGGTGCCATGGACAACACACAAAAACAAGAATAAACACATCCAGACTGAGAACAAACATACAAACTCTTCATTCAAAGTTTCGCCTCGCTGAGAATCGAACCCACTAACTAATACGTAACTAATACGCCACACAGATCGGTGAATCAACAGAAACATAAACTTCACAGTGTAGAAATGTTAAAGTTGGTATACCAAGTTTCAAAGTAATGAATAGAGTTAATTAGCAATCATTAACGATCCCTTCTATTTATAATGTTGTGGTAAATTTTAATTATGGCTTTAAAAGCATTGAATGCTAGCACTTTACATTTATAATAATATGATCTTTCCTTCAATAGTTGCGTGGTTCAATGTGAATGTGACTTGTTATGAAACATTAGGTTATGTTAATGTGTTTGTTTATAAATGTTAATAGAAAAGTTGATAAAAGAAGTTACGTCACAACGAATCAAATGATACAAACAATTGATTTAATGTTATCTTTTCAATTGTTTATTTCATGAATAGTTCGCAGGATATTTTGTAGTAGATAGAAGCACGATTTAAAAACATATAAATTTTGTTACCTTGTTTAAACATTGCTTACAAAACAGCTTTATAGAATATAATTATTATATCTACTAAAATTATTTTAAAATGTGCTTTCACCCTTACCGCTTATCCCCAATCGCTTAATGAAATTTGGGAACTGATCTCTTCCCGCACTACTATTTGAAATGTGAAGGATTTCTTTAAAGTGTACAACCAAAGCCAATCGTCAACGTCACCTCGCAAGCAAACCCAGGGCTCGACTATTCCTTGATACCAGGCTACATTTTATTTTACAGTCTGATTTATGCGCTATTCATTACTGGGTTTTAAGTGATGTAATCCTTTAAGTCCTTTGAAATGAGGAGATATAATCCGTTTTTGAGTGTACACTCGTTAATTTGAGCTGCCCTGCCCTGAAATACTATGTTGCTTACAATCGAGGAACAATTTCATTTTATAGTGTTACTCGCATTCGTATGTTTGTGGAATTTTGCGTAATTAACTTGAAAGTGGCAGTTTTTGTGGCCATTAAGATACATTCTGAGCAATGTTTATGAAGGCAGAAATGTTACGAGTGAGGATTATAATGAGATGAAATAAAAAGTGTGTCTTTTGTGAAGGATATTGTGTTTAGCTATAACAGCTTGGATTACCCAGCACACTTGATATACATAGTTATAATGTGCGTAAAGGAAAAGTGGATAAATTTATTGTTCCATAACAATTCGGTACCTAGCCCTAGGTTGGCTATATTATAATATATTATAATAATTTAAGAGTTTAATGTTTCAGAATTTAAGAACAGATAAAATCGAACAAGACAAAAATTCTAGAGTAAACGCTTAGGGTGTCAATCATTGGGTACTTTACCCTATGTAATTTGTTCGCAATTTAACACCATAACTTTTACTTTCCGGATGGCCTATCTTATTATCAAATGGAAATGCTATTTATGTGCCACCTCCTACGTTGCCTTTCACTCTTAATTAGTGAGTCGCGTGTTGAGTCACTACTTTTATATATCAAACCGCAATCTTTTGCATCGGAAGTGACTAATAATTGCCATATTTGGGTTATAAGATAACAGTTTTTATTGAAATAACAAAAATGCGGTGGAGTCTGAATTGAATTGGTTTAGGTTAGAGTTTCGTAACGTAAATGTAACCTTTTTAGGGTTCCGAAGTAAAATCGGAACCCTTATAGTTTCGTCATGTCCGTCCGTCCGTCTGTCTGTCCAAAGCAAAGCGCCGAGACCCATAGAGCTAGAAAGCTATAATTTGGCATGGATATTTATTAAAACTCCAGAATCCTAGAATAAAATATTGTAATTTTTTTTTTCAGAGTACCTCCCCCACAGGTAACGTGAAGATGATTTTTTATTTGTTACGTATCCTATAGTGTGGGGTATTGTTGAAAAGGTCTTCCAAAAATATTATGAGTCTTCTAAGACCATTTTTGGATTTAGGGGTCCGTTTGCGAAATATTTCGCTTTAAATTGCTAATTTTGGTTAGAGTCAAATGTCCTCCCCCCTGCTGGCTAAACGGTTGGAGTTGCACAAGTGAAAAAATTTTCAAAAATAGGTTATATAATGAATTTACAAGGAAAACTATCACGGCTATGTTAGTATAAGTAGTTAATGAGTAATAGTCGATAAATTTACTACTTCGGAACCCTACATTGCGCGTGGCCTTACACGCACTTGCCCGGTTTTATACTTATAATTGACGTCATAATTATCTAAGTGCTGTTCGAATTCTTACTTTCAACTACTCATTGTTTCGTACCGCGTGCGTCACCACAGATGTTTACTACAGTATTCATTTTAAATACAATATTTTCTACGTAAATGACCGCAACAGCAGATTACCATAGGTATGTACGTAATAAGTATTTGACTATGCATCAACAGTAAATTTCCTAATTCCGCGTCAGGTAAGCCAGCAATAATTCCGTGAAGTATAATGCCAAGAGTTCACAGTTCAACAAACGGAATGAGTCACAACTCACAACTGAATTTTGAATACTCATCAATACTCACTCATATCTGACTCATTAAAGAACATCCGCTTACTTACCAGCGGACCCGCTTTCTTCTTGGTCACCAATACGTCGGTGATGGCTTTTGGTGTTACAGCTATGTCTAGGCGACTGTGGCTACTTATCATCAGGTGGCCATTTGTTCGTTTGTCAGCTTCTTCTTCTTCTCTTTGACCTTCGATCACTAATAAAAGAACTATTACTGATCGAAGGCTAAGTGTGTGGTACAAAAATATATCAATTTCAATGTTGATTCTAAATAGTAGAATTTAATACTTAGTCTCAAAATGGTTAATACTGAGAGTCCATTAAGCCTCAGGAACTTTAAATATTTAAACTTTATTATGTTTGTTCCAGGAGTCGAACCTAAAGAACTTTAAGAGAGGTTTTTACGTTCTTTTAAACGCTAATGCGGCATTTACAGACAGTAGTAGTATCTAAGTAGACACATCTGTATCATCGCAACCTTGTAGTGAGGTTCAGTAAACGGTATCGCATACATATCTTTAGGGCGAAAGAGTCATCCATTTTGCTACTAAAAGAGAATCTTCGTGACCACGTGATGGTTATCACTCAGTACTCATACGGAAGACTTTGTAACCGTAAAAGGCTGTGTTGAAATATTGTTACGGCGAAGATTTGAAAAGATTGCTGTTTTTTGTACACACATTAGCGTGGAGTTCTCTTTGTCGTGAGTGTACGGTCGCGGAAGAATGTCTCTCGTCTTCGTTTGGGTACGCCGACTTTGTGCTATTAGGGAGATGAATTGTAACTATCATGTTATAGGTAGTGTAAAGGTAGGCGAAGCTGCGGCTTATAATTTGTGATCGAAAGTTAAAGAAATATGAACGATGTTGGTTGTTTGATTGATAACTGATATTTCATAAGCGCATCTGTTTTGGAAAGCCTTTTGCCACCTGGTTAAAATAAGCCGTTAAATCACGTCGGAGACTTTCGGGCATAAACTCTGATACTGTTTAGATTGATTTATTTAACAATTCTCAATGTTCAGCCAGCGCTGGTCCATTGTGGAGAAAGTTCCACGCTTCTTCAGATAGAATGGATCATATAGATCGATTATATCCAAAACATGGATATTTGTATCCAATTCTATAACCTATAATGATGTATCAATTGCATTGTACTACTTAACACACGTTCCTTTTCGTCATCTCCAGGGTTGACTGGTAGAAAATGCCACTAGTCGTTAAGTTCGTCCATTTTAATTCCTTTTATTAATAAACAAGCAAACCTACAAACAAAGAAACAAACAAAAGATCCGACTCTGTCATCAAACATGTCGGTGACAGACCTACCTAAAAAGGATAAAAATAAGAATTAAGTGAAATACAGAAATATAGAAATAAGAATAAATAAAATTTTTCAGTTTTACACATATTGCTTCATTCAGATTGATGGCATCTTTAAAATGTAATGCGAAATTGTTGGTAGAAGAGAAGTTTTATTTAAAACTGACAGATTTTTAATAGTAAAATTAATAAGATGCAATATTATATTATGTACGTTGCGGCGAATAAAATGCAAATAACATAATTCCTTATTTATCGATCGCTAACGAAGCGTGCTGTGAAAACTTATACCAAATAACCCGTTTTTGTTTAACACAAATACTCAAAGATCGTTAAGGTAATTTCAAAGGAGCTTAGCGCAATAAAATGTCTCATGAGTGCCGTTTCACGCGTCTTCCAAGAATTTAATTTTATAGCTTCTTTAGCGCTGATTTCGAATGTCGCAGCGAGTCCTCGCACGTACTTCAGAACTTCGCGGTTGTGGCTAATTTAAACGGGAAGAAATAAAATTTAGGACATTGTTGACAAAGTTAATACCCTTAATTGTGACCTTAATTAAACGTACGAGAGATGAGGCTAAAAGCTTCAAACTTCTTTGGGGTATTTGGGGTTAGACTCTGTCCATCCTTACTGTCTCCCAGTGCCCTCTGCCAAGCAACATACGAGTCTGTGGCGAACGGTTCTACCTTTCGGCTCTGTCGCTGGTAGCTGGTCCTGCAGCCGTACCTACAACCCATTTAAACCCAACGGTACTCATGCATCATACGTCCTTTCTCCAACTCAAGAAAAGTTAATTTTTTGTACCTTCCCTGGAAAAGCGTTGTAGAGGTATGGGAGGTTATACGATACAGAATATTGTACGAGTATAAACTAACAAATTGTGAAACCCACACAGCTACAGAGTTACATACATAGTTACACACAGCTACAGAGCGGGACATACATAAATGAAACATCATTATTGCATGACACGAAGACAAATATGTATCTGTTATTATATTTATCTGTTACGTATATGTTTGTCTCGGTCAAGAAATCGAACGCCGGACTCGGTATCACTATCACTAACAGGGGTACTGGCTACACGGTCCTACTATTTGACGACCCTGTAGCTTAGTTGGTAGCGACCCTGCCTGCGAAGCGAGGGGTCCCGTGTTCGATTCCCGGCCGGGGCAGATATTTATGTCACAGATACATAAATATTTGTACTCGGGTCATAGGTGTTATTGTGATGTTATATGTGTCGTCCATGCCGCCGAGACACAGCTAATAACCTACTGCGGAGGTACGGGTGTTAGCATTATTTATTTATTTACTATAGTTGAACTAGAGCTCTGTCCGCGGCTTTGCCCGTGTTTCCGGCTTACTAAGTGTCCTATTCCAGATCATGGACTACCTGTGTGCTAAAAATTAAAATCCGTTCAGTAGTTTTTGTGTACAAAAGCAACAAACATTTTGCCGTATTGGGGCGGCTTAGAATACTAACCCCAATCCCACGCCGGATGGGTGTCGTAAAAGGCGACTAATTCCGGCCCGCTGGTGGAAGGGCCCCTCGAGGGATTATATTGGTAATATTGATTTAAATTGTAATTAATACAATTATTACTATTATTATTTCTCCATGGGCTTCGCCTGGATAGCTACCACCCTTAAGCATGAGTCAGCCGCTAAATGATTCGTCATATTCCGGATGGGGGCTTGAGAGATAGTTCTTTCTTTCTTTTGACCGGCAACGCATCAGTGATGCCTTTGGTGTTGCTGATGTCCATGGGCGACGATGGCCACTTACCATCAGGTGGATCGTCAGCTCGTTTGCCGGCTATTTCCATAAAAAAAACATCCTAGCAAACTTTCACCTTTATGACATAACTGGGAAAATATTTCGATAACGCTTCACTAATGCCTTTTGTGTTATTGCTGCCGATGGACGACTGACTTTACTACCATTAGGTCACTCGTCTGGTCCTTTGTTGACAAGTAAAAAAATCTAAATGGAGTCATTTTATATCCCGGTAACATGATTGAATTCAAAATCGATTTATTGAAGCTTTCGAATTTCCAATATGTACTTATTAAGCTAGAAAGTAGATACTCACGATGATTGATGCCTCATTTGTGCGTCTATGCCACCCGTGACAATTCTGTGTGAGTGCGAATTTTACACCATAAATTATAGTAGTAAAATTGTTCAAAAATCTTCCTGTACCGAGGAATTATAGCTATACAATCTAGAAGGTACAGCGCATGACCGCGGGCGCGGTAATGACAGAAGCCGAAAACAATTGGCAATTTTCGGCGAGCTTGCCGAAATGAGCGAGTGTCGTGAAACCACGCACGGTAGCCGCGAGCCAACGAGTGCGTTCCCACCGGGACCAGTTGTTGCTACTCTTTGAACTGTTTCGTTTTGTTTATGTGTTTTTTTATTCAGGACCAGGTTATGCCACAACGAATCAAGGTTTTAAAAGGCTTCATTGAAACGCTTGAGTGATAGTTACAGTCATCTTAAATGATAATTAGCAGGCTTATTATACAATATTGACCACCATTTTAGGTGTATAATAAGAGATTAAAATTATTCCGTAATTATTCCCCAGTACCACTGCATGCAACTTCGAATATCATTATGCAAAATATTTTTTATTGCTTGAACCAAAATAAATCTTATTTTTATTCTCTTATTTTGGAATAATTTTAATATAAAGTAGCTAGTAAAACTATTATTGAATGTATTAAAGAGCGTAAATTTATAACAAAAGACAAAGCAATAAACTTCAACCATATTTTGCCAATAAGCGATGCCTACGTATTGCATTTTCCCGTCCGCCATCAGCCTACCGTAGCTACACGAGCTACCTGTTCATTCACGGCACGTGGTGGGGGCTACGCGCCTTCCGTGTAACCTTATCAGTAGTTTCCGCACCCTCTCGCGAGCGCAGTTACTGAACGCACCCGTAGCACGTCGCACGTCCCAGTTGACACATCCAGTCGCTCTTACTCCGTGATCGCAATTCGTCAACTAAGCTCACTAGTTTCGTGTATCGTTCAGTGAAAGTGACTAATTAAGGTGTATCATCGTTGCGTTCTGTGAACGAAGGTGTGTATTTTATTGCGGTATACGTTGCACTCTTATAGCAATTTATTAATATTCATTCATATTTAATGACTATTTTACTCAATTAACCTTTGATGCGCAAGCAATATAGACTTAGAGCAAGAGTTACTGCGTAAGCATTTAATTAATATCAAACAAGTTAATGAGACAAAACAAAAAGACGTACCCTTGTTTCATAACAGTGTAGCTGAAAAAACAAACACGCATTTCGTTATCTGTTATCCGCCATTTGAATTCAAACCTTAAACCACCGCAGCATAAACTATTTTTCATCGCACCTTACTGATACGTTATCACTGTCAACAGGCTCCGAAGCCCCGCCCGTCACGCAAGCACCATAGCACAGACAAAATGTTCGCCGTGATGCAAATCGACGAGGACCACACCCGGGATTTTAGGCGTAAATTGCGCCCCAAGTGCGAGTTCGTGTGCAAGTACTGCCAGCGCCGGTTCACCAAGTCCTACAACCTGATGATCCACGAACGCACCCACAAGAGCCCAGAGCTCTCCTTCAGCTGTGAAGTCTGCGGCAAGAGCTTCAAGAGACAGGACAATCTCCGCCAGCACAGGTGAGTGGTTGTTGTTTTGAAAGTAGACTTTAAGACGTGGTCATTGAAACTAATTTGCTTTGTGAATTCACGTGGTCTTTCGGACTATTTGGAAGGAAATAGGTTAAGTAAACGACACGCGTGCTAGGATTAGATAAATGTTTTGTTGTAATGTAACTATCATCTCATGTTGAATTACTTAAATTAATTTGCGATATTTTCGCCGAAAACATTTCGCCGTGAGTTATCTGTAGGTTTCTAATTTCGTTTGGTTTTAAATGATGCAGTAACATGTAACCAACATATCAATTTTTGCTTAATATTTATGAGTTTCGCTTATAACCGGATATATTGTGAAGTAAGTCGCTTCTGTAAATTAGTGTTGTAAGCAACAGTTGCAAATTAATAACAAAACTCATACGTATTAATTTATTTTAAAGAACTTACAGCTAATTATGGCTAGGAATGCTAATAGTTAACTAGGGCCAATTACAAGTTTGTAATTTTCCATCTGTAGGAAATATGGTGTGTATGATGACTATCATGTCTGAATACGTCTGTGCCAGACTCCTAATCTAGTAGATAAGTACTTGCGTACTGTAGTAATGAGAGTACGAATAATATTTTAATAGTGTCCTAATCGGAAAGGCAGTCTTTTCAGTTTTAATATAAGAAAACGTAGTGAGGGAACTTTCAATTCAGTTTGATGCTATTAATTCCAAAATTAATTTCTAAACGAATGAGTTTCAATTATAATAATAAATAATATAAATCTTTATTTCAAACGAGTAACCGCCCTCGCTTTGCTTCGGTTTCCTTATTTTTTTACACCTTGGGTTACATTATTGGAGTTCTATTAAGGATCCCTAATTTTTTGAAAATATAATATAGCCTATGTTACTCGGGAATAGTGTAGCTTCCTAACAGTGAAAGAATTTTACAAATCGGTTCAGTAGTTTCGGAGCCTATTCAATGCAAACAAAAAATCAAATCAAATCTTTCCTCTTTATATATTAGTATAGATGTCAGAGATCCATAGATTGTTAGTGTGTTAGTAACAATTGTATTTAATAATATGTTAGCGTTGTTTGTGTAAATATAATTATGACAAAGAAGTATGTAGTCCACAAGAACATTGTTCATTGCTACATATACACTAAACTTATTGTCTATAGTAGATGTTTTGAAGTGATATTAGACGTTTTCATTCTTTCTTTTTCTTCTCTGTTTTTTGGCCGGTATCGCATCAGTGATGCTTACGGTGTCGCTGATAGGCCAACGACAATCATCTTACCATCGGGTAGATCGTCAGCTCGCTTACCGGCTATTTCCATAAAAAAAAGTATTAGAATTTAGATACAATAATTGTATGGATGTTAATATTTTGCATACAATTTTTTCCCAACAGTAGATATCTTTATAGATATTAAAACATAATAATGATTATAATAATAATAGACTTACATAGGTATTTACTATAATGTTAATATTAAGTGGTAAATGAGCGATATATCTGGCACGAGCCGAGCGTAGCCGACGGCGGACGGCACTCAAAAAAAAAAAGTATTGTTTTGAAGTTTTTTCATTGTTTTATAAAGTGGCGCGTCACTTTTTGGAGGACAATAATACAATAATTTTAAACAAGAATATAGTCAAATTATAAACAGTAGTTTGAAGTAACCAAAAAGTGTACCTAATATAAGGTACCTTCGCTGTCATAAAACTCAAAGGGAAGTTTTCCTGTACATTGAATATTTTAAAATTTAGATTAGTTTGCGCGTAAATAACAACACAAAATATATTTTTTTAAATTATCGTCTTTTCGTCTGTCGGTATGCCTGAGTGCCTACGGGCATAACGTCAAAACCCGTAAACGGTTGTAAATTAATCATAAAACCTATTTTTGGGAATTTTTACACTTGTCCAACTCTAAACGTTTAACCAGCGGGGGGGGGGGGGGGGGGGGGCAGCAGGGGGGACACTTGACTTAACCAAAATTAGCACTTTAAAGCCAAATATTTCACAAACTGACCCCTAATTCCAAAAATGGTCTTAGAAGACCAGTAATATTTTTAGAAAAACTTTTCAACGATACGCCGCTATATAGGGTACGCGACGAATAAAAAATTCATCCTCAAGTTACTTGTAGGGGAGGTACCTTGAAAAAAAATTATTCTACAGGTCTGGAGTTTTAATAAATATGTGTATCGATGCCAAATTACAGTTTTCTATCACTAAGGGTCACGGCGCTTTGCTTCGGACAGACGGACAGACATGACGAAACTATAAGGGTTCCGATTTTACTTCGGAACCCTAAAAACACACATGTAGGATTCCCTGTGTCGTGGGTGCCATGTACAACACACAAAGACAAGAACACTCATACCGAACCGAGAACAGAAATTCAAACTCATCATTCAAATTTCCGCCTCGCTGGGAATCGAACCCAGGGCCCTTGGCGCGGCGATCCGGTATGCTAACCATTGCAACACACGGGATGAAAGTTTGTATGGAGTATTTTCAAACATCAACCGAATTGATTCAAATTTGGAATAAACCTTCTTTGCTAAAATTAATAAAACATGTGTTTTCCAGTTTTTAAATCTTTTGCTAGTAAAAGAAAAGAAAAGCTATGTAATTACATTTCTTAATCACCATTTTTGTCCATAAGCGAAGCGATGGTGGGTTTTCTAGTGCTAAAAGGTACCTAACCGATGAACGTATTAAATTTTGATGGATGGATGAGGATGAACCCATGAGAGAGAGACCACCATGGGTGAGATTTTAATCTCTAGCTATAAGAGGCACGTTAAGGATGTTTGTTTCTAACTAAACGAACATTCAGATAAAAATTCATTAAAATTATCAAAACACAATGTAATTCTAACGAAATCACAAGCACTGCTTAATAACTTACTGATTAGCGACAAGACAATAGAAAAGTGTATTTTAACGATCTTCATATTTCGATATGTGTAGTAATAAACACATTTTTTTTTCAAACTACAATTCAAAATTTAGAACACATTTTTTCAGACATTTTTTTAACAGAGCTGTCTAGTTGCCATTAGCGATAAGCTATTTTTTCCGCGACGCTAGTATATTTATTTATTTAACTCTTTATTGTACTGCAATAAAATAATACAACAGCAATCTAGAAGTAGACAAGTGAAGTAGACATATGAGGTACAAAAGGGGGTCTTATCGCTACACAGTGACCTTTTCCAGACAACCTTAAGATAATAATATATATTATATCATAGGTACATACGATTTTCTATCTATCAATGGGGATGTAAGATACCAAATTGAAGGCTAAGAGAAAGTAAGAGAATTATTGACCTCCATCAATGCGTAGTGGAGCGGGGTATTGCATGGCGGAGTATGGTCTAGTCTAGACCATAGGTCCTCATGACAACCGAAACCTAGGTCAGTTATAAGGAGAGACCTGTGCCTTGTACTGAGCGATTAATTGCTGAATTCCAATTATAATGTTGGCACACTTTTCATCCCTCTAACAAAATATTCATTTACTAATGGAGGTTGATGAATTAGATACTAGTAAATTAGGTACATGTCATTTTTTGTTTATGTTTTACTTAACATTCTATTTAAAGACTCAGTTCAACAAATTCAAGAAAACGACCACAATTTGTTTCAGGTTCTGGATTTTAAAAAGAGAAACCGAAAAAGCTCTTCATAGTTTTTTTGGTTAAAAAATAATAAAATATATTTTGAATACTGTAAAAACATAAATCGTTTTCTATTACTGAATATGCCAAAGTTTCTAAGAGGCAAAGCCACACTAAAAATAACAGCGCTCTTCAGCTATTTAGCACTGTTACTTGACATATGACAAATTTAATGCCAGTGATGTTGAAAATTACGACTTCTGGATCCGATTTGATTTTTCCAAATGAATAAACTTTTTTTTTCAAATGCAGCCATTGAAACCTCATAAAGGAAATTTTTACAGCTCTCGAGTAAAAATATGCATAATTTTCTAATACACAACATTTTAAGTTTTTTGCTTAAACCAGCCAATTAAATAAACCACGATCCGAAAATAGCATTCAGGTTTTTTCCATTCGAATAAACTTATTTTTTCAATTACGTGCTTAATAACCATTGAAATCTTGCAAAGGATTTCATAGTTCTTTAAAAAATATATTGAAAAAAGTAAAAAAAAAAAATATTCTTAGACACCATGTAGAAAATGCAGTAACATAATAATACTGAGGCGTATCAGCGTGTAGATTACAGTATACAAATTTCCTAGCGACCTACTTTGTGCGGTTTTGTTGACAAGGCCGTGGCAGGGCAAGACGTTTTATATTAGGGTCTTGGCTATCAGAAAGGCACTGAGGTGTCCCATTCTGAGGCTCTTAATCATCAGCTACTACTGTTACAGGGTCTCATGTCGCTAAACCGCAGGCGACAGAGTATATGATATTGTTCTCCTAACTTTACGGTTTACGGTGCTTGTGACCTTAACGGTGTCTAAGCAACTTTTTTTTATAAAAAGTGTTCCTGGTTCCTTGCGGATTTTTGAACCGTTATTTTTAAGAACGATAGGTGGAATTGCAGTTTGATATCTTTTTTTTGGGATTGGTTTCTTTAATCATAGATGAATTATTTTTCAGAATTTGGTTATAATATGATGTATGCATACATAAACGAGTTTTTGATTTTGATTGATTCTTAGGTTTATTTTTCAATAGGATTAGATTTTACGGTACGGAAAATTAATGTGTTAATTACGTCAAAATAAGAAACCTTTTGTTATCCTTAGCGGACAACCTAAAAATTTATCATTTTACATACACAAACAATCAAGACGATATCTCAAATCTCTACGACATTGAACGATTGAGCTGTAAACATAAATGATCCGGGCAATTAAAACTGGGGCTTATTTGTTTTGCCTTATCTATACCATAAACCGTTTAGATCTCGCAATTTATTGCTACATACAACCTCGATTATTGACTAATGTAAAAAGCGTCGTAAACTGCAAGCCTAATGCGAGCTGTCAATATAGTTTCGAGTTATGAGTTCATTAAACCCATGCATAAAGTCTGGTACACATGTCAGGGATCTGCGACATTCCACTGACTGTCGCTTATGTAATTAACATACAATGAGTTGGTAGTCGACTAGTTGACAGGGTTGGGAGTTTGTGACCCCACGCAAATCTTACGTTTGTACGATAGCAAACGGTGTCGCGTTCACCGTTTCCACGGTTCTTGGATAAGTCGTTGATAAAGCAAGTGAATCTCCGCGTCGTGAACATAAAAGGTCCCTTATTTGTCTTTAACGTATATCCCGTTTAGTCTGGACCAAACCGCTATAAAAGTAAACGAGGGCGCCTTATTCTCGGTCAGTATTATTAGGTGAATCGTGAAAATGAGTCGCTTTACTTAATAGAAAATTTTTCTTTTTCTATAAGAAATCATTCTTTTAAATTTATTTACAATAAAAAAATTACTTGGTATGAATAATCAGAGAATTTGTTATCCTGCATTTTCTAACGGATAAATTACTCAAACGCCGTGTATTAACGGTACATAATAGCCTCTAATGGTTCCCAAAGTGTAGTAAATGCATTTCAGACTGAACAGAATTACCTTATTTTTATCATATTTTTGAGGAAATACTAAGACTGTTCCTTAGTACTTATTAGCATTTCAATTTAATTTAAGAAAACAATTACTAATACTGCGGTCATTAGCGTGCATTTTTAACTCAAACACAACAGTGAATTCGTACAAAATAGTTCTGAAAAAGTTGCTTATTTATTATGCTTAGGGTAAGCGCCAAGTAACACAAAAATCACCGATATAATACAGTTCGCATGTCTCCCTATAACTGAGAAAACAAACCTTAAATTTTTATGCTGCCCTCCAAAAGACCGAAGTTCTCAATAATGTATGCCATCATCGGTCAATCAGATCCATCATCTTGCCGTTCGAATTGCTTTGGTCGTCCCGTTCTGCGCAAGAGTATTTCAACTTTACCTTTACTTTACTTATAAATAATACCGTTTACTTTACCTATCAATTAACCATACACAAACGGGTAATATTTGTGTAAAGAAGCACAGCCACCCACAGTATCGCTGGCCGTGTGAAAAGCCAGTGGGTCCGCGATCGCGAGCTACTGAGATCGTCGATAGATCGCTCACGCGCGAGTCGTGAGCTCGTGATGCGCCGTGTGTTAACGGTGCTTAATGGGCCCTAATGCTTCCGAAACTGTGCGAACGGACGGTAGCCTCCACACGTGACTCTACAATAATATGCAGTTTATGGTACAGTGTGTACGACGCTTAACTTTCAGGTCGGTCATGTACTCGTAGGTGGTGTACCTTATTGCAGTCTATAATAGCATCTGTTAGAGATTTGATAAAGGAAGGAAAGCTTCATGTAAAATAAAACAGTATGGAAGATACTAGGTTCACATCTTAACAATTTTTTAGTTCTTTTTTTTCACAGTTGACATTGACATCCTTTCTGGATTTCAGCTTAAAATAAAATAATAATATAAGCACGTTTTACAAAATTTAATTTTGTAAGTGTCTCTATGCGAAATAGTAAGATTTCAGTTTATTGTATTAAACTTCATCCACTTTTTGTTTTGATTGCTGAAGTTAAACTGCTGATTTTTTTTCAACAATAATTATAGCTAACGCAAACCTTAAAATTAATTAGGGTAAGATTGGTCCATTCGTAATGCTCCTGATGTTTTATGTAAAATTTATCGTAATACCAGAATAATATTTTAACTTCATAATATTGTGTGCCTAACCGTCTGTATAAGTGTCATAATATTTTATACGTCCGCAGTGCTAAAACTTTTGCCGTAATGAGGAGTTTTGACCCTAACGTCTGATAAGCAAAATAATGTGATATTTATGGGGACAAGAGTAATGAGTATTTTGTCATTTTTACGAGTATATAATCTTCTGTTTGACGTCAATTGCTTATGTTAATGTTATTGCGATTTATTGTTGCATTAGGGTTTAAGACTACGGAGATACGAGTAATTAGGGACGTTGACTTATGAATATGACTTCTTTCGATTTTAATGGTTGACAAAAAAAAACGGCCAAACGAATTTTTGTCTTCAATCTCTTCAACTTCACTTTAACGCTACTTAGTTTCATCCAGTTTTAATTACTAATAATTACAATAATGAGATGCCCACGATATTATTGCATAATTAGAAAGATTAGCCTAGTCCATTCTCTTTACGAATAAATAGTAGGTAGTATCAATTTCCAAATCTCAGCCCCCCAAGATGCTAATAATTCTACGTTATCACTGGTAAAGCTAGTTCACATAAACGCTATATGCTCTCAGCTTTCATACATGTGGCATACGACATCGCATATAACCGTGTGAATGCGGCGTTGGCCGTGAGTGCCTTGAGCATGAAGTACCGCTACCGACTACTTTGCTAAATAAGCGGTGTGTGCCACGTTGTATGAACTCTTCACAAGACGGCGGTAATGTTTTATGCGGAACCACACCCCGCCTACGGCTACCATCATTTATGATTCCCGTTCAACGATTGAGGCTTTTGCACTTCTGTAGTTCTCGGGTTATGAACCTTTGAGATCCGTGTTTAAAACAGGGTTATTATGATTTGTCACTGTAGCGTACTCAGTCAGTTTGGAACTTTACCTGATGAGAGAGAAAACATGATAAACTGATCGCTATTTTGGTTTGAAACATTTTTTTATGGAAATAGCCGGTAAACGAGCTGACGATCCACCTGATGGTAAGTGGCCATCGTCGCCCATGGACATCAGCAACACCAAAGGCATCACTGATGCGTTGCCAGCCAAGAAAGAGAGAAGAAAAAGAAAGAAAGAAAGAAAGAAAATTGTTTCGTGAAATTGTTTCGAAATAATGAAAGATATAGTAAACTGGCACCCAGTGATGATTGGTTGTCATGTTGCATTATATCGGCATATACATGACATGATAACCAATACATTCGTTCTGTGGAGTAACGTCAATGAAAGGACAGCTTATGTTTCCAACATTTGTGGTTTCCGATATATATTACGAACGCGCTAATCAGGTCGTCCAGACGGCTGCTAGGTTTTTGTAGCATATATCGTTTTATATAATGTTCTGTTGTACACCAAATAGTGGAAAATATAAGCATAACATGCCCTCATTCAAATGAATACAATTGAAATGATTCCTGGCGTTCTTAGTGGTATTAAATTTAATTTTATAAAAGCTATCAAAAACTGAAACTAATTTTTGTAGTATTATTTACAAAAATGATTTCCCAATCAAAAAGCTATAAATTTTAAGATTTATATAAAGTATTTCAACTGATCAACTTCCAATGCCAAAATTTATTTTAACAAATATGAATAATTGGGTGAAGGTATTTTTGAAATCACATAAAATTTTGAGCTCAATCGAACCAGCACAGTTTAAATTGGAACTAAAGAGGTGTTTGCAATTCTAATTAGCCATAAATCTTTAGCGTTCGACTAAGCGTATGGAGGCGAGATAACAAAAGGCTTTACTAGCTTAATTACGATTGAAATAGGATCGGAGTGCGATGCTCCAGTAAGTTAGCCCAGTAGGTCATTGGCGCGAGCACGCTTACGCCCTTCGTAGGAATATCCTTATGATACTCGTACTAAAGTTTTGACTAGAAGAATATATAGTGTCAAGAATGATCTGAAAGATAATACTGTAATTGAAATTAGAGAAAAATCCTTAAAATTACTCATTTTATTAAAATAGATATAGAATACGAGCAAGAAAATGTTTTACGAACTTCGGTTTTGAGGAAGTGATAAAGTTTTCCGAAAATGAACTAAATTGAATTGTGTACCGAAATTTTAAACGATTTTAATTGAACTGTACACGTAGGGCTGTACTGTAATAAATTAAAAAAGGAAGAGTCGCTTGTTAATTTTGTTCGAAAAACTTTAAAGCTTCTCCAGTCCTTTTGGGAAAGCAAGCGGGTGTTCGGAGATTGCTGAGTATTCAAGAACCTTGAAAGGCATTTAATGCTTGTGTGGAGGCTCCCAGTTCTGTTAAGACGCTTTATAGTTTTATTATTAAGTACAAATACTTCTGAGTTAGCAGTAGGTAGTTACATTATTTTACGTTTATCTCCACCTTACCTTTATATTTGCCTTTCACATATCCCTTCATCCAAATTAATACATGGCTTTATTATACGACCGTACACAATTAAACAAATAAATGGGACCTCCTTAAAGTGCAGTGGGTAATTGGTCCAAGTCGTTTCCGTTATCGCCTCATTGTACGAGTCATTCTGACTCACAGGACGGACTGTTGGATGACCTACTGATTCAGGAATAGATACGGTTATACAGCTGCATAGACAAATTACCTCAGGTTGACTTTAAGTTTCAAACTTAACAGAACCAAATTTTTCTTGAAAGATCTTTTGTAAGGATGTCCAATATTTTAATATATTCAAATGTCAATGGAGAACTTCATTCAACTTGTCTTGACTCCCTTGAAAGCTGTAGCTCTGTGGTAATCATTGGTACTTTAATAATACAATAATTTAGAATGTAAGTAACATTCTAACATGCCATAATATGTGAAAATTTGGAAAATACAAACTTTTATATTTTATTATACTCATAACACTAGAAAAACACTAACCATAGGATAATATATAGAATGACTATAGAACCTGTCCCAAAACATCTAAACAGATCACTTCTAACATCACGACGACAATGCGGCAACTTTAATTAGGCTGCGAAATCTCGCTTCGAACATTATTTTGCCCTTTTAAAGAACTCCATGTGTACAGAGATTGGTAAATCTTAGCAAGTTGACTTATTGAAGCAATATTTTTTATAACAGCATGGCTATATCTACAGATTTTTAGTAGTTGTTCTGTCAATGCAAAATAGTGAAATCATCCCATATCTAGAAAGGGCTTTTTGTGAGATCGAGAAAAATGCAGAAAATTTAACACGTAGACCATTTGACCGCTAATCACTCACCGACGCTACGTGATTGTAGTGAAGTTACATAATATATTATCACTAAACATATATCAGATGTATAATAAAAAAAATCAAAACAATTTTTTGTCGTTATAAATTAGGATGATGAACACGGTATTCAAACGAATGTAAACACGTAAATAAAAGGAGGTCAGTCTTGTCTTAATGTTATATAGAAGATTTCGCAACTTTCCAACACAATTCTTCCAAGCTTTTTCCAGATTGCGCTTTATACAGAAATAAAGCGTTCTGTTCCCACAGTCTCACACACGGGGTGTGTGTTCACGAACTAACCTAGTCTTGTATCGCGCGGAAGTGAATAAATGCCGACGCCTGTCACCTATGCCCTTTAAACCGCTGGCGTGTCGAGATCGGCACCACGATTGCGTAACCCAACCAATAAAAGTACGCTCAACTACCAACTGAACTTGTACATCGCTCGCTGTAATGATGCAACTATAAACCAATGTCATGTTACACGAGCAATGAAAACCATTCCATGTTCTCGGTGCGAAGTTAAACCGTTGCGCCGATATCGGAGTGAGGCATCTCTGTTGATGCAACTATGGGAGCGTCCTTTAAGTAGACCTTAAGCTAATCTGTATGTCAGATTGCAATGCAAGTGTCTTGATTTCGAGAATATTTATCGCGTTCAGTTAATTTATACACCTGATTTATAGAATTTGAATAGAATACAATAATAACGCAAGCATGACTTTTAAGTTTTCTGTAGTCAAATGAAGTAAAACTGACTTTATTGTCATGTAGTATAAGTTATTTGAAGATTTTAAAAAGCTTTAACTTTTAGATGAAACTAATGATAATATGATGATGATAATGATTTTTATGTGATAAGGGAACATTCAAATGTTTCTCAAATTAGGACTTTCCTAAACTTTATTAGTGATAAAATCTCAAAAAAGAACCTTGATTGTGTTATAGGAATTTAGGTCTGGAAGTTAAAATGACATGGATGATTCAATGATTTAAACAACCGTGTGCGCCCAACAATATTCAGTGAACTGATTCAAGACACAGACCACCTAGGAAGTTGTAACATAGAACATTCATTCATGGTTGTGATGCTAGGTATATTTAAAGTTAATATAAATATTGACTATAATCAAAATTAGTGTAGCGTTTATAACGCATTTTCGATACGGTGCCATTTTTATTTAAAAAAGAAAGATAAAATCTATACTAATTAAAGTATTAAACGGTGACTTATAGCCCGGCAATAAAATTTTCTCTCTGTGTTATTATGTGTACTGGGTGACCTGATCTAATTTCAAACATAAATTAATAAAGTCACAATTGGGCTGCACGTTAATAAAAAAGTAAAACAAGTAATTCCCAAATCATTTCATAGCGATACACTTGTACAGATTAAGTCATGAATAGTCATGAATGTCATGATCATTAATAGGTCTATGAACGTTTAATATCGTCCTCACGAGCGCATAATTAAGAAGTTATTTAGAATCAAAAAGCTAAATTAGCTATTAGACTAGATAAGCTTTGAATGAAAAACATAATGATAGTCGTAAATGACATATTATTGTAATGTATTTTACTTTTGACAAGAGTGAATTATGTTTTCAAATTAGTAAGAGATAATACTGCGAAATTGATTAAATACCAATGTTATAATAATTTGTACAAAGCATTTGATTAGAATTAACGATGACGACCCGTGTGGCGCAATGGTTACCATGCCGGATCGCCGCACCGTGGGTCCTGGGTTCGATTCCCAGCGAGGCGGAAATTTGAATGATGAGTTTGAATTTCTGTTCTCGGTCTGGCTGTGAATGTCCTTGTCTAGTGTGTTGTCCTTGGCACCCACGACACAGGGAATCCTAGTGTGGGGCTGTGAGTGTGAAGCGTTATTTATTTATTATTTATTAAGAAAGACTAAAATTTGAGATTAGGATTAAAAGTAAGTTTTCATTCGGTAATTATAAGATTATCTTCAATAATATGATTGAAAAGATCCGTTACACTCATGTATTGAAGGTAAAAGATGAAAAAAGGAATTCTGTGACCAAATCTGTGATTCCATCCTTTGGTTTGTGGTTTAATCTCTTGAACGTTAACGGTGTAATTTTAATCCCTAAATACTTTAATTTTTGTTTTTGTTTATGGTAACGGGATTTAAGTTTTAAAACTTTTTTGTTATTCGTATCTTAAAGCTAACATTGAATCGCACATTTTTAATGCACTTATTAACCATCGAAGCATGTTTAAGTAAAAGACTAAAGACTTACGAATACCTATATCTTGGTGGTGATGTTGACTGAATTTTTATTGATTTAACGTTCATCCAACTAAAGACAATGCATACACTTTATAATTGGCTCTTGGTATTTTTGTTTATCTTCATGTTTTGGGTTTTGTCGTTTTAACACAAAATAAATAATAGTAATTATGGTTTAAATATGAGTGTACATATTTGACATTAGGTACTAAAGAAGAATCACTGTTTATACTTAAAGTAATAGGCACAGTAAATGTATATTATGCTGTTGTCTCATTCTTAGTGACAGCTACAACTGTATCTATAGATTTTTGGTTCAACGAGCCAATTGATTGTATATTATTTTATATTGGAAACAGTTTCAGAACTATCCAAACGTTGATGTTTTAAATCAAATTCCTCTAACGGCTAAACTGCCAAGTTTGGAGAATTCCTTATGTTATCTGTATTATTAATATGTTTTTCTCGATTGTTGTAGATGTAGTCAATGCTTGTGGCGGTGAAGGTGATGGAGATAGCACGATCCTACACAGCGGTCTCTCTTACACAATAGAGTAAGGTTCAATGAATTTCTACGTTAATATGAATAGTATAGACGTTGAATTTAAAGATTTATTGGAAGAAAAGGCTATTGTTAACGCAACTCAATATGAATTGATGTGCAAAGACCTTTTACTTGTAAAGGTTGATATCACGTTGGTGTATCGACTTCATTGTAGTTGAATGTTCCTGGTGTGGCACAAACCTACTACTTCCGACTTTCGCACAATATGAAAAATCAATTCATAATTTTTAATATATCGAGCATAAAATAAAATAATTAAAAACCTTTCAATAAGCTTTTCAACTCATATTACTATTTAGTATTTCTAGAAAATTTATGGACTTCTTTTTATGAAGAGGACCGCAATTATATTTTTTATAATATATTTTGATCGTGCTCTATATTAAAACTTACAAGCATTTGTTTATTAACCAATTTATTTGTGTACCAAAGTGTCCACTAACGGTATGTAAGCAATAATGGAGGTGGATAATTTTCACTTACTCATCTCTCTTTAGTTTTGCAGAAAATTAATCTTCTCATTCTTGTTACAGAGAAATACATTACAACCCGAAAAAGGAGACCTTGTATTCACGATGGTGATAATTACAAGAACTCTTGAAGACCCTGTGACGTTTGACGCATACAACATCCGGGAATTCATCTTTTACATAACAGTATTCGTGCTTCGTCATTAACACCGCCAGATACGAGAATTTGGGCAATGCAATCATCGGTTGATTTAAGTTCTTCATTCAAAATACCAAGCCAGTTTTTTTTTTCAAACTTTTTCAACGTGCCAGTATTTTTACTCTGAAAATTACAACGTATTAGATTTTTCATTAATGTATGAGAATAAAAAAATGTAGAAATCTGTAATTTGCATACATAAAAAATATCGTTCTGGTGTTTTGTAAATAGTATTTATTAGAATAAGTAATGATAGCATTTAATCGGCTTACTGCTTAGCTATATTTTATGTAAATTAATATTTATGTTATATTTAAAAATATTGTTATTATTGTAAGCTTATATAACGTAGAACGTATGCTTCAAATTCGTAGGAAAGTTTTTAAAATGTGAAGTGAAAAGAACGTAGAATTATTGAGGTAAATTTGACGAGAAGACTTTCTTATTGTAATAATGTTTTCCATTATGCATATCTAGAGCTTCTATATATTTCAAATATTTGCTTAATTTAATGTAAATGGGTTGTTCCTAATGCTTAGAAATATGGGTAGAATTGTTAACATAGTGATATAAAAGTATAGAACCCGAGAAAGCCGTGACTTAGTTTAAAAGGTGATTATCACCTCCTTTATATTTTAAGACAAACTATCTATAGTTAAGATTTTTTTTAGTTATGAAGTGATTAGGAACAATAAAAATAGTGTTAACGTCATTCATTGCTTCAAAAATTTCAAACACTGCTCTAAAAAGAATTAAATTATGCCTCATTGTTGGTAAAAAATACAGAAAAACACTCAGTACTTTGTAAAAAGGGAGCTCCAATATTTTTCATGTAATTGACTTTTTTGACACGAATATTTGTGATAATCACTTCAGTAACGTAAATATAATTTTTATTCTACTTACTTTGGCGTTCTGGATAAATCCTTACACTTTCACTAAATGAAAATTATAACTTTATACTTTTTGAACAATTTAGGTTCAAGGGTGAAGTAGAAATGTTTTTACTAGGGCTGTGGTTTCACGAAGTACTTGTGCAAAAGTATTACACATAGGTAATCTAATATTTATGTAAATATTCATTGAAAATCCAGAACGTAAAAATAATAAGAATTAAATTACATAGTAATATAATTTACATTCCATATAAAAGCAACATACAAAACTACCATATTTCGTTATCTAAGCGAAATAGATGGGTTAATGTTTTCACAATTATACGAAGATGGTATAATTTTTGAATAATTTTTAAATACTTAGAATTATTCAGCAATTATATTACATGAAAATTCAACTCGTCTTTATGCACTATATATGATGAACTATATATAACATGTCATACAAGACTTCTATTTGCTTATAAATTATGCTTTAATATATTGGATAGCAAGAGGGTTGTAAAAGAAATAATATTCCATGTGCCAATAAAGGAGAGCCAGAGCTCTGTCGTTTAGCCATATTTTTATATAGACTTAGTTGTAAAAAATAATATTTCATAATGATACAATTATGTACGTATGTATTACATTACATTGTGTAGATCAATGATAATAAATAATGAATTTAATAAACGTTGTTTCTTTTGATTTATACTCTGTAATTATTAAGTTCACACTATTTAAAAAGTCTTACGCCCCAACTCAGAGTCACTAACGGTTACTTAAATCGTTCTTTAGTACATAATTTGTATGGTGATTCTTTACTAAGGAGCGATTAAAGAAACCGTTAGTCTCTGAGTTGGGGCGTTAGTCTTCACTACTAATGCGTGTGCACGCGTTGACATCGATCGATCGACTGAAGGTTTACAGGTGAACGTGATAGATGGCAGGACTAATTTAAAATGAATGATTCTATCAAATGAGCATTTAGCAGAGGCATGTACTCCGCTGCGGCAAAACGCCGCAAGTTTTATTCATTTAGTATTCCGTGTAGTGAAATACGCATTTTTTTATTAGTGAGTTGCGAAAATTTGTCGCAGCGGTGAAAGACCGTAGAGTGCCGTGTGCGCCTGGACATAATGAGATAATGAGCTTTTCTTTTGTAAGTTAGTCGCTTAATAAGTTGATTCCCAAATTCCTAATCTAAGTGCCTAAAGGATTTATGGAATCAAAGTCCTTCGATATAACTTAACGACTGCTGAACGGGAAAGCTAAAGATAATTTGCCAATATTAGCTCATTCTCAGATTCTGCAGTGAGTCAGAGGAAACATCGTATATTGTAACATAAAATCCTATATTGGAAGGAAGCTCATACCTAATCAAATTAGCAATCTAGAACCCAAGAACTGTCTATGGGCCCTATAAGTGAAATTGGCTATAATACATCAACGTAATACATGAATACCATTCCTCAAATAATATATTACGTAGGTTGTTGTAATGTACCCACCTAATACGAAAGAAGATTCTTATTATTCTGAACAAAGAAGATGACCAATTTTAATACCTTAATCTGAGTACCTTCTTTTAAAATATTAGGACTACCTAATTTGAAATTAAAATCCCTTTTGTTTTTAATCAAGTCTAGGAATAATATTTTAATAGTGCAATTCTTTTGTTCTGGTTATACATTTGTTTATTTATTTAATCAAAATTACATCTAACATTACAGCTCATTTATTTAATGCGTTAGAATAAAAAAATACACTAAAATTAAAATAATTATACATATTGTATATTCAACGCGCAAATTCATCTGTTCACTGTACGATGTAAAAATTTTTATGATAGTAGTTCTCTACCGGTATAACTTATTGCAGCACAGGGTAGATACCTACATAGATCCAAAGAATCCAAAAATATTTTAATCTACACATCTTTTACACATACATACATACATAATTATGTACGTACACACACATATATACACAACAAATTCCATTTTATGATACTGTTTGCTGATGTAGAAGAAATTATATCGTCGTAAAACCATATTAGTCCAGAGTAATTAATCAATTGGTGTTGAGATAATCGATGTCTTTCTTCATGGGAGTTTCACGCTTCGTAATTCAATTAGGCAAATTGTTATAAACATAAACAGGGAATATAAAAACATAATCGACGTAGGTATTCAAAAATAATTTGTTTTGTTTTTTTATGGATTGACGTACACCAATGATGTACCTAAGTGTATCAGTTATAAATAAATTATTTTAAAATTGTTTTTTTTTGGTAATAGCCAGCAAACGAGCTGACGATCCACCTGATGGTAAGTGGCCATCGTTGCCCATGGACATCAGCAACACCAACGGCATCATTGATGCGTTGCCGGCCAAGGAAGAGAGAAGAAAAGCGGAACATTGAAATGAAATAAAATGAAACGAAACGAAACGAAACGAAACGAAACGAAACGAAACGAAACGAAACGAAACGAAACGAAACGAAACGAAACGAAACGAAACGAAACGAAACGAAACGAAACGAAACGAAACGAAACGAAACGAAACGAAACGAAACGAAACGAAACGAAACGAAACGAAACGAAACGAAACGAAACGAAACGAAACGAAACGAAACGAAACGAAACGAAACGAAACGAAACGAAACGAAACGAAACGAAACGAAACGAAACGAAACGAAACGAAACGAAACGAAACGAAACGAAACGAAACGAAACGAAACGAAACGAAACGAAACGAAACGAAACGAAACGAAACGAAACGAAACGAAACGAAATGAAATGAAATGAAATGATCTTTTATACTTTATATATACATGAATTACACTTTATATTTTATATGCATATACATGAATAATCATGTAGTTATCACTGATACACTTATCCATGTCATTTTTTTAATCTAACAGCTTTTCGGAAAGGTGCTGTGTCACGGAGGAGAAGAAAAGCGTGATTCAAGAAAAGCATGATTCGAGTCGTTTGATAATGACGGCTTTTAATTTTAAACCTTAATCAGATAAACATTATTATCTATAACGTTAGACGTTTCAAGTCAGTGTTTTTTACAATATCATTAAATTGTCTTCAAATGACATTAACTGCAATTATTACATTAGCTACTGAGCGTGCAACACAAAGGTCAAACGTGACTTCAATAAACATGGAAGGCCTTAATGTCATTTTAGCGCGCTAGAGGCCTCGTAACTCAGTGGCAGGTGACCGCGCCTGCATTACTCATTATTTCTCAATAAATACGAGATAAACTTTTGTGTGTGGCTTCTATTACCGTGGATGTGTAGATTAGTTTGATCATGCAAGTGGTACCTACCTATTCTAGATAGATATGTGTGTAGTCAATGAAGGATCCAACTAGGTCTCTAGGTCATCGTTTTGTGTCAAAAAAAGGCAATAAAAATTTATTTTTCATTAATAAAATGTCTAATTAATTTTGAACATTACATGTATCTTAAAATAAAAAGAAATAAGTTTAATATTTTATTACAAATGGTACCTCCATTTGTAAAAAAATATAGTTAAAAGTCCCGTTTTCTGCATAATACAACTTTTACCATGGGGTACTGACGAATTGATTATATTCTCCTATAGACACAGGCGACGCCAGAAGAGTCACCGATGCATCGGTGAACGCTGAAAGAAAAAAGAAGTTCACCGGAATACCCACCTCAAAAAAAAATTCATTACTCATTTTGCAAGTG
Source organism: Thymelicus acteon (assembly GCA_951805285.1). Lineage (NCBI taxonomy): Eukaryota > Metazoa > Arthropoda > Insecta > Lepidoptera > Hesperiidae > Thymelicus > Thymelicus acteon. The sequence goes on along the minus strand of OX638227.1, from coordinate 6,987,450 downwards.
CAAAAAGATCGTGAGAATTGGACCAAGAGGATTGCCACAAATCCACCCAATATGGACGAAACTTCATTCCTCAATGAGTGTGCTATGATGAAAAGGTGACGTGGTCAACGTGTTGGACAGTTCCTCGAAGCAGCGTTATGTAACAGATAAAATAAATGAGAAAACATCCATCCTTGTCTATTATTCTTAGTGATTTCAGTATACGTAATTATATTCTTATTAATGTATTGCTAGAGCCCCGGAGCCCCTTGTATGGTTAGCAATAATAAAATATATATTCATCCGATCTCCAAATTTCACAATATGCTGCTGGGATAATCTGATGAGTGTCTGAAGTAACGTAATATCTGTAAATTATTAGTAACATATAAACACCATATCCTTAAAATTATTTTTCGTTGAATAGTACAGTCACCTGCAAAGAAAAGTAATCCATCTGTTTACAACGCGACAGGCAACGGAAACGTTGCTGTTCGTATATTTATAAACAGATGGGTTACTTTTCTCTGCAGGTGACTGCACTACTGTAACACAACGCAAAATACCAGGATACAGAAACAGAGAGAGACCTTCTCCTCTCTCGGCAAATATGGGCTATAAATAAACGTGTCGATTCAGACGATATTTAATGTCTGCGTAGCACGGTGGCAGACCAGCCGCGTTAGTCATCGCTCGTCGGTCGTAATCTGTGCCATCTGTTAAACCTGTATCATAACAGGTGCTACAGATAGCTTTAATTTTTCATATATTATTAATATGGAAGTAGCTGTAAAAGCAGTGTGAGATTTTACTACTGGAATGTAAAGACATTCGCAACTGTTTTCTATATCGAAAGTGAATCTGGAGTTTTAAGAATTTATGTAGTGTATTAATTTGTATATAAGAATGTAAACAAAAACATATTATAAGCATGTAAGCAGTTATATTCTTCATGATAATATTTATGTAATTACTTTATTTATACTATCCATCCTTTTGTCGTGAACATCCCGCCGGTACGGACGACTCGGTTTGCCTCATCATTTCTTATACGCACCGCGAAGGACTGGAATAACTTGACTGCGTCAGCGTTCCCGCCTGCCTATGATGTGTTCAAAAAAAGAGTGAATAGGCTTTTACTAAGTTAATGTGCTCACCACCATTGACCACATGTTCACTTACCATGCTGAGCCGTCTCCTTTTGCCTCAGTATATAAGTTCTTTTCTGTTTTTTTTTAACTGTAGGTTTGTAATCTGTTCCTGGAGGAAATAAATGTTTCTCTTTTTTTTTATAAAAGTAGCCGGCAAATGAGCTGACGATCCACCTGATGGTAAGTGGCTATCGTCGCCCATGGACATCAACAACACCAAAGGCATCACTGATGCGTTGCCGGCCAAGAAAGAGAGAAGAAAAAGAAATAAAGAACTGGCTCTCAAGCCCCCAGCCGGAACACGACGAATCGTTTGGCGGCTGACTCATGCTCAAGGGTGGTAGCTATCCAGGCGAACCCCATGGAGAAATAATAATAGTAATAATGGTATTAATTAACAATTAAAATCAATATTACCAATATAATCTCTCCGGGGGCCCTACCGGAATATAATCTATCCGGCGTGGGATTGGGGTTAGTATTCTAAAGCCGCCCCAATACGGCTAAAAAATCTCTCCATGTTAAATGGGTCGCCAGTGCCGCGTTAGCCGTGCCAGTAATTTCTCATCACGTGTCCGTCCCCCACGTGAATCAGGTGTTCGATTCGGACGTACTGTTGGACTTTGGTGGGCTTATTATTATTGTTATTAAACATGCACATATGTGTTGTAAGGCACTTCTTTGATAGGTAGATTATTTGATAGATAGATTGCCCCATAGTCATACTTTTAACTGTGATTGGTTGGGTGTCCTCACACTTATCAATGCGGAATCGGTTTAATCCGAATTCCAGGTTGCTCGACATGGCTAGGCTCAAATAGATAAAATGAAAATGGCGGGCATGCCCACAATCCAAATTGATAGGTATCGATAGGCTAATTCTGTATTGATGACAAATTGTCCAGTAATATATTGATCACACTTGGCTGATTTTTGAACCTGGAACAACCCGAGCCAACCTTTTTTCGGAGACCACGCGTGGGTCCTAGTTCACATTCAACACTCCCACCCATTTCTTAATTTGGTTAATTATGTAAATACTTAAGATTGATACAATCCATCGGATTATAAGGCATAGGTACGTAAAAATAGTCTTCAAAATGGGTGTAGCAATTTGGATGCTGCTTGTAAAAAAATAAGGTACCTACTGTCGGTTCTACACTACGACAAACCGGTTACTTGTTTGAAACCGTGGTCTAATATTTATAATTCATTCAATGAATATTATCAGTTTTTTTATCCTCTTAGTTTTTGCATGTTTTAACCGAATGCAGCAGGTAATCTTCCACTTATTAGCATTTAATCAAGATGAGACTCGATTATTACTTATAATAAAGTGTTTTGGTTGTAAAGTCCCTACAATGATAAATTAGAAAATAATAGGTTAAATATAATGTTAGTTCAATTTTTCGATTTCCACAGCATAATCAACACTTTTAAGTGTAAATTATAGGGATGCGTACCTACTATTACAAATCTTGTTTATTTGATGTTATTGTATCATCATGATCTTTGTCTAGTACCATTTAGCTCAATTTTTAGGCGAGTAACGTGAGTTTGATTCCGTATTGAGAACGTTACTTTCATTTATTGTCATACAGAAACAGTAGTCAAATAACAAATTACTTACAAAACCTCCAATGTGATTCGCGTTTGAACTTAATCACAAGGTCTTTGCTAAACGTTGCTTTGCAAGAGATGATGCCCACTAAACCTTTCCGATGTAGTACAAGATTGCATAAAGAAATTGCCTCACCACATAGGTGTGGCTATGATCGAGCAAGCTGAGTTGAAAATTTCTGCCACGTTGTAGCCACGTAAAATGGGTAGACCAGCCAACTAATTGAACGTACGTAAAGGTTAGGCCTTCAGTCCACGTTGACACGCTATCTTGTGTAAGTACGAAATCTATCCACGGAGCGACATCGTCATGTTTGCCTATTTTTATTGCCTATGTTTATTCTGAATCTTGCATGCAATCGTCAAATAATGTGCCGTGGACAGTAGGTCTTACCCTCCTGTTGAAGGTAGTGTCGGTACCACCCAATGTGATCGTAGCTGCCTTTCTTTGTAGAGTCGACAAAAGAATTAAGTATGCAGGGCATGATTCTAAAATTCTGTGTTATGTTTAATATTACATATTGTTTATGTTATTATCAATGTTAAATGAACCTGTATACGTAAGGAATGATTTAACAATCTGTAACATCAATAATTACAGAAGGTTTTAGAATAATGCCCTGCATACCTAATTATTTGGCCGACTGTACTAGTGTCTACTACCAAGCGAATCAGCTACTACCCTCTTCACATAATCGAGTGTGTAATATTTTTTACGTGTTTTGTAGTGTTAGGTTTTTATTCAATTGATTGCATCCATGATTGATTTTAATTTGCCTGGATATTAATAAAACATGATATACTTAAGCTGTATTACACAAATTAAGCTGCCTACAATATTTAAATTAAATTTTCAACACCCTGAATGAAACAAAAATTAACCGTCTATTTTTGGTCTTTTACTGACATGATTGATACCGTCGAAAATTTGGCAGATTTAATCGGAGCGGCTGCTTATAAGCAAGCTCCTTAAAGGAAAAGATGTCAGCCATCATAAGTCCGCCATTAAAGTGCTTTATGATGAGGAACGCGAAGCCACGAACATAACAATTACAACACATTTAAAGGCAGTAGAGGACGAGCGAGATCAAGCGAGATTGAGCGAGATCCGTGAGCGAGATGAGTTTTGCGAGCGTATCAGCCATCTGAGATCGTATCTCAGCCTCGGAGCCCAACGGAAGCTTACTCCGGCGAGAAAGCTGAATTTTTATGCTGTAACTCACATTTGAGCTTTGTTCCCACGACATACTTCGGATGTATGACTAAGGTGTAAGTCATCTATGCTAATAATAAATTAAAATTTGTCTCAAATTATATGTATAATAAAAAAATATTATGAGTTATGTTTCAAAAATCTATCTGTTCGTGTGTTTTATTATTTTCTTCTAGACACTATAAATATCGAAAAAGCTGGATGACTTTTTGCATATGATTATACTGTATGCGAATAGATTACATAAGAGAATTACTAAAAGTAGCTTTTAAAAATAAAATAATAATTATAATTTTTTGTTTCAATATTTCGAAGGGCTGTCAAATTAGAAAGCTGTAACTGTACTAGGAATAAAAGTAAATAATTTTATGTATAAGATACTGATGTAGCAAAAAGATGTTGAGTTGCTGGTCTGCAATATGAGTCATAAGAAATTTCTCTAATAGTTTCTAATGTCCGATAAAGAAAATCGTGCCAATACCAACATTGTGTTTCCCGCTGGGAGTAGTATCCGGTACTATGAGTATAACTCATGCGATTGGGATTTATCGCAATGATAGTGATATATCCGGATTTTTACGTAATGATTCATTATGTTTAAACTATTTTTTGCGCGTAGGAAAGGTTTAATGAGGTTTATTTTAGTAAAAAGTTTATAAGAGTAGTATATGTTCTATTGTATGCTATGTAGGCATTGAAGTATTATTACTAGCATATAGAACCGACAGCGCGAACACAATGTACAATGTACATATGTCCCAATGAATGATTCGTTCGATTTTGAGAGGAGAACGGGAGCTCAATTTTGAAAATAGAACCTCCCGGCGGGACACACGTTTTATTCGAGATGTCTGTTCTATGACATTATAATTCAATGTATGTAGGCAACTAAATATGGTAAAAAATTAATTAATAAATATTTTACTAAGATTTAGTTTCCCTTATTTTGGAACAAATTATTTACAAATCACCAATGGTCATTTTTTAATGTAAACATCCATAGTAAAGACAACACACAAACAAGAAATATGATGATAATGCTTACACCAAAAGCACCATTGACACCGATACTATCAAACAATAAACGTAGGGCCCACTTATTACCTCCTAGTACTCTGCCCGGCTTTCCCCGCCTTTTCCGGTAACTACTGACCACCAGTGGTGAAATATCGTGGATCATGGACCACCATATACTCAATTCATCACCAGTGGTGAAAGGATAATTTACACCACTGATGGTAAAATGGGAGTAACATTGTGTTATTTGGTAACTGGTTGGTAGTTAGTTGAGAAATTGAAGTGCCAACTGACCACTGGTGTTGAGATTTGGTGGTCAGACGGTCCGGAGCGATAATAAGTACCTTATATCCACGGACCTGAAAAAAAGACGGACGTAACTTCATCTAATGGAGAGTGAAGCATAGCAATGGCTGCCGTCTTACCATGTGTGCGTAATTTTTGATTCGCAATTGAAGCAGTGAAGTGTCAATGTGTGTGTGTGTGTGTACTTGTACGAATAGAGAGTTGGTATTACTATGGGTGCTTTACTGAATTTATTCTTGGGATTACGTCCGTCTTTTTTTTAGGTCCGTGCCTATATCTTATTCCAGATCACAGTCTGTCCTGTGAGCAAAATGAGATGAAAATCCCTTTATAAGTTTTTGCGTAAAATGAAACAGTCATCCATAGATACTCACAAACAAACATTCACATTTGTAATATTAGGACTACCAGTAAAAGCAGTTTAAGCTTAATACTTAGATAGATAGATAGATAACTCTTTATTGTTTGCACACCACATATTATACAATAGTACAAGAATAACAGAAAAGATGGAAGTACAAAACAACAGGCGGCCTTATCGCTACATAGCGATTTCTTCCAGGCAACCTAAAAGAAGGATACATAAGAAAAACATAGAGGGCATCGGCGTGCGTAAAGTTAACAGAGAATATAAAATAGAAAGATATATATGTATATAAAAGAAAAGAAAAGAAAAATTAAACTTAAACAAAAAAAAAAAAACAATAAATAAAACTTAGTAAAACACAAATTAATACCTACATATCATAGCAGTGATAAGCAAAAAAAAAAATAATTCCTTACCACATTAGTTGGTTAGTAGGCAGAAGGAGTGAAAAAATAAAAGTAGAAATAGAGGGAAGAAAGTGAATAGGAGAGAAAAAAGCAAAGTTATGTAGCTAGATAGTGATCTTTTACTAATTTTTTAAAGGTTAAGATATTTTGCGCTTTTTGAATGTGGGAAGGTAAGGAATTCCACAAACGTACAGCAGAAGCAGTGAAAGATTTATGGTAAAAGGAAGTAAAATGAACAGGGGTTTGAAGGACAAGGTTGTGTGAGGAACGAAGCACATGGTCGTGTGTAAGACAACGATACTCAAAGTTGTTTCTTAAATAACTAGGAGAAGATGGATTAAATAGCGTAGAGTACAGAGCAGTAAGTACATGGCTATTCCGGCGAAGACGGATTGGGAGCCACTTGAGTTTAGCACGAAATTCTGAGATATGGTCATACTTGCGAAGCCCAAATATGAACCTAATGCAAACGTTTTGGAGTCTCTCAAGCTTGTTTAGTTGCTCCTCTGTAATATCGAAGTAATACTTAGTATAATTTAAGTTGGAACATCGATTAAAACTAACCTAATTATGGATAAATCCTGTTACACGTAACAGAATGTCATGGGAACCACTTAGTTCTATAGTTTCATCTCAACAAGTCCAACAAATTGGAACTCTCGCCGCGACTAGCACGATATCTGCAATAAAATATTTGTGATTTATGTTATCGATACAGTAGTATTGTAGATACAGGCCAGCGTCTGTACACTGCATGCATGGTGGTCGCACGGATACAAAGAAGGTATAAGATAGGAGGAAAATAATGCAAAGGGGATTATAATAATAATTTTAAAGATAATTATGTCAATAAGGCCTAACCCAAGTTGTACAATTGGAAACAAGCAAATTATTATTGAACCAAAGGTTTTATTATAGTCCAAACTTCAAATACATAAAAGTCATAAAACCCTATCAAATCTTGAATCCTCCAAGGACCAAACCTTGAAGATTGAAAAAAATATTATAGAGGAAGAGAAATATATTTTTTATTAAAAATGTTATTATGCAGTTTTACAAAAGCAAATAATGAGCTGTTATTACATAGAAGATTTCAGATTTTATTAGAGGATGCGTAGAAAATTTATGGATTCAATTCTCAGTTACAACCATAATTTTTAGACAAATTAATATAAATTAAAGTTTGTTGTCTGTCATGTATAAATGACATCCGCCATACAGAGAAACTTAGTAAGTTTGTGCGTCTCGTCTCCATAGTAAACTTTAAAATAATTATTTAGATAGAGTTCTTCCTTTTGTTCCTCCCATTATTACTCATATTATCTTCATTCGGATACCCTGAGAATTCTGGTAACATTACTCTTCTAATTGGTATACTAGTCCACACTATTCCCACCTTTACTAAATCGTGGACTTCCCAAGTCGATACAAAGTGCAATCGAACAAAACAAACATATAAATCCACGATCTCGATGTATCGCGCTAATTTTGCTCTCGGCGTGAATTGAGCCACACAATACGCGGAAGGGAGCGCTTTGTACGATGTTAGGCTAGTTACAGTTGGACGATTTTGTAGTGGTTGCGTTTCTTTGCTTTTTATTTTTCCTTCCCTTTTTCTCTACATAATAAGATAATTAAGTTGTAGGTACTGTCTATTATAAGTTTATTATAATTATGTCATTACTGCTTTATACTTTGTCTTTCGTTAAGTGAGCCGTTTGTTTATATGACGAAATAATAAATTGACTTTGACTTTCTTCTTTTCCTTTGTTTATTCTGTATGTATATTGTTAGTCCTGTTTAGATATACATATTACTAGGTTAGGTACCTAGGTCTAGATATACAACAACAATTTCAGTGATTATTTTCATATAAAGTATATTTTTTAAAGTTGATCATTGAAAAACTTTGTTATAGGTTCTGAAATTAGATTATCTACATGGTAGGTTCATTTGGCTTCTAAGTCTTCATACGAAAAATATAAAATATCTCACAGTCTTATATGTTGTTGGATAGAAAGAATAAATTGGGAAGAAAGTCAACGTGATAATTATACAAGTTATACATGTTGAAGTTATTAGTTGTGACTGATTACATTCTTCTCACTATTACTCCAGTTTTTTAAGCAATTTAAATAACTTTTTCAATACAGTCATAATATAAAATCCAGCTTATCACAGTTTTACACATTTTTTTACGTGTTCAGTTTTAAAATATCCACACATTTCGTTTACACCCTCGTGATAAATATGTTTAGGTGGTTGATGATGTCGGAAGGTTGTAAATGTCCTTATCACAGAAGAAACTTGCAGTCGTGAACGGTATGTACCACGCTTTTGTTTTGTCTACGATCTCAGTATACGTAACTATATCCGTATGTTAATAGCGTAATCGGTGAGAGCAAGATCGCTTCAAGTCAAACGTTACCTTTTCTTTGCTCCATTGTTTATTTAATTAGGAATTATGTAGATTACACAATAATTATTAGCACTCTATCTGCAGCTTTACCCGCTTTTTAGGATTCCGTACCCAAAGGGTACCAAAACTGGACCCTATTACTTAGACTCCGCTGTCTGTCTGTCCGTCTAACTGTCTGTCTGTCCATCTGTCTATCTATCACCAGGTTGTATCTCATGAACCGTGATAGCTAGACACTTGAAAATTTCACAGATGATATATTTCTGTTTGATGTATTTCTGCCGATATACCTAACAACAAATACTAAAAACAGAATAAAATAAATATTTAAGTGGGGCAATATCGGCTCCAATACAAGAAACGTGATTTTTTTGCCGTTGTTGAAGCCGTGACAGGTAAAACTAAAAAAATGTTTTTTTTTTAATGGAAATAGCCGGCAAACGAGCTGACGATCCACCTGATGGTAAGTGGCTATCGTCGCCCATGGACATCAGCAACACCAAAGGCATCACCGATGCGTTGCCGGCCAAGAAAGAGAGAAGAAAAAGAAAGAAAGAACTGGCTCTCAAGCCCCCAGCCGGAACACGACGAGTCGTTTGGCGGCTGACTCATGCTCAAGGGTGGTAGCTATCCAGGCGAACCCCATGGAGAAATAATAATAGTAATAATGGTATTAATTAATAATTAAAATCAGTATTACTAATATAATCCCTCGAGGGTCCTACCACCAGCGGGCCGGATTTAGTCGCCTTTTACGACACCCATCCGGCGTGGGATTGGGGTTAGTATTCTAAGCCGCCCCAATACGGCGAACATAGTGTGTGTTAGAATATAGTGTCTAATATTATATAGATAATGGTACGGAACCCTTCGTGCGCGAGTCCGACTTGCACTTGGCCGGTTTTTTTCTGAGATAATAAGAGGGTATCTACCGCACTGTATTTTATTCCAGATCATGGTCTACCCAGATGGAAACATGTTGGGTAGTTACTTTTTGCGAGAAAGATTAACAATCATTCTCACAAACTTTCACGTTTATAATATTAGTAGAATTTTAAATCGAATTTATCGTGTATTTTGCATCGATATTTCGACCCAGTTACAGTAACATTTACATGGATCGTGGTTGAAAATATTTGCTTGCAAAATCCATATTTATTTCTAGTTATACGTACCTTAGTAATATTTTTTTAGTGTCGGAATTTTATAATGTTTAATTAAGTTGTAAAGTGATAACTTTGTGTAGCTTTATGAAATTCATGTCACTTAGAAGTTATTTGAGTCTAAGTACTAAATCTTGACAAAAATAACCGATAATCAAAATTGGAGATAACTCAAAAACTACTCGTCAGATCTCGCTCAAATTTCACCAGCTTTTGATAAAAAAAAGAATCATCAAAATCGGTTCACTCAGTCGAAAGTTCTGAGGTTACAAACATAAAAAAATACAGTCGAAATGAATACCTCCTCCTTTTTTGAAGTCTGTTAAAAAATACTCACTGACCAGGCTTTAGTTAAGAATTCCACTAAATAGAACACGTAGTTACCCAAACAAACGAAACCATTAATTAAAAATAAACATTGATAATACTTTCCGATAAAACTAGTTATTAATTAGAAACCGGGAGGCAAATTGCCTTCAAATGTTCACAACGGGAACAGTTCTCTTAATCACATTTCATTAACCTTTTAATGCAATTCAAGGATGACACGCGAACCGTTTGTAATAAGTAATAACTTGTAATTGTGTAATCGCATGTAATGTAATGTAACCAGCCACGCGGTCAAAAGAGCGTAGGCGCGCGTAGGTGCAAATTAATGAGGAAGGTTCACACACATTGTAGATTCTGCTTTGCTTTAGGGGATTTCGTATGGAGCTCCTATGCGGGTTAAAATTGTTTTATAGGCGCCATTCGTCGCCTAAAGTTTACTACTTTTCTCACCCTATCTCATACTACATTGAATACCTACCCTGAATGCACCGTCTATTTTAAGAAGACATATGAATTACAACCACTGACATTAATTATTTTCTTTATGCTGGTTATAAATACGTCATATTTTACTTCTTTCGTAAGTAGAGTTATGAATTATGATGCGTCTGCGCTACAAAGTGGTAATTAATTGCAATGTAAGTTTATTATAAAGAATATGATCATATGTTTTTAGTCCCCTTAAAGGAGGAAGTGTTTCTTCATATTGGTTTCCATCAATCCATACTCCCAGCCTTCTCTGAGCTATTGACCTAGTTCTGAAAGTCAGTATGCAGTCAGGCAGGAGTGGTCAACACTATTACTATTAGACCCCCATAAACCTGCTGTTTGTGTTGTATAGCTTTTAAAATCATGTTAATCATGATAATTTAAGCAGTACGACTTTATACATATCTTATACATATCTCTTTCGTATAAAAGTACGAATACTAGACTACAAGCACAGTCATCATTTCACCGTCATCTTAGTCAATTTCTGTGAAAACCAAACCCCAACCAAATCAAACCAACAATTAATTAAAATAACACCCATCGACGTCAATGAAGTAGAACAAAACAGAATCAAACGTAAAGGTAATAAAATTATAAAAGGAAATATTTACGAGTTATTCCTTTGAAGTTATAACCATAACTTTTAATCGATTATTCTGTTCAATCTTAACAAAACTTGTTTTTTAATAGTTTTATGATTGAACTACAAACACTACATCAACGGATTCGTGAATGATCCAGATGAATTTAGTTAGATAATACATTCATATTGAATGGTTCGCGTGCGAACCGCCAATTATTGGGTCTTCGATTCCCCAGGTGTGTGACCGCAGGCAAACCACTAAGCCAACTGTCATTGAAACTTGACCAGTAAAGCAAATAACGGCTAAGGAACAGTTTTTCTACACAGCGCGACGAATATAGGCCTTATTGAGACTGAACCGTTCATTTGAAAGTGCGATTTTGATGTTCGAAAACAAGTCAATTAAATTTCGAGTTTGCTTTGATCGTTGATAGATTGATTGAAGATCTATCTTCTAATGCGTGTAAGTTATAATTATGTAATGTGCTAATGTATGTAAGTTATATGCAAAAGAGGGAAGTGTTTAATAACTTACGGTGTTCATAGAGATAATTTTCCCAAATGATGTGATGGATTATACATATTATAAAGTAGAGATGAAACGGATAGTGGTTTAGCCGGATACCGGATATTCGGCAAGCTCCGAGGGCGGAGCGCCGGATATCCGGCTACCGCATATTCGGCCCTTTAGTAGTGATTGTCGCGATCAAGAAAAACAAAATCCAATTGCTAACGAGATTAACTTTTCTTAAAGACATCTTGAATCGATCGCAATCACGACCCATACCGGCCATACATTTGGTGGACAGTTAATTTGAATCAGTTCCCGCAGTTGTCAAAGTTTGCTAGAATTTATCTTTCAGCACCTGGCAGTAGCGTTTACAGCGAAAGGTTATTTTCAGAAGCTGGTCTGGTAGACGAAGCCAAGCGGAGTCACCTCTTGCTGTAGGCAAATTTGGTATTCATTCACCACAATTTGCCACTAGTTAATTATGAGTACTAAACTAATTAATAAAACAAACATTTTTGGCTTGCGATTATACACGGGGTAACAGGGGTGGTGAATCACCGGTGGCCCAGGAGTAGGAGACCTCAAGACCTACCAATTTAATCACCCTGTATGTTCAGCAATATTCAGTAGTTCAGCTGATATTTGGGAATCAGATTCTTTGAGACAACTCGAACTGTTAGTTCTAGGCTCGTGATTTTTTTCTTCAAGCTGACTCAATAGTATGCCGTTTGCATCGTAATATAATCGCTGTAAATCATTGGTTTATCAAAATTTTTGAAAATTAAAACTTAACATTAACTTTCAGAGGCTGTAGAAAAAATATTTCACCGGGAATTTTTTTCCACAAACTACTGAAAAACTACTACAACTCATGTAGAATAATACCTGAAAATTTTCATTTGGCTATCAATACGGGAACATTAAAAAAAATTACTTCAGCCAAAAAGTGGCGAAAATCCTTCATACTAATTACGAAAATAAACATTTACATACGTCAATGTTATTTGAAACACAGGGTACACCACAGACATGTATACTAATGTGTGCGTTTGGAATTGTCAGCGGTGTGGAATGAGATTCCTCCCGGGATTTTTCCAGACCGCTTTAGAATGGGATCGAACTATCTGTATTTTCAAGAAAGGCGTATGAGCTCTCTTTCAAGCGAAGCATTGACTCATCTAGTGTTGTATATATTGACGACTGCTCATGTTTATAGGCGACGATTACCATTTACTATCAGGTGGGCAGTCTGATTTTCGTCTGACCTTAGATTATAAAAAAAGTTGTTAGGTACATATAATATTCTTTCTTTCTTTCTTTTTGTTCACTCTTTCTTGGCTGTCAAGGATACCTTTGGTGTTGCTGATGTTCATGGGCGATGATAGCCACTTACCATCAGCTGAATCGTTAGCTCGTTTGCCGGCTATTTCCGTAAAAAAATCTTTGTTATCTGTTGTTTTTCAAATGACTGATTTAACCATTTCTCTGCAATGTAGTCGAGTGATGTGGTCAATCGACTGACGGGCGTACTGCGGTTGTGGCGATCTTAAAATGGCGTGAAATTGACTTTCCGCGAAGCATATCGTCTCGTGTGTGGTTGTACGACCTACATTCTGTACCGCCATATTTATTTGAAATTATAAGTAATATTTTCATGTTAGGAACTGTCGTTGAAATAGATTAATTTGAAATTTGAATGGAGAAAGAAAGCCGGCGGCAATGAGAGTATAAGGAATAATGGTTAGTTGGCCTTTGAGATCTGTGAGCTACATGTAAGTATATTATGTATATATATCTTTCTTTTTCTTTTATCTTTCTTGGCCGACGACGCATCAGTGATGCCTTTGGTGATTTGGCTGATCTCCATGGGCCACGATAGCCACTTACCATCAGGTGGATCATCAACTCATTTGCCGGCTATTTCCATAAAAAAATATATGTAAACCACAATCACAATAGGACATAGACAATATAATTATTATGACATAAAAGTAAATTATTATTATATACTATTTGTTAAGGTTTAAGTTTAAAGAGTTAAAATGAGTAAAGTAAGAAGTGCAACGTCAATACATTCTTCATTATATTTTGTCATTCCAGGTACCAAGTAAGCTGTGACTCTGTGAGCAAGAAATCACCCTGTCCTCAAAAGATTGACTGCCCGTATTTCTGAGCCTTTGGAGAGGCCGCAAGCGGGCTTGTGAATAATAAATAACATCTCATACCCATACGTATCACATACGATGCACTGTAAGTATCGAGACACGGCTAGCATAGTACATCGTGTAGAACACGATTTGCATTCAACTCTCTTTGGTGAGCTCACTATGAATAAAACGTTTCGATCGTAGTTTGAAGGGTTGTCGATTGACGGGGAATTAAATTATCGATTTGTTGGTTTGACTTATTAATTTTTCGAATAACTTTAATTATAATAACCGATTACGTATAAAGCGTTAAACACAGAATCAGCGTTATCTCGACATTTGAGAGATAGGGGATTGTGAATGTGCAAAAACCGATTCCTTTTTTGTTTGTTTGCTAGCAAGTCATAAAGCAGGCATACGAACAGAAAGCTCACAGGATTGTTAGTGACTAGGCGGTGAAGTTAAAACATAGTGTACCATTAATGCAACGCCCGTTTTAAAAGAAGCAATAGGGATTCACAAAGACACCAAAGCACTAAGTAGCACAATGAAAGAAATATGGGTATATTATGAGGGACATTTGTTCCTACTGCGTGTGTACAAGGTAATGTTACGAAAAAATTTTAGTTTAGAAACGTACGTGAAGGAATCTGGTCTTTTAGCGTATTGTAAAATGATACTCAATGCTGCTACGAGAAATTTCTACACTGACGGAAACAAATGAAAAAGATATCCAATCCACGGAAATAACAAAGAGGAAAAGTCCTCAAATGACGGCTACAACTTGACAAAAAGAGAACAGGTTGCCCGTGTACTAATGACTTCAAGAAGACACTGCGAAATTGTTGCATTCAGAGGAAATAGAACCAATCGGAGTGGCACAAAATGGAAGGCTTAGGTCTAACCGTAGACTTCAACTGATATATTGATATCCAAATTACAACAAGGTCATATGTCTAACCATGGACTTGGAAAAACTGATTGATATCCAAATGATACTTAAAATGGTACAAAATTAGAGTCAGCCCTATGCGATATGAAGCCACATCGATACGAATGTAACCGGAGCGCATGACTCCATTGAATAAATCGCGCGGACGTACCGCAGTCAGAAGGCGGGGCTGATTGTCGACGCGTGCCTGGCTAGCCCGGCGAATGTATAGAAGCAAAATTTTATAAACTATAGCAGAATTTTGGTTCAACGAAGCATGATGTCATAGAAAGGCTGGAAGTCGATGTTTCTAGTTTCTAGTTTTGTTTTATGGAAATAGCCGGTAAACGAGCTGACGATTCACGATGGTAGTTGGCTATCGTCGCCATGGACATCAGCAACACCAAAGACATCACTGATGCGTTGCCGGCCATGAAAGAGAGAAGAAAAAGGAAGTCAAGTTCATTCATGCTGTTCATTTGGTCTGCCTACCAAATAGATTTTATAATCCCCAAGTGCGTGGTAGTTCCATCCATGTTCTTCCGTCATACAGAAACATAATAATTTCAGTTCAAAATATCAAAAGTCTTTAATAAAAATCTAGACATGCTCGATTAGAAAGTTGACACAAGAAATCGAGCCATGCACCGACATAAAGACGAGCGCATACAAAAACTTAACGCACGTGTTAACAATTAAAACGCACAGTCTAACAAATCACCACTCGACAACAATTATACGTGGTCACGGCTATTACTAGAGATACATAACGGACCGACAGACAGATCTCAAATTATAGTTTAGATACGGTGGTTTCGCACCCACACATTTCCGCATTTAAGTGCTTTAATGATCTGATATTATATTACAATATTGTGATCGTCCGAACCCGATATAGTCAATGGATTTGTGTTTAATTGGAAGTTGAATGAAGCGATGGCGGATATAAATAATAGTTTTTCCATCGATTCCGTGGGTTTTACGATGACAGTGATAAAGATGTGGATGTGTTGATTTTTCCGGCGATTTTAATGTTCGGTTTGGCGATTATAGTGATGTACCGTGTTTTGTTATGGCTTACTGACCTTAATTGTCAATTATTTCAATGTCAATGAGTAGGCGGTTCTTTTCGTCCTTGTAGGTGATCATTTTGTGATCGTTTTCGGATCGGTTCGGATTAAAATTAACCATTAGTTGATTAGTTTGTCCTGTTGTTGTTTAGTCTATATAAAATTTACAAATCAATTTCTTTAATCCCTTGATTAATAATATTCGGTCAAATATAGTTTAGTTTTCTCGGATTCTATGTTCATAATTATGTAATTTGTATTTGATACTATTGGTAAATATGCATATCGCCTATATGTATTAACATAGTTATCAATAGGTATAAAAAGATCGCATTATGGCTCGAAAAATTAATGGAAAGATTGATTTTTTGGCAATCAATCTAGGTCAATTTAGATCATCAAAAAAAAACTGACAAAAAAGTCTCTAATATTAGATATTAATGAAAAACATGATGGAAGAAAAAAACAAGACAAAAAAAAACATTATTTCTCTCATAAGCCGTTCTTATATCGGTAAAATTTAAGAAAGGTTAGCGAAAACTTACGATTATTTATTATTCGTTTCCATGACGCTTGGCACTCGTGACCTGCGTGGGCGCAGGCCAGCCAGTGCTGTAAACATAGGTAATAGTTGTATCGATAATCTGGTTTTACCGATATTGACAGAAACACTGTCTAGTTGATAATTTGATAACTGGTTACATTAATGGACATTGCAATGGATTTCAAATGTTTACATCTGGGTAAAGTTTTAGTTAAAGTAACCGATTTAATTTGAGATTTTTTGTAGAAAGGTATTTATTTAAAGAACAATCTAGGGAACGAGTGTGGTTATAATCTCATCATTAACCGTTAATTTGTTAATAACGTATTTTTTAGCGTCAATAATCGTTACAAAAAAACTCATGTCTGTTTTACTAACAGGATTCTCAGGCGCGCGTAATATGGATTGTGATTTCTTGACGGTCATTGAATCGTAATGAGAATCCCTTTTAAATATATTATGTGTTTATTGTAGATTTTCGTCAAAATTGCAATTTTCGAAAGTTATTATTTAAAGCTAACGAAAACTTGCAAAGGAATCCATTAGATTCGTGCGATCGATCGCGGGGCGGCGCTCGCGTCGTGACCCGTGTGGGCGGAGGGCAACTAGTGTTGTACACTGTAGTACAGTGTCGATAATATTGATAATATTGCACAGATTAATTTATTAATTTCTTTACCAAGGAATTTTATGGAAACGTTTAATTGAATTTCAAAAGCTCTAACAAATTTAGAGTAAACATAACAAGCAAAACTCTATTTCAAATGGTTTTAAAAGCTTAATCTAGGTAGGGAATTATTTGGAAATATTATGTTTCATTCTAAAAAGCATTAAGGTAAATATCAAAATATTTTACGACTTTATTAAAATGTTACATTTATAAGCTGGATTAAAAATGCTACGTTGTATAATTAAATTTATTATTATTTGCAGAATATCTTTTAATTCTACCATACACAACCCTTATTATGAAGCCATGACATAATTTCACGTTCAAAATGTTTATAAACCTTACTTCGAATCAATTTTCAATTTTACTTTGATATTTCTATCGATGTCGACAATAATCTCAGGGGTATCTCTTCAAGGCGGCTGGGGACAATCATAAGGTCACAAACGGTTCCATAAGAGACGAGCTTAAATATATAGCCTTGTAAGTTAAATGTCTAATGCCATTTCGTTCGCAGGGAGCCATTAAACTTGAGCAAGTGAATGTGTTTCGCTGAAAAGCATACAGTTCCAGTACCCAAAAGGCTATAAGCATTATACCCAGGTATAAACTTAAGGCGTAATTTTTTAACATATTACGAGTAAAACTCGCTGGGTTAGTTATAGGTAGATAATTATTGATAATATGTTACTTTATGATTTAAAAGTCGTTTAATGTAGACGTACCTACATTTTAACTGTAGAGCGACTTACGAGTTCTAAATTAATTATGGAGTATTTGACCACAAAATATGTAATTAAATATATTTAAATTTCAATTGTAACGTAAATTGTAAGTAAGCACCTGTTTGCTTTTTGAAAAACAATAATTAAGAAATAATTTACATATTTATTAATTAACATTACCACAACACTATAATGTCCTTATAGTTAATTATCAGTTACATAATCAACCGACCTCATCCAACCTCCGATGTCCCGTACTAGATGCGCTAACATGTCATTGTATGTCGCGAGTCTCGAGCAATGATCGGACACACCCCACCCCTCCCCCCATTGTCGGGGCACATTATAATAATTTCCCAGCAAATCAAACGCATTCGGGAATCGAACGGTCGAAGCTCTGAGCTGAGTGGAGACTGACTCGAGACCCGAATAGTGCGTTTGTGATCTCGTGGTTCTTGTGTACTTAATAATTAACATCTACTTTCCTGCTACTCCCATTAATAAGTATTATTAATGTCAAAATTTGTATGGATGTTTTTTACTATTTCACGCAGAACGGATTTTCATGCAATTTATCACGCAAGTACATCATTTTTACTATAATACGAGTACTCACGATATTTATTTATATTTATTTAGTGTCAAATGTCACCTGTCATCCTGTCAAAAGTTTCTCCGCGCCACCGCAGTTCATCCGTGACCACGATCCATGCAACTGGGTCGAAATATCGGAATACAAAATAAAAATAAATATCGTGAGTACTACTCGTATTATAGTGAAATGTGTTCAGTCCACGATGAGTTAAGTTTAAAATCAAGTAGATTATTATCTGGAATAAGATATAGCGTATTTATTATCCTGGAAACCGCGATCAAATTCGCGAGCAGAGCGCTCTAGCGCTTATTAAAAGCGGTGCGAGTGATGGCTATAGATACAAAATATTAAAAAAAATGCAACAAAAATGTATCTTATTTATTAATGCAATATCTCTTGAAATTTAATTTAATGATCTTTAGAACTTTTGTCTGTTGGTCTGTAATTTTATTCCCGCTAATTTTAGAAACGGATAAACCAATTCGGATGTGGTTTCCTTCAATAAAGAACTTTTATATATATTAAAAGTAAGCTTGGTCTTAAAATGTAAACTAGGAGAGTTTAACTAGATAGGTGGACTTAACAAATTAACTTGTTGTAGTTGATCAACTTTCAACTATGCGAGTGGACAGATTTTTCTATATAATATGATGTACCTACACTATATAAGTGGCGATTGGTAAATGTCAAAATAAATAAACCAAGTATCAAATTAATGATGAGCTCTACATCATGCATTTTGCTTAAACAATGCTTTGTACCTGTATGTAAATTTAAATTACAAATACTCTCAGTCAAATTCAGGTTTCATGCTCATGTATGTCGGTACAGTACTTAATTTGATACTGATTGTGCAATACTTGTATCATTAAAGGCATTTATTCGACGATAGGTTAAAACTCGTATTAAGTATTTAAAACTAATGTAAATAGGAAAGCTTTGAATAAATTTTAAAAATATTTAATTCGGTACTTTTAAAAACAAGCTTTTAAAATTTTGTGTTTATGCTGTTGGCCGCTGAGAAGGCTCCCGTCTGGTCATTATCATAAAAATTGTCATCAGAACCAAATTGTCAACAGAACCAAATCAATTTGTGAAATTTCAACTCCGTAGGATGCGAGGAGGTAGTCCTATTTCAGCTCTTGCAAACTTGACCCCACGGACGTAAAAAAGGAACGGACGTAACCTTGTCTAATCGAGAGTGAAGCATAGCAATGACAGCTCGCTTACCATGTGTGCGTAATTTTGTAATTTTTGATTCGCGATGGTGTCAATGTCAAAGCAGTATGGTGTCAATGTGTGGGTGTGTGTACTTGTACGAATAGAGAGTTGGTATTACTATGGGTGCTTCACTGAATTTGTTGTTGGGATTACGTCCCGTTACGTTACGTTTTTTTTACATCCGTGCTTGACCCAATCCATTTCCTTTTATGGTACAGTCAACATTATTTTCTTTTAAATATAGTTTATTTCATATTTATACCAAGTAATCTTCAACCAGGACATAGCGTTTATTAATTTTTTTGTTAGATCATCTATGGATGAGACTTGTCATTCTTGCATCATATATAAATCTTCAGACGTTACAATGACCACCCAGGAATAACATCCAGTCCATTAAAAAGGCAATAGAATACACACTTCCGCGTTTCTCTTTCCAAACGAATGTGAACTTTTTCACCAAAACACTTTAACATTATCAAACAAATATCATCTTTATACACAAGCAATAAAGTGCAATGAAAGAAACTGAACTTTTATACGAAGCGTAACACCGGTAGCTATTCTAAATGGGCATCCGCGCTTATAAAAGAACGTAAAGACCCTGATTTTTACGCAAATAAATACTCTATAATGTATCTTCCCAAAGTTGGTTTTACAGCGGAATGTGAAGTATAAGGGTCCTTTTAAAATACTTAAAGACCGGTAGCCGGCGGACAATAAGTGATCCGTCATTTGGTTAGATAGGTGGGATGATTACACCGGTCTGAATATGCCTTAGGACAAATTTGAATAAGGCGTTTTACATAAAATTGGTCTTGATGAACTCGGAGAACGGCGTGGGTTTGCCTACGGGTTTAATTTTGAATGTGAGTTTATTCTTGTGGATAAATTTAATATTACGTCAACGTCTGTGTATGTACCTTCAATCAAGGATATAGAAGAGTAGTAGGTAGTTATAATAGGAAAGAAAAAATTGTTATTTCATATGTAATTGTAGTAAATTTGGATAAGAGAATTAAGGGTGACGAGGACGCTTTTCAAGAAATTATCCGTCTAAAGTATTTTAAGATTCATTAGCCTCTATTTGATCTAATTACCTGGGAAAAAAGTATCCCAGATGCCTCGTAATATAAGTCACAAAGTTGCTAAATATCATCTAAATCTGACTAGGTCTGATTAGGTCAACTGTCCACGGCGCATCATTCGATGAACAAATGACGCTAAATGACTATAGCGTCCCTATAAAGTGCGTCGAAGTGGACAGAATACCTTACAATCAGACATACCTACCTACCTATATTTACAAAAAAAATATATAAATTTTCAACAACAACTTAAGCCAACAAAGTAACGTCAAAGCAAGTGAAATAAAAGCTTGTTAAAATAAATAAACAATACACACCCTCATAGCATCACACAAGAATTCCCTGTGTCGTGCGTGCCATGGACAAACACATCAATACAAAGACAAGAACATACACACCCAGACCGAAAACAGAAATTTAAACTCATCATTCAAATTTCCGTATCCCTGGGAATCAAACCCAGGAGCATTGGCATTTGGCACGTCTTTCCGGCATGGTAACCATTAAATTAAAATGTCAAATAATAATACCGTTTAGAATTATGATATTCGGTACATACAGATTCAAAAACACTTGTCACCTATAAAATTACAAAACCATAAAAACAATAATTTTAAATTTGGAAACTGTTAAAAACAAAAATCGCTGCAATACCTAACGAGAAAGCGTTTAACCCTCCCACTGGTGCGTTGTTCCCTACACATTCGGGCGGTCGTATATCACGCTAATGTTATCTGGCTGTCCCCGTGATACATTGCACTGCGTCGCCGTTGATTAACGAAATTAATTTGTCGCATCGCGCATCGGAATCGCATTGTTTTTGCAAGGAATTTTATAAATTCCCTCCAAGTGTTTGTGGTTTGGGGCGATTTGGGTTTTTTTTTTTTTCGTTTCTGACGATTATTTTTACTTTTTGTTTAGAGGTGTGACTTTTGGTTGTATAAGTAATGTTGAGATTATATTTCGATGGCTGTAATTAATTTCCAAATATACGAATAAAGTAGATACAGTTCACTAAAATTTTGCAAAGTTTGGCAAATTTTTCCGATTGTTTGCTTGATTGCAAAGTCATCCTTCGTTTGGCCACGGAACTTTTAACTGGTTAGCCACTGACTCTATTATTGGCAGTTCACTAAAATTTTGCAAAGTTTGGCAAATTTTTCCGATTGTTTTTAAGTCATTCTTCGTTTGGCCACGGAACTATTGACTGGTTAGCCACTGACTCAAGGCTTCGTCAAAAAGGCCAAGCCCTGCAAAACGGCGATAAGAGGTTCTACTCTAGACTTATTTATTCAAATCAAACAAGTACTTTTTACCTCCAATTTAACCTAATCAATATGAATTGCATTAGATTAAGTAATTTTGTGGAATGTGGCTCAGTATTTTGGTAAATGCTTAGTTATTTATGTCATCGGTTTATCTATTAAGGAGCGGCATTTCAATATACATTCTGTATAACATTTTGAAACAGCGAAATACTGAATTATGTCATATAGGTTTTAAAATGGTCGAATATTACTGCATCGATTACATTATACATATTTATTAGATATTTATACCAATCAGCGCCGATCGTAAAAGCATTCAGCCGTCCATAATACCTGCGTTTGATTAGGAAATATTTATTTGCTTTTATAATAAAGTCGTCTATTCAAACCGAGACAACATTCTTAATTGCTTTTGGAGCTTGAATAGATATGTCCGGAGCTTCCAAAACCGTAATTTAGATAAAGACGTGTGTCTCAACACCGCATAAATACGACATGTCAAAACAACCTTATCGAGAGGCCACCTTGGTGTTCCTGAATTAATGGAATTCACTATAAAACCGACATATTTTGTTTTATAAAATGGACTGGCATAAAATAAAGTTCTAAAGGTGATCTTATGCGGCCCTTCGATGTACACATGCTGTAGGTTGACGTAATAGAGATAGTTCATTACTTCATTTTAAAAGGTAAATTTCATAATATAATATAAGTATTATTTCGACAACATCTAAATTCATTAGTCTCCTGCAGTAGGTGTTTTTTTTACCACAGAAGAAGGTTGCATTTTTAGCAAATCACCGTTATACTGCGAAATCAGTTATGACGAGTTTGTGTCAAAAAGATATGTGACAATGACAGATATGACAGAATGTGAATGTGACAGATAGTTACGGAGATAGTTATGGAATAAAGGTAACCTGACCTAATTATGACTGCCAAAGGTTATTTATTCCCCAATGACATTTATTTAAAATGATAATAATTATTAATTAAACATGGTTTTTATCACAAGGAAAATAGCGTATCGTAACGCAATTTTATTATTTTCTTTGATTAATTAAAGGAACATACAAACAATGTACGATTGTAACTTAATTGCTTATTTGATCTTTACAGTATAACGGCGAAATTAACTATTACAAGTTATGTTATTACTGTGTAATTTTCGTAAGTAACTGTTTAATGTATATTATTTCAAACTGTATTAAAGTTGCTATTCAGTGGACTATGTCGGGGACTATTAATTCAAATCTACCACTTCACAATCTTCATCAAAATCACGCATAATCCGTAATAATTAAAAAATAATAAATTAAAAGTTACAAAGATACGAGCATCAGATGCTAATAACTGAAGATAATCTGTGTAGTATAATGAAAGTCAACAGTATCGTTGATCATGCGCGTGTCATGACTCCTTAGTAGCGTAAAGAGATAATCGCATTAATTGCGCAAAGTTCTTCGACCGCTTGATGTGGACGTTGTGTAACTAGTTTTATTTGTGACGAATACTTATCTACTATAAATTTTGTTGTCTCTACGACAATTTCCTTTTATGAAAAAGAAATGTGCATATGTATTAATTACATTTATCAAATAACAGATACACAGATAAAGAGTTTAAATAAGTAAATAAATAAATAAATAGCTGAGATATAAAGTTTATGCATTCTCCGAGTCGTACGTGATGTCATCGCTCCTGTCCGAGATCGTTGCACATATTATTTCCTTAGTCATGTGAGGGCTTCGTAAAAAATAAAGTGTTAAGTAGCCTACAATTGATATAATTATACTCCGTGATGGATTTATTTATTCAAATCAAACGCTAAAACAAAAGGTGTTCTATAGAGAGCCTTGTGAGAGATGTACTGAGATGATACAAATTATTTTTGAAAAACGCAACTGCAAAATTTTAATACTCTTACGCCCCAACTCAGAGTCACTAACGGTTACTTAAATCGCTCCTAAGTACAAAATTTGTATGGTGATTCTTTACTAAAGAGCGATTAAAGTAACCGTTAGTGACTCTGAGTTGGGGCGTTAAGGTCAAAAACGCATAAAGTCAAACACTCACTATGTCAAATCCGCACAACGTCAAATACGCACAATGTCAAACACGCTCTAAGTCAAACACGCATTTGGTCAACCCTCATTTGGTCAAACTTTCCCTGCTCGCCTTCCAACCTGCTGAACAATGGAGGTTACCTTATACTATATTCTATATACTAGTAAATGCCCTCGCTTCGCTTCGGTAAATTTTCGTTAAAACTACACTCAAATAAAATGAATGAATGAGTGAGTGATCTTACGCGTTGTTGTTTCTTTTTACGTTAATTTGTATAATTTTTCAATCAAGCGAATAAAAAATGGTAAACTACTTCATTATATTCTTGACATCACATGAGCTGTAATTAAATTTTTGGGAGGCAGATAAGATTGCAACTAAAATTATCGTAGTTAAATTAAACAGCTTACTTTAAAAAATAAATCTATAAAATAATTACACGGAACTTCTTCGGTGAAAACAGAGCCTGTTAAGATTATTATGCCCTTCCAACCCTTCAGTAAAACTAGTTAATTATATGATCACAGTCAATAATGATTATTGACCTTATAAAATCATCAATAGAACCGATAGAAGCACAAAGGGATCCGTCGAAACAGTATCCTCAGCGCATACCTTTAAAAAAACAAAGCCAATTTGGTCTAATAAAGTATAATTAAAAAACAAATTTTATTGATAGGTCCCTTCACGCGTTTACAATTTAGAAATTAATTGATCAAATGGCTTATAACGCGGCTAGTGTTAGTCGGTATTAGTGGATGGGATTAGACAAAATTATTGTTCTTATAGTATAATTTGTTCCGCGTGCATTTAAGGGTTAAGTCAGGTGCTTTTTGTTAAATTTATAACCTAATAAGAGAAGAGCAAGTTCTTGCTATTGAAAAAAGATTTGAAGACGCGTAATGTACGGTTCAGTGTGTAGTTAGTGTACGTATGAGTATATATCATAAATATCTGGATGACCGAGCTTTGCTCGGTATTTTAATATTGCTTAACAACGCCATTTACTGAAGTTGCTCCCAATAATGATAGTATTATTACACGCCAGGATGATTATTATGATGATATTAGATGTCAGGAAGAGTCAATGATATATACGTATAAAACGACACGATACGATACGGATAAAACGACATTTTCTAGAAATGATTCCTAGCTAGATTGATTTATAGCCCCCGAAACCCCCTGCATACTAAAGGACTCCGCAAAATCCTTATGGGAATTGGCTCTCGGCTAAATTAGCTGGCTCGTTTGCCGGCTATTTCCATAAAAATAAAAAATCGTAGGCGCCATTTCCAAGATTCTGAGAATATGTATATAACTATATAAATATACAATAATTGCTCGTTTATAGGTATTACATATCTATACTAACTAAACTGTAATGAAAATGTAATGTGTTACCAAGTAGATTCAAATAGTGCAGAGTAGGAGAAACTTACTAAATACATCATAGACGTGCTCTTTGGAACACTGAAATGACCAAGAATTTTTGTCAAATGCTCACATGTCAAATTATATTATTCGAACGCGCTATCAGCTGATTACTTACGATTGACTCTCACAATCAAGAGTTAGCCCATCACTTAACTTAGTCACATTATGAAACGATGTTTAATATATAAGTTTTTGTATAAATTAATATTTATGTGCATATTATGTATTTATTTCCTCCACAATCCTCCACAAAGATCAGCCATTGTCCTTTCGTTCCATTACTTGCCTAAGTTACTTTTTGCCTGTTTTAATGTACCTACAATAAATCTCATTTGTTATAAGTATAACTCACTAAATATAAAGTTCTTCTGTGAACTTCTATGTATTTATAATGTGACAATACCTAATTATTTTTGACTTGCAACAGCTGCCTTGGTAAAACGAAGTAATCCTCTCGCTAGACGATTGTTACAATACTGTGCTTCCATGTAATTAAAATTTTTGTCGGTCTGTCAAAACGTCCTTCAGTGGCAAAGATTTGGAACTGACAGCCTACTAGAACCCATAATTACGGAATCAAAAAGTAGTTCTACTCAGTAGATTAGATAGCTGTAATTACGTGTTACAATACTTTTGTTTTATCACTTCTAAAATTTTTAAGGCTTATTAACACAATCTTCTTTTATTTTTATAATTATTTGTAGGTTGGGCGGTAGAATTAAGTTTTTTTATATATTTTTTCATGGAGTTTTTAATCTAAAGACCGTGCATTGAAAAGAGTATCTATCACTATGAATAAAACGTATTCGTTGTATTTGTTTATAATATTTATAGATTTAATCTATGATATAATATACTACATGTATATTGTATAATATGTATAACAAAACATACATATAGCATAGCTGGTTTTTTACGCGTTTCAAAACAAGCATTGATTTGGCAAATTGTAACATAATACGCAAGGATCTTTTACCCATATTAAAACATTTTTTACAACCGTACCTCAAAGTGCAATAAAAACTAATCTTAGAGTATTGATAAATAGATTGGTTCGCAATCAGTGTACAGGCAAAACCCATTAGGGCAACGTGCAATAATTGGCGAGATCGTTTTTTGTTGCACTCTCTAGTTGATTGACGTGACCACTACGTCTTTTTGACAACCCTGATGTATTTTATTTGAAATGCGGTTACGCAGGGTGTTCCGTTTATGGTTAATTTTTTTCACGAGTCCTATTTGGTAGACAATCAAACATTCACATACATCATTTATCGTAATTTTATTTTAATTAAAAAAGGCTGATACAAAATTAAAATAATTTAAAGGCAGATAGATCATTTAATACCAAAACTAATTTTTGTTTACTATTCATCATTTTTTGAAACTGAAACTAATTTAGATTATTATTTCAATAAAAAGTACTTAGTGCCAAGATTGTTTTCTATACTAATATATAAAGAGGAAAGATTTGATTTTTTGTTTGCATTGAATAGGCTCCGAAACTACTGAACCGATTTGGAAAATTCTTTCACTGTTGGGAAGCTACAATATCCCCGGGTGACATAGGCTATATTATATTTTCAAAAAAAATAGGGATCCTTAATAAAACTCCAATAATGTACCTACCCCAAGGTGTAAAAAAATAAGAAAACCGAAGCAAAGCGAGGGCGGTTGCTCGTATCAAATAAGACTCGTTTAAAAAACGGACTATATGTGGTATTCGTAATTTGTATAATTCATTTTACTTAATTTATGTTACACATATGCAAGCACATAGGTATATGTTATGAATGTCCTTTTTCTTGAATGTTCAACTCAAAGTTTTCAACACGAAGTACGGTTTTTATCTTAGATTTATAGTACCTGTTGGTTTATTGTTAAAAAAAAATGTTTTCTTAATATTATTTTTATTTTTTATTTTATTTATTTTGTACACACATAAATACATAGGAAAGAAGATATTAAAAAAAATTTGTACAAGGGCACTTCTTATTCCTAATTGAAATGTCTTCCAGAAGGCCCGTTAGTGGAGAGGTGAACAAAAGGTGCAAACTTATTATTAATTATTTTTGTCAAAATAT
Source organism: Thymelicus acteon (assembly GCA_951805285.1). Lineage (NCBI taxonomy): Eukaryota > Metazoa > Arthropoda > Insecta > Lepidoptera > Hesperiidae > Thymelicus > Thymelicus acteon. The sequence goes on along the minus strand of OX638227.1, from coordinate 6,960,045 downwards.
AATGTATATTACTAAACACCCTGTCCACAGATGCTATCCGATACATTACCCGTGGGTAATCGAGCGCACTTCGACAAAAAGGCGTAACAGGAGCCCGAGAGTGCGCCCTAATGACCGAGCCTTTGTTTAAATTTGAAACGATCAGCGTAATTACACATACGTCTTTTTACATACACCTTCAAGTTATGTTGATTTATGATTTATAATTCGCGTTTAACTTTTAGTTAAACTGTATATTTTTTCGAAGTATGGTTTCGTGGTATGGTCATCCGTGTTACTCTCTCAAAAATCTCAAAATTCGGTTTGAAATGCTAAATATGTCAATTCGTATGTGAAAATGACATGAAATGCAAGACCTGATATCGCACTCTTGAGTCGTGATATGGCCCTTAAGGGCTTAATCCAATTGCGATGAAGTGGCATTCATTTATCCATCAGCTCTTGGAGGTCCACTGCTGGACGTAGACTTCCCCTAACATGCGCCATTCTGACTAGTCCTGAGGTCTGAATCTAGTGGATGGCCGTTGTCTTCTTCAGGTCATTAGTCCGCCTCGTCAGAGGGCGTCCTATACTCATTTTTCCGAGAGTTGGAGGAGCTTTCTTCCTAATGGTTATCGGTTCTTTGAACTATGTGGCCACCCCATTGTCACTTCAGCCGTCTTATTCGATGAGCTATGTCTTCTATGCTAAAGTAAAAGCTTGGGAAATATAATGACCATTTGCGTCGTTTGAAACTTTTACTAACAAAACGATACTTACGTAAAAACCTAAATACAAGAAGGTGTGAATTCCAAATAGAAGATTACACGCCATTTCTTGTCAATGGTAAAATCTGACAAGGAAATTGCCGATCAATATCTAAAAGCCTCGCATTCCGCAAGCTACCGCATAATCATCGGATACATCCAAACAATTGGTATGCGTTACCCTTACAAAAACCATCACTCAGACCCTATTACCTATAATTATCTAATCGAAAACCTTTTAGCTGTGAAACAGTGACTTCTGAGAAGAGTTGAGACTGGTTTACATTGTGTTTAATACTGGCGTCAGTACTTACTATAATGTTACTTACCCGATGTTTAAATTTAGGGATTGTTGAAAGACATATGGTAGGTTTATTAAAATGTCTGATGTTTCATCTTCTTTGGTTGGTTTGAAATTTAATTTTATTGAAATAATTTTGATTGACCTTGTCATTGTTGACGTGACTCCGGTTCTAGATCTGAATGTTATAGCAATTATAAATCATTTAATGCGCTATGATTTTTTTACGTATTTTATAGCCTGAATTTAGGATAAACTTAATAGTGGAAACCTGGTAGATTTGCAGATATAATTAAATTTTTACCATACTAGCATAAGAACCGGTTTGGTTTTTACCACATTAGAAGTTCAGCGTCATAATTGTTCTTTTTCAAGTAAAGAGAGAAATTACAGACCATTCTATCAAAATGGTTAGGTACTTCCTTGCGAGATGCCTGAGTTATAACTTGAATTTCTTATCGAGCTTTCTTAACCAACAACTTTAGTCAATAGTTGAATTTCTGAGAACATCAGCACTTAGTTGGTTCTTGCTGAATTAGTTATTTAGCAAGTCAGTACTTACCCAATGAAAACCCGGCATAAAAGATCGTGGGAGCAAGCAAGTCGATCCGGCCAGTAATAGGTTAATTACCAGGTTTGGCTATCACGGAGATAGTGCATTAGCCAAAGGTCAAGCTGTATTTCAGCGTCACCTCTCAAGCCTTTGTCTGGAGAAAGGTTTAAATGAAATAAGCGTTTTTTCATTATTTTATGCAACTAGGTAGATCTTATATTCATTATTAGACGAAATCCTTTGAACAAAACAAATCCGTTTGGTTCGTCACGTAGATTTACAATAATATTTATATTTTTTCTTTTGCTTATAATACCGCTCTTCGTGTGTTTCTGTTTGACCTAATGGTTAGCTGGCAGAGTTAATCCTGTATTGTGGTCAATAAAGATTAAATAAATAAATAGATTTACGACTGTTATCGTAACAACCTTTTCTGTCTCACTAACCATTATTGCGCTTTCCATGCTCAGTCATGATGAATCTGATGATGTTCATATAGGCCAACAGTCCACAGTACACAACTCACTGGTCAAATGTGGATTGGTAAAGTTCATTCTATTTGAGAACATCCTGCTTAATATGCTTTTTGTGATCATCTTTGTTCCTTCACTTGGACGACCCTGTAGCCTAGTTGGTAGCGACTAGAGTCCCTGCCTGCGAAGCGAGGGGTCCCGGGTTCGATCCCAGGCCGGGGCAGATATTTGTGTGACAGATAAATATTTGTACTCGGGTCATGGGTGTTGTTGTGATGTGTTATATGTGTCGTCCATGCCACCCGCGACACAGGTAACTTACTGCGGGGGTGTGAGTGTGTGTTAGTGTTAGCGTCTTTTACGCAAAAACTACTGAACGGATTTTTATGAAATTTAGCACATAAGTAAACTATGACCTGAAATAAGATCATAGGCTTCAACCCATTAATAACCCACTACTGGTCACGGGTCTCTCCTCGTGAGAACGTCTAAAGCATACTCCACCACGCTGCTCCAGTGCGGATTGGTGGAGGGGTTAGTGGCCAACCCAAGTGTCGAAAGTTTTCATGCCGCCCGAGGAGCTCCGACATCGTTTAACGACTGTTATCTTACGATAACAACCGGGACCGACGGCTTTACGTGCCCTCCGAAGCACGCGCCCGCTGTTGCTTAACTTTGTCGATCGCTTAGAATCGACGCAAGCCGCCGGGCTATGAGCCCTTCGTAAATAAGATCATAGAGTATTTATTAAACGCGAGCAAAGACGCGGGTAGAGCGTAGTTATGGAGAAAAAAACGTGTAAAGTTTCGACGTGTATTGGACGCACAATAATAAATGAGACCACGAAGTATTTTGCATGGCAAGTAATATAATAAACTCGAGTTCAATATAAGCTACTTAACGGCAAAAATTAATGCTAGTAGCTCCTATTTCGTGTTTATTGTCGCATGCCGTGCATTATAGGGGCTACAACTCACAAGGTTTTAAATTCATAATAGGTAATTATAACGAGTGAAATTATAAGAATTATACCAGTTTCTTAAAGGGTTATTCAAAGTACGAAAAGTTATTGCTGTAAGTAGCCATAACTTAATATCTCGATGCATTTAGAGGCCTAAAAAGTCCACTAGCAAAAATCACTATTGAAAAATAATATTGAGGCAATTCATGTAATTTTATATTCTAGGAGTACCTACTAGGTAGAATAGTTAAATTAATATTATAATGGCCATGTTATTAGTCCGATATTTCTGTAATTTTTAACACATGTTTTGCCACACGTCAAACAAACAGTGTTTCACGTCATGAAAGAAAACTGAATCTACGCTACAATACGTTATTCGAAATATTTATATGATACTTGCAACTATATTGGGCAATTATTTGCAACATCATACTAAAAAATAATACTATGTAGACAGACACCTCCCTCCACGTCCTGGAGAGATCCGTGCTTATTTAGTGGCCCATCAAATTGTTTGAAGCCATATGTCACTTTTTTACAGTGCGGACTAATTGCGGGAGTAGTAGTACTGTAAAAGGCAATATCGGTACGCACTTATTACACATTAATACCGTTTGCCCTTTCGTTTATTTACATTATCTATTCAAATAAATAAAATTGCAGTGTCTGTTTGTAATATGAAAATAACCACTTTTTACTAAGTGCATTTGGATGTATAAGTACACGGTACATAAACCAAAATAACATTTTTTTTACAATTTTTGTCTGTCCGTCTGTCTGTTTGTTCCGGCTGGACTTGACGGGCCTTTCACAGACAGATAGCTGATACAAGGAGTAACTTAGGCTTATTTGAGAAATAAAATTGTTAGGCGATACGAAGTTCGCCGGGTCAGCTAGTAATAAATAAGTTACATCGGCACGGTACGGTTCACACAATTTTCACATGTGATCTCTCTATAAATCAATCTCTCAATGGAATAAAACAATTGCTTCTTGATTGATAGACAGCACCTTCAGTTAAGTAATAAGAGGTATAATTACAGGTAACGTAGCTCATGTTAGAGGCGCTATAATATTATGACATCACTGAGAATGAAGTCCGTGTGTTATGAAGCGTTTATATAGATATATATGTACGCTTGTATGTATAAGTATACTGGCATTATGATAATAATAATTATACTATTGCTTAAACGCGGATTGTGCACGTTTATATCACAACGATTATATATCTTTATATTATTATATCAGTGACCTGATTATCCTCCTGATGATAAGTAGCTATCGTCGCCAATGGACATAAGCGACACCAAACTCATCACTGATGCGTTGCCGCTCAAGAAACAGAAAAGGAAAATAAAGTAATTCAAGTTTTTTCGATTTCAATATTTCGCAATTTTCTTAAAACCATTATAATATAAATACAGTGTTACCGCTTCTATCCAAGCTTAACATAATACTTATAAAGAGTTACGAGTACAAAGCAACGAACCCGGGACCTCTTAAAATTTTAAGTACATTAAAATGTACAAAACCGCATAAAGATAAGGAAACATTATCGTCAAAAGTCTGTCTGTGGTAGGTTGCGTTTTATAGGTATCGGGTACCCAACTCCGAAAGGGCATCTAATAAAGCCATTTAACAAGTGTCCAGACTACATAAGTACAACAATGTTGATTTAAAGCTTACACAGACGGACTACTTTTAGACTTGCAGCTGAATTAGATCATTATATTATTTTAATTTAATTTTGTACCATAATAATTATAATTCAGTTATGATTGAACTATTTGATTAGCAATTTTTTACATCCAGTACGTTACTTATGCACTTAATTCGTTGATAAAATAATTCAAGGGCTATTACCTACTTAGAAAGCCTTTAGGTTTTCAAAATACATATACCTACTTTTTCCTTGTGTTAGATTTGGCCATCCATCCATTCATTAATAAGCCCTTGGAGATCCAATGCTGGACATAGGCTCCATCGAAGGGGGGGGGGGGGGGTCGGGGTGTCACATACTCCTGTTTCCGACACGTGGTCTCCATTCGAAGACCTGTCTTCCCCAACGGTTTTCGCTCCGTCAAACTATACCAGCCACATAATGCAATTAACTACTTTCAAGTAAAAAAGTAACTACGAATTAAACACAGCAACATACTTTTATTTATTTATTTCTAACAAAAGACACTGCACATGTTCCATCCATTTTCATTTCTGCCAAACTACAAGCCAGTTTGTCGTCAACATTGAAGCAGTTTCTCAGTTCAGTCGTTTAATCGCAATTTTGTCTTGAAAATCGCAAGTCTGCTCGGTGCTTACACGCATAAATAATTATTGACGAGGTCAGGAACATAATCTGCGCTGTTCACACTGTCATAAAACAGCCCTTAGCCATAAGAATCAATTACTGGTGTTGTTTATTATACGATTTTTGTTACTGCTTTTATGTTCATCCTTAACTAACTAGTGTTAATTTGACTATTGTTATAATGACGGACGATATTATAGTAAAAGTAATTTTGATACATTTTCTGGTGGGATTTGTTTTTGCAAAGAATTTAAAATTATGAAGAGTAAAGTGTTCTTAATATATTTATCTGTATATTTTAATATAATAATTATTTGTTACTTAGTTTGCACTTGAGTATACCTACTAATGCAGTGTTTTCCCAAAATATAATGACTTTAATTGAAGTTTATAAAATATTAAATCACAGCTTTTTACCGTTCCAGCATTAGGATATTTATTGCAACAATTATTCAATAAGTTAATGGAGTGTTTTTTTAAAGGTAACTATTAGAATTGCATATAAGTGCTATTAGGAAAAACATATCCTTTCAAATACGCATGCACACAATGACTTCTTTAGATTTAGCTGTTTACAGTTATTCCTATTTTCAATCGCCCTAATTGCCGGATTATAGCTAATTATATACCTAATTATAGCTGGAGTAAATCTAATTATAAATAAACAAAGGGCGATATGTGCTTTCGATTATTAAGCACGCATCGCGTCGCGTCACCGTCGCGTCGATTACCCCGGAGCAGTTCACACAGCGCTCGAGCCCTCGAGGATATCATTCGTTCTTTTGTACAAAGTACCAAACATACGATGGTGTTATGCAAAACGTAACTATTTATTCATTTTTCTATGTGTTGTTTTTCAAGACTATTTCTGGTTTTAATAGGAAATCCGGATCTAGTTGGTGTCATCCTTTTTTCAGGCGAAATATATTTTTTAAGCAATGAAAAAATCTAATACTCTTGACCCAGAGGGGTTGTCTTCAAAAATTTGGTCCAGGCAGGTTTATTTAATTAAAACAAAATGCATGTTGCAAAATACAAGTACTCTTTAATTGCATCATCTTAGTAACAATCGAAAGTATAGTCGTAGAAAATGCCATCATAGGATTGGAAGCCTTATATTTCGCCAGGAAGATGAATGTGGGATCCACCGCCTAGATCGGGATCTTAAACCAAGAGAAATTAAAAGTCGCTAGTGGAAATATTTCTTTAGCGTTTGTAAGACAAAAACAATTAAGAAAAAAAACCTTTGGTGTTGTTGATGTCCATGGGCGACGATAACCACTTACCATCAGGTGGATCGTCAGCTCGTTGCTGTATTTCCATAAAAAAAAAATTAAGAGGATTTTTGACCGGCATCGTATAGATGACACATTTTATGCAAATTTTATGAATTTTTGGTCGAATTTTCGTACACTACTCATGGGCTACGATGAGTACTCCATCAGATGATTCATCTGCTTGCGTGTTGGCTAACATTAAAAAAATGAAAAATCGTCAAAAAATCTTGCAATGAATAGTGGTCGATTTTCGATTTTTTGATGTGAAACATCTTTACGCGAGGGGTAAACCTGACTTTTGGCATGGTGATATAGGCCGTGGCAACGCATCGCCGGCAATATGAAAAAAATATATAATAACACAATGTGGGTAATCATAAATAAACTTGCTTTGATAAGCTGTAGCATACGGTAGGACAAATTCGAAACATCAAAAGAAGAAACGGTGGCCTATTGGGATATTATTGTCCGAACTATAAACCACTTTACCTCCATCCATCCATCCATCAGCCCTTTGAGGTCCACTGATGGACATAGGCCGTCGGTCCACCTGGTCGGGGGGCGTCCTGTGCTCCTTTTACCGAGGCGTGGTCTCCATTCGAGGATCTTTCTTCCTCAACGGTTATCGGTCCTTCGAACTATGTGGCCAGCTCATTGCCACTTCAGCCGGCTAATTCTCTGAGCTATGTCGGTAACCCTCGTTCGTCTACGGATTTCATCATTTCTGATTCGATCACGTAGAGAAATACCGAGCATAGCTCGTTCCATAGCCCGCTGGGCGACTCTAAGCTTATGCATTAGACCAATAATGAAGCACAACGTCTCGGATCCGTATGTCATCACTGGCAACACACACTGCTCGAACACCTTCGACTTCAGGCACTGAGGTAACTTTTTGGACGACAAGATATGACGCAGTTTCCCGAACGCAGCTATACCTACCTGAGTTTCAATCCTGGCGAAGTGATAATTTTATTGTTCTAACTTAGTTTTTTTAACAATAAAATAATTATGTCTGACATCGATAATTTCTGATGATAATAATTGAGTTGTTGCGATTTTAAAGAAATTTTTGAATTAAAAAATTTTGTATATAAAGAAAATAAATGTTTATTAAATAAACTGTCATCATTTTCTGGAGAAAATTCGTAATATTGTATTTTTTCATCGTGACACTTCACGGCTTCAATCGCGAATCAAAAATTACGCACACATGGTAAGCGGGCGGCCATTGCTATGCTTCACTCTCGATTAGACGAGGTTACGTCCGTCTTTTTTTCAGGTCCGTGTTTTATGCCTAATAATTGTAAAAATAATTTCGATGTTTCAAATCTGTCAGCCGTCCCATGACAGCTGTTCTTTTTGTATGTCAACAAACAAGCAGACAATAAATTAAACATTCAAAACTCGACAAAATTACTCGTGTAAAATTTAAGAAAATTGTTACCTCTTGCATAGTGCGGTTACAGATACTAGTTGCGCTTGCGCGGTTCGCTATCGCTACATGATCTCAGCGACAAATCGCGAGATGCGACCGCCATAGCAGATCATACAATAAGGCTCACTTCATGTATAAGTTTGTAGTCAAGCTTAAACTTATATTGAGTAAAAAATAAATAAATTACGTTGGGGATAATGATCTGTCTTTATCTTTATATTTATATTGACTTTTTTGATGTGGTTTTTGGTTATAATTTTTAAATGTACGTACTTTAAGTTTAGTACTTATTTTATGGCTACAATTCCAGCAATATTTTTTTAAAGTATGTTTAATGTATTAGTTCTATTACGTTATCGGGTTCGATACCCGGACAAGATATATAGATAAAGTATGTTACACGACAGTATCTACTTTCAATTTGTGAAGGACCTCTAATACATTCATAATTATAAATCATCAAAATCATATCAGATTTTGAAAGATTAAGGAGGTGATCCAATATAAGCTCGTTGCTCCTAAAAGAAAAATAAACGCTGAAAGTATAAAAATGCTAAAAACAATAAATTCTGTAACACAATCAATTACGAAGTCGTCGCCAACAATAAAACACTAGAGGATTTACATTACACAAACGAACCACGTGACATTGAATCCTAAACTAACGATATAAAAGAGGCAACATTTCCACGCTTCTCAATACGACGAATATCCTTTTCTACTTACCAGAATAACTTGGACTTTGACACAATACAAACTCAACTTTATGACTGTATAATAGAGCAGGATTTTAGTATTATGGGAGGCCAGGATAAATCGGCGGGATGTACATGAGTGGTTTTGAAGGTGTTATCGGGGTACTACATTAGTGGCGAGTTGACAAGACCAGTCTTCTGTAAGGGCATGGCTTGTATTAGCTGCTTCTAATTTATTAGGAACGATAGGACGACGGACGCCGGCCACCCGGACCATGGGCCCATTCACACCGGTTGGGGAGACCGGGGAGTGCTGTATCAGGTGTAGACACCTATAAAACTATAGCCACTATAATGAGTATTTTATTTATAACGTAGTGAAGGTACCAAAAGTTTTATATCGTGTTTGATGATTAGATGATTAAACACAAAGTTAATTTATACCAATACATTCATTTTGTAAAATTAATTGGTTGACGATTGGATAGAAATTTAACAAATAAAATTATGTGTTTTATTAACTTATCAAATAATGTGTTATAAACCTATAACTGAAATCTGAAATCTGTGCTAAAAAATCTTCATCAAGGTGTGTCTAATAAATAACATCAATAAAATTTGCATCAAAATCGTTGTGTGGCGTTCGATATCAATCGATACATCTATTGTGCAATAAAAATCCTTTTGCTATACAAATACAAGGGATAAATGGCAATTATTACACAAATTTCTTGCCAATCATCCCTAAGGCAAAATGTGTCTACAAATTAAATATTTATCAAAAAAAAATTCGTTCAACCCACGATCCCCTGTGTCCTCTACATTTTTATTAACACCCCGACTCTGATAAACAGGATACGGGAAATATATTTATTTGTCCAATCATCAAATATAAGGGGCGTTCTCAAGTTACACCAAATGATTTCGGAACAGCAATCGGGTGTGATTTGTTGCGATAATCTATACTAATAAATAACGCACTCCATTCAACGATTGAGCTGCCTTCCTCGAGATTTCGAGAGTCTTTTATTTACATTTTTCTTGCTGAGTTATTGATTAATCAGAAGTGGTATTTCGCGGTTAGTTTTTAGTTTTACAAGTTTAATTATATTTGTAAATTTAGAAAAAGTTATTACAATGAGATTTGATTAATAAGATTATAAGATTGAGGAATTTCGACTGTTATACGTTTTTTGTTCTCAGATAATTTAAATACCTTTAAAAATGTGACTTACCTACCTGCTACTACATTTTTTTAGTGATGTTACTTTTTAAATAGGGCATTTATTTAGCGGAACACACCTTGCGAAATTATTAAGTATAAATAACAAATTATATTACAAGTAAAAGTTATTAAAAATATTATTGTTGTAAATTGTGGAGTTTTAATGGAGGTTCATAACATTTTGGACCAGAATTTACAGAATTCCCACCATAAAGTCTACAATATTGTTAAACAAAACACATGTTTACACAATAACAATACGTCTTGTAGTGTGAATAATGTCATCATAGAATCGCTATACATTTAGACACGTCATTACGAAAACACATTACACTTACTTAGTTACTGGATATGCGTCGCTGATAAACAGAAAATATTATCGTGGCCGGACATATAATGGCGGCAACTTAATATAAAAACGTTATTACCATAAAACAAAGGTGATGCAGGGACACCCACACCGGAGATTTTATTGTACTTTCTAACGTGTCGTAAATTGCGAAGGCGAATGATCGCGGAAGCTGAACCCTTGGTGCTACGACCATGTCATGAAAGTATCAGACAAGTTGGAATTTATGTCTACAACGTATCAACACTGTATCATACTCGGGACACACGTTTTATCACTATCATAACCATTTGATGAGTTTGCGCTCGTTTTACTGATCAAATGCCAATCGTGTTTACAACGATATCCACACGTTACATTAATTACATTAAAAACCCTACTAGCTTCAGGAGAGACTAATCCCCATTACATCTCTATGATACAGCAGTGTACATCACTAGCTTCATGTTATTGCTGGATCAGTAAATACCTAATACCCTTGAGTATGAGTCAGCCGCCAAACGACTCGTCGTGTTCCGGCTGGGGGCTTGAGAGCCAGTTCTTTCTTTCTTTTACTTCTCTCTCTCTAGGCTGGCAACGCATGGGTGATGCCTTTGGTGTTGCTGATGTCCATGAGCGACGTTAGCCACTTACCATCAGGTGGATCGTCAGCTCGTTTGCGTGCTATTTCCATAAAAGGTAGCAAATCCTCGCGGTCTCGGGAGCACAGATCACTCATAATATCTGCTAACGGTATGGTCTGATTAGTGACTTGAAATAATTTTACTAGACCGATCATGATTGACACAAGCTGTGAGACTATCAGGTCTTTACATTTACTTTTTATAAAGCTATTTTCTGAAGGACGATGTAGATTAAAAGTTAAATGAATTATACATAATTCGCCGTGACAACGAACCCATCCATCGTAATTAATTCTATCAATGCTCGTCATTCACGAACCATTTCGTTCATTCATGAATAACTTCGTTAATAATGTTCTGTTTTATTAGGTCATTCATGATTCGTGGTGGTTGTGATTTTCATTAATTATTGCCTGTTGAAAAAATATTTTATAGACAACTGTTTAAAAATGCGACAGTAGGTACCTAATGTGGCTTTAAGTAAGGAAGTTATAGTAATAATATCTATAGCCATTGATGTTAAATAAATTGTTCTATAAATGCTATATATAAATTTTATATAAATTGCAGTTGTATAAGTACAAATGTACTATTAGTACTTAGTATTACAAATGGTAATGAAATATTTTAATTTTCCGAGGAAAAGTTTTAAGCCTTCAAATCCTACCGGGCTAGCGATATTATATTTAGCTAGCGATATTTTATTTAGCTATTTAATTACACCGTAAAATCATCAGTTTATATTCACTTGATACATATATTCAAATTAATAAGTTATTTAACCTTTAAATCACTGATGTTCCTATGGTAGATTTTTTATAAGTTACTTTTACTTTTCCTTTTACTTTTTTGTTCATTTCAAAATTGATAATACTATTATAGTTCATATTGCAATGAAGCTTTGTTATCTTTCATTGGTATTTTCTTCCTACAAGTATGGAATCTTTCCAAAAGGTAGGTACACCATAGGTATAGCATTTAATGCGTGACAATTGAATTTTATAGCCTTTTTATACCCCTCTTTAGTTTACGACCGGAGCGGCGAAATTGAGGTTGGCATGCGCTGTTCGGTACAGTAAAGATCTTCTAAGGATTCAATAATATTGCGACTTCTAAAATTCTTGACGTAAGCTCACGACTCGGATGGTTGCATTCCACAGACTTAGGAAATATACACTGCTTATGTATCACTTGCATTATTTATTTTATGAATTTTGTTTTATAAGTTTCTTAATCAAATTGTTAGTATTATCACGGACACACTTTGTGCATATATTTTTTGTGCTACATTAATTTTTCTGTCATAGAGGACTCTATTTTATTTCATTGAAGATACAGCAATAGTAATTTTTTGCACAAATGAGATTCGTATTTATATTGTTAGATAGGTTCTTATACCTATGTTGGTAGGTACAAAACCAACTCACATAATATACTATGTGGCCTTTCTGTGATGGCCATTATAAGTTGTGTGCGTTTTTGAGAGCCAACACGAATTTTTTATGGAAATAGCCGGCAAACGAGCTGACCTACTGATCTACCTACTGATCTACCTGATGGTAAATGGCTATCGTCGCCCATGGACATCAGCAACACCAAAGGCATCACCGATGCGTAGCCAGCCAAGAAAGAGAGAAGAAAAAGAATGAAAGTTTTATTCATACACATAACTACATACAAAATTAATAATGCTAAGTTAATGCTTGAAAACAATCCCACCTACTTGTAAATAACCGTTATTTTATATAGGTGCTTACTTAAGTATACCTATAACTTTACAAACTTTAACGGCCCATTACTCGCATCTACTGTTCCTACTTGGTGGTCTTAGAAGTTAATAAAATATCCACGTGATGGATGGAGTGCCTGGGTGCTAGAGTGACCGTAAAATGGTTATCTGCACCATAATTCAGGTGTAAACGGCATAGGGCTCCTACATCGTAGGATACTTTATGGAGCCCGGGTCTCTGCCACCGAATAGACCATGAAAGTTAGTCTCTAGAAAGTTTCAGTTATCTTTATCTTGGCTATCGTAAATAAGTAATGGATGCGTGAACGAAGTTACGACTTTAAATTGAAATTACGCCATTCTTAAAGATTTATGTTTCTTCTTGTTTTATCGTTGTTTAGAGAAAAAAAAAACATAAATACAAGACTATAAATAAATTTTGCTAATATTTTTATTCATATTAGATCGTTAAATACATTGAAGTCATAATTCACAACTGTATTTGAGTCAGATATGGCAGCAGTTTAAACTTAAGATTACGTTGATTTTAATTGTTAGTTAATACCATTATTACTATTATTATTTCTCCATGGGGTTCGCCTGGATAGCTACCACCCTTGAGCATGAGTCAGCCGCCAAACGACTCGTCGTGTTCCAGCTGGGGGCTTGAGGACCAGTTCTTTCTTTCTTTTTCTTCTTTCTTTCTTGGCCAGCAACGCATCGGTGATGCCTTTGGTGTTGTTGATGTCCATGGGCGACGATAGCCACTTACCATCAGGTGGATCGTCAGCTCGTTTGCCGGCTATTTCCATAAAAAAAACGTTGATAAAAAGTAGGGCACTTTTTCAGAATCACTACACAGATAACTCTCACAGGCTTATAAGAATGAAAAATGTTTTGTTAAAGGCCAAAACTAAAAAAGTGACATAAAAATAATTTGTCCAAGCTATTCGAACGATCCCAAAAGCATCTTAATCAAACATTCCTACATAACTGAATCATCAAATACTCCTAAATCTCAAGACTACTCGTTCAAATAAGAAATAAATTCATCAGTAATCCAAACACAAAGTTTCCACAAATCTCTAATAGGTATAATAAACAAAACATTCACTGGTTAAGAAGCTTGCTTGCTTTATTAATTTGTGAATATTGCTCCATTTTACATGGATCCATTTAGAGCAACATTATACTGGGTAAAAGAGAGGTCAATTTATGTTGGTTATTTGACGAGTATAACAGAATATTTCGTCTATCCGTTAGAGAATCTCGGGTTTCTGGACAGGTAGGGAGGGTGAAAAAATTAAGTAATAATCCTACCACAAGGCTTTGGTAATCTGATGGTAACGCCATTTTGTCCTGTGTGGTTTTAAATAAAAAACTTGTGACATGATTATCTGTAACACTGCAAAGAAAAAGTTTAACATTTGGCTTACATGAGGTTGGTTTGTGTATTCTCGTTTATTTTGATTTCTAAACTTTACAATACCATATCCTTCTACCATTATTTAGGTTTATTTTTTTTGTTACTATAGAATTTTTATAGCTGTAAATTTTTATTCTCATGTTAGGAAATATGCATTTATGATTTAATATTTTTTATACATTACTAGGCTTTGCCCGCAACTTCGTACGCGTGGAAAGTTGAAATTCCTATTAATTCTAACCGGTTCCAAACTCGAAAAATCGACCACTTAAAATTTCATTATTATAACTAAAGATTAATATCGTTTTTTTTATCATAGACCCCACTGACGTCTTTATACGAATGCATGAATGCAATAATATGCACATACATATTTAAGCTCGCTTTTATGCAATTTGATACCGAGTAACTTTATTTACAATGTCTGGAGTTCACTGAAGTAGCTTTTTTTTTTTTTACACTAATAAGTTAATGCTTATAATAATAACTTATAATAATATAATAACACTAATAAGTACTCTGTACGCAGGGGAAATATTATACTTAAGTTATAGACTATTGAAATAATGCCCGATTACTTTGGGTAATCTATCTACATCAAAAAGGCGTCACAAAACTATAATAGCATCGGCGTTTATAAATTTAATCAAGAGTTGTTTTTTAATATCCAGCTTGTAACTTAAACTCTTAATTTTATTGTCTAAGTATAATATTATTCTAATAATATACTAAGTACTCACATTAGCTGCCCGCACAGACTTCGTCCTGTCAAAAGTTTTATTTTTATTTTGAGATGTAAGCTATCCTATCTTTCAAATTGGATCAAACTGCACATGATTTGCAAATCGGTTAAGTAGTTTAGGAGTCCATCGCGGAAAAACAACGTGACATGTAATTCATATATATTATGATATATAAAACAGTTTTTTTTATTAAATTCTAATAAGTTAAGACGTAAAACAATGCATGGCATGTAAACCAACCGTGATCCAATTATGAGGGCGCGGTTTCCGATAAGGGATGAAAGTAATAGGTACACGCGATAGGATCAGGGTTGCTTGTTAGTCTCAATAAAATCGTTTTTGGGTTGAACTAGAGCGAATTTTTTGTAACGGACGTCTCGCCTGGCGGCAATTTGTCGTGAGAATGAATTGTTATGATCAGACCTGACGTTTTATTTAGCGTAATGACCTAGTAGGGTAGTTTCTTGTCTAATGGTAATAATTTTATTTAGTTGTTAGTAGCCATAGCTTTTGTATTATATGTTGCTAAGATAGTTAAGCTATATAAGCTAAGAAGTACCTACAAACTACAAGCCTATATGATTATCGACTTCGCATTTTAGGTGGGACCCATACATCAATACAATACAATAGTATCTATTCTACATGAGATTACATTATTTATGCGAAGGGTTTCCATTAATGGCTCCTTCGTTGGTGGGTGCCCGCCCCGTAGCAGCGTCTAATTATATGTTTGTTTCAATTAATTAAATTCGGATGTCAGCCTCGCCATCGGATGACTGGATGCGGAGGAGTGGTTATCACATCTGACTGCAATTATGCAAATTATCTCGTTTTGTTGCGAGCGGTTCAATTGATTTGGATAACGCTTACCTCATCGTGTGTAAGAGAAATTAATATTATTTGGATTTTATTATAATAATAGTTAAAATATTCCCAGATGATATTATAATACTATAATTATTGTTACGGTTTATATTATTTTCCCTCGCAAAATCCATATTTTGTCACTAGTTAAAAGTGTTACACAAAGTTTATATTTCTCAGCATTTGATACGCCCTGTTAGTCTAGTGTCTGTCTGAAAAGCTTTAAGGTTTAAGCTTTAAGCGTTATAAGTTAAGAATCCCACCTCTAAATGGTAGTCTTGGATGGGAAAACGCACTACCTGTACGTCTTGGGTTCGATTCCCGCCCGGGACTCAATGTGACATAGATATGTAATTTATGTGCCAGATGTATTTCTGCTTTCCTTGTAGTTTTGGCATCATGTTTGAAAACTAAGAATTACATTGCTACTTATGATTTTCATACGAAGAAAAAAGTCATTATATAATACAGTAGGTAGATTTTCTTTCATTTAAATGCCAGAGCCAGTCTAGTGCTTTTGTTTTATCCCACTGACGTCTTTATACGAATGCATGAATGCAATAATATGCACATATTTAAGCTCGCTTTTATGCAATTTGATACCGAGTAACTTTATTTACAATGTCTGGAGTTCACTGAAGTAGCTATTCTCTGTACGCAGGGGAAATATTATACTTAAGTTATGGAACAATTTTGCTTGAAATACTACTTTTAAATGTTGCAGTTGAAAATTATCTCAGTGTTTCTGTCGGGTATCTACTAGAAGAAGGGTATTTGCAATTTTCATGCTGTTGTTATAAGATCATCTAATATCATTTAATTATGGCGTCAATGTATAGGTAGGTAATTCACGGAAAAAACCTAAAAGTGGTCACCATTGTAAATCTTTGGCACAGAGGCAGGGATGAACAATGATCATAATATTGTCTTCGAACTGGCTCAAACAAATTGTGATGATTTCATGGTACATTCTAAAAAGATGGATAGTAGTGGCTTAAGTAGCCAGGGAGAAAACTACCACCATACATGATCACTTGTATTGTCACAAATAACCAAATAAAGAGATCAGTGACCTCCTTTAGAAAAGACGACGATAAGACAAGATTATCGAGAGACACGTCACTTGGATAAAAAATATAAATAGCAAAAAACAGCAAAAACTCGTAAGCGACACACTGTTTCAACAATACCCCCTATTGTTTGTTTACGATAATATTGCAAACAAGTTATTGGATAAGTAATTAGTTTGTCGCGAATTGAAGTCCGTATGAGGCGATGAATAATATTCAACGTTAAATTTTAATGCGTACATTTTAATTTAATTGGTATTCATTTATCAACGTTATCGTGGAATATGTATTTTAATAAGCAGACATTGTGGTGGAATTAAAATTGGTAATAAGACATAAACTGAGATGTGAACGTCAAAGTAGTAAAGGTATATATAATTATATGGTGAAACACACTATTCCTGAGAATATTAAATTTAATAACCCAGGGGCTTGTTTTAGGTTACTGCGAGCAAATTAATGAGCAAATGAGCAATAAGTTGATAACATCGTGTATCCATATTTTGTGTCATGACAAACATTTAAAATATTCAGGCAGGATTCAATATGAATGAATCGGGATTGAGATACACAAAACCCAGCGACGTACAAACGAAAGATTTAATACCATTGTTTTAAATTTACAGCAGGGTGTAGTACTTATGTACAATTTGCATTGGCGAGGGAGGTTATACTGGATTCAAAACAGATAATTACACGTGTAAAATAAATACAAAAGTATTTAGGAAATATCACTTTTTATGGCTATAAAAAGTGTCATTCACAAATCCCTTTTGTAACTAAACCCCAAAAATAGACAGGAAAAGGGCAGTTTCAACTATGCGCCATCAAGCGCCACTAAATTACCAAAAACCGACCTAAATCAACAAAAATCAACCGGAAGACAAAAGATCGGACCCGATAAAATTACCTAATCGATAATTGTATCTACGACACTTCGAGTCACACGTCGAATCGTAAAAAGGTGAGAAAGTAGACGAAGATAAAATTGTAGTAGGGAATATCGAGGAAGGAATACCACAGCGATTGGTAAACAAAACTGTGTTTTATGCCCTTGTAATACGAGCGAGGGAGTTGTTTCAAAGGTGTCGTTAAACTTGCTTGTGTTGTGAAGTCGCAAGAAGCGTGGCAATAAAAAAGGTGAAATGTCTTAGTAGAAGCGACGGTGGACGCAAAGCGATAAGCGGACCACCGAGGTTGGTACTGGACCTATTTTTAGGGCTGTTTTCCGGTCTTCGGAAATTATTGGCGCCTAATATTCGCGGCTCACTATGTATAACCTCACTTGTTATCGATTGTTATTGTGATAACACAGAACTTGGATCATAGTGTTATATAAAAGAAAAATTCCACTTGTTTCAGAGTTTTCTTTACTGACGCAGGTATTACGCAAATCACTAATAAAAAAATCGATGTCCAGTAAGTTTCAATTTAAAACTAATTAATAAATTTTAAATTACTATTCAATAATAATTACTAATCAATGATAGACCCAGTTATCATTGTCAGCTTCGGAATAAGCTGTAATTTTGATCTGTGATTCGAAAATCATCTCGAAGTAAGTGTAAGTATCGTGTAGGTATCTATGAATACGTTTTTCTTTTTTCCATTATTCCCTAATCACTAAATCACCGAAACACATCACAATTGCGTCATTGTAACTTGTCAACTCCGCAGCGATACTGTCGGCATTTGGTTTTCATTACAAATTTATATCTTCGGTAAATTGAGCGATAATTCGTGGCTGTTGATGGGCCCGCCTGGCAGAAGGCCATAATGCTGACGTTTGGATGTATGTTACGTCGCAGGGACGGTAAAATGACATTCGTTGAAATGCCTAAATGCCAGTGTATGGCGTTTACTGCGTTTTGGCTTTGGATGTTTGCATTACAAGTATAATTTTAAATAAACAGTAAATAAATTACGGAAACCACTGAAGAAGTATAATTTGGCCAGTTCTTATCAGAATTAAAATGTTGAATAACTTTATAAAATGACTGATGTAATGAAAACTGGCCAAGTCAAATCTAACCTACTTTAAGATCTCTCATTTTTAAATAACAGCAGTTGTTATAGGTATCCAATAAAACAAAGAAATAGTGTTTAATAATTATTCATAATGTTATTTTGTTCCTATAAATACATATTTTGATTTTGTATAGAACTTGGCACTCATTTAGATCTCCGTTATTTTTGCGGCGAAGCCCACAGCCAAGCATAATTTTTGTATTGAACTTGGCTCTCCTTTTTTACATTTATGTTTTTGGTGGGGTAATTCTTTGCTACAATACCTTAATTTATTAAAATTAATTTAAACAGTAACTGTATGTGTTCATTAAATGTTTATTAGGTTCAATGAAAGAGGTATTCGAATTATATTAAATGTTGTATTTAATTGCGAAGATTTATTGAAAAACTGCATTTTCCTACTTACCTGCAACGCATGAATATACGTGTTTGGTTATCTCGTGTGAACGGTCAGATGTCATCGCGATGGAATTGGGTGGTAGTGGTCGAATGTCATCATAAAAGCAGATACACCGGCAGTATCGGATACTACCTACAGCTAGAGTATGATAATGATGGGATTTACACTTTTTGTCCGAGAAATCTTTTCTACAAGGATACTTTACTTAGGTATATAGCAAGAGAATTCTAGCTGAAATATTTTTTACTTCTTGAATACAATACTTGCCAAAAATATTAGTAGTTAGGTTGTGCAAATCTGGAGTCAAGATCTTTCACTGCAAGAATACCTTCTTGAAAATTTTTGGGATTTGATTGGCTACCTCCTCTGGCCGGGGAAACGTTCAGGTAACATTCTGGTATTTAGGTAAACACTATTCGCACAACGAGAAAGAGTTTGAAGATGCATATGTGGCTTTACCCCAAAAGATCCGTAAAAGGGTTCTTTCACGGTTGTGTGAAAAACTGTAGGCCATGGCTTGGTTTTTAGCGTGAAAGAACAAGACGTATTTTCCCAAGGGTACCCTTCCAACCCGCAAATAAATCCAATCTCATTACTAATCCACCTGAGCCTCAAAAATGACAGTTTAGTCAACAAAAAGACGTTTCCGATCCTCTATTTACCATGCCACCGCAAACAAACTCCCAAGTTATTGTTTTTATTATCATCCCACAGAATAAAAAATACAGCATCCAAATTTCTCCATCTAGAAAGATTATCGGTTGAGTCAACTCCCAACGAAAGTTAATCGGATTTTCAATGTAAATATATTGTTAGGAAAAAAGGTAATCCCACCCAGTTGTGGATGAGATGTTGTATCGAGAGATTTGTGAAATAAAGACCCTAACAATGGAGTCTCGTTTACCGCTGATGGATTTACGACACTTTGAAGACATCTTTTTTACGCTGAAATTGATAATGGATGCAAAACAAAGCCTTTGACTCGTATCGTCAAAGTCTAAGGAGCAAAATCCTTTGGATTACATCTGTATGCGTGGAGCGCTCATATGAATGATTTATGACTTTGGATAAAGGCGTAAGAAGACTTGCTACTGTCTTCAGTACTTTGTCATCTTCACGATTACGTCCGAGTAAGCACGAACTAAAATCTTACTAAATAATCCTGTAATGTTAATCCTAAAAATCTGTTTTGGCTCGCAGAGCTTTAAAGAATTGGGACTAAGCAGATTTTTTAACGTAATTCAATTAATTTACTGTTAGAGAATAGTATTTTAAACTATTCTGTTTTAGAATCTTTTTGCCTGTTCTTTTTTCTTGTCGGTTATTTAAAAATACAAAGAAATTCCGTTATATCGCACCCTCAGTGAAAAAAAAGCATAAGTCGTGTTACTTTGAATTTTAGTTATTAATATGATTGGAAAGAGGGACAAAAGCTGCATCATCAATTTTTTTCAAAATTTTATCATTAATCTTGATGGTTTTGTACAAGAAATCGTAATGTAAAATCGTTTGACTACTTACTAATATTTTAACAGTTTTTTTGCTCTCCTGTAAAATTGCAATTTTCATCTTATGCCTTTTTGTTACTTAGGGTGCGACATCTGTTTGTTTCAATGTTTCTTTGACTACTACGAGTAATAGATTGTCACGAGTAATAGACCAATAATGGTTGATATTATTGGTCTCTGTAGATAAATTAGGGGAACTTTGTGAATAAAGTCACAACGTAAGAGTACAGGCAGTCCTCGTACTTACGGCATGTTAGGTTCTCGAAATACGCGACGTAAATCGAAACGACGTAAGTCGAGACATATTTTTTCATATTATGTTTACATGTAAAACTCAAGGGTTAGGATCCACACGGACTCGAAATTAAAAAAGAACTGCATTTATACAAAGGATATACATACTTTATTATTAAAAGTAAGTTCTTAAAATAATTATATATGCACTTATGAAATTGCTAGTTATTTTTCCTATGCCGGAAATCGAAACAAATGACGTATGTTTGAGGAATAGTATCAAAAAATTGTTGGACGTAACTTGAAACGACGTAAATCGAAACGACGTAAGTCGAGGACTGCCTGTATCTAAGTAAGTACCTAGAGAACTAAATTGTGGTACTTATGCCTTCCAATACTACATACCGTTACATCATGTAATTAAGTATCACCACTTCAAAACTACTTATTATAAAAAAAAACTGGGCAAGTGCGTGTCAGGTCACGCGGAATGTAGGGCCTCTGCCTTAATGGTTTTGCTTTTAAATTCATCACTGTACGCTACTGCTGTGATATTTTGCCATTTAGTCGGCAGTTGGAGGATACTTGTCTGTAACCAAAATTCAACGGTTACGTTACACGTTAAGTTACACGATTTAAATTACCTTCCGAATACCTTTAACGTTTACTTAACGATTTTTTATCTAAGATCTATCTTACTCAATTTTAATTTGAACAAGTGATGTACACGTAAGCGTTAGTTTTAAGCACGTAAACCCATAGACGTAAAATTTAAGTAGGAACTAATGTATGTCTGTCCGTAAATCGAATTCTCGGTCTAGATGCTGCCTAAAAGCACAATAGCTTTGAGCGAAAACCTGAGTCAAAAGTTATGTCATTATAATGCGAAATGGAGTTATAACAAACTCATTCCCAAACCAAAGGTTATCGACGACACGTCAAAGAAATAAGAGAGGCACTCGTAAAATCAAAACCTGAAAATTGTGTCCTTTAAAATGCATAATTATTTACAAACCCGGGGCAGATGATGTCATAATTCGAGGCTTAATCAAGATTACCCAAGGAATTCCGTACAACGTAACACGATCTAAAATCAATCGATAAGAGCCCATCTCAAAAGGCGCCGTGTTGGTGCAGGCGCCGCCTCGCGCTCTCATGCAGAAACCGACTGGTCTGATGAAACGAAGTTATAATGTGCAGTGACGGTCACTACAGACGCTAATTAAGTTTGGATACCGGACCCTTCATCACCAGCGTAACCTGACCCTTTTGCTGCAACCAACTGCCCTCTAACAGGTCTGCTTTAAAGCTTTTCGGCCCTGGTCAAGTTGTATTGACTGATGTCGTGTCTTATCTTATCTTTGGATACTGATTTTTGAGATTTAAATTCTCGGTGTGCGGTTTCATTCGACGATAAGCTAGTGTTATGTATGTACCTATTGTGTTAATGTTTTTTGTTGGGTTAAATGTTTGAAGGGATTATAATTATTTATATTGTTTATTGTTAATTGATCTAATTAGCCTTAAACCTGCTTCGAAAGGCTCACTCTGTAAGTGTCTTATTCTCGGTTTTATAAAATGAAATGTTTGATATAATGAAAAGTCACCGTCGGTCAGCATTAGTAAAACGAAGAATCTCCCCTGAACTGAACTAACATCCCAACTCAGAATTACTAACGGTTACTTAAATCGCTCCTTATTATAGAATTTGTATGGTGATTTTTTACTAGGACTTTATTTTATTAGTAAAAAATCATCATACAAATTCTGTACTAAGGAGCAATTTAAGTAATAAAGTAGTGACTCTGAGTTGGGGTGTAAATCTCCGGCACTACGACAAACAATTTTTATTGAGGAGCTACCCTAGTAAATTAGAAAATGAAAAATCCTACGAATGATTTAAATGTGAAAGTCTGTGAGGATGTTTGTTATTCTTTCACACAAAAACTACTGAACGGATTTTCATGAAATTAAGCACACAGGTAGACTTTGATCTGGAATAGGACATGGGATACTTACCATCCCGAAAAACGCGGGCAAAGTTGCGGGCAGAGCGATAGAATTAAATACACAAACTACTCATCTCAATAATATCTAACAGTAGAGTATACGTAAAATAGAGACGTACCTACATCGAGGTAGGTATATAAAATTGCAATTGAATATAATTTAAGCAACCAAAAATCACTTATCCATGATGACATACCTGTCAACCGAGTATAAAACTTCAATCCTTATGCCGCATGTGGTCGGGGTTCAAGACTTGAAGCTCAGAAGAGCGAGTCGGTCGCGACAGTCGAACTAATGTCAAGGCGAATGCAATCAGTGTGCGTGGGCGACGCGGTAGGGTTGTGTGGATATGACCTTTGGAATATTGATCAATATTAAGCCTTATATTGTCTAAATTGTCAAGGATTGTACGTAGGCTGCTAAAATCTAAACATTTTTGGAAAACGAAGTGAAAAAGATTTAGGCCACAATTACACTTATTCCTTCGGTAAAATTTACGTAACTAACTTTCGGAAATATAGCTACACAAGTACCTATTAAGAAATTACAAAGTGTATTTCAAATGAACGGTACGTAAATAAAACTAACTAATGCAAAGGCGGCCTTAGGTTTGGTAAAGTTATATATTTGGATGAAAAAACGATTTTCTATTTACAGATACGAAAATCTTACTTTTTTTTCCTCCGGTTAGGTTACGTTCCGTTAGGTTATACGTTACGTTACAGTTAGATGTTTGGAATATTGAACGAGTTTGTCGGCTAATTAATCATAGAAAAAAAGCAAAATAGAATATTTTGTTTGCTACGTGATATCTAAGTATTTAAACTAGTTAAAATTATTATTATTATTATTATTGCAATAAGAACATGTTTTTGTATTGAATGTACGTGCGGGATTGGAACCTAGCAAATCTGCAAAATGCAAATTTTAGAAGTGCTTGTTGAAATTAGCTTAAATTTCGGAGGGTACTCAAGTGAGTAAAATACTATGCACGAGTATCATTGGATTAAACTGGGTCATTCAGAGAGCAGCGACTACTAACAGGGGGAAATTCACCACAAAGTCAGCCTACAAAGTCAGTCAACATCATTAATCACCTACTGATGAGCTTTCAAGGAAATCTCAAAAAAAAGTTACTGAACATTATGGGTAAAAATGATGAAAGATATACACAGGCAATTCTATAATGACTTAATACACTACACATAATAGATTAAAATGAAAATTAGCACTGTCATAATATGAACAAGCAAATTATCTATAAAATTACAGAAAAAAAAACAAAGTCCCATCCACACTACTCCCACGACGGCCACACTCGCGCTTCGGTAATTGAACGGCGATGTAAAAGGTATCTACGGCGTAAAAAATAAAAAAAGAGCCATAATCGCGGGTCGCGAGCCCCACCCCGCATGCGTCGTGTCGTGAGATGTATATGCACCAGCTTTGTGGACTGAACGTGGACTTGTATATTCATGAAAACGGGTACTTACGATTGTTGCGTTATTTTATTGTTTTACTAGCTGACCCGGCGAACTTCGTATCGCCTAGCAAATATATTTTTTTCTAAAATAAAAGTAGCCTAAGTTACTCCTTGTTACATCATCTATCTGCCAGTGAAAGTGCAGTCAAAATTGGTCCAGCCATTTCAAAGATTAGCCAGAACAAACAGACAGACAGACAGACAGACACAAAAATTGTAAAAAATGTTGTTTTGGTATAAATGTACCGTGTATACATCCAAATGCACTTACTAATAAGCGGTTATTTTAATATTACAAACAGACATTCCAATTTTATTTATTTGTATAGATTAGCGCTCTGTCCATGGCTTTGCCCGCGTTTCCGGGATAATAAGTATCCCATGTCTTATTCCAGATCACGGGTCTAATCCATTCAGGAGTTTTTGCGTACCTTCTGTTTGTATTCCAAACGAGTAACCGCCCTCGCTTTGCTTCGGTTTTCTTATTTTTTTACAACATATTGGAGTTTTATTAAGGATCCCTAATTTTTTTGAAAATATAATATAGCCTATGTTACTCGGGGATAGGGTAGCTTCCCAACAGTGAAAGAATTTTTGAAATCGGTTCAGTAGTTTCGGAGCCTATTCAATGCAAACAAAAAATCAAATCTTTCCTCTTTATATATTAGTATAGATAAGACATTTCTGTATTATATTTTACGCGTGAATGAATACAAAATTGTCTCGGTTCAGGAATAGTCTTTTTTAATCTAGACGTATGGCTTACCTGGCTATAGGTACAGTATTGTAAGCGAAATAAAAACGTGCTCATTCAATGGGTTGGATTTCAAAGCGTAGGCGATACCTCTTTTAGCGCCGTGAAAATAATTCGCCATAAATATCCTTTTTCGCATCTAGTTTTATAACAAATTCCCAGTAGAATTAAAACGATTTGTTGCCATTTGATATTGGTACAAGCCCTGTTAATGGATGTTTGATTTCTTACATCACTTGTTTCTAATATTTCGGTACCTGTAGGGGATGTCTTCTACGAGGTTCTATTTTATCCGTAGACTACGAAATTCAGACTATGAAATCCAGATTCCTATTGTCGTACATGAATTAATACTTACCTACCTTGACATAACATTCATTTAATATGACGCGAAGTTATTGATAGATATTAGGTTGATAAATAATAGCTTCAAACCATTAACGGCCCACTACTGAACACGGTTCTCTGCTCTTGAGGCCAGAGCATACTCCATTATTCTGCTCCATTGATGATTGGTGGAGGGGTTAGTGAGCAACCGAAGTGTCATCTTTCATATCTCCCAAAGGCCCCCAACAGGAGAGAGTATGAGTGTGGGAACGTTTATTATAACATCACACGACGAACAAACAAAATGAATGAGTCCTTGCATACTTGACAAATAGAAACAAACTAATCGGATTATAACAGGTGATTCATCGCCACAAGCCTCACACCACCCGTTCCTATCGCGCATAACATCGCAACACGATCGAAACACAAAATATTCATTGTTAACACCTGAATACGGCTCTAGGAGGTATGCGTGTTTTGAACACTGCTACTGCTTCAGATATTTTATTTATTTTTAAGTTCACATTTCAGTCTTTATATCTTAGGCAAACTGTGGAGTTGACCCAGTGCAAAGTACGGACGACGTAAGCAACCTAAATAGTCTGTTGAAACTTGGAATTACCTACGATGATTTCCCGTGAATATGGTTTAACTTAAGGTAATTTTCTCCTTATTTCAGGTCACTGCCTGTGAAGCGAGGTG
The DNA here is from genome assembly GCA_951805285.1 of Thymelicus acteon. Lineage (NCBI taxonomy): Eukaryota > Metazoa > Arthropoda > Insecta > Lepidoptera > Hesperiidae > Thymelicus > Thymelicus acteon. The sequence goes on along the minus strand of OX638227.1, from coordinate 6,933,806 downwards.
TCCCGCGTTTGATTCATAGTCGATATTTATGTGACAGATAAATATTTGTGCTCGGGTCATGGATGTTATAGCTTATTTTTGTTGTTCATGCCACCTGTGATACAGAGAATCTTAGGGCGAGGGTGTGAATGTGATTATTTCTGCGAAATGTTAGGGGTTATAATCATAATAAATATAAACACTTACCATCAGGTGATTCCTTCACTCTTTTGTCAAATATTAACATAAAAAACGTCAAACATCGTTGAAATTATGATAAAAATTTAACCCAGAAGTGCAAGGTGACCTTATTCTCATGTCCGGGATTACAAGTATTTAAACATGCAGCGCGTGAAAAAGAATGCCTAAAACGTATTTAAAAAAGAACACGCGTCATGTTTGCTCGCCCAAATCTCAATTTCCATGAAAAAATTATAGCAGAGGTCGCCCGATGTAAAAAGGCCACCTCTTTTATTGGAGACATAAATAAAAAGCTGTGTAAAAAAAGATTTTAAGAGAAAAGGCACACACAGTTACACAGTCCTATCAAAAAATAAACAAACACAAGATTCTACTTAGGTGCCCTGTTCGCGGTTACTTGGAAGACGGCCGTAAAATTTATGATTCGTTGAAATATCATCTGTTACGATATAATGTGTAGGCACACGTAATCCACTGTTGTTTATCGCGAGGCACCGAATATACAACAAAAAGATATGCTTTCTTCGAGATGGACGGCCTGTGTCGGAAGTATTTGTGCTTACAACCAGTTCGAATGAACCGTGCGTTGGATTGCACGTTCTTTTTGTCCCATTGCTGGACACGAGTTTCTTAAGATCCTCTGTACCTAGAGGTAAAATATTACATGCAAGGATATTATCTTTAGCTAACCGATTTAAGAATTTATAAAATTCAAAGTAGGTGACATATATTTCGATGATATAAGTGACAAATCGATGAGTTATTTATGGCATTTATACAGGGTGTCCCAGGGCCAAGTGACCGCCCGGCGTCTATTATTTGGACAAAACTATTAACAAAAAACCAATAAAGTACAGGTCTAATCTGTTTGGATTTTTTTTATTAGCTATTTAATTTTTTTGGAAAGAAATCCTACTTGCTGCACTATTTTCGACATATTTTTTTTTGTTTTTACATTTATTTTTATTCTGTTTTTTTTTTTTTTTTTTTTTTTTTTTTATTTATTTATTTACCAGTTGTTATCATAGTTTATCTATTCGAGGTATAAGATCTACCCAAAATTAAATAGAATAAATTTTTCATTTAATTTTAAAGTCTACTCTTCTTATTATCGAAAATAGGGTGCATATTTCAAGAGCTTGTAGTTCAGTAAATGATTTAGATAACTACAAACATGTTCATGAGATTTTGTAGGTGATATCATGAAATTTAATAATAATTGATAAAATAATAATATTCGTAGGGCATTTTCCCAACTTTTTAGCGAAATTAAATAAAAAAGGGTAATTTTTTTCAAAAAAATTTCAGATAATCTCTTTAAAAATATATTCTATTTAATTTTGGGTAGATTTTATACCTCGAATAGATAAACTATGATAACAACTGGTAAATAAAAAAAAAACAGAATGAAAATAAATGTAAAAACAAAAAAATATGTCGAAAATAGTGCAGCAAGTCAGTTTTTTTTTCCAAAAAAATTAAAAAGCTAATAAAAAAAACCAAACCAATTAGACCTGCACTTTATTGGTTTTTTGTTAATAGTTTTGTCCAAATAATCAATAGACGCCGGGCGGTCACTTGGCCCTGGGACACCCTGTATATTCTGGATCTGACTTTAGCATTTTTTATAGAAATAGCCGGCAAACGAGCTGGCGATCCACCTGATGGTAAGTGGCTATCGTCGCCTATGAGCATCAGCAACACCAAAGGCATCACTGATACGTTGCTGGCCAAGAAAGAGAGAAGAATAAGAAAGAAAGAAGTGGCTCTCAAGCACCCAGCCGGAACACGACGAGTCGTTTGGCGGCTGACTTAAGCTCAAGGGTGGTAGCTCTCCAGGCGAACCCTATGGAGAAATAATAATAGTAATAATGGTATTAACACATTTAACACGGATCTAAAAAAAAGACGGTCGTAATCCCAAGAACAAATTCAGTGAAGCACCCATAGTAATACCAACTCTCTATTCGTACAAGTACACACACCCACACATTGACACTTCACTGCTTTAATCGCGAATCAAAAATTACGCACACATGGTAAGTGGGCGGCCATTGCTATGCTTCACTCTCGATTAGACGAGGTTACGTCCGTCATTTTTTCAGGTCCGTGGGTAGGTATTAATTAACAATCAAAATCAATATTACCATTTTGTTGTAATATTATCATTGATATTACCTATATGTATTTTTAGTCTAGCTTTACGGAAGAGAAGCCTTCCCATATGCAATGGATGATTGTCGAGGGAGTATTAGTGGGTGACAATCAATTAACCCGGACCTCTTTACAAATACCTGACGTCTTTGAAGATTCCCCCCTAACAAAAAGATATGACTTGACTCTGTACCGATATCTGGTGACTTTGAAGATTCCCTCCTGACAAAAAGGCTTCTCGGATTATGACTTGACTTCACACTGGACATTTTTTTATTTTATTTGTGTTGTTATTGCCCAGTATTTTGAAAGGGAGTTCTATCCACCTTTAAATTCAGACTTCAAACTTTTTCAAACCTACTAAACCCTTCTATTGGAGTCGCAGATAAACTCCAAAACTCAGTGTCTCAGATAAACTCTACTAAACTAGCTCTCTGGTTGAATACGACACGCGTAAACCATCACTCATAAACTGCATTATATTTATAAACCTTAGGGATCATCGTTAAATTCAAGTACAGCTTCAACTTAAAAAAATATTATATTTTTTCAACGCCTCTAATTACGAATTATTTATTAATAGTCTGGTAGTGCTATTATTACATCCAGTGACCCAACAAAATAGGTCATTTAACAATAAAAAGCAGTAGATGTTTACGACCCATAACATAAAATTACGTGTTTATAAAAATGGCTGACGCATTTAGAGTACCCTTGTTGATTATACGTTTAGTTGAGAAATTACATCACTAATGAAAACCGCACTGAAAAAAAGAATAGACTAATCTCATGATTATAGGAGCTATGTCTGTGATATTATAAAACCATTATAAATACATCTACCCTTTAACAGATGCGCAATAGGGATGTATTTAATGGTCCCTCTATTCATTATTTGCTCTTTGTAATCGTTCACTTTAAAGGATTTAAAATCAAAACACCTTTAACGTTGGCCTTTTGTGGGGTAAAAATGGCGGTTGAAACTGTTTTTAAATACCATAATGACCGGTAATAGTTAATTGTGTAACTTACCTATATAAAATATTACAGGTAGGTACTGTATAATGCATTAGGTATACTTAAGTAAATGGCTATTGCGTTTTTATAAGCTTTACATTACATTAAACAAGCTACCTACCTGTTAAGTAAGAAAGTAAACAGATGTATTTATTTATTTGTATATTTATTTATTTATGTAGGCACATATTTATGTATGGATATTTTATGTATCTATTATATTTATGTATTTAGGATTTGCATGTTACTTTACTTTATTAGTTGTATAACATTTATTAAATTTAATCTTGCATTCTAAATGTTTAAACCTACCCACACATTCTCATCATAACCAAGGGTTGACTGGTAGAGAATGCCACTTGACATTAAGTCCGCCCATTGTATAAAATTGCAATAAAGGATTTAAATAAATAAATAAAAGTTTTATTTGGAATAATTTTTATTAAATAATTTTTATTAAATTTGAAAAAGTAGGTACATCAATATATCTGGAGCATAATCACCTAATAAGGCTGAAATATCCAGTAAAAATTATAAAGATCGTGAATTACAATACTACTGGTTAAAGTCAGATTATATTTTTCAGCGAGCTATCATTGCCCGTTTTACCGACGCGGCAGCTGTCGTAAGATCGTTAAATGATTCAACCAATGCCTATTTGACATATCCAAATCATTAAAACAAAGCTATCCAGGATGGCATACCCTATGCGTTCCTTACAATCCTGTAGATGGAATCTCTCAAGTGCATAGCGACAAGCATCGCATAAATTATCGACCACAATCACGTACGTCCATAAACCACGGCCGGAGACGGACAATCGTTCATTGAGGTACTTATTTATATTAAATACAATCATCAGGGGGGCCTCCTGCGGGGTCGCTCCTGCAGTGCTGTCGCGGGCCCCCAACCTCGGCCCGCTTTCGGTGCCTTTTAATCAACTGTCATGCGGACCGTACGATACCATTACTATAACCACATATTAACATCTTATACTGTCACCCGAATCTTAACTCTTTATATTAGAGTTCTGTTTTGAGTATTTTTAAAATGTTATAGTTTGTTCAACAATTGTGGAGTGAACGTGGACGCCATCTTTATTATTTGATTGCGATGTATTTGGGTTTACATTCGAAATTCGATCACAACATGAATTTAGATCAACATGAGTACGTGTCACACATCTAAAACGATAATTATGGACGTTGAGATTTTTAAATTTATAAGTACCTTAATAAAAATATTATTATAATGACGGCATTGCTTCGAGGTTTCGAATCGAGTAAGTTATGTTCCAAAGTAATGTATAGATTGAATCGAAATCGAAGGCATAGGCAACGCAAAGTTTTCAAATAAGAATTTTCATATTTACACTTTTAGAAGAAACGTACCAAAGTTTGAAGAAAGAAATGGAGCGTAGAGACCTTGCGTAAGACAAGAGCATAGAGCGTAGGCAAGACGACGCGACGCACGTATTGAATCGCGATACTTATAATGTGATTCTACTATCCACTAGTACGACAAAACTAAATGAAGGCTCCCGTGATGCGGAGATCGCGTCAATTCGTTTATCGTTAAAGGGCAGGAGTTGACCGTAGTAAGGAATCTTTGGGAAACTGGATCACTTCGACTCTTGGATCAATATTGAAGCTGCTTTTATGCCAGACTTCTCTAATACCGTGGAAAGAGAGACTTAGAGACTTCTGTAAGACCTTATATTTTATAACAATTTGGACGAACCCTTCCATCCATAGAGACTTCTGTAAGACCTTATATTTTATAACAATTTGGACGAACCATTCCATCCATGCATTGGGTCCACAGTAACAAGTCCACTGCTTGACATAGGCTCATATACTTTCATATACTCTTATAACTTGCGCTACTCGGTTCATAGCCTTCTGACTCAAATCAATTTATGGAGGATTATAGGTACATAAATTGATACCGGCGGTAGGTACTCAAGAGGCTACCGGCTGTTTTCTTCAGGTCTCCAATCCACTTGGTCAGGGATAATGCTCCTGTTTCTGTCAAGTGGACTATTCGAGAACCTTTCTTCCCCAAGTCTCGGTTTGGGTTTCCTGTAACAGTGTGCAAGATACAGGCTATAGTCTGCCACTTAACACACTTTTGAGAACATTACGGAGAACTCTCAGATGTGCAGGTTTCGTCATAATCTTATCCTTGAACGGAGCAAAGTGACAATATTTTTTTATGCATAACTTTGTAAATCAGATGTACGTGCTGTATTAGAACAATTCAAACCTTTTGAGCAGGAGACTATTCAAGTCTAGGAACAAACTTCATTTTTATTTAAAGCAATTTATGTTACCTTCGCAACACATTAACAACAATGAGGGGCATCATAATATTCATATTATTATGTCGAAATTCATAACCGAACGCCGGCCGGGCTGATCTGACGAATTTGTTATGGTCCCAAATAACACGCGATACACACAGGAGTTGTGACTGAATAGCTAAGTTTTTGGTGGCTTAAAGACATCAGAATGTTCTCTTAGAGTAGTTTCCCCTTCGTCATAAGCCATAATATTTGGGAAAGACACTGCTTTCAGAATCGCAGTGCTAACTAAAGTAGAGAGCAAGGATTCGAGTAAAAAAGTTATTTATACATATTATTTAACAATCGAGCAAATGAGTCACCTGATGGTAAGTGGTCACCGTAGCGTATAGACATTAATAACACCAAAGACATTAATAATGTGTTGCTGACCAAAAAGGAAGCGATTCTTCCCCCATTAATATTCTACGCTTTATAAATATACATTTACATTATATTTAAATATACCTACATATAAATATTAGTTACTCTTTCTTTTGTAATTTAGTGGAATTATTGAAATAAAGACGTAATTGCGTTTCTGCGAAAACGAAAGAAACAACATTTAATTTTAAAGCCCTTAATTCAGATCTATTAATTCCTTTTTAAATTATATTGTTTTACAAATACCTTAAATCTCGTCAAAATGTCTTAACTGTCAGCCGTGATATCTCTTATGTATATAGGTTCTAAAAATAACACGGCAAATTCAAATTAAGAAAATTACGAAAGGAGGTTTTCTTTACACACATTAAATACATTTGGAAAATAAATTTACTTTATTTCACATTATTATTATTTATCTAACAATATACTTAAGTCATATTATAAATAAATGGCAACGTTAGTAGTTGCTCAGTGAATAAATTAAAGCAGACAAATGCTTAGAGATGAGAGGGAGACTAGATGAGAGATAGAAACTTGTTTTAGATAAAAATATGAATCCGAACCTTACTTTACCTTACAGAAAGAACCTCGACTCTACCTATAGTTCTAATTTTAAATTATACGAACTTATTTACAGTTGTCGTTTCAAAAAATTCCTGCATGATGTTCTCGAAGTTAAAGACCGAATTTGGCCTTTTTGTTGGGAATTGAGGCAGTTAAAGATTTTTAAAAACTGGGCAAGTGTATGTCAGGCCACGCGCAATGTACTCTACATCTGAAGTAGTAAGTTATCGACTATTACTCAGTAACTACTAATGCTAAGATAGCCGTGATAGTTTTCCTTGTTAATTCAATTTTTTACTTGTCTATCTCCAACCGTTTAGCCGGCGGAGGGGGGGGGGGGACACTTGAGTCTAACCAAAATTAGAATTTTAAAGCCAAATATTTTGCAAACGGACCCCTAAAATGGTTTTAAAGGACCCATAATATTTTTGAAAGACCTTTTCAACGATACTCCACACTGTAGGGTATGCGACGAATAAAAAATCATCCTCATGTTACTTATACAGGTTTTTTAGTTAGTTTAGTAGTTTAGTTAGGTAGTTTTTCAATATTTTATTTTACGATTCTAAAGTTTTAATAAATATGTATGTATACCTATGCCAAATTACAGCTTTCTAGCACTGAAGGTCTCGGCGCTTTTCTTTGGTCAGACGGATGGACATGACGAAACTATAAGTTACCAATTTTACTTCGGAACCCTAAAAACAAGCTTACTATGTCGTCTTCTATGGTCATCTAAATAAATACTGTAATGAAATGCTATCAATGAGCCAAAAATAACGCTTGCTGGGTTCGATACCGCGTGTGTCTGTGTGTCACGCGCGTTAGCCATTTCTTTTTTCCTGTCCTAAACGGACCATAAGTAAAGCATTGTGAGTCGAATGGTAACAATAGGGACCATAATGGCCGTCCATCGATACTCTTTCTTTGCTGGAATTTAATTGTGTGATGAAGTGTGGTTACGACATTTTTTATACGCACCGAAAGTGTTGCGATACACAACAATGAAATAACAAAAAATAAATAAGTACTTTGGGGTCTTTCGATTCGGATATTGGCATTTTATGGATTAGTGCGTTGATATTCGTGTATGCGAAACTTTATTTTGGGCGTAAATCCATTTTATGTGATTATTTTTTTATATAAATTTTTATATTTATATTAATCCCATTATTTTTTATTCCCGAGTATTTACCGTTTTCCGGGATAATAAGTAGCCTTTGTCTTATCCCAGATAATGGTCTGCATGTGTCCTAATTTCATGGAAAGCCGTTCGTATTGCCTATTTTACAATAATCCGTTTTGAATATTGTTCACATTTTTAATATAATTTTTTCGTACTCTACATAACTAACTCTTCGAAAAATGTAGGAAGTTCTTTATTTAATTTTAATTTTTTCATTTGTTTCTTGATGATTATTTGTTTGTTATCAGAATCTAATTATTTTTTTATTTGAAACAGACTTCCAGAATGGTATTACATTTTTGAAAATTCAGTTCCGTTTATGCGGTCCTTGGAAATTGATCGATGTGAAATGTATATTGTGTTCCTTCAAGAGAAAGAAATTATTCAATGTTAATAGAATTTACCCTTTTATTGTCTTGTATTGCATAATCCGTTTATAGTATGTTACAGTTGTTGCATTTGTAAAAAATTATGATAATATTTGCTAGTCCACAATGAATAGGCAACTCATATTTGGTACCTATTATTTAATTCTTTTTTTATTTATTTATAGAGTTCACCAACTGTTATACTTATCGGTTTATAGCTTATTTCGTTACAAACAATAAATGCCATTTAGAGGCAAACATCGCAAGCAACAAAAAGCTAGATTATAGTATTGAAATAATAAAGCTAAAATAATATTAGGTAGGTACATGTACAAAGTTTTCTTACAAAAATGGGTACATGTATCCCTGAATCATACTCATAATTATTAAAAGTTGTATATAAAAGGTAATCTCCAGAAGCGAATGTTAAATTAATAGATGCAACTATACCTAGTTATAAAACGAATACCAGTAGTGGAATCAAAGCAGTTCTGCATTCAAATGCAATTCCAGCGCGTTTATACCAATCATGAACCAAATTTATAAAAAAGCTTCAACGCAATGAAAATTCTTGATGTTCATCAATTATTTGCAAATTAGTTTCAAGGCACCGCGAACACATGATCGCATTAACGCTCCAAGATATACGTCTTAATTCCTCAACAAACTCGATTACTTTATAATGAGCTTAATGCAAGGACATAAGGTCCAAATTGCTACCGACTCCAACAAACTGATCGTGCTAAAAGCCTGCTCATTACTCGATTACCACCCGCTAAGCCGATAAGTTGATTTTCATTTAAGCGTAATAAAGTGTTGCAAATTATTTCATTACGGCCTTAAGAGGTTGTAGCAGTTCGATTCGGTTTTTATGGGTACTATTACGGACATAATAAGGTCTGATACGCGTGCGGACATTACTTGCACATAAAAATTCGATGGTTTTTGATATAAACAGTTTTAGTTCAGTTTGCAGTTTCAGCTAACGATACCACTAAGTGATATAAATGAGTCAGTAAAACATCACATGTAGTGAAAGGTTTTTTAAGTTTATTTTTTCAAAGTTTGTAAGTTTTTGTTCAGGTGTATGTGAATTGAAGGTGAACATTACATTCAATTATGGTAAATATTTCGATATTCACTGACAAAGAGCAAATAAGTTAATAATGCTCATAAAATACTTAACATCTAGATAAATACGAAAGAAGGAAAACGTTGATAATTAAGATAAAAATCGGGCAAGTGCGTGTCAGGCCACACGCAATGTAGGATTCCGAAGTAGTTCCTTTGCTTTGGACAGACGGACGGACAGACAGACAGACGGATGGACATGACGAAATTATAAGTGTTCCGATTTTACTCCGGAACCCTAAAAAGGAAGAACTCAATTTAAGAAATTAAATAATTTCTTATAACATGTGTTTCTTCGATTCAATAAACTATTTATTAACTTTTATAAAACCATTTTAATTTTAATTTGTTTTACAAATAAAGAAGCTGGTTCTGATTTGGTGATACACTCGTAAAACCTTATTTCTATTATTTTATTGAATGGATTGTTGAAAAAAACTTAAAGAAGTGAATATTATGTAAAAAAGAACAAGTAACATGTTAAATCTAAAAAAGTCTAAAGAATATTTAGATTGTTCAATTAATTAGAAAAAAAGGTATATTAAACAATTAAGACGTGGTTTATATAGACCCATAAAATGTATTTGTAAATATTTTCCTATGATAAAATTGAGCATCCATGGGTATTATCTGCTATTTAATTGCTGCTATTTTAAAGATTGAGAAAATGTTTATTTCTATCATAAAATATATCTAAGTAACTGCAGATTTTTTAAAGAAAAATAATATCGTTACTTACGAGCATATAGCTCAAATAACAAGAACCTAGGAAGCTTCGATCACTTTATATATCGATGCTAGGAAGGATACAAATATTTCCAAATTTGATACCTACCTTGATCGATTTTTCAAAATCGTTAGAGCTGCTTTCAAGAACGTTCATGGGATAATGGCACGTACCTCTAATTTTCAAATACTATGTGCGTATTAGAAGTTAATTATCACTTGCTTCGGTGAACAAAAACATTGTGAGGAAACCTGCACACCTGAGAGTTCTCTATAAAGTTCTCAAAGGTGTGTGAAGTCTACCAATCCGCACTTGGCCAGCGTGGCAGACTATGGCGTAGGTAATACCCCTCACATTGTGAGAGGAGACCCCGAGCCCAGCAGTGGGATAATTATGGGTTGTTGCTTTGCTTTTGCTTTGCTTTCATGGGATAAAACTTTATGAAATACCTAGATAAAAAAAATATAAGTTGCTGGTTCCTTCTCGCATAATGCTGCATAATGAAAACCTTTGTCATAATACGTTAAATGAGTTTGGGAGCAGCCATTATTGTACAATTTATTATTATTATAAGAAATACAATAATTATGAAGGTAGGTAAGACTTAATTTGTTTTTTAATTATGTAGATCCAAAATCAGATTAAAGGTACCTTTAAAATTAACGTTTTATTTAAAAAATAATTAATGTTATCACAATCATGATGATACAAAAGGAATTGTTTAATTACTTTATTTATAAGGAGATGTTACATATTTAAGATGAGTGAGGACTCTCTCTGTCTCATACTAAAGTCCTAAAAATGCTTTTCCTGTTAAACTGTATACGAAATATTGAAAGCACTGTGCAAACAAAAATTGTGCTATATTTTTATATTGCATAAAAATATTGCACCAAGTACCTACTAAAATAATTTTTGTACCTAGTTCAATTTTTTTCATGGTTGGCAAGGACGCCTGACTTGGTCCATTTAGGCTAGGGAGTACGTATACTATTATTATCTGTAATTGGTAAATCTTCAGTTGTATAATGAGCGAGTAATCCTAATTTCGATTCCCTTCTGTTCGATTTTGCGACACATACCTAAATGTTTCCTGTCAAAGGTTTGTATACCAGTGTAAAAAGAGTTTCTCTTTTCAGAAACGATAATAAAAAAAAACAAATTAAGATAAATCTCATCGCTCATCAATACTTCTACGGCCCAGTAATAAGACAAAAAACATAGAACCATAAACCCAAGTAACTCTAGATCGATCATTTAACAAAAATAGATTTTGCGTCGTCAAGAAAAAATAAACTGTGTACCTAATAAGACCTAAGGACCTCACTATCTTTACAAGCATTTATAACCTCCATAAACACGATGGAAGGCAATCTAATAAAATTAAGACATTTTAATTACGTGGCCCTATTTTGTCGGCCTATATACCCTAATTACTTACGTTGGACGGTGGTCTAATTCTTTATAAATAAAGCTGTTAATTGAGAAGGCCCCTCAGATGCTATTGGCCTAATAAAGCCATAAACTTTGACTGCCTACTTGACCAGGCACAAAAAGATAACCTTCTCAAATTGGTTCGCAATTAAAAATAAGTCCCAGGAAAAGATATCAGTAATTCATTAAACATTTTTCTTTTTCCAATTCATCTTAATTTATTAATTAATCATCTAACTAAAGAATCTTAGCATTTGTAATTTCAATAATATACTCAATGGATAGGCTAGGTTTTCCCATAAAAGTAGGTATTTCCCGTCGTCCGTAAGAAAAAGCTTTATCTTTTTCGAATGGATACTCTGTGGCCTTTACAGCTTTACGGGACAGGTGGGTGAGACTGGAGAAACTCAGCCGAGAAGACATATACTTGCGAGGTGGTTCAAAATAATTATATTAAACTAGCTGCCCTGTCAGTTCGCTGCTTCGTTCGGTCAAAAGTTTTTTTTTTATTTTGAGATTTAAGCTATCCTATCTTTCAAGTTGGATCAAACTGCACACGGTGTGCAAATTTGATTAAAATTGGTCGGCCGGTCTCAATAATGTACTAACAGTTATAAAAATGTAGTTAAGGCTACCATTAATACGTCAACTGTCATATTTGTCAATTTTTGCGTCTCAATAACCTTCAGTGGATCGAAAATATCTATCGCTGACATTGATCTACCGTTCGGAGGGCCTAGTCATACCGTAGGTATGTTGGTCCATACAAAAATAAATACTTGCGTCTCAATAACGCTTTGACAGCTAACTGTCGGTAATAAAAGTTACCAACTATCGGAAATTTTCACATCGCTCGATTTCGACGGATAATTGGTAGATTTCTCATATTGTAAAGAAAATTTATCAAAACATCATGGATTTATTAATCAGTGATGAGTGATAATGAATTTTGTGAAGCCTGTTTATTTGATTCCGCCTTTTTAATACGATACCAAGATCGCCGAAATTGTCCTCGTATAAAATATATGACTACATATATGACTGAATTGTGTGAATCCAATTTTGTTTATAACTACCTAGATTCAGATTAAACAATCCATAATCTAAATTTTACTAACAAAAAATAACCGACTTCAAAATTACTCAAAAACTACTTGTCAAATCTCGTTCTTTATGTGGGACCACATGACAAGCACCAGCTTTCGATTAAAAAAAGAATCATCAAAATCGGTTCGCCCAGTCCAAAGTTCTGAAGTAACAAACATAAAAAATACAGTCGAATTGAGAATCTCCTCCTTTTTTTGAAGTCGGTTAAAAACGGCAGTGAATAAGAATTGATAACAATTCCTATCTTTAAAGTTTTAGGTAAGTAGGTATTTTAATAAAACAAGAACACTAAGTTTTTTAAGTTAGATTTATTTTGAAATTATAACAAAAACATTTCGCCTTTTCAGAAATAATGGTGTATCCCTGCTACCTCAATAGCTATTGGCTACTATTTTGGCCTTATGAAGAGGTACTGCATCTTTTGTGAAGGGTCTGGACTTCATCTGAAAATAAACTTCCTTTAGTACATTTGGCAACATTTTTTTGTTTAAAAGCAAAAACCTCTCGCAATGTGAGGGGTATTAGGCCATAGTCTACCACGCTGGCCAAGTGCAGATTGGTAGACTTCAAACACCTTTAAGAATTTTATGGAGAACTCTCCGGTGTGCAGGTTTCCTCGCGATGTTCATTGTTTTCCTTCACCGAAGCTAGTGATATTTAACATCTAATACGCACATAATACTTGAAAATTAGCGTGCCAGGATTTGAACTCGGGCCCCGGACATGTGGGAATAAACACTTCGTTCGGGAGACCAACGTTCTAACCGCTAGGCTATCACTGCTACAATTACAACAATTTACAATTACTACAATTTTTTGTTTACTAAACATAATAATATGTTTTATTTTATTAACAAATAAAGTCTATACTCACGGTAATTGTTGAGCTATGTGTTTCATTATATAATCCTAGTTTATTCATAAAACTAATTAATATTAAGTACTAAAATTATGAGAAAATACACGTTGTTTATATTTTGGGCAACCAAGCGACATAAACGAATGTCAAATGACAATAACATGTCATCGTCGTCCGGGATACCCATGAGTGATAAACGTCAAATGCTGCGTTTTGTTACTAGTGAAGCATTGTTCCAGGTTACACATAACATTATTTTATTAACTTCATCCGCGAAATTCACAGTACATTTGGAACAAATTATCATTTTAATATTAAAATGAAATAAGTTTATAATCAAAAACACTGAGTTCCTTTTTATGATAAAAAGTATAAAAAAAGTATAAAAGTATAAAAAAATATATTGTTATGCGAAAACGGAATTTTCAGAGGGACTTAAAAACCAGAGGCAGAAATGTCACTGAAATATTATCTACCGATGATCTTACTTTTTTTTGCTTACTTTTGATTTGTGAGACGGCAGTTAGCGGGAGATCAATGTTTACTTTTTATCTCTGATACGTACCAGAGTTCCACTGACAGTATAATATTGAGACCGGCCGTAAGTCGTTAGAAGTCCATCGCGGACAAACAAAGTGACACGTAATTTATGTACATAATAATATATTAAGATTGGGAGAGGTTCTCCTTGTTTATTGCAGTTACAGAACTTTATTATGTAACAAACCAATACCAGTCTACGCGTAAATCACCTAATCAATGCAGTTTTGTGATAGGCAAACGTATAGCTGGCACATTTCACAATCCTTTGGGAATATTATACACTAAAAATGGATTTTATGAGCAGGTACACCACAGCCTTTTTCGACTTAATGTGGTTTTTTTAAGTTAAAGTCATTTTTTTCATCATATTTAGCTTCATTTTTTAATCCTGTAACTGACTACATTTTCTTAATTTTTATACCAAATAAACAAAAAAGTTTAACCTGTAAATGCTCATTGTTGTTCCACCCCCAAACAATCGGCCAACTGTTTAGTTAGCACCAAACTTCACCAATTCGATTACGAGCACAGATAAGACGTATTTAACATTGAGAGACAAACCGACAGACACACAAGCGCCTGTCACCAAACAGTGCGATGTGTTTGTCAGCAAACAGTTGATAAGATAACCTTTAGACGTCGCCGCGCCGCACAATAGCGTTGGTGTCAATATTTGTCGTGTGAATACCTTTTGGTGCGAGCGCGTGCGGGTTGACCGGCTGTTACACTGTTGTGTAATCTAAAATTGAAAAAACGAGTTAGCGATTTCAAATCCTGGCACTGGTGCTACTGAATCTGGTGGTATTGGTAGAATTTGGTGTTACATCATCATGTTAATTAACTGCAAGAGGACTGAGTTATAAGTGCAGGATCTTGTTCAATTCATATGCGGTGAATCGTGACTGTAAGATTATAAATCATTGTAAGGGAAACCGAATTTTTATGTTGTCACCGTAAGACCGCAAGCTAGAATTATTTCCTCAGTATAGTAAACTAAATTGATATTTATTGTTAAATGCGTGAGTACATACTTCAAACATTGAATAGATCTGATTTTTCCTTTCGTAAACGCGTCTAACGCTTCAAGTTAAATAAAAAGTTAGACCTACATATAATTACAATAGTACGTGTACCTATATTCTCTGAAACGACCAAACCTAACCTAATGATATTATTTTAATACCTATGTGTTCAATTTCATATTTTATCGTAACTAATAGAATGCAGTTGGCAATCATAGTGTTACGTTACTTTTGCTTATATTACTTCATAATTTGCCAGCTAAGATAATTTTCAATATAAAAAAAAATTAAAATATTGTACGCTACGGTGTAAAGGGCAGCTACTTAATGCACTAGACTAGTCCCTGGTCCTACACTTTGAACCAAATAAGAATGTACATAGAGTCTGAATTTAACTGACCTAGAATTGCAAACAAAGCTAAGTAGATAGAGATTTATTATAATAATAATACACGCCTTTCCAGCTTTTTGTACATTCAAAATTACCTTATAATAATAATAATAGGCATTTGCCACTTAGTAATAATTATGCAATATTAGGCTTGGCGCCTATTCCTGGCATTGAAGGATATAATATATATATATGTATAGGATTATAAGGCCTATAAATTCAGACAAACTAAGTATTTATTTCTGTATTAGTTTCGTTTAATTTTTTTTCTTATATAATTTAGAAATCATCGATTCGTGGACTGGGATGTTTTATGTCCCAACCCAGTGCGTAAACAAATTTGGAATTTTGTGAAATTTTAAAATATCTTTGATTAAGTGAGATAAGAGAATAAAAAAAGTAATAGTATTGTGAAAGTGAGCTAGTAACAATAAAATTGAAAAATAATTTAATCATTTTATGTTTACCGTGGAAATAAATAAACTAGCCTTTTTTCCCATATTTTTATGTATGTCTGGGTTTTCTCACGTGATAGCAACATGATATTCGAGGTATGGATGACAGAAGTAATTCAAGGCTTCCAAAAGCTTGAAAAAATCTTGTAGATCAATTCGCATGCAGGTTTAAGTTACACGCTACAGCGAAAAACTAGCAAAAATAAAAAATAGCCTTGTTTATGATAATCTACCTACTAACGGGTTGTTAGCACAGAACACTTTATGTTTTTTATTACTTTATTTATGTGTACACCCTACTCTCCAAATTCTCGCAGACTTGTCTATTCCTTCATCCTGTTGGGTTGCCTGGAAGAAATCGCTTGTAAGCGATAAGGCCGCCCTTTGTATTGTGATTAGTAGTAAAAGTTCTGTGTATATTTAACATGATATTTATGGTGTACAATCAATAAAGAGTTTATAAATAAATAAACACATAATAGTACTTGTATGGTATTTGTTTCTTATTATTTTGTAACCGAGTGCAACAGTTTTGTAATGCAGTTGGCTCAACTAAGTGCATTTAGGTGTTTCGCTTCAGGCCATGTTGGAAGGCTGTTGTAGAGCCTTTTTACTGAGCTTGAGATTGAAGGGTAACAACGACTCGAGGACAGACAAATTGGGAACTGGTTTCCTTCTAGAGCTATATTTTCTAAATTCACCTTCTTTGAATTAAATTCAAATTCTGAAAATTCTGCTGCCACCTTGAGTAAGGCCTAGTTTTACAGGTAAGTTCTTTTATAAGTAAATGAAACTTGACGACGGCTTGATCAATGACAAAGGTATACCTACTTATAAGAGAAGCAGAACTTTCCAATATAATCAAAACAAATATGTATAAGTAATAGGTACCTTGTCCATTTTTAGGGTTCCGAAGAAAAATCGGAACCCGTATAATTTCGTCATGTCCGTCCGTCTGTCTGTCCGAAGTATAGACCCTTTGTGCTAGAAAGCTGTAATTTGTCATGAATATACTTACTTATTTATTAGAACTCCAAAAACGTTGAATAAAATATTGTAAAATATTTTTTTCAGGGTATCTCCCATACAGGTAACATGGGGATGATTTTTTTTCGTCGCGTACCTCATAGCGTGTGATAACGTTGACAAGGTCTTTAAAAAATATTATGGATCTGCTAAAACCGTTTTTCAATTCAGGGGCCCGTTTGCGAATTATATGCGATATTCGGCTTTAAAGTGCCAATTTTGCTTAGAGTCCCCCTGCCAGATAAACGGTTGGAGATGGACTAGTGAAAAAATTCACAAAAATAGATGAACTTACAAGGAAAACTATCACGGCTATGTTAGCATAAGTACTAGTTAATGAGCAACAGTTGATAAACTTACTACTTCGGAACCCTACATTGCGCGTGGCCTGACACGCACTTGGTTGGTTTTTACACGAGTCCTAGTTAACAAAAAAACTTGGCACTATTTTTATTGAAATATTAGTTTATGAAAATAATTAATCGAATACAATTTAACGGTAATCTATCCTTATTTTTTTATTTGATGCCTGACTTATTTTTAAATTACAAATTACGAAAAAAAGATCGACGTTTATTTACTAAATGAAACTTGCCTCAAAAATAGACCATAGAGTAGGTAATTCGTCGTATACCTACTAAAAGTGTTCTAATAACTAGCAGCAGTTAACTATGAAACCAAATCAAAGATCTATGCAAGCGCCACTCCGCTCGAACATTTCCGTAATCGCCAACTTTATTTATTTACCTCCGCTAAATTGCTCTTAAGATTGAAACACTTAGATAAACACGCAATAAACATTTATGGCCTACAAGTTGTTCTACACCCTATTAAAGACAGCTCGAACACATCAATAGTGTTTTGTAATAGTTATAACTAGTTTAAGTTCATGACTTCGCTCGTACCAACCCAAAAATAAAGTGTAAGTGATACATTACCTGTCATAGTGATTAATTACCTGTCAACTGTGTAAGTATGAGTACTTAATAGATAGATCCATTTATTCTTATCACTGTTCTGATTCTTCATTAGTTTCAGGAAGCCGAAGGAAGGCAGAAGAAGCAGCATTAAAATAAGCTTACTCTAGATGGGATCTGTTTCAAAATTAGTTGAGGTTGATGGGGACCCCACTGGAATGGGGTTCGTGAAAAGTTTCGACATTTTAAGAACAAATTTTTGCTTATACTCGTCAGTCGTCGGTTATTGTTATTATCCTGTTCTTGGTATACAATACAGAGATAAGCATACATTTAATAAATAAATAATTAAACTTAGATTACGGTGCTGTAGGCAACTATATTCTTTCAATGTTCACACTGTCATTTTGAGTAGTTTGGTAACTGCTTGTCTTATTAAGGCCAGGCCATCTTGCTATCTACAGGATTGTTTCAGTTAACATGACAATCACGCAGACAGAGCAATGGTTTGTTTTAACAATATTAGATATCAAAGACTGGATCTGATATATCGATTAACGTAGGAAGGAAATGACTTGCCTGACCTAGTTACAGGTTAGAGGCAGTTTTAATGAAGTAAGCACATTGCACACTATAACCCTACGAATAGGAATCTTTTTGTCATAGGTTTGTAGATACCTACGTACGAGACAACATGAATAAAAACCATTTTGTCAGTAGCCAAACCTGGCCTCGTTTTGCTGTAGTTCAAAATACCATAGCAGCGGTAGGTTGTACAACGTGGTGGTAGCAACGAAAGCAGAAACGCCAAATTATAAGTTATCTGCAGATACAATAGGTATATTACCTACTCTTCGAAATTGGTATCAACAAACACAAGGAAGTTATTTTTTTTTCTATAGATCTGTCCCTTCGTAGACAAGGTTCTACCGATTTGTATGTAGATATGTATTATATACTTAACGCAAACAGACAGTAATTAAAATTTTATAACAGTAAACACTTGCTCTGATCTGTCGACTGACGCAGACAGGGAACGACTTGTTTGACCTGGTTACAGTTTGACGCGAATAACAAACATCGACGGCATCGAAGCTTTGGTTAACTTAATGCCGTGGTAGCATTTAAAATTGGTAATCGGGTTAAACGCAATTCAACTCAAGTATCAAAGCTATTTGTTCCACTTTAGAGCTTGGGTCTCTTATCTTCTCATATAGGGGTAAAGTCCGGTTTATACGTATTAAGTAGATAAATAAATTTTATGTTAATAATGTTTAGTGCGCGTCTAAACGTAATAATTTAGTAAAGCTCTTAATTCATACAATTATTAGGTACCTAAGCATTTTACTAAATTTTAACTAAAAAGTGCCTGTCCAAACGTGTTAAGTGATAAGCCCCGCCCACCTACTTAACAGAAAAATTTAAAAATTCCTAAATTACTTGTTTACTTGCGTACTAAATTTTAACTACTAAATTGTCCGTTTACAAGTATTAATTTACCTAAAAAGTTAAAATTTAGTTATCTACTAAACTACTCAATACGTGTAAACCGAACATAAGAGACGTTGGTAGTGTTCGTACACATTGACCGGGAGAGGGTTATGGTGAAGCAGCGCTCTGCCTCCGGTTTCGCTCGCATTTTCTAAAATTATATGCATATATCCTATTCCAAACCATAGTCCACATGACATGTGTGCTAAATTTCATAAAGATGGTCATGAGCTTTATAAACAGAACATATTATTAAGAAGCAAATAAAGTTTATTATTATTATTATTATATCTAGTAGAAGTTTATAGCTAACTAGCTGACCCGGTGAACTTCGTATCGCCTAACAAACTATTTTTTTCTAAAATAAAAGTAGCCTAAATTACTCCTTGTTACATCAGCTATCTGCCAGTGAAAGTCCTGTCAAAATCGGTCCAGCCATTTTAGAGACTGTCTGGAACAAACAGACAGACAGACAGACAAAAATTGTGAAAAATGTTGTTTTGGTATATGTACCGTGTATACATCCAAATGCACTTAGTAAAAATCGGTTTTAATATTACAAACAGTCTCCAATTTTATTTATTTATATAGAGTATAGATTACCTGCTACCTATCTGTAGTTACCTCACCCGTGAGTTAGAAAAAATACTTCGGTAGTTTTTTTTGCTGTTTTTTCTCCTGGAAACTAATACATACAGACAGAGCCATTTTCTATGGTTGAATTTTGTATGGGGTCCTAGACCTAACGAGCTGACGATCCACTTGATGGTAAGTGGCTATCGTCGCCCATGGACATCAGCAACACCAAAGCCATCACTGAGCCATTGTCAACCAAGAAAGACAGAAGAAAAAGAAATAAAGAACTGGCTTTCAAGCCCCCAGCGCACACGTGAGTCGTTTGGCGGCCGACTCAAGAAATAGGGTGGTACCTAGCTATCGAGGCGGACCGCATGGGGAAATAATAATAGTAATAATGAATGACAAAGGTATACCTATCTACTTATAAGATATAAGCAGAACTTTAACAGTAATAATGAAATATTAAAATCAATACGTACTACCATTAAATTATATTAGATATAATGTAAAAAAAAGAGGTAGATATGTCACTAGCGCGCCGACGATGATGAACGTAAGAACAGGCAATTGACCGTTCTGCTTGTAGTCGCTCTGTCAATGCGAGACGATACACACGCTTTTGTTGTTGTCAGTGCTTGAAATTTGACATACGGCGTTAAAATGCCTTCGTGTATTATACCAATGTGATTGGTGTAGTGCAACAAAAGATAAACATGTGTGTGTTGTTGCTCTTTTCGGAACAGATTTTTTGGTTGATTTGTAATGGCATAACGTATCTATATTTAAATATCATTGCTGCCAATATAATTCCTCCGAGGGGCCCTACCTCCAGTATGTCGGATTTAGTAGACTTACGACACCTATCCGGCGTGGGGTTGGTGTTAGTATTGTAAGCCCCCTCAATACGACTACAGAAAATAAAATTATTACGATAACGTCTTATGAAGGACAATATAGAGATTTCTAAATAATGATAATTAGGTAGATATGTCAAAGGAAAAGGTCTTTTGGGCGAATCAAATCCTAAGCTAGGACTGGCAAAAAAGTAGAACATGGTTTTTAATGTAAACTATTAAACGGAACTGTGTCCATCTCAGATTCCGGACAGACCATAAAATTGATCGAGGAACTTGAACCAAGATTGAACCATTACGTACATTGCGAGTAAAAGATCAATCGAGACTGATCGGTTCAGTACAACGGTGTGCGCACACGCTTCGATAAATCGACCAATCATGTCTGTGGGCGAGGCAAGGCGTGGCTTGATAGGCCCCGCCCACCGCCTCACACCAAGATTTCTAGAGTATTGAATTACAAGATAATAATAGTTTCTATCGACGTAGAAGACGATTTTATTGTAATGATGTGCTATGGTGATGGCTGGTCTGGTCATCGGTGAATGAAGGTTTATGTCGATGGCTCAAACACTTGAACCTATCTGAGCCGAAGATAGCTTTGTGGTTATAAATTTGGACCTCTTCTCCGGTGGTCCACTTTCAAATCCGGATTGTAGGTTTTTGTACTTTACCTATAGCTCTACCTAAAGCACCTTATGTTTTAGTTAGTAAGAACTTAACTGGTTTACCTATTTTTATACCACCAAAACCCACTTAGGTAACCTAGGTCAGAACTACATATATTTGTTGACAGTTTGGATTCTGCGACAGAGCAGGATGGTTGTCACGTTGTATAACTACCTGAGCGAGAAGATATCCTACATTTTAATCTGTAACCTTTCCCTTTAGATACCGAATATCCTAAAATACTTCCCTCTAAAATGGATTATTATGTTAACGTTGAAAACCATTTTTAAAATCCGTTGGAGATCTTGTCCAAAGTAGAAATTAATGCTTTAGAAAAGTAGAGGAGAAATGTGTTGCAAATATTTTAGACTCCTGGACAGCTCACAACGACTAATTTGTCAAACAATTGCTTTATAACAAGGATATTTTATCTATCACCTGTTTCAAGATAATCCAAAATAATTCCATATAGCGAGGGAAATGAAGAATAATCTAGAAAAAAGGATCTTTAATAAGACCTCAGGGAAAAATCCTCGAAGGAAGCTGATTAGCTTCGGCCTTTAAAATAGTTGGGTTAAAGTTGTATAAAGAAGCTTTTAGGGTCACTTTCATTATTAATCATAAAGACGTGCAGAGACAGAGAAACACAGAGAAAGAGAAAGCATGACACCGGGAAGAGTTATAGAGAGGGTGAAATGGAGAAGAAAGTAAGCAGAGATAGACAAAATAGATTCAGAGACAGAAAGAGGAAGAAAGAAGCAACTTTCCAGAGAAATTACTCTGTATCTTATTCTTTTACCTCCTATCTAAATAGCTCTAGAGGTTACTTTTTAAAAATAATAATTTAAATTACTTAGTTAAAAAAAATTGTTGGTAATAGAAATTAGTTTTGGCATTAAATAATTAGGTGACTGTCTTTCAATTCTTTTTATTTTGTGTCAGCCTTTTCTAAATAACAAATTAGGATAGAAAGACTCTGTAAGGTTTTTTGCCAAACAGGACTCATCTAATAATAGTTAAGTGAACCCGGTATAAAATTTTAGGTGCTCCACAAGCATATTGCTATTAGAGCAATAGAAATCCTTTAAGCCATGAATAACCTTTAATTTACCCAGTACACTTTATACAATCGGAATGTGTTATCAAAATCATTTATCCAATCGTAATATAAAGAGGTAGTAAGAGTTTAAATATTAATTTTATTCAGCACTATCTGGAAACTACAACCTTCGAGTATTATCATATCAGAAGTGCGCGAATTAACGGTGACAATTGTGATTGCACACGCAGTTTGCATATGCTAAGTGTCAAGGGACAAAGAGTAAGGAATTACGATTCAGAACGGTATTTCAATGCATATTGTGGATATGGAAGTATAATCTCTCTGAGGCAGGGTGTTCAAAATTTTAAAATATATTTTTAACTGTAGGTACTCGCAATTCGAATGCATAGTCTGTTGTATTATTTTTTACATTGACCCAAGCAAGAGTGTGGTCTCTAAATGTGTGCTGTTGAAAGTTTTGTCAATTCGAATATACTTATGAATTTTGAAAAGGAAGAATTACATTTTTCAAGTTCTCGAATCTTAAAACCTGCATAATAATTTCATCTTTTAAAATTATTTATTTTTATTACTTATTTATGTTTCAAACAATAAATAACATTATCAATAAAAAAACGTGACAGTGATATAAAAAAAAGTGTAGACTAGTTTTTTTTGTGTTTTTGTTGCCTAACAAGGTAATAATAATAATAATAATGTTTAATGACCATAAATGAGAGTACATTTGAAATGAAGAGACTTGACTCCCAGAAAAGCGTAAGCTGTGGCCTGGGAGACAGTTTCATCCCAGTTCTTTTGTTACAATTACAGTCTTAATGTAAGGTTACTAATCACTTTTATATTAAGTAAAAAAAAAGAAAAAACACTACTATTAAACATTAAATAGTTAAACAGTATTACCTATTTATAAATACCAAAAAAACTGCCTGTGGGTGTGTGTGTTTATGTAAATTGTAAGTGAGTGTGAGTGTTTGTGTGTGCATGTGTGTTTGTGTGTGTATGTGTGTGCGCGTGTGTTTATGTGTATGTGTGTCGCGCGTGTGTTTGTGTGTGAGTGTGTGTGCATGAGTACATAATATAAAGTTTAACATGTGTAATACAATACATTTTCAGTTTCGTCGTTATTAAAAGTACGCAACCATTCTACGATTTTTTCTTTGATTTTATAATTGGATAAATTATTACATTTGTACTGATTGTTGAATTCGTTATTATGATTTAGGGGCTAAATAAGTAAAGTTTTGTCTGGCTATTTTACTTTTAGATGGTGGTACTTACAGGATAATGTTGTTTTCTTTTGTCTGGTAATTTAATATTTGGGACATATAGTTTGTAGTATCTGCGTAGGCTATGAAAATGAAAAATTTGCGTAGATAATAATTTAGAAACGAAATACACAATTTTATAGCGTCAATGTAGATAGATACTAAAGAAATAAAAATTGGGACTATGCTGTTAATCATTAAGGAGTTAACATAAACCTTTGGTATTAACATATGGAGGTATTAACATAAACCTCTGTATAGTAGGTATCAGATCCTGCTTATCACGAAAAGCATTGTTATCAGAACTAAAGCAATATGTAAAATTTCAACTCCTTAGGATAAGTGGAAGTAGGTCTAATTAGGCTTGCAAGATTTGACCAAAACAAAGAGGTCAAGCTAAATAAAACCGTTTATAAATAGACAGGTGTGTGTTAGTTTCTCGCTGTTTTAATGTGGCGATCCATTTTGAATAGTGTAGAAAAATACATTGTTAAGGTATACAAATTATTTCTAATCAGTCTAAGGGCTTGTTTCACCATCTTCAAGTAGAGTCCTGAATAAGCTATTCGCCGGTTAAAATGACGTTAAAGTGTCATTTTACATACACGAAATGTCAACTTAACCAACGAATAGCTTACTTCGGACTTACTTGAAGATTGTGAAACAAGCCCTAATACTTGTATAAACTCACACATAACTAAATAGTAATTTTCACTTTAAATTTGGAACCATATTTATTTACTTATTTATTTGTTTATTTATTGAGCACTTACCTACATACTGTCACAGTGTAAGTCTTACACTACACTTAGGTACTTACACCATCACATTCTGTTGAAGGCATTATCATATGTTTC
Organism: Thymelicus acteon; assembly: GCA_951805285.1. NCBI lineage: Eukaryota > Metazoa > Arthropoda > Insecta > Lepidoptera > Hesperiidae > Thymelicus > Thymelicus acteon. The sequence continues at coordinate 6,909,219 of OX638227.1, read as the reverse complement.
GAGTTTCTCTTCTGTAACCGTTATTTAATCTGTGCTGGTATGCCCACGCTGGCTATCGCGTCCCGGACAGTAACTGCGGCGAGGTCTGTCGACAGATACCGGCCGCACACGACGCGCCTCGCACTGATAAGACGAGCCTCCATGGTCACATAGCTTTACTTACTTACAGACTTACAAATAAATATAAGGTGAGATCTATAAATCGTGCTTAGGCTTTGCTGACTTAAAGTTATTCGAACAAAAATAATGGCCTTAATCAACCTTGTCATTGGCAGTTTTAGATAACTTTTAATTTTTTCGTATTTACAAAGTGTCAGACACGGATTTCTAACAGAAAGGCTGATTCATGCCGCCGTGATAATTGTAATTAAGATTTAATTTAGTACCTAATTGTTTTCTCGTTTCTTCAGATGTAATAATAATTTGGCTTGTTGATTACTCTAAATAAATAAATGAGAATCGCCAGTTACCATCAGAAGGTTTATTAAAAGAATAGGTATACTTCCTTAAAAAAAACATTTTAATTTGTTTAACTCCTGGAAAATTAACTAAATAAAAGGATAGCAAAATTAACTATGATGACAGAGACAAACAATATTTTTCAGTAGGTATAATAATTTATTCTCGATACACCTATAATACCAGGCACACATAATCGTCAGGGAGTAAAAAAACAAAGTATTTTTTTCGTTAGCAAGACGAAGACAAACAAGTCGCGTGGAACCGTGGTTAACATTCGAAACAGCGCGAACTCACGTCCGAAGGCATTGTCAAAACACCTTATACAATTTCACAACCATGCACAAACATAATGGTTTGAGAGTGTAGTTTAAAAATGTTAGGTGCGTAACATACGTGTAACAAATCGTTTGTTACAACATCAATAGTACATTGAATTCAAATATTTTTATTTTATGAGTATACCTAATAGACATAGAGTATTGAAGAGATCTGAAAAGGCAAAAGAATCTCTGAATAAAAATAAAGAAGCTCTGAATAAAAATAAACGTGTAGGTACTTACGTACGTTGCGTTGATCACAATGTACTGATAAATAAACTTAGGCATTATGCTGTCTCAACACAATCAGTTGGCCTTATAAAATCCTACCTATCCGACCGTATTTAAAAAGTAGTTATTAATGGCAAGGAGTCACCAGAAGCACACATTACTATGGGAGTGCCCCAAGGATCAATATTAGGACCACTGTTATTTTTAATATATATCAATAATCTTCTTTATTTCACAAGGGACTTGTGTGAAACTGTATGGTTTGCAGATGATACCTCATTACTTTTTAACGTTGATAGAAAGCAATGTTTTGACGATGTAAATAATACTGTTTCCCGAGTGTTGCAATGGTTTACATGTAACAACCTAATGTTAAATGCTAGTACGAGTAAAACGAAATTTATGAAATTCACTTTACCAAATGTAAAACAGGCACCAACTCGAATAGTTATAAATAAAGAAGTACTTGACCTTGTAAATTCAACAAAATTCCTTGGCCTTACTATAGATTCACAGTTACAATGGAGTTCTCATATGGAAGCCTTGTCCGGGAGACTGAGTTCAGCTGCTTACGCGGTTAAGAAAATGAGGCTCTTAACTGACGTAGAAACAGCAAGATTAGTTTATTTTAGATACTTTCAGTGTTACATTATAAAAAAATAAAAAATATTAAACAAAAAATAAAAAAAAATATTCATAACAAATTAAAAAAATCTAAATTTAATAAAATAATATTCAAAAAATAATACTTATTAAAAAAATAAAAAACAATATTAAAAACAATATAAAAAAACAATATTCAAAAACAATATTCAAAAATACAATATTCCAAAATAATTCACTCTCATCATATTTTCCATTTATTTCATAACGCGCCTAAAGAAGTATAACTTCAAAAAATCCAGACATTACCAAATAGCAATAAAAAAACTAAGTTCCTAACCTTTAACGTTTATACGCAAGTTTTAACGCATAATAAGTTTTCCTTTTCAACATAAATGTCCCTTCCACACTTTTCATTTCAATTTACAAAACTTTTTCAATTCCACTTCTTACACAAAGCTCTCGATGCAAAAAACCTTATCCGTGTGTGGTCGTTGCGAATAAAGTGCGTCACTAAATCCCAATATCGCACTCGAAATCCAAAAGCAAATATTTTTCAAGCACCACACCGCAAATAAAAACGTAATTCTTTGTGACAAACCTTAGTAATTTCGCTGTCGATGACAATGTGGAAAAAAAGAAAGGTAAGGCTTTGTTTAACTCAGCGGGATCTCCAATTGGGGTGATTGCTGTGTAATTTGTGAATAATTCACAGCTATAAGACAGCTATAAGCCGCTCTTAGAAGGTATCGTCCCATTATTATGTTGTCGTTGCGTTTAATAAAGGATACGGTCACATCGCTATGTTCATTTTCTTACAATACCTTTGTTCTTCAATTGAATTCATTCGATGAATTAACTGAGAATTAGCTCAGAATTTTATGGTATTTTAATTCGATAAGTAATACTTATTGATCAAAATGTTCAACATTAGGTCTCATCCATACGAGAAACTTTCCCAGTTTTTTGGCCAATATGCCCACAAATTGTTATAATCTAAACATTATTTAGTTGTTTTTCATTGTTTCCTCCAAACACGCGAGTAGTTTCAAGGTTTGTAACTAGACTAACCTTTAACGTTTCTAGACTATAGGAATGTACCACAGACTGCCACAGAGGTAATCTAAAGGTCGATAAAGGTATGTTCTCTATGAAGTTTGATCACCACGAATGGATAAACTTGTACCCTTACATTCAAGCTATAGAATGAGTATCGTATTGATATTACAATACAAACAATACAACTAATACATTCAAAACGTTAAAGGCGTCAATAAACCACTTTATTGGTAGGTATCTAAAAAAAAGAACGCAATCAACAACCACAAAATGCGCGAAATCCGTAACGAATCACGCGGTTAAATTTGAATTTAGAATGCGAATCTTGAAATATGACGGTGCTCGTTCAGAAACAAGACACCGTCGAGAGGTAAACTCAATTTGTTACCTTTTTAACACATCATCAATTTCCAAAATCTGAAAAAAACTAGAGACATGTGGGCCATTATAAGGGTGTTTTGTCCGTGAAAGCATCGAGCTTTATGTCATTTTGATACACTCTTAAGAGTCTTTGTGGGACTGAATCGACAAAAGGGCTTTTTATTCATGAGAATACTTTGATGCTCTCTTGCGTCGATTCACCGTTGAATTGAATCGATTTTTCAAGCTCGGTAGTCGTCCTTTGTTGCTAATAGCTGCGTTTCGTCTTGCCTTTTACTATGATCTTTATAATTACAACGTTTGCTTTTATTAATCCTTGATTTTGTATTGCACATCTGTTTTGTATCAATTCTATGCGGCATAGATACAAAAGTAAAATATGGGCTAAAATTAATGGTAAACAATGGGCTTTATAATCATGTTCGCAGCGGTTTAATTTTCAAAATTTATTTGAAAGAAGTGAACCACGCGTGGACCAAGGGTGGTCAACTCGTCTACCACCTATGACCAACTCCGTTCCGAACGACATAACAACTAAAGCTTGCTTTTCAATACTTCCCTTTGTGTTGAGTTGACATCGAGCTGGTATAATGTGCGAAGAACCTTATATGCTTTTAAATTGCACTATTTTTCTTATGTAGTAAGGAATCAGTAGATAGACGAGGTACATGAAGGATTCTAAATTACAAATTATATTTAAGATTTATACAGCAATTAATTACAACTCTGAAATACTACCTACTAATAATAAAACACGGCAATAATACTTATTAAATCAAAGTGAATTAATTTAACCGGCACCTCGCTACAAATCACAAGTGTCGTGTTGATGAAGACATTGGTATTAACATGCACATCATTTGTTTGGTGCAACGTGCAGCGACATCTGTTACCTTGTTTGAGAACTTACTTGACACATTTTTTATGGCTTCTACTTTGTAGGTTACCAGCTATAGGATATAGCAGGGTGATTTTTAATTTGTGTACGCTTCCAGGTAGTTTGTGTCATCTACCTAATTAACAAAACACTAAATGTTTCTCCAGCTAGTTACATTATAAAGTCTCTTATAGAGTCTATAAGTTATAGAGGATACATACTTTATTAGGTATCTGATTATAAATACTTAAAAAAAAATCCAACTGCGAAAAATTGTTAAAAAAGAGATAAACTAACAGCATTTTCATGGCGCGGTAAAATTAGGTAATTAAAATTTAACGAGTGTTTTGTTAATAGGTAGTTGTCCTCATCAGCAATATTTTTTTTCATAACTTAACCATTCTTCTGTACAGCCATAAGAACATATTTTTCCAGCAAATGAGTAAGAAACAAAATGAAAGCGACAGCCATTTGCTGATGTTAAGTTGCTGTCCGTGGACGGAGAACTTGATTGTCTTCAATGTCTTCAACCCATTAATGACCACAGGTCTCTTGCGACAACCTAGAGCATACTCCGCCACGCTTCTCCAGTGCCGAAAGCTGCTGCAGTGTCGAAAGTTTTTATGCCACCCGAAGTCCGACAGGTACGTAACCTTCCAAAGCACGGAAGCGCTAAAAAATTTATCTACTAACGGTCACCCATCCACCTACATACCAACCGCGCTCGCTGTCACTTATGCAGCCATTCGGTGCTTCTGAGAATCTGATTATTAGGTACCTGTCAACCTAAATGTGTTCATTGATCCAGAATCGATCCTTGATCCGAGAACTATCAGTACTTAGATGGATCACTTTGTCGTCGCTTAGTCCGTAAAGCCGTTGAATACCTGGCGGAATCAGGTGATTAGGTATTGTGCGCTTAAGGTGCGGCATCGTGTTACAAATCCGATGAATTTATTTGTGTTAAGTGTATGTATAAAAATATGACATAGTGATATCCAGCCATTATAGTCCTTCTATAACATTATTAACACTGTCCCATTTACTCTTTAGACTAGATAATTACAGGAGCCCAGTACAGGTACACCTACCTGCCTGTTCTGAGATTCGATTTCCAGGCGAGGCAGACAATAATGTGACAGATAAATGTTATCCAGATCTGGATGATGGAATGTGGTACCGTCATCCATGAACATCAGTAATGTCAAAGCATCACCGATGCGTTGCCGTTTAAGACAGAAGAAAAAGAAAGAAAGAACTGAAGAAAGAAAGAAGAAAGAAAGAAAGAAAGAACTCTAGCAAGAGGGTGGTAATTAGCCAGGCAGACTTAACTGAAGGATAATGTGATGGTTTTTGTATGTCTATATTGTCCAATAGCATCCATCCGCAAAACAGAGATTCTTGGGAAGTGTAAATCTGTAATTGCATACTTTTATTTTTATCACTCAGTATTTTTTTGTTATAGTAAGTGCCTAAATAAAATGGTAATAAATAACCGTTGGTGTGATCAAACATCTAATTCAGGTATATTTTGAACAGCTATCTAGTTATTAGTTGATTTAGATACTTTTAAGATTCGCAACACCAAAAGTGTCAAAGATGCGTTGCCAGCCAAGAGGGATGGAAGATCCTGTTATTACTGACTTTTTGACACTGCAAAAAAAAATTAAATAAGAAAAATTACCCTTACTATCAATATCAATTGAGGCAGGTTTCCTAGCGATGATTTTTCTTTCAACGAAATAAGTGATAATATCTAACGCAAGTAAACGATCGATACTTTTATTCCAACCACATCAAAGTCGGTCCATTCATTTAGGAGCTGCGATGCCAAGGACAAACATGCCGCAAAACCCGTCACGTCAAAATTATAACCCTCAGTTTGTGTTGGGGGATAAAAATTTATTCAGACAAACAGGTATTATTCAATTTTAAAGTATTAATAACTTTGTAAATTTCTATATCGTTCAACTTTACTGCTTGCTAATTTCTGGTCAGATGAAGAAAATATTTTGGAGCAATTAATGGCAATTTTACTATTATTTTTAACCTCAACTCATGGCCAGTGCGGTATGGTGGCAGAGTTTGTCACAAACCCAAGCAAAGGAAGTCTTTTGCCAATGATCCCCCACTTAGGTCTAGCCTGTACCAACAGGTAATCAATAGACTATTAAAATGCTTTCTGAGAATTGGAAAGTTCAAGAAATTTCGCCATTAGTTACACATAAATCTCAGTTAATAGATTTCTGACAAAAAAAAAATCTAGGAGGTAAAATAAAAAAAATTCTCAAAATTCATTCCACTTTATTAAACTCTTATAATAACATCTTACTATATATACATTTAAAACACAAAGCAAAGTCTTCTTACACCTCTATAACAATACATAAATTTAAGAAAGACTTTGTAGAATTTAATAAAACTTAAGTCTTCGTAGATTTATTTTTTACATTAAAAATAGGACGGACGGGATGCTTAGAATGACTTAGGCAGGTAGTTTTTATAATTTATATATACAAAAAAATGAGATCATAAAATATACACTGATTGAGACACAATTAACGTCACAAAATAATACTTACATAAAGATCTCGAATGTTATTGCAATTATGTACTAATTAAAGAACTAATTCTTTTAGAACTTCTCATTACAGCTTAATTCGGTTTCATCATAACCTAAATACTTTTGAAACACGTTGTTAAAACACACTATGAAATACATGCGAATTGAAAAGATACAAATTAAACATTGTGTGAGTAAAAGTCGAGCTAAAATTTTGAAAGTCATAAATTGCAATTCTTAAGAATTAGCTCTGTTACACTAAAAGGCACATGAAAATCAAATCAGTCTTTGTTTACCGCTCTATCGTAAAAACACTAATTCTCTTCTTCAGTATCTAAGCTATCGATTGGAAAGTTCGGATTTAGTAGGGGACTCTTACCACCAGCGTTAGGTGAGGTGTTTACGGATGAAATACCAACAAGGTTATGCGTTAAACTATGACGCCTCAAGTCACAATTTCTTCTAAAAACCTTTCCACAAGACGAGCAGTTGTACGGTTTTATATCAGTGTGGGTTAATAAATGGGTTTTGAGATTCGACCTTTGGTTGAAACTTCGGTTACAAACGGGACATTTGTGGGGTGACTCTTCCATATGAAGTATTTTGTGGACGGCCAGTGTTCGGGATTGACAGAATCCTTTGCCGCATTCAAGGCACTTGAATGGCTTTTCCTTGGAATGGATGTATCTGTGGAAAAAAGAAGATATCAAATTGTGCGGTTTAAAATTAATAAAATTGACCTAGTGAACGGTGAATACAAAACCCTTTAGATATGGTTATAATATAATAATAATAAATAACGCTTCACACTCACAGCCCCACACTAGGATTGCCTGTACGTGGGTGCCATGCACAACACACTAGACAAAGACATTCACACCCAGATCGAGAGCAGAAATTCAAACTCATCACTCAAATTCCGCCTCGCTGGGAATCGAACCCAGGACCCTCGGTGCGGCTATCCGGTATGGTAACCATTGCGCCACACGGGTCGTCAGTTCTTACAATATCATCACTGTTTGGAGTTAGAGTTAGTTAGAATAACATCATTGTTATTATCATGACGAATGGATGGCTGAATATTATCATTAATTGGTTATTAAAAGGTTTTGAATACAGTTTTAATATTATAATAATCCTAACTTAATTTCATTAGAAGAAGGAAATTATTTTCGTACAGGGGGTTCGTTATTTGTTTGTAAGACCGGGAAGAAACTTTTCATATAACTTAAGTTAAATATATTCTATTATAGTCCTCTGCCCGCGACTTTGCTTGCGTTTTACGGTATAATAAATTTCTCTTGTATGGTGATATGTTTCGAACGCGACGGGTAGTTAATTAAGCAAATAATAAGCATGTTCTCCACTTACATACTATGCCGTCATCGTGTTAGTTATATCTGTACGCGTCATGTTCATTATTATCAGTTATAACGCGACGATAACCAAATCCATACGTATAGGCCATTTTTAGTCCAAACGCTTAAAGCTACATCCAGATTCGTAGGTGTACTCTTTACATCTGTGTAATCTCCAAGTTAAATGCAATGTTTTTGTACTACCCTCAAGTTTTATAATTTTTACTTGTACACACTTAATGCCCTTTATTTGTTTTGTTAAACTTTAAATGTTTCTCATGTAAGTGAATAGTGTATTCTTATGAGAAATAAAGATTCTTAGACTCATTGAAGTATAATGACGTAGAACAGACATCTCTAATAAAATGTGTGTCTCGCCCCGCCGGCTTGCCCTCCGTTCTCTTTTCAAACTAGAAGGCCCGTTTACACACTTGCTATAGAGTAACTTTGTATATGACAATTGCCGAACGAAGACAAGCAGTCACCGACTCAAAATCTTTACAAGCTCTTACTCCAACTTTATTTAACGTGCAAAAGCGATTGAACGATTTTCAAATGTTTACCATTGATTCGTGTCAAAATCCAACACCTTAAATTGGTCACAAGCGTCGCGTCAGCAAGCTTAAGCAAGCCCATTTTGTACATTAACACGCCTGCGGCTTGCCAAGTATGTAAACGAGCCTTATGATTTTTTCAATGAAAAAGCGGCCAAGTGCGAGTCGGACTCGCTCATGAAGGGTTCCGTAGCAGCAAGTAACGTAATATAAAAGTTCTTGTAGTTCGTTGTAACTTTGATCAATGTTTTTTGCGGTTTACGATTTATGACATATTAAAAAAAACTACTTACTAAATATCATTCAAACCAATTTTCGTTGGAAGTTTTCATGGTAATGTACATCATATATTTTTTTTAGTTTTATCATTCTCTTATTTTAGAAGTTACAGGGGGGGGGACACACATTTTACCACTTTGGAAGTGTCTCTCGCGCAAACTATTCAGTTTAGAAAAAAATGATATTAGAAACCTCAATATCATTTTTGAAGACCTATCCATAGATACCCCACACGTATGGGTTTGATGAAAAAAACATTTTTGAGTTTCAGTTCTAAGTATGGGGAACCCCCAAAATTTAGTGTTTTTTTTCTATTTTTGTGTGAAAATCTTAATGCGGTTCACAGAATACATCTACTCACCAAGTTTCAACAGTATAGCTCTTATAGTTTCGGAAAAAAGTGGCTGTGACATACGGACGGACAGACAGACAGACAGACAGACAGACAGACAGACAGACAGACAGACAGACATGACGAATCTATAAGGGTTCCGTTTTTTGCCATTCGGCTACGGAACCCTAAAAATGGCAAAATATTGCATAATAATGAAATAATTTCGTTTTGGTTGATTTAAGTTAATGTTTTGTTTCCTTGCCGATGATAAGTAACACAATTATCTTTTTTTTTCGTAGTTGACTGATTTTTACAGCTTCATATAACGGACTACGGCATTTTTGAAATGTTATTTTGTCACAGTTTTGACATGTGGCCGCCATGAGAATGAAACGAATGAACAAAATGAAATGAAGCCGGCCGGCTGCAATGCATACCCCCGAACCCGATGTACGTGGTGTCTGTTCTATATGCTAGTAATAATACTTCAATGCTTAAACCTGACTTATTTTTAAGACAATCTTGACACAGATTTTTATTGATAGATACATAAATTTAAATTAGTTTAGAAAAATAGTTAATAGTAAATAGAAATTACTTTTGGCATACAAGATTTCTGTCTTTAAATTCTTTTCATTGTGTATCAGCCTTATTTTAAATTAAATTACAGTACACTTAGTACAGAATTTGTATGGTGATTCTTTACTAAGAAGCTATTTAAGTAACCGTTAGTGACTCTCAGTTGGGGCGTTCGATTGTTTACAAAATATCATTCCGCTAAAAACTGATGATTGACCATAGCTACAACCATTATGTACAATTAGATAATTTGTCTCAGTTTTCAATATTTCATTATAATTATGTGATTGATTTTTAACCCCCGACGCAAAAAGAGAGGTGTTATAATATAAGTTTGACGTGTCTGTGGGTCTGTATAATTATCTGTGTCTATCTGTGGCATTATAGCTCGTAAACGAATGGACCGATTATGATGCGGTTTTTTTCGTTTGAAAGTCGACGTGATCGAAATGGTTTTTTTTTCATTTATTTAATACATAAAGCAGATTTACAAAGACTTAAATCATAAAGCTTTGCATAAACCGTATCGGTTTGTCCGCAAGCTTGTTAACCTCAGACACAAGAAAAAAGATAAATATTATAAGGTTAATAAAATTACCTACCTACCTAATTACTAAAATATGTTTGCTTCTATTTTGTTTAATGAAATTTGCTATTGTTACACAATCTTCATGACTAAAGGTAGCATTAAGCAAAAACAGGATAGTCATCATCATAGGTTCTTACGCCCCAACTCAGAGTCACTGACGGTTACTTAATTTGTGTAGACAGAATTTGTATAGTGATAGTGATACTTTACTAAGAAGCGATTTAAGTAACCGTTAGTGACTCTGAGTTGGTGCGTTCGATTGTTTACAAAATAGCATTCCACTAAAAACTGATGATTAACCATAGCTACAACCATTATCTGGAGGCGCTGAAACATCGCTCGCGAGTTATTCAACACCTTGTAGGATGAGGGGAGCAAACAAGAGCCCGGGGGGTATCGATAATATATAGCACTCTCTGTTTTATTACGAACAACATTCACTACAACAACAAGTAAGTTACGTAAGTTATGTTTGGGTTTTTGAACTTAAACTTAAGGTATTTTTAAAACTTTTAAAATATTTTTTGAAACCTAATGCAATTTTATTGTGGCATAGGTGGCATAGCCTGCGAAGCGAGGGGTCCCGGGTTCGATTCCCGGCCGGGGCAGATATTTATGTGACAGATAAATATTTGTACTCGGGCCATGGGTGTTATGGTGATGTGTTATATGTTTCGTCCATGCCACACGCGACACAGGTGTAAACCTACTGCGGGGGTATGAGTGTGTAAGCGTTTATTTATTTATTTATTTATTTATAGGTACAGTTTTGAATTTCATACTTTTATGTGATTGCTTAAATCCGTTTATTGGAAACTTTAAAATTAAAAAAAAACCCGACCGTTTTATTGACTCTACACATACATAGCTAAGAACCAGATCGATCACGTCGACTTTCAAACGAAAAAACCGCATCACAATCGATCCATTCGCTATGATGCCACAGACAGAAACATAGAAAATTATACATGATAATTATGAAAAACAGTTTTATATGCACATTAGACACACAGAAACGTCAAACTTATATTATAACACCTCTTTTTGCTTCAGGGGTTAAAATCAATCACATATAATGAACTGTTGAAGACTGAAACAAATTATCTAATTGTACAAAATGAACCGTAAACTGGTCTTGTTTATCAACATACAATAATATCTACTATATCATGTCAATATACCAATCATTTACATATACATCCATACATCCATACATCCATACATATACATCCTTTCTATAAAATTGAGCTTTTTGATTTAGGATTATTTATGTACTTCATGGATAGTTATCAAGTACAAATTATTTTCTTACCAAAAATTAACTACTCACTTCAAGTTGAGAATACGGTGAAAATATTAGGCCTATTCCAACGAAAAATCATATATATTAAAGATTATACAATTAATGTAATCAATATGTGTGTACCCAAGTACGCATGATAAATATGTATAGTAATTATAAGAGATATAAAATAAATAATAGTAAAATTATATAGATTGTAGGTGTGACAAACAGTTTTATAATTATGAAAATTGACAAAAATACTATGATTATTAAAAAAATCCTTATGTTATCTGTGAAGACTAAAGTAAATATTAGTAAACAACAACAATAAACAACATTTTCGATTCCAAAATAAACGTTAAGGAACAAAGAAAATTAAGAAAATATACCAACAAGTTTTTAGTTAGAGTTAGAAACCTGACACCTGGGTCACACATGATCAGGTATGTGACCTAATAACATACTGTAACTAATAAACCAAACGCCTAATAATTTACACGGCTAAATAAAATATAAAAACATGTTAGCAGTAAAATCAATATTAAAGCAATCAAACCTTGTATTATACTTATCGGATTTACTTGCCTTAAGCCTCTTTGAAGTTTATCTTTTAACTAGTTTTGATAAAAATATCAGTGACAGTAAGGCTTTATCTTATTATGGCCGGTTTCTGAAGTCTCCAGTTAAATGATCAACAGCTATTGAATCAATAAAGTTAAACTTAAGTTATGTATTCGATAACTGTCATTGGGTTTCTGAACACGCGAGCGGCCTTTCAATAACTATGAATTCAATAACGAGTACCTAAAACTGCCACTAGATGGCTCTTTTCAAAATAACAAGTTTCAAAGAGATATTATCATTTTCATATTCATTTTTATTATATCAAGCCCGTTATATTGACGATTCCCTTCAGCTACAGCCACGCCAGCCAAGCCGACGCAGCCAGATGGTGAAGGGAATACATCAATCGTATTATAGTGTAGCCTTAGAAGTACCTAAAGAATAAATTGTGAGATTGACGGTCGGGTTGTCATTGATATATTATTGTTGATGAATGTCAATGGCAAAAAAAAAGTAAAAATTGTTGCATTTATTTCATTAATTTTATAAGTATTTAATTTAACACGTTGCATTGGCGATTCCTCTGGTATTGCTCATGTCCACAGGCGACCGTAACCACTTACAGGTGGCCCGTATGCTTTTTCATCTCCCAAATGTTAAAATGAAACGTCAAATAAAGTTATGAAACCTATAAACGGCCATCTTGGGTTAGATAAGTTGATCTTAGTTTAAGCTGAGTTTATGTATTATCGCAGTGCTCAGAAACGCTTTTTCGGAAGTTATCGACCCGTTAGCGTTATTGAATAGATAAACTTCCGTCAAAAGGATCTCAGAAACCGGCCATTAGTGTTATTTATCTTTTCCTGTTACAAGCAACTAACGTTAGACAATCTATTATGAACATATTAACGTAAAGCGTTAATGTTATATAGTACATAGGTGATAAATTATATAGCTTGTAATTGTCTTCATGGATATCCTGAAAAGCATGGGTTTTAAGCATGAAATCTTCATTCTTTTATTTTTGTATTGTGTTCTAAATTAATGTAGATTTTCCTTTGTGAGATATGTATGAGCACAGAACACATAATATAGTACCTACATGGAACATATTATTGAACATTAACCGATACGATATAGATACGATATAGAGTCTAGGTGCTTAATTTTATTGTATTCAATACCTATAGTATGCTGATAGTTTCCGTCTGCGGAAAAATCATCGAAAACATTTCATCGAATTACAATTCGCCGAACACAATACATCGAAAAAACATTTCGTCGAATAACAAAACGTAGAACAACCAAGTCATCGATTGACATTTCTTCGAATAGCATTACGTAGAACAACCATTTAATCGCATGAAAATTAACCGAATTACATTTCGTCAAATGTCATTTCATCGAATGTCATTTCATCGAATATCATTTCATCGAATGTCATTTCATCGAATGTCATTTCATCGAATGTCATTTCATCGAATGTCATTTCATCGAATGTCATTTCATCGAATGACAATTCCTCGAATTGCAATTTTTCTTGTTTAAAAGATTTAAAGATTTTATTATAAACAGAAACAATTTAATGCTTTTTATAACTTTTTTGTATTTCTTATTTTTTGACCAATAACAATTTAACATTTTTATGTACATAAAAATTTTAGTTTTACTTTCTTCCTTGAATCATTTTTTTTCAAAACGTTTACGTTAGTGACAGAAACGAATCGCTGCAAAACCGACTCCACGTAGTCTTGTTTGCCCTACCCCTAGAGTGTAATGTAAACCCGCGTAGGCGTGGAGGGGCGAGGCGGCCCGCGAGCTAAGGAGCAGGTGGTTGTAATGCTCGCCGCAGCAGCTGAGGCTGGCCGGCGCAGCCGGCCAGCAAGCCGAAGCTGCGGTGGTGAGCATTAAAAGCATCTGCGACGATAAGCTCGCGTGGGACCGCCGGAGCCCCTCAGCGCCGGAGCCGTGACAGAAACTGTGCTTGTTGCATGTTGCATGCTGCTTATGTCTTAGTGCAACCTTTCAAGGATGTGTGACGTTTGAAATAGTAAATAAATATTTATTAATGATCATATGAAAATTATATCATTCGATTCGGCCAATTGTGATTCAATATATTGTCATTCGATATATTGTCATTCGATATATTGCCATTCGATATATTGTCATTCGATATATTGTAATATAGTTTCTGATACCTATAAACATAGTTTAATTTTTCTGATTTCAAACCCTTTTAGAAGAGTGATATTTGAGAAGTACCTATCTAGCTATTTAAACATGTAGTTAGCCAAATACATACATAATTATATTGAAGAAATTTTGAGCAAATTTTCAAGCTTGTTACTTTGCGAAAAATATTTTGTCTATCAGCCCAGTGGAATTTACAAAAGATCATTATCTAACAATAAGTTACAGTAGGTATAAGGATCTTATGTAGAATAGGTAGGTACTATATTTTTGGGTTCTTCAGTTTTCATTTCTATAACTAAGCGATAATTTATTAGGATTTATTAGGATAGTTTAAAGCCGTCTTTTCTCAATAGCTTTTAGGAAAAAAATTCCAAACCATATAAAATATGACTCGCTTACCTAATTACATATTTTTTTTATTAAAATTTGAAACTCAACGCAATAGCGATTACATTTATCGTTTTACTAGCTTTAATAACCGATTTATAGTTAATCAAAAACACACATACTATAATTAACACACCGAAACGTGTGTAATCAATAATAACGGACAGCGGCTAAGCAATCGAAAAACGAATTCGATAAATTAACTTCGATCAGTTAAACAAATAGATTTAAAAAGAGAAATATACGACGTGTACGAAGTAACGTAATACGTGTAATAATCGTCGGATTAGAACGTTGGAGATAAAGACGTACACGATGATAAATGAAAAAATGATTTGGGTATTAAATTAAAAGAAGATGATGATAGTGATTAGGGCGTGCGTATCCGAGCGGACGACGCGCGGCGCGTTAGGCCTAACTCGAACCAACGTGACAACACGCTTCACTAATTAACCGCGCAATTGATCTTGATCCACTGTGAAATTCTAGTTTTAATATTAACTTTCGTGTACACGGACAAAGTTGTGTACGAGGCGTGGAGCGTTAACAAGAAGACATCGGATGCAGATCGTTTGAAGTGACAACTCGACAAACAGGTCGTCAGAAAAAACCTTTTCACGGCTAAGGGCGCAGCAGGTCTCGACGTGTTAAATATTTATTTTGTTTAAGTAGGTAAATAATTCACACAATGGTATTGTTAAATTGGAGATGTTTGTTTGCTTTCAGTTCACGGTGAATCTAATTTTTATGTATTAGACAAACTTACGTCATGCTTAAACGGAATGCACGAAAAATAAAGAGATGAATTTTTGAACAAGCAACAAATTAAAACTGAATCTACAAAAAACTGAGCTCACTCTAATACCGAACTTAATTTTGTATGCGAAGGATATTTACAAATGTTTTTTTTTGTCATCCATATTAATCCTCACGTCAGGTTCACCACGTGCTTTGTTAAAACCCGTTGAAGGCCTGCTCCGGTCCATTATAATGTATCGTGTCAACGAACATCGATTGAACATCGACAGGCAGGGTCGGCCGGGCCCAGGTTAACCCTCCGGCGTCTACACGAAATTTATTTTATTACTACAGAGATACGGTGATTTGGGTGGAAATTGCCGAGACAGGTGTTAAGAATTCAACACCTTTAACTCTTATGGGTGGAGAACTCAAAAAGATAAGTGGTAAAGTAGATAAAGATACGTTAAAACTTGTCGTGCGATTAAAAATACTATGAGCTTAATGACATTATTTATTACTGTGCTTCGATTGTTTTAGTCGAATTAAGACCAAACAGTTTTAAGATTATAATTCGAGATTACGAAAATATGCGCAAGGATTTATATGGAATTCAGCGTCGAGGATAATAAAATGAAAGACCAAAATTAAAACATCGACTCTTCTCAGATTAGCGGTGGTTTTGTGAAATAATTTACGAGCGTGACGAACGGCTGGTCGATACCATCTGCCCGGTCCGTACTTAACCCTTTTTGTTTTTAAATATTTTCCTTCACCGCCATTATTCAAAAGTTCATAACGTTTTGCGTTGAAACCCGACGACCAAAATCTTTTATTGATATCGAGAAATGAGAATCGTGATCCTCTAAAATGTTCTCCGACACGGCCATAACGTTGTTTTATCTTATAAATAAAAACCGAGCCATCCGATACGGAATTTTAAGATAGAGAATAAAATTGAAAGGTGCTATTGATTTACCTATTTCCGTCGAGGACACAACATTTGCCCCAGTAAGTTTTTTTCAAATACTTATTGTAAAAATAATTTACTGTAAAACTAATAAAGATAATTATAAATACCAGTGTTTAAACCATTATTTTTTGTTTTAGTAAAAAAACAATATAGTTACATAAACATACGTAATTATCATATTATGGATTAATGAAAAATCGTACATTTATCTTGTGTATTTACAGTTACTTAGTTTGTAATTATACTAATTATATAATTATAGCAATACACTGCAAGTCTGCATCTTGGTCATTATAATAGTGATCACTTTTAGTAGAAATAATATGATGCAAGCATGCTTAAAAAATCAACTGTAATTAGTATATTGTAAGTTAAAGGTACAGAAGAATAAAAATAATACCTGTGATCTCTCAGATGATCTTGCCGTCGGAAAGCCTTTCCACATATGTCACAGGAGTATGGCCTTTCATCTGTGTGCGTTCTTTCATGAATGAGTAAGTTATATGATTTTGTAAATTGTCGATTACAGAATTTACAAATGAACTGCTTTTTCGTTCTCGCTCCGCTGCTAGTGGTTTTCTGTTTATTTGATATGCTACTCGTTGACGACGTGGAACTGTTTGTAGACTTAGAACTGGAGGAATTTGATGCTTGCGGTGAGAGAGGTGGTTGCGAGGGACTTCCGTTCATTTGTTGCTGATACATTGCGTTCATGAGAAGGCTCGGGTAACCGTTATCTAAACTCTGCGAGGAACTGTAACCATAGCCCTTAGATGTAGATTCTAAATGTTGTTCTAATGTGAATTCATCTTCATTGTCTAGTAAAGCTAAGTCTTCTTCTACTTCTTCTGATAAATCTACGTCTTCAGCTGCTATAGCATCCGATAATGGATACTCTTCGGGAGTTTTCGGTGAAATAACTCTCGATGGAACTTCAGAAACATCTATCTCGTTTATTTTCGCACTAGCTGTCGCTATCCTTAATATATCTTGCTTCGAAGAAGATGTAGTTTCAGAAATGCTCGGCTGATTGGCATTATTTACTGTTGAAACAGATGTCAAACGTTGCAATGTCAAATAAGATTCCAATGCTTGCAAGTTAAGGGCTGCAGCTGCTGCCGAATTTGAAGGTAATAACGCAGCTTGTTGCAGTGAGCTCATCATTGCATTTTGTAAAGATATAACGACGCCTTGCAATGATCTTTGTAACATATTTTCTTGCAACAAAGCGGCAGATGCAATAGACAAATTTAAGTTTGTAACTTGAGATGAACTAACTCCCTTACTTGTATTTGTTTTCGTGTCTTCGTGTGGCGATGGCGGATCGACGCTCAACATCCCGTTCATTTCCGTTGACTTAGTATCCTGTATCTGAAGGTTGTTCTTGAGCTTGATGATTGCACTTTCTAATGAATTCAATGTAGACTTATTAGATCGCGAGGTGCTCTGCTCTTGCATGTTGAGCTATTTAGTTGTCATGGGTTGTTGACGCGACTGGATTCTGTGCACGTGTTGTGGGCGCGGTGGGGAGGGTAATGCCTGCGCGTGCGTGTTCGTATTCCGAGCAACGGGCTGCGGTGTAGCGTGCGAGGCGACTGTGCGACGCGGCGCGACTGAGCCGGCGGGCAGCTCGCGACCGCCCCGCCCCCACCTCGATCCTCGCCTGTCTTTCCGCCTTACAAAAGCTCTCTATTTTAGGCAACTCTTTGTACGCAGTAATGGTCACCTCACGCTGCCCTAACGACAGACACGTCCATGAGAACAACGTTGCGCCAGTTTTGTTGGCCCTTTCAAGTGTAATGAGATTCTGAATGGAATCGTTCGGACTATGGGAAAACAATGTGCTCCGCTAGTTTTGTCAGTGGGTCACGTCACGCGTGAACTTCTAACCTATGATTCGATAGTTACCTATCTTTGTGCTAGACAATAATGATGCGTCGCTTCGGTTATCCTCATAATTTAACCGTGTTTTAATTGCAGCTATTTAAAGTTCATACTTGTCTGTTATGACAGTTTTATTTAAGGCTGTAATTAAAATAAAGATTATGTATTGGGATACTGCTTTAGTTGAATGATGGGTCGGGTTAAAATTATTAGTGGCAGTGGAGGGTTCAGTGCCCATAAAGTTGCAACTTACAAGAAATAAGGTTAAAGACAAAAGCGGGCAAAGAGCAAATAAATACTCAAAATACCACCAAAATACCTACTTACAAGTCCAAAGTGTTCCTTTCGTTATTTACTTGCTACAGATTGAAATACTGATAGACTGGTCACCGATTAAATTAGTTTTCTTAAAATTTACTACTTAAGGACTGGTTAAGCTTTTTTTCATCCGTTAAGACCTATAATAACTAGATTAATAACGTCATTCCCATTCATGTCAGCAAAAACTTTCGTTACAATAGAGAAAAATATTGATCTATATAGGTACCTATGTGACTATAACTACCTACTTACGAACGGTCTGTCTCAGGAGAGATTATTTTATTTAATATGCACATGGGTGTTCCAAAATGTTTCATTCGTAATAAATATTTCTTCACTATATCAAATTAAAACACAGTTCCTTTCTAATAATTTCGCAAGTCTTCCAAACCAAATTCACAAAAGACAATAATATCCTTTACATACAAATGTTTATAATGTTTGTTTAAAAATTAAACAGACTAAATATCACCTTCTTACTTGGGTTTGCAAATCAACATAATAAAGTTATGAGCAATGCTTAAAAACACACTAACTTGACAGAAATAAAAAGCAATAATAAAATCTTAAATTCTCTTAACAGATTAAAAATGATTACTTAATTAAGATCTTGGCAAAGTAATGAAGTTAATTTGCTTGTCGCTTGAAGTTTTATTTTTTCAGAGTTATCTGAGCTCATTATACAAATGCAGAATGTTAAGTTAATTCACCTGAATTGTTCATGTTAACAACCCAAAAGATATATACATAACACCGCGAGGTTCCGGTTCCGATCCCCGATCGATGACTCTCGAATAAACCGAAGAATGTCTGTCTTACATCGTGTCCATACGCCATCAGTGATACATGTTATCCTAGTTAGATAGCTTGAGCATAGGGTGAGATCTACAGTATGTCCAGCAACCAACTCGCGATAATTTAAGGGCATGAAATACACCTAATTTTATCGACAATATTACCGACATGACGTGATTTTTTTTTTCAATTTAGCACGTACTCGTAGCTACGCAACATGTATGAACACTCGCATAAGGCTCATATTCAAAGAGCAATAAGTCACCAGTCTTGCAACTTAGAGTAATGATTTTGATGTCCTTTTATATTATACATAATATCCTTGTTAATCAATGCATGTACTAAAAAAGGTGGTTAATGTACCAGTTTTTGAAGCATGTTAGAAAAATTTAAAAAACCAGTGAAAATTTTGACTAATTGATTATGATAGTTCTTTTAATGACGAAATCGATCGAAGTCAGAGTCGTCTAACATAATTAAAAAAATGGCGGCCATTCCAAAAGGAAGAGGGCTAGATATAGATTAGGTATTTATTATTATCGCTAGTCGGTTGCTGGATATTATTAAGATTCAGTATAAAGCGTAGGTACTTGGACTTAGCTGAGATAATAGTCAAATATGTTAGATTGACACATTGTTAGTCCGAAAAAGTTAAACCAGGCTAACGTTAAAGTTGATTTAGGACCATTATTTTCGCTCGGATAATAAAATTTTAAGTCTGAGTAAAGCTTGAGCACGGTTTATATGTAGATCTTTCCTGTACTATTTCGTTGTTGTACAATATTGTTGTTGTAATATTAATGTTTGTTGGGGCGGCTTAGAATATTAACCCCAATTCCTCGCCGGATGGGTATCGTAAAAGGCGACTAAATCCGGCCCGCTGGTGGTAGATTTCCTCAGAGGAATTATATTGGATATATTATATGTATATGTATATAATATAATACTTAATAAATTACCTAATAATTAATCTATAGATACTATATATAAAGAGGAAAGATTTGATTTTTTGTTTGCATTGAATAGGCTCCGAAACTATTGAACTGATTTCAAAAATTCTTCCACTGTTGGGAAGCTACACTATCCCCGAGTAACATAGGCTATATTATATTTGCAAAAAAAATTAGGGATCCTTAATAAAACTCCAATAATGTAACCCAAGGTGTAAAAAAATAAAAACCGAAGCAAAGCGAGGGCGGTTACTCGTATTATATATGTATATTGTATATATTGTATATATTATATTATATATATATATATACTAGCTGTTGCCCGCAGCTTCGCATGCGGAAATTATGCTTATCATATTTGTACCCCTTGCAGAAAAAAAATTAAAAACAGGTTAATTTATATGGAAGTACTTATACGTAGGAATTTATATACTGAAATGTACGATATAATCACAAATCATTCCTCCGGGAACGAATTTTAAAAAATAAACAACATTAGTTAACATTAGTTTTTTCTTTTTCATGAAAAAATTTGAAAAACTCGAAAACATGTATTTCATCAATTAAATGAGGAATTTTTGTTGCAAATTTAAAGCAAATCGTTGATATTTCAAAATATTCCACACTAAGTTTCATCTTGTTTCCGGTGAAAACTTTTAATTTTATCGGGACGAAAAGTTTTTTAAAACGTGATCCAAAGTATGAGGAACAACATAACTAATTTCCGTTGAAATCAGTTCAAGGGTTTTCATGTAATGCCCGAACATACAAACAGACAAACAGAGAATAATTTTAAAAACAAAATTTTTGGTGTTCTAACACGTTATTGATGTGGCCCTAACCGAAAAATATGTACAGAAAAACTTTTTGAAAAATAGGAACAGAAAAACTGGCTCTTGAGTTTCATTAGAAAAAAAACAAAAAGGTCCCGTTATTTCCATCCATCCAGGAGTTACATATCTTGTCTCGAAGTAACACCACCAGATCCTAAATGGATCAATGATGAACTGGTTTTACGATGTCAACATGACCAGTACAAATATTTTTAAAAACGGTTCTGTTGTTTCCATCTGGACACTACTTCTCCCTCTCCCGCTCCCACTCCCTCTCCCGCTCCCACTCCCTCTCCCACTCAAACTCTCTCTCTCTCTCTGTCCCACTCCCTATCCCGCTCCCTGTCCCTTTCCTTCGCCCGTTCACGGTCCCTCTCTCGCTTCCTGTCCCTCTCCCACTTCCAGTTCCTCTCTCGCACTCGGTCCCTCTCCCGCTTTCTGTCCCGCTCCCTCTCCCGATTCCCTGCCCCTGTCCCTCTCATTCCTCTCCCGCTCTCTGTCCCTCCCCTCTCCTTCTCCCGCTCACGGCTCCTCTCCCGTTTCCTGTCCCTCTCCCTCTCCCGCTCCCCGGCCCTCTCCCGCTCCCTGTTCCTCTCCCGTTCCCGGTCCCTCTCTCGCTTCCTGTCCCTCTCTCCTCCCCCTACCGTCCGTAAAGTCCTC
The DNA here is from genome assembly GCA_951805285.1 of Thymelicus acteon. NCBI lineage: Eukaryota > Metazoa > Arthropoda > Insecta > Lepidoptera > Hesperiidae > Thymelicus > Thymelicus acteon. The sequence goes on along the minus strand of OX638227.1, from coordinate 6,887,447 downwards.
TACACAATTTTTTTGTTTCTCACTATAAGCTTACATATTCATTTTCATATTTCTGAGTTCGAAAATGACAAAGTTCTGGATAAACTTGCAACCTCTTTATTTACCTCTTAGGGGATGAAATTCCAAAAAACCTGTTACAGTTAATTTTTGATTTATTTTCACATTTCTGAGTTCGATATTGACGAAGTTTCGTACAAATTTACATCCCCTTTTACCCCTTAGTGGATTAATTTTTGTTTCTAATTATAAGTTGACATATACATTTTCACATTACTGAGTTTAAAATGATATAGTTTCTTAAATAGATATTTACAACCCCTTAGTATTACTCTTTATGGGGATGAATTTCGAGAAAACTGTGATACAGTTAGTTTTTGTGTCTAACTATAAGCTTATAAACAAATTTTCATCCTTTTTACTTCAAAACTGACGAAGTTGCCATACTAACTTCCACAACCTTATTCAACCCTTTAGGGGTTGATTTTCCCAAAGGACACATAACCTTTAAATTTTGCTTCTAATTTTGAACTAATATATAAATTTTCATGTTTTTAACTTCAAAAATGACGAAGTTGCGTACTAAGTTCCATCCAAGAAATTAACCCTTTAAGGGATGATTTTCCAAAAAAATGTGTTGAAGTTTACTTTTGTTTATTACTATAAACATACATAAAAAATTTCATATTTATAACTCTAAAACTGACGAAGCTGATTTATATGTAAAAGACTTCTAACCCCTATTTTTAGGGGATGAATTTCGAGAAAACAGTGAAACAGTTATTTTTTGTGTCTAACTATAAGCTTATATACAAATTTTCACCCTTCTTACTTCAAAACTGACGAAGTTCCGATACAAACTTGAACAACCTTATTCAACCCTTTAGGGGTTAATTTTCCAAAAAACACATAACCATTAAATTTTGTTTCTAATTTTGAACTAATATATAAATTTTCATGTTTTTAACTTCAAAAATGACGAAGTTACCTACTAAGTTCCATCCAAGAAATTAACCCTTTAAGGGATGATTTTCCAAAAAAATGTGTTGAAGTAAACTTTTGTTTAATAAACATACATAAAAATATTAATATAATTCATACTTATAACTCTAAAACTGACGAAGCTGATTTATATGTAAAAGACTTCCAACCCCTATTTTTAGGGGATGAATTTCGAGAAAGCCGTGATACAGTTATTTTTTGTGCCCAACTATAAACTTATATACAAATTTTCACCCTTCTTACTTTAAAACTGACGAAGTTGCCATACTACTTGCACAACCTTATTCAACCCTTTAGGGGTTGATTTTCCAAAAAAACACATAACCCTTAAATTTTGTTTCTAATTTTGAACTAATATATAAATTTTCATGTTTTTAACTTCAAAAGTGACAAAGTTGCGTACTAAGTTAAATTGAAGAAATTAACCCTTTAAGGGATGATTTTCCAAAAAAACGTGTTGAAGTTAACTTTTGTTTATTACTATAAACATACATAAAAAAATTCATACTTATAACTCTAAAACTGACGAAGCTGATTTATATGTAAAAGACTTCCAACCCCTACTTTTAGGGGATGAATTTCGAGAAAACAGTGATACAGTTATTTTTTGTGTCTAACTATAAGCTTATATATAACTTTTCACCCTTCTAACTTCAAAACTGACGAAGTTCCCATACAAACTTGAACAACCTTATTCGACCCTTTAGGGGTTGATTTTCAAAAAAAACACATGACCCTTAAATTTTGTTTCTAATTTTGAACTAATATATAAATTTTCATGTTTTTAACTTCAAAAATGACGAAGTTGCGTACTAAGTTAAATTGAAGAAATTAACCCTTTAAGGGATGATTTTCCAAAAAAACGTGTTGAAATTAACTTTTGTTTATTACTATAAACATACATAAAAAAATTCATACTTATAACTCTAAAACTGACGAAGCTGATTTATATGTAAAAGACTTCCAACCCCTACTTTTAGGGGATGAATTTCGAGAAAACAGTGATACAGTTATTTTTTGTGTCTAACTATAAGCTTATATATAACTTTTCACCCTTCTAACTTCAAAACTGACGAAGTTCCCATACAAACTTGAACAACCTTATTCGACCCTTTAGGGGTTGATTTTCAAAAAAAACACATGACCCTTAAATTTTGTTTCTAATTTTGAACTAATATATAAATTTTCATGTTTTTAACTTCAAAAATGACGAAGTTGCGTACTAAGTTAAATTGAAGAAATTAACCCTTTAAGGGATGATTTTCCAAAAAAATGTGTTAAAGTTAACTTTTGTTTATTACCATAAACTAACATAAAAAATTTCATATTTATAACTCTAAAACTGACGAAGTTGGTTTGTATGAAAGTGACTTCTAACCCTTATTTGTACCCCTTAGGGGATGAATTTCCAAAAATCCGTTCTTAGTGGACGTCTCCTTAGCAGGAACTATCTACCTACCAAATTTCATCTTAATCGGTTCGGCAGTTTCTGAGATTTTTTGTTTAATCAGCGGTGTGTCGCTTTTCAATTTTATATATATAGATATGTATATATAATCATTAATTAATATAATAATTAATGTATTATTATGTTTATTTCTCCATGGCTACCATGGCTTGAATCAGCCGCCAAAAAACTCGTCGTCTTCTGGCTGGGGGCATGAGAGCCAATTCTTCTTTCCTTTTCTTCTCTCTTTCTTGGCCGGTAACGCATCAGTGATGCATTTAGTGTTTCTGATGTCAGCTCGTTTGCCGGCTATTTTCAAATAAAAAAATCCGTATCCCGGGCGAAGACGTTCAGTTCAGATCTTAACGCGTATCAATTACGTACTGTTTTTTAGAGTTCTGAAGTAAAATCGGAACCCTTATAGTTTCGTCATTTCCGTTCGTCCGTTTGTCCGTCCATCTGTCCGTCTGTCTGTCCGAAGCAAAGCGTCGAGATACTTAATGCTAGAAAGCTGTAATTTGGCATGGATATACATATTTATTAAAACTCCAGAATCGTAGAATAAAATATAGAAAAAAAAGAATTTTTTCAGAGTACCTGCCCTACAGGTAACGTGTTAGTATAGAATATACCTAATTAAATGAGCACTGAATCGCCCTCAATGAGCCAAAATCCAAATCGAAAGGCTTTGAAAGGCATTAGAAAACTGGAAATGTCTACCTTCGCTTCACAACATCAGAATAGGATGTAAAAAGATAATTATTATCATTAGATTATGGCCAAGATATCGTTCTTACTGATCAGTAACAACGCCATCTAGATTTTGTGTTACGAATTACAAATATAACGCATAACCATAACGTAACGGAGAAAGTTTGATTTTACTTCCAATAAAACTTCATACCACGGGTTTAAATATGGAAATCGATTCCAAAGGAGTTAAACTCCAAAAAATTATAAAGCAATTATTAACTTATTACTAAGAAACAACACTTATACGGTCAGTAACTGAACCCAGGACATTTCGATAGGCAGGTTAATTATCACGGTATGTCCGAAAACATGGTGACAGGCACATGCTTATCATCATTTTTAACCCTGATGCAAAAAGGTGTTATAAGTTCGACTTATCTTTATGTCGGCCCTGTAGCCTAGTTAGTAGCGATCCTGCTTGCGAAGCGAAGGGTCCCGGGTTCGATTCTCGGCGGGGACGGATATTTATGTGACAGATAAATATTTGTACTCGGGTCATGGGTGTTATTGTGATGTATTATATGTGTAGTCCATGCCACCTGTACACAGGTAAAAACCTACTGCGGGCGTGTGAGTGTGTAAGCGTTTATGTCTGTGTGACTGTTTGAGGCATCTGAGGCATTTTAGCGCCTAAATGGTGATCGAGACCGTTATTAACTAAGTTTTGTGAAACTAAACTGTGGGGAGTTATTTTTTTTTAATTTATAGTTATTTTAGCAACTAGCTGACGAACGAACAGAATGGAAAGCTGATGTTAAGTGGTCACTGACATATGCACACCAGCAATACCATAGTACTAGTATAATATATATTTTTGCACTTATTTGGTTGGTATACCTTTGAATTTAAGCGTTGTTCTGTTTCTCACGTCAATCGTACAACGCAATTGCCTCTCTCGCTCTATTGGAGCATGCGCGACTTTGTCTTTGCGCACGCACCGTGACGTTTGCACAGTGCAATTGTGCAAATTGGATTCCAGCTATCAAAGCGTCTTTAAGTGTACTTAATCGTTGTTTACGGTTTCTAGATCGATAATGTTTGATCTATTGATGTAAACGCAGGCTGATGTGCAAACTGGACCACCTGATTCTAACCGATATTATTTTTGTCTCTCTAAATTTCACTGTAAAAGACTTACAAGACTTACGCCCCAACTCAGAATCACTAACGGTTACTTAAATCGTTCCTTAGTAAGATTAAAGTAAGTAAGAATAAAGAAAGTAAGTAAGAAGTAGTAAGAGTAAAGAAAGTAAGTAACTAAGAATCACCATACAAATTCTGCACTAAGGAGATTTAAGTAACCGTTAGTGAATCTGAGTTGGGGCGTTAGCATTAGGGTATGATCTATAAAGCGCACTTAGGCGGACTTGGCTCGGATAACAGTCAAAAGTCATGTAAAACGGCTAATAATAAGGTTGATTTAAGATCATCACTCTTTTGTTCGGATAATTTTAAGTCTGAGCATAAGCACGGTTTATAGATCTCACAGTCCTGTTTGAAGGAGATCGCCAAAATTGGGCCTGCTTCATTGTTCATTACAGAAACCATAATATCTCCAAAAAAACCTAGATATTTGGCTGATTAAACATAACAAAGAATAATATAAAATTACAATTGGAATGTGTTTTAAAAGTTAAAAATTAGTTTATTCGAATGAACGATTTCAACGATCGATTTTTACTACAAAACTATCGATTTTGTGAAAAAAGATAATCAGTGAAAAACCTAAATATTCTACCATCCGTCATCATCGTAATTATAATTGTTATGGGAAGTAAACGTGGAACTATCAAATAACATGAATATGTAAATAATTAGAATCATAAAAACATTAAGGAGAAATCGAACAACTCCATTTTTAGGGTTCCGTAGCCAAATGGCAAAAAACGGAACCCTTATAAATTCGTCATGTCTGTCTGTCTGTCCGTCCGTATGTCACAGCCACTTTTCTCCGAAACTATAAGAACTATACTGTTAAAACTTGGTCAGTAGATGTATACCGTAAACCGCGTTAAGATTTTCACATAAAAATTGAAAAATAATAATAAATTTTGGGGGTTCCCCATACATAGAACTGAAACTCAAAAATTTTTTTTTCATCAAACCCATACGTGTGGGGTATCTATGGATAGGTCTTCAAAAATGATATTGAGGTTTCTAATATCATTTTTTTCTAAACTGAATAGTTTGCGCGAGAGACACTTCCAAAGTGGTAAAAGTGGTGTGATGTTTCTCTTACTTCCCGAAGGTTGACTGGTAGATAATGCTTCTAGCATTAAGTCCGCCTTTGTACCTCTTACATTGTTGTAAGGTTCAAAAGTTTAAATAAATAAATAAATAAAATGTGTGTCCCCCCCCTGTAACTTCTAAAATAAGAGAATGATAAAACTAAAAAAAAATATGATGTAGTTTACCATGAAAACTTCCACTTAAAATTGGTTTGAACGAGATCTAGTAAGTAGTTTTTTTTTTAATAAGTCATAAATCGTAAACCGCAATTTACCTCGATCAAAGTTACAACGAACTACAAGAACTTTTATATTATGTTACTTGCTGCTACGGAACCCTTCATGGGCGAGTCCGACTCGCACTTGGCCACTTTTTTATTCAAATCATTCATGTTCAATTTACTTGAACAACATTAGAAGTGAAGCTACTTATTGCTATTAGCACAGAAGAAATAATAGTACTTATAAATAAGTACTATTAGTCATAATTATGTCAAAGAGAAACTGTTAATCACAAACGATCATTCGTTTTCATACCCCAGAGTACTTAATCACTGTTTCATACTGTCAATGTCATTAGCTTACGGATGTGTTTTCTTTGAAACAACGTTTTTGTTACGAATGTGGCTTTGTTTTACGGATTTGACGATTTCTGCTCATGCGAATGACCTCCTAGGAAACCGAATTTACTCAACGATTGGATGATGAATTGCCTTAATAAAATTATGGAATTGCAACCCAGAAGTAGGTACTCTACAGTAACCATATTTAACTATTGCTACTATGCTACAATTATTTCTCTTTAACACCATATAATTTTTGAAAACATGTTTGAGTCAATGAAATATATTATTATAATCGTATTTATGTATAAAATAACATAAGAATCATTATATGTAACGTTACATTAATGATGTTCTCAGCCCAGAGGTGTTGGGGATTTCGGCGATCTCCTTTAGACACAGGCGGACTGGTGGCTAACCTGTGAGAACTTCTGAAGACATTTTGTAGACCTAGAATTAAGTGGGAAGAAAATTTCTGCCAAGAGAAGTTGCCCTACCAGCTAAGCAGATGTTTGTGTATTTTAGTATATTTGTGACATCAATCTAAGAGGACATAAAGGCATTATTTTATAGCTTTTATTTTATTGATATATTTAATTAACATCTTCCGTTTCAGTGTTCTTAACAATATTTTAACGATGGTAACCCATCGCCTGTGAACATAACACCAAAGACATGACCGATGCATTAGCCAAAACAGAAAATAGAAAAAAGATACAAAGATACAAAAAGTTATTCGTTTTGTTAAAAACAGCATAATACAAATAACTTGTATTGACTATTTCCAGGCGTGACTCCTTTCGCGTTCCTCGATCTAGGATCCGCATAAGCTTCGGGAACTGAATGGTTCGCAAAAGACTAATGGCAGCATAGTTATAGATAAATTAATTTTATATCTGTCCGAGTCGTGAGCGCGCGGTGCCTCCGGGCGTGGCGCCGCCGTGAGAACATTCGCTCGTGCCGACTCTAATGCCTCGCGAATCGTTCTGCTATGAGCTTGTTCCTGTCTGCACCTGTCATGCTTTGTATCGCAGACAGATTTATAAAGAATGGAGATATGCTGGAGAAGTGAAGAAATTTATTTTGTTATGCGGTATGTTAATTTTGTACTCGGGGGTAAACTTAGTAGCTTCGCGTGTGCTGTGTCATAAGCATACCTAACCCTTCACGCCACGAACCAGTTTGACGTTTGTTTGTGCGTTTGCGTGTTTCTTTGTTTGTTTATTTATTTGTTTGTTTGTCTGTTTGTTTGATTGATTGTTTTTTGTTGTGTTTTATTTAGAGCCGTTTATTTGTCACCGTCCTTGATGGACATCAATAAAGCATATGCTATAGGCATAACCACTGCCGGCCAAGAAAGAAAAGAGAAGAAATAAAGAAATACTATCTCATTAACCCCTAGTCGGAACACCACGATCCTTTGGTTGCTGATTTAAGCAATATGACGTTAATTAGCCAGGCAGGCTTCATGGCCCCGCGATTCAGAGTTGGGTGGGATCATTACTAAATAATTGACATTTATCGTAACAATGTTACATACCATTTTATAGGATACTAAATGGCTAAGTACTATTTAGTAGGTAAGTAACTAACTACCTAACTAGATAGAGGGTAATAAAGTTTTAGTAGCTGAAATCAAATACCTTCATGCTAGTTTATTGCGTATTGACGTGGTAAAACAAATTGAGTACGAACGTTTATACGCGCATAAAAATTATCATCCTTTACTAAAATTACAACGGTAATTATTCGTGGATATTTACAGTACGGAACCATAACGTACAATTCCTACTTAGACTTCACACTTTTTTATTATTTCTTGTTCTATTGAAGTAGTTTTTATCACGCGTGTGCGGTGCGTTAAGATGTTAAATGTGTGAGGTTAGGTCAAACACTTCGTCATTCAATATTGATAATGTTCAATGTTCAATTGAATAATTTCATTTGCTTAAGATTGTGAGTGAAATGTTTATGGTTACCATGCCGTAAGGTAAATTTAATTCACATAGTGAATAGATAAGTTTATTAAGCGAATAGAAAAGAAATCTTTATTTGACATAAATTGTAAAGAAAATTAATGAAGAAGGTAAAATAATTTAATATGAGTATTTATTAGAAAGTTTCATGAATTGATAACGATTTTGAGAGCCAAGATTTCGATGTAGTCGATTCCTTAACTAGTGTTGCAGGGAAATGGAAAACTGAGATTTTATAACATCCCTAATTTCATCGTTTTACTAATGCATTGCAGGATTTGATAAAAACACTGTTTTAATTATTTCCATGAGATAGCTAGGCGTACAGGCTACAGAGCCTAATTAAGAAGGATATAAGAGTGAATCTATTCCTTAGTGGTCCGGAAAGTGGTAGTCTAAACAGAAATAAACATAAGTAACACAGTATTAATACAGTAAATGTTCCCAGCCAAAAGGTACGTGGGAAACCCTATTCTAAGTAATACTGATATGATTATTCAAAATACTTCATTAACATTGACGAAATTAGTAGGTACATTATATGTAAGTACTACAGATACTGTATAAATTAAAGTAAAGTAAACGGGCGATGTGAACAAGTTTATTTTAAACAGCTGACTCTAATTTTATTGTCCGTAACCAACTAATGAGGTTTTCAATTTAAGTGGCATATTTCTGTTTTTACTGCGATAGTATATCTTGCTAGTTTTAATGAAATTTTGATGGGACATTTCGTTACCAATATCGTATGTTACTTGTGCTACCTACGAGGCATTCGAGCCATGATCTTAGATAAGGAGAAATTTATTATAGAACAAGCTTACGCCCGCGACTTCCTGAGCTTAGCGTAGCTGTTAACGGAAAACAAGGTTATGAAATTGTTCACGATTTTAGGGTTCCCAACATCCGATAATAACAAAAAACCTTTAATAAATCATCCGATGCTCTGCTCTTCTCTGCTCTGCTCGGGCCAGCTCGGCTCAGCTTGGTTTTCAGCTCTGGTCTGCTAGTCTTTTCTCTACTTTTCTCTGCTTTGCTCACCTCTGCTCTGCTCGTCATTGGTCTGCTAGTCTCTTCTATACTCAGCTCTGATTTGCTCATCTCTGTTCTACTCGGCTCTGTTCTGCTAATCTATCCTCTACTTTTCTCTGCTTTGCTCATCTCTGCTCTGCTCGTCTCTGGTCTGCTAGTCTCTTCTATACTCAGCTCTGATTTGCTCATCTCTGCTCTACTCAGCTCTGGTCTGCTAGTCTCTTCTCTACTTTTCTCTACTTTGCTCATCTCTGCTCTACTCGGCTCTGGTTTATTTCTCTCTTCTCCACTCTGCTCTGATTGGTACATCTCTGTTCTGCTCGGCTTGTCTTTGATTTTATTTCGGAGATAAACCCATTTGAAATAAAAAAATACGTAAAATAGAAACTTGAGTGGAAAAAACCTGGAAAATGTTTTAATACGGAACCGTGGTAGTAATATTCAAACTGGACTGGTTATTTTAATGTAAGTAGTTGTTGTTTAAGATCAAGTTCATTGACAGCGTGGTGACGTACGTTGGTGGTAAGGCCCCATAAAAATATGCGACATGTAGATGATTCATTGCTAGTTGACAATGACATTAAAACTGAAGCCACACTACGTAACACGTGTTATCTAAAAGTATGATTATAAAATAGAGCTTGGCTCTACATGAGATCTGAGAACTTTTTGACATAGCGAGTCATATGGTCTCGTCTTGGCAATATTTTACATGAAAATGTTTTTGGTGTGATGTCTTATTCCAGACCATGGTCCTATCTGTATGCTTTTCATGAAAATCCCTTCTGTAGTTTTTGCGTGTTACAATACAATATAGAGTACAAAAGCGCTTTAACTTAGTTTTGACTTTGACTTTGACTTTATCTTTTAACTTAGATCGCGATTAAACTATTCGTTTGTAAATGAAGGAAGTTTAACCCTCTCTAAAAACTAAAAGCTTAGCTTGACAGTAGAATTATGGTGGAAGTGGTCACGTAGTATAATTTATACAACGCACATACCATTTATCCACTTCCAGCATTTTTGGCTTTCATATGCATTATCATAGGCATTCTGCATATGGTGTAGACATGGCAAGGCTTCGACATCTCCCATTTCCTGATTTATTAATAAACTCGTCACAACAATATTACAGTTTTAGTCCAATTGGTGGGCTTGGTTCCCTCCCCATCATGTGAGGACAAAATAGTTATAGTAAATAGTTAATACCAAATTTTCCAATCCATTTTTCTAGCCAAATGTGGCATAACCACTGCATCAGGGCAGGATTCACATACCTTCAAAATCGTGAACGATTTCTACATCAATGTATGTATTGCCATTGTAATACGTACATTACCTAAAAAAGTAGAATTGTAAAAAGTATTTACCATTTGATTCCTTGTGATCCCTTCGATCAATCATACTGCTTCCAATAACTAATACCTAACAACTTTCAAATTCCAGTGTTCCATTAAAGATTGGTTAAAGATATCAGCTACACTGGCTAACTTCAGGTGGGCTACATTCTTAGCTAGCACGTCAATAAACAAGAAGTTAGCATAAATACTTAGTTCAACTGTAACTTTAACAGTTAGTGTTAGCCGTTAGCTGCTAAACTGGTCTGGATGTTAGACAGCGATGATGTATGCTACCCTCGGGTAGTTGCTAGTATATTCGCAATTTAAATATTTATAAACTAGGAGGAAACTAGGAGGTAACACCTGGTGCTAAACTGTCGTATGTGAAGATTCTAAAATGATTGATTTGAGCATGTTTCTCTTTCTCTAAATACTCTTCAAATTCCCTGCTCTTCTACTCTTTGTTTCTCTAAATTACCACATAGTTTTTGTTTAGTTTGTTTCATTGGTTTTTAGGATTTATTTTAGGTTTGATATTTGATATTTGATATTTGATATTTGATAGGTTTTATTTTTATAATAACAAGTAGTTTGCCAATACATGGCGTTGATAAATATTTTCCTATAACTTGGAACTGAAAGTGTATTTCAAATGTTAATGTAGTAGAGAACCTATTCCGTCCTAATTCCACGAGGTAAGTTTATTTTAGTGACACAAAAATAAGTGCTACGATGAAAAATCAGCAGAAATTTTATCTATACTAATATTATAAAGAGGAAAGATTTGATTGTTTGTTTGTATTGAATAGGCTTCGAAACTACTGAACGGATTTGAAAAATTCTTTCACTGTTGGCAAGCTACATTATCCTCGGGTGACATAGGCTATATTATATTGTATTAATAATAACTCTTAATAAAACTCCAATAATGTAATTCAAAGACAAAAAAAATAAGAAACCCGAAGCAAAGCGAGGGCGGTTACTCGTTTCAAATAAAAGAGTAAGTGAAGACATTTTTGGCTTTTGATATCAATGCCTATGATAGAAGTATACACTACTGATCCGTCACAAAAACACCTTTCAGAGTTATCACTGCACAATACTCTTGATCGAATATGTACTCATACTAAAATCGTTGCAACATTTTGTCATGTGGAAATATGGCTCACCTTTGGCTATTTGCTAACGTCACCAGGCTATCAAGTGTAATGGAGCCTAATGCCGTCGTAGTTCACGGATATCTATCGAAATTATCCGTTTAATCATAACGAGTGGTCCATTATTGCATACACTTTAGACCTGATCATCCCCCGCAATCTTCTATCCTTTGGACAAGCAATTCAGGTCTAATGCCTTTTATGGTACTTTTATGCATAGGACAGTTACTTTGTTGATAGTGTTATACAGTTATGTAGAAATTATGGTGAAATATAAATCCTTTATCTATACTAATATATAAAGAGGAAAGATTAGATTTTTTTGTTTGCATTGAATAGGCTCCGATACTACTGAACCGATTTGAAAAATTCTTTCACTGTTGGGAAGCTACACTATCCCCGAGTATCATAGGCTATATTATATTTTCAAAAAACTAGAAATCCTTAATAAAACTCCAATAATGTAACCCAAGGTGTAAAAAACAAGAAAACCGTAGCAAAGCGAGGGCGATTACTCGTATTTAATAAAACGTATGACATTTTTTTCTTCTTTTTCTTTTAGCTGGCAACACATTAGCATGTGGGATATGAAGCCTGGATATTTTTTCTGTGCAGGTAATAGATACATATAAATATATAGGTAAGCATTCAAAAGTGGCATTTAGACCTCCGCTAGTCATGACAAACCCAAAATCAAAAATCTAAAATACGCTATCAGCGAGTCAAGTTTAAGTCTTTGTAGGTGGTAAGTACTTAACAAGGCTATAAAGCAGTTAACACCCTAAAGATGACGTCGGAATTAATCTGGGCTATAAGAGCCCATTGACCTTCAACTGGTCTCTATTTTATTGACCTTCATTAGCCTGAATAATTCATCAGTAACAAGGTATTATATTTAACGTGTAGTGACTTCACATCATGTCGTAAGCCCTGCAACTAATGTAGTAACAGCTAAAGTGTTTTAACCACATCATATCGCGTCGTTGATGCAAATTGTCCATCAAAATGGCACGTGGGTGGCTTACGTAAGATGACGTATAGACACTGAAAGCCATTCCGATAGGTCATTTATAAAAGTTTTATGTGGAGAGAAGTATTTAGTGTAGAGTAATATTTTTGGTATTTAATTTTAAGCTTATAGATTTTAATAGTAACAATTATAATCTTTAAATTTTGACCTAATCATACGGACTCTTTACAGATAACAAAAGATATACACAATTATAATAACTATAATTATAATAAAATTGGACATTGCGCGGTCAGCATCTTTGAATATTACGATTACGCAGATGCATGCTACTTGGATGCTAATGAGGAGCTCCTTAATAAACTTGAGCGCTTGCAGAATTTGGCAATCCGTTTCATCTTCGGATTAAAGTTTGACCGAATATCTCAATTTCGCAAGGATCTCTAGTGGCTCCCCATTCGGCTTCGACGAAACACTAGGATGCTATGACTCCTTTTTAATATCCTTAATTCCTCTACCTCCCCAACATACTTACGCGAGAGATTCTCCTATTTTCGACCTGCAGGTATCCCCTGTAGATCAAGCATTAAAAACCTGCTTTTATGTCCCCCGCACAGCTCATGGTAGTGAACTTAGCAGATCATGTCCCAGCAGATCAAAAAAAAATGTGAGTTCTATTTGCATGCACAAGAGTTCTAGAGTTCCTGATGATTTTGGAGAATAGTTCTGGCGATTTAACCCAAAAAAATAAATCGATGAAATGCTCTGCTAACTTCCTGACGTAGCAGATCATTTTTTAGTAGATCAAAAATAAAAAAGAGTTCTTGTCACATGCAGTGAGTTCTACAGTTTTTAGTAATTTTGGGTAATAGTTCTATCGATAAAATAAAAAATAAAAAATTGTGAAAAAAAAATTAGTTGTAGTCTTTCTAGAAGCCAGAACTATCAAGTTTCTCGTTAAACAGTGTCAGAACAACAATCGAGAATACAAAACATTCCCGGAACTCACGTCAAAATAAAGCATAGCTGAGCATAGGTGGAAAGTTAATATATCGAAATTTCGTAAGTTACGAAAAAAAAAATAGTTTTAGTCTTTCTACATGCCAGAACTATCAAGTATCTCGTTCAATATTATTAGAAGAATAATCGAGGCTACAAAACATTCCCAGAACTCACGTTTAAATGTCAGCAGAGCATAGGTGAAAAGTTAAAATATCGCAATTTCGTAAATTGTTAAAAAAATAATTATAGTCTATCGAAATGCCAGAACTATCAAGCTTCTCGTTCAAAAGCATAAGCAAAATAATTAAGGATACAAAATATTTCCGGAACTCACGTAAAAATGTCAGCAGAGCATAGGAGAAAAGTTAATATATCGAAATTTCGTAAGTTATGAAAAAAAAAATAGTTGTAGTTTTTCTAGAACCCAGAACTATCAGGTTTCATATTCAACAGTATTAGCAGAATAATCGAAAATTCAAAACATTCCCGGAACTCACGTTTAAATGTCCGCAGAGCATAGGTGAAAAGTTGATATATCGAAATATCGTAAATTGTGAAAAAAATAGTTGTAGTGTTTATACAAGGCAGAACTATAAAGTTTCTCGTTCAACAGTATTAGTACAACAATCAAGAATACAAAACATTCCCAGAAATCACGTCAAAATGTCAGCAGAGCATAGGTGAAAAGTTAAAATATCGAAATTTTGTAAACTGTGAAAAAAAAATTAGTTGTAGTCTTTCTAGAAGCCAGAACTATCAAGTTTCTCGTTAAACAGTGTTAGAACAACAATCGAGAATAAAAAACATTCAAGGAACTCACGTCAAAATGTCAGCAGAGCATAGGTGGAAAGTTAATATATCGAAATTTCGTAAGTTACGAAAAAAAAATAGTTTTAGTCTTTCTACATGCCAGAACTATCAAGTTTCTCGTTAAATAGTATTAGAAGAATAATCAAAAATACAAAACATTCCCGGAACTCACGTTTAAATGTCAGCAGAGCATAGGTGAAAAGTTAAAATATCGCAATTTTGTAAACTGTGAAAAAAAAATAGTTGTAGTCAGTCTAGAAGCCAGAACTATCAAGTTTCTCGTTAAATAGTATAAGTACAATAATCAAGTACAGAAAACATTCCCGGAACTCACGTAAAAATGTCAGCAGAGCATAGGTGAAAAGTTAAAATATCGAAATTTTGTAAACTGTGAAAAAAAAATTAATTGTAGTCTTTCTAGAAGCCAGAACTATCAAGTTTCTCGTTAAAAAGTGTTAGAACAACAATCGAGAATACAAAACATTCAAGGAACTCACGTCAAAATGTCAGCAGAGCATAGGTGAAAAGTTGATATATCGAAATTTGGTAAATTGTGAAAAAAATTGTTGCAGTCTTTCCAGAAGCCAGAACTATCAAGTTTCTCGTTCAACAGTATAAGTACAATAATCTAGTACAGAAAACATTCCCGGAACGCACGTAAAAATGTCAGCAGAGCATAGGTGAAAAGTTAAAATATCGAAATTTTGTAAACTGTGAAAAAAAAATTAGTTGTAGTCTTTCTAGAAGCCAGAACTATCAAGTTTCTCGTTAAACAGTGTTAGAACAACAATCGAGAATACAAAACATTCCCGGAACTCACGTCAAAATGTCAGCAGAGCATAGGTGAAAAGTTGATATATCAAAATTTCGTAAATTGTGAAAAAAATAGTTGAAGTCTTTTTAGAAGCCAGAACTCTCAAGTTTCTAGTTTAAAAGTGTAAGTACAACAATCGAGAATACAAAACATTCCCGGAACTCACGTCAAAATGTCAGCAGAGCATAGGTGAAAAGTTAAAATATCGAAATTTTGTAAACTGTGAAAAAAATAGTTGTAGTCTTTCTAGAAGCCAGAACTATCAATTTTCTAGTTCAAAATGTAAGTACAACAATCGAGAAAAAAAAAAATTCCCGGAACTCACGTAAAAATGTCAGCAGAGCATAGGTGAAAAGTTGATATATCAAAATTTCGTAAATTGTGAAAAAAATAGTTGAAGTCTTTTTAGAAGCCAGAACTCTCAAGTTTCTAGTTAAAAAGTGTAAGTACAACAATCGAGAATATAAAACATTCCCGGAACTCACGTCAAAATGTCAGCAGAGCATAGGTGAAAAGTTAAAATATCGAAATTGGGTAAATTATGAAAAAAATAGTTGTAGTCTTTCTAGAAGCCAGAACTCTCAAGTTTCTAGTTCAAAAGTGTAAGTACAACAATCGATAATACAAAACATTCCCGGAACTCACGTCAAAATGTCAGCAGAGCGTAAGTGAAAAGTTAAAATATCGAAATTTTGTAATCTGTGAAAAAAAATAGTTGTAGTCTTTCTAGAAGCCAGAACTCTCAAGTTTCTAGTTTAAAAGTGTAAGTACAACAATCGAGAATACAAAACATTCCCGGAACTCACGTCAAAATGTCAGCAGAGCATAGGTGAAAAGTTAAAATATCGAAATTGTCTAAATTGTGAAAAAAAATAGTTGTAGTCTTTCTAGAAGCCAGAACTATCAAGTTTCTAGTTTAAAAGTGTAAGTACAACAATCGATAATACAAATCAATCCCGGAACTCACGTCAAAATGTCAGCAGAGCATAGGTGAAAAGTTGATATATCGAAATTTCGTAAATTGTGAAAAAAATAGTTGTAGTCTTTCTAGAAGCCAGAACTCTCAAGTTTCTAGTTCAAAAGTGTAAGTACAACAATCGAGAATACAAAACATTCCCGGAACTCACGTCAAAATGTCAGCAGAGCATAGGTAAAAAGTTAAAATATCGAAATTTTGTAAACTGTGAAAAAAAATAGTTGTAGTTGTTGCGTGGTGGGTGACCGGGGTGGCCGAAGTACAAAGGCCGACGTCCAGTCACGTCACGCTGGGTTCGATAACCCCCGACTTGACGCTCCGCAGATAGGGCGTGGAAACGGAGTCCACAACCCGCGCCGGCAGCGGAACGTCGGGTGCGCACTGAGGACTGGTGCGCCGATGCCCTGACTCCTCGGAGTCAACCACGAGGTGGGGGCCCAAGGTGGCGGGGAACGAGTACGCGTGTCGCCCGTGGGCTACGTCTGTTCACCGCTCCTTGATCGGGCCCTCGTGGAGGCTTTACGGCTGTGCTCGGGTTTGAGAAATTGACGTCCTGTTACAGGAATTTGACGTGATAGAAACAATATTTATTCTCAAACCACTGAGTCACAGGCCGGGCGATATCTTCTAATTATTCTTCGAAGCTACTCTTCGATTCTTCCTATTATTCTTCTTTTTCTTGCTGGGCTGGCATCCTGTTCGAAGTCCTAGTATTCTTCTTGTTGGGCTGGAATCATCCTCTTCGAAGTCCTAGTATTCTTCTCATATGGCAGCAATCATCCTCTTCGAAGTCCTGGTATTCTTCTTGGCTTCTTCTTGCTGTTCCTGGTTGTTCCTTGTTCCTTGTTCGTCTTGTTCCCTGGTGTTCCCCCTTGTTCCCCACTTTACTAAAAATCTGATTCTCTAATGTACGGCCCAGCAATACCATATTGAAAGCCCCTTTATTTCCGCCTCAAAAATGTACTTCGCGTAACTATTTACGCTATCGCCCGACCTGATTATCAGTCTATCCATTTTATTCATCAAGAAAACCACATGTATCATATATCGTTACAATTGTCTCAGCGAGACCTATCGATACCAATATTCATCATTTATACAACATTATCATATAAAAACTTATTCGATAAAATCTAACAATTTTACATTAGGATCTGACCTCTTATTTCAATGTTTCTTCCCTAATCGGGGTAAATCTTTATTACTTATCACTAAAGTTGTATACAATAAATAAAGCTCTCAAACATCTATCTATAAAACATAATAACAACATCGTAACCCAATAATTACAAAAACTACAAGCAAAAAACCTAAAAATGTATAGTAAAAATACTCACGTAATAATTCTTCAAATTTATCACAAATGTTACGATGTTATTTACGTAAATTATTATTCGAAATATACATTTACTCAATTTATTCATTTCTATTCATGTATGTACTTTAATTCAACCATAAATTCGATTATTAACTATATGGCACTGTAAGAACAGTGCGGCAACATATCGCTATCTCGCTCTAACATGGAATGCGACGTATTTCTGTAATATTTTATGCTTTCTTCGTTTAACATTCTTTACACACATATACATACAGATACATTTACAAACTATGTATGTTGGTCGCCGACAGTAGTCTTTCTAGAAGCCAGAACTATCAAGTTTCTAGTTCAAAAGTGAAAGTACAACAATCGATAATACAAAACGTTCCCGGAACTCACGTAAAAATGTCAGCAGAGCATAGGTGAAAAGTTGATATATCGAAATTTCGTAAATTGTGAAAAAAATAGTTGTAGTCTTTCTAGAAGCCAGAACTCTCAAGTTTCTAGTTTAAAAGTGTAAGTACAACAATCGAGAATACAAAAAATTCCCGGAACTCACGTCAAAATGTCAGCAGAGCATAGGTAAAAAGTTAAAATATCGAAATTTTGTAAACTGTGAAAAAAAATAGTTGTAGTCTTTCTAGAAGCCAGAACTCTCAAGTTTCTAGTTTAAAAGTGTAAGTACAACAATCGATAATACAAAACATTCCCGGAACTCACGTCAAAATGTCAGCAGAGCATAGGTGAAAAGTTAAAATATCGAAATTTTGTAAACTGTGAAAAAAATAGTTGTAGACTTTCTAGAAGCCAGAGCTATCAAGTTTCTAGTTCAAAAGTGTAAGTACAACAATCGATAATACAAAACATTCCCGGAACTCACGTAAAAATGTCATCAGAGCATAGGTGAAAAGTTGATATATCGAAATTTCGTAAATTGTGAAAAAAATAGTTGTAGTCTTTCTAGAAACAAGAACTATCAAGTTTCAAGTTCAAAAATGTTAGTGCAACAATCGACAATACAAAAAATTCCCGGAACTCACGTCAAAATGTCAGCAGAGCATAGGTGAAAAGTTAAAATATCGAAATTTTGTAAAGTGTGAAAAAAAATGTTGCAGTCTTTCCAGAAGCCAGAACTAACCAGAACAGTTCTGGCTTCTAGACTGACTTCAACTATTTTTTTTCACTGTTTATAAAATTTCGATATTTTAACTTTTCACCTATGCTCTGCTGACATTTTTAAGTGAGTTCCGGGAATTTTTTGTATGATTTATTATTGTACTAATACTGTTGAACGAGAAACTTGATAGTTCTGGCTTCTGAAAAGACTGCAACAATTTTTTTTCACAATTTACGAAATTTCGATATATCAACTTTTCACCTATGCTCTGCTGACATTTTGACGTGAGTTCCGGGAATTTTTTGTATTGTCGATTGTTGCACTAACATTTTTGAACTTGAAACTTGATAGTTCTTGTTTCTAGAAAGACTACAACTATTTATTTCACAATTTACGAAATTTCGATATATCAACTTTTCACCTATGCTCTGATGACATTTTTACGTGAGTTCCGGGAATGTTTTGTATTATCGATTGTTGTACTTACACTTTTGAACTAGAAACTTGATAGTTCTGGCTTCTAGAAAGACTACAACTATTTTTTTTCACAGTTTACAAAATTTCGATATTTTAACTTTTCACCTATGCTCTGCTGACATTTTGACGTGAGTTCCGGGAATTTTTTGTATTCTCGATTGTTGTACTTACACTTTTAAACTAGAAACTTGATAGTTCTGGCTTCTAGAAAGTCTACAACTATTTTTTTCACAGTTTACAAAATTTCGATATTTTAACTTTTCACCTATGCTCTGCTGACATTTTGACGTGAGTTCCGGGAATGTTTTGTATTATCGATTGTTGTACTTACACTTTTAAACTAGAAACTTGAGAGTTCTGGCTTCTAGAAAGACTACAACTATTTTTTTTCACAGTTTACAAAATTTCGATATTTTAACTTTTTACCTATGCTCTGCTGACATTTTGACGTGAGTTCCGGGAATTTTTTGTATTCTCGATTGTTGTACTTACACTTTTAAACTAGAAACTTGAGAGTTCTGGCTTCTAGAAAGACAACAACTATTTTTTTCACAGTTTACAAAATTTCGATATTTTAACTTTTTACCTATGCTCTGCTGACATTTTGACGTGAGTTCCGGGAATTTTTTGTATTCTCGATTGTTGTACTTTCACTTTTGAACTAGAAACTTGATAGTTCTGGCTTCTAGAAAGACTACAACTATTTTTTTTCACAGTTTACAAAATTTCGATATTTTAACTTTTTACCTATGCTCTGCTGACATTTTGACGTGAGTTCCGGGAATGTTTTGTATTCTCGATTGTTGTACTTACACTTTTGAACTAGAAACTTGAGAGTTCTGGCTTCTAGAAAGACTACAACTATTTTTTTCACAATTTACGAAATTTCGATATATCAACTTTTCACCTATGCTCTGCTGACATTTTGACGTGAGTTCCGGGAATGATTTGTCTTATCGATTGTTGTACTTACACTTTTAAACTAGAAACTTGATAGTTCTGGCTTCTAGAAAGACTACAACTATTTTTTTTCACAATTTACACAATTTCGATATTTTAACTTTTCACCTATGCTCTGCTGACATTTTGACGTGAGTTCCGGGAATGTTTTGTATTCTCGATTGTTGTACTTACACTTTTAAACTAGAAACTTGAGAGTTCTGGCTTCTAGAAAGACTACAACTATTTTTTTTCACAGATTACAAAATTTCGATATTTTAACTTTTCACTTACGCTCTGCTGACATTTTGACGTGAGTTCCGGGAATGTTTTGTATTATCGATTGTTGTACTTACACTTTTGAACTAGAAACTTGAGAGTTCTGGCTTCTAGAAAGACTACAACTATTTTTTTCATAATTTACCCAATTTCGATATTTTAACTTTTCACCTATGCTCTGCTGACATTTTGACGTGAGTTCCGGGAATGTTTTATATTCTCGATTGTTGTACTTACACTTTTTAACTAGAAACTTGAGAGTTCTGGCTTCTAAAAAGACTTCAACTATTTTTTTCACAATTTACGAAATTTTGATATATCAACTTTTCACCTATGCTCTGCTGACATTTTTACGTGAGTTCCGGGAATGTTTTTTTTTCTCGATTGTTGTACTTACATTTTGAACTAGAAAATTGATAGTTCTGGCTTCTAGAAAGACTACAACTATTTTTTTCACAGTTTACAAAATTTCGATATTTTAACTTTTCACCTATGCTCTGCTGACATTTTGACGTGAGTTCCGGGAATGTTTTGTATTCTCGATTGTTGTACTTACACTTTTAAACTAGAAACTTGAGAGTTCTGGCTTCTAAAAAGACTTCAACTATTTTTTTCACAATTTACGAAATTTTGATATATCAACTTTTCACCTATGCTCTGCTGACATTTTTACGTGAGTTCCGGGAATGGTTTTTTTCTCGATTGTTGTACTTACACTTTTGAACTAGAAACTTGATAGTTCTGGCTTCTAGAAAGAAGCTACAACTATTTTTTTCACAGTTTACAAAATTTCGATATTTTAACTTTTCACCTATGCTCTGCTGACATTTTGACGTGAGTTCCGGGAATGTTTTTTATTATCGATTGTTGTACTTACACTTTTGAACTAGAAACTTGATAGTTCTGGCTTCTAGAAAGACTACAACTATTTTTTTCATAGTTTACAAAATTTCGATATTTTAACTTTTCACCTATGCTCTACTGACATTTTGACGTGAGTTCCGGGAATGTTTTGTATTATCGATTGTTGTACTTACACTTTTGAACTAGAAACTTGATAGTTCTGGCTTCTAGAAAGACTACAACTATTTTTTTTCACAGTTTACAAAATTTCGATATTTTAACTTTTCACCTATGCTCTGCTGACATTTTGACGTGAGTTCCGGAAATGTTTTGTATTCTCGATTGTTGTACTTACACTTTTAAACTAGAAACTTGAGAGTTCTGGCTTCTAGAAAGACTACAACAATTTTTTTTACAACTTACGAAATTTCGATATATCAACTTTTCATCTATGCTCTGCTGACATTTTGACGTGAGTTCCGGGAATGTTTTGTATTCTCGATTGTTGTACTTACACTTTTAAACTAGAAACTTGAGAGTTCTGGCTTCTAGAAAGACTACAACTATTTTTTTTACAACTTACGAAATTTCGATATATCAACTTTTCATCTATGCTCTGCTGACATTTTGACGTGAGTTCCAGTAATGTTTTTATTTCCGATTGTTGTACTTATACTATTGAACGAAAAACTTGATAGTTCTGGATTGAAAAGTTTACAACTGTTTTTTTTTTTCACAGTTTACAAAATTTCGATATTTTAACTTTTCACCTATGCTCTGCTGATATATTTACTTGAGTTCCGGGAATGTTTTGTATTTCCGATTGTTTTATTAATACTGTTGAACGAGAAACTTGATAGTTCTGGCTTCTAGATAGACTAGAACTTTTTTTTTCACAACTTACGAAATTTCAAAATTTTAACTATTTTCTTGCTCTGCTGGCACTTTGGCGTGAGTTCTGGAAATGTTTTATGTTTTCCATTATAGTTCTTCTAAAATTGAATGAGAATCTTAATAGTTCTAGCTTCTAGAAATAAAATAACAATTTTTGCATAATTTTTGAAATTTGAAATTTTTATTTTTTTTACGTGTTTTGATTTTTTTTATTTCATCGATAGAACTATAACCCAAAATTACTACAGTGCGCTCCAGCTACTATTCCCATTCTTTTACTGTCCGCGCTGTAAAATTATGGAATTCCCTTCCACTTAATTTAAGAGAATGTAAGACCGTCCATAGGTTTAAAGTACTCTTAAAAGAACATTATCTCCGTTCCTGTGAGTGACTTCTACTGCATTTTGTGACATCATCTATTTGATATTTTATGTGTGTATGAGATCATTATTTAATTTATATAATTTATAATTTATATTTATACATATAGTATATATAATTTTATATTATTTATTTACATATTATATATCATTTTTATTATTTATTTAATTTATGTAAATTTTTAATTCATGTATTACTTGTGCACACTGAGTTTGCTTGACTAATGCAATTCTCCTCTTTGCGAGACTGCTGGAAGAGATTCCTGTATGGAATAAGCAGTGCCCTAGTACTAAATTTTCTTTTGTAATTATTTTTGTAATTGTTTGTGTGTACTAAATAAAAAAAAAAAAATTTAAAACGTGTAGTCAGAAATTTAAAGATATTTCCTCAACGTCTTTTTTTATTACTCAATCGATTTAGAAAGGAAAACTAATACAGCTTGGCTAGGTTAGCTTAAGTAGTTAATGAGTGATAGTTGATGAATTTAAAAATACGGAACTCTACATTGTACGTGGTGTGACACGCACTTGGCAGGTTTTTCTTGTAGGTATACATTTTGATTATGTAAACGTTAAATTTGGATTAGTGGTAGGTAGATGTGAAATTAAAATTTTACGACAGTGTTTTTTTACTCTGTTAAAGTATTAAAAGTTGAAGACTGCATTCAAATTACATTATAGTATACTGCTTGTTCTTCTCTTCCCAACAAAATTTTCGTCGTTGGATTTTGTTATTAATAAATAATATTTTTCTTATTGATATACTACTTAAATCATGTGTAAATATAAACGATGAATGCTAGAACAAAATGTAATAATGTCATGTTGTTCAGAACATGTTTTACAGATAACTTCATCGTGGTAATTCAATTGTGGGCACAGCTAGCATTGAAAAAGCGGTTCACTCTGCTCGCTCTAAATGCAACTAATGTTTCATTTCTAAGCAGAAACGTATGTAGACGTTGTTCTAAATTGGTGTGTCTGAAGGCGCAATTTCTCGCTCGCGCCTCGATGTAAATATGCTATTATTATGTGCATGTAAGGTAGAACAATCGACTTAGGGTCATCTATAAGTTTATACATAAAAATTTATTTAAGAATCTAACCTGTTTCTTCTTAAATGTTTGCAAAGTTTTGTGTTTTGGTTTAGAAAATTATAAAATTAGAGGTTACCATTCATCAAAGAAGATAGCTTAGCTTAGCGTAATTATAAATCAGTAATAAATTGACAAATCAAACTTAGAAGTTTCTTGCTCTGTTTCTTTTCATAGTCAAAGCACATTCTAGTACAGTAATGTTCATGACGATTTTTGTATAAAGGGCCAAAATATATTGTGTATTGTCATTATACATTTGCGAATTTATACGACCTTATAGGGTAGACAATTTTTAACTTATTGCATTCATTTTACGTATATAATTTTCACTCTCAAAATTTAGAATCGTAACCACATGCTATTTCTTTCTTCGCAATATGAAATGACAGTGAGGTAAGATATTCAGCAAATACAACGGAGTAAAGAATACGTGTAGAATAAGCAACGCATGGTTCAGACGGGTTTACGTTTCGACTCGAACCCTGATGACCTCCGACCTGTACGGACGTAATTTATTGCAAAAACCGGTTTCCTATATTAGGCATTCCTGTGTATTAAAACCTAATCGACATACATCTAACCGAGTAGACATCTCGCTTATATGTATGAGATGTGAAGGAGACCGATGCATGCATGGCATATCAATAGCCCAGAACATCATAAATGCTCAAAGATAAAGGAGAGGCTCTATGTTCGTATAAAAAATAGTGCATTTTTATTTTTAAATTATCTTTTTATAAATTGTATGCTAGTAATATTAAATTGAGTTGTGTGGAAAACCGTTAAACCCCATTTTCTTCTGTTTTCCACAGATTTTATTTTTTGCTCTCAATGAAAGCTTTTAATAAAAATTTCAGTGTTATCAGTGAATGAAAATTGGATATGTTTATTTCTGTATAATTGAGTAATAGAACGTTTCATAGAATGTTTCTTATTGACCATAGGAAAAAAAATTGAGCAATTCATTATGCTTTAGTCAAATTAATTATGATTATGATTTTTCAGAAATAAAATTCTTTAGCATTAAATCGAATCGCAACGGGAGCATTAAATCGATTTCAACTAGAAACGAGTTATATTTTTTGTCATTGAATTGCAAAATTGTAATTAATGTAGCATCTTATCGGTAGTGTGCCCTTATTTGTAAAACGTGGCTCGGTATTCGGCAAAAAATAAATAAAAAAAAACGATCTACTTGGTACAATTGTCAGAATCTCACTTTGTAACAATATATTTTTACCAATGTTTCTAAAAATAAACTTTACAATTTATTGAAAAACAATTTAATTACCTATAGTTTTCTATAGATTCCTCCACCAATGTCTGTCCCGTAGTAATAAAACACCTTTATAAGACGTTGTTTATGGAGGATCCCGTTTCACAGATTAGGGTTTCTTTCTTAATAGAGATTTAAAAGCAATTTTAAAGTTATGTTTGTTGGTTCACGGATGCTGTATGATAAGGTTACGGAAGGTATTTTATGAAATAAATGATTTTTCCTAGTCACCTTTTGTATCGTACCTACCTGAGATTTTAAAATTTTCACACACTGTAATACATTTTATGTGTAAATAGACGAGTATACGAGCATTCATGGCATACATGGCAGTAACCTCTGTTATCCAACTTGCCCATCATGGACGTCGTCAAAGGAAGGGAATCACCGATGCGTTGCAAACACAAAGTTATTATGCATTACATTTCAGGTCGGTACGCCTTTCAGCCAAGATGTAAATTATTATATTAAATTACAAATAAATTAATAAAATAAAATACAGTAAATTATATTAAATTAGGTACATCTTGGCTAAAGCCAAGGCAAAATTATATTAGTAATTTTGTGTGTCTATAATATGTATTTTAATGTCTACTAACATTAGTCCTAAGTTTTTTTATTGTTACTGACAGATCCTTAATAATATAATATTAATTTTTTTTTTTTTTTGTAGCGAAACGCTTATAAAAGTGCTATCCATATTATTGACCCAGTCTGTCACACATATTATCTAGTGAACGTTTCAAAGAATAGGCCTTATTCGAGAGGGAACTTGAAACAAATGTGGCTCGACACGGTTATAATGTTTTATAGGGTTCCAGTGTTTTACGATTGTCACATTTAATTATTTCATTGCTGGCAATTAAAGTTTGGTGGAAAACGATTTTTTATGTTTTACAGTCACATTTGGGTAAATAAACCTTCGTTTCACTGTTATTTTATACCACACACGATTTTGAAATAGTGATGTGCTGCGGACGGTCGCGTGTCGATGAATTTATGATCGAACGACACTTTACAGTCATATAAATGGTTGCATCAATAAATATTATCGTTGTGACTAATTGACAGCTCTACTCGATTCATTTGTATATTTTACTTAAACGTTTGTACATAAAAATGTATATTATGTATATTATTATTGAAATAAGTGTAAATATTGTGTCTTTACACACCCCTTGCGAAAGTCTTTTGTTGTATCGTATCAGTTTCAATGTTAGTTTTAAACAGATTTTTTTAGCTTTCTTATATAATTAAAAAGACTTTGCCAGTACCTTATCGATATGTACCAACTTAAATAATAATTAATAAAGTAATTTGATATATCACGGTGGTTTAATTAGTCATTTATCACGGTCTTTAACGATGTTAACTTTTTCAAATGTAATTAATGCTTTCACATAAAACAATATAAATTATTCATGCGATTCATAAATCGCCGAAGATTATTTGCTAAATGCACATTTATGCTCCAAGTGTGATTGCTTTTAATTAATCTTTTAGATATCGTTTTCTTTAATTAATTAATACTTTTATTTCGGAATGCCGTGCTGATTAATATTTTGATAATTACAGCTAATAAGTGGCCAATTCCCAGGCATTTCACCATAAATTGAGAATATTCCTCAATGCTTTTATATTGAGACTATCTATAACCTACCTACGTATTTAGTTTTTAGTAGCTAAAAGATAAGACCTGAGACAAATAACTATTACAATTTATGATAATCGAAACTTGCTTAATGGCTTGACGTATTCTTCAAAGCATGTAGCAAAGCATAGTTTAAGGTATTTATAATTATAGATTATACCGTGAAAATATATCATTAATGTATTAAATTTTTATCCGTACTAATTAATCATTAACGCTGTATCATGATTCTTTCTTTACACATCCGTATCATTTTCGGACGATTAAAAACTAATAAATCAAAAAGTCTTCAAAGAAAATTATAATTCTATCTAGAATTGGTCACAAAGCAATTCACAGGTTATTCGTAATTTTACCAAATGGCGATATATATCCAACCAATACATTCAATAAACACAATTAATCTTTTGTAACGACCTTAAAGTAATTAATGATTTTAATATTATCCGCTCCATATAAGTCTCGATACTGCCGTTCAGGATAAAACAGCGTGCTGTGTTAATCTAATTACTTAACGCAATGTCTTATTTGTGCGTTTTTGTTGCACAACCAGTCGGCCTGCAGCGCAGGTCGGTACAGACAGACATTTGTTATAACTCGACGTGGAGTTCTTAATCGATTTGCAATCATATAGCTTTAATTAGTATACTAAGTTTTAATGGTGTTAAGGAAGGCTGTTTTCAGTAATAGTTTCAAGGAGGAATACTGCTGTAATATCGGTTAAGTAATGTTTTCAACTATTATAATATTTATCCATATATTTTGTACATTAAAGTGAATTTTAAAGGTCTAAAGAACGAAGAAAAAGAAAGACAAAGAGAGTCGTTGATTATGAGAGTCACTTGGTTACGTAAATGCTATTAAATGAAACTAACGTCCCAGTGACACTAATGGTTACTTAAATCGCTCCTTAGTAAGGAATCACCAAACAAATTCTGTACCAAGGAGCGATTTGAGTAACCGTTAGCGACTGTGAGTTGGGGCGTAAGTAACTATGAATAGTAACATTAAATCTATCCGCCCACAATAATAAATTAAGTGTACATGTGAGAGTAACAGCTGATAATTAAATTAACTTCACTACTAGCATAATAATAATTAGCCCATTTTATACTGACTAACCAACACCAAGATAGTATCTTAACACAAATATTGATGGTTTAAATGAACAAAGATAATACGTTTCGTTTAACTGAAGATGGTCACCATTGGACCGTGGTCACAATTAATTCGATTTACACGCATGGATTGATCAAAACATGTCGACGTCTACACCGCTTAATAGATTCTTAAAGCTCGCTTCAAGCTCGCTACAACTTTTTGTAAGCTCTATAAAAGTTTAAAGCTTTCTGGTTACTTATTTTGTTTTTGCTAAGACATATTTAGCAGGCAAACTAAAAACGTTGTAGGTTGTCCATTGTTCTAATTGAAATTGTAATTTAAAGATTTATTACTACACCCTGCATTTTCTGGGGTTTTATAAAAGTTTACCTATATTAGGACTGCGTAATTATTTTTTATTAAATATTTTTTTATTTAATTATAGCTAGCTATATTGTTTCAGATGTTTAGACATATACCTACAATACTTTTTAAGGGTTTCGTAGGAACCGTTATAGTTTCGTCTACTCCATCGGTTCTTAGCTAAGTACTACAACTATGGAAGGGTACTCTGCGTGGCCTTTCATGCAGTTTACCAGTTATCATAATAATAAGCCTACACTTAAAATATTTTCATTATTTTAAGCGTATGACTACCCATCTGTAACTGATCATTGCGTTATTAGTTCGTGAAGTGACATCATTTTAAGAAAAATCTCAAGGGTGTTTAAAAAGGTTTTTTTCTTCTCTCTCGGCCCGCAACGCATCAGTGATGCCTTTAGTATTGTTGATATCCATGGGTGACGCGAACCACTTAGCGTCAGGTGGGTCGTCAACTTGTTTGCCGGCTATTTCCAAAAGACCGTCCTATGCCATGGCATCATAGAAATACCCATTGTGGCAGACACACAATAATATACCGATTAAATAAAAATCTCCGTAAACTTTGTATCCCAATCAAGATCCTTTCATTTTCTCTGCCTAACTTTATTAACTGCAATAAAAAAAAATTATAGACGTGACCTACCCCATGATTGACTTTATGATAAACGTAGTTTTTACTTTAAATTTTGAATGATTTACAAAAAAAAAAATGTTGCCTGCACACATGCAATTTACAAATTGTAGTTGTATAATTTTTGATAAATATTATTCAGTTGAAAGACGTTTTACATAAAACTGAATTGCAATAATTATCCAATTATGTAAATTACAAGAAAACTAAGATGTAACATACTTAATTGTAATTATTTATAATATCAGTATTTTTATTTTTATTTTTTGCATTCCTTACATTACAAGCGCCCCTACAGTTAAGAATAAAGGAATTTCAATAGCACCATTTATAACGCTCCAAAGAACGCTCTCTCTTTCTTGATCTGAGACAGAGCTATCGTTACAAAGTGGCTGTCTTTAACAAATATCCACTATAATAGATACGTTCAAAGATTATTTTCTTATTAATAAACTAGTATTTCCACATCAACACCCGGTTCCTCGGGTGCATTATCGAGTCTGTCGTTGGACAGGTTATTGTGATTAATTTCAATTTTGTATCAATGTCCAGTTGTTTTTTATGGAGGTTTTGCTTGCACTCTGGTGTTAAATGCAGCTTCGATAGCGAATTATTATCGCTTATGCCTCCTGCTCGTGCACTTCAAAATAATGAGGTAGGATCATTGACTTATACATATACCCGTAGTCCTAATTGTAATAAAGACGTGTGATTTTTCACAACGTTTATTTTATTATTTTAACACGTTAAAGCGAAGAACAGAAAAAGCTTATGCTTATGTTATTCTGGATTTGAATCCAGTTCCACGCTAAAATAATGTTTTTTAATAAATATTAGTGTATTATAAGCTACCGATTCATAAAGCACAAATATTTAATGAAAGATGATAAAGGTGACATCAAATTCAAAACAAACAGTTATTATAAAGTGTTACTTGCGTACGAAGATGTCATGACTTAAACCCATAAACGTGAAATATCATATGTTCGTGGTACGCATGCGTGATCAGACCTTCGTGCAAGTGGGTGCGTAAGATAAAACATTAAATATACCATAAGAAATGGAAAAATTGATTCTTCTTTCTAATTCTATTTAACGGCATTCGAACAAAAATGATGCATAACCTTTGAAAATAGCGTGACTTTTGGAAATGATTTTTCTATAGGTTGTTCAAATAGATTTAAAATTTAATGTGTACAGGTGAACAAGTGATCAAGCTAGGGCAGATATTTATTAACTGGAATTTATGTTATTGAATGGAATGTTACTGATGAATATTGAATGGAAGATTCGGGTGCGCAGTTCATTTCAGGTTAACAATTACATATGTATATCTAGTCTTAATATATAAATTATGTGTCACGCGTTGTTTGTCCGCGATGAACTTCTAAACTACTTAACCGATTTTAATCAAATTTGCACACCGTGTGCAGTTTGATCCAACTTGAAAGATATGATAGCTTACATCTCCCTTTAGGCACACGGAAGATTTTAATAAAAAAAAAATTGACAGAACGAAGTCTGTCCGTTCAGCTAGTATATTATATATAATATATATTATTAAGTGCATATTAAGTACATTCATCGACAATTTTATAGACTCATTGCTTTGTTCAAGTTTGTTTTCAAATTGTCTCACAAGGTGAAGGACAAAGTCCACCTAGCTTACTTGACTTGATGTCATGTTCAAGGATTATGAAAGATTTTCAAGTGAGTCAAAGACTTCGATTAATTTCTAGGCAAATAACTTCAGGAAATTGGAGCTGTGCACAGGTATCTCGTAGACCACCGTTCAAACCAGCTATAAAAGTAGGAATGATTTGCAATACAACTGGAATAACCATTTATGTGTCTAATAGACTACTGGCCCATGCACAAAAATCATGGGTCATACGAACCACCGGGTGACGTATATAGGACGATATAAGAGCATAAAATAATAAGATTCAGCACTATGCCGTCACTTGTAAGCTGTCCAACTGAGTGCTGGTGAGAATTCAAAAGTGCAAGTAGGGTGAGTAAATTTTGGTCATTTGATTCTGTACGGCATTTTTAACCATCGATAGGGCCATGAAAAATAATAAGAAAGCGCGCAGTGCCGTACAAAAAAGGTGGTCCACAAAGTCGGTAAATGATTTTGAATTCGTGACAATTTCGAGGGTAAATTTGGTCATTTGATACAGTACGGCACCAGTTTCATACTGTTGCAATACAGCTTCTAATCCATTATTCCGCAACGCCGTACAAAAAATCGTGCGACAAGGGGAAGAAATCGAGGGTTGCAACCCCCTCTTTTGCAGTGGTCCGGGGGGTCATTTGAAAAAGTACGGCTTCGGTTCCAATACATTTTCTAGGACTCAAAAGTACTATTAAAAATAATGCCGTCAAAAAATTATAGTCCATTTGAATGTATAATTATTAATTATCTTAATTTCATGGTATACTTGATTTATAAAGCTGTAAGGTCATTTGACCCTACGGCAACTTTTTTTTTAACATGACATTGTAAAATACAATTGTTATATAGTATTGCCGTACAAAAAAAACTGTCCTAAAAAAAATATAGAGAGATACAAAAACTGAAATTTTTGAAATTATTGCAAAAGTTTAAATATTCATAGATTAATGAAATATAGCAATTTTCTACCTTTTTCCCTTGTTTTAAATAGTATTAAGATAAATAAATTAGGAAAAAAATATGCCGTACATTTTAATGCAGACCATATCTTTTAGGCTGATGAAAATGACGCTACCATTTTATGGTCCAGTCATCTTAGTAAAAATTTGGTAAGAATTGCGGAAATTGAGATACCCTGCTGAATTTTTGTATAAACTTGTATTTTGGCGATCTAAAAGTTGTCTCAAAACCTGCATATGATAGGATGACCGCATCTATTAAAAATTTGAGGACAAAGGTCACAAAAATCGTTTTTTTTGCAAATATCTCATTTCCTATGAAATTTTCGCTATTTGTATCTTCATCAATATTGTAGAGAATTAAATTCCCTTCAACTTTTGTTTCAAAATTTTTTTTATACGTTGAATCGTTTTCGAGATACAGGGCGGAGAGAGCGCGGTTAGAGCATCATGTAAGGTCAACCGGTATAGTCCCGATCAAAACACGCTATATAATTTTATTAAATGATTCGATTTCTTACGATTCGTTTCTTTAATGGCGCGAGTAATACCTACAACATGGAGGTACAGTAAATTTGTAGCATGACGGAGGTCACCCATCCAATCCATTCAATGTCCAACTTCTGCAAACATTGCTTAATATTTTTTATGGAAATAGCCGGCAAACGAGCTGACGATCTACCTGATGGTAAGTGGATATCGTCGCCCATGGACACCAGCAACACGAAAGGCATCACTGATGCGTTGCCAGCCAAGAAAGAGAGAAGAAAAAGAATGAAAGAACTGGCTCTCCAGCCCCCAGCCGGAACACGACGAGTCGTTTGGCGGCTGACTCATCATGCTCAAGGGTAGTAGCTATCCAGGCGAACCCCATGGAGAAATATGTATTAACCGATGGGGTTGCAAAGTCCTCGAATGGCGGCTATGTCTTGGTAAAAGAAACACTGGTCGCCCCCCGACCAGGTGGACTGATGAGTGATGACCTAAAGAAGACAGCGGGAAGCCGCTAGATTCAGAGGGCATAGGACCGGTCGGAGTGGCGCCAATTAGGGGAGGCCTATGTCCAGCACTGTTAGACAGACAGATAGATAGATAGATAGATAGATAGATAGATAGATAGATAGATAGATAGAGTTAATAAACTTTATATATAGCGTGTTTTGATCGGGTCTATACCGGTTGACCTTACATTATGCTCTAACCACGCTCTCTCTTCCCTGTATCTCGAAAACGATTCAATGTATAAAAAAAAATTTGAAACAGAAGTTGTAGGGAATTTAATTCTCTACAATATTGATTAGATACAAATAGCAAAAAACTCATAAGAAATGAGATATTTGCAAAAAAACGATTTTTGTGACCTTTGTCCTCAAATTTTTAATAGACGCGGTCACCCTACCATATGTAGGTTTTGAGACAACTTTTAGAATGCCAAAATGCAAGTTTATACAAAAATTCAGCTGGGTATCTCAAACTCCGCAATTCTTGCCAAATTTTTACTACGATGACTTTATTTATTACTAAATTAATTTTACTACAAACCTTTGGACCAACGAAAATGTACGGCATGTAAAAAAATATTATCTATGCATAAAATACTTTCAAAATAAATTAATTTTATGTTGTATCAAATGACCCCCCGGACCACTGCAAAAGAGGGGGTTTCAACCCTCGATTTCTTCCCCTTGTCGCACGATTTTTTGTACGGCGTTGCGGAATAATGGATTAGAAGCTGTATTGCAACAGTATGAAACTGATGCCGTACTGTATCAAATGACCAAATGTACCCTCGAAATTGTCACGAATTCAAAATCATTTACCGACTTTGTGGACCAGCTTTTTTGTACGGCACTGCGTGCTTTCTTATTATTTTTCATGGCCCTATCGATGGTTAAAAATGCCGTACAGAAATATATGACCAAAATTTACTCACCCAACTTGCACTTTTGAATTCTCACCAGCACTCAGTTGGACAGCTTACAAGTGACGGCATAGTGCTGAATCTTATTATTTTATGCTCTTCTATCGTCCTATATAGGTCACCAGGTGGTTCATATGACCCTGGATTTTTGTGGGTGGGCCAGTAGTCTATAACTATCCGCCGTAATTTTTAACAGTAAATGTTAATTTAATTTACGAGTGATGAGGTAGACCCATATGATACGTAAAATATTTCTATAGTTTTGTATACCAGATAAAATTTCCCTAGGGAATCTATTCTCAGAAACAAAAAAATATACAGTGATGATAAGATTACCCAAACTAAACTCACATCGGTTGACAGTAATCATATTACGACAATAATCAAATGGGGCTTACGGTCAACGCATTTCGATATCTGAGACAAGATCAATGCGTTTCATTTGTCAAGTGACTCAGCGTTGTCGTTGACGTGACGTTCTTAAAATGCAAATTTTTGAAAAATCGAACAATACAAATCTCGATCAGTCCGTCTCGATTCGTCGACGGTATCGACTCATGTCTCGCCAAGCAATTGAATTCAGTCGATCACTAATCGATGTCTTGTCCGTGATAGGCGCGGTCGGGGGCCACGGCAGCAGGGTGCCGACTTACCACACAATCCATCGTTAACTTCTTTCTTCGTTTCATTAATGCCTTCCCTTTTAATATAAACTTTATTCCCATCGCGTCTAAAGTTCACATTCCATGAATCGATACTAAATATCTTACCTTTTTGTACTTAATTTTCTACCGCACTTTCGTCAGCAACTTCAAGTGCGTTGTCATAAATAAAAGCCATAAGACTTATTGCTAGAACATATATTACTTTGAACTCTGTAGGCGTTTGTTTCGTTCTCGAATTGAAATATGAATTTAACCTCATTACCTATCTTAATACGGGATTTGCCCTTTCGCGCCGACTAATCACAAATGAGCATGTAAAGTCAGTAAATTATGTTGCATTGAGCTCATATTACTTGTGTTTTTTAGCCTTATTAAGTAGAGGTTGCTTATTCATAATTAACCCCCCTCGAAGTTTATTACTTCTGTATGAGTAAATGAATGTGTGCAGTTCTGCTGATTTGAATTGACTTTACTCCTGTCCGTGCTTAAGTGTCCATCAAACGGCCTTCATTGTGCATTATCCTTTTATTTGAAGACAGGTGAACGTCACTCAAGACCATCATTTTTCAAACATCAATTCAATAGCGCTTTTGTTGTATTCATCTTGTATAAGATGTTATAACGAAATTAAACAGCTATCGGTTGGTATCAATAATGCTTTAAGAGACAAAATAATTGAATCTGTTATCGCTCGTCGTAAGAGAATTACGATAGTTGTTAGGTTTTCTTTAATAGTGCCATAATTATGTTAGGAATCGTCGGTTACGGTTCCGATCTCGTCCATTTTTCCAACTGCCATATATAAAGTGTCGAAGGTTCGGCTGATGACGACCGCAAGAGTCAAGAACGCTCGTGGGAGCCCCCCGCCGCTTCACCCCAGGGGCCAGTCGGTCCGCCGAACTAAATCAAATAATGACTAATCGATTCCCTCTTATATTGCACAGTAGGTACACGTCAAACGTTATTCCCTTTAATTTTTAATATTTTTGTTCCTTTTGTTTGCATAAATTCAGATTCGTTATAGACAATGCCGTGATTGATACGTTTTATTAATGCTTTAGCTTTTGATTAATGTTTATTAGTTCGGTAGTCGGAGTTTTGGGAATCATTAGATGAGTCTTATGAAGAGTAATGATGACGCCGCTTGCGGTACTCAACTTAATTCGAGGTTTGACCGTTTGTAATTTATGATTCGGCTCAGTAGGTACTAACACTCCATTCATATTATTCAAGTGGATGTCTATAATTAAGGTTAATTCAATCAATTTTGTAACCGGAACTCAGTCTGTGGTGCAATGCTGTGTTTACGATGCCTGTTGTTTATGGTATTTTTGAGGCTGGACTGTATCGGTTGAAATATCTAATGATTAATAGAGAGCTCTCAGCCGTGCTATAAACAATGAGGAGATAAATTTAAACAATTATTTCGAGGGCCATTCGTTTGGAATAGACTATTTTATTCGATGGAGTTTTACTCCTACGCATTCAAACTAATCTATTATAAGCAAACAAAAGTGGTAAAGTATTTTTGTTTTCATAAAGATCTATGCAATTGGTAGTAGTAATGGCAAGTTGACAGGTAGTAAAATTGTTTTAAATGTTTGGTTGATGGTTTTATTAATTCTAGCAATCTTTATTCGTATTAAATTGAGTATTAGTTACAAATATTCAAAAGGAACAAAATGATCATAAAATTATTTTATGTTATCGATTCAAATAAAAAGAAACTAAAAAATCAGACTGATCCTTGTGATTGTCCTTTATGTCAATTGACGTTTACAAGTTTTAAAAATAAACTTAAGAATTATAGTTTTTTGGTCCGTACGGAATTGAAAAATGAGTTTTTTTTAACTGACTTAGCAAGAGCTAAGTCCAGTGGAAAAATACCAGGCCTTTACTATTCATAAAAACAAAGACGCATCGATAAATTGTATCAAAATATTAGAAACCAGTAATCGCCCTCGCTTTGCTTCGGTTTTCTCATTTTTTTTTCACCTTGGGTTACATTATTGGTGTTTTATTAGGGATCCCTGATTTTTTCGAAATTATAATACCTATAACCTATGTCACCCGGGGATAGTGTAGCTTCCCAATAGTGAAATAATTTTTCAAATCGGTTCAGTAGTTTCGGAGCCTATTCAATGCAAACAATCAAATCTTTCCTCTTTATAATATTAGTATAGATAACCCAGGAAAAAATATTGTGGTACTATGATAGCACGTTGTACTGTGTTGTACAGTTAATACGCAGAGATACTAGTGACTTAATTTACCCTCTAAAAATGTTATCTTAAAAAAGTTAAAAACAATGTTTATTGTAATTTTAAGCACCCGTATTTCTAAACAGCTTTTGTTAAATACACCGCCAGATTCAAATATACACCACTATAGCAAATAAAATGTTTATTCATCAGCCATTCGTTGTTCTTATGACTTCATTCGACAGTCATGTGAACCATGTAATTTACTTCAAATGAGCCCGTTTAAGAACATTATCGTATTTACATTTTAAATTATCGACGTACCTATTTATCTAGATAAATGAATAAAATTCAAATCGAATGGGTCGTTTTTCGATCAAAGATTTGAAAATATATTTGTCGATACGCCCGACACAGACGACGTTCCGAATCAAATAATATAAAATGGATAAATATTTGAATAATTAACAGTCAATTTTGATTTCTTTTCGATACGATGCTCATTTATTTCTTTTATGTTTGTTCTAACAACCGTGAAACTATGAGATTTGTTTTATAAAAGCAATCATATTACATAATTTTTTTAACATTTTATTAACTACTAAAAACATTACAAGTGTAGACATTTTATAAGGCAGTTTTAGGATTCTGATTAAACATTTTAGAGACAGGTTTAATGACATTAACAATGATCGTTAAACGCATACATCCGAGTCGGTGCACTATAAAAAATATCACAAGATATTCTTGTAAGTGTTACATTCGTGAAGTCGTTATTTTTAAGGACTGTTTAAGAATTCAAGCAGTGCCAGTCAAACTGATGGCAATGCAGTTAGAACAACATGGTCCCCAGTACAATGCCAACGAATAAATTTGTGTGCGAATCCATTTACATCTATCTGTAGTAAATTGTTCTGTTGAAAATGAATTCTATAACGATAAGCCAAGTTTGAGATTTCTTTGTTTTGATGTAACAGTTAAGACGTTTTGAATTGATATTGGTGATGCGAATCAGCATGTTTGCTGCAAGTTTGTACGGGAGTCCAGTGCAGGTGACAAATAGTCACGCCATACTGGAAAGGTCGGAGGCGAAGCGACATCGATGTTTTTATTTGTAAAGTCGATGACTTAATGTTAGTGATGGGAGTATCGATATGCAGAGCAAGCGAGTTAATTGAAGCTAGAAAGAGCTCAGTAACATATTGCAAAGTTGGATGGAAACTTAATGGAAACAAGAGCATGTATATTAGATGTAATAAATATGTTTAATGAATTTGAAGCTGACGGAGACAACTGTGACAACGTGAAATATCAGAGAGATTAATTAAAATACTCGCATTCAAAATTGAAATTGGCTCAAATAATATTATCGATAATGCTTAAGACCATAACGATGCAATTTCACATCTCTTGCCTTATAGATTCATATCTTTTAAATGTATGCATTCAGCAGTACATAATTCAGGGTTACAAATTGTTTGTTTTAGGACGAGACACCAAATGTATTGGCGCGATTTCAACTTAAAAGGGTGGCGATAAATATATAAGAATCTGATGAGCCATTGCGAAATGGAAGGTCGAATGTTTTTTTTTTTCACCATGACATTTTTCTTGTTTGTCTGACAAAGGACAAGGAATTTAAATCGGTTTGTGAATACAGTCGTCGCGACTCTTTATTTAAGCTTTTTGTGTAACCGTGTTTGCTTGGCAAATGAATGATTTAAACGCTGATTAACCTTTATTTATGATTCGGTTGTATGTATCGTATGAAACAATTGTTTATTCAAATTCGGATTTATTAGGCAAATATCTGGTTTTACTAGAAGGAGTAGTAATATTGTTTCCATTACATCTTGTTATTTAACTGTAAATGTTTTATTGATTCATTTATTTTCATCAACACGATACGAGTGATGCGTAATTATATCTATTTGATTAGTGTTGTTTCTAATGTGTTCTTCGTAGACATTAATTGATAATGATACCTATGTAGGTAGGTAAGTTTGTGAGTAGTTATAACTAATTGTTGTATAACTAATTGTTCTTTTTAAGTATATATTTCTTGTAATTGTGTTCGTGGCCTCAGAAATAAAAAAATATTCTATTCTATTCTATTCTATTCTATTCTATTCTATTCTATTCTATTCTATTCTATTCTATTCTATTCTATTCTATTCTATTCTATTCTATTCTATTCTATTCTATTCTATTCTATTCTATTCTATTCTATTCTATTCTATTCTATTCTATTCTATTCTATTCTATTCTATTCTATTCTATTCTATTCTATTCTATTCTATTCTATTCTATTCTATTCTATTCTATTCTATTCTATTCTATTCTATTCTATTCTATTCTATTCTAATTGCATTAATTAGTGTAATAAATAATATTCTTTTGAAAATTGTCAGAAAATTATAGATTAATACAGTAGTAACATTTTTTATTTGTTTTACGTATTATGCATAAAATTTAGCTTTTTCCATGTAAACGTTAACTATATCTTTAAAACTCCTTCTCGGGTCTCCTCCCACAATGTAAGGGGAGTATAGACCATAGTCTACCACGCTGGCCAAGTGCGGACTTCATACATTTTTGAGAACATTATGGTGTAATCTCAGGTGTGCAGGTTTCCTCACTATATTTTACTTCAACGAAGCAAGTGATAATTAACTTATAATAAGCACATATCTTTTTGAAAATTATTGGCGCGTGCTAGGATTAGAATTCGGGTCCCTGCGTTCGGTAGATCAACGTTCAAACTGCTATCATTGCGTATATTGTAACGCCATATTTTAATATTTTATGAAATTCGACAAAAAAAGGACCCTGCTATTTAACCGGCTTCAAAAAAAGGAGGAGGTTCTCAATTCGACTGTATTTTTTTATGTTTGTTACCTCAGAACTTTGGACTGGGCGAACCGATTTGATGATTCTTTTTTTAATCGAAAGCTAGTGGCTGTCACGTGGTCCCATATAAATTTTATTGAGATCTGACAATGGCATCCATGATAAAACCATACAAGTCTTAAATTTGTATTAAGGAAGCGCGACAAATGAACGAATAACTCAATATCACGCCAACCGATTTCGATGATTCTTTTTTTAATCGAAAGCAGGTGCTTGTCACGTAATCACACATAAATTTGAACGAGATCTGACAAGCAGTTTTAGAGTAACTTTGAAGTCGGTTATTTTTTGTTAGTAAAATTTAGATTATACAAGCCTTTACTCTGATTTTACTAGCTTTTACGAGTATTTAAGTAGCAAGTTTGGTTACTTTTTTTTGGTTCAAATCTTAGAATTATTTCTAGTAGAATGATGAGGATGAGAATAGTACTCTCATCCTGCGATCTGACTGCAATCCCAGGCCTCAGAATATCGCATCGGAGAGAGGTGCTCCTCAACGGTTAATACTGCACTTATGTGCACTTATCAACAACGTCCAATATTAACAAAAGAAGTTTACACAACACTGCATAATTTGAAATAACTGAATAATAAAAAAAAAACATTTTAAACGTTCAAAATGTTTAGTTTTCAAACAGGTAAAACTAAGTTTTTAGGTCAAATATTTCCACATCAAGTCCAACATTGGTCTGTCTGCCATTTTATTTATTACACCTAATCACCGAACTGTAGCGAATTTCATCAATTTATGTGCAAATTTGGTATTCTTCGGCTGTCATCAAGTCATTATGTTTTAACTGGTTCTTGAGTAACAGAATTTATGACGTTTGATTAATGAATTTATATTTATTTATACTGTCGGGTCTCTAGTCGGTCAAAACTATAACTTCTCTTAATAGTTGTGATAAAAACTTCGATATTTTATTGTGTTTCTTCTATGAAGTCCAGATGGGTGAACCAGCTATACACAGTTATGGATTCGAAGCTTGCCAGAGTGAGATTTATGTGGCAGATGTAAGTTCTTGATTTGACTTTATCTAAATAGGTAAACGATTTTATAACTGCATCTGTTAAGACTATCAGTGTTTCTTTTTTATGGAAATATCCGCTGACGATCCACCTAATGGTAAGTGGCTATCGTCGTTCATGGACAACAGTGACACCAAAGACATTACTAATGCGTACTAAGAAAGAGATAAGAAAAATAAAGAAAGAACTGTCTCTTAAGCCTCCAGCCAGAACACGACGAGTCGTTTTGCGATTGACTACATACTTCTAGTAATTCAATTTAACGTGTTATATTACAATGGCAGAGTCTTGAAGTCTACAGTGAGGTGATGGAACAAATGTTTCATGGCAGTATAGTTACTGTTTCTTAAAAGTTTATTAATAAAAAAGCCAAATATATCAAATTACTTATATTTTCCTCGTCATCGCACTTCATTCATAAAAACATCATCAGGAACACGTACAAGGGCCATTTGTAAAATCTTAATTAGAACAAGTTCCAACTCTTATTTACACATCCCAGTTCCAGCTTCTGTAGTCTAACCCACAAAAAATCCAGAATCATTATGAACGAAATAATTAAATTTTATAACTACTCCGCCTATTTTTGGCTACCAAATCCACTCCCGTTTTGAATTCTATTAAAACTTAATTAACTTTTTCTGTGAAGTTATAAATTTTAAACGAGCTTTTAGAGCGAGGGTCCCTCGATTTGTTTTGCTACTTTTAAACGTCACTTGTTCGTATGATAAATGTGATTTTGGCGGGAGAGAATTGCGTTTTCGTTTAACAAACGCCGCCAAGGTTCGTCATGGTTGGGAAGAGTCGGCAAATTATCGGCAAACGCTTAAGCTCTTATAAACCATCCCGATGTCATAGAACGATCAGATTGGTAGCAAATAGTTGGTAGTTTTTAGAAACGAACATTATTTATTTTTCTAATTAAATTTGGCCCGGTGTTCATTAATCATTTCATAGTTAAAGTGAATTGTGTTCTTATTTAAAATTGTTTTAAGAAGCAGAAAATCAACGATGACTCAAGATTTTTGACTAGTCATACTTATGGAGTGAATACTATGTTTTTATTTCATCAATTAATTAGAATACAATATGAAAGTGTAAGGCTTAATTCGTTATGCGTAATATTGTTTTAATACGAGTATCTATGGATGCAAATAATTACGACATATTAAATTAATTGTATCAATTTCTTTATTAATCAATGCTCTCACAATTAATTATCCTCTCTAAACAGACTACATAATAATGCTAATCTTCAAAATTTATTGCAATATTAGTTCTAACATACCTCTAACACGAGAAGTGTTCTCTGTCAACGCAATAATCTTTAAAACCACTGTAAACGATCGATTCTTTATTAATCACTATTTTTTCAAATATCGATAGCATACCTCGATTTACAAGACGTTGTACAATAATAAGAACTATAATTATGTGCTATCACTATTACTTACTATAACTGCTATAAGTTGTAGGTACTTACTATTTCTAAACGCTATTTCTCTTTAAGACTTGAAGATATTTAGTATTCGTATATGGAATTCAAGACACGCAGGACACAGCCTAAGGGCTTGCCCGCACAATATTTCACGGTACGGCAATGGTTTGGGAACACCCGCTGTGCTTCTGAATTAAGTAAAAGCCTTCCAGCTCTTGTTTTTTAAAGCCTCTAGTTGGATGTTCGGGTGTGATTATAGTGGTGGTGAAGTTGAATATTTTGTCGCTTTTGATGTGTCGTATCTGCAATAATTATATTTTAAGGTGGATTAAAATATGAGTTAAGTAGATTTAAATGTTTATCTTATGTGATGAGAAGGTAATTGTAACTGAATAATATTTTGATGTGGATAATTAAATAAATAAATAATTACTACCACGTCGCAGAAAAAGGAGTACAGGACACCCTATCAGAAGCCTCAGGGCCGATCAAAGTAGCGCAAAACAGGGGAAGTATATGTCCAATAGTAGACCTCCAAGGGCTGATGTTACTTACGTTGGTTTCGCTATTTAATAAAATAATGAATAGCTCTCCCCCATTTTAATAATGAGACTGCAATCTTAAATCATTAACAAGAATCTTATCAACCAAAGACAAAATGCCTTACACAATTATTTTGAATATGTCTATATTCCATAAACCATAAAGCACAAAAATCTTCCGCGACGTAGCCAATGTGTCAGCACCCTAACCCACCTTAATAGATGTCTCGGTCCAATTTAACATTTGACGTGTTTTTAATTTAGCGTCCGCGCCCGCGGCTGCCGCCCGGGCACCTAAATAACGCACATATTTTACCAGAAATCATATGCCGCCACTCATTACCGGCCTCATTTGAATATTAACCTTCCCTCGTGGCCTTTGCTTTGGTTTAGGTAAGTTTTGTATAAGAGGCTTGTGAGGAGCAAATTCTAATATGGTCTGTGACGCACTTGGGAATTCTCTTGAAGCTTTTTTTTATGGAAATAGCTGGCAAACGAGCTGACGATTCACCTGATGGTAAGTGGCTATCGTCGCCCATGGACATCAGCAACACCAAAGGCATCACTGATGCGTTACCGGCCAAGAAAGAGAGAAGAAAAAGAAAGAAAGAAATATAGCTGAAGCTAGTTTAGTAGA
This sequence comes from Thymelicus acteon, assembly GCA_951805285.1. Taxonomy (NCBI): domain Eukaryota; kingdom Metazoa; phylum Arthropoda; class Insecta; order Lepidoptera; family Hesperiidae; genus Thymelicus; species Thymelicus acteon. The sequence continues at coordinate 6,845,010 of OX638227.1, read as the reverse complement.
TACTACTCTCTTTCGTGTAAACAGCCGGTATAACGCCATCTGGTGATTAACTGCACCTTGAATAAACATCCCTAATAGCCATGGTATCTCTAACGAATAAAAAAGAACTCCGTTTATTTTAATGGATCTTCAAAATCGTAATGAAAGTATTTGGAGATTTGGTTAATTCTAAAAGGAAGGTTACCTACAAATAGTGTCCTAGTGAACACGAGTACCATCAGTACCAACTTGGTGGGTCGAACGAATTCCATCAGAAATGTGAATTGGCTGTTGAAGAAAATTGGCTTAAACTCAAGTAAGAATAAGTGTAACCCGTTCTTTGATTCACCTTCATCCATTGGTGAGAATTTGTAGCAGGTGGCAACAATCACACAAAAATATTACAAGAGATTTAAGCGATAAAAATGTGTGAGTCATAACAAATTGACATCGATGGTACACGGGGTCATAGCAGGTCAACCGGTCAACTCTGACCGAAATACAGCCGGTATCTTCTTCATACCGGTATACAATGAATACTTGCACATTCTTTTGTACCAAATTCGTGTATAACCGAAGAATTCCTCTTGCTTAAAAGTTATCGAAATGAATTTGTGATCTCGAAATTATCATAAACTTGACTAATAGAATTAGGTACCTATCTCCGAGCTAATTTCATACAATACTGTTCTTGCTGTTTAAAATTGTTGTTATGGTTTATTTAGATTTACAAATATATTATTTACTTCTTCTCAGTAGTTTAAAAAATCTATTTCAAGTATGTTTTTGACAGCAGCACAAACTGATGAAAAACTTAACACTGGAATATTGAGTTACAAAAAGAACTTCTCAATTTTTTATCATTTTATACGTCGCGGAAACAAAGGATCAGACATTGAAATAATCAGATTCACAGAAAGTGATTGCGATGTGTTCCAAATTTGTATTTTCGTTATAAGTCAAGGCTGAGATCGTGTTCTAAGAAATATGCATAGTCTATGCCTGATATGGAGTGTTATTTTAATAGCTTTTGATTTATCAACGTCGTACTAACAGGATTTAATACATAATTTTACTACAAGACTTTAAATGTTGAATACATCCATCAAACTTTTTGTTTGAATTATTTTAGTAATACGAAAATGCGATTATCTACAATACATGAAACTTTCTTGCCTTTTATATTATAGTAACTTATTGTTGTTACGTTTAAAACATACCTTTCCAGGTCATCTTGGCGAAATTGCTAGTAGGTAGTAGGTCCTCCCTTTTTAGGGTTCTGTAGTCAAAATGGAACCCTTATAGTTTCGTCATGTCTGTCCGTCATCCACGCGTGCGTCCATGGGTTCGTCCGTCCGTCCTCAGCATGGCGTAAAGACCCTCAGTGCTAGAAAGCTGTAATTGGGGATGGATTATAGATTTACATTAAAATTTCAAAGTTGTAGAATAAAATCTTAAATAAAAAAATCTGAGGCTGTAGCTATCCTACTGGTAAAGTGGGGATGAATTTTTTTTTGTCTTTTACGTGTGGAGTGCCATTGAAAAGGTCTTTCAAAACTATTAAGAGTTTGCGAAAAACTTTTTTCGATTCAAGGGTCCTCACTCCCAGCCAGCTAAATGCTAGGTCTAAAAGGAAAACTATTACAGCAAGGTAAAAAAGTAGTAGTAGAAGTAGCAGAAGTAGTAGGTAGAGAGTAATAGTCGATGAACTTACAACTACTACGGAACCCTACATTGCGGCGTGGCTTCATACGTACTTGACCGGTTTTTGTTAAACATCAAAGGAGATTAGATGTCCTCAGTCAAGTTATTATTTTGAAAACTCTATCCATTTAAAAATGTCAACTGTACAAATTGAATTGGCATTTTGTCAAGCGACTGCAGCGTTTTCCAAGACAATGTTTGCTTACTTAAGCAACTGACTTTTTAACAATCTTGTCATTAATTCTGATAGTTACGATTACATTGTCATCTTTATACGCAAACGAACTTTCCGTCGCAATTGCTTGTACAAAACATTTGTTTACACAGAAGTTTAGGAGAGCTAAGTACAATGCTTCGTAAATCCCGATGAAGTACTCCAAACTGAAGTTCCTCCAGAGTTTATGACTCCATTCAAATCCGTCTGATCGTTTTCACTAAACATATTATTATTGTAAGTTTTAACCCTTTGATGGAGGTCGCCAAACCTCATGATTTACACGACACAACCATCGTAATTCTAAGCGGATGATCTTGCAAAAGAAATTGTCAAAAATATTTTATGGCCGCTAAAACGATCCGGATCGAATCGATTTAATCTCATTCTGTCTGTATTCGATTTTATATGTTAGTGACCTTTAATAACTCTTTTAATTGCTCGATATAAATCATTACTCCTTGTTACGACCTCCGATGATTTACTTACTGCTTTGACATGCTTATATATCTCTTAAATCAAGAACCGAGATTTCCCATTGTCGTTCCGTGAGACATGACTTTACGCGGGTTTTAATGAGTTATTCAGGATTGAAAATATCATTTCGTCTTGCGGTTCGCGGAGGCCATTAAAAGTTCATGGAAGGGTGCGAGTTGAGGTGGTTTAATTCTGTGGCATGAATTTTTTGTTAGCCTTGTATTAAATTTTTATTCAAAAAAAAAAAAAAATATATATATATATTTTAAGACAATACTTAATTCAAACATGCTGTGTTAAAATTGCAATCGCAATGTAGTTTACTTTAAAAAATGAACAATTTTTTACGTCAAAATAGAAATAGCATTAGTATGAATTTAAATTTAATGAAAAAATTAAAATGTGTGCAATTCACACGTGGTAGAAGTGAAACCTTCAAAAATTTTGGTTTCAAGATAATGAGACGAATGTGAAATTTTGGGAAGATGATTTATTGTAGGTTTTAGTGATGCAAAGTTAGACAGTAAAAATAAAACAGTGGTAACTAACGCCATCTCTTAACATAATATGAAGAGTAAAATGAGCAGCTAGCGCCATCTATCCAGCAATAAAACGAATCTTCTATCTTGTTCCTCGCGCCATCTATGAATACAACTTAGCACTTTTTAAAGTAACACGAGCATAAGAAACACTATAATGCTTCCTATCTCATTTTCACACACGTTAAATCTTATAAATTTATATCTGTCTCTTTTTACTGTCGCTTTTTCGTTTTATCTACTTTCAAATCACAACGGTGCTATAGAAGTTTACACTTCAAAAAAACTTCTGCTCTTCCCGCGTTATCCGGGATAATAAGTACCCCACATCTTACTCATTACTCCAGATCATGGCCTAGCACCTAGCACACAAGTGCTTAATTTGATGAAAACCCGTTCAGAAGTTTTTGCGTGAAAGAGCAACAAACTTCCATACAAACTTTCACATTATAATATTAGTAGGATCTGCTTGCCTAAACATAGGATCTGCTCGCTTAAACCATCAAAATCTTGACAGGCTTCAATTCAGGCATTCATGATTGGCAGCTAGATTTTAAGCATGATTAAATGAATTTGATTCAGTAGGTACCATGTTTACCACCATAGTTACCATCTCCATTTCTCCCAAGTATGGATATTTTATCCCCTTCTCTCTGATATGAGTCTTACAGAGCTTTCGAATATAATCTTCGTCTCTACAACACATTTTTTTAATATCCCTAAAAGAGCACTAAATGAAAATTAATTAAATTTTTGTATTCTTAACTTTCAAACAACGCGTGACATAACAGCGATAATGATAACATTAAACAGCCAAAGTATAGATATATCAATGCCCTTCAAGAGAAACAAATGAAACATAGAAAATTATTATGTTACTAATTAGTTACAACCACACTATTTCAAGTCATTAACCATCACATCAGTGGACAGATCGTTTCTCAAACGCATTGTTTGTCTCTGAACTGTAACTAGTGTTTGCTTCTCAATTTAACACTGACGCATAAACAAAGAAATTAATTGATGTTACAAATGAGAGAGGCTGATGAATGGAACGTATAGGGTAGCACGTGATAGAGTAATCAGGATTAAAAGGGGATTTTTTTTTGAACAAGATTGTTGTTAGATAATGTCTAATATTACTAATTAGTTTATTATTATCTGACATGCATTTTACACGTCTAGTAATATTCTGCATCAGGAAGGTTGATTTTGTGGACGAAATTAGTTCTCAAATTTTTCATAACAATTGTAAAAATCTTCCTAATATTACATAGCAATTAAAATAATCGTCATCAATTTGAAATATTGCACATCGAGCATTAAAACTTGGTCCCTTTGAATAATACAATATTTCAAATTGATGACGATTTAAAGTTAAAAGATAAAAATCAAATTTTCAGATTTTACATTTTGAAGTAATCTAAAATAATATTGTTTAAGTAAATTACCAATAAATCTCACCATAACTATATTAAGTAAAAGACCCTACTCTGTGCTATACGAACATAGGAGATTCTATCCATCAACAATCCCTCCAGGCAAAGTTCGTCTCTCCCTGACTTCTGTGATTGCTCTCAGATAAACGGACACATTATATATTATGTTTACTTTTAATTAGCTGACACAAAACGTTGTCTAGAGTAGGTACGTAACAAATAGCTGCGGTGAAAACGTTGGCGGATCGCGTGGGAAATGATTTAGTACAATTTGCCTCTATAATTGGTTTGTAATCTGTACTCGTAAATTTTGGTATAGGTGATGTATGATAAAGATAACTGTATTTGTTGTTGCTGTTTGCAAGATTTGTGATCAGTGAATAGAAGACATTGACAAGTCAACTTTGAATGTAGATGAATATTTATTTGGAGTCTACTACATTATCATTATTTTGAGTGGGATGGATAAGGTGTTAGTCAGGGTTAAATACGTCCAAATTTGTTCTATTGCAGTCCCAAATTTGATGTGTGCGTGTGGATTGAGGGCTCTATTTTAAAAGTTACTAATATTTTTTTCAAAATCAAGGAGAAATTTAGGAAAAAATTTTGAAAACTTGGTGAAGATAAAAAATTTGTGAAACGTATGGTAAGAAAGTTGTGGTCAATTAACTGGAACACTCAATCCGCTAACTTAAGAAATTACTGTAATCTCTTATCTCAAAATATACTTAATGTATGTTTAACATTTTTATGTGTAAAATTGTGCAGAATTTGTGAAAGCTATTCACAATTTCTCAATTGATTTTAACGATTTTTGATCTAAATAGATTACACAAATTTTATCTATTTAGTCAAATCGATTATTATTAATAACAATGTTGAAAAACTTTTTAAATATAATAAAACAGTGTTTATTACTAATATTAAGAGCATTGTGTTCTTCCTTGGCTGCTTGCTTTCTGGCATTCTTGACTTAGCCAAAAAAATTTAATGTTTGCTCTTGGAATCAAACTTAGGACATCTCAGTCAGCAAACTGCGTTACAACAAATAGAAGATGGAGTGGTTAAATACAATATAATACACAATACAACATATGGTATGTACATAAAACCTAAGAAAGAAAATAGCAATCTTGAAATACTATAACAAGTGTTATTTTCAAGTTCTACGATCAAAACCCAGGAAACCACATTAGTCTTCACCTAAAGCCTTATCCCGTGTAACACAATATTTATCCGAGGATTTCAACTCGTTTACTCATACATAAATTGCTGTCGCAGTTTTATGCGTAGGAAATAGGATTCTTTAGTACACTTGTCAAGGCAGTGAGTGAACGCAGCAACGCAGGTGGCGGTTTATGTTTTATTAGATCTAGTAAAGCTGCTTTAAATTTCTTTACTATTTATGCAGCTTTGGTACATGCTTTAAATTTCTGTGTCCAACAAAAGCTTGGATAAAATTTGATGATTTACAGACGGGGTATTTAAAATAGTTGACAACCTTAGAATGCATTGTCTCTGTGATGATCACTACTTAGATCTTAAGAGTCTAAACTTGTCTTCTCTATGGCTTATATCTGTCATGTCTTATCTAAATAAGACACAGAATCTTATCTAAATAAGACATGATATAAGACAAGAAAGAAAAATATCTGATGATCCACCTGATGGTAAGTGGCTATCGTCATCCATGGATATTAAAGGCATCACTGAGGCGTTGCTGGCCAAGAAAGTGAGAAGAAAAACAAGGAAAGAACTCAAGACCCCAGCCGACGAAACACGACGAATAGTATAAGTAATAGTATTAAGACACCCATCCGGCGTAGGATTGGGGTTGCGTCGGTCTCGGTTGATGTCCTTAGAAGAACTCAAGCCTTGTCAGCACCCAGGAGGCATTAGAACTTCCAAAATTTAAGTTGGGCAGCAATCCTTTCATTAATTTGAATTGGTGTGCCATGGTGGAATGCACTCCAAGCTTCCTCAGTTTATGAGGAGATGAGTTGGAATAGTGGGCTAAAATCACTTTTAGTCTATTTACTTAGGATTATATTGGACTATATCTATTTGACAACGTATTGAAATCTACGTATAAATCTACTTTAACTAATAAAAATATAAGTATTCATGTCATTAAAATACAGTAGAAAGAGGTAAAATAGAATTTCTTGAATTACACCATAAACTATCTGCGCTGGTTAAGCGATGTACTTCCAAAACCGTTTCAAATATTAATATCCAATAACCGTTCGACGTTCAATACATTTCATACGATTTTTCATTGTCGACACTGTGGTAGTTGAAAGTCTGTGGAATAGTGCTGAATGACCTGAGGGCATTAGTCTAATAGTTTCTCGGTACTTATTTTCGAAGACTCTTTGCTATTGGACTTAAGGGTGATATTTGTATAAATAGCGTGCCTCAAAGTAGAAGAGGTCAAATCGTGCGCTGACTATTTGAGGCTCCGACGGTAGAGGAGAACTCAGCAGGGAGCAAAACCTTAATTGGAGGAGCAATATGTTACCTCAGAGTTGGTAGGACTCACGTTTAATTGGTCCGAATGTTCGTGTCCAATGAATTTTAATCTTTTTCGGAATTTATAAATGTTTTCGATAATCGAAAGCGGAGCCTGGAGTGCTAACAAATGTATGTAAGCAGCAGCTGGATTTAGCTAATGACTTGGTTATGCGTGAGTTAAATGAATAAGGTGCAATGCATCTGGATATGAGAGACATTTGTCAAATGTACTAAGAAACTGAAGGTATGTTCGTAAAAATAGAAAAAAGTAGATTGAATTTATAAAAGAATGTGATGTCATTTGTATGTTTTATTTTTCTTTCAGGATGACGTGTTGGAAACTTGCTGAAGCGACACCGTTATTTATATCACTGATGTGAGTTCATACAAATTGAGGACGGTATACGGCACCTAGAGTTATTTTTAATTTATTTTATTGCTCCTTTGTTTGCTTTACATTTCTAAAAATTTATATTTCTGTAAATGTATCTATTCAAATATTTATTTCTGTAAATGTATCTATTCAAAATTTCTATCAGATTTCACCTCTCGAACTTAGTGTAGGTACAGTTCATGCCAATAGTCGAATGCAAATGCAGATATCTGTGAGATCATTTAGAACATAGCCAGGTATACACATAGTTCAAAGTTTATTTTATGGTTAATTTTTAAAATCAATAACCAATAGAATAAAAAAGAACCATACAAGCCTAATGATAAGTGAATACTGATCATCTATAGAATTCTGTGTTATCAATGGAATCGTAGAAATATTATCGATTAAGAAAGCAGGGGATTTAGGTACTAACTCTCCAGCTATCCACAATGCATCCGAAAAATGTAAAAAAAATATATTTCATGATTGGTTATAGAAGATGGTAGCTAGCTACAAATCTCTCATAATTTTATTATGTTTAAAATGTTTACAAAACCCAAAAACTACCTATAAGAGAAACCTGACATTGCCTCTTCCATTGTTCACTACGACCATTGGTAGTTAGAATCGACGATATATAACTTATAAAAAATGAGGAAAAAATCCAGTCCAATGACGTAACAGCCCGAACAATACTTGAATCCTCATCATCCATGTCTCAGTTGGCAGCATGATCCTAAAGTTCGGTTAAAATGAAATATACCTATTTATACGTTACCTTTACCTCCAATTGTTCACTGTTTATCTTTCCATCTACCAACCTTCGTATCAAAACAACTGAGTCATACAATCGCCACGTGCAGCCTTTTTATTAAGTTACATTACCAAACGGCCATACTTTATCATGAAATGTATTCAAATTGATGATTGATTCGAACAAGCGGTATAACTATGATTGAATAGAGATACATAGCATTAGTGTCGTAGTATTCGGGCAGATGTTAACCTTATGACCGACTGTCGACAGATGGGCGGGCTCTGTTTAGGAAACATGTTCCGGCCGTGTTTTGGTGTAGAATGATACTGGAATATTGTAATATTAAATTTCAGTTAGGTACGAGTAGTTGAAATGCGAAATTTTTGTTCAATTTCCGATAGCAAATATGAATTAGTAGGTACCTCCTACTCTTACACTGGATCTGCCTGTTTCTGCCTACGGGACCTCTGCAGTATTTTATGTTTTTGCTGCAAGTAATTACATTTTAATTTTAACAACCATTTGACCTGAAAACAAAGATCTCAAATGGGGGTATTTAATTCTTATAGTGGTGTTCGTAGTCGTTTATAGCAGTTACTCAATTTATATATTTTCAAATTTGTCTAAAATCAAGTACCTACTTTACTCGTTATTATATAATGATATTTGAAACTTCAAAACATCGTGAGAAAACTTGCACAAAGTATATATAGGTAAGTACCTCCTTGTGTTCCACTTAGAGTGACTTTATCCTTAAGCTCATCATCAGGGAAGACCTGATCCCAGTGGGAAAATTACGAAGTGATGAAGTAGGGATCATTTTTTGCACCCAGCAATACATTCACATTCACGGATCGAATTTCGTAAAAAAATGTGTTTCATGTCAAACCTCCCGCTCAGAAGAAGCTCATAATATTCACATTTTTGCCGTCACAAAAGGCATCGCCGCCTAAAGGTGGTAATTAGTGACAGGTGTTCTACAGCGTATAAATTCACCATTTTCTTATGATATTTTCGTATCCACTTGAACGCATCAAAAAAAGTCTTTTGTGTTTAACCCAACACCCTTTGTCAATGTCATATTCGCTACCATTTTCGTCTAGAACACAATATATGGTGACATGTGAAGATAAAATAGGTGTGTCACGATGACCTTAACAAATTTGAGAGATTTCCAATACCAAATATAATTTTGTTTCTTACGTTTTTTGCGCTATGCTTTGTATGGCGACTTTAAGTCTGCGAGTGTTGGCCTTTTTGTGAAATTATGTAATGAAGCGTTATTTGTTATTTGAAAAGATTTAAAACGGTATGAAAGCGTATTAAATTGATTTTATTTGGTGTAACAAAGGTAACAAGAACTTAAGAACCCTTACAAGTTCTAATTAGTATTGATAAAACCATAAAGATAATATAACATAATAGTATTGATTTACATATTTTACCTTAATGAGTGTACAGGTAACGTAAAAGGAACAAGGATTCTTTATTGATAATGGATAAAAATATTAAGTGAATTAAATATAGATAAAATATTATAATATAAAAATTTTGATCCAGACTGAGTAATGAATTTAATTTTCAGCAAAACATCAGTGAATGATGCATTTTATTTGATTACTTAACTATTTAGGGATTTTCTCAAGTGTCTGGTATGGTGTATTAAATTAATATTTATTAGTTGACGCACCTGTAGCCTAGTTGTTAGCGACCCTGTCTGTAATACGAGGGGTCCCGGGTTCTATTCTCGGCCGGGGCAGATATTTATGTGACACATAAATATTTGTAATCGGTTCCTGGGTGTTATTGTGATGTTATATGTGTCGTCCATGCCACCCGGAACACAGGTAAAAACCTACTGCGGTTACACAGTCATACTGACTATGTAAGCGTTTTCAAAAAGAAAAAAAAATAATCTACTGTGTGCTTGTATCTCTACAACCTCAGATATATATGGTAGAAACTAGCACTAACACATGTGTATAATGTATATATGTATGTATGTGTATATATGTGTAATGTTATAAAAAAGGATCCTGTTTAAAGCTGGATCTACGTCCTAGCCTCTAGCCACTTAACTTAGTAAACCTCATTTGCTACTGCCATAACTAAATAATATTTATTAACTACATGGAATAAGGTACTTACGTAATAATATAACTGTAAATACATTCATGATAATCGAATATTAATAAAGAATATAATTACAGTAATCTTTCTCTATTATCAAATGCTGCCCACGTACGATGAAGCGCCTAGATTAAATAAGGCTACATGTCTTTCTAAAGAGATACGCTAGTGTGCGAGCGACGAAAAATATAATATTATACTTGTAGGGTGACAATGTATAACTATTATGTTTGTATAACGGTCATAAACGAGAGTTTATGTCGTTATGATGTTGTTGTGTTATGTAAGTGTACACTCATTTATGGTGAAAACGTATAACTACGATCTGAAGTTGGTATATTTATATTACTAATCTGTATTTCTTTAAATAGCTGCTTTACCTGCAGAGACTACAGATGACCCATTTGATGACAAATGGTCATCTTGGTTCCTGGACACTGGATATCAGTAACACAAAAGAAGCTGTCATCAATGTGTTACAAAAGGTATCGCTTTATCGCTCTCTAATGCTGATTGTTGGTTGTCTTTTTCTTGTCTCTATACGTATGTAATGAAATTTCAGTCTATCACGTGTTATTGTTATTGTAAGTAAATATTTATAACAATTTAAAACTAATTAGTAGTTAAGTTGATCGGATTACTGAAATAGAATTCTAATTTGTGATCGTCGCTAGCCGTGTAAAGTTTCTCGTAATGAAAGCATTTCGTAGCACAAAAGCTTCGTGATGGTCTCATTTATGTTTTTGTGTGTATCAACGCGTGTATGTAATACCATTATGTAGGTAGATAATTATGCACATTCAGCACAATGATATTATAATGTAAAAAGAGGTAGATATGTCACTAGCGCGCCGACGATGAAGAGCGTAAGAACAGGCAATTGACCGTTCTGCTCGTAGTCGCTCTGTCAATACAAGACGATACGCACGCTTTTGTTGTTGTAAGAAGTGCTTGACTTGTACATTTGACGTACAGTCTTAAAATGCCTTCGTGTATTATGTCAATGTGATTGGTGTAGTGAAACAAAAGATAAACGTGTGTGTGTTGTAGCTCTTTTCGGAAGAGATTTTTTGGTTGATTTGTAAGGGCATAACGTATCTATATTTTTTAAATAATATTGATTCAGCAAAAGTTTGGTACCTATGCCGCGTTTAAACGTTTTTTGTATGTTGCCCTGCATACTTAACTCTTTTGCTGACTGTACGAGTACGCGTATGTGCGAATTTGTCTCATGTTACTAAAGTTTACTTCGCGTTTTATTTATTTATTTGTTTAATCTCTATTGACCACGATACAGGATTAGGGTACAAATGGCGAGCTTAATGCTTATACGTTCTCTGCCAGCTAAACATTAGGCAAAACAGAAACACACGATGAACGGTATTATAAGCAGAAAAAAATATATAGGAAAAAAATAACTACAAGAATATACAAATTACTAAAAAAACACTATACGATTACATATTAATTAATTTATTACATATTAATTAAATTTTATTATGTTTACAAAAAACCTGGTCACACTATTCGTAACTAATTCCCTATAAAAATGCCGTACGGAATCGGAGCATGACGCTTTGTAGCGTCATGTTTAATGTTCTCGGCTGTTTTGTTGATTTCTATAAAATATTATAAATGAGATGGCTACCACTAAGAGAATGACCAAATATTATTCCTTCGGGCTGGGCATCACGAAAGTTGCAAAAGAATATCCTTAAAATAATTTTCCTTGAACGTGAATTTAAATATATTTGTGTACTAAGTAATCTTAGGCTTCAGTAAAACTGAAACTTTAAATTCTTGTGTAATTTGATTAATCCATTATTATAATAATTATGTTCTGGATGTGTCAAAATACGTCAAAAAGTCTAAACTCAAGTAGTACTAGTTCAGTTTAATAAAACTTAACAAAAAACCAATATACATGGGTAAATGATGGGCTTTCAATTAATTTCAAATAATTTTATTAAACAATACGAATGTATTTAGAAAAGTACCTCAATAAGTGCCTTCTAAAATTTTATTCTGTGCTTTTTCTTATACTTGAATCGCTTTAAAGTCTGTACTTTCTTGATGCCGTACACCTTACGCAATATGAATCCAGAAAAATGAAATATTCTTTATATATTATTCACGGCTGGGGCTCAACAGGTAAGCATGAATAAATTCCCCGTCCGATGACAAAGCCCGCTCACAGTCGGACTACGTTTTTCATAAAGTGTCGGTCCTGTTAAACATTTTTTATTTGACCATTTGCTACCAACTGCGTTGTATGAAAAATGGATCGTAACATCGTACCCTTTTCTCGTGTGTGTGTTTTTTTATGAATAAATCATGTCATTAAATTTTAATAGTCACTGTAAGGCAAGCCGGGTTAGTTAGGTCTTTTGTTGGTCCGAGATTTGGAGGATCCTTTGAGTTGATTGTTACTATTTAAGGCCATTGTGGCCTTTTGATGGTTAACTCGAGTAAATGCCGACTTAATTTCATTAATCGACCGCTTTGTACGAATTAAGATTTAATTGAGTCAAGCTGACTTTTGTAGGCATTGTTGGTGGGATGCCTTTCAGAGAATAATGTGAGGAATGCCAGCTATTCTCAAAGGCGTCTTAATGATGAACACATGTTTTTTGAAGCACGCGTGCTTCACTCGTTTTCTTTTTGTTTACCTCGATGAAACGTTAAGCAATAATTATGTTAATGTATCTAAACTGACTCACATTTTATACACACAACGTATTGCTTTGTATTTGCTATACCGGCTATACGTATTGCTCATGACCAAACACCGTGGTGAAGCTCATTAATCTAGTATGGTACCGAGACTAAACAAAGACTAAAAAATATGGACTTTGGTCTGTGCGACACCGTGGACAGCTTAAAAAAGGAACAGGAGAATTCCAAACATGTCAACGAATATCACGACTTTTTTGACGTGATAACGTCTAGTTAAACGATGAACGCCGGGCGCACGCACGAAAAAATGTAGCGTTCCGCGAGCAAGAGAGCGGCAAAAGCGAGAGAGAGGCACGATCGGCTACGATCGGCGTATAGTAGCCGATGCCGTAGGCGAGCCGTAGGCGATCGTAGTTGAGTGGAGCGGAGCAGGGCAGAGCGGAGCGGAGCAGGGCAGAGCGGAGCGGAGCAGGGCAGAGCGGAGCGGAGCGGTGTGGAGCGGAGCGGGGTGGAGCGGGGCGGAGCTTTGTCATGACGTTGTCACGTTAAACTACCGTCCGTAAACCGACTTTACAGACAACCATTTTACTGAAGTTTACTGTTTTGTACTGAATAATTTACGACAGTAAAACAGCAAAGATGATGATGAAGTAAAGGGACAATAAGGATAGGACTCAATGAAGCAGATAACAACTTTGCAGTCACAAATGCTGAAATTAAGGACAGGATCAAGCAGAGATTTCCATAAAAACAGAGACCAAGACATGTTACATTTGTAAAATAACAGGAAGTGTCATGGATTACGAAGGAAGACAAGAATGATGGAACGAGACTTTGTCGATGCCGTCATCATCGCAACAAAGCTGTCTCATTGCTGGGTGATGGGCACCCAAGTGAGGGGTTATAGGTCATAGTCCACCACGCTGGCTAAGTGCGGAATGATAAACTACCTTAGACTTTGGTAGATACCTTAGAGAACTTTATGGATAACTCTTAGGTGTGCACGTTTTAACCTTTTTTTCCATGCCTTATTTCAGTCTAAATAGGGCGTTGTTTTCAAACAAGAGAGGAAGAGGTTCTCAATTCAGTGTTTTTTTAATGTTTGTTGCCTCACAACTGTGTCACATATTAGCCAATTTGAAAATATTTTTAGGGGTTAAGAAAGGGGTTTTAATACTTAAATAATGGGTCCAAATACTTTCAAATCAATGGTTCCATATTTTTCAAACTTAAATTCTGATGATGGTATCCATGAGGAATTGAGGAAACTCCCCAAATATTATAAAAACATACATACATTACATAGCGATTTTGATATAGCGATTTTTCGAAGACTACGAGTATTTCCTTAAGGTAACTTTTTTTTGGTATTTTTTTCGCCTTGTATTGATTAACCTGTTTGATGTATCTTATGATCGCCAAATGCTAAGATTCGGGTCGGGCATCGCTTGTGGAGGGGCGCGGTCGCCCCGGGCGCTGCGAGGGGGGCGCCGGCGAGGGCAGAGGTCACGCGAGTGCGAGTAGTGCTGACGGGGGTTAATATCGATGTTTCTTGTATCGATATTTATTTTTACTTCACTAGCTTAAAAAGACAGCTTTGCTTTTAGAACCAATTATCAAATTGGCTAAAGTGGTGAAGATATTATATAGGTTTTGAATTTGGAACAGTGACATTTTAATTTCATTGGTTCTCGAAACATTCAGAAACCCACACACACGGATTTGATGATAGTGTGTAACAGTTTATTTTTCATACCGATTTTTTATTACTTTATGTGTAAAAAATGCAATTTCCTGTATTTACGTTTAAATTAGATTAAATATTTTGCCCAATTAATAGAGTATCTTTGTGTCATTAAAATATAGCTTTTTGATATAATAACTAAGTAAATTGAATTATAACAGTTTTACATGTCAGATTTTTTAATGTCTTTCAAGATCAGTGGCTGTGGAAGATATTCTACCAAATTACCAATAGCAATAAATAGCGATGTCTGAAATACATATTATTATCTACTTACTTAGACAAAATATCCAAAACAACAATTAATTATTATTTATGATTAAAATGTACCTACCGTAAATTGTATTTGGTATCACGTTATAATTATTGTCCTATTTTAAATTAAGGTTCGGTTTTTTTTGCTGCAATAAAAGGGCATGCTATAATCGCAACACTGTCTGAAGACAGTCAAGCCAAGCAATGCAAAGGTTACCATTGAGACTAACGAAAAGTGGTTGCACATTCATGGGTAAATATTTTTTTTTTAGAAAATGCCGTTCCTGTAATTGTGAAAAGAAAAAAATCTCATGCCACTTTATTTTCAGTATTACTATTAATGGCAATTATTTGTCAAAGCAATAATGTTAATCCTACTTAGTTTGCCGCCAGAAAAGTGTACGTAAAAAATTTCTTTTTTTTTTACCCAACTGCCAGGAAGGGTTATGTTTTTTGCGCGTATCTTGTATGTATATATGTATGTATGTTTCCAAACCACTGCACGAATTCATATAATTAAGATATCGTTAGATTCGTCTTGATAACCCTAGTGTTCTCAGATAAGTAAAATTAAAAAAAAAAACAAATATGGTGGCTGTGAGACGTCGTTGTTTAAAGTATCAAAAAATAAAAATTAGTAGAATAACGCAATATGAGTATCAAATGAAAGAGCTCATCATAAGGATTTGAAAAAGGTATATTATGATAGCTTTTTTCATAGCAGGCGGGTTTTTTAATTTTTTTATAAGTACTACTTTTTTTTATTCATAATTTATTTATTAATATTTGTAGTTATACTTAAGTGACAAGTATTTGATTTAAAATCTAAACATTAAACCAAATATCCAATTTCTTGGTATCGTTATCGGCATATCCACGACAATCTGCGCACAACACTAGCGCTATACTAAGGACCACACCTTGCTTTGACTACTCTGTCATGGCGAAAATATAATTTTAAATCATCTAGTCATGTGGAAAATAACGAATTCAAAGCCTGACCAACCATGGGATGATACAACTGAATTTAGCTAGGAATTGCTACGGATGCCATATTTAGAAGCTATTGACTTATTCTTTAACAGTACCGCGATTGTACAAGAACGAGCCTTTTATGGGGTATAGAATGAACCGATTTTTTAGATGTTTATCTAGACTGTAAATCATTGTAATAGGTACTCTTTATTCTGTATCTGTATAGTCTAAGGATATTCTTCTTTGTCTATACAGTTATGTTCTAATAAGAAATCTGGACCTTAGTACCTACTATTGTAACCTAAAGCACAGAATACATAATAGTAGGTACAGGTACCTAAAGGTACATTAGCACTACGTACCTTGACTATCAAAATAATAATTTATACTTTTACCAGTAAAGTAAGTAAATATTGATTATTAAAAACAAATACTCATATTATAGTCTGACGATAGTCTTCCACGGAAAGAGATTGGTTAGAAGAAAAATTGTTAGAAGATACTTACTCGTATGTAGCTAATATTTAGCTTATTTAAACATATTAATTTTATTTCATGATTAATTAAAATAAACGTTATAAATTTAAATGTTTCCTATTTATTTTTTTAACATCTGCTTCTTATTCATTAAAATTATTTACAATGTATTTTGCATTATTTTGCATGTAGAAAATATCTTTCAACCATAATTTTATAGAAAATCTAATGTACATAGTAATAACTATATCTCAATGTCATTATTCCTTGTTAGAACATAAGCTAATAATATAATGACGCATTATCATGTGTCTAGACAAAATAATCTAAATTCACCTGTGTGTGAAATTTAGGTAATTTTATTTTTTGTTTGTTTTTTAAACCATTATTTTTAAATACGCAGTTTTAGAATATTATGACGCTATCTTCTGGACAAGTGACAGGATAAAATAGGAATGCCGCTAGTCGCTAGTCGTAGCAACCCAATTTAATACTGATGTTGAAGGCCTCGTCAATCGACAAACACATATTCTACAGCAGACTAATAAATTGAAGCCAGACCACTAAATCCACCTACATAATCAATAAAAAATATTAGTTTCAGTTCACGTAACAACTTTATAGGATCATAGAGATCTTTAAGAGATATCCTCTTTCAAAACCCAATCGAAATAGACCCACGTCGAAGATATATTTATCCACGGTGTAAAGTTTCGATGCATCAATGGGTTCAAAAAAGAACAAGAATTGAGATGCAATCTCGAAGGTTCGAAGCGATCGTGCTTCGATGCAGATGAAAGGTTGTATGCAAATGTCCAGACGGAAACAATGAGGTTCCTGTGTGATAATCTTATTGATTATGTGCGCTGGTGTTATATAGTTTGAATATTAATGCCGGATTTATATAACAGGTGCTTTTGTTACATAGTTTAAATTAATCTCTCTTTGTAATATAAACTCACCTATTTATTATAGGACTTTTCAATGAGACTCTTAAAATTGGACGTATTATGGTATGTATACTCGCTAGTGAACATACGAGACTACGAATTGAGGTGTCTCCTGTAGTGAAGCACGTACTTGGTTAGGGAATGGCTGGTCCCCTAGCTATTAGAACCAATCAGAAAATATTTTATGTTGTCTTAGGAATATTGAAGGGATAATAATTAATAGGTGTTCTTCTTGGACGTCCTTACTTCGGTTATTTCTTTGTTGGTACGGTGGCTATTATGATGAAAAAAGAGTGGTATGGAAAGAAGGTAGAATTAACGTATTGTAGTTAATCCAGCTTGTTGAATTAAAATTTCACTTTAGGTTTATTAGTTCGCTAGAAGTTCAGTCGTGTGAATACGGATTATAAGAAAGGAGGTTGCTTGCACTAACTTCAACAAAATTTAGAAACATCAGGCCTGCTTATGTAGTAATACTGTGACTCAGTTTATAACCTATCCTTCGACACATAAATCTGCACCAGCACACATAAATCCAAGCATCTCAAAGGACAAGCCGCGAAACTCAAAAACTCCTTAATATTTAGTTAAAGCGCATGACATTGCCAGCGCACCTCAACAATAAGGCACCAAGTGAATTTTTACTTTTACTACACCGGTGAAAAAGGAGCAAAAGTGGTCAAGAGCCGGCCGCTCAGAGTTACAGGGCAGGAGGGCGATAAATTCCAATCAGGGCGAAGCGATGCGCAGGGCACTAGGTCGGTACGGGTCAGTTAAGGCTCAGTTGGGGCATGATAAAAATTACCTATACACTATTGATACTGTTCTTTGCGATAATGATTATCTTTGAGGGGAAACTAGTGCTACTTTCGTCTAGATTGATCTAGGCGTATAAATCAGTAGGATGTATTATGGTGGGTATTATTACTAGTTAGTATTTCAATACTGAAAAAAGATCTAATTTGTATGTGTATCATAATTAAGAACGTATTTTTTTTTAATCTACCATATTGGACAAGTGCTCTGTCATGGAGAGAAGAAATGGTAAAAGAGCGAAAACGAAAGAAAAAGGTTTTGTAAGATGGAATTTTAGATATTCAACTTAGATCACGGCTTCTGACACTGTTTGTGACTGAATGTTTCAAATAAATGACGACCCGTGTGGCGCAATGGTTACCATGCCGGATCGCCGCACCAAGGGTCCTGGGATCGATTCCCAGCGAGGCGGGAAATTGCAGCTAGGAGGAATTTGAATGATGAGTTTGAATTTCTGTTCTCGGTCTGGGTGTGAATGTCCTTGTCTAGTGTGTTGTCCATGGCACCCACGATACAGGGAATCCTAGTGTGGGGCTATGAGTGTGTAGCGTTATTTATTTATTTATTTGCTTATAGGCTAACGGTTTTATTCATAAACAGTCAATCGTTTTTCATAAGAATGAAAAAAACAAAACACTAAACTTTATAAGCCTTCTATAACTTTGCTTGTTTTTATGTAAAAGGAGGTAATTCTAGGAGAGAAGACCATATAGGAGAAATGCTGCCTAAAACCTATGAAGGCTGATATATTTGACTCATGAAAATCCCTGTAAAACATCTCCTTAAGCATTTAAAAATCAATGCTCGTACGGACTGAGAATTCATGTTACATGTGTTCAAAGCGGAGGTCCCAACCACATGTTTGCACATTCTGCTTCGTGGTTGGAATGATCAACACGAAAATGAAAGGAAATCAATTCATAATACCGTTTAATGATCGGATTATTTATATAACTCAGCAACTGAGGGTACAATTCTAAAGATCTTTCTCGGTAGGTAATATGGAATATTCGATTAATAACTATTTATCTTCGTACATGCATCCTTCCTTGTATAAAGGACTTAGCTGTGAATTTAATTTCAAGATTTCTGGGCTCTAGCTTTATTTTATTGATACAATACTTCTAGAACAACCTTATAAATATATTTAATTTATTAGTATCTAGTCGTTTTATAGGTTAAGTTAAAAATTAATTAAGTGAAAAAAAAAGAAAGTCCTCATATTATCGGACCCAAATCATTGTTAATTTAAACGTTAAAATTAAGAAGCAGCATTATGAATTATTAATTAATTGAAATTAGAGGCAAACTTTGCTTCGATGTAACTTGTCTGATATGACTAGGATTCAAGCAAAATTTGGGTAATTTTGTATCCAGTGTTATTGACCAGGAATACCTGTATCTCCCGAGATTGCCCGTAGAATCACTAAGGTCAGCCGGAATAATTGACAAATTAACTTATGAGAAGTTTACTAAGGAGTATACTAGGTTTGTTTGTAGATAAACTCAAAAACTACTAGACCGTTTTCAAGAAATGTTCTACTAATAGGATGCTCAATTTTTTCAGAATATAAAGACAAGCTACCAGCCATCATCGTGCCGAAAGTTTAGAGTATTTGAGTTGGCTATTGGAACAATGTAGGTACACGGTTGATTGTCGATGGGAGTTTACCATTTTAATCGTCGAGAAACGTGAAAAAATACACCCACAATGCGCGTGCGACCGGCGCGGGTCAAAAAAAGAATTGATTATTTTTAATGGATCTACATAGAGTTGGTAGTTCGATTCTGGAATATCGTACTTAATATTATAAATGTGAGAGTTTGTGATGTTTGTGGATGTTTGTTACAGTTTCACGCAAAAACTACTGATAGGATTTTTATGACATTTAGCACACAGGTAGACCATGATCAAACCCGGACATGGGGTACTTATTATCCCAGAGAACGCGGGTAGAGCATTAGTGTTTTATAAATAATTCAAGGTATCAGGTAGCCGTTTCTATGAAACAAAAGGTCCCGGGTTCGATAATTGGCTGAGGCAGATATTTGTGTGGCAGATGTCTTATTAGTCTTGTGAATGCCAGCAGTGACACAAGGAATCCCAGTGTGGAGTTTGAATGTAAAAGTGGTTTTTATTTCCATATAAATAACTATTAAATGTTACATACTTTTTAGGGCGTAGTGTTGGGACATTTTTTTTCATTTTACTTTAGTTTCATTGCTGATTGTTATTTAAAAATAGGCCTTAATAAGTACTCCACAACGCACGGAATAAAACCTTTTGCCCTATAATAGTCGGTAATGACGAATTTACGAGATCTCCGTAGCATTGAAGCGCAGAATTTTTTTTCCACTTTTTACGATTAATACAAATCAAAAGACAGCATAAGATGCCCCATGACCTCAGCTGGGGACTGATTAAGAGTCGTAGATCGTCCGTTCAAGGCAATGGTTACAATACCGATGGACACGCGTATTGAGGCAGCTTAGAATACTAACCTCAATCCTACGCCAGATGGGTGTCATGAGAGGCGTCTAAATCTGGTAGGTACGCTGGTGGTAGGGCCTGTCAACGGGATTGAAAATATTGATTTTAATAGTTCATTTATACCATAATTACTATTATTATTTCTCCGTGGGATCCGCTTGCTTTATTGGTCGGTAGCTCAGCACTGATATCTATGCAACGGTCTAGTGTTTGTGTTATAATTGGGGCTATAATTGCGTTTAAAAAATAAGGAAGCCTCGAATAAGCAGTGGCACTCTAAAACTGATGAATGAGAATGGAACCAAAGTCGTCAAGTGTGAGCGTATATTTTAAATTCAATAAAAATATTGAATATCATCTCTATACAGATACGTTCGGTAATATTGCGCCAGACATAATCGACATAGTACAATCAGAATGCGCCTCACCAAACTTTATTCTACTTTTTTCATATTTTAACCGCAAATTTTTTTCCCACGCTAATCAAGGTCAACTGTATGTAAGTACAATAATATAGTACATTATAGGTACATCTGTAAGTTATTGTTGACATGACTGAATTTCTCTGATTATTACTTATTTATTTATTTATTTTCTTTATTAGGCACGCCAACAGCATAATATACATACATTCGACTTAGGGGTAATAATTGTAATCTAATTACATTTCCAGGTATATATGCCAATAACGGGCTTGCACAACATTCTCATATTCTGGACAACATGTTATTGCGCTAAGAACGATAGAGAAAAAAATTATAATAATTAAGCTACTATTTATAGAACTATAAAAAAAACTGACAATAGAGTAACTAACAAAAGTTTTAGTAAAAATAACAATTTAGAAAAAAATAAAATAAAATTTAGGAACTTATAAAGAATGAGTGTAGCTTATTTTTTAAGGCAAGGCGCGTGTCGTTGAAAATGTCGATGTCTGGGACTGAAGCACATGCTTGGTTGTATTCTGCACAAACTTTTGGAAGAGGAGAATATTTGTACAGGTTGGTTCTACTCCGAGGAATGTGGAAGATTTTATTTATGGGTTGCCGTGGGTAGCTAAAGGGGACGTTAATATTTATGCCATGAAGTAAATCGGTACAGCCTGTTTTACCAGAAATGACTTTTTTGAGAAACATTATGGGCTTATTTCACAATCTTCAAGTAAGTCCGAAGTAAGCTATTCGTTGGTTAAGTTGACATTTCGTGTATGTAAAATGACACTTTAACGTCACTTTAACCGGCGAATAGCTTATTCAGGACTCTACTTGAAGATGGTGAAACAAGCCCTATGTTAAGTAATTTGCGACGATTGAATAATGACATAACTTTAAAGTCTACTACTAGTTATTTTTTTGTGATCTTAGGAAGTTAAAATAAAATAAAAATTAAAAATAAAATTAATCCCAAATAGATTTTTAATACTAATATTTTTATGTAAAAACAAAGTAAGCACAACAATATTAAAACATGAGACATTTCATGTATATGTATTATGATATTAATAAATAATATAATTTAAGAACACAGCTAAAGTTTTTCATATCTTTGGAATGCATAATTTTATGTAATTTATTGATATCAACTAAAAATCCAATATAGGAAGCCTTGCAAAGCTGTCTATTCAATCACATTAAAATTCTAAAATAGAACAAAGCAACATTAAAAATAAACGGCAGTTTAGTTAATGATGGCGTACTGCAGTGGGAAAAATGATATTGATTGTAGCATAATCGGATCTTATTGTGAGAGATCTTATTTGGAGTAATTGTATAGTATTAGCATAGCCCATCTGATTGAAGTTCTCATGGCTATGAGAATGACTACAGACGGTGTAGCTACAAGAAATCTTTACGATAGGAATTTGTGGGTGAGGCTGCCAAAAATGCTTATTTTGATGGACAGCAACTTTACGAACTTATACTTTACGAACCCGTAGTCTAGTTGGTAGTGACCCTGCCTGCGAAGCGAGGGGTCCCGGGTTTGATTCCCGGCCGGGGCAGATATTTATGTGACAGATAAATGTTTGTACTCGGGTCATGGGTGTTGTTGTGATTGTTATACTGTCGTCTATGCCATCCGAGACACAGGTAAAAACCTACTGCGGGGGTATGAGTGTGTAAGCCTTTATTATTTTTATTACGTCATTTGCTTTCATCAACAGATTATTTAGTACCTAATTATAATCTTTTGATTGGAGCTGTAAATTACCAAAGATGTGAATATACATTATAACGCCGTAAATTAAATCGTTTGAAAAGTGTCTCACTTATATCACTTTTAATTTTTTTATGTCACTTTTGTTGTTATAATTAGTACCAAAATAATAATAATGAACGTTTACACACTCATGCAGCTCATGTGCACTGGGATCCCTTGTATCGCGACTGACATGAGACGTAAATAACGTTGTCCGAGATCGAACCTGTTACCTTTCGCTCTGGATATAGCTTCCGTAACAACTAGGCTGAATAGCCATGAATTACATTAATGCTACTACTTGGCAAATAAAACTGCAAGACAAATTATTAATTATCCTTCAAACAAGTCGCTTCTATACGTTATTCAAACCAATTTAATCAAAACAGATGTCCATTGATCAATAAAAACACTAGATAGGCCAATGTCTAATTTAATAACTTGGTATTTTATGTAAATAGTCAAAGGTTAAAAACAGATGTTTATCGAAGCCTATGGATATGGATGAACGGCCAAATGAAAATTTGTGATTACAATCGTTTTAATGTAATTCGTAATCAAACGATTAAGTTCGCTTCTCTCGGTTTGATAACAACCTTTTTTTTTTTTTTTTTTCGGGGGGAAAATGCATTACGCATACCACCCGGGCGCAGGGGGCACCCAAGTGGTTATGTGGGACTCCCGTATAGGCTAATGAGACCCACGGTATACCCACTAAAAACCCCCCCATCTTCCACCTCGTCGCCTTGTGACGAGGTTACGGGAACGCTTTCGCACACATCCGCTACCCCGCCGGCGGCAGCCGCCCACTAGCGGCTCCACCGCGAAAGCCCGAAGGCCCTCCACGATGGGCGCACCAGAAGTTTGATAACAACCTAATGTAACCTATCTTAGCTTTTTTAACCAACTTCAAAAAAGGATTGAATACCTCCTGTATTCAATTCGACAGTATTTTTTTTCTTTTTTACACGCTTTATATTAGCTTCACCTGTATGTACTATGTTTGTAACTTGTAACCGACTCCTTTGGACTTGATTGTGACCCACTTCAAACGGTCAGATTTCTTTCAAACTTCGTAGATTTATCGAGGACCAATGACAATTCAATATTTAAAGAAAAAGAAGAAAGAAAAAAGAAAGAAAGAAAAAACCCTAAATTTAATTTCAAAAAATCAAACTAAAAAATGGTTGACTGGGAGAGAATGCTTTTAGCATTAAGTCCGCCTTTTGTTCCTATACATAATGTAAGGTGCAAAAAAGATTAAATAAATAAAATAAAATAAAATAAAAAATGAAAAAATAAATAATACTTAGTTAAAAAACAACTAAAAAACACGCTTTATAGAAAATCCAACTAAAAAATAGAAAATAAATTTGGATTAAGAATCGTGAATTAAAAGCGTGGGGTGCTTTTTAAGATATTTTCCCTTCTACTCATTTTTTTTTAAACTACTATTTTTATGTTTGTTACCTCAGAACTTTCGACTGGGTGAACCGATTTTGATGATTCTGATGATTCTGATTTTTGATGATTTTTAATCGAAAGCTGGTGCTTGTCATTTATTTGAGCTAGATCTGATGAGTAGTTTTGGAGTTATTTTGAAGTCGGTTATTTTTTTCTTGGTAAAATTCAGATTATTATTACCTTGCGCGTTGTTTACATCGGGTCAAATAACAAAACAGTAATTTGTCAGTACAGCCAATCCAGGCTAATTATATCAAGAGATCAGTGGATATCCCGCATTCCATACACCACGGGTAATTTGCCTGGCTTGTTCAAAAACCGCCCCAAGCGTTTACTTTTCATAAGGGCCTTGCGTGCAAACACGGGTAGCCAGCACACGCGAGATTCTAACTGAAGAGTGATTTAAACAACTGTGCCGATGACTAATGACCTTTATTATGGCAATCAATTTATTCAACGATTGAGATATCCTTAAGGTAGTCGTTATTAAGTGACGAATAACACGCGATCTCACCTCCTACTGAATAAAGGTCGCCTTTTAATTCAATTTTCATTTGTAAATTGCGATTTATACGTGAAAAAGGTTTTTAATAGTGTCTTAACATGTATCTTTAGTGTTTTTTATTCGCACAAAAATATTTTTAAAGAAAAAATATATAAACTTTTTAAAACTAATTGTAGGTGTAACTCGTTTTCGTTCTTACATACTGTTAAATACGCAAGCTCTACTACCATGGTTGCGTGGTACTCTGACTATAAATCCGTTACCAATTGACGTAAAGATATGAAGCACTTTTTACCACTTGCAATTTTTCGCAAAGCTATTGCCTTTTGTACAGTATGTTGGCAAAAGGGGAAATACTGCGTAATTAATTGTAATTTTTAAAATTTTAAGTGGAAATGATTTGTGTTAAATTGTGCGTCACATTTTGACATGATTTCAATCCGTGCAGAAAAATGGAAACGTTGTGTTTAAGTACTCTGTGAAAGTGATAAACTAGGCTCTTAAAATCCTTCTTTATTATGGCAGAGTAAAGAATAAACAGATTTAAATCACAACTAAAAATTAACAACTAATTCGTGTAATGGCCTCATGTTAACAATCTTCTTTTCCCTCAAAAAAACTTTCCAATTTTATTTTTTATCTGTGCAACTAGTTCGCGTGCATGTAACTAGCAATTTGAATTTAGAATGCGCATCCCGCCCCTCAGTCCCGCCTCCTAGTAGGTGCAGTGGTATCTGATGGGCTTATGTAACTGATTATGCAGTTTTTGACCCCTTGCGATGACGCAGGCAAGATAGTACCGTGTGTTAGATTTAGATAAAGGTATGTTGGCCAATGTACAGAGGAATAAATTTCAATTGAACAGCTGGGGAGCTGAAAAGTACGGTTAACAGTTGTTCACTGATATTTTTGAGAAAACATAATGACTAACTTGTTACAAACTATGTGTACAATAAAAGTAATCTGTTGCTTAAAATATTGCATTGACTATGTGTGCATAAATTATATACCTATTGGTAGTAGGTATACAATATTAGTACCCGGATGACCGAGCTTTACTCGGTTTAGTGTTGCTTAACAACGCCATCTACTGAAGTACCTAGCTTTAGTGTTGCTACTCGCCAATAGATGTCAAGAAGAGCCTATTGTAGCAGTTTTACATTGCCTGAAACACGGATAAAACGCCATTTTCTAAAAGTGGATCCTAGATCGATTTATCGCCCCCGAAACCCTCTGCATACTGAATTTCAAGAAAATCGTTGAAGCCATTTCCGAGAGTCAGAATATATATTGTACTAGCTGACCCGGCGAACTTCGTGTCTCCTAACAAACTGTTTTTTTTAGTTTTGTAGTCTAAGTTACTCCTTGTTACATCAGCTATCTGCCAGTGAAAGTCCCGTCAAAATCGGTCCAGCCATTTCAGAGACTAGCCGGAACAAACAGACAGACAGACAGACAAAAAATGTAAAAAATGTTGTTTTGGTATATGTACCGTGTATACATCCAAATGCACTTTATAAAAAGCGGTTGTTTTAATATTACAAACAAACACTCCAATTTTATTTATTAGTATAGAATATAGAATAGATATAGATACCTGCCAACTACTTGACTTTATTTTCTTCGTACCTATTTATTCATCACTAATTTTTTTAATACGGCCTGGAAGCGAATCCAGGACCCTTTGAACGGCAACCTATCACTATCAACAACGGCTTAGGCATTGTCTAATTAAGTTAACACGTTATTATTACTACAAATAACAGTCGGCATTGTTATTAATACTGTCAAAACTAACAATTGTGTAAGCGTTAGTAAATGAAACTTAATGCCTTTCATTGCAATCATTGATTACGAAATGATGATATGAGTACGAAATTACTGTCAGTTGAACACGTATCTTGCCGACTTATAATTTGTATGCCGACGTGACCCGTGGCGTATGGGTATTGATGGCTGGTGATCGTTCCCAGAGAATTGGAGATGAGTTTACGTTGACTAGGGTTTAGTGACCTTGTTGTTCCGGGTTCAATTGACGGGACATTTTGTGACGGATAAATGGTTGAGAATTGGTGTTTACAGTGTCTCTTGTTGTCCTAGTTTAGACAGTATCCGAAAGTAAAATGTGTCTCATTTTTATAAGCATTTTCTAACATCATATTTTATAAATCAATTACTTAATATTATTATACTAAGTTGTTAATCAAACTGACTCATATATCGTGGGAATTGATATATTTTCCGAGATGAAATTTCCTAGATGATGGTGTAAGTTACGTAATATAAGTTTGTAATATAGTATCATCAAAATCTGTTCAGTAATTTTCCAGAAATAGGTTTTTAGAGATTGAACCCCGTTACAGTTACATTTGTATATATTTCTATTAACAAAGCAGGCTCGCGAATATTACCTAGTGTTTGAACCTTTGTAAAACCAGGAAGGCAGATTCGATCAGAGAAGGCGTACCCACTTGAAATACAACAGTTCCCCTCGTTACTGAGGCTAGCCGCTGTGACGGGAGCGCTATCTAGACTAGATTAGATCTCTATGTTACCTATTGTTTTACACTGCAACTTACCTTGCACATAGATACAAGGATAGATCAGCTATTACGGTGTATACGAGTATGTACAAGTGGTTACGTCAATTGTAATTTGTAATCGAGTTATCGTATGGGTTTCTGAGCTTGATTTTTATAATTAAAGTCTGAATAAGAGGCGATGTGGGGTTAATTCACCCAGGTGTCTTGAATCGACTTTTATATACTTTATTCACATATACACCCAGGAATTATTTGATGGAAGGAAGGAATTAATTGAAGTGGGTCATTTCTTTTGATACTATAATTTTTTTTTCTATGTCTCAAAGCAACGAAGAAGTTTCTTCTTCTTCGCTTTATTTTCATCGCAAAGGGACACTGATTGACGAACCTGTAGTTGGTAGCGACCCTGCCTGCGAAGCGAGGGGTCCCAGGTTTAATTCCCGGCCGGGGCAGATACGTATATTTATGTGAAGGATAAATATTTGGGTATAATTATTGTGATGTGTTATATGTGTCGTCCATGCCACCCGCGATACAGGTAAAAACCTACTGCGGGGGTATGACTATGTAAGCGTTTATTTATTATTTACTGATGACCATAATAATGGAAGTTCATAGGTAACTTCTCTAACCAGTGACCACTTACCACTGAAAGGCCAGTTACCCATTTGTCTTTTTCTGTTACATAAACTGTCCGTATGTTTAACATATACACAATTATGAAATAAACTGGCAGTGAATATAACGGCGCGGTGGTAAAGCGCAATGAATCATTCGACGCAGTACTCTCGTAAATAAACGCCACCATATCCTAATTGGCCTGTAAATATCTTTTCAAATGAATATTAGGTGCTGTACAGATTGTGAGCAGTTGCGGTCTGACGTTTCTCTGGCAACTTTTTTTACATATTACCTATGCAATATTAAGTGTGTTACAATGTAAGAAACAAGAAAACATGACCAGCATAAAAACATGCTGCAATTTGTAAATGACAAAATATGGTAAAAAATTTTACCAAGAAAAAAAATAACCGACTTCAAAATAATGCAAAAACTACTCGTCAGATCTAGCTCAAATTTAAGTGAGAACACATGACAAGTGCCAGCTTTTGATTAAAAAAAGATTTATCAAAATCGGTTCACCCTGTCGAAAGTTCTGAAGTCTTTATTATAAGAAATTATTCATGTCAAAAAGTCAAGAAATTGGATTCTAAATTGGTCAATTTAATGCTTGAAAAAATTCTGCTGTTCATTTTTCTCTTTATGTGGTTAATAGATAAATCTTTAGTAACACTTTCGATAGTTGCGTGATTATTATAATAGTTTATGTATTTAAATAGGTATATTATTCTTAGCTTGAACATAATTACGTAGGTTGCTAATATATAAAAAATCTAAATTATAAAAAATATGACGAAACATATGAATGACAGATTTTAGACTACCATTTTAGAAAACTGCTTATAAATTTTGTAAACCGAATACCTAACAAATGCTGATAATACTAATATAAGTGTGAAAATACCTTAATGGCTTCAAAAGAGCATTAATGAGCCAAGCTCAGACCGTTTCATTCTTCTTTTGATATTTGAATTTATGTTCCTCGTTTTGGAAATTTTCAGGAATGCCATTCAAGAGTTGAAATTTGAAAAGTTAAACGATTTCTTTCATATTTATTATACAGTGCAAGAGTCTCAGGGAAAATGGTATTGAAATAATAATATTAATATTTTCTTTTATATTAATTAGGTCCAACCTGTCTTAACGACTGATATCAAGACAAACGCCACTAATTAACGTACCCTTCGAAGCACAAAGCCGCTTAAGACATTTTTCCACTAGTTGTCCCATCCAACCACGGCGCCGTCGACTTTATTTACCTGAGTTAATTCACCCACGTGTCCTAAGTCTACTTTTACACATTCACATACATTATTATTATGTAAATATTCATCAAAATATTATCATTGAATTCAAATTATGATCTCAGTTTGTAGTAATATTTTAATTTGTTAATGATTTAACATAATATTGTATGTTAGTAATAATGAAATATTGTATTCCGGGGTTGGCGTAAACAGTGGCAACACAGTTAATATGCGCGGTATGACTACGATTTAAAAACGTTGATTTCACTCACACAACTACTAATCTAATGTTACATTTACGTGACGCTGAATAGGGTTCAAAATTGCAGAGCATATTTTTGCTAACAATGTAACTAGATTGCGAATAAACATTTAATTTGAGGGTTTTCCTTAGATAATTCAGAATATACACATTAAATTCAATATCTGTCCGGTTTAAGTTTTAATAAAACCATATACGTATTATATTCTCAAAAAAAAAAAATATTGTTACCGCTGAAAATACAGAGAACGTCGACGATTAAGTTTATTTTTGTATAGCAAATTACGATTTTTTATTGGAAATATTAAACAACTATTTAATATTCTATTCGGTTAACATTTTTCTTTAGACCTTTTCTATGCTCTGTATTTTTTGCGTGCGATATTTTCATTGGGTTTCCTCGTACTCGAGCACCAAAAAAACCCAGTTTTGTGAATATTGAGATCACACCGCGCCTTGATGCCAGTGTTTATGAACATACAATTTGTTTTTGTTCTAAATAAATCTTTAATCTTTAATCTCTTCTTTAATATAACACTATTCGTTAATTTATTAGATAACATAATATTTTATTAATACCGACCGTTGTTAGTTCTAATAGTAATCCTACTTCATATAAAAGTTATGACGTATGGATATTTGTTAACCTTTCACGCAAAAATTACTGAACAGATTTTCATGAAGATTATCACACAGATAGACCACAATCTGGAATAAGACATAGTGTACTTATTATCTCGGATAACATGAGCAAAGCCACGGGCAGAGCGCTAGTATAAATAAATATAAATCAAATCAAATCAAATCAAAATCTTTTATTCATATAGGTATCATGGTAGGTCATTTTTTAATCTACCAGCTTTTCGGAAGGGTGCTTTGTCATGGAGGAGAAGAAAAGCCGAAAGAAACTCCTCGCACATTTTTTAAAATCATGAAAAGTTACATAATATCTTCTAACCTACGCGGAACTGGATGCGGCACTAATTACCAGGCGTCTTTGTCATTAATATATTCATTTATGCTATAGTATCCTTTTCCTACTAGCTGAGATTTCACATATCTCTTAAACATTTTGATAGGTAAATCACGTACTGACTTGGGTAATTAATTGAAAAAACGTACACCGAGCCCCATATAAGAGCGTTGTACCCTACTTAAGCGAAAAGATGACGTCACCAAATTATGTCTGTTTCTAGTTAGATGATTATGCGTATCACTATTCTGCTTGAACATACCTAAGTTGTTTTTTACGAATATAATATTGCTGTAAATAAATTGAGAGGCTACTGTTAATATGCCTATATCTTTAAATTTCTCACGCAGAGAATCACGTGATTTTAATTTATAAATGGCTCTGATTGCCCTTTTCTGCAAAACAAATATAGAATCAATGTTAGCCGCTGAGCCCCACATCAATATACCATAGAATGATCATGAGACTATGAAAGTATGCAAAATAAACAAGTTTAGCAGTTTCTACATCGGTAAACTGTCTTATCTTTCTAATGGCATAAACTGACCTACTTAGCTTACTCGCGAGAGCCGTTATATAGGTGCCCCATTGTAATTTAGAATCTAAGGTGACACCCAAGAAAACTGATATAACGCTTCACACTCATAGCCCTACACTAGGATTCCCTGTGTCGCGAGTGCCATGGACAACACACTAGACAAGGACATTCACACAAAGACCGAGAAGAGAAATTCAAACTTATCATTCAAATTTCCACCTCGCTGGGAATCGAACCAAGGACCCTTGGTGCGTCGATCCGGCATGGCAACCATTGCGCCACACGGGTCGCAATCGACACAATCGACATAATCTACACAAGCTTATGAACCTACAAACTAACCGTGATTAAGTCTATGCCATCAAAAACATAACTTGTAAAAAAAACCAAGTCTCGCATCTCAGTTCTTCTACCGTAAAAATTTGTGAGATCCATGTAATACCAAGTCGGTTAATTTATTCAGTCCCTACTTAAGGGTCCTTCTGTCTTAAGTTATTACGTAATTAGCTAACCTAACAAGTAACAACATCTTATAGTGACCATACTATCAATATTAAAAATCTTTTATGTTTTAAATAAATAGATCGCCTTGACCATCGCATGAAAACACAATGTATCTCATAAGTAGGTAATATCTACATATTATATTAAATTTGATTGTTTAGTGCGATTGCCTAAATCATCACTAAACACTAATTGTGTTCCAAATTTGAAGCTTCTATGTCTGCTAGAAGTGCCTTAGAGTTTTGATGATCGGTCAGTCAGAGAGTGACGAAAATAAGAAACTTTGACTAGTTATAATTCTTAAAATATTGGTTCAAATTGAATTAAATTTGAAACATTCCGTGTTTATACAATGCCTGCTTGGTTACAAAAAATTCAGGCTTCTAGCTTTATCCACAACGAAGTTATAGGGGGTCGAAAATGGCCTGAATTGCTGCGAGAAAAGGATGGTACGGCCGTGCCGCTTTTTTGCTCGACTTGGCGGGGGCACTGCCGTACCCCCAGATACAAATAAATAAAATTGGAGTGTCTGTTTAATATTGAAATAACAACTTTTTACTAAGTGCATTTAAATGTATACGAGGTACATATGCCAAAACAATATTTTTCACAATTTTTGTGTCTGTCTGTCTGTCTGTTTGTTCCGGCTAATCTCTGAAATGGCTGGACCAATTTTGACAGGACTCAACTCAACTTCACTGGCAGATAGCTGATGTAACAAGGAGTAACTTAGGCTACTTTTATTTTAGAAAAAAATAGTTTGGTAGGCGATACAAAGTTCGCCGGGTCAGCTAGTTATTACTAAGTAGGGCCCGCAAAATGCAAATTTACTTCGTATTATATTTTAAATGGATTTTAACTCATTACTCATTAAAGGTATCTTGAAATGCAAAACAGTGAAACGAGAATATTAGCCTCGGGCTCTAACTAGTACATTTGCTGTCGTCTGGTGATTTATAACTATTCGTAAGTTGCTTGAGCAGTTTTGTACTTTTGCTCGTAGTTCATACTGTTAACTTGGCAATTATAACTTAACAAAGGTAGCCACGTATCTATGCTACACTTCATTAAGTTTTTGATAATCCAAACACTTTAATAAATAAACCTTGACGTATAACAAATACGGCTTTAATACAAACAAAAATCTGTGACATAAATAGGTATCTGCCTGCAAGGCTATTCTGTTTTGTAACTCGACATCGGAATCCGCGATGAGTGTCAAACTTCAAACGACTAAAGATAGGATTTTGACACTCATCGCGGATTCCGCTGTCGAGTTACAAACTGAATAGCCTTGCAATACCGGGAAATGACCTCGAGACCCTTAGCTCTGTAGTATTGGTCTCCAATATCCGGTGTAAATAAATATCCGGATTAAAATCCTTGTATAAATTGTATAAATGTCCTTCAAACTACAATATTTAAACATGTGGGTACACCTGCTGTTTTATCGGTAAACAAAATTACTTCAGTGAACTACAGTAATAACTCAATAATTTATAACATCAGACTTTGCAATAAATAAGCCTACTCAATAACACAACTCAATGAATCATGAATGTTAAGTTCATAGTTTCTTTTCAAGTTCCTCAAATTGGCTACATCTAAAAATTATAAACAGATTGCCGCCGAATATTCTAATCCCGCGACAATCATCTAGAGGCAGCCTCATAACTGCCTTATAATAACGAAACACCGCCTTGACTGAGTATAAGCCTTAAGCCAAAGCTCATGTCGCTTAGCCCGAAGGAACAGCGTGAGAACGCAACCGACGGCACAACAGTGACTCGATTTTGTATGATATATGATCCTAAACGTGCCATTTAGCGCTTACGCATCCTCGCTTAAGTATAGTGGGGCGAATTAGAAAAAAAATGTAAACACAACATTGTACGAATTTAATAATTAGATTAAGTTTATAATGAGGGGGTTGTTGGCGACGGCGAGACGCAGCGAACCGCCCTGTGGCGCCTCGGGCGGGCCTCTCCTGACCCTATTTGTTTTAATTACCACCCAATGATCTTTAGGACATACCGACCTTTTGTACTAGCCGAAAATTGACCCTAATTGGCAGGGCTCACGCCGAAAGTTTGGGGGAGGAGCGTGAATCGTTTCATTAGCGGTTCTTTGAAATTTTGTTTATACATTGACATTGCGTTTGGATTATAATATGGAAGTTCTATGATTTTAGTTGTTGAATATGGCTCATTATTATTAATTGGATTATGAACAACTATTAGTTTAAAACGCCTACACAAAATATGTATATTAATGTCCAAGCGTTGTACAGAAAAAAAATGTACGTAAAGGATAAACAAAGTGAAGAAAAAATCTTCAATTAAGTCTCGAATGATAGTTACGCAATTTATTAGTCAGAATTTATTCAAAATATATTCATACAATAGTGTGTAGACTAATATTTTCCTACAGTAATTATTAATTACTTATTAACACATAGGTAGATAAAACTCTTGGAATATTCGCTCTTTACTAACTTTCTGGGATGACTCATCCAATTTTTCTTTAACAGTCAACGTTATTTAAATTGATGGTAATAAACATAATTACACGAATTGCCTTCTGGAATTTTTATTGAGCCCAGAAATCCTAAGCATTTGTCATATTACCATAATAACATAACGTTAGCGCCCTATATTTACATGGAGGAATTTTAAAACGTTTCATGACCCAGACATTGTTATTAGTACATCGAATCCTCACTGTCTGAACGTAACAGGAATTCCTGACATTTATTCCCAATATTACAGGGAACCTGATCGATTACCAAATAATCTTGTAAACGTTTGTAATCACCTCTGCGGTTTAACATCGGGAATTTCGATCGTCGCTATTACGTGAACGATGTATCGAAGTGCTATAAGACGAGTTTGGTCAAATTCTTTTGAAATTGATTCAGTTCAATACCTCTTAATTTTTCCAACTTACTTTTTTCATTCTTTTTTCTTAATTATTTCAACTTATTTGTACATAATATTATTGAACTTTAAATTATATGAGAAACCGGAATATGAAAACATCAAAAAAGGAAAAACATTGCCATTAAAATCCAAAATCCCTTCAATAAGTTTCACTTTTCCGAAAAAAAAAAACGATCCACTTGCTTATGGTTAAAATCCCACGGTCGTAAAAGTCGAAGGTGAGAACCCAGATCTCTAGCCTCGAGCATACAGTAGATCCTCTTCAGCAGCTTTAGCGTCCGCACATGATCGTACACACTAGAAAAGGTTAGTTAATTATAAAGCCACAGTAAAATTTTAACATAAGCAAAGACGTTTTCATACTGAGGAAGATAAAACATTTAATAATGAGAATAAATTTGAGTATAATGAAAGTACAGACGAAGTTACGTTAGTCTGTACGGGTAGGAGTTGTGTAAGAGGTCGCACGCAATCCAAGCATTCAGAGCACGTGGGAAAGACAGAGCTGAGGCGGGTAGCCCTCAGGCAAGCCGCCACAGTTGACGATCGCCACGATAAATATATCCGACATTAGTGTGAGCACAGAGCAAGTATCCGCGAGTAAATTTGGATTTATGTGCGACCATCATGCGCGCTGCTAGCAAATTGTTTTTACAGTTTGAGGCGGCGATTTCGATCGCAATTTAACAGCACACGCATTTACACTTTAACATCGGGTAAATCGTGTGTTATTTTCTATAACCCTATTATTTTGGTTCGGAATTTATGTATGAAGAAATTTTCCAATTTATGAACCTATTAGAGCCAGTGAAAAGGTTACAGAATTCTAACGCTTGAGGCATCACGTAACAAAACGAAGAAAAAGATTTATTAAAAAATAAGAAAATGCATATAATTATTATTATAGACTTAACCAACAGCTACAAAATATGACTCAGAAGTAACCTGGTAGTCGGGTATGTGGTGAAGCAAAAAATAGTTTAACAAATCTCATTTAGATATAATTAAAAAATATATAGTTTAAAATTTAAGAATATAGCTTTTTCTATAAAATCCAGAGACAATAAAGTATAATTACACAATCACATTCAATTGTTTTGCCTAAAATAATAAATCGTAAAACTACCGTCACTTAATATTTTCTCTACTTTACTTTTGTACTCTGTGGACTTTCCAAAATGTTTCAACTAAGAACAGGACAGCCTAAGGGCGAATTCTCTAAAAAACTTGGTCTGCGGGGTCAAATGTCGAACAATTTATTGCCTCCACAGTAAGGCTCAACCGTTTGGCTTTCGGCGTTCTTTGGGAATATCTGCAAACCTCTAATTAGGAGGATTATGAAAATATTCACACAGGTGCGTGGTACATCCTTAATAAGCATCTTCGCTTGAGGCAAAAGTCGTGCAGGGCCTTCGGTTAATGTTTTGGGTGTTACTGTTGCAGGTGATTTTCAAGATTTCCTCTTTTTTGGGGTCGACGGTAATCTAGGATCAGTATCCTATGGTTTCTTTTATTTTTAATGTTATTGCAATACTTGTTTTGGAACTTTAAGCTTCTATTGCTTTAGTATTATCAAATTTTAGTGTTACGTATATATTTATTTTTCGTTACTTGATTTCTATATAAATACTGGTTAATGCTTGACCACAGCTTCACCTGATTCGATTGATGTTTAATAAAAAATATTTTATGCATTCATTTCATTTAAATTTGCATTAAACAAACAACCTGAACTGAACATGAACGTTTCTCTGATGAATGTTATTAAGTATGTGCTAACAAGTCGTCTCGTTTATACTGATTAACATTTGCGTGCGCAAGATTCATTATAAAAACATTTCTTCTATGTGAAGCATTCTTGAGATCATTATCCTTATCTTGATCTTCTAGCACGTGCCTTTGACATTAAGGTTTATCTTTAACAGAAATTACTATAAACGGTAGTTAAGACCACCTATGCCCACAATCTTGTCAATTAATCTTTTATATGGTACCACACATGATGGTCTTAAATATTTACTATGCGTTACTTTATGAGTAATGTTATTTGAAGTTCGTGACACATTTATTTCAATTATCTACACCTAGGAACGATATTTCCTCAGGATATTTCAAATCTCATCATGCTTATAAATTCCATGACAAACACGCTTCTCTTTTCTCTTACTATAGAAAAGTTACAAAATACAAACATATAATAGTCTCGCTTGCATTCGATTCTTCAGAAGTATTATTTTTAAATATTTGCTGTGAATTCTGAAGCACAAGTTTATTATAAAGAAAGGTAACTTAAAGCGAAATAAAATCAAATGTTGACAGAAAATCTCAAGAATAAAAATTTAATTTTTATAACACATTGGGTGTTATAATTTAGCTTATTTTGTATATCTATTTTTAATACATTTTATCATTATGCTATTATTTAAAATTGTTACTCATGATGATTAAGAAACGACAAAACGAAGACAACATAACGACGAGCATAGGATTATAATTAGAGCACCATATTAAACTTCTCCAAATTAGCAGTAGGTATGAATTTTTTGCACCGTAAAATACAATGAAATGTATCCGCAACCGAAACGGTCAGAGCTCATTCATAAATTCACAAAAACTTAAAGGTCGCTCTCGTTATAATGATAGGTGGTCTGCGAAAATTGCAAATAAACGACGTAATAATTATTGACGTGAACGTAAGCAAAGCACCTTGTATTTCATTATAGACTGTTCAGACGGACAAAGTACAATTAACGGTTAAATGTTGTAAATTCCAACTCATTGATTACTCAGTGAAGAGATAAATTTGTACCTACCTCTTTTTGACGATAATGTACGCACGTAGAAGGGTCAGGTCAAAGTTTTAAGGACAAGAAGAGTTTTCTACATGAAGCCAATAGGTAAAAACGTTTAAAAAAATAGAATTTGGATCGAATTCCAATCAAACAACGGGAGATTTTAGTATATGCTACAGATACAAAATGATCAATTCCTTTTGCATATTTTTGCTTTTTTCACCACAAGATTCTTAATCACAAAGGAAAAGAATTTTAATTTAATTCAATCGTACAGTAAATAAATTAATGACGATTTATTTCTTATCATTATTTACCCGTAAAAGCCTCTGTAAGATTCAGAAGAAGTAGGTATATAACTGAAAGAATATTTAGTTATAAATAAGAAAACTTACTCGTTAAAGTACAAAATGTCTTCAAGATAATATTTATATCACAAAAGTGGTTTATCGAGTAGGTGGGTTAATTGTGCGTAAAATGATAGAAATTTTTTGTAAATGCTATAAGTTTTATTTAAGTAACAATAACTAAAACAAGTCTGTTAGTTTGTAAAAACTCAGTAGCTTAGGTACAAAATTCTGACGTAGTAATAAGTAGTCATCCCACTTTTACTCATTTGCTCATTTTCCTCGTCTATCCCACAGGTTGTTTCCAAAAATGACGGTATAATGATCGGGTACATTTGATTAGTTTGCGGTCACTCACAGACAAGGGTGGCGGTAAGTTAACCATAGTGGCGCCAATTTACCGACAACCAATAGTTACTGTGGCATAGAGGACCACGACGTATAATTCGTTGCACTAAAATAAATTAAAGTGAAAAATGTTATTATGAATGAAGCTTTCAAATTTGTGGTCGGCTACTTTGTTATGGTTCTTTGTGTGGTATTATAGTTGGTTTGTCTGTTAGTGAGTTGTTATATGAACGTCTGGTTTATAGACATTGCAGAACACGAGCAGTAGCTCGAGCATGAATATTTGCGAGAAAGTATTCGTATGGTTAACGTAAGCAATCTGTCAAATTTGTATGGCATTTTAGTACCATTTACGTACGATAGGGGTGCTTTTGAAAAAATGCCATACAAATTGCTTACGTTAACCATACGAATACTTTCTCGCAAATATTCGTGCTCGAGCTACAGAAGAATATAAAGCTGCAAACATACTATAAGCCGCGTCCGACCGGACGCGGCTGACAGCCGCGACTGATAATGTGCACAGTCTCTTCGGACGTGGCTTGCGGACGCGTTCAACGCCTATTCCACAGAGTACGAGTAAGAGTATTCCACAGATACGTACAGCCGGATTTAAATTTGTCTGACGTGTCGTGTTGTGATGGGCTCTGATGAAATGGGTACCGTTCACATCTATATGTCGCGGAACTGATGCCTACTGACACAGTACTTTCATAGCTCTCGGGGAGATTACACATTTTGCAATGTTTTTCGATAAATCCTCAGTTTCTGATTCAGATTTTGAAGAAGGTATTCAGTTTTTAGTGCTGGCAAGTCTGCTAAAAAAAGAAAGAAAGAATTCTTTACATTTACATTTTACATTTTGTATCTTAGATCACTTTAAATTGTCGTACTATTTTGATCAGGTCGTCCATACTTTCAAATTTAAATTTCAATAACAACAACACGTCACAACAGTGAGGCTCGTGCACACTGCTCTGACGCCGCCACTTTCCCACCTACCTCGCCTCTCCCACCCCGGCACTCTGTCGCGATCGGGATTGCTTCTGATGCGACACAACACAAGCCATCACAACATATCGCGTCACGCTAATTTTTATCTCACCTTTAAATATATGAAACCCATACCATTCTGACGCATCACAATACGACACGTCAGACAAATATAAATCCAGCTTACGTTATTCCTTCAGACACAGAGTACTAATGCCTTCTGACGCATGGACGCGTCCCGCACCCCGTGCATACTATGAAATACCGTCCGCGGACGTTTTCGGCTGACGAAAATATCCAGCGCGCCAGATAGCTCTCGGATGTCCGAACGCCTCAAGGTGCCTCAAGGTCACGTCCGCGACTTACCTCCGATAGTTTGCACAGCTCAGTGTATATTCATTATCTAGATACCGTTACGTCACATCCTTCAGCCGCGTCCGGCCGGACGCGTCCGATAGTTTGTTTGCAGCTTTATAGATGACGCTTTCCTTTTTATTTCTCTATTTATTCTTCTTTGTTTATTTTAAGGATGCAATTAATAAAATTCAAATTTAAATTTGATTACTTTGTGGTCACTCACAGACAAGGGTACCGGTAAAGTTAACCATAGCGGCGCCAATTTACCGACAACCAATAGTTACTGTGGCATAGAGGACCACGACGTATAATTCGTTGCACTAAAATAAATTAAATTTGTGAAAAATGTTATTATGAATGAAGCTTTCAAATTTGTGGTCGGCTACTTTGTTATGGTTCTTTGTTTGTATTGTATTATGGTTTGTTAACCTGTTAGTGAGTTGTTATGTGAATGACTTATTTATAGTCATTCTAGAACCCAATAGGTGATGCTTATATTTCTGTTTCTTTATTTCTTGTTATGTTATTAACTACGTTAAATATGCTTTTAACTACGTTTAAGTCCTTAAGGGGATGTTTTTACCCGATTGCCAGAAAGGGTTGTTTTTTGCGCGTATCTTGTATGTATATTTGTATGTATGCATGTAATATTCTTTATAACCTCATATCTTCCGCTGAACGGATTTATATAATTAAGATATCGTTAGATTCGTCTTGATAACCCAAGTTCAAATTTTTTATTTTAATCGAATCCACTGGATCTAAGATTGGATTTCCCACGCTGGAACTAGATAACGTTTTAAAAAAAATGTCGTGACTTTTAAAAATCTTTCTCAAGTTTAAAAAATAAAGAACATTAGTCTAAAGTAAATTAAATGTTAAATATTTTATTCACCTTTAAAATTATATTTAAGATAATTATTTAAAACTATATATTTAAATTATATAATATAAAACTAAATACATAAAGTAAAATTAAAATAAGTGTATATAGCTAGGGCCCTGCGGCGCATACCAAGTTCGAATACCAAGTTCATTAAGATAAGTGACATTAAAAAAAATGTGGTGGCTGTGAGATGCCATTGTTTAAAGTATCAAAAAATAAAAATAAATCGAATAATACAATATGGATTTGAAATTAAAGAACTCACGATAAGGATTTCATAGAATAGAATAGAATAGAATAGAATAGAAAAAGTTTATTTTGTCAAGCACAATGCAAAAACTGTTTTATCGAGATCTACAGAGAGACACAAAAGATAAACATATTTTGTCTATTTACCTTTAAAATTACAAAAATAAATGTAATGTACAGTCTACTCAAATCCACATTCCTACAAAATAGAAGCACAAGTCATAAATCTGGTGATCACACTTATATTTCCCAAATTAAATTGTCACGAACCATTCATTACGTCTATTTGTAACAGAAGAGCGGAAGGCACGTCCAAATCTTTGCCGGTATCAAAACCCGCAAAATTGTAGTCACAACAAAATTACGCTCATTTATACGAAGCCTGAGACTATTATAACCGCATTTGCCCCCAAATTCTACATTTAATAACTGGTCCAAACACCGAACGTTTCATCCTTTAATTATACGTCTGTACTTTTGAGAATAGTGCCCCTATTTTGAGTTACCTGAGTCTACTCGGAAGGTTTGCTCTATATACCTACTGATTGAGTGATTGTTCCGAAATTCACCCTTCTAGCTAAACTATTTAATTGTCAGTTCTATTCTGAACAATTAAAATAGCAGCTGATAGGTTAATAATACGTTGGAATAAGTTTTTCGGCCAGAATTATTACCCGTGGTTTTTACTGGTTTTGAAATAATCCCGCGATTATATTATAGCCCAATGGATTTCGTTTGTGATAGGATAGACAAACCCCGGTATTCAGAAACAACAATATGCGTTGACGACCCTGTAGCCTAGTTGGTAGCGACTCTGCCTGCGAACGAGGGGTCCCGGCTTCGATTCCCGGCCGGGGCAGATATTTATGTGACAGATAAATATTTGTACTTGGGTCATGGGTACAATTGTGATGTGTTATATGTGTCGTCCATGCCACCCGCGATACAGGTAAAAACCTAAATGCGGGTATGATCGAGTGTGTAAGCGTTTATTAATAGCTCAGCAGCTTATTTATATGTTTTAACTCATAGTTATGGATTTCACACAAGTATGCACTCGCAAACACTGTGAGGGCAAATAGTGTTGTTTTTGAATACGGGCCAAAACTATGCAAACCGTGGGCACGGATGAAAAAAATTTGGATCAACCGCTAGTAGACAAAAACAAGAATCCTTGCTTTTTAGCCGTATTAGGGCGGCTTAGAATATTAACCCCAATTCCACGCTGGATGCGTGTCGTAAGAGGACACTAAATCCAGCCGCCTGGTGGTAGGGCTCCTCGGAGGGATTATATTGGTAATATTGATTTTAATTCATTCATATCATTATTACTATTATTATTCCTCCATGGGGTCCATCTGGATAGCTACCTCCCTCTTGGCTCGAATCAGCCGCCAAACGACTCGTCGTATTTCGGCTAAGGGTTCGAGAGCTAGTTCTATCTTTTTTTTGTTCTCTCTTTAAAAAACAATTGTAGGAGCGTGGTGGAGTATGCTCGTGACCTCCTCATGAGGAGAGACCCGTGCTCCGTAATGGGTCATTAATGGATTGAAGCCAGTCCATAAAAAACATTGTATAGTTACACAACTATTAATTAAACTTTGGAAGAAATATAAAATGCACTCAATTTTATCCTTGAGGAGAGATTCGAGACGTTTTAATAACAGATAAATGGTTGAAATTATACAAAATTATGAAATCCTTAATTTTCCGTCTGACCTTACTCTATTCTGATTTCTATTCGACGTGGCTATGTTTGTGATGAAAGCCGTTATTGTATAACCAGTAATAGTAACATATACGTGAAGAGTTGATATGCCTAAACTCGTACACAATAAGGCATATTTTTGCTAAAATTGCTGGTGAAAATGGCTTCTCTAATTTGGTTTGTAAACAATTTTGGACCGCCCTCTTGTCAGTCTTCTATAGGTTTTGTCGTGTCTGATGTCGGTATACTTTAAAAAGACTGCGTAAATAATATTTGGACCCTCTAAAACCAAAATATATTCTGTGTGATTTTATGTTTTAAAAGAAATGTAGGTAACAATTTACGAGTAAGATCAAAACGAAAACAATTTTTTGAAGTTACGATAAAATAACAGATGCGGATATAAACAGGAGGCAGAATGTATTCAAAATAATTGAAAAAAATATGGAAGTTAAAAATATTTTTTGTTGTTAAAAGCTTTAACTTAGTCCCTACGACAAACAACAACAACAACAACAACAACAACAACAACAACAACAACAAAATTCTCTTTATTGTACACTAAAAATTATTTCTAGATACATTTTATAATACAAAACTTAGTAACAAAAATAGAGAGTTGACAAAATAGAGAGTCAAGCGTAAGTGACAATTATTTATCGAGCAACTATGACCATTTATTCATACATAGCTGCTAATTTGTCAGCTTTTGACATACCGACTAATACTTATTACATCCTGACTATATTGATAGCCTGACAACTGAAACTAACCTGTTAGTTTTATTCCCGTGATTTTTACAAATTTAAATTTTTCTTCATTTCTTATTCATCAGTAATTTGAACTAACATTTACTTAGCGTTAAGATCTTTGCACATTACACCAACTCGGCGAAACCCCATCCCAACACAAGTCACAAGAAATAGTTCGTTAAAAAATGAATTTTGAATTGAATTTTTGTTTTGTTGAAAATTCGGAGTTGGGTGTAAGTCGACAACGCGATGCCCACACTTCGAACATTTCTATGACGTTTTTTTTTTGAAAATTCAAGCGTAACAACACGATATAAAACTCATATCTTGATATTTTCCTGTAATGTAGAGTCGGAGCAGAGTACACATGGATGAATGAATGAATCAATTTATTTGTTCAAGTATGCGTACATATTAGGTCATAAGCAGTTTCATATTACATTCCAGCACACTTTACCGGTGGAACCAGCGCACAAATGTCAAAATAAATTACACAAAATTATTCTATAAACTGATAATATTACGAATCTCTAGTCGTCTAAACAATTTTATCTGAAATAATAAAAATAATAAAATCACAAAATTCACCAAAATCATAATAACTTATCACTAAAATATTCTTTTAAGTCATAATATTGTTTACTTAGCAACATATTGAGTATTTCTTTTTAAGTGTTTGGAGTTGGTGTAATGTGCGATGACCTTTATGCTGATAACTGTGCGAACTATTGGGTATATTGGGTATTTTTTTAACTTGAGATTACTGAATT
This sequence comes from Thymelicus acteon, assembly GCA_951805285.1. Taxonomy (NCBI): domain Eukaryota; kingdom Metazoa; phylum Arthropoda; class Insecta; order Lepidoptera; family Hesperiidae; genus Thymelicus; species Thymelicus acteon. Next base: position 6,801,503 of record OX638227.1, on the reverse strand, counting down.
ACTTAAAGTCGCTCCACTGAACATATTGTTTTAACGTATATAATCTAAATTTTACTAACAAAAAATAACCGACTTCAAAGTTACTCAAAAACTACTAGTCAGATCTCAATAAAATTTAAGTGGGACTACATGACAAGCACCAGCTTTCGATTAAAAAAAGAATCATCAAAATCGGTTCACCCAGTCGAAAGTTCTGAGGTAACAAACATTAAAAAAAAATACAGTCGAATTGAGAACCTCCTCCTTTTTTTGAAGTCGGTTAAAAATATTTCCACTTAGATTTTGTTTTATATCTATACTAATATATAAAGAGGAAAGATTTGATTTTCTGTTTGCATTGAATAGGCTCCGAAACTACTGAACCGATTACAAAAATTCTTTCACTGTTGGGAAGCTACACTATCCCCGAGTAACATAGGCTATATTATATTTTCAAAAAAATTAGGGATCCTTAATAAAACTCCAATAAGGTGTAAAAAAATAAGAAAACCGAAGCAAAGCGAGGGCGGTTACTCGTAATAAATATTTCGACTTACAAGTCGTAACAATAATGCTTAGTACAGGTTTTTTTATATTAGACGATCTCTTATGTTGTAGAAACCTCTTCCTAGCTTCCTACACGCAAAGCCAAAATTGAACAATACAAAATTGTCTTGTAATGAAGATTGCATGCCCTCAAGCTAACCATCACCTGAAGTAGCACAAATAGGACTAGAGGCATTATTTCAAGATTTATTACTACTTAGATATAATTGTGATACCGACTTTCGCGTGATTTATGTTCCCGCTCTAAGCTATGTTTTTTGTATGCGTAATTATCCACTTTGATTCCTTTCTGTTTTTCGTAAAATTCCAGGCTTCTATGATTCATCGCAGGGAAGCCATGTTATTGACGACTCTGTTTCGAGCGCATCTGAAGAGTTTCAAAATAAATAAAAGACACTCAAATGTTCGAACACATACATCCTTACACCTATCTACTACGTAGAGGTTGAAGACAAGTATAACATAGTCCATTTTTTTAGACACTAACTTATGACTTTTTTTACTAGCCACAAACACAAAATAGCAAACGAGCTGAGGATAACCAAGGTGTATGATTAAAAGGTCCTTGGGATTTAGGTACCTGATAGTTAGTGGCCAGTGTCGCCCGTTGACACCAAGGACGAAGAAATAAAGAAAGGAAGAAAGAAAAACTGGTTTCTAAGCCCCAAGCCGTCATGTTCCAAAAAGCAAATAAAATAAACAATATCCAAAACACCATACTAAAAGCTTAAAAACAAAATCATGAAGATAATAACTTGTCGACACTGTTTCATCATATCCCTTAAACGCCCTCAAGCATGATCGTAAAACCACGCAACTCCCCTGTAATATCAAAACCCCGGCACGCGTTTGCCATTGATTGGCAGCTGTCAATCATAACAAACCACGCAATAATAGGACCAATTAGGACGGTCACACCCACCGATAAAACCGCTGAAGGCATTTAGGAAGTAATGCTACAACTAAATAAAAATTAAATATTTGGACTATGTTTCAGTACATGAAAACAACGTGATCCATTTATGGAAGGTACGTATTTTGATAGCTTAATAGCTAATGCACGTGTGCCTCTCAAGACTCGAGATTTGTTACGATTTTGGGAAGCAGTTTGGCATTCTCGTAAGCTATTAAGAAGAAAACTATTTATCCTAGCTATAGAAAATTTCAAGGGTCTGAATCTAGAGAAGACAAATCTAGTTGATATTTTGTGGGAGAACCGCGCGACCGAAGCAATTTATAATGTGTTGTTACTGGGTAAAAATTCTACAAACCCGCAACTTTGTTTCAGTCAGACTAGATTTTAACTCTCTTTGTTAAAAAAATACTCGGCGATACTTTTACTTGGCGATATTATTCTTTGGTTGTTGTGTTAGTTATTGTGTAGAGATTTTGGCTATTAAACAATCATTGTATGTCAATTTGTATGTCATTTTCTTCTTGTTTCGTAATATTTCTTAGTCCTTCAATTACTTTCATCTAATAAACATTTCAATTCTCTATTAATTACGTGAGTAGGATCAATAATAGGCATCTATTATCAGCTACTGTAACTATTGAAGTAGGTTCGATTATGGGTAATTGAATAGAACTGCCTGAATTAGCGTCGATAAATCAATACAGCGAATTCATAAATCAACGTACCCGTCAGTCTGCGCAAGCGCAGAACGGAATGGCTTGAAATATGGCCGCTTAATCCTTCCAAATTCAACTTTGATTTACACTGAATTGCTTTTAATTGGAACAAAAGAAGAACAGACGATTATTGGAAGTACTTTAAACTAGTCATGGAAAAAGTCGGCGTTTTGAACTCGTCCGCGATTTCGTCAGCGATTAGACCTCAATCAGAAGGGATTTGTAGCAATTTTCATTGACTGGCAAATTGCTGTTACGGAGAGCAAAATTGTGCCATTTATAAAAACTACCCATGTATATAAATACAAACTAAACACGATTTAAGGAAAATATAGACTTCGTTAGTTAATTCATAATGTCATTCTAATGGTGTTTTATATAATTGGGTATATATTTTAACACGAAGATTAAGGCCCATTTTTGATAGATATTAAGATTCAAAAATTCACTTACAAACGCACTGCAATCCGTGTTTTCCATCCCTAATCTCCTCCCCGAGGCAACTATTAAAGAAGTCAAGGCAATCGTGAAAGATCTTATTTCTTTAACTAACGACTATATTACTCGTCTTATCTATCTTTTCTAAATCTAACATAGAATTCGTAGGGGAAGGGGGGGCATAACGGGGACGTTAAGGAAAATAGCCAATAAAAGAATAAACAAAATATATTAAGTAATTAACACTAATCATAGCACTTTAGTTACATATTAGGCTATCATTTGGCATAGAATTTGGCGAAGCAACTAATCAAATAATGTTGTAATTTTAATTTTACGAAACCCTTATGAAAACCCCATTGTGCCCCTGGGGTGGGGCAGTATAGGGTACATGGTTATTTTAATCACAATATGTGCAGATGTGGATTTCTTTTGGGTTCTCGTCGTCAACACCAGCGTATGCTGTGTATGACAGGCCACCCAACCCTCCGCAGACTTCAGATATAGGTAGTTTAATGTATGGTTATCGTCAATACAGGCATAAAGTATCCTCGTCTACGTTTTGAATATATCAGAGTGAGCTTTATCGATGTTTTGTTTTTTCATGTTTCATGCGATCTACAGAGCAAGTTCTGCCTCTCAAAATTTTCTTTTTGTACTTTCGTACCGTTTTTAATACCTAAAACAAAATGAAAATTCTATTATTAAATGTTCACATAATTCCTTTAGAATATCTTACATAAGAGGGGCATAATGGGGACAGCAGTTACGTGGTACAATGGGGCACCCCATCGTGCCCCATAGCCATGGCCCCGTTATGCCCCCACATGTAACATTATTTGAAATATTTGACAAAAAAAATGAATAATAAAGTTAAAGTGATTTTGTTCAAAATATATCAATAAATAATATCTCTAGAAAAACACAATAAATAGACAATAATAGTAATAAAAACACTTACCTTTTTACATATGTTTTCGTATTGACTCAAAATTAGATGAAAAAACGTAGCAACAACTTTATTTTCATAAAAACCAAACGCGTGCAAACTAGTCGCCATTCACGATTGGATTAAAGATTGATACAAAATGGTCATCTATTAATGAAAACAGCAAACGTCTAGTGTTCGTCGTTACTTGTTTTTGTGGGTGGCCCCGTCGTGCCCCGCGACCCCGTCATGCCCCCCCTTCCCCTACCATTTTTTGATCAGGTAAATGATAATTGTTCATTTTATGTGTAACTACATACACTAACAGTACATGTTGCTTCTTAACACACTACACTATATAAGCACACACACATACACACACATACAACATACTCTTTATATAAGTAGGTTACTTACTATATACCTATGAGTTTTAAATAAAAATTACGGGTTTATTTTATTTCGTACGTATATTTCTCGTACAGATGTTATACTGCTGCCAGAACGGAACCCCGGACCCCTCGCAAATGCAATCAGTCTACACACCAATAAGCTAGGGGATTCCGAGAGTCCCAAATGATTTTCATAACACTAAGTATTTAGTTGTTTTTAACATACCCAAATAGTTCAAAACTGTATCTTTGATCAGTTTCAACACTGTTCATTTATAACTGCATAGTTAATAACTTAACTAAAATTAGTACAAATTGCCTGTACGTAATACCCGTAGCGACATCGCGTTGCGACATGTGACAAATCGTAGTTCAATCTTTTATGGCTAGATGGCGTCAGTAGGTTATTTGAAGCGAAATAGTGTAAGAAAAGGGCAATATAATTTAGAAGACCGTTATTTAGCGGTGAAAGTTGAAACTAGTGAACAATTAGTTTTCCGACCTTTTGGCCTTCTGATTTAGAATTTTTCCGGGTTTTTGTTTCATCCGGCGAGCCGTTCTAGAGGAGCGTCATAGGAGTGATCATCTTTTGATTTGATTATCCTACTGTGGGGTTTTTATGGTGTCACCTTTTTTCATGGGTGACTGTGAACACCATACATACAATAAAATTGGGTATGTGCTCGATGGACCATATATAGGTGCTCGATGGACCACCATTACGTTCGTTTACCGGTGATTGTAATAAAAAATCGAAAGTAATGAGATAATAAATACATTACATATAAAGTCTATTGATTTTAACATTCAAAAGATAGTTTCTTGAAAATAACATGTTAAAAAGCAGAAAGTTGGAGGGCGTCTTTTAAAATTACTAGTGACTCATTGCACGCACCTTTAATTAGTAAATTAGTTCGTCCGTAACTCATTTTGTCTGTAAGATCTATGATATGCCTTCACATAAATGTATTTGTAAAATGCCTTCCTCTACCTATAATTATTTTAAAATTTCGCATACAACACTTCTTCGAGATATAAACTTTAACTACCTATGCCAAATTAATTTAAAAAGTAATTTATTCTTAAAAAGATGTACCTACCTATCAGGTTTCATCTTTTAATACCTACCTACAGGTTTCATCTTTTATACCTACATCCTACCTACCAGATATATATCTACCTTAAAATTGTGCAATGATTCTGTAACTGTAAATATTACTGATCCTTCCTAATAAATAATGATTTATTGACTCTAAACGTAAAGTTAACTGATGTCGCTGATGTATATCTATTTTACAACGGCGAAATAGTCCTAAGCTGTGCAGAATACTTAGAGTTATGGTATGGCTTCTCATTTCTACTGATACGGACCCAACGTCTATTTTGATAGCCAAACTAAATTATGTATAATTATAGGTTGGAGATGCGTTAAACGTCGAGATTATTACAACATTTTGAGTAAAACCTTTTAGAAACTGTCCAGCGTATTGCGTTGATGGAACAGTGTGAAACTCTAGCTGTATTTTATTGCAATACGACGAAGATAAGTAAGAAGATGCGATAAAGTCTTGATTTATTTTTGTTTTTTCCAATTCCATTATGGGGCCATCCATAAATTACGTCACACTAATTTCATGACTTTTTGACTTCTTCCCCCCGACCTTATCACAGCTGGTCACATTTGTGAGACCCTAGTGTGACGTCACATATTATGAAATTTTACACCTAGAAATGATTAAATTAAAACAGCAGTTCCGAAATAAGTTTTATTTTCATAATCTTTTTTAAATATTTACCTATACATACCAATTATTCGATTTTGAAATGTGACGTCATTAAATTTAGGACCCCTCCCACCCCTTGTCACATAATGTACATCGACCACCCCCCCCCCCTTCCCCCTAACTTGTGACGTAATTTATGGAGCCCCTAATCTACAAATAATTTACAAGTAGGTAGGTATGTCATAAAAATGTGATTTACAATATAAGTAGATAACTAATTATTAAAAAAAAATCATTCGAATCTATGAAAAACAAACATGGAAATACTGATTTCTTTAAGCAATCCTACTGTACTATTAACTGTAATTGGAAATTCAAAATATATTGAAATTCCAAATATGTTTGCTACATTGGAAGATAAGAACACTAAAATTTAACAGATTCTCTCAAGTCACTCCCTACGCTAATAACTTTACAAGGAAAATCCAGATTCCATTTTCCAATACATCTACATAGCTATTTACTAACAGACAAAATATATATAGTACTAACATAAGTAAGTCGCAATAAAAAGTAATGAGAAATCTTGACATCAATTCAATTGACAAAACCCAAAAGCCAAATTAAAGCCAAATAGAAAATTCTACCTACTTTTAACGCACTATTAAGTAACAACTCATTAAGAAATAGATACACACACGCTTTGCTTAAGGTGCCGTTATACGAAACGAATGAGCAAATTGATTCGTTCGGCCTGCTTAACGAACTCCATATATTGATGCAGTAACACTATTAGAAAGTTTGTCTGTATATTGAAATGAAAATTAAACAAAATCTTGAGTAACTTCATTATTTGTCTCTTGTAAAAGCCTAAATTTAATAAGAATTTGGTGCCACTTAAGTAGTCAATAGATTTTTGTCCGGTTCCTATATTCTATTATGGGACTGCTTTATAGGTATAATCAGACATTGTTCCGAGTAAGGTTTAAAATTAACATTTTGTCTGAAAATAGGAAATAAATAGATAATTATTGTGACTTTTTTTTGTTGCTTCATCATCTTAGTGATAATCTTATCTTATTTCGCACCGCATAATTAAAAAAAATGAGAGGTGTCAAGGGACACCCGGATGGAACGAAGTTCCTTTCGATTAATACTAAGTGACTAGAAGTCTTCGTGGGTGCGACTTTAGTGATACTGTAAAATTTTATTATAGTATGTGGCTGTCTTATTCACTCTTCGGTATTTAGCATAGACCGTACCGTGTATAGATACACGGTACATAATTATACCAAAACAACATTTTTCACAATTTTTGTCTGTCTGTCTGTCTGTCTGTTTGTTCTGGCTAATCTCTGAAATGCCTGGACCGATTTTGACGGGATTTTCACTGGCAGATAGCTGATGAAACAAGGAGAAAGGAGGAGGATTTAGGCTACTTTTATTTTAGAAAAAATAATAATTTGTTAGGCGATACGAAGTTCGCCGGATCAGCTAGTTATTAATAATCATGAAAACTTTCGTTTTGATCAATGCTTTAATTTCAATATACATACTAATATTATATCTTATTGGTTTTATCGCTTGTTGTAATTCTATAAATTTTTCTTATTAGTTTTTCATTTAACTTAAACTTACTTAAATTAACTAACTATCAATTAAATCATTATGCAAGAACTTATAATTCGCAAGCAATACGGATTCAATTTTAAATGACATTTGTAATCCAATCAGACATCATTTATAATCATAAAATACAAATTAACCATATACATAAAAGTGATATTATACAATTTTAATTGCTTTGGAGATTTAATAGGTGTCAAATATAACGCGCGTTAATTGCATATGTTTGATATTATGTAAATTACTGTTAATTATTAATAATGATACAAATTAACCATAAATTATCGTAATGTTTAAATTTATATTTAGAATTCTCAATGTTGTGTTACAAAATATTGTGTTACTATCACTTTCGATGAGAAAATAACAATAATGTTAACATCTAGTTTAAAGAACTAATTATTATTGAAGATGATTATGTTGCAATAAGTAACTATGAAAGCAATAAGTCTTGTAAGATAATAGACGAAGACAACTGAACGAGTAATGTTAATGACGAGCTACTAGTTAACGGAGCTCAGTTAACCATACAGACAATGTACTTACCTAATTACAATACAGGCGGATTACTTAATTCAGCTTATATTATATACATATGTACATACTTCTAAATATCAGATTAGCTACCTACCTACTTATCCTGTACGTAAGACCACTAATCATGAAAATTAAAATTAAAGCCTATTTAGATGATGTCCTCATAAAATGCATCCTTCAAACTGTTTTTGATCCATTTGTAATTTAAGTAGGGACTAAAAGTCTTTTTTTAATTACTTAAACTAACAGGGTATTTAATTATTACCTTTGATGATAGCTAATGATGAAGAATACATAACTCTAAGCCATGTCGTTTATACTAAAATATTTGTTTTAAGGCCAATAGTCTTCAGTATTTTCAAAACTGGGTGGAAATCAAACAAAAAATTATAGTTTCAAATTTTCTTTTTTCATTTCTTTAATTCTTACAAATAGCCTCATTATCTTATTACTACATTAAAATTATACCACAGAAGAAATAATTGTACTTATAATAAGTATAATACACAGAATATTTACAATAGAACAATCATTCAACTTTGACGCGTAGTGACAAAAGTATTCATTGCTTGAAGGGAAACAAATACATAATTATACAATTGTGCTATATCTTATAATTAAATAGGTACATATAAAATATATTGAACATGATCAGAAAGATGTCATAGCCCCAACTTTTGGAATGAACAAACTTAAAACAATGGTAATACTTTTTGGTAACTTTAGTTAACCATTAACTTAGGCCTAACTGAGAAGTTATCACATTAAATAAATCTCTAAATAAACATAACAACAATTAAAACAATAATTTCAGTCTTTAGCGTGGAAAGAAGATCGACCTGATAATTTATTACTAAGTCAACTACAGCTAACGCGGACAACTCGTTATTTCCGATTAACATAAAACTGGTCTTAAATTAAAACCGAAATATAAGCCTAAGACTTACTATCTAGTAAGTAGATAAGATTAAAAAAGTTACGAAGTAGTCATCGATAAATCTTTGGTAAATTTCTACGGGAAGGTACTCACAATTACCGTAAGAATCAATATTAATCTTAAACATTTCCAAATGAGGTTTATATCACAATAATATTTGTGACATTGAATCTATCAGTAATGCGTCAAATCCGAGCTTAAACCTACGAAGAGTTCGATTTCACTTTCAACTGGGCTTATCTAAGTCCTAAATATTAAAACTAGCGCTTCATTATATCCTCTATTGAAAAGCCGAGTGCTCTCTTCGGACCTTCTACGGGAGACTGTTGAGGACTAGGTTGAAGCTGATAAGGTTGAGACGGGGGCGAAGGTTTATGAGAAAGGTCTAGAAGGGAATTTTCTGACACTTGACTTGTTGACGACACTTCTTGACATCCTTCTAAATGTTCCAAGTGATGCTTATTTGCTTCACTGTGAGTCAACAGATGAGTCTTCAAATTTGATCTTTGGTTAAAACTTTTACTGCATACTGGGCATTTGTGGGGAGATTCTTCCATGTGCAGAATCTTGTGAACGGCTAATGTTCTCGATTGGCAGAAGCCTTTTCCACATTCTGAACACTTAAACGGTTTCTCCTTTGAATGGATATACCTGGAAGAATGAAAAATAAGGATAAGTTAAAGCTAAACTTTCACCCAAGCAAATTGATGACGCCTCGTGTAAACAATACTGAGCTCTAACTAAATAACTAATGCTTCTCTGTAAGTTATGGTTATTGCATTAGACACATTAGATGCTTAAAAGACTTTGGGTATTACTTAAGTTAAAAATCTGTTTGTCTCATAAAAGCTAAGAAATATAACATGTAATTTGTTCAACGGCGAAGCAAGACAGATATGGTGATCGTAAAGAACGAAACCGGTTGTTTGGTGAGCGCGTGCGGCTGTCTCGCGACCTCACAAAAGGTTTACACTTTTAATTTCTTTTTTGTTCCTAACTCTTATCGTCAACAAAACCTCAGCGAAACACGTCCTAAATCACATTGTTGGTATTGAAGAGGAAACATTAAATTAACTTCGAAATTAAAGATAATAATTGATTATACGGTAATAGAAACTGTAAGACGCCGCGTTATTTGATCTCTCTATGACTGTTTAGCAAAATTATAAGTTGCTAAGAAAACGATTCTTACCTATGATCTCTAAGATGATCTTGTCGTCTGAAGGCTTTCCCGCAGATGTCACAGGAATATGGCCTTTCGTCGGTATGCGTCCTTTCGTGGATGAGCAAATTGTACGACTTGGTGAATTGTCGATTGCAATATTTGCAGATGAACTGCTTTTTGGGTCTGGTGCCGGGGACTCCGGGAGCTCTCATTGGAGGAGGATTCCTTGTCGATAATCTTTGCGCCATCACGCCGGGGTACCGTAGCGACTGGTGGTAGAGGGCAGCGTTTCTGATCCATTGGTTTACAATCATCGCGTGGTACGGCGCTGATGGGGGAAGCGTTGCAACCTGGGCTTGCATGTACGCTGACATCGGGTGTGTGTAGTTCGGCGCTGGCTTCTCGTAGGAGTATGGGGTCTGCATTCTGTAGTTTGGGTACGCTTGGGGCTGAGGAGTCCAGCCAGGCTGGTGGCGGGAGATCACAACGGCTGGGGGAGTGTCGTCTGTGGGAGTGTGTGGCGGTGTCGGCAAAGGCGGCGATGGCCTCTCGAGCTTTACTAAAGCTTCAATCGGAAAGTCAGGGGGATAACCTGTGGAAGTAACAAAAATTTCGTTTAGAAACCTATGGCACTCATTGATAAAAACAACCATTTCATGAACTATTTCAGAATATACTTATAACTATTGATCATCATGTTAAACGCAAATTTGTTCAAGACTGAATTACCGTTATAGAAAAAACGATTTATAAATAAGAGTCTCTTTAATGTTACATTGATATTAAATTCTTTTATTCGTTAATTTGCATTGCTCAACAATACATATTAGAACTAACTGTTAAATGCGATACATCTTACATTAAAAACAATACTACAACAACAGTACAAAATCACATCGCATACGTATGTATGTCATTAAAAAACAAATATTAATAAAACACTTACTGTGACTCTCCTCGATATGTTCTTCTTCTTCTTCCTCAATGTTGATATCGTCAGAACTATCAACACTGTACGGCTTGTCTTCCATCTCAACTGAACAATCCATCGGAACACTGGGGCACTGAGCACTATCACCTGTGTTGTCACGACCAAACCGGTTTGCGGACTGACAACCGGCTTGAGTGAGCGCACGGAGCGTTATGAGTCTGTGTGCGTTCGTTATCGGGGCCTGCGCTTGCGTGCGAGGGAAGGGAAGTGGGAGGGGAGGTCAAAGGAGCCGCTCGCTCGGCGCCTGTGTCGGCTCCCGGAGCAGCCGTGCGCCTCCCAGTAGGCGGAGCCAACCGAGTTCTGCCTTCGGAATCGATCGGGTAACACCGTGAATCGCCTTAACCACCACAGTACGTACAGCGACAAAGTTCCTTTATTGAACTTTTTCAACCCAAGTTAGAACTCTGTCGTATTTAGCATAGGAAAAGTTAAAGCGTTTTTGAACCATGACATCGGCTAATTCGATGCAAATTTTTGGTGACATAGAGTCCCCCAGTGAAGCTATTAAGTGAGCGGATTGCTCTCGTAATTGCATTTCGTAGGCAAGTCTTTGTACTGATTGTAGTACCTACATGCCTTTGTTCGGTCTCTCTTTGTAATTTATATGTTTTTGATGCGAGGTTAGTATTGCAAAATCTAACGCTATTGTGTTATCTTTAGATAAGGGAGTGAAAGCAAGTCGGCGTCTTGATGTCTGGCTCATGCTAAACATACATAGTATCTTATTACGTAGGTACGTAGATATATTTATTATGATCACTTTCTTAGAAATTGCTCCTTGATTAGAATATAATATGTAAGTTAATCTTAACATGAGCTTTAGATTATAATGAGAATCTACCTTCAATAACAATAATAAACAGGTACCTGTAGTGACCTTTACTGATTAAGCATCGGTCTAGCGCGACATCGACAGGATGTTAAGTTTTAATTCTAACGGATCTGCAATCATAAGAGCCATAAGACCACCTTTTAATATTAATAATAAAATAATTTATTTCGGACTTTCATCCATATGTTGGTTAGTAACATTGAAATACTTAAGACTCGTGTTAGTAGAAACTAAAAATAAAAATAAAAAAGATCAAATCAAATATTTTGTAAGTACTACATAATATTTAAATTAAATGTTTTGATGTATTAACCCATTTGGAGTGTACAATAAATAGCATTCTATTCTATTCTATTCTAATCTTACAAAGATATGTGTGTCACTTGCATCAAATTGTACCTACCCACCTTTGAGGTTTTGGAAGATATGTGACTCTGACTTTATAATTTCTTGATAAAGTCCTGGATTTGTAGAGCTGCTTGGCACCGGTTGCTTAGTTTACGGTAAGTTTTGATTGGAGAGAAATAGGTTGGTACCTATTTGGTACGTTTGGTATTCATCTGAGGCGTGAATTTAGAAATTATTCCCTGTAATCGGGTAGACTTGAAGGAACCTAAGGCCACGAGCAACTACGAGTATATTTATCTGTGGCTATGAATGTGTAGAGTTATTTATTATTTACAGGTAGCCCATATACCTATCCAACATACACATGCATAGGGGCCATCCATAAATTACTTCACACGTTAGGAGGGGGGGGGGGGTCGATGTAGTGTGACAATGGTGGTCTTAAATTTCGTGACGTCACATTTCAAAATCGAATAATTAGTATGTATAGGTAAATATTTAAAAACAATTAATGGAAATAAAACTTATTTCCGAACTGCTGTTTTAATTTAATAATTTCTAGGTGTAAAATTTATGTGACATTAATAATATGTGACGTCACACTAGGGGGGAAGGTCTCACAAATGAGACCAGTTGTGAAAAGAAGGGGGGAGGGGTCAAAAAGTCATGAAATTAGTGTAACGTAATTTATGGATGGCCCCATACCAGTGAAACACATGGATCATACGCGAAAGGTAAAATAGGTACGTCAGGTGACGTCAGTATGCGTATTTGACCTTTAGGCCCATCTGGGGAACTTTCACAAGTTCCCACTATCGTAACTAGTCGTCATCACTAACGACACAAACGAGCTCTTACAAATCAACCAAAAAATCTGTTCCGAAAAGAGCTACAACACACACACACGTTTATCTTTTGTTTCACTACACCAATCACATTGATGGCATACACGAACGCTGTATGTCAAATGTCAAGCACTTCTGACAATAACAAAAGCGTGCGTATCGTCTTGTATTGAGAGAGCGACTACGAGCAGAACGGTCAATTGCCTGTTCTTACGCTCTTATCGTCGGCGCGCTAGTGTCAAGCATGAGTATGACTCAAGACATTTTACGTGACTATAATCAGTATAATGACCTATTAAATATTTTATCCCTAATAATTTGTTGATATCATTTACGTTATAGCATTAGACTTTTGTTATGATAAATTTAATAATCCCTATTTTCATAATTCATAATGTTAGATTGATTTAATCATCACGAGTGATTAAATTATAAATCAAAACATACCTATCTGTCATAATTAATTATGACAATCAAACGAGAACTTAATAGCTTTTCAATTAATTAACGTACTCGAGGTAACTATATGCTAAATTAACCTAGTTTTCTAAATAGGATCCTCCCTACTATAGGTAGGTACCTACCTCTCTTCCTATATTAATAAACGTTATTTCTATGTAGGGAGTTCTCTCTCAATATAAGTAAGATTAGTACCTATTCCGATAAAAAAGCGGCCAAGTGCGAGTCGGACTCACCCATGAAGGGTTCCGTAGCAGCAAGTAACATAATATAAAAGTTCTTGTACTTCATTGTAACTTTGATCGATGTTTTTTGCGGTTTACGATTTATGACGTATTAAAAAAAAACTACTTACTAGATCTCGTTCAAATCAATTTTCGTTAGAAGTTTGCACGGAAATGTACATCATATATTTTTTTTAGATTTATCATTCTCTTATTTTAGAAGTTACAGGGGGGGGGGACACACATTTTACCAATTTGGAAGTGTCTCTCGCGCAAATTATTCAATTTAGAAAAAAATGATATTAGAAACCTCAATATCATTTTTGAAGACCTATCCATACACGTATGGGTTTGATGAAAAAAAATTTTTGAGTTTCAGTTCTATGTATGGGGAACCCCCAAAATTTATTGTTTTTTTTTTTCAATTTTTGTGTGAATATCTTAACGCGGTTTACGGTATACATCTACTGACCAAGTTTCAACAGTATAGTTCTTATAGTTTCGGAGAAAAGTGGCTGTGACATACGGACGGACAGACAGACAGACAGACAGACATGACGAATTTATAAGGGTTCCGTTTTTTGCCATTTGGCTACGGAACCCTAAAAAAGATTTAACACACGCATCAGTATAATTATTTAAATTCTAAACTTCATCTCAGCTTGGCTCGGGTCTCGATTCAGAAGACTACGTCCAGGCAAGTGATGTTAGATATTTCCTAACTGATTAGAAGTAGGTATGTACATCCCTCCATTAGAAGACTATCTTTGAAGTGTTACCCGTTGAGAAAAAAAATAGTTTAGTAAGTAGGTACGTAATTCGAGCTGAATTAGTACCTAATGATGGTAAATAATTTCTTAACTAGTCACATGACAACAAACCAACAGGTTCGCAAAAATCTCAACTTCCCCATGGAACAAAAATTGTTAGTTTAAAATGGATTTTTTTTTGGAATTCACAATCATTTCTACCAGGAGCTTCTGGTTTTCTGAACGTTAGTTAATACTTTAATAGTATATTAATTACGTGGAATTCATTTACCCTAATCGCATCTGATTAACAGCTTATTTCCTAGATTGATGAGTATTACACGTTTAATACCATTTTTAATAACAACCTCATTATAAATGCTTAATCGCAGATTACGCTGTAATATGAACAAGTCAGTGGATTAAATTAAATCTAATAGTATTAAATGAATGTTTTCCCATAATATGTATTGAATATAATAGCTACCTATTTGTGATGATTGTTAACTAGGATTTATAGGCTAAGAAGGTAAGATTAGAATTTAGAAGATTGACAACTTTAGATTACTAAATAGTACTTGTAATACCTGCCTTATACCTATGTATAATAGTACATATTATGCAATCACGAACATAAGCAGTACTCTAACGCCCCAACTCAGAGACACTAACGGTTACTTTAATCGCTCCTTAGTAACGAATCCCCATACAAAATCTGTACTAAGGAGCGATTTAAGTAGTCGTTAGTGACTCTGAGTTGGGGCAAGTAGGTAGTAGGTGAATGTTAAGTAGGTACCTACAACTAGTACAAGTAAGGTAATAATCTAGGCACTTACCTACCAACTACTAGGGTTGCCAGATGGTTGGGATTCGTCTGGAATGTCCCGATATTTCACATGATGTCCAGAGTCCCGACAAAATACAAAATGTCCCGACAATTCACTCGATTCAACAGAACGCGTTTGCCGCCACTAATCCCGACATTTCGAAGTTTTGTCCCGATATTTCAGTCTTGCCATCTGGCAACCCTACCAACCATCCTGGCTTGCGTTGCAGATAGTACATAATTACATAGTTTCTAGATAGCTGATGAGTATGAAGGTAATAGTGATATAGTGTAATATAACTGTATAACTCATACAGGGTGTCTCGTACCTAAGTAGTGGATCAACCTTGGGGGGAATATAGTTTGAGGGTTGACCTATCAGATGTCAAAAGTTTCACCGTTTTCAAGATTGTGACCTTTGTTTAACATACTGCGAAATTAGGCTCCTTTATCCTAATTTTTACTGTTGAGTCTGTGAGATTTAGTATGGAAATATATAGAATTATAAAGAATAAATGTTGTGCAAGTGTATTCAAGTAAATTAAGTTACCAATGTGTAAGTTGTACTGAGAAATATACTGCAATAATCTATATTAAAAGATAATTATTTTCTCTTTTAATTTCTGTTAGTTAATAAGCGGAGGTAGGTAACGAAAAAAAGTAATAAAATTAGGAAGGTAGGTATACTATTGTTAAGAAGATAATATGAAATAAAATAATACTTTTTTTACAACAATGAGTTTTATTTGATCCAGCCACAATACAGTATTGCTTTTAATGTGGTTAGTTATCCTCCATGATCAACATTTATATAAACAGCGGAGTCACAATACGGTTCACAATATTAAAACGTTACACTTCAGAACACTTCGCAATATTTGAACGTTAATTAAAAATGATTATAGGCTGGTAGAGGATTTAACTACATGAAAACAACGACATTATAGTGTTCTTGTGAAGCACCAAATGCAAAAAAATGGCAGAGGCCCAAGAGATAGAATAGAATAGAACTTACTACTTTTTAATAAAAAGAGAATAGGAGTATTAATATTAATTTAGCAATATATATTGAAAATAATTCACTTAACTTTACTGATGAACAGCTCCGAAGTCGACAGTGAGAAAATTACCCGATCATTCAACACCCGAGTTTTTATAAACTCCCTACCCCCACACAACATCACCTGATATCGCCTGATATTCATAGACAAAATCATAAATAACTTGTAATGTTGTATAAAAATCGTAATAAACAAAAACAATTTATAATTCATTTAAACTATTTCAAATCTATAAAAATTAATGGTATTTTATAGTTAAAATATTTCTACCAGCCAACAATTTTACTTCCTGTTACAAATAAAGACCTATTTATTAAAAAATAACAAGTAGTTGACATTTAACGTTATTATAAATTTCAAATACTTATTTTAATTTTACGTATATCATACATATTACAAAATCGTACGATAATTATATTATCTTATTACCGTATTTAATAAAACCTGTTACTATAATTTGTTTCCTGTTACCATGAATATAAATAATAAAAGTTGTTAAAATATGGCAACATTATCATTAATGGATACATTTCCTTTTTATAAAAATCTAAATTTCATGTTTCCTATTTATTGAGCATCTTTTTTTTACATATACCTACATTATAAATATACAGTATCTCTCACGGCCAGACTGACATGTACTTCGCTCTCGAAGTACTAAAAGAAAACAAAATGTGTGCTGGAGAAGTGAAATTTCAACGGACAAATGGAATTCAATAAAATTTTGTTCAAAAAAAAAATTAAGTAAGTCTTAAAAAAAAGAAGCATTTAAAAAAATATTCAAAAAAAAAATCCAAACAAAAAAAGAACAAAAATTAAAATTGTTCCTTTTCCTCCCTTCCTTAAGCAAAATTTTGAAATACATATTCAAAATGAGTAACAACGTATTTATATTAAATACTTATTTCAAATGTTTCTACGCGGCGGTAACGCTTTTTCGTGACAGAAAAATTTTAATACCCCTATATAGAAGTTTCACTTCAAAAACACTATATCGTTAAACATACTCTAAGTACATAAAAATACCAAGATAATTCAGTTCTTAGTATCTTTACAATTAATGTTTCTTTTTCACATTAAGATATACACAAATTCATTTCATTTCATTTCATTTCATTTCATTTCATTTCATTTCATTTCATTTCATTTCATTTCATTTCATTTCAATTCATTTCATTTCACTTCATTTCACTTCATTTCATAAAAGCCCACTAGCCTCCCACCTGCTGCACATGAGTCAGACTAGGACTTCTAAATCAGTAGACATTATCAGCAGTTCATTCAGTAATTTGATCCAGCCTCTCACCTGCTGCACATGAGTCAGACTAGGACTTCTAAATCAGTAGACATTATCAGCAGTTCATTCAGTAATTTGATCCAGCCTCTCACCTGCTGCACATGAGTCAGACTAGAACTTTTATATCAGTACACATTATCAGCAGTTCGTTCAGTAATTTGATCCAGTCTCTCACCTGCTGCACATGAGTCAGACTAGAACTTCTAAATCAGTAGACATTATCAGCAGTTTAGGTCAATCAACATATGTAGTTATATTCTTTTTACCAACATCTCAAAATTCTTTGAAATAACATCAACATAATAATTATATTTTTTGATAATTAATTAATTATGTCATTAATTCCGCAAGATACAATCACAATAAAATAATAAGATAGTATTTGACTTAAAATGATAATATAATTATTGTTTACGTTATGAATCAAAGAAAACAAATTACAATTATTCATCTGAATTTGAATCGACCCATTCTCCTGACCAAAGCCTCAATTTGTCTTTAGCTATTATGATGTTCCTGAAACCTCCAATCCCTTTAAGAGAATATCTGTCATTTGGGAGAATAGCACTTATCTCATAAGGACCCTTAAATCTAGGGCTCAATTTATCATGCCGCCTGTGATCTTGGTTTATATAAACTATATTGCCGACCTCAAAAACCTTATTATTTCGCCTTACAGTATCGAATCGTGTTTTAAATTTATTTGCCTCCGTACGTAATCGTTGATAAGCCAGTTCACGGTCTGCTCTTACATCCACGGTAGACTCGGAAACGGAAACTTCGTTCAGATGTGCTTGAATAGATGGGATATTCGCGTTACAGCCAATGAGCAAGCGAATAGGTGTAAAGCCCGTAGATTTCTGGATTGTGGTATTAATGGACTGTTGCACCTTCCATAATCCGCTTGGCCAATCTGACGAACCATTACACGTGGTGTTTAACATATCTATCACAGTTTTAATGTACCGTTCTACTTGCCCATTGCCTCTTGGCGTGCCCGTAGCGACCATATGATGCTCTATTTGTAATTCCCGAAATAACAATCTAATTTGGTTAGAGTTGAAATTAGTACCCCTATCTGTTATAATGATTGACGGGGTGCCGAATATAGTTACAGTGTCTCGTATAAGAGGAATAAGCTCCTGGGCATTAAGGGTTTTTAACGGTTTTAGCAAACAAAATTTAGTAAATCCATCTATTATAAGCAGGATATATTTGTATCCTTCATTTGTACGTGCAAATGGGCCTGTACAGTCTAAATGAATTGTGTGAAAAGGAATAGGAGTCTTATTAATTGGGTGTAAGAAACCTTGCTTTGGACCTGAATGACTTTTACGTTCCAGACATATTAAACAATGATTTAAATATTTTCTTACAAAGCCGGCCATGCGAGGAAACCAGAAATGTTCTTGGAGTTTTGTTAACGTCTTATTAAACCCAACGTGACAGTTTTCATCATGAAAAAGTTTTAAGAGGCTAAATCTACACCCTTTAGGTACATATAACTTTGGATCATTTGGCTGGACTTTATAAAACAACAAGTTATCCTTTACAAAGTACCTATTTTCATCTAGTTCCCCAGTGACAACCTGACTAATTAAATGTTGTACTTCCGGATCGTTTTGTTGTGCAGTTTCTAACCAAGATTGGCCTTCAATGAAATTGATTACGGTATTATTTTTTGAAGAATTACTTGATTCGGTACATGGAGTGACGTCACCAAAAGTCGTGGGATCAACAGGATTTCGACTCAAGAAATCTACGTGGCCTATGTACTTGCCTTTTTTATATACAATTTCAAATTCAAAGTCTTGCATATACGTCCACCAACGGGCAACGCGAGGTGAAAGGTCTTTCTTATTTATCGTAGCTTTAATAGAATTGCAGTCTGTAAAAATTTTGAATTTAAGCCCTAATAGGTAAACTCTGAAATGTTTTAAAGCGCTATATATAGCCAAAGTTTCTAGGTCATAGGAACAATATTTAGATTCCACGGGTGTCGTTCTTCTACTGTAATAAGCAATAACTTTTTTTACATCATCAACTCTTTGAATTAATATGGCCCCGTAGCCCAAAGAACTGGCATCTGTATACAATTCTGTTGGAAATTTTGGATCAAATATTGTCAGCAGGGGCTTAGAAGACAGATTCGTTATGACATAATCCCTAGCCGCATTCTGTTCCGGTCCCCATACCCATTTTTGGTTAGCTTTGGTCAAATTTGTTATACAAGCCGTAATAGATGCAAAATTTGGTATAAATTTACGGAAATAACTTGCAAGTCCCATAAACTGACGTATCTGCTTCACGTTACTAGGTATAGGAGAATTTATCAAGGCAGTTACTTTTGATTCACTGGGCCTTACACCTTCTTGCGATATAATTCGACCTAAATATTCTATTTTATCAACGAAAAATTTACATTTTTTAAGATTAATTGTAAATCCTGCAATGCTCAATGCTTTTATAGTTTCTTCCAAATATAAAAGACCTTCTTCTATTGTAATAAACGGGATAAGAATGTCGTCTATGTATACTAAAATAAATTGTAAGTGTTGCACAGCTTTCGCGATGGCTCTTTGAAACACAGACGGCCCATTACAAATACCAAAAGGCATTTTCAAAAATTCGTAATGGCCGTCCGGAGTCACGAAAGCTGTGTATTTTATAGAGTCTGATGAAACCGGAATTTGATAGAAACCATTTTTCATATCTATAGAAATGAAGAATCTTGCTTTACCTAGTCTATCGATTTGGTCTTCGATAAGAGGGAGTGGATATCTATCTTTTTCTAAAATTTTATTCAGTGCTCGGTAATCTATACATAATCTATCACTGCCATCTTTTTTTTTTACTAAAATTACTGGGTTTGCAAAGGGCGAATCACTTTCACGAATAATTTTTTGATTTAGCAGTTCTTGAATTATTTTATTTACCTTCTCCCTCTCAATCGGAGCCAAACGATATGGGCGATAGTAAACAATCTTATCGTTACATAAACGTAGTTTTAGTTCACCGGTTTTTACAGTACTAGTTTCGGCCAAGACAGAAGGGTATTTTTTGAAAATGTTTTTTATTTGTTCTTGTAAAAAGAAGTCTAAATAGTCAATTTTTGAATGTAATTCACTTAATTCGGATTCTGTTGAGATAACATTAACTTCTGCCTTGGATTCAACGTTCTTCCTAATTAGACGGCTACCCAATGAGTCTGTAACGATTTCTATATCTGGACACTGTACGGCATTTCTACCTATAAGTAAATCGTATTGGAAATCGTGGTCCCTAACAACATGTATATCAAGCTCTAGAGAAACTCCTTTGCATTGAACAATGACAGTAATGATAGCAAAAACATGTATTTTATTTGGTCCTATGCCAGTTAAATGAACAGATGTTGGGGAAAGGTGGCATCCTAATCGTCTCGCTAGTGACTCTTTTATAAGGCTACAATTTGCCCCTGTATCTATAAGTGATTCTATTGGGACATTATTTATAGAAACTTGAGTAAGGGTTAGTTTGGCTTTTCTAAAAAATTTACCTCCTTTTTTGGTGTTATATTTACTAAAGGTGCAGCAGTTTCGGCTCTTTGCTTAAAGAAACAGACATTTTCAGTGTGACCAACCTTCCTACAATAGTAACAAATAATTGGTGTGCGAGGGTTGTTAGGTTGAGGCAACTGTGAAGTTTGGTTAGGGATTCTTAATGACGTTTGACCTGATTTATTTTTTTGACATTCGGACTGTAAGTGTCCAACTTGATTACATATAAAACATTTTTTTCCTCCAGTAAACCTGGATCTCTTAACACCCGAGGGTCCAGCGGAATCTGAATTTTCAAAAGTTCTTTTCTTAGTTATTGCATATACTGAAAGATTAGAGATAAGGTCGGAGGTCTCAGTAACACCACTATTTAAGGACGCCATTCTAACATCAACATCACTAATTCCACCACAAACTAACTCTATTAATTGTACAGTAGTAAAAGCAATTTTAGTGTTACGTAGTAACCTAAGTTTTTCTCTGGAATATTCTCCGTAAGAATTCGCCGATGCAGAAGTATATGAAACCGCCTTGTGTAGCTTCTCGGTCAAGTTTTTCTTTTCCGGATAAGCACAAATGATATCGGTACAGAAATTTTCCCAAGATCTACCCTCAACCGGTTCCCATGATTCAAACCATATAGAAGCAGAACCCTTAAGGGCCTTACCGGCTTTCGCCGCCGTCTTCATACTGCTCCATTTCATTTCTGTGGCAATAGATGAGATGCTGCTGCACCAGCTAGTAGCTCCGCAGTCGCTTCTATCCGGGTCGAACACTGGCAGAGCGATGTCATCGTCTTTTTGCGATGTTGAGACAGCGTCCCGGATCGCTTGAAAAAATTCATCGATTTTTTCCATCTCCAATCCTGAAATATATACACACACTAGTGATTAGGGGGCTTGAGATAGTCGCCACTTCTGATGTGAGATTTAGTATGGAAATATATAGAATTATAAAGAATAAATGTTGTGCAAGTGTATTCAAGTAAATTAAGTTACCAATGTGTAAGTTGTACTGAGAAATATACTGCAATAATCTATATTAAAAGATAATTATTTTCTCTTTTAATTTCTGTTAGTTAATAAGCGGAGGTAGGTAACGAAAAAAAGTAATAAAATTAGGAAGGTAGGTATACTATTGTTAAGAAGATAATATGAAATAAAATAATACTTTTTTTACAACAATGAGTTTTATTTGATCCAGCCACAATACAGTATTGCTTTTAATGTGGTTAGTTATCCTCCATGATCAACATTTATATAAACAGCGGAGTCACAATACGGTTCACAATATTAAAACGTTACACTTCAGAACACTTCGCAATATTTGAACGTTAATTAAAAATGATTATAGGCTGGTAGAGGATTTAACTACATGAAAACAACGACATTATAGTGTTCTTGTGAAGCACCAAATGCAAAAAAATGGCAGAGGCCCAAGAGATAGAATAGAATAGAACTTACTACTTTTTAATAAAAAGAGAATAGGAGTATTAATATTAATTTAGCAATATATATTGAAAATAATTCACTTAACTTTACTGATGAACAGCTCCGAAGTCGACAGTGAGAAAATTACCCGATCATTCAACACCCGAGTTTTTATAAACTCCCTACCCCCACACAACATCACCTGATATCGCCTGATATTCATAGACAAAATCATAAATAACTTGTAATGTTGTATAAAAATCGTAATAAACAAAAACAATTTATAATTCATTTAAACTATTTCAAATCTATAAAAATTAATGGTATTTTATAGTTAAAATATTTCTACCAGCCAACAATTTTACTTCCTGTTACAAATAAAGACCTATTTATTAAAAAATAACAAGTAGTTGACATTTAACGTTATTATAAATTTCAAATACTTATTTTAATTTTACGTATATCATACATATTACAAAATCGTACGATAATTATATTATCTTATTACCGTATTTAATAAAACCTGTTACTATAATTTGTTTCCTGTTACCATGAATATAAATAATAAAAGTTGTTAAAATATGGCAACATTATCATTAATGGATACATTTCCTTTTTATAAAAATCTAAATTTCATGTTTCCTATTTATTGAGCATCTTTTTTTTACATATACCTACATTATAAATATACAGTATCTCTCAAGTCCACAAATAAGCAGATACCTATTTTGATTACTTTTTTCTGAAATCTCTCAGATAGTATAGTTACTCGTTTCGCACTCACACATACACACACACACATACACACATACACACACATACCTCATTATGTATTAGATAGTCACTTAATTTCATCATTTCTCATGCTTAAGTTTTGTAAATCACTTGTATAAATGGTAATTTTCCCGTTTCAAATTGTAAAAATTTCTCTGTTGGAAGAGCGGGGTACCCAGTAACACAGGTTACATCAACCCAGTACAGGGGCCCTTGCCACTTGTTTGTATTGCCTTTTTGAAACGAAATAAACGATTTTTGATTTTGATTTTTTTGATTTTGACTCGTAGTAATAAAGAATGAATCTATGAAGGCATCCAGGACACTTAACCAGAGAAGGAATAAATAACCCAAACATTGAGCTAGAGTAGAGTCAACAAAATTACGTAATAAATGTAGAGTTCTCTATTTTATTAATTAGTTTTGAAGTTATACTACAGAAGATATAATAGTATCTGCTTATAATAAGAAGTTATATCTAATATTATGATGACTTGTACTTAGATATAGGTCATTAATTTGTCGCTACCAACTAGGCTACAGGGTCATCAAATCATTATGTAATTACAATAAAATTACTAATACTATTAAAATATCTAATGTTAATAAAAAATCTCAGGAAATAGGGCCAGGCAAAATATGACTATCGTTTCCAAATAAAGCTCCTATTTCTGCACACAGCTCTAATTTAAAGCTCTAATTTAATTATAATCAGTATAAGTTATATCAGTATAATTCAGTTATAATCAGTGATTACAAGAAGAAGTGTAGAAGTAGAGTTGCACTAGAGTTGAGCCTACTTGATATGATTTTACGCCCCAACTCAGAGTTACTAACGGTTGCTTAAATCGCTCTTTAGTACAGAATTTGTGTGGTGATTCTTTACTAAGGAGCGATTCAAGTAACCGTTAGTGACTCTGAGTTGGGGCGTAAGAGTCGAGCTGGTGAAAACTTAGCTATCTCAAATTTTGTTCCTTTAGGGCAGAAGCTCCCGAATCGATCGAATCGAAGTCGATGTCCAATGCTTATAACATGCTATTGACTTATTTTTTCTCAGTTTTCATTTGCCTAAAAATATCACATATTAGTTAATTATTAAATGTTATGTGAAAATTATAATGAGCATTGGAAGTAATCTGAATCTCAATGGATACAAAAAGTCAAAAACACAAATACAGGTATGTACGTTTTACCTAGATCCATAAAATAAGTCATTACAGTATAAGACCAACACATGAGTGAGTTAAGTTGGTTGGTTAGTACAAACGTTGCGAATGCGCAACTCAAGTACGTGCGGCCACGATGGTCAAACATCAGGCGAGTGAGGACACATGAGTACACGACACGAGCGGCGCCCTTTGTGAGCGATCAAACGAGCCGACACAAACACACCTAGCACAGTAGGGTTGTCAACTTACCAGGATTTTTGAAGTTATACTTCGTATGAGGTGTTTGGATAAAATTATGAGAATAAAAAATTTTCGACGCGACAGCCAAAAAGCGACATGATGAAGATGCGTGATACTAGACGCACAGCATTCGCTGGAGTTGTTTTGGATTGCTAGCGCGAGTCGTGGGAGCGAGCAAAGAGGTACTTATAAGAGTTAAGTATAACTTCTTAGGTGCATAGGTACATAACGTTTTTTTATGAAAATAGTAATGATGATGGTACCTAAGTGGCTATCATCATCTATTTATCGCTGATCAACATCTATCTAGCGTTGTCAGCCAAAAAAGAGAAAAAGAAGAACAAAAAGAAAGAAACTTATCACGTTACTCTTGGTTAAGGTAACTTGTTACTCGCAATTCAGTATTGTTTTTATTGTTTTCCTGTGATATTTCCTGCATCGACCAGTTCTATCTATTATTTTTCTAAATTCATCGGTGTGGCAGTAAAATAATATAATCATGGCACTTTTCATGTTTACAAGCTAATAATGAATAAATTATTTTAATTTTTCAGTAAGATTATTTATATAATTTTGAAATATAAAGACTTCTACTTTAAATACACTGCATTCCATGTGAATACAAAAATGCAGTTAAATTTGCTACTGTTTCTTTCTTTATGTTCGCATATTATAGTTTGTATATTTTTTTTATTTTAATGGTCGAAAATTAAACGTATTTTTTTATTTGTAAATGTAACACTTAATTAGGTACACAACGTTTGGTAGGTGCACACTCGATGTTTTTTTATAGTGAGAGTTTTTTTCCATTGACAACCCTACCAAATAGCAAATGTGTTAAGCGACACAGCTTTTTGTGTATCCAGAGCAATCGCGCCTTTAATTTCTACGTGCCCCTAAAGAGAATACGCTGAATGTTTTGTGTATAATATACGTACTTATCACTACTTGGGTAGGTAGTAGGTAATGTTGATAGCCGTAAGCCGGTTATGATCTGCCAGGGCCACTAGACACCTTGTTGAGTCTAGCTAACTGTTGATGAATGTGTGAACAGTTTTAGTAATCTTGTAATGCAATAGCGTTAGCGGAATGATTGATATCAGAGCCATTGTTAGTAGGCACAACACCCAATTCATTTGTTACTGGCATTAATGTTACGCATTACGGTATTAGGTATGGCTTCACTGGGTGTTAATTGAAAAGTGACCCAAGTGTTACGAGTACTTCATGTTAATTTGACAGTGGTTTGAAAATTTATTTCAATTTCTCGATATTTTAAGATACTATTATTTTTACCAGGCCGCATGAAAGGGATTATGTTTTTATTGTACTGTTTGAATCATATAAAATTAGGACAAATTTTCATGTTATTATCTTTAGTTTAGGAGTCTATTTTTCAACAGCAGCTCCCTAAGTGCTCCATTTTACACACTAAAAACTTCAAAATCTAGGCCCAAAGCTGTCTACGTTAATGTCTGAGGTTATGTTTGCAATGCTAGATTTGAAACGTCAACTTAATATCAGTCTGTCGTGGTTTGAATTTTGAAGTAAGTACCTACCCGTAGTAATATTTCTTTTAAAGGTAATTAAAATTAATAAAATTTATGAAGGTAATAAATATTTGTAACAATAATAACAACTTTAGTTGAAATTTTTGCCAATATTTCGACTAAGCAGAAAATACGTATTAAAATCTTAATATATATAAATTACGTGTCACGTTGTTTGTCCGCGATTGACTCCTAAACTACTTAACCAATTTTAATCAAATTTGCACACCGTGTGCAGTTTGATCCAACTTGAAATAAAGGATAGCTTACATCTCCCTTAAGGCACACGGAAGGTTTTAGTAAAAAAAACTTTTGACAGAACGAAGTCTGTCCGGGCAGCTAGTATTTATATAAATATTAATTTAGCCTCTGTCTTGCTGTCGTTGCTGAAAGAAAATGATATTCAGTTAGAATATTATAAGCATTATTTATTTAGTTACATAATTTTTATGATTACTACAATGTTACACTTCATAATTATGATGTTCGGAATCGGGAAGTAAACATTACTAATTATACATATTATTTTCGTTATCTTAACTACCTAGTTAATCTTAACATCCAATTGTTTGAACGTGGCTTCCGTTTTATTTGTTTAATATTTTACAGATTAGTGTCTGGATTTTTATTCTTTTAACTTTAATAAATCTTTAATAACATAAAACGTATATAGTAAGCTCTATAATTCTCGAACACTTACGAATCTCGAGATACTTTTCCAATCTTGTTAGTTCTAGTCTAGTTCATTAAAAATAATACGGGTTTAAATTAATAAAGAAATTGCCGTTTTGTACAAGTGCACACAGTAAAACCCACTGGGCCCCCAAATGTTTACTATGATGATGATAACTTAATTTAAAAGTAAATTAAAAGCTTTCATTAATATTAAGTAGTCAGATGTTTGTCTCCGGAATAATTTTAGGTGTGAAACTTTATCACCGAATATGGGTACGGGTAGCATCAACATTCACCAAGATGATCTGACTCTAACATACCTACATAGATGGGTCCTCTCAAAATATTCAGGGGTGAATCATTTTAAAACATTTTATTTCACTTTAAAATATTTTATCACAAGACATAAAAGTAGGGCCGAGCTAGCCGCATAATTACGTTATAAGCTTCAAAGGAGCGAATAATTTCACAGACAAATTTTAGATGTAATCTGCGTAATCAATTCAGAGGAAAAAAATCCTTTTGAACATTGGAACTGTGAGTTAAATAAATACAGTGATACTAAATGAATAGATATTACAAACCATGTGTTTTCGTAAAGATGTCAGGAAAATAACGTTATGCAACACTATACAAGACTTAATTAATTTTCTATTGGGGGATTATTATTTCATATTAGTAAATTCTGTATTAGTAATGTCTGTTTTATCAATATTTTATATGGCCTCAGATATAATTTATCTCGCGTTTAAAAAAAGTCAATTCGTCAATCATGACGAAAACATCACAAACATAAAGCGACATGTATTATCATGGAAAGTGGTGAAAACCCCTATGTTAATCATAAAACAAACGTTCTCTACAGCAAGAAGCAGTGAAAATAACCCCGATATTAATTCATACCCTGTAGCCTAGTTGGTAGCGACTCTGCCAGCGAAGCGACGGGTCCCGAGTTCGATTCCCGCCAGGGTAGATATTTAAGTGACAGATAAATATTTGTACTCGGGTCATGGGTGTGATACTGATATGTTATACATACTCGTATGTGTCGTGCATACCACCAGCGGCACAGGTAATAACCTACTGCGGGAGTATGAGTGTGTTAGCGTTTATTTATTTATTTATAATAGTCCCACGTGGGACTTTGGAGTAGACTTGACTTTCCACTCAAATAAATTAAGATTATGTTATGAAACCTTAGTTAACCTATTTTATTTAGAAACGCTTACCTATTTTATAATAAATTCTTTAGGTATAGATTCGCGGATTTTATCTACATATTCGTTGTATTCATTGAAACAAAATGAAAGAGCGCTCTGAGTTTTTCGCTGCGTGGTTTTTCCTTCGTTTGTAACGCGCGGCGAAAAATCATTGTGTGCGCCTTAACTACATAATATGTAATGTACACACGTTCCGACTACGTTTTATTTCAAAGTGATGCTTAAAAATATTTTTGTGACAGATTAAAATAAAATTTTGCGGGTAATAACGTCTTTATACTTCTTCATTTGCTTTGAGATAATCAGTCTAATTAGAGCAATTATAAATTCAGAACAAGATAACTAATGTTATCTAAGTCGCAGTTGGAATTAGCCGAAATAATGCTGGGAATTACCGCTGGAGCTCATCTTTATTATCCAAAGTGTTTTACGTTCAGAAGGAGGAACGTGTTTTTTTTTTATTTATTTCGTACGTTTCAACAGCACCATCTACTCAATTGACAAATCTTTGGTTCACTATGTGTCTATACTATGCATCATTTTATTCAACCGGTTTTGTTGCAAGTAGCTATTTGGTACTATGTAGACCACAGACATTTCGAAAACTGTTCTTTAATGCATTTAGTATCAATTTGATTACGGTATACAATAAACGTAACATCACAATAAACTACGGGAGAGTGAAAGCGAGAGACAGAAGGATTAAATTAAAAATAACTATTAGATAGTCGTCCCTTTATAATATGGGGACTCACATATTTATATTCTAGTTCTACAAACACAGATTTTTTTACGGAAATAGCCGGCAAACGAGCTGACAATTCACCTGATGGTCAGTGGCTATAGTCGCTCATGAACATCAGCAAGACCAAAGTCACTGATGCGTTGCCGGTCAAGAAAGAGAGAAGAAAAAGAAAGAACTGGCTCTCAAGCCCCCAGCCGGAACACGACGAGTCGTTGAATTGTATCTACAGATAGATTGTATAGAGGTTATTTTTACTATTTTTAACAACCTGTAAGAAACAAGGAATGCCTCATATCAATTTAAAAAGTTGTCGGGTCTTTTCGATGCCGAACTTCCTCCTTAGTTCCGTAGTAAATCATTTAAAACAGACTACATTTTCTTATTCTTAATTAAATATAGGTTACTATCTACCGACCTTTTCGGAAAATAAAACTACATTAGAGCATAATAATATTATTAAAATAAATAAGGTTAAAGTGGTGTAGTACGTTTAAGACAATAAATGAAAAAAATAATATTTAGAAGTGATAACGTTGGTGTCTATTCCAAAAACTTTTACAAAAATAAAAAATAAAAACTGCAAGTTAAAATTGCATACAAAACGTTGAAACAAATTTACAGAGTCATAAACTTTATTCATGAAAGCAAAAGTTTACAACTGCATTCTGAGAAATGTCATAGTGAACAAGGTTAGAAGTATAACATACATCTTGTACTTCTTATCAGTAGTTGGAAGCGCTCATTACTCGTAAGGTGAGACCATTGTTTGAGTTTCTTTTGTCATTGATAACAGCTTCGGCGTTTTTAAAAGAACGGTGGCAAATAATGCGATCTAATGCCATTATGCTCGTTGTAAACAACCTTTCTGTTTATGTTTACAACCTTTGGCGGCCTTTTGGAACTTTTGTTTTACTCTTCAATTGTCGGTGCTTTTACGATGTAGAGTCACGCGCACAATTCACAATTTTTCGTCTGCGTTCAACTGAGTTTAACTTTTATTTATTTGAGATAAAACGCTTCGTCTATTGCAACTTTATGGCTTGGATATCTGATGACTAAACTTCAGGTAGTTTACAAGAATTGCAAAATATACCTACTATTTTACATAACAAGCCGTCCATATGCTAAGTTATGTTATGAAGCGAGGGATCCCGGATTCGATTCCCGGCCGGGGCAGATATTTGTGTGAATATGAACATATCAGGTTTCTTAAAAACCTACATATGTACCTTCTCTCGAATTTAAATCAGTATGTATAATAGTAATATGTATAACTATATGGATATTGTATTATTATATTATTATGTATGGCTCGTAGTGCGCCTTGGCTATGCTGTAAGCACTGTGAGCATAAATAGGTTGCAATAAATAAATAAATAAATAAATAAATGTGACAGACAAATAGTACATATTTATGCTCGGGTCATGGGTGTGATTGTGATGTTATATATGTATGTGTCGTCCATGCCACCCGCGACATAGCTAATAACCTACTGCGGGGGTGTGAGTGTTTTAGCGTTTATTTATTTATTTATTTAAATGTACGTGCCTTCTTGAAAATGCTAAATGTAAGTAATAATGCTTATCTTATCCTTTAATGCCTACATAACGACTGCACTGACTATAGAGTACCTAATAACATCATTTTATCTTAAGCTACAGTATATGAATGAGATATGACATCCACTATTTACCTATTACAAAAAAAATTGTTTGCGTAGGTGAGGTAGGCCAAAAAACCCATTATGCTAATAACTAACTAATTTGTTATTTCTGTATTTGTAGTTTTGTAATTTCTTTAGACAATAAAGTTCTTTAAACCGATTATCTAATGAATAAAGCTTTAACTAACATCTTAATTTTGAAGACTACTTCGCTACTGTCGCTTCAGAGGTATTTATAAGGACGAACACTAAACGATTTACACATACGAGTACGTACATACATAATTAATTAATTTCATATATATACATACCAAAAACCGGGCAAGTGCATGTCAGGCCACGCTCAATATAGGGTTCCGAAGGTGTAAGTTTATCTACTATTACTCATTAACTGTTTATGCTTACCAAGCCGTAATAGTTTTCCTTGTAAATTCATCAATTAATATAACGTAATTAACGTATTTTTGTGAATTTTTCACTAGTTCATCTCCAACCATTTTGACTGGCAGGAGGGGGGACACTTGACTCTAAGCAAAATTGGCACTTTAAAGCCGAATATCTCGCAAACGGGCCCCGAAATTGAAAAACGGGTTTTTGCAGACCCATAATATTTTTGAAAGACCTTTTCAACTATACCCCACGGTATGTATGGACAGACGGAAATGACGAAATTAGGTATAAGGGTTCCGATTTTTCTTCGGAACCCTAAAAATCGGTGTAATTTGGTGGAAATTGGATGGAGATTCTTAAGAAAATGTACCTACCTCTAGTACATGTCTGTGGTATGTACCTAGAGCACAATAAAAAGATTTCATCCCTGGAAACTCGACTCTAATTTCTGCACGTGGTGCGAAAACGGATGGACATACACACTACGTAGGTACGTATACTAGGTACCGATCTATATAGTTTGGCATATATATTGTATGTACGTATTAATGAAGGCATATAATATGATGGAATGGTAGTCTTCAGTAGCTCGAGCACGAATATTTGCGAGAAAGTATTCGTAAGGTTAACGTAAGCAATTTGTATGGCATTTTTTCAAAAGCGCCCCTATCGTACGTAAATGGTACTAAAATGCGATACAAATTTGACAAATTGCTTACGTTAACCATACGAATACTTTCTCGCAAATATTCGTGCTCGAGCTACAGGTTAGAAACGTTTCATAACAATCGAATAATTAACCTAGGTTTTTATTAAATAAACATAAGAAAATAAATGAAAAAGTTAAGTAAATAAATTTTAAATTTCATTCCTTTTATGAAGTAAGATATAACCTTTTCATTCTGCAAATATTCATTTTAGTTTATTTTAAAATTTGGTAGTAAGTGGTCAAACTTCCATCCCCACCTCCAAACATTCGCGACGGGAATCCGAATCATCAACCTGCCAGACGATGCCATGGGCATGGATGTTAAATGAAAAGTCGGAAAGTTATGCTTATTAAGTAACTATCGCTTTGCTCGCGGCTTGTCCCGCGTTTTCCGGTATAATAACTTCCCTACGTCCTATTCCAGATCAGGGCCTACCTATGTGCTAAATTTTATGAAAATCTGTCCAGCAGTTTTCGCATGGAAGAGTAAAAAACATCCATAAAAACTTCCAAATTTATAAGATTTGTCGGTGTTTAACACAAAAAGTTACTTGAACTCAACGATGCATATTGCACAGCTAGCCCACATTTCTAATCATTTCATTTCCAGCAACAAGACATGCATCGCCTAGATAGACGGCAGATAACATACCTATCGCTTTATCACAGAACATTGAGCATTATGTGTTAAAACGGAACAATACACAGGTAGTCGACGATAACAGAAGTATTTGATACCCGATCAAAGGGCGCCGCCGTTGATAACAAGATCAGAAACACCGACAACCGTTACGGTAGCTAGTATTCCGGCAATATTTTTTATTGCAATTCGTTTGATGTGGCCGACTCGATAAAGAAAGACAACTCCATCAATGTCAGTGGGAAATCAAAAATCGATTTGGGATTATTATTTTATTAGATATTTAAAAGATAACAATTTCGTAGAATCGATAGCATGTGCATTACCTGCATATAAATGTTGGTAGTTATTATTTAATTGGTTTCACTTGGAATTTAATGGCTTCTGCCAATCTATGCCAAGATGGAAACGTGTCACTGAAAGCTAAACACGATAAATCGGTAGAAGACACTTGGGTACGACATTCCGAAACGGTAGTAGTAGAAAACTACGTGCATTTAACATTAGAATTCGGAACCAACGAGGCCACTTGCTAACTTTCTGGACAAAGAGTAGGTACTTTTATTTATTTATTTATTTTTGCAACACCTTAATCTAGGGTGTACAGGGGCAAAAACTTAATGCCTAATGGCATTCTCTACCAGTCAGCCTTGGGTGCTGGTGGAAAATTTAGATAAGCGCAAATTGTTAATGTTATCGGCCAAAATACTCTTAACTCCTTCTTGAAGAAGAAGCCCCAGCGTAAGTGGACAATCCTTTGTAATCCAATCCAGACTGGAGCAGCGCGGTGATCTAGGCCTCCTCAAGAGGCTGGGTCTCTTACCCGTGCTCAGTTGTCGTCTATAAATGGGTTGAAGCCAGCCAGAGGATCAGGTTATTACGGGCTAAAAGTTACTAATATTCTTAAGTTAGTTTTAAAATGTTTGAGTTGCAGGTTTGATTTCCAGCAGAAATTTGAAATTTATTTTATCGGTCTGAGTGTTCTTGTGTAATGTATTGCCCATAGAAATTTAAAACGTATTGTCCATGGCATCTACGACACAGGAAATTCTAGTTCCCACGCTGTGAAGTGATGCATTAGTATGTACCTAGTGCGTACAGCTCAAAAAGCACGGGCTGCTTCGTATTTAGCGACCATCAATTGCATATTAGCAATTGACGCATGACTCTTTGTTACTGCCATAGCAATAAAATACTTCTCTGACCCACATTTTATCTAAATCGATCACAATATCCTTTATGGTATTATCATGTAAAGACACCAATAAAAACACAGCCGTAACAAGTCTATTGTGACAGTCATTATCACCATATCAGCTATGCATGGTCTTGTGGTACAAGTCATGGGATCACGACTTCAATAATTGGTTTGACACCCTTTTACGTATACTTTATGTAAAATAAAATTCTTGAAACTCTCCATTTGAATCTCACTCTTTTGTATGTGAATCGAACGCCTTCTATAAAGTTATTCAAAATGAAAACTACGATAATTCTACCGCTTATAATTGAAATTATTGGACAATTTTCTTCAAAATTCATACTGATAGAAAATAATAAATTCAATAAAATTTATATAATTGTATCATTGTATGCAATTATTTGTTTTTCAGTTTTGTCAGCAGGGTTGGACAATAATAGATATAGATTTTTATACAATGCAGTAGGTTGATTGAATTAATATTATGATCGCTTTTAATTTTAATTTGAACCAAACCGATCGCGCTGTTGTGGAAAGGTGAAGCGTAATGGATACAGTAATCAACGTATTACGTCCAGAAGTGCTTTCTGCTATCACCTGTTGGCTGTTACTGCACAGTGAGTTATTGCAAATATAATGACGTCAACTAATCGAACGGTACGCTGTTTGAACTAGATGTTGTTTTGATGTCGAGGACTTTCAGCGTATAGATAATGATGTTCACTTATTTTTTATAACTTGAGTGGTATACCATAAAGGCTATTTCGTTGTAGTACTTTTTAATGGTTACCAAACAAAGCAGTCAGCTAATTGGCATAGTTTTGCCGGGCAATACTCCGAATATACCTTGTAATAACAAGGGACCATTTTTGCACCCATTTTCTTTTATAACCCTATCTGATGTTGGTTTGCTTTTTTGTAGTTGAAAAGTAGAAATGAGTACTAAGAAATGTATTTTATAATTTTTAGTCATATTTATTAATACGCAAATGTCACCTTCAGTTCCTTATTTTGTCATTTCACAACACTAACAACAATGTTGAGCCTTTAAAATTTCATTCATAAAGATGTTCAGTCAAAAGCAAATATTTAGTTATACGTTGAGTAAAAGCAAAGTCCTATGATCTAATGTCAACCTTGTGACGGTTAAAATAAAAATGAATATGAAAAGAGGAGTCGGTGTAAGGAGTTGTAAATAGGGGTAAGCTATACAAACCGAGATTTAGCATACTCTGACGCCACTCAAGACCACCCAAGATGTCGTTTTTTTCGCACGGATTATCTTACAGCTTACTTTGAAGCGAAGACCTATGAAAATAATAGTTTGCACATTATTTGGTTGGTTAGTGACATCATTTTAATGCAACTCATTGATCTACGCTCTCATTGGTAAAATTGATACGTCTAATCGTGAAATATATTTATATTTTATAATATTTTTTATTGTTTTTTGAAATATTTTTATTATTATAATTTTTTTAATTTTTGAAATATTGTTATTGAAATATTTTTTTAAACAAAATTTAATTCCATTTGTCCGTTGAAGTTTCACTTCTACTATGTGGCCCAGCACACATTTCGTTTTTTTATGTAAGTTTCCGACAAAGCTGGCGATTCACCTGATGGAAGTCGCCCTCGTCACTTATGGACATCAGTAATACCAAAGGCATCATCGCTGCTTTGCTGAACAAGAAAGAAGAGAGAGAATCAAAGAAAGAACTGGCCCTCAGGCCACAGCAGGAACACGACAAATCGTTTGGTAGGTATCTGACTCAATCAAGAAGTGCTGCTTTTGTAAAAGATGTTAAAGATGCATCAGAAAGCAAAGTCATTTTCTATGAAAGGATGTTTCCAAAACTTCACATCCCGTCTCGTACGGAAAAAATACCCGTTACGTATGTATTGGGCTTAAGTTGGGAAAATAGAAGCGTTTGAATCTGATCGACAGTTTAAAAGCTGTACTTTTTTAAATATTCGTGTGGTAGCAAGAACTCAGTAGCTAGAGGAAGTGGCAGAATATGATATAGTCGCAAAGGGTACCTATCAACCATGATTTTCGTGAGAAAAACTGTCTCGAGTATGATTTATAATTATCATATCTACATGGTAATTGTGGATAGTTGCAAAAGAGACTAAAAAACTAATAACAATGGATTTCCGCAAACTAACGCCTGCTACTATTAACTTTAGTAACTTTTTTCATGGCCGTCGAGTAAAAAATACACTGAAAATTATTTTGCTTTCTTACACTGCTCCTAATTCCTATAAACATTTTTAATTTAGCCACTTTTAAATCTATCTGCACTGATTGTTATCTCAAGCTGTCAACACTCCAACAATGGCAGTTACATAAAAATTTTTCGTGTAATTCAGAATAACGCTTTATTGAATGAAATAACTGTTCGATACAGTACACAATCAACAATGAATTCATGTGTGATTACACTAAGCTTTTTCGAAGCATTTGTCGCTCCACTCGAAAGCATTTGACACCCAGATTCGACACTTCAACTACCGCATTAATATCGATTCAATGTGACGCAATTTCATGCCTGTTGACTTGCTTTGTATCCGCTACCCATTTACGCAGACCACACGTGGAAGTTTTTTTTTTTATAAATAGACGATGCAAACGTGTATTTTTAGGTACATACAGCTGATGTGAAATATGACTTACAAAATAAGACTGATGTATGTGTGAACCAACTAGTGTTTCTATTCACCGAAATAGAACGGAGACGGGATCGAACTAATTCATTGGTTAGACCTCATAATTTAAACAGGGGCAGGCTTTTAAGGCCTCACATCTCCCGACCCGACTCTGATTGAGATAGTCTTATTATAGGTACACTCACAAAATACTAACTGCTACCCGCGACGTCGTACCTACTTACCAGAAAACTTAAAACACTTCATTTTGGAATAACTGTGACTCTCTACTTACAACTACTACTCATAAATAGGTATCTCTCGGCCACATTTTCATAGGTCAAGTACCTACCTAGTTTGTGAGATAGCGGTGTAAAATGTATAATCCCTTCGCTTTTAGGTATATAGAGTAGATACCTGAGTTAGATATCCCGTTCATGCAAAAAAGCTGACCATTTTATGTGCAAACTCATTTCATACAAATATTAGGTCATGTAGTCTGTGTATGTATCTACCTATGATACATTCTATTGAGGGAAATGTCATGTACATAATTATATCGTATAAATCATTACCCTGTATAATGTCGATAATCTCCCGATAAACCATTAACAAGTTGTTTAATCACCGCCAAGTTTCATGTATCAAATTAAAGAAATCCTGCACATTAGCCAAAAATCACGAAGCCCCTTTATACTCATTTAACCTGCTCAGAGCTAACAATACAAGTGACAATTGCCTTGTACCGTCAAATAGTATCCTGCAGTTTTCAGTTACAACCTTATCTTTATTGTAGAACACTGTGTCGTTGTAATTTCAACCCTAGAACCTTTTAATAAGGATGATCGATATTTTTTAGGGTGAAGATTGTGTAGATTGTATTAATGTTGGCATGATGTTTGTGTGTACACGGCCCCTTGTTTGAACAACAAATTAGTTCCATTATACGCTTGTAAAGAGGGAGGAAGTCATTCTTGTGAGCACGAAACGCGATGAGTTTACCCAGTGTTATTACCTAAGTAGGTAATGTAAAATTTTGGGTTTTTTCTCACAAACAATGGCGTAAGAGAGAATGTAATAATTATAATCTATATCGACGCTTGAAAGGCAAAAATTACCCAGCGACATGTTGCTTTAAGTATTATGCATTTAAACTGCATTTAAAATTCATCGGTATGAAGTAGCTATGACTAATAGGCGATTTTTTTTTCTAAAATTAAAAACTAAAATGCTCTAGTGGAAAGTTGTCAACATGTCGCTTGGTATTTTTTGCCTTTCAAGCGTCGATATGTAAAAGATATATTTCCTATTTCTTTTAGTCACAACTCACACCACACATTGAGAACGATTTTACCGATTTACTTATTTTCATTTTAGATTAAGCATTCGTGATGGTCCAGAGATGTTTATTACGTGAAGAAAAAATTAAGTTCTGGATTAGGTGACGTGAATATCAAGGGATCAGCTAAATGGCCTAAATGCCCACATAGCCCAAGCAGCTTTCAGAAGTTCACCTGCAAAATTTTAAAGTTGGTACCTGTTATCAGTTATCAGTCACCTTCTTAAAGCAATGTCAGAATTTTTCATATCAAAAGCCATAATGTCGTCATGAATCAAAAATAATTAACGACACAGTTGTATTGTGATGTCATGTTATTCTATCAATTAAAGTCAATAAAATTGTGCATCGTTTACAGTTAATAGTGATGGCAAATCTTTATTGATTAAAAATAATTATCGATTAAAAAAGCCCATAGGAAAGAATAATAAAATATTTAGCGATAAGAGCGTGCAACATAATATCATGAATATGAAAACCACATGATATTTTAGCAAATATCTACATACCGACCGACAAACCAAAGAAGCGAATAGTAGACTAATGAGCAGATACATAGATTGCCAAAGCACTTCGGTATCTTAAAACAATTTAAAACAAGCTAAACATTGACGGAGTGCACAAAGACTCGTCATAAACGTCCATTGAAGCTACAATAAACCAATTCGTTCCTACTGTTGTACTGCATTGTAAACTCCTGAATTTTACTATACGGAGCCCATTAGGCGGCGACTAAAAAGAACCCGACTACATAAACCTGGTCAAAATAATGATAAAACTTTAAAATTGTGCAAAACTAAGCAAAATATTTTATTGCCTGGACATGAAAGTTTGGGAGAAATGTTTTAATGTTCATTGCTAAAAAGGTTTGAAATTAGAGAAATGGCAGTAAAAACTACCTTTCTTTAGGAAAGTAACTGTATCCACTAGTTAGGGTGTTATAAAATCTGAACGAAAATACATAATTAGTAATAATATGAATAATGCTCGCATTTTTAGAGACACAAAAAGTGTAACGATTTGAAAAAAGAAATTACAAATTCAAAACGATTTTTAACGCAAACCAGGTTGAACATGAAGTCAATACGTGTCACAATAAATAGGTACAGGAAATTGCATATATCCCTACATAGAAATTAACTTGATAGATGGTAAAAGGCAGTCTTACCACTGATAGTGATCTATTCCTAATGTGCATTGAGTTGAAGATAATTTTAGAGAAGTCGTATGAGAGGTTGATTTGTATTCAGTTGGATGTAATGTGTATGGAAAGAAAATGATAAAAATGGTAAAAAAATTAAGAAATTTAAACATGGAGAGTAGATAGATATAAGCCTGGAATGTTAACAGACTGTCAATTACCGACATGTATTTTTATATCGTTCATACTATAGTTGGTTCTTAAAAGGTGGTCAGGCCGTGAAATTATGAAAATGTAAAGATACTTTTGGGAAATTTAGTCACAATTCAGTTTCGCTTGCGATTTCACTGAACTCATATGATTTTTTTATTAAACCAGTTGTCTTCAATGTTATCTACTATTTATATTTATGCATGAATGCTGCGCCACATTTTGTTAACTATTGCAGTAATTTACGAACAATTTCAATGTATTTTGTTTATGTTCAATAAAAATCTTTGAATGTTTTTAAATTATGTTATTTATTTCTACTGCTATAAAATATACCGGTTTTAGTCCTTAGATCTTTGCCTTAAATTTTTCAAATTGACGTAAATATAACGGTTTTCTTCGGATGTTTATAAGTAATTGTAATTTAGTGTATTCTCTTTTAACGTTCTAAATTTCAACTCCTGGGTGCACTGGTACAGTTAGAAACGGTTCATTAGGGTAATATAGAGTTTATGGTTCAACCTTTTAAGACTTTTATAACCAGCTACTTTCTTCTGTTACACTTTATTGCTTTGAAAGTACCGACAGAATATTCCCGTTCTTACGGAAACTTTTTGTGTCAAAGAAAGCACCTTGAACTACATTGAATCCTTTGTTAACGGTACTGTAAAATAAATGATATTGCCTTATTACATTTTGCTACAGTAATTTGCTAAATTTCTTTGAGAATTTCGTCCACAGTAAGTTTTTTCTTAATATGTTATAGCTTCAAAAACATTGTAACGAGTTGCAATACCTTGTTCAATATTCCTTGGCTGGCAGATGCATTTTTCTTCTGAATTTTTGAATCATGACAGTTGGTTTTGTTTACAAAAATGCATCTGTCAGCTGGGCTTCCATCGAGGATGGAGGATTAGTTAGCTGGGCCTGTCATCTGGAATCCAGTCTTAAATTTGCTTGATGTTTTATGTTATCTAATTTGCCTTTTAAATACTAACTACAAAATCTGTGCTGTTTTTTGTTAATAATTGTCAATCACACAAATCAGTGAGTTGTGCCAGCTTATTTACAAGAAGAACGTACCCTGCCCTGAAATTCTAAATCTAGAATTTTTATTGCTGAAGGAGCTTGGTTCCAGTTGGAGCTAGGTTCCTCGCAACATAGCATAGTTAGATGAAATTAAAACTAAGGACAAACTTAGTACCTACATGGGTATTAAATCTAATACATAAACATCTAATCATAATAATCTAAGATGTTACTGGTTATAATTTGAGTCATATTTCAGAAAATTACTTACGGCCTGGACTTTATACTACGTTAGGAAGATCTGGTGATTATCTATATATATTATAAAACAGTAACTCGATAATGTCTGTACATTGAAGATATTTAAGAAAATTTGGTATCAGGGGACTCAATAGGAGCAATAGATTGCAAATCTGTCATTTTTAAAAATCTTGTCTGTCTGTATGTTTGACACCGCATCACGCCAAAACTACTGGATGAAACTGAATGCGGTTTTCACAGTTGTATTGCTGGTGGTCTAACTTAAAATCTGGTGTACGTTTTATTGTGATATGTCGCTTAAAAGCCGAGATATCAACAAATAGGACTTATTGATACGCCACATAACAGCAAGAAATTGTGACAGTACCCGATAGAGGGATAAAAGAGACTGTTTAGTATCGGAAATATTCGTTATATCTTAAAAAAATCAATGTGTACATATATTTTTTAATTTATGATTTTGCAGTGAATTAGTTCTGCTAATCAACAACAGATGTCAGTTTAGGTAACTGAGTAAGTAGGTCTGAGAACAAGACTTAAGCTATCATACCGTGAATAAATCTTTTGTTGAAATTAATGTGTACCTATATATTTTTAAATATTTTAAATAAATAAACGCTTACACACTCAGGTGCTTTACTATTGGTCTAATCCACAAGCTCAGAGTAGCGCAGCGGGCTATGAAGAGGGCTATGCTCGGTATTTCTCTACGTGATCGTATTCAAAATGAGGAGATCCGTAGGAGAACAAAGGTAACCGTCATAGTTCAAAGAATTAGCAGGCTGAAGTGGCAATGGGCTGGCCACATAGTTCAAAGGACCGATAATCGTTGGGGAAGAAAGGTCCTCGAATGGCACCTACGTCTCGGAAAAAGGAGCATAAGACGCCCCCCGACCAGGTGGACTGACGACCTGAAGAAGACAGGGGGCATCCGCTGGATTCAGAAGGCTCAGGACCGGTCAGAGTGGTGCAAGTTAGGGGAGGCCTATGTCCAGCAGTGGACCTACAAAAGCTGATGGATGGATGGATGAATGGATGGATGGATGGATGACACACTCTTTTCCCCCTCAGTAGGTTTTAATCTGTGTCGCAGGTGGGCATGGACGACACGTAACACATCACAATAACACCCATGACCCGAGTACAAATATTTATCTCTCACATAAGTATCTGCCCCGGCCGGGAATCGAGCCCGGGACCTCTTGCTTCGCAGGCAGGGTCGCTACCAACTACGCTACAAGGTCGTTAAACATTGAAGTTTTAAGTAAATTAGTTTCCCTACCCAATTAATAACACATAACTAAGTTAGATTTTGCTATCGGAATAATATAAGTAGATTCACTGTATGATGGCGTGGATCAGAGTTAGCGATAATATTATGACACAATTTAGTAAATTTACCAAAAATTTTTTTTTTTTTTGTAAATAAATAAAAATCTTAAATTCCGACAAAGTATTATAATTTAGATTTCCTTATTGTAATGTAGAAATAGGAGATAATATTAAAAATACAAATCCTTTACATATTTATTAATCAATATGAGTAAGAAATTAAAATATTTGCGAATAATAATCTACGGCTGTCACCTACTGGTCAATGAGTTCCAAGCCGGCATAGGCAAATTTTATGACCGGACATAAGTGCAATACAAAAAACTAAAATACTTTTGAATTTGCGAATAGCCACGTAAGAGCAGACGAGCCTCCTGATTATAAATGGTCACCGTTTTCTATGGATGACTGAGTGCGTCGTCCGTGATCAGACTAAAGGCATCATCCATGCGTTGTCATCCAAGAAAGAAAGAAAAGAAGGAGAAAATAATAAATTATGAAGATGATTGAATTTCCATTCTATCAAGTTTAGAGACATTTGTTTTTGATTTAGCAAAGCTTTTTATTAAGATATATCGAGCTGTATAAATAGTAGTAAAAATAAACTAATAACACGCTGTCTAATCCACAAACTTCAAAGCAGTCAAAAACAATAAGTTTCTTTTGAAACTGGTCCGAATGCCAGATATAATACATACATCTGGCATTCGGACCAGGTTTACACATAGAAACCCCAGAGTTATTCAGGATTCATAAATTCAGGAGAATAGAGTCCTCCGGTTGAGAGGCTGGCCCTTCTATTGCTTAGGGGATACTTTCATTACCATAAATCTAGCTGGTGTCGCGGTTGCGAAACTCCCCATATGATCAGGGGCCTCTTCGGACTTCTGAATTCCCACAGAAGCGTTTAACTCTCAAGCAGTCAAGTGTGGAGGGGCGAGACGTCCCTGAGCGACTCACATGGCCCGTGGTCGGCGCGATCAAACATTGACCGAAAAACCGAATAATATGGTACATCTAAGGTACCTGCTAAACCACCCGATTTGCGTGATCTGGTGAACAGAATGAGGACCGTCTTACAGACATAAATGTGGCTCCCAGTTATTTCATATCCCGCATTAAAAAATAGGGTGCATGTTCGTCGGGATCGGGTCTTTCGAGTTCGAGGCTCGGGGATGGATCTACTCCTTTAGAAAAAGGGGTATAATAATTTAGCATGGAAGTTGTGTTTACAGGTTATAAATATTATTTTGACTGCTTTTATGTATGTGCTACCTACTACATAGAATTTTTGTATATTTTTTAGGGTATTGTTCTTCAAAAGAAAAAACATAACCCTTATAGGATCACTTCGTTGTCCGTCTGTCTGTCTGTCAACCCTATTATCTTAGTAATACGTGGCATAACTCCAAACAAACTTAAATAAGTTTAAGTTTTTGGTTAATTGATCGCTATTTTCATGTATGGGAACGATAGTTTTCCAGCGGCAAAGTTAAGTTTGTTACTGAATGATTTAACATTGCTCTTATGTTCGGTGCCATCGACTTTGCCTTCACCTGAGTTAATTCACCCAGGTGTCTTAAGTCTACTTTTGGCTTCAACCCATTAATGGCCCACTACTGGATACGGGTCTCTCCTCTTGAGGAGGCCTAGAGCATACTCCACCACGCTGCTCCAGTACGGATTGGTGGAAGGGTTAGTGGCCAACCCGAGTGTCGTAAGTTTTCAAACCGCCCTAGGGCCTCCGACATGGCTTAATGACTGTTATCCTATATGATAACAACCGGGACCGATAGCTTTACGTGCCCTCCGAAGCACGGAAACGCTCAAGAAATTTTTGCCACTAGCGGTGACCTATCCAACTACCGACCACGCCCGCTGTTGCTTAACTTTGTCGATCACATAGGATCAACGCAAGCCGCCGGGCTATGAGCGCTTCTACTACTTTTAGTAGACTTTATTCACCTATGCAGCCAGGTGATTCGGTTCTGTAAGTTAGAACAGAACCCTCGGTGCGCAACTCTAACTCGAATTTGGCCGGGATCTTTTTTGATTACTAATTCTCAAGCCCACGCAGACGAAGTCGCGGGTAGAAGCTAGTTATTTATAAATGCCCACACCAAATCATAGGCTATTTCCAAAGTGTGATATGATCATTTTAAGAAATAGTACCTAGCTATTTGATTTGGTCTTGACTACAATGATAAGTGGTAACCTATCATTGACCTATATGTATATATAGTATATAGTACTTAAGTCTACTACTATATTTAAGTCTATATAGGTATTTTCGTGGTTCTCTGAAAATGGCCGAGCCGAACTAGCTTCTATAAGACAAATGTATTTTATTTCTATATAGCATCGAAAAAAGAAAAATTTCGATAAAAGAAAATGTTTATGAACCATCTGAATTACAGGAGGTAGGGATCTATTTACATAATTAATAAATATAATGAGAGCCATTGTGTATTTTTCTAATATCAGAAAATTTTCATAAATATCATAACTTTTAAGAATAGCACTCATGAAAAAAGTAATTAAATATACCTTTTACCAGCAACAAAACTGCATAATTATATCCTCCATTTATTTTAAAAGTATACAATAGCGTTACAAAATGTTCCTAATTTCATGCGCATTGCGCAATTTTTATTTTTTAACAGTGCT
Source organism: Thymelicus acteon (assembly GCA_951805285.1). Taxonomy (NCBI): domain Eukaryota; kingdom Metazoa; phylum Arthropoda; class Insecta; order Lepidoptera; family Hesperiidae; genus Thymelicus; species Thymelicus acteon. The sequence goes on along the minus strand of OX638227.1, from coordinate 6,757,372 downwards.
ATTCTTTCGTGACCAAAAAAGGGTTTTAGGAAATTGGTAAACAGTTAAATATTATTTTAAAAATACAACTCTTTTCGCAATCCTTTCGCTAATTGCTCATCACATAAACCTTACCATAAAACAATACTAAAAAGTGGAAAAAACTCGCAATAACCCGTTATTTAAGTAACGGGTCTCCAAAAAAATTTATTGCCAAAGGGTTTGCTGAAACCTTCGCGAACACTTAAAACTAATAAATAAAAAAGTAACGTTCGCAAAAAAACAGAATCGCATAACTGCAACATCGCAGAAGACCCCGCAGTAGGTACCAAAGCTAAGGAAGTACCGAACGCAAAACTAAGCTCCAAAGATGGAAGAAAAAGGATTGAATACGAAATAAAGACGAGACTCAAGAAACGAATTTTAGGAAAATTAAAGGCTTTTTGTTTACCCTTTTGCTTACCGTATTTAGAACCGTTGTTACAACAGTTTATACAACTGCAACGGTTAAAGGGACCGCTAGCTCCATCAAAGGAAAAGAGTTGCATTTATTTGGAACAGACTGCTAGAACAATTGCTTTGTCAATTGTGTCCTTTGCGCGAATGGCGATCATAAATCCTATTTTGTCCTTAAAGGATTGTTAGAGAAAGGGTAATTAGGATGTAAAAGTGAAATTCCGTTTGCATTCTACTGTGTTAGCAACGGTTATTAAGTTTAATTGAAGACAATTCATAATTGTTGTATTGTGAAAGAGTTACAATTTAGGTACTTTCACTGATTAATGGTTTGGCACGACTATTTATTTGTAACTAACGAAAATACAATGTTAAATACATAAATGGTTGAAGTTTCTTTTCTTTCTAGATATAAATTATCTTTTATTGATGAAATAATTTATCAGGTGTGGAGTGTCCTGTAAATTCACAATATCTATTTTAGTACGTCAAGATATTTAACAATTCGTTAAACTTTTCCAATTATCTACAAAAGTTACGAAAGCAGAGTCAAACAAATCGACTTGATAATTTATGAGTACTCGCGTTGGTGAAGTGAATATTCATAGTAGGTTATTATTAATACATTAATAAACCAAATTCTTCTATTTATAGAACTACAGAAGCCACTCAAATTTCAATCCTACACATGTGGTTTGAAATGGTTCACGGGTGTAACATTTGGGTTAACTTTTTATATATAAAAATTGCTGCTACTTCTTACTAATTCTAGGAGTTTGGCGCGCCATTTGATGTGTATTTGAGAAACAGGTGTATAAAAATTTTTGCAACTTTTTTTAGTAATAACTCAAATACTTATGTTTAATGTTAATCCAGTACCTATCTGTACAATTCTTGAGAGATTGCATTTTATCGTTCATTTTATGTGCGTTTATGTAACTTGTATACAACGTAACTTTTTGTACGCCAGTTACGAGTATTTTATGTAAGTAATGTCTATAATAAAATAAATAAAGCTCTTTTTAACCGACTTCAAAAAAAGAGGAGGTATTCAATTCGACTGTTTTTTTGTTTGTTACCTCAGAACTTTCGAATGGGTGAACCGATTTTCATGATTCTTTTTTTAATCGAAAGCTGGTGCTTGTCATGTGGTCCTACTTAAATTTTATCTAGATATGACGAGTACTTTTTGAGTTATTTTGAAGTTGGTTATTTTTTTCTTGGTAAAATTCAGATTATTAACCGTAATATCATACTAATCCTATAAATATTTTAAATGTGAAAGTTTATATGGATATTTGTTAGTCTTCGAGGTACTTACTCTTTCACGCAAATACTATTAAACGGATTTTCATGAAATTAAGCACACATCTAAAATAAGATAATAATATTGATAATATTGAAATAATGGAAAATGTTGAAATCATTACAACAAAAACACACTATTATGTAACGGTGAATGATGACTGTAAGTTAAATTATAAGCAAAGGGAATTTGAAAGTGAAGTTCAATTGAAAACAATTATGTCCATGCATTGTAATAAGACAAAATATATCCCATTTAAAATCGGCTATAGTCAACAAGATAATATCGTTAACGGAGAGGCATTGTTGAATTAAAACGCCCGTGAAAACACGAGGTTTGAAAACAGTTTGAAGTAATGCATATCGTACATTGTCTTGACATCCCGCTAAGCAACAGTTACAAGTTAGAACACTGTTCGTCCAATAATTACATTGGTGACGATTCTTTTTCAAGTTATTGAAATAGGCAAAACATTTAAGGCACGCTTCGACCCACGCGCCATTGTTAGCGTCACGCCGATTTGACGCCACAGTTTGTCAAAACTTCGGTTTCCATTTCTAAGAACATCACCATTCCAAGCATTTGTAACTTGTCATGTCTAATTCGTAGTCCGTTATACAAATTCGTTCGTTCGCATCGACTCCCTTGTCGACAGTTACCTACGTCATTTTTTTCAGATGAAAATTTATGGGGACTAATAAATATTTTGTAAGTAGACCATTTTATTGGAGCAGACTTCCATGGTAGTCGATAACTGTTTTTACTTTCAACGGAATATTGTTTCTTTGTTTTGAATAGTAGAAAAATGTTGTTTTATAGTTCAATAAAAAGTTTCGCTTTCAAAGGTCGTCAGTTTTGCTACAAATGTTTCTAAAGTATTTTTTACCAAAAATGTTCGAGGTCCTAGTTTCCTAGAACATATTATTATCATTTTATATATAAGAAACCTTGTTAACTTTGTTTTATATATTACACTAGCTGTGCTCTGCGGTTTCACCCGCGTAAATTCGGGAAAAAACTAACTAATAAAATACCTATATGATGACTATATCCTTCCTTGATAAATAGACTATCAAACAAAAAGAATTTTCCAATTCGAACCAGTAGTTCCTGAGATTAGCGAGTTCAGCCCAACAAACTCTTCAGCTTTATAATAATAATAGGTATATATTCTGATGAATTTACGATTATTATTAGGGTAATAATGTGCGTGAAACGCTACGTTGTCTTGATAGTTTAAATCTGGATGTACCTACATTGAACCTCTAAGTACTTAAGGGTTATCATTATCATCGGCTTATGACCTAGAAAGCTATGAGCAACAGCTGCAACGATATTTGTCAATCGACAATCTGTCAATCTACTATAATTAAGGATATTCACAGAATCTGCCATTGAAGTCATCATGTTATCTGAGTAATACGATCGGTGGGCGGATGGCCAACGCACATCTGGCTTCCTTATCGACTTTTGCTACCCTAGTACACACGCTTTTTAATACGCTTTATACAGTAAAAATTACGTTGTAATAAGGAAAAATACTAAGCAGAAAGAATTTAATTAGACTATAGGTATCTTATGATTCTACTGTTTATATGGTACGAGTAATTCTGACTAACCGGTTTCGTACGTATTAAAACATCAAACTAAATACTCTCACTAAAAGCAGAACCTTTAAAAAGCCAAATTTCAACTTATTACTAGTTAACAAAATGTTAATGTGTTACTTAAATTGCGCACCATCGTAGCTTGCGACTTATCATTTCAGGATCTCGAGATATGGTAAAAAACTTTTAACCCTTAGTGAAGTGTTAAAAATAATATGTGGCACTAAAAACGAAACACCTTTCTTGTGAACATTTTCACTCCTTATCGCTCACTAGAGTACAAGTACTGAAGTGGTCGAATGTCTTATTTTGGGATAGTGAGGTGACATTAAAAAAATAATTATGCATTTTTTTCTTTCGTGTATCTAGATGGGCTCATATCTCGACTTATGTCGGCTATTGTCGATCCTACATACGTTAGTGCGGAGATAATTTTAAATTAGTGACTTTGTTTAAAATTTTGTTTGTGTTAAAATAAAATCGTGTTTCTAACGAACATTAGTCGCTATGCCATGGCTAATGCAGCAGTGCGGTGCTGTACCTTGCAATAGGCGTATTTTAAACAGCTGGATTTTGTATAATAGGTACTTACTTGACAGTACTGCGTACCCACTTTTGCCTACAAAAGATGCACTAATGGGAAGGGTAAGAGTGGTAAGACAAATCATTATGATTTGCCCCCTCTTTGGCCAAAAACTGGGTAAGTCCATGAGCAGAGTGCGCCACGATCAGAACACAAGGAACAGTTACAGTCTTTACTTTCGTGAAATATATACGGTAATTTAGAAAAAAACGTGATTTTATTAGTCTAATTTACACTTTCCGTTAACTTCCCACTTTATTTGTTCTTAAAAACTTAAGAATCTATGAAATATAACACGTAAACGCCCTATCTAACACTCTTACTTACTCGCGAGATAACCAATGATGGTAATGACGAGAGACGAGGACATGTGTTTCACATTTCAGTGGAATTTTGAGTAGTTCAGTGATTAGCTTGTCGAGCTACTTGAAGCCATTTATGTCGAGGGATGGTTTTTATATGGCTTAATGATTGGTGTGGTAGATACAGACAAAGGTGTGTGGGGTTTTTAGAAGAAAAAAATAATTTATTATAGAAGTAACTTGTGCCGTAACTTAAAACGCTTGAAATTACTTTAACTATTTAAATTACTCTCACGCCCCAACTCCGAGTCACAAATGGTTACTTAAATCGCTCCTTAGTACAGAATTTGTATGGCGATTCTTTACTAAGGAGCGATTAAAGTAACCATTAGTGACTCTGAGTTGGGGCATCAGATACATAGTTCTCATTTTTTTAAAGTGATCGTTTGTCCCAATGATCTTATAATCTTAAAATTATTATTATCTCTCTTTTATTCTAAGATCTTAGATCATTGGTTTGTCCACAAAATATAAGACCTTGTCTTCATTAGCATGCTTAGTAACTACAATGATTTACCCACCTGGATTTTCGTTTTCATCATTTTTTGATCGCGTTACCCACCATCATACATAGTTATATAATTAACAAAACCTTTACAAAACAGTTTTATGGCGGAAACAACCGTTCCGCGAATTGTCAAAACTATAAATTTTATTCTGGAACTAACGTACGTCGTAAAATGTCAATCATTTGAACAGTACTACTTCAATCGTAGTTTAATCTGTTATCTAAAAGTTAATTGTGAACCTTACTACAAGTAAATAAAGCTTAGTTTTGTTGTTTTTTTGTTATTATTGCCCTTGGTTTTTTGCCCAAAAAAGTAAAGGGTAGCAAGGTGACATAAGGAGTTAAAATAAATTGAACTATAAAAATTTAGTTTCTGGAGCAAAAAATTGTAGACGTGTTTGTTCCACCTCGCTTGGTTGTAAATTTTGGACGGTTTTGAATCGATTACGTTCATTATAAATATCGAAGGGGTGGCAAGGTCATAAAAACAGTAGGTCAAATTTTCAAATTGTAAATCAGTCACTAGGCTTAAAATCCTTTTGTAGGTTATTCGCTTGATATAGGGCTGCGACCATCTATCCAGTCGCCGGACATGAAAACCCAGACCTTAGGACAAATTCAGATCGCCTTTTTAGCGCCCAGCGCCCTTTCATCAACGTATTTCACCAAATTTCAAACATGGCGCCCTCTAAAATAATAACTGAGAAAGTTTATCATATTACGTTTATAACACTACTATGCCTATTTATGAAGATCAGATATTTACTAATCAGTCAGTAATTACTTCACTAAAATAAGTAAAAAGTAACAATATCGCATACAAAAATGTATACCTGAAGAGCGTACAACAAAACATAATAAACGATTTATATAAACGATATCTTGAAAAACGCACGGAACAAATCGCCGAGCGAATTCTGAGTATTCCAAAGCACATCAGAATACTTGCTTGTGTCTGTACGACCAATAATTTTTAATGGTTTTCCGTTGTAAACAAAGGTTGTTCTATTGTTACCATGTTTATACTATTTGTTGTTATTGTTCTTGTTAATAGCCCGACGGTCTGCTCATGTACGACCTGACAAATAGTGATTTCGTATTAATGCTTGTTGGTATTGCTTATTGCATTTTCTTTACTCATGACATTCCTGCTGGTTCAACTGTTAAATGTCGGTTGTACTGAACTTGAAAAAATCTATACAAATACCACTAAGTATATCTAATTGTGTAATTAGACTTAGAAAACTACTAATGCTAACTACAATCCCACGCCGAATGGGTGTCGTACCAGTCTACTAAATCCGGCCCGCTGGTGGTAGGGCCGCTTTAATTGTTAATTAATTAATATATTTATTACTATTACTATTTCTCCATGGGGTTCGCCTGGATGGCTTTGACCACCCTTGAGCATAAGTCAGCCGCCAAACAACTCGACGTGTTCCGGCTGGGGGCTTGAGAGTCAGTTCTTTCTTTCTTTTTCTTCTTTCTTTCTTGACCGGCAACGCATCAGTGATGCCTCTGGTGTTGCTGATGTCCATGGGCGTGGATAGCCACTTACCATCAGGTGGATCGTCAGCTCGTTTGCCGGCTATTTCCATAAAAAATATATCGTAACAATAAAATAATAACGGGATGTGCAAATAGATTTTTTTTAGTGCAGCTACGAATATGTGGTTATCAGATGTTGCTTTTCAAAAAATATTTTATAGCTATATTGCACTGAAGCGGCATGGATGATGGAAGAGCATGCTGTAGGGTCCCTTAAAAGGAGAGACCCGTTGAAGCTAAATGTGAATTTTGTGAAACACTCAAATATCTTAGAATTATATCACTTACGACATTTCATCACTGAATACTTTTTGACTGTAATCACTTACTTCGTCGATTGACAAGTTTAATCACTGGCCGCTGAAACGAATTTTTTTCAAAATGGGAGTACTTGTAGGTATGTCAACTAGGTTCAATACCCTTTGGCTAGCTGCCAAATTAAATCAAAATAATTTGTAAGGAGGTAAACCAAAATTCAAAAGTCAGATTCAGTCGTACCAATGTAACTAAACTAGGGTAAGAAGACGTACAGTGCAAGGCATCCAAATAGGCTACAAGAATATTTTAATGACATCACAAAAAAACTAGCAATAAAACTAGGCTAAAAAATCTTTTGCTCGAAGTCATTAGTCTTGTACAACCTTCCGAAAATATTGTCCTCTTATTACGATCCGTAAAGAATTCCCATATTTTGTATTGTCAATTTTTGTTTTGTTTATCGTAATGGTGTACCTAATGGCTTTATAACTCCGGCGCGTGGATGGAACGCGACTAGAATGATCGTGCCTTGAAAAAGTTGTCCGAAACGTCTTGTGATTGTATGACGTGATGTGGAAGAGACCGTCTTACTGTTTCATTGTACAAAAAAGCTTCTATAGGATATTATGGCATAACGTCCAAAGAAACCGTAAGTCTAAAATTCAATATGCTGTTTTTGCAATGCCTTTATTTGTAAAGAATGATTCAGATTCGTTTACTATTGTTTCATGTAGAGACCATACAGTACGACATAATTTCGCGTATCTAAGCACAACAGCTATTCGATATTTAGCAGCGTGTGTAATGCTATATACACTTGCCCGTTAAATATAAAATTAAAAGCAAAATAAATAAAATAAATAAACGCTAAGTGCTCTACCTCACCGGGACGCCATGGCGACGTCGCCGGCCACGTATCCAAACAGTTTATATTAAAATGTATGGCGTCTACCTCATTTGGTGACGGTGTGGCAACGTAGCCTATTTGGAAGCGTAGCCACAAATAATTACACACAAAGACAAGGACACACATTCAGACCGAGAGACAGAAATTCAAACTCATCATTACAATTTTTCGCTGGGATTGAACCCAGGACCCAGAACCCAGCAATCCGGGATGGTAACTATTGCGCCACACGGGTCGTCCCACGGGTCCATATTGATTTTGATAATTTCACACGACTCGTCTTCCGGCTGGGGGCTTAAGAACCAGTTCTTTCTTTTTCTTCTCTCCTTCTTGGCCGGTAACATGAGTGATGCCTTTGATGTTGCTGATATTCATGGGCGGTGATACTATCTGGTGGATCGTCAGCTCGTTTGCCGGCTATTTCCATAAAAAAAATATTACCCGGCAGAAGGTGCGCCCCAAGATCCTATACTTATATTTACTTGGAAACAACAGTTAGAATCATGATTGACAGTTTATTTCTAATATCATTTTTGATAAGTAAACACGCTACCGAGTTACTTCCAGCCATGGGAACCGATCATTTTGACGGTTTTGACGTTATCAGTCAAGTGGGTTGACCCGGCGGCGGGACACGTCTCTCCTATCATCTGACGGAGAAACTGGAGATATTAGACTATAGTATAGGAAATATATACGTACCTACCTAATAATATAATGAATTTTTTTTATAATTTTGTTTGTTTGTTACACCTCGCCTAAAACGCATGAGTTTTGCATTATTGTCGAGATTTATGTAAACGTAAATTTAATTTACTTTCAATTTCGTCGGTGATTATGCTTCCTCCAAGTTTGTGTTGCTGATATCTATAGGTAATCTATAGGTATCTATAAGTATCAATAACCACTCAAAATAAGAATATTCTTTAAAAAAAATACCGAAAATTAACCGACTATTATATAAGTACGAGTAACTCCCATTTGCTATATGGTAACGTGAAAACAATGAGTAGAGAGCAATAATCTTATCTTCTTTTAATGCTAAAAGGCACCGAAATTGCTGTCATAGTTAATATTAATACATGGAGCATAGAAAGTAGAAGGAGGGCCATCTCATATGAGGGGAAAGTTGAAAAAGCGTCCAGCTGTTTACTGAAAATAAAGGTTCCAATAGTGGCCATTTCAGAATGACGCTAGTGTGTGAAAAATAGATATGAACATGACTCTTGTAGACGGATTGAAGTTTGCTGAGTTATGCCACCCGTAATGAATGGCGCTAGGGTCTGATAAATAGATATTCGAACATAGCTGTTGTAGACCGCACCGCAGCGCCACCCATAACTGGACGCGTTTTTACGGACACTTTTCATTCATACACAGAGATGGCCCTTCTTCTACTCTATCCTCCATGTATTAGTATGAATCAAACGACTAATGCTATCTAATTCAGAGTAATTCAGATATTACTTCATTTTCATACCTTCAAGAATAGTTGATCATAATATTGATATTCTCAAGGTATGACTTCTTCAGAACTGATTGCTGTAAATTGGTCATTTGATCATGACATCATTGATAAGGAATTGATTGCTTCTGTTCTAGCTTAATATCCTGTTATTGTTAAAAAATGTTTTATTTCCTTGTATTGCGTATTATTAACATAAATTTCATGTTTTCCTAATGAATTTAGTAATCCATAGTCAAAAAGGGATCCTATAGCTTCGCTATGTCCGTCTATCCGTTCATACGCAACATAGCGTAAAGTTAGTGCTAGAATGCTGCTATTTAGCATAGATATAAGTATTTATTAAAACTACAAAGTGGCAGATTAAATTCTTTTAAAATATATAGTTTTTCAGCGTTCCTCCCTGATAACGTAGGTATGAATAAAATTTTTGCCCCCGGCTACCCCATAGTATCGTCGAAAAGTATAAATTTAATTTTTTTTTCTATGCAAATACCCGTGAAAGTTGCAAAACCATAAGGAAGAAAGAATATTTCGCAATTTTTTCTCTGTATGATCATTTATTATCATCATTTATTATATGTATGATCATTTTAATTGTTAATTAATACCATTATTCCTATTATTATTTCTCCACGGGGTACGCCTGGATAACTACCACCCTTGAGCACAAGTCAGCCGCCAAACGACTTGTCGTGTTCCGGCTGGGGGCTTGGGAGCCAGTTCTATTTTCTTTTTTTTTCTTCTCTCTTTCTTAGCCGGCAACGCATCAGTGATGCCTTTGGTGTTGCTGATGTCCATAGGCTACGACAGCTACAACAATAAAACATTTTTTTCTTCTGTTTTATTGTCGTAGATAATCGTATCTTGCGACAAAAGACCATAATTATGAAAAATAATGACATTTCTTTCGCATTTCGTCAACGCGCAACGTTATTTGCGAGCGATCGAAGAATCCCAAGTATCACAACATTCTGTGATGAATGAATAGATTACTAAGAAATAGTTAGGTATGACGAGTAGATAAAATTACCAATACAATGAATCACTGTTTTATCGTTGTTTCTTTTATCGTAGACTTACTGACAACTGATTAAACATAATCTATTCATAACATTCAAACAAGTTTCCTACTGTTTTCCACGGAATATGTATGTATTATCATTTTCCTTAAAGATATAGTTTTCTTGCATACTATTACAAGAATTTAATGATGCAATGAAATTGTCATGTCTATTTATAAATTTGATATGTAAAAAGATGATAAATTTGGTTCTCATGGATAAAGTACATGCCTACTTAGTTGATAGGTGGCGCAATTCTGTTATTAGTGTTCGAAGGTGGCACATACATTTGATTATATTATCTACGATTTACGTGGTTCCTCCTATGGTTTAATCAATGTTAAGGTTCGGCAAAAAGTTTATAGGTGACCACGGACCTAAAAAAAAGACGGACGTAATCCCAACAACAAATTCAGTTAAGCACCCATAGTAATACCAACTCTCTATTCGTACAAGTACACATACCCACACATTGATACTATACTGCGTCAATCGCGAATCAAAAATTACGCACACATGGTAAGCGGGCGGCTATGCTTCACTCTCGATTAGACGAGGTTACGTCCGACTTTTTTCAGGTTCGTGTAGGTGACAAACAAGTGAATATCACTGTTGCATCAAATTATCTTTACATAAACACAGGCAGATCACTAATCATGTGTGTGTCACACACAGGCAAAGAGAGACATTATTTCGTCGTGCATTCTGTGATAAGTATTATTTGCTGCATAACTTAAATAATGTTTTTACATTCCAAAATTAAGAAAAGTCGCTCTTATTCCCTGTACCTCTAAGTCCGTTTGGTCTAAGCTTATATTAAGAAGCAGTCGAGTTCATAACTCCTTCTACATTTAACAACAAAATAATGTACGTGATAGTCACAGTAACTTTCTAATGTTACTTAGAAAATGGCTTTATTGTTCCCTCTTTAGCTGGCAACAAATCAAAAACGCTTTAGCCTTTACCCGTTTGAAATTATAAATTAATTAAATAAAATTTGATTTAATTTATGATAATTCATAGTTTGTTTGTTTGTTTATATGTGGTTCATTTATGAAACCTAGAGATTCATGTACCTACCTACAATTGTTATGACTTATGTTCATAGAATGCGTGTAAGAGAAAGTATGATGAGGTTTATCATGTTTAGATTACATCTGCAAACAGTGATAATCGTGTCGTGTGAAAATAATTCGGCACCTCGATATCCTACCGCGGTTGTTTTGTCGGTATCTAGTATTTTTCTATAGCACAGTGTAAAATGTAATAATATCGAAAATGGGAAAAATGATTTTAATTACAAAGGATAATCGTTGATTTTTGAAATATTTTTTAAAAGTTAAACTTCTGTCTGATTTTGAAAAAGTATAATGAAGTATATTGTATGATAAGTACCACGGACCTGAAAAAAGACGGACGTAACCTCGTCTAATCGAGAGTGAAGCATAGCAATGCAATGGCTGCCCGCTTACCATGTGTGCGTAATTTTTGATTCGCGATTGAAGCAGTGAAGTGTCAATGTGTGGGTGTGTGTACTTGTACGAATAGAGTTGGTATTACTATGGGTGCTTCACTGAATTTGTTCTTGGGATTACGTCCGTCTTCTTTTAGGTCCGTGGATAAGTACATAAAAAATTATTAAATTGGTTGCTTATTACTTTTGTATATGAATAAAATTGCAAAAAGAAAAAAAAGCTTGGATATTATATGTACTTCCAAAAATTATTCTTATATTTTAACCTTTGGTCGGTATTAATTTTAAAAATTCCAAAACCAAAACTCGAATTTTGCGAATATCGACTATTGCTACCGACCTTTTAGTTACGCGTCCATCCAGTAAACATCGTGAGAAATAACTATCACAGATCAATATTTACACAGTGGTTGACAATTTTGACATCGACTACTTGAAATGGCCTGAACCGCTCTTAATTTTTGAGGCACTTGACATTATCAAGTTGGGTATAGATAGCTTGCAGCTGAGTTTTATGGTAAACTATTTGTATGGTTACCTACTTACTTTTAGGTAAACAAAAATTGTGACCCAATTGTATGAAATTCAGACTTTTTTTATAATTTTTTGTCCAATTTCCCTTTTTATTGCGAAGTGAAAAGCTGGTTTCATTTCTATAACCACGGACCTGAAAAAAAGACGGATGTAACCTCGTCTAATCGAGAGTGAAGCATAGCAATGGCCGCCCGCTTACCATATGTGCGTAATTTTTGATTCGCAATTGAAGCAGTGAAGTGTCAATGTGTGGGTGTGTGTACTTGTACGAATAGAGAATTGGAATAGTAATAACTATGGGTGCTTCACTGATTTGTTCTTGGGATTACGTCCGTCTTTTTTTTAGGTCCGTGTCTATAACCTAACTAATCTGAAAACCTTGCATTGCATGTGTTTTGTCTTTCTTAATATGATGCAACGTGATGGACAGTGGTGTAACACAACCGTCTTTAACAAATTATAGATAACCACATTAGTTATTGTGTACCTATGATTTATGTTAATTATAATAGTTATTATTTATGATGGTTTTATACCTAGAATAACTTTGTACAGAGATGGATCTGATATGAAAATAATTTGTTTATGTATAAATGCTTGCATGGTTTTATTAAGTCTTTACCTATGAAATTAAAGATTTTATAACCAGTATTTTCAGATTTAATTATCTGTGGATTGGCGCGCAATTCGAAATTCAAATAAATTTTATTCAAAAGCTGTGTTATTAATTTCAAATTCAGTCGTTTGCTTTTACAATTTCACAATAAAAAACGTCCTGAATTTGAAAGTATCAATACTGTTAATTTAACAATATCTATACCTACATGGGTACACCATGTTATTAAGTCATGGTGTTTGGGTACTTATAATTATGAATTGTAAATTATGCAAGTGAACGTTATCAAACCTACAAAGTTGTTTAAAGAAATACTAGGTATTTGACAGGAATCCAAATCACCACATCAAAATTTTAAATTCATTCAATTGTTGGCAATTTTTTATACTCCATCTATTCTTCACATTGATCATTGGCGACGACGCGGCGACGCCGACGACCTTTCGAATGTTTCAAAACGACTGAGCTTGACATGAGTGACATGACATGTACGAGTACGTCATAAGTTCACCACAGTTCACAACAACCAAGTGGTATTACCGTCGCTTATCTTGTCAAATGTCGCGCGAATGCGACAGATGCGTCGCCGACAAACGTTATCGCTATCGCTGCCACCCGCTGCGTCAATCTGTGTTACTGAATCAGTAATGTAGCTACATTGACTGGAATTGGGTAGTTAGGAAATACAGATAACTAGTGACTTTGCTTACACACTCTCTCTAGTCCCAAAGCCACAGGTTTTGTCTCGTAACTGAGAACCCAGAAACAGAATAGAACCCAGAACTTCGCAGTCCAGTGTGAATAAAAACTGTGGAGAAGGTTGGTCAGTCCAAGTAACTGAAAACGCCGGATAGGTGTCGTAAAAGGCGACTAAATCCGGTACGCTGGTGGTAGGGCCCTTCGAGGCATTATATTGGTAATATTGATTTTAATTGTTAATTAATACCATTATTGCTATTATTGTTTCTCCATGGGGTTCGCCTGGATAGCTACCACCCTCCTTCTAGAGTCAGCCGTGAAATGTTCTCTAACGTGTTTCGGTTGTAGTGTCGGAGAGCCAGTCTTCTTCCCTTCTTTCTCCCCCATCTTTTATACATTTTCCCTCCCATTCTTCGTCTGTCACCCGTCCTGGAGAAGTGTACTTCTGTTGGTGTCTCCCGAGTCCGGTATTGTCATTGGCAACTGATCTCGTGCGGTTGGGCGTGATGGACTGGCTCGGCGGCCAGGGAGAGCCGATGAAACGTTACCGCTGGCGCCCGTTGGTTGTAGGGGACCCGAACCCAGGTGATCCCGCCCTGGGAGGCTGTCCCGCCGCCAATGTCAAAAGCCCGTCGATTAATTTTCTTGCCGGTTAGGGAGCCGGATGTGGACGAGGACTTTGATCGCGGGTCGGATCGGGGGTCCTTCCGTCCGCCGAGCCAGTGACTCAGACTACCCACCTTTCCGAGATAGTTTTTTTTGTGACTACTCTTTGACTCGGGTTGTGCTGACGATGCACTACTCCTATTCTTTCAACTCTTCCCCGCAAACAAAATGAGAAAGTCGAAAAAAGGAAAAAGGTTAAAACCAGCGGCACCCCCTTCCACATTTCTTGTGGACTTTTGTAACATCAGGGGCTTACATTCAAACCTCAACGCCGTTCATCACCATCTTGAAACGTCGAGGCCGGCCTTATTCTTTCTGACGGAGACACAAATATCAGCTCGAGAAGAAACTTCCTACCTCCATTATCCGGGGTATAAATTTGAACACAAATTTATACCACACGCCGGTGTCTGTTTGTTTTCTCGAGATGATGTTTGTTGTCAACGTCTCGACTTTCTTGAAGGTAGAGACCTGTCCACCATCTGTGTACGCGTGGACCATGGTGGTCAGACACGTGTCTACATCGGTCTGTACAGGTCTCATAGCGGCAATACCGAAGTTGATCGACTCTACGAGCACGTTCAAGGGGCGATCGACTATGTGCAAGAGCAGATCCCTCGTGCCGAAGTGGTGGTCCTGGGTGACTTCAACGCCCATCATGTTGAGTGGCTAGGATCACGTACAACGGATTACGCAGGGAAATCTGCTCAGAGCTTTGCCTTGGCTAATGGCCTCAGTCAGTTGGTGTCCAGCCCAACTCGGATCCCTGACATTGACGGCCATGCTGCTTCCACCTTGGACCTCCTGCTAACCTCCCACCCTAACGATTATGCTATATCCGTCGAGGCGCCGCTTGGTTCGTCTGATCATTGCCTCGTACGATCTTCGGTACGATTGGCACGACCCGTTGACAGACGACCTTGCGCATCTCGTCGGGTCTGACATTTTGGATCGGCGGACTGGGATGGTTTGCGGGAATTTTATTCATCGTACCCGTGGAGGCGCATTTGTTTCTGTTCAGCTGATCCCGATGCTTGTGCGCTTTCCATAGCCGATGTGGTACTCCAGGGCATGGAATGTTACATTCCAAACTCTGTGGTACCTGTTGGTGGTAAAACCCAAGCCTGGTTTGACAGAAACTGCTTTAAGGCAATAAGCCTGAAGCAGTCTGCTTTTCAGGATTGGGTTATGGCGCGTGAGCTCGGAGACGCATCTGTGAGTCGGCTGAAAAAGAAATTTAATGCTGCCTCGTGGTCCTCAAAAAAGCAAATAGCCAAGGCAAAATTCAAGCACATTAACAGAACCGGCAAGAGACTGCTGAGCTATCCGTGTGGTAGCCGAGCGTTCTGGTCTCTGGCCAAAGCCATTCAAGGCAATTTCTGTGTATCGTCCCTTCCTCCTTTGCGCAGAGCAGATAATACCCTGGCCCACACCGCAAAAGAGAAAGCCGAAATACTGGGCACCCTCTTTGCGTCGAATTCGACTGTTGATGATAGGGGTAACACACCGCCAACCATCCCGCAGTGTGGTGAGCTGATGCCTGACGTGCATTTCACTCAGAATGCCGTGCGTCAAGCTCTTTTTTCCCTTGACATCAACAAGTCGAATGGGCCAGATGGTATACCTGCTATTGTGCTAAAAACGTGCGCTCCGGAGTTGACCCCGGTTTTAACGAGCCTATTTCAACTCTCCTATTCTGCCGGCATTGTCCCGTCTCCATGGAAGGTAGCTCTGGTCCACCCTATTCCCAAAAAGGGAGACAGGTCAAATCCATCCAATTACAGACCAATCGCCATAACCTCTCTGCTCTCCAAACTAATGGAGCGTATAATAAACACCCAACTGCTCCGGTATCTAGAAGATCGCCAGCTGATTAGTGACCGTCAATACGGTTTCCGCCACGGCAGGTCAGCTGGCGATCTTTTAGTATACCTTACTCATTGCTGGGCAGAAGCAATCGAGAGCAAGGGAGAAGCATTGGCTGTAAGCTTGGATGTTGCAAAGGCCTTCGATAGGGTGTGGCATAAGGCATTATTGTCTAAACTGCCTTCCTACGGAGTACCCGAGAAATTGTGCAAATGGATTGCCAGTTTTCTATCGGAGCGGAGCATCAAAGTCGTCGTTGACGGAAAATGCTCAGATACGAAGCCCATAAATGCTGGCGTCCCACAAGGCTCTGGGCTTTCACCCACACTGTTCATCATGCATATCAATGATATGCTGGACATCGGGAATATTCATTGCTATGCTGATGACAGCACGGGTGACGCCCGTTATACAGGCCGAGCAAACCTTTCTCGGGTGCAGATTGAGGAGAAGAGGATGAAACTTGTGTCTGAAGTCGAGACATCTCTGGAGCGGGTCTCAGAATGGGGCAGACTAAATTTAGTCCAGTTCAACCCCGAGAAGACACAAGTTTGCGCGTTAACCGCTAAAAAAACCCCATTTGTCATAGCACCACAGTTCCAGAACATTCCTCTTAACATCTCTAAAAGCATTGGGATCCTTGGTGTTGACATCTCGAATGAAGTTCAGTTTCGGGACCACTTGGTAAGTAAGGCCAAACTAGCTGCAAAGAAATTGGGAGTGCTCAACAGAGCTAAGCAGTACTTCACGCCTAAGCACAGGTTGATGCTCTATAAGGCGCAAATTCGACCACACATGGAGTACTGCTCCCACCTTTGGGCTGGAGCCCCAGCTGGCCAAGTGGATCCGTTCAATCGAATTCAACGGCGAGCTATTCGTCTTGTCGACGATCCCATGCTTACAGACGGACTAGAATCACTCGAGTTGAGGAGAGATGTAGGCTCTCTCTGCGTATTCTACCGGCTGTACAATGGGGAATGTTCTGAAGAACTATTTGGCTTAATACCTGCAGTTAGTTTTCGACACCGCACATCACGGGGTTCCAGGTTCCACCAACATCACCTGGATACTTGGCATTCGTCCACAGTTCGGTTCTCACGTAATTTTCTACCTCGTACGTGTAAACTGTGGAACAAACTTCCTGCATCGGTGTTCCCCCTAAGCTATGATATGGGGTCCTTCAAGAAGCTGGTCTATCGTCATTTTCTTGGCCGGCAACGCATTGGTGACGCCCCCAGTGTTGCTAATGTCCATGGGCGGCGGTGATCACTTACCATCAGGTGACCCGTCTGCTCGTTTGCCTGCTAAAAGCATAAAAAAAAAAAACTGAAAATTGCGCCCAAAAACCAGCAATCTTTAACAGACCCCCTGACGGGACATTACTAGGTAATTAGGTACATTAGTAATTACGAGTTAAGATTGCTATCTTTACATTTGTGCTAATCTCAGTTTTAGGTGTCAGCTGTTTCAAGTCATTATGTAGGTATAAGGTTGTTATACCTACTATATACTTATATAATAATATAGGTATAAATAGGTTGATATGAAAATTTAAGAAAAAATATACCTACTACATATATTCTGCGTGAAAACGAAAAATGGCTGGCGGCTACCAAAAACTCATTCACCGGTACAAAATTGGTTTAAACCACCCCGCAGTGACTCCGCTTCAGAGATAAACTGATCTTCGTTGCATCTACAATACGAAAGGTCCTAAGATACACCTTTAAATATTCCTTATTGAACCATATCATAGAGCTTAATTTAGAATAACAGGCCTACGCTCTGCGAGATCTGAATCGAAGATCTGCCAAAGGAATTTGTGCTTATTGACTCGTGAATTTGAGTCTGATATCAAATAACAGATGGCAAAAGTCTACAGAAAAGCAGTTATCAACAGTTACCTTTGAAGTGGCGCTTCTGCATGCAAATTTCTGGGGGAGGCGAGTTGGCAAAATTGTCAATTTAGCTAGCGGGGCAGACAGATTGGAAACTGCTATCTACTGTTTTTGTAGGCCAAACTTGGATGGGGAATAAAGTGGATATTCAAAAGTCAATTTGAACCTTAGCCAGGGAATCAAGTGCTGTTGTTATGTATTCTTTAAGCGGTTCAATGCATTCTAAACGGCTTTATATTAACGTTATAATATAATCAACCATTATGATAATATTATGAACCTAGTTAGCGTTCCTAGCTATAACTCTGAACCTGAACTTTGTAGAATTGACCTGGGACCATTTGCTAAGTTTACTAACAATAAGTTTACTAAGTTAGGTCAAACAAGCTTCTAAGATGTTGGGTGTGGTGTACTCATCAGAGCTAAGGGTTAATAATAATCTAAATTTTACTATCAAAAAATAACCGACTTCAAAATTACTCAAAAACGACTTGTCAGATCTCGTTCAAATTTATGTGAGACCACATGACAAGCACCTGCTTTCGATTAAAAAAAGAATCATCGAAATCGGTTGGCGTGATATTGAGTTATTCGTCCATTTGTCGCGCACATACTTGATGCAAATATGATTTTCTCATGGATGCCATTGTCAGATCTCAATAAAATTTAAGTGGGACTACATGACAAGCACCAGCTTTCGTTTAAAAAAACAATCATCAAAATCGGTTCACCCAGTCGAAAGTTCTGAGGTAACAAACATAAAAAAAAAACTGAGCACATGTTGCGGCTTCAGCGCAAGGCAAGCCCGACCACACAGTCTAATTTAAACATTGTTAAATTTTTAGATTGTAGTGGGTAGGTACTTCCTGCTTTTTCTTTGCGGTCGAGCCGAGCGCCAGCCAGCCAAGTGGATGCGTTCGATCGATCAAATCCATCAGCGAGTAGAAAATAGTCTTGTCAACGATCACATGTCACATGGGTTCAGAGTTCAGACACCAAAGACATCACTGAGACGTTGGCGTTTTTAAATTAGGACATAAATATCAATGGCTTCAGGTCATCTTCAGGTGGACGAAACAATAGCTATGTTAGGTAGGCATGTAGTATGTATGTATTACATTTTGCCATACGTATGCCTATCTCTTAACTCTTTATATCAACTTTAAAAACATACTGAAATAACGGAAACGAAAGCGATTTAATTTTAAAAACATCCAAATACTTGCAAATTATTCTTTTTCCGGTATGGCATGTAGTGTATTATATTTATAGCGCCCTCTATTGCTTAATCTTTATACTTTATATTGTATCAGTATCAAAGGTATCGAACAATAAAATTGTTTTAAAATTTCTTAATAGATGGCGTTTGTGCGTTAAACTGTTTCTTATATTTTTCTATAGATGGCGCTACTTAGTACAAAATTTTTAAACAGATGGCGCTTAAGTTTATATCGATCTATTAAAATAGTTCTCCATGTTTATGACAGATGGCATGGTATACTGAAATTAGTTTAAAATACTCGCAATAGATGGCCGTGAAATAGGCTAAAGACAACATGGAAGACTTCTGAGACTTGCAGCTATTGTAATAGATTGTATGTAGTTATCCTTATTTTTTTAATTTTATGCCTACTATTTTAAAATTACCAATTACGAAAAATATTAAAATTGTTTTCTAAATAATAATTCTAAAATTATAAATAATAAAATAAATTCTAAATAATAAGTGTCGTCTAAAAATATCAATTTTATGTACCGTACGTAATTATATTATTTTGCCCCAATAAGTTTGAGTAAAAATATTTTAGTCTCAGCTCCTTTCAAAAATTTGTGCTGGAGCAGTTAACCACAGAGTACTTAATCACTACGTTCAGTTAACATTGATCGTAGCGATTATTGGAAGTCAAATTGACTTAGTCAATTTCGCATCGTTTCCCCATCGAACTTCAAAAACAGTGTTGCCAATGCTTTTTAAATTGCCGTGTACATTAGATAAAAAAGCGGCCAAGTGCGAGTCGGACTCGCCCATGAAGGGTTCCGTAGCAGCAAGTAACATAATATAAAAGTTCTTGTACTTCATTGTAACTTTGATCGATGTTTTTTGCGGTTTACAATTTATGACGTATTAAAAAAAAACTACTTACTAGATCTCGTTCAAATCAATTTTCGTTGGAAGTTTGCACGGTAATGTACATCATATAATTTTTTTAGTTTTATCATTCTCTTATTTTAGAAGTTACAGGGGGGGGACACACATTTTACCACTTTGGAAGTGTCTCTCGCGCAAACTATTCAATTTAGAAAAAAATGATATTAGAAACCTCAATATCATTTTTGAAGACCTATCCATAGATACCCCACACGTATGGGTTTGACGAAAAAAAAATTTTTGAGTTTCAGATCTATGTATGGGGAACCCGCAAAATTAAGGGTTTTTTTTCAACTTTTGTGTGAAAATCTTAACGCGGTTTACAGTATACATCTACTGACCAAGTTTCAATAGTATAGTTCTTATAGTTTCGGAGAAAAGTGGCTGTGACATACGGACGGACAGACAGACAGACAGACAGACAGACAGACAGACAGACAGACAGACATGACGAATTTATAAGGGTTCCGTTTTTTGCCATTTGGCTACGGAACCCTAAAAAGCCGAACTTATGTATATAATTATGTAGAAAAAGATCAACTGTGGGCCGTGTTTAGCTAGTGCTGCCAATATATGTATTTACTATCGGTTCAGCGCTTGGTCTAAAAAAAGGTCATCGGCAGTGAATTTTATGTCCACAGAACAAAATAAACACTTTTCAACATTAGCCTAGTGGCGCTGTTATAAGGGTATTAACATTCGTTAAATGTTTACAAAAAAAAAATAAAGACCGCAGAATTTGCAAAAAGCCGTAGAATTTGCTACGGCCAAAGGGTTGCAGCCATAGGCCGTGGATTTTGTGATTTTTTGGCCTGAAAGCCGTAGACGTGTTCTACGGCTTTTAGTAATTGCCATAGCATTGGCAACACTGTACGAGAATGACTCGACAAAATCTGTGAAGCGTTCCGAGCGACCTGTTAAAGTACCTACTGACAACCTGAAGAAGAGAACAGATTTGCTGGATTAAGAAGGCTCAGGACTGGTAAAGTGGCGAAAGTTAGGGGAGGACTATGTCAAGGATTGGAAAACCCGTGAAAATGATAGGAACCTCCTCGAAGTACCTTATCTTTGTTCATTCTCCTTGTCATTATAGAGGCGAAACGTCGATTCTTAAATCCTACTAAACGTTACTACTACTAACTCGCCTGCTAGACATGTTTTACGAGTGTCAGAGAATGGCAGCCCTATAACAGATTCCGCACAATTTACGAGGGTCCATTTCGTTCCAATCGCCGGCGGGGCGAGCAAACACATAAAGTGCGACGTCAAATTAGACCAATAATGCGACCGAACCCGACTGATCAGTTGTTCGCACATCATACTGCGGCATTTTGTGGAAGTTTGTACCAACGACCTAAACAGATTAATAGCCTAAGGGAACCAAACCACGTGACCCATTCGGGGGGAGTGGGGTCTTCAAATACCACTCTTCGTCACTTGAGGGGGGGGGGGGGGCTTAGGTTTGTGTCACGTAGTCAATAATATCCACTAAGGGAATCACGCGCTTTTTCGAGCTATACTTATTCACCTCCAGGAAGTGGAAGTGGCACCGCACTTTGAAGTTACTAACATTTTGAAGGTTGTTTCAGGTTGTTCTAGGTTTGTTCTACATTGTTCAACTTCAACAATAAAACTTTCAGAGAAAATCCTATAAACGCGATTTTTGAGCTAGCACCGCAGTTTCAAGGTATCTAGATTATGGCGGTTGTTCTGGGTTGTTCTAGGTTTGTTTCCATATTGTTCCAAAATATCGCTTTCGAAAAATAATAATATGTTTTCCACAAATTTCGTAAAAACTAATTAGGAAGTTGGCATCGCACTTTTAAGATATCGCGATTCTGGCGGTGGTTCCAGGTTTGTTTTATAATTATTCCAAAATATCGCGTTCCCTCCCAACTTTCCCTTCTTTCGTATCACTTTCGCCTTCAATTTTCGTTCTTTCTTGAATAATTTTAATTTCATAATAAAAATTATCAAATAATAGAACTTATTTGCGATCACTTACGTTGCGGCGTCGTCACGAATATTTTTTTATTATAGTTTTGTAATAGATTTATATTCTGTTAACTTTGTTTGCAACTACGGTTGGTCACCGAGGGGAGGAGGGGTGGTAAAAATGGGTCACGTGGTATGGGTACGTTCCCTAATGGTAAAATATAGTATGGACTATCTGCAACAACTGCAGGAACACCCACGTCGTGTTTTACTTCGTATAAACTTACGAGGTTTTTCTGTCAGAAGCTTGTTAGTTAACTACAAGCTATGTTACAGTTGGAGTCAGTATCATAATAGATAGACCTTAGCTGCTACTGAGACCCCAATGCAGTACCTACTTCTAGGCTTCTAACTCCTCCCAGCAAACTTGTTCTTAACTGCAACCACCACTGCACCTCATCAGTCTTTTCTTAAACAAGATTTCACTTTGACTCATTTGACACGGATTCATTCCCTGAGGCCTGAACGTCACTAGCGCGAAGATCCTAGCCTTACATCTACAATAGTAAGTAATACTCATCTTAGCCAGGCACATCATTGGACGATTCCAGTGACATTTCCGGGAAAGCATTCGATCTCGAGTGTATCTGCGGTCGAGAGATGCGGGTGCGGGTAGAGGATCGGTTTCGATACCGCATTGTCTTGTCTCACGCACACGCAAGTAGCTAATCACTTTTACCTCCCATGCTGCTTGACTTACCTTTGTTGGTGTGGCTCTTGTTTCAGTTTAAGAGTAAAAAATAACGTTCTTGAGGCTGAACAAATTGAAGATTGTGTAGGAGAATATTCGAAGTCGAAACTAAATGTTAAGACTAAAGTCGACGAAATCAAGAATCTATTCATGCGTCAAGTATATGTACCTACTATGTTTTAGTAATTTCTGGTTAGCTTATCAGTTAGAACTTTTAGAAGAACAGATTACGTGACATGGTGCGATGTATATTTTGGCTTTAATATACATTGTAAAACGTCACGGCTTCAACCTAATAATGGCCCACTAATAAGCATGAGGCGTTCCTCTTGAGGAGGCTTAGAGCATACTCCACCACGCTGCTCAGGAATCCCTCCGAAGTGGCATAACGACCTGCCATCTTATGATATCAACCATCACCCATCCAACTACCGACCGGGCCCTCACTATTACGGTCTATTAATTACTATCGACTATGGATCTAGGTATTACTTAGGATCAACACAAGCCGCCAGACAATGAGAAAAAACCGTGAAATCCAGATTATAATTTTTTACAAAATTTGGTTACTTCTACAAACGTATGATTTATTGCACAATATTTCTTCTTCTTCAGACAGTAAAACAACAATTTTGGTGAATCACGAACAATCCTTCGTACAAAACGAATCCAATCCCTTTCAGATTATTAGCAAAACGTCACGTATCGATGTTTGGTCATTAGCGAAGCGAGGCTACTTAATCAGATTCATTGAGGGCGTCCAAACAGATTGTTTGCCCTACGTTATTGCGACTATCGATAGCCAATATCGGATCTATCTGATTAGGCGAGGGAGATAATTGCGTTACGGGATGTCACAGGGCAGATTGGTAGGGACATTACGCGTTCAATTTATGATCAATGGAACCATTTCGAATAGAGGTGTAGGTTAGCCTAAGGGTGATAATTTATGTAACATGAAGAGAACGTCAAAGTCCACTTTTGCGACTAACCATCGTAGAGTCAACTTACTCTGATGATGCTCCGTTTCGAGGCGAAACACATGTTGGTACTGGTATGTATGTTGGTATATACTTTTAGTTATTGTAGTGTATGTTACCGTTGTGGGAGAGAGGGAGGTGCTGGTGCCACGCATGTCTCAAAGTAATCATATATTATACCATCATACATGTTAAAAGTGGATAGTTGCTAAGTAGTAACAATGGATTTCCGCAAAGTAACGCCTCATACTATTGACTATACCAATAATATTAAACATAAATTTGAAAGGTTGTTTGTGAGTTTGTATGGATATTTGTTTCACTTTCACGCAAAAACTACTGAACGGATTTTAATGAAATTTAGCACACAGGTAGACCATGACTGGAATAATTCTTGACAAAAAATAACCGACTTCAAAATAACTCAATAACTACTCGTCAGATCTCGCTCAAATTTAAGTGGGACCACATGACAAGCACCAGCTTTCGATTAAAAACAGAATCATCTAAATCGGTTCACCCAGTCGAATGTTCTGAGGTAACAAACATAAAAAAATGCAGTCGAATTGAATACCTCCTCCTTTTTTGAAGTCGATTAATAACATATTGTACTTGTGATCCTGGAAAACGGAGGATAGCCGCGGGCAGAGTGCTAGTACACAATATGATCCTGAATTCCTGATAAAATCATATAAATATAAATAGCAACCAGCTGACCCGGCTACGTTGTTCTGCAACATGCCATTTTTTCTAAAATAAAAGTAGCCTAAGTTACTCTTTGTTACATTTGTATCTGCCGATGAAAGTCCCGTTAAAATCGGTCCAGCCATTTCAGAGATTAGCCGGAACAAACAGACAGACAGACAGACAAAAAAAATAGTAAAAATGTTGTTTTGGTATATGTACCGTGTATACATCCAAATGCACTTAGTAAAAAGCTGTTAATATTTCAAACAGACACTCCAATTTTATTTATTTGTATAGATATAGATGTATGTACTTATAGATTGTTTTGGCTAAGGTTACTATTGGTGAACTTAAGATTCGTGTTCAAAGCTACGAAATAAACGAAAATACTACCTTAAATTCGGTGAATTTAAACACCCTCATTATAATGTTATTGAAATAAATAATTGTATTTTATTAAAATTAACAAGAAAGTGATCCAATTAAGTATTGTTCCATTTTCAGTAGGTAGGTACTAACTCTTTAAGGTAGTTTAATTTTTATTTTATTTTATTATGTGTATATTTACTAATTTTAATACACAGGTCGCTTTATAGTAAGTGTATCACCACGATAGAAATCTTCTCATTATTATTTCTTCGAGAACAGAGCTCAAAGGTTCCTTGCTTCTCTATAACCAAAGAATTTCATCAGCTGGTAAATTTTAATACGTCCTTAACATTAGGAACCCAATTTTACAGATTTCATCAGAATCAGTATCTACTGAAACCTACGCTTCTGTCATTCAAACCACCCTTTGTCACCCTAACCGTTGCTACCCTTCCAACTGCGAACCACCCTTTAACCCCCGGGGTGAGAAGAGGCGTGGCACGCGACAGGGGGCGGGACGCGCATGCTCTCTGATCTAAAGATGGCAGATAAGATTAGGGGTTGAGATTCGATGGTGATGGACACTTGTTTCTCTTTAACGCGGAGATAGATACGTTTAACATAAATGCTGCGCCTATTTATTTAGAAATTAGCTCTTTGCTCGCGATTTCATCCTCGTTTTCGCGTATACTAAGTACCGTATTATGTTTATGTCCTATGTCCAGCAGTAGACCTCGAAAGGCTGATGGATGGATGGATGGAAGTATATCTTATTCCGGATCATGGTCTACCTGCAAAATTTTATGAAAATCCATTCAACAGTTTCCGCGTGAAGAAGGAACTAACATCCATACATTATTACAAGTGAACTTTGACATTTATATTAGTAGGATATAAAGAAAAGAAAAAAAAAGCGGCCAAGTGCGAGTCGGACTCGCCCATGAAGGGTTCCGTAGCAGCAAGTAATATAATATAAAAGTTCTTGTAGTTCGTTGTAACTTTGATCAATGTTTTTTGCGGTTTACGATTTATGACGTATTAAAAAAAAACTACTTACTAGATCTCATTCAAACCAATTTTCGTTGGAAGTTTGCTTGGTAATGTACATCATATATTTTTTTTAGTTTTATCATTCCCTTATTTTAGAAGTTACAGGGGGGGGGGCACACATTTTACCACTTTGGAAGTGTCTCTCGCGCAAACTATTCAGTTTAGAAAAAAATGATATTAGAAACCTCAATATCATTTTTGAAGACCTATCCATAGATACCCCACACGTATGGGTTTGATGAAAAAAACATTTTTGAGTTTCAGTTCTCAGTATGGGGAACCCCCAAAATTTATTGCTTTTTTTCTATTTTTGTGTGAAAATCTTAGTCCGGTTCACAGAATACATCTACCTACCAAGTTTCAATGGTATAGCTCTTATAGTTTCGGAAAAAAGTGGCTGTGACATACGGACGGACAGACAGACAGACAGACAGACATGACGAATCCATAAGGGTTCCGTTTTTTGCCATTCGGCTACGGAACCCTAAAAAACATTAGGTACCTACCTACGTAGTTACTTACTCATTTAAATTGCGCGAAGCCTGATTCTTAGATCCTTAATTGTTTCATTTTAAATAAAAGCAATAAATATATTAATAATTATTAAGCAAATAATTATTAAGCAAAAGCTAACTGTATTAATTGGCGGTTAAAGTATAATCTACTTAATTCTAACTATTGTTCTCAAGTAAGTCACGTTTGTCTTTTTGAGAATTAAGATTCTTTAAACAAAAAAAAAAAATTCACAAAACGTGCACTTTAGGTAGGCACTTTATTTTGATTTTGTAATCAACTAGTTAATAATAGGTATTGAAAGTAGCACGTGATCTCGTGTGCCAATTAGCATGATAGATAAGATTCTAATTTCTATATAGTTACTGCATAGTTAAATGTTGAGGTGTACCAACTGATTTTATTAAAGGCGAAATCAGTAAGTCTGAACTAAATTGTTTATTGATTATTGATACACTTATCATAATATTTATAAACGTTTTTTCAGGTATTTAAAGGTAAATATTTGCACAAAATTAAAAAAAAGATTTGCTTCTTGTGCCGTACCTACCTTCAATTCAATTTACCTTCCTCAGTAAAATTACTGTCTATAAGAGAACTATAAATATGTTTAAAAAACTGCGGCGAAAACGTTTGAAATAAAAAAAACAGCCGATCGTCACACATCACACACGACGTAAATTTTGTAGGATACAGAAAGGATTTTATGTAAATCAACTAAACTGTAAGGAGTACACTGGTGCTCAAAGTATTATTTTTTCTGAATTGAGTACCTAAATTGAAAGGTATCCTTAACGGAGAATAGGTGTGGTGTTATCTTCCTACTGCTATAGTCTAAGCAATAAGTGGAAAATGGTGAAAAATAGAGATACTGCTCTTAAAAATACGTGCGATAGCTCATTCTGTACGGAATGATGTCTAGAAAAATGTTTCGGAAGCGTTTACCAGCACGTAAAAAATTGCAAAAGTTATTAACAAATTAAGTTGCAAAAAAAAAGGTATTTCGTTTTTACTTAATAACTCCGAAACTATTAATATTTAAGAAATTAAAAAAAAAGATTCTTAAAGAAGAGGAAATTTCCAAAAAATAACTCCCAACTCCCGGAACTCTATCTCCATTATTTATAATTTTAATTTAACGCTGAAAATGGGCCACCACGCGGCATTTATAGGTTGCGCGCGCGGCGTCAATACCAAGTAGGTACGTCACACTCAATATTTTTTTAAGGTATTAATTATTAATTTAAAAAAATATCGTGTATTCAGAACACTTCAAAGAATTTGCTTCCGTAGGAATTTTTTCTTGAAGTTAATTTTTCAACAAGTTAGACGATAGTTAATTAACAAAATTTTCAAAATTTCAAAAAGGAGAGGAAACGGAAGAAAAGAACTGGTTCTCAAGCACAAAGCCAGAACACGAAGAGCTAGCCAAGCAGGAGTCACGGAAAAATAGTAATACGAGTAATAATATAAATGACTTAATAATTAAGTAGGTATATCTATGACGGGACTCCCTCTGTATATCTCTGTATATCTCTAGTGGCAGTAGTTCGTTTATTAGTCCGTCCGCCGCGGTCAACCGAACTAAGGCTAAGCGCAGATTGAGACTTTTTGTCACGGAGACTTTTTGTTACCCAGTCGAGTGCTATGAAGATATATGGGAGTGCGCAGACTATGGTGACATGACAGCACGGTGACAAATACCTAGTTCCAACATCTAGTGACGTGACTGTCACCCGACTGTCAAGTCTCCGAGACAAAAAGTCTCAATCTGCGCTTAGCCTAATGCAACTTTTTGTCTTGTCATCTCACACTCTTCTAAATTCAAACACTCCGACACCCATAATAATCACGCAAAGTTCTACCAACGATCAAGCAGTTGTCTTCTGAAACTGAGCCTCATACATAATGATTTTAGTACCATTTTTTTGAGTACATATTAAACTTTTAGTACCAATGGCCACAATGAGTTGACCGTCTTCGAGGGCTGTGTGACAAAAAAATAATAACTTTCCTCTTTGACCGTCACGCGAGTTACTTACCGACGTTTGTTTTTTTAGGCTGCCCGTGCGAGATAAAATATTTTTTGTGGCAGTAGCGACATAGGGTGGGAACGTTTGTTCTTGACATATCGATATTAAAAAATAATTCTCACAAAATAGATAATAAGTATTACGTATAACTACTTACTTTTGTTAGTCTATGCATAAATGCAAGGATAAAATTAATATTCAGAGATTTTGCTAGCTGTTTTTTTTTAGACAAAACAAATAGTACTTTTAGTTTATATATGTAAATGTAGATAGTATTTGTTACTTTAAATATGTAGTTACTTAATTAAACTTATAACTAAGATTTTCATAAGTTAATACAAATTTTTAGTAAGGAACTTAATATTATGATCTGTAAACTCTATCATTCAAGATATTAGCATTATTATTTAAGAACTAAACTACATTTTTCAGTTCACTATTAAAAAATAATAGTTAAATTAATTAATTGATATCAAAAGCAACGCAACAAAATGTTATATTAAATCAGACATATAGAATAACAAAAATAATATCGAGTAGAATGTTTATCGATATTTCTCAAGATTGAAACTCTCGATACGCTATCTCTATTTATTCTTTTTATGGTAGGCGATATGGTACAGCATTGTTTGGTAAAAGAGATGGCTGCATGTGATACTGTTGGACGAGACAAGGACAACAATAGATCTGGTTTTCAAAGTATTTCGCGGTTTATTTTTCAATTCAGTGTAATACAATAAGGGTTTTCTAGCAAAAACTGCTCTCAGGAAAGTCCATGGACAAACAAACATTGCAAAATAATAACGTCTTCAGATTATAAAACAAGTAATCTGGGGTTTATAGCCAGTAGGATTGACGAACCTTTACACCAATCACCACTGATGCAGCATTGTGAATGATGAATGATGATAAGTAAGAGTGTCACACCTATCTATTAGAGTTTTTACTTGTAACAAGTTAAAAATGACAGAAGCAGACCCTTGGTTTATATACAGATAAAGAAAAACATTATTTTCCATCATTACCTGAATTAAAAAACACCACTCGTGCTGATTCTATCGTGTAGCAAGTAGCTTCTAGCCTTCAGGTACCTCTTCGAAGCTAGCCCTCCAGATATCATAATATATATAAATTACGTGTCACGTTGTTTGTCCGCGATGGACTCCTAAACTACTTAACCGATTTTAATCAAATTTCACCGTGTGCAGTTTGATCCAACTTGAAAGATAGGATAGTTTACAATGTTCCTTAAGGCACACGGAAGGTTTTAATAAAAAAAAAACTTTTGACAGAACGAAGTCTGTCCGGGCAGCTAGTATCTATATATAAACATCTGGATAAAAACTACGGAACTGTAAGAGTTCTTTCTTCTCTTTTCTTTTTTGGCAACTCATCGGTGATGCCCAAGTTATTGCTAATATCCATGAGCGACGGTGGACACTTACCATCAGGTGATTCGACAGCTCGTTCATCATCCATTTACATAAAAAATGTAAGAATAAAGCCGGCCATTACTGGATGGATGGATAAATGGATTAGACTATTACTAGCTCTCTGTCCGCGGCTTTGCCCGCGTTTTCGGGGATGCCAAGTATCCTACATGTTATTCTAGTATGGTCTACCTATTTAGCATACCTAAATTTCATGAAAATACTTTAAGAAAGTTTTTCGTGAAAGAGTAACAAACATCCACCCTTACAAAGTTTCACATAATTTTTAACTGACTTCAAAAAAGGGGGAGGTATTCAATTCGACTGTATTTTTTTATGTTTGTTACCTCAGAACTTTCGACTGGGTGAACCGATTTTTATGATTCTTTTTTTAAACGAAAGCTGGTGCTTGTCATGTAGTCCCATTTTTTGAGCTAAATCTGACGAATACTTTTTAAGTTATTTTGAAGTCGGTTATTTTAGTTAGATAACATGCTTGTGTACTCTAGGTACCATAATTATGCCAAAAGGTAATATTATGAGATTTGACGTAAATTAAGACTTTCTACTCAACAGACACAGCGATATTTAATAGAGTGCTTATAAAACAAGATAAATTTATGTTTACATCATAATTAAAAGTATCTTCGATACAAGCCGCCATGGGCTCTTCAGCCAGCTAGGGAAAATAGCCAGCTTGGATTCATTATACTAGTGCATACGTGCATGGGCCTAACGGTGGGGTGACAAGGAATTAAGTACAGTATAAAACTTTTTATTTACACTGTGTTATTACAAGTCTATCTAACTTATCCTATTGTGTAGTTCTATAATTTTGATATGGAAATAGCCGGCAGATTAGCCGACTAATCCACCTAATGGTAAATGGCTATCGTCGCCCATGGACATCAGAAACACCAAAGGCATCACTGATGCGTTGCTGGCCAAGAAAGAGTGAAGAAAAAAAAAGAAAGAAATGGCTCTCAAGCCCCCAGCCAGAACAAGACGAGTCATTTGGTGGCTGACTCATGCTTAAGCGTGGTAGCTATCTAGGCGAACAACATTAGGAATTTTAAATTAGTCGTATCTAATAATGATTAAAAAATGAAAAAGGAAAGTTAGCTCAATTCCTGAATGAAAGCGAATTTCTAATTTATCTTCTTTGATTAGTTGCAGTCATTTCCAGCTCAGTGGTGATGAGTTTAGATAAACGAGTACGAAGATGGGTCAGCTGATGTTAAGTGGTCATGATCATCCATAGACATAATTAAGACGAAAAATATCATCGACGCGTTGCCAGCCATAAAAAATTAGGAACCCGTCCCACGTTAACGTCCACGTTACGCAAAGGATATTATAGTGTAGACGGGTATTTAAATGACAAAGATGCATGGAAATGACCAGTGCTGCCCAGATTAGTAAATATTTTTGTAATATTTTCTTTTTTGTAATATTTTTTTAAAAAGATGTGCTGAGGAGTTTCTTTACGGCTTTTCTTCTCCTCCATGACAAAGCACCCTTCCGAAAAGCTGGTAGATAAAAAAAAATTATGACGTGCATAAGTGTATCAGTGATACCTCTAAGAATAAAATATTTTGACTTTGACTTTGAAACAAGCAGTCAGGTAGTAAGTAAGCCTGTCCCGTAGAACACTGACGTATTTGACAAACACGTGGCTGACCAAAAAATAATTCTGTAAGCCTAGTTAGCTACCTAGCTGCTAGTTATCCTTTATCCAGGATCAGCAGTCAAACGTGGCACGGGGTTCCCATAGTCCCGAAATATCCAAGAGACGTACAAACCCATGGAAGCAGTAGGCAAGCTGCAGCGCAGGCGGTCGTACTAAAGGAACCAAACTGGTTTTGAGCTCGAGTGCCGACCATCGCCAGTCGAGAACGCAGTCTGGTCGCCTACCTTTGTATTGGTCAAGCAGAATTTATTTATTTTCCATTCCTATCAACTTTCACCAATATGTGGAGTATGCTCTGAGAAGAGACCCGTGCTTAGTACTGGGCCAATAATGGGTTGCAGCTAGGGCTTGTAATATCGGAAGGTTTTCAATTCCGATATTGATTATCGATATTTGATCTTAATATCGGAATTCCGATATCAATATCGGAATTACACATAATTTTTTTAATCATTTAAATTTAAATTTTATATTGTAAAGTAGGACTTCTTGGATAGTAAAAAGGTTTTTTAATAATAGGATAATGAAATAATGACGTCTTTAATACTATTTTATTCTCTTTCGATGCAAATATCACCTAAATCTATTCGATTCGGTTTGATTTTCGCGTTTAAAATTCACTAGCATAATTTTTTTAGGATTTTTGAATCGCAAAATAGTTTTTACTGATAGATGAAATTCAGCTGCACCAAATGTGGCAGCTGTACGGCAGAAGCTATGCTTTGTACAAGGATAAAAGCTGACGTGACTTGAAGTATCGCAACACATTTGCTAGGATGCCTAGTTTCCTGGCAGCTGCCTTAACTTTGGATTCGATTAACCGCTCTAAGTTAAGGTTCTAGGATATTTCAACTTCCAGCAATGGGTATATTCCAAGGATACATTCTGAAAAGTAGGAGCCAAAATAAATGCTTCTGCTTTTGTGGCGTTGAATCTCACAAGGTTGGCGTCGCCCTATTCGGTGACTGCTTGAAGTGATTCACTTTTTCAACCCGGGCCTTTCGTTTAGACTGTATTTTGGTCGTTACGGGTCGGAAGCTTGCCAGGTATCGCTCAAGCAGATCGTTGATATGCAGCAGGAATAGAGTTCTGAATACAAAAGATCCCTGAGAAACTCCGGTATTGTTTGTAGTATATAATGTAAGGTTGCTTGGAACGAGTAATCTTTGATAACGACTCTGAATGAACGTTCACTCAGAAAGTCTTTAACCTAACTGATCAGGCCAGGGAATGACGCAGGAAGTATGATCAATGGGCTAACAAGCTAAACCGTACCGAAGGCCTTCAAGATGTCAACGGAAAAGGCAAGCGCCTCTCCATTATTCTCAAGATCCTAACCCCAGATACGAGTGGCATACGCTGGAATGCGGTAGAGTGGTATTCATTAGGCTATAGCGCTAGGGTCACTGAGGAGATCATTGTGTTCTAGGTATGCAATGAGGCGCATGTTCAATATACGTTCCATAATCTTCCTGAGTATGTAGGCAATTGAAATTGGCCGAAAATTAGCAGGGTCAGCTCGATTGCCATTCTTGGGCACGGACTGCACATTGGCAAGCTTTCACGATTAAGGCACTATGTAAGTCTTGATTGAGAGACAAACCAAGCGTGGCAAAACAGTAGATAACTGGAGAGATCTGGAATACCATCTGCTTCACTATCTTTGTTCTCGTCTAGACATCGTAAGGTTTTAAGAACCTTTGTTGTAGATGTGGACCTCCGATATACAATGAAGTATTTGCAGTAAATGGTCATTGACAGTTAGATGCGAATTCTCAATCTAGTTGCTGATTAGTACAGACTGATGATCTACAGAAGATGATGAAATGATTAACTTATGTATACCGAGATTAAGGGGATAAATTATGTTTGGAATAGATTTTTCCGTATCGCATTATTCGTGCAGTAGGATGAACAGGCTCACAACAAGAATAGGGTTAAAAATGTGAACTCCTTACACGGCTAAAATATATATATACTTATTTGCTCAATTTTATAACCTAGTGCCTATATACCTTGTGGCACGCATTAAAATTATTTTGTTTAAATTAAAATTAAAAATGTACTGATTCCGATATTACGATATCGTATCACTCAGTATCGGAATTGTAATATCGGGTTTCACGTTCCGAGATTCCGATATTTCGAGATTCCGAGATTCCGATATTCAAGCCCTAGTTGCAGCCACAGCCTAATATTACAGGTTACTAACCCAATGTAATAGACATATTTTATTTAACTAATCTTCATTAAAATATATCTATCCTCTAGTGGACCTTATTTGTAACATTTATTTATTTACTTATTGTAAGTAAAAAAAAATATTGCCCGCCTTCGTCAACAGGACAGTCTTGGCTAGATTAAGAAATGTTACAAAGATTTTTTTTTAAAGATTTTGAATATTTGCTCATGGTGCTGAATGGCTGAATTGTTGGAATTTTGGGTTGGGACACGCATGACGTGATCGTTTTTGTGTAACCTTGACTGTATCAACATTCTGTCTAGACTCAGAGGATAGCAATTAATTAGTTAATTGTGTCTGTAGTAATTTACAAATCTAATCTATCTAAGATAACCGATCTCTGAAACACTGGGGAAAACCCTGATTAAAACTAAATGCCTGACTAAAATGAATATAATGTTTTAGATGCCGAAGCTTTAAAGCAAGTTATTGACAATTTCCCAATGTATTTGTACCTATTTAGTTTTTAGAAGTATAAGGTAAAACGCACACTTATTTTTATGTTGATAGTAAAGGTTCATGATATGTCCTATCATGTAATTACATACAGAAGCACTCAAAGAATCTGAGATCAGTAGTATTAGACATCGTTAGCCAGATTGATTGCTAATCCGATAGGATAAATGGGTTTTGATACTAACAGATTTAATACTTTTCTAAGAAATTAACTATATATTTGTGGCGGTAGCTTTGATGTCCTAACTGATCTATTTATCAGATTAGGAGTCTTCATCAGATTAAAGTAATATTATCAAAATCAGAAGTTATGATATAATTATGCAGTGTAACACATGTCGTAATACGAGAATACGATTACATGTCGTAGTATAATGCAGTAGTGATTATTTATTTATTTAAACTTTTTATTGACTGTACATCCTAAAAAAATATTTACAAAAGTTGATTATCATACATATTATACATAGTTTCTTTTGCTTTAGTGAACCTGGATCATCTTGTGTTAAATACAATTTTTTATTTGCTGCCAGGCTTTTTTTTGAGTCATTACGCTCTTAGTAACTTTTGTGCTTTATCCTTTTCCTTTCTATTTTCTTATCTTGATAAAAATCCAAAAAAACATGCATATTTTCAACAAAACTCATTTTTTGCACGCTACAGTAAGTTTATTACTTATCGTACTTACCTTAACTGCCAAGTGCCAATACAACATGAGAGCACTGTACGGATTATTGGTGCATTCTGTAGAAATCATAAAACTTTATTAAAATTTCAAAGTTGTAAATGCATTTACTGCTCTACACTGCATTACAGTGATATTGCCTTCCTTTAATCCCATAATAAATTGCATCTATGAGTTACATGTACTTTAATTTTAATCGTATTCTTATAAGAAATATCGGTCGTATTCTGACTATTTAAAGTGAAGAGGACTGACATAATTTTAAGTTGATAAACAAGAATATCTTTAATATCTTCATAGTACGTATATAACGTATTATTCACTCTGTTTTACAAGTACAAAATGTTTTTCAAAGTAGATTTACTTAACTGTCTATGATTTTTCGGATTATTTGAACTTAATTTTTCATTCAACAACGCATACCAAAAAGCACATCCATTTCACGTGATACCCTTCGATGTGATACCTAATACAAAGAGTATATTTGTGATACAACCGCCAAACATTATTTTTTTAGTATTGGCAATTATCTATCTTAATTTTTTAATGTCAAACAATTGACGGCCAAAAGAACCCATAACAGGGTTAAACAATCAGAAAAAAATCGAAGAATTTAATTAAACCGAAATCAAATCGAGTAATAAAGGACGCAGATTACATAGGTACATTGAATAGGAAGTACTGTCCTCATCAATTAACAAGTAAAAAAGGTTATGGACTTAACCATTATAGTTGAAATTCCATCCAACTTCCTTAAGACAGCGTCCATAAAAGAATTTAGGGCATCATTGTACATGCTTTACTTTTTTACATCTCGTTCCAACTATTACGATCAATTAACGGACCAATTTCTTTACAACAGCCGCGCCGCAGTACCGAAAGTTCGTTTTTTAAAAATTGCAGGCGATCCCCTTTCACGAGCCTTTATCGCCGAACCAATCCGATGGTTACCGAAAAGAGCCGAGAGTTCGCGTGTCACTTGGCCGTAAAGTCTTCGGTGCCGATAAAAAGGTCTCCTGGACCGTTTTAATTAGGCGGTAGAATGTATTGGGTGCCCGATCGTATAGATAGGGCTGGCAAAAATGTTAAAACAAATGAATAATTTACCTACGACTTATCAACATCAGATGTTCCACAATGAGTAGATAGAGTTTCATTACTATACTGAAACATAATTTAATGATAGGTAATTGTATCTTTTTATTTTTTGTTATCTTTTTCGTCGTCTAAAATTATCATATAATTACTTTTAATTCTATTTGATTCTTTAATCAGGAAGCTTATTAGCATTTTTTTTATTATTTTGTTATTATTTTATTTTTTATATCAATTTATTAATTGGGCGAGCGATGCGATCTCTAGACTATTCCATAACCTGTATGATTTTTGTATGTTACGGATATACATATTCTGTAGTGATGCACATAGTAAAAAAGCACAGCGAGTTTTTTCTTTCCGTTTTCCTTTTTTACGTTTAATTGAAGCGACAATTTAAAAATATTAGGTAAATATTTCTTTTGGCTGGCAACCCTAAGATTTGCTCGATGCATTGGCCAGTACCGGTCAGATAATGCGTACCTACGTAATGCTCCGGCTACATAAACTTTAGATAGAAGCTAAAAAATTAATTATTGTAAGGATTGTACATAATTTCCTTAAATTGCCGACATAGCAAGTACAGATAATTTTAATAATACTCTATATAAAAAAAGCGGACAAGTGCGAGTCGGACTCGCCCATGAAGGGTTCCGTAGCAGCAAGTAACATAATATAAAAAGTTCTTGTAGTTCGTTGTAACTTTGATCAATGTTTTTTGCGGTTTATGATTTATGACGTATTAAAAAAAACTACTTACTAGATCTCATTCAAACCAATTTTCATTGGAAGTTTGCTTGCTAATGTACATCATATATATTTTTTTTAGTTTTATCATTCCCTTATTTTAGAAGTTACAGGGGGGGGGGACACACATTTTAACACTTTGGAAGTGTCTCTCGCGCAAACTATTCAGTTTAGAAAAAAATTATATTATAAACCTCAATATCATTTTTAAAGACCTATCCATAGATACCCCACACGTATGGGTTTGATGAAAAAATTTTTTTTGAGTTTCAGTTCTAAGTATGGGGAACCCCCAAAATTTATTGTTTTTTTTTCTATTTTTGTGTGAAAATCTTAATGCGGTTCACAGAATACATCTATTTACCAAGTTTCAATGGTATAGCTCTTATAGTTTCGGAAAAAAGTGGCTGTGACATACGGACGGACAGACAGACAGACAGACAGACAGACATGACGGATCCATAAGCGTTCCGTTTTTTGCCATTCGGCTACGGAACCCTAAAAACCGTGCAAGTGCGTGTCAGGCCACGCGTAATGTAGGGCTCCGAAGTAGTAAGTTTATCGACTATTACTCATTAACGTCTTAACCTAACATAGGCTTGATAATTTTCCATGTAAATTCATCATATAACCTATTTTTGGGAATTTTTTCACTTGTCCAACTTCAACCGTTTAGCCGGCAGGGGACACTTGACTCCTTGACTCTAACCAAATTAAGAACTTTAAAGCCGAATATTTCGCAGACGACTTCTGAATCGGTCTTTGCAGACCCATATTTTTGCGATTTCTGCTTTTAGCAATATCTCATACTGTGGGGTGGTCAGACACAGAAAAACAAATTCATCCCCTTTTTACCCGCAGAGTTCGAGTATTTCCATGCTTCTTTTTGTATTTATTTATATAAACCTTCATATAAAACCTAACATATAAAACCTGGTGATAGGTAATTTCTCAACGCATCTTATCCCCTCCTACATCCACAGGTCCAATATCCCATACCTGGGGGTAGTAGTAAAAAAAAGTCGGCTTCTACAACCGCGAGCAGCAAGTCAGGTCGAGCTACGTGTTCCCTTCGATTTCCGCTGCCAAATCTTAATAATACGCTAAAACCATCAAGTAATCGTATCCCCGTGTAGTGCGAGTGGTGTACGGTATAAAACTCATCAAGAAAATCATCTTATGGAGGATACTGGAAGAACGGAGTGCGCGCACGAACCCTACATCTAATTGCGGGAATATAATCGAACCAGGTATTCCTTAAACCCATTCTTTCTTTATCCAACACGTGGTCTCCTACTAAAAAGATTATTATTATTTGCTCAAGTTCATAGTGT
This sequence comes from Thymelicus acteon, assembly GCA_951805285.1. Classification (NCBI taxonomy): domain Eukaryota; kingdom Metazoa; phylum Arthropoda; class Insecta; order Lepidoptera; family Hesperiidae; genus Thymelicus; species Thymelicus acteon. The sequence continues at coordinate 6,719,430 of OX638227.1, read as the reverse complement.
TGACGGTGCAGTCCTGCGAAGTCGGCACAGTTGCAACGGGTTCTGTATATGTCGATATTCTAAACTGGTGCATTGAGCGTACACTGTATTCAAATGATATGGAGTAGAACTGGCAATACTGGCATGCAGGCTAGATGACTACAGTCCATAGACGACAAACATTTTAACGTACTATTTCACGGCATTACAATTATTGTTTTACCTAAATGTGGAAGATTTGATGCAGGCTGGTTAATTAAAGTGAGGGGTTCCATCCATACCTGGGTTATTCTGTGTCTTAGACGTCTTCTTGGTAATGCTCTTTACTGAACGATATACAAAGATCTCTCCTGTTGGCGGTCGCTGGACTCTGTACCAAGCTTAATCCCGACTTTATTCGTGCGTGAAAGGTTTATACGTTCTAGGCAAACTCCTTCTAAAATAATCCTGAAAACATGGTACGGACATCCGTAGACTTTGCTAATCTCTTACAACGAATGTGACTTATAATTGTGTTTACTTGTGTATCGGCTATTGATTTTTTAAAGTATGGCAGTATATACCCCATCATTTGCGATTGCAATATTGTGATGCTGGTTCACAAATATCCACGACCCAAGAACAACCCTGGCCAAAAGGCTGCCCCAGGATTTGAAGTCAGATTAGTCTCCTCGCCCACGGTCACTATTAACTAAGCTAGACTGTCCTCAGGCTTATAAAAATTAACAGAGAAAAACCTAGACCATCTCGTATTAAGATTGGTGGATGGGTTAAAGTTAGTGGCCAAATGTCGGAAGTATTTATCCGTCTTAAAGCCTTCTATAAGACTAACAATCAGGACCGACGGTTTTAAGTGCACAAAAGCACAGAAGCGCTCAAGAAAAATATTGCCACTAATGGTCAACAATCCACCTACAACCGCGCCCGCTGTTGATCAATTTGGTTGATATTTTAAGAATTATACATTTGTAAATTTATTTTGAAATACTCAATGGATATGGAGCATTACACGGGTTTGTTATCAACTCAGGCCATAACAGTATCGAGTACAAAACCTATTGTTTAAGCGCTAAATTATTCGAAGGCAGTCAGTGGTCTTATCAGGTTATTGTAAGTCCAATTTATGTCAAGGTTCTATAAAGTTCTAAAATTGAAAGTTTTATGAGCTTCATATGTTTGTAGAACAAATTTTGATACTTATTTTGCATAGATACCTCCTACAATGAATTCAAAAGTAACAATGAGCTCGTTGGAATATTTGACACAAATGTTCTTCATACCATACTACTACCATCATACCAAATGTTGATTTGCTGAGCAGACGAAAATGTTTCTTTAAATAAACAGGTGAAGTCGCATTATTTAAACTAGAATATAATGTGGATAGAATTCAGTCTCTCTTTCTTAGTCGGCAAAGCATAATTGATGCCACTGGTATCGCAGATGTCTATGGGCAACGATAGTCACTTAACATAAAGTGGATCGTCAGCTACTTGTCGGCTATTTCAATAAATATAAAGCTATCAGACTACATGTCGTGAAAGCTTTCCAGGAGTCAATCAGCGAAGCATTGGCTTGACAGGCCAACTACATGTTGATAGCCTTTACCTTAAATCTACCTTACAAAGCTATGGAAAATACCGGTGACACCAACGTCTGAAATAAAAGACAATAGCTAATGTCACCAAAAGCAAAGCTGACACATTGTCTAGTCTACCAGAAACTCATTGAAGTATCGTATGGTTTCTTCGAATGTGTTGCTCATAGCTAGAATGTATTCAGTACACACATGTCGGCACTTAAGACGCGTGTGCAATACACACAGCTAACAAGAATACGCAACGAAAGGCTTTGTGCTACCTTCAAATCCATGCCTCAAATACATATGATTTTCAAAGTGTCGGTTAACTTAATGTGTCAAATTGAACTTATATCTTTCAAAATATATGTGTTATATTCTGTATGTTTAAAAGTGTTGTTTGTTGGTGTTGTGGTTTTATGTGAGGTGAAACATTATGTTTTACAACAAAAAAGTGGTTCTGGACATAAATGGTGCTTCGTGATCGTTACTTTGCCGTCGCAATTACTTAATTATTAGTTTATTAAATGGACAGTACAAATACAGCAACAATTGAACAATTTGTAATAAGATCTCAGGTTCACAGGCTTAAAATTCGGTACACATTTTATTTTATGTGTATAATCATACATACAGTCTCAACTCTCAATACAGTAATTGTTTAGCTATTTCCAATTGGAGACACAATAGATTCACTTGACGAAAATAAGTTATTAGAATAGTCACAATTTCTCTAGTTTTGGCAAAGCACAATCCGCTACCCGTCTGCCCGAACAGTATGTAGACCGCATCAGTTGCGATACCACTACGCTTTCTCATCACGTACTGCACAGTGGTTTAGATTACCTATACGGGTTTCCCACTCAACGTATTTCGTTACGTTTCTTTAAGTTTAAAGCTCATTATGATTTGGATTCGGAGCACGTGGCAGATTTACGATTATTCGGTACCTAGCGAGATCCGGGTATCCTACCTCGAAATTATTTTGACGGTTTAACATTGATTGCTAAACTTTTGTTTCACTGGGTGATACCAGCATGCTGCTGTTCGCAGAAGCAATTAATGTCATTAGTCTAATTACCAAGGACAGAGGAGAGAAAGAAATTCATGAATTGAAATTTTAGTGATTGGGCCACAAGAGGTATTTTTAAAAGTAGGGATAGATTATTTGAGCTATATGGAGAAAAACAATATAACCATTCCCCATCTTTCCTTGAACATGTAAAAAGTTATTCAAAAATTTTTAAAGCCGTGTGTATTATGGCTAAGTCTATGCATATCAAGGAAAAAATTGTCAAATCAAGCAATAAGATAAAAACCACTTGGAGTATTATTGGAAACGAGATTGGTAGTAATAATTTACGCGATTCTAAATATGAATTATTAGTTAATGAAAATAAAATAACCTCTGATAAAGAGGTGGCTAATGCATTTGAAAATTTCTTTCAAAATATTCCGGTTAGGTTGACTAAATCGCTGACTTCATCCCCGGCAGCAGCACATTCTATTTTAAAAGATACCGTTGATGAATGTAGTGTTTCGTTTCAATTTAAATATACTTCCTCATTGGAAATAGTTCGAACTTTTCAAGCATTGCACATTAAAAATACGGGTGATTTGTGGGGAATGTCTGTCAAAGTTATAAATAATATAATAGATGTGATAGCCCCTTATTTAGCTAGGTTATTCAATAAATGTGTAGATTTAGGTACTTTCCCAAATCTTATGAAGTATAGTAAGATTATACCGATTTTTAAATCTGGGGATAAAACAGACGTTAATAATTTCAGACCTATTTCTATTTTACCAACTCTTAGTAAAGTATTCGAAAAAATTATATTAAATCAAATGCTGATGCACTTCAACACTTGTAATTTACTCCACCCTGATCAATACGGCTTTACCAAAGGCCGTAGTACAACAGATGCTGGTGCTAGGCTTCTCAAACACATCTTTGAGGCCTGGGAGAATTCACAAAATGCCATAGGGGTATTCTGTGACCTGTCTAAAGCATTTGACTGTGTTGAACACGAAACACTTCTACTTAAGCTCAGCCACTACGGTATCAAGAATAACTCACTTAACTTGATTGCGTCGTACTTAAAGGGTAGAATCCAATGTGTTAGCATAAATGATACCAAGTCATCGGGATCTCAATCTGTTATGGGTGTACCTCAGGGCTCGATTTTGGGCCCCTTCCTTTTTCTAGTATACATAAATGATCTGCCGTATTATATTAAGAAACATGCAGAGATTGTCCTGTTTGCTGATGACACTTCCCTTATATTTAAGACGAATAGAAATAAAATGAATTTTGACGACGTAAACAGTGCTCTATCTCGTTTATCACACTGGTTTACAACAAACAATTTGCTACTTAATGCTAAAAAAACTAAGTGTGTTGAATTTACACTACCTAATGTACGGAATATTAGTAAAAGCCTGAAATTAAATAATGAAATTCTAACTATGGAAAAATCCACAGTTTTCTTGGGTGTCACCTTAGATTCTAAACTACAATGGGGCACCCATATAACGGCTCTCGCGAGTAAGCTAAGTAGGTCAGTTTATGCGATTAGAAAGATAAGACAGTTTACCGATGTAGAAACTGCGAAACTTGTTTATTTTGCATACTTTCATAGCCTCATGTCCTATGGTATATTGATGTGGGGTTCAGCGGCTAACATTGGTTCTATATTTGTTTTGCAGAAAAGGGCAATCAGAGCCATTTATAAATTGAAATCACGTGATTCTCTGCGTGAGAAATTTAAAGATATAGGCATATTAACAGTAGCCTCTCAATTTATTTACACCAATATTATATTTGTAAAAAACAACTTAGGTATGTTCAAGCAGAATAGTGATACGCATAATCATCTAACTAGAAACAGACATAATTTGGTGACGTCATCTTTTCGCTTAAGTAGGGTACAACGCTCTTATATGGGGCTCGGTGTACGTTTTTTCAATAAATTACCCAAGTCAATACGTGATTTACCTATCCAAATGTTTAAGAGATATGTTAAATCTCAGCTACTAGGCAAAGGATACTATAGCATAAATGAATATATTAATGACAAAGACGCCTGGAAGTTAGTGCCGCATCCAGTTCCGCGTAGGTTAGAAGATATTATGTAACTTTTCATGATTTTAAAAGATGTGCGAGGAGTTTCTTTCGGTTTTTCTTCTCCTCTATGACAAAGCACCTTTCCAAAAAAACTGGTAGATTAAAAAATGACGTGCATAAGTGTATCAGTGATACCTATATGAATAAAAGATTTTGATTTGATTTGATTTGATTTGATGAAGATTTTTAAATTAGGACAAGCCGTAATTAGGTCTGATACTCCCAATTCTTATCGCCATAAAAAGTCAGCGTTAATCAATCAGAGTTTTATGAAAATAAACTTTTGGTATTCAAATTTCCTTATAGCGTTTCCATAACCCAAAGATTTTTAAAGGAACGCCAAATTATTTCAAAATTGTCCCAAAATTACTTGAAATTATACAAAGTCAGACCAAGATTTTTTCATGTAACTATTTAGAACTGTGTCTGTAATTATAAATATTGTTGTGATTAATTTTGTTATTGACTCTTTTTGAGTAGATAAACCTGTCGTTGCTACGAACTTTTTTTTATTTACCGAAATTCCTTCACCTACTGTTAAAACACTTATACCTACGACATATTTTGCAAGTACAACCCATTACCACATAAGATTGAGTTCGGTATCATTCTTCATTCATAACAATATTCAAATCACTAATGTTTGTAACACTCTACGAACTACAGAATTCTGCATAGAACAATACATTCACAAGTTCGCAACACTTGTTTGTTTTCTCACCTCTAACAATAGCAATACTTAATTACAATTTATAATCATCGTTCATATCAGTTCGATCGGCTTGGCATTAAAGACTATCAATATATTAAGACGTCATGTTATAATTATTCGAGTTCAGAATAATAGTCTAGTCATATCCGTTTGGGCACTAGAAATACAGGGATAAAAATATCCTGTTAGTTTCAATTACGGCTAAGCTGAGCGAATAATATTTCCATGTATAATTATAATCGTATAATTAAGTAAATTTTAACCTCTTACTAGAGGATACTAGGACTTATATCAAATTACTTGTCTATTGCAATTTTTTTTTCAAAATTTAAATCCTCATACAATTTTATGAAATTCATTGTCGCTTGATTGAAACGGTTGCAGTAAATAAAATCTACTGCAACTCGTTCAGTGTTTTATCTAAGGTGCTTAGTAATGGTTTACTAGTTAGTAAGTAATCATTGCTGACTGTGTCTAAGTAGAACACTTAGGTTGTAGTGGTCATGCAGGCTGCAGACAGTGTCTGTAACCCGAGTCACTTTCGCATTTCCTCCGTTGCAGTAGGTACACTTTTCAATATCATGTTTCCCTGGTACTCGAGCTGTGATATCTTTGAAGTATTCTATGTTTTAAATAGTTGCTTCTTATGAGATTATGTCAGGAACACTTCAGTAGCTCGAGCACGAATATTTGCGAGAAAGTATTCGTATGGTTAACGTAAGCAATTTGTCAAATTTGTATGGCATTTTAGTACCATTTACGTACGATAGGGGCGCTTTTGAAAAAATGCCATACAAATTGCTTACGTTAACCATACGAATACTTTCTCGCAAATATTCGTGCTCGAGCTACTGAAGCTATATGAAATGTAGAATGTGTCTAAATATTAGACAAATTAAGACACATAAATAGTGTGGATTCTAAACGGCTCAGCGGCTATATGCGTGTCTGAATTTTTAGGAACTTCAGACAAAAAATATTTTTTCGGTTCAAATGCCAAAAACATGAAATTTCTTCTAAATCACTAAAGCACTGAATTGTCCGTTTGTTGCTTATAGCTCAATAACCTTATGTCATTTGATAAATTATACTTCATACCGGACTAACCGAAAAATAACCTCTGAATAAACGGAATCTCTGCATAAACGGTATATTTTGACGTCTATAATTTTTGTACTTTTGCCGGCGGACATAATGTCATATTCTAAGCGGAACTGAACGGCAACTCCTGTGTGGTTTATGTAAGTAATGAGTCAAACGCTTTCTCTGCCATCTGTATGTCTAGACCTCACAGTTCGTTCGTTAATTAGTTCATTGATTGACGTCACCACCCCAGCTTACTTTTGTTAAGGTCAAAGCCAAAAGGATCGACATTTCGTTTTTTATTTGTGCCTATTGTTCCATGTTTAACATAGTTTTTTTTTAAAGATAAATGGGAATTAGAAAGAACTAAAAATTAATTAGAAATTGAAGTTTAAATATATAGTAAAAGAGGACACGTCACGCCCCACAGAGATACTACAGTTGCATCGCTGGTTGAGGAAGTGGTGAACCCAATTTTAACTGGTTCTCCAGCAAAACAACAGAACTATAGGAATGGAAGTACATCACAGTACACCCTTAATAAAACTTGCTAAAAGGTCTCCTGTGAAATTGATCCATCGATCCCAGAGTCAATAGTTATTAACTAAAGATAAGTAAATAAGGATAAGCATCTTGTAACAAAAAATGGTCCGTTAGTCAACTGTAAAGAATGGATTATGAAAAGAGCATTGAAAGGGACCTTCATACAATAGATTCCGACGATTCCATACTAACAGGTTATCAGCTAACCACAGCTTCAATATAGCTGTTACTAACAAATCTAGTAGTCCATATAATCCGTAAAGGCGATAAAAAAGAAATCAAAATTTAATCGTCACGCCATTCTAACGAAATCGGATGCCCTGACAATTATTCACAATCTGTACATATCGCGAGCATCGTAATTGATTGCCACTTCATACGGTACTTTCACCTCGAATTGAACAGATTATAATACGCAAGGAACGACATTCGATCGTAAAGACATTTTTTTTGCATTTGACGGCGGGATTTGCATAAACTGGCAAGTAGCAAAGGCGAGGTTCGTGAGCCGTCGTAAAATGGCGCTCGTAAAAGGAACACCATTTATCCCTGCAAAAAAGCTCTGTAAAAAATTACTGATCTCAAAAACAAAATTGATGAGTTCTACTCTTTATCTCCGGAACCTATCATCAGATCCTCATTCTTGCCATGTGTGTTGGAAATGAAAATGATGAAAATACTTAAATCGATATCGATTGAAATAGCTTCTTATCTGAACTTCCTCAAGATGTGAGACCATTCAAATAAGTTCCACAGTGGCTCTAAAACGATATGTGATTACTTACCACTTGCTTAAACTAACATCATAGTGATTCATCAAAGGCTGCGGTACCACGAGTAGGTATGCTTTTTGATATTCTATTTGTATATGTGGATGTTTTGTATACAAAACCCACAAACGTAACGTAAGTGGTCGTAAGTGGTCACAGTCGCCATGGCAATTAGTCCAAAGGCATCTAATGCGTTGCCAGCCGAATCTCATGCGGGAGGCCTGGATTATAAAATGATCAATTCTACAAGGATAGCATCGCATAGTATTGAAGAAATACCATAAAATTACACGCCTCAACATACTTTAGGCCTACTGTCCACGGCGTTTCATTATTTTATCGAACGCGAAGATGCCGCTTAGTCGACAGATACTTATATCAAATATGTATGTACTTACAATAAACAAAGCTAGCCGAAAATATAATAAAGGGTACTCTCTCTGCGATAAAACGAACAGCACCGTCTTCACAATTAAACTGTGTTAAATACAATCATTTTACACAAAATATAATTATAATTGCAGTGCTTTACAACTGTGATGGAGATTCGAGTAGTCAAGTGTATTTGTAAGGCGATATCCTCGGAATGTACCGTAATACAACACTAGATAGCTAGATACAAGATGTGCCATTCGAACCGCGTCGGATTGAACTGGATGCGGGAAGAACTACTTTTAGTCTGCCTTCTGATTATAATATATTCAGCATAGATGTAGTACCTATAGATTTAGCCTTGGCGTGGCCGCACATGAGACAGAATATAAGTTTCTTTGAGGCTATTTTTAAAGAAGTGTTACATTTAACAAGCAGCCCAGAATACTGCTACCCACTATCGTACTTAAACTTATATAATTAAACTTACAATTTTTTGCATAAAAAACAAACTGAAACTTTAAATCTTCAAATAGCTAACTCACTCTTCATTGTTTGTTACAACTCACACATTGTTTACACTTGTGACAAACGGTGAAAATCGGCCACGGTGACAAAAAATAATATTTTTGTCTCTGTCTTTCATGTAGATTTTATAACTGGTGATTTCGCTCTGTCAAATGTATGGAAGAATCTACTGGTTCTAAATCTATGATATTCAGTTATTGAAGGACTTCGTATGATATAAGATAATTTGGAAAATTATTCAATGTTTTATATATAGTTCTGTCCACCTAACATTAACAGTTATCTTGATTCGGAATTGACTGGTATTTTATGTGTGTGTGGCATCGTAGCTCCTAAACGCATGACCGATTTTGATGTGGTTTTTTTTTGTTTCATAACTGACGTGATGTGCGAGACATGTGTTAGATAATATATATTTATTTGAAAACAAAACTGTCACGAGATTTTTAAATTTTACCTTTTGAGATACTTTCATACTGTGTGTGGTATCTACCCAAGGCGAAGAGCTATCGTAGATGGCATTATTTAGCAACCATAAAGTTGGTCTGCGTCGTATGTGGTGTACAGTAAATATTTTATTTACTATGTACTATACCAGACTGTTTATGTAAAATTGACGCTTGCCATAATGCTAGCGGTTTTAAAGCCAGCAGGTTTAAATGTGCTCTACTTTAAAATCCTCTTAACGCAGAAAAATCAAAAATTCGATCAGTGATATGTCAGTGACAGAACTCTGATTTATCCTCAATTTCTCAACTATGTATGTACTTGGATATCATTATTACTAACCTCGATAGGTATTGCATTTTGAAAATGTGCTTACTTTCAAGAGACTTAAAAAAGTTGAATCATACTTCGTTTAGCATGGTCTAGAAGATGTTTTTAATATTAAACTAACTACCTAAGCCATAGCCAGCGTAGTGGAATAGGGTCTTTACTCCTCACATTGTTTAAGAACCCTATAACCAGAGGAGGCCTTTTTGATGGGTAGTATAATTATGTCCCTGATAATGTACCTACATGATTAGGAAATAAAATTAAACAGAATTTATTTCTCATTATAATTTATTGAAATAAAAAAGAATTTATGTTACACTAAATAAAGTACTAGTAGAAACATTTTCTGAGCAACAAATACAAAACAATTAATCTTGCATATTGTTTTTGTTTTAAAAATAAATACATACATTTATAATTATGTTTAACTTAACAAAAAAGTTCCATTTTTGCAAATATTACATACATTCGATTTAGAAATTATTCTTACAAAGCAAAGGTTTTCAAAGCTAGCCATCTATATATACAAAAAAGTATTTGTGAAAAACAAAGAATAATAATTTAGATACTGTCTTTAGATGATGTTAAATAATGTGGTACATTAATCTCAATTTTTATTACTTTCATCGACATTTAGGATTAATTAATTTCCCTTTAAGTTATCACCGGCTGTCTCATTCATTATTAAATATTAAACAATTGAACAATTATAAACATTTCTAGCCATGTTATCATGACACTAAAAATAGTTTCGCTTGCATTTTCAATTAATTGCATGAAAATAAAAGTAACAGAATATCTGTATGACACAATAATTACGGAAAGGTTTGCTGTTATGCGACTTATTAGCCATCTAAATAAGTCGCATTTTCGATACGAAGGGCGTGTTTCATTAATTAATGAGAGAAAACATATTGATGGGTATTATCTTCAATTAAATATACTTTTTTACTTTTGAATGATCTGTTATCTTAAAACTTACTTGGAGTAATAATTTTATTGCTTGAATTGCCTCAATAACATACTTCATGCATTTACATAATACATTATAAAATTCTAATTATCATAAGTAACTAAAATGTATTCTAAAACTAATCTAACATTGCCAACTTAAATATCGAATATCTAAATAATAAATAACACACACATCTGAACCACTCGATTCCTTAATTTAAATGAAACTTAAATCGAAATTAAGTAAATATCTGTACATCTGTAACTGTTTATTACTATTTTTTGAAATTGAAAATAATATCACCATGAAATAAACATAGTTAAAATTTTCGATATAAGTACTAAATTTTAAAATTTCGAGGTAAACAAAACACTGCACAAACAACTTTATGAGATCTTTAAGAAAACCAAATCAGCAACTCAAATACGTACAACCATACCTCTAATACTAAATTTTACAGAACTTTAAGAAAAATCATTATCTAATAATACTCTTCAACTATTCTATTTTCTAGGATCGTAGTAACCTTATTTCTAAATATATTTACAAATCCGTCTAACAATACATTGATAAAGTATGTTTGTTTTCATCAACGTCTCATGATATCTTCTATACTGAATCCTTTCTTAGGTCCAGATGATTGCTTTGTTCCAGGCTTAGGATTTGTATTTGGCTGAATACCAACTATATTTTTTATACCATTGGCTATACTGGAACTAGAGCTAGATTCTTCTGAATCTTTGACATTTGTATGAAGAATATCTTTACAATTCGTAACGATAGTCGAAGTACTCGGTACAGTGTCTTTTGGTGGAACATGTTTTACGATTAAATCTTGAGCACATGTTTGTTGTGGACCCAGTACTGTATGAGGTACAGGACCATAAGCAATCTGTGGATGGGGCGGTGGCAGTGGGAGTCCGAACTTATGGTATGATGGCATACCCATCATAGTCGGTGGTATCCCAACCACAATGTCACCGCCCCCCAGAGGCGGTCGAGGCATCGTTAAGTTTGTCGGTTCTGGTGATCGACTTCGATAAATTGCCGAACATGCTCTAACATTCTCACCAATATCTGGCGGATGACTTCTTTTTCTAAATGGACTTAAGTAAATTCCTGAAGGTCCTGGGTCTATAGGTGGACTGGCTATTTGACCAATTTTAGATGGATCTGGAGGAGGCACTTGATGCAAGTCTCTCCGAATTTGTAATTGTGGCTGCCGCACTTGTGGCTCTGAAATGTCATTGTAACGCATTTCTTTTTCAATTATTTCGTCAGATGTGTATCTACGTTTTTCATATAAGTCTGACGTACCCATTCTATGCTTCTCTGGATGTTGTGGACGCATTGTGTAAGGACTTGCTCTATCTCTTGGTTCATTATGATGACAGTGAGTTCGTTCTATTGTCGAAGGTGATGCTCTTCTGGGCCTCTCTTCGCTCTGTTCTCTTCCAATACTTTCAATGGACGATGAACGGGCTCTTCTAACTGGTGAATGCTCCGGTGACGATAAATCTGGATCTTCATCATCAAATCCTGGTTCAATTGGTGAACCTGGTCTTCCAATATCTTCTTCACCTACATCTAATACATCTCCAGGCGGTACATCACCAACAGCGTGAGTCAAGGCATGTCGTCGCAAGTCACAATTTCTGCGGAATACCTTACCACATGAATTGCATTCATATGGTTTGTGATCAGTATGAGTCAAAAGATGTGTTTTGAGATTCGACCGCTGATTGAAACTTCGGCTACACACAGGGCATTTATGAGGAGACTCTTCCATATGAAGGATCTTGTGGACAGCCAAAGTCCTTGATTGACAAAATCCTTTCCCGCATTCTGTGCATTTGAACGGTTTCTCCTTCGAATGTATGTACCTGTAACAAACAAAAGTAAATTGAATACAAGTTCTTTGCATATAACATTCTTCTATTAGTAATTATGTCTGCACGTTAACCTTTCCATGCCATAAAATACCACGCTTTAATTAAAAACTGAGTAGAGGCGGAGTAAATATAAATCGAATGTAGTTTCAGATCTTTATAATATAATATAAGCCGACAGTTATATTACGGATCGTAGATACAAAATAATTTAATTGAATTTAGTCTTAATGCTTACTTAATATATGAAGGTATACAATTTGTAGAACTTGATACATTGTTAAAGTTGCCCAGGAAAATAGTGGCTTTTCAGGAAATATTGAACTTATATAGAATGATAACGATTTAGGGTTAGGAGTAGCGTTTATTTGTAGTGCATGTGCATTATTAGATGTGTAGGTCAGGTGTATTGTCAAAGTGGGCATAACTCCACGCAACGTTGTGGCACGACGTCATAATTTACCTCCAGTGACCACTATTCTGTACAGGCGCACCTTGAACGTGATCCGGGTAATTCGAGACTTTAGTCTCAAGGCGAGACCAGCGACGACGCACGCGCAAGTGTGCGTACCACCCTTCCAAGACCCCTGCCAACGCTCCCCGCTCCGAATATTTCGTAATAAAACAATGTACGGAGAAGCTCAAATTTAACTGGCTCCGTTCCACAGGTTTCGGTTCGGCCGAATCGAATTACGTTAAGAGCATTTTGTGGCCAATCGCTTCGATTAATATTATTAACAGCGCGCCTCAGTATTGGGTTGCCTATGCCAATGAGTTATAATATGAGTATTATGAAAAAAGACCTCGGAGTAATCCTTATTTTGAATTTCGTTTAAACTTGTCCTATTATTAAAAAGAGATTAATAAGAGAAACTATAGGCGAAATCAATGCATTTAAAGGATTATGAGAGAACGCTCATTGGCAAAAGTTTAATTATAAAAATCTTTATGATAACTTTTTATTAGTTATGGTCTGCAAAGATGTAATAAATAAAGGTTAAATAAATTACACAGGATTTTGGCAATGGTATGATACAATGAAAAGGCAAGATCTGATCATGTCTTGCTTAGACAACAAATGTATTCAATAGTCTGATAAGGGAACGAGAATACAGGAAATATGGACAACACCATTTATTGCATATCGAATGTAATGTAGTTAGTTACAGAATCAATAATCGTTATGAACAGGTTTTAGGTATTTGAGGAAATATTCAAGAAAACAAACATGTTAAAACTATGTTCAAACTATTTAAAATGAGTTTCAAGGTAATAATGGTATTATAGCCGGGTATAAAATACATATTATTTGTAGTATAAGTATGCAGATTTACTCTATGAGCACGCACAATAATTGATAAAAAATCCAACAGAAATACGTAATATAATATTAGTTAATTTTTAAATACTTGAAAAAAAATAAAGGCATTCTCCGTAGTACTAATAATAACGGTTGTCTGTATGTCGATAAAGTTTGATAAGATAACTAAGCAGTTCCTGGTTTTTTCGGTTTAATAAAGTTATGTTTAAGTAAATATCTTACATTCATGAGAATCCATGATATCCAAGTGTCTACCAATAAGCAAAAAAATCTGAGTAAGCTTCAGATGAAAATACTAAAATCGCATGATCCCGCTACAAATTAAAAGTACCTATGCTCTCCTATAACGATACTTTTTTACATTGCGTGCTTAATATAAAAATAATTTCCTGGGAAAGCATGAGCGTCTAATATCAACAAACCCATACAGAATAATGATAATAGCTCGAAATGCCTCCCCTGTCATGCTAAGAATGCATCACGTAAATAATTTTACTCTATGAAAGATAAACAAAAAGGTGTAATGACCTTTCTGGGTTCATCTGACGTTGGTTTTGGGTTTCAAAGATTGTTTGATAATCTTGATGCAAGCTCTTGTGGCATCCAGTCGCAGATTCTTTCGGACCGCTTGAGTGATTCTAATGGTGCCTGGAGGTACACGAGTCTTTAATCTTGAGCTAACAAGTTATGAGTAACATAGAGATTTTCTACGTATGGTGATGGTATCAGATGCAAGATTACAATTTAAGGATCTTTGACGTTTATGCATTAGAACATTATAATTGGATTTAAAAATAGGTTTAAAGGTTTTCTGATTAAAGTAATTCTTGACAAATATTGATAGCTAAGTATGACGAACAATTTTTTTGTTACCTTCTTCTTTCGTTTTTACCATCACGTGGTTTCCGTAGTAATACAACACACCTCTAAAGTAAAATGAAGAAAGAATTAGTTGCTAGGTACATAAGTTCCAAATTGTAAAGGAAAAATATGCCGTAAAAGGTGTTAAATTTTGTTTCAGCGAAAAAAGCTCAAAACTGCTGAGTGATTTATTCAATCTGTGTAAAAAGAATGATCTTCTACTGGTGATCAACACATATTATACAGAAAAAGCAGTAGTAATGTCATCATTTTAAACACCGAATTATAAAGGTATTTCGGATAGATTATTACCCGTAGACGGATGTAGATGTATCGTTTGCAATTAAAAACGGTTATCGCACGGCAGTCACGTTTTTGATTCATCGCTCTAAGCCATTTCATTCGTTTAACATTTTTGTTTCGAATAAAAATATAATAGTTACAATTATTTTGCTTATATTTTTTTTGTTATAAATTAGAAAAAAATGTGTTATTACTTTTTTTTATTATCTTAATTTATATCTTTTTATTAAGGTACATGGAATGATCTGAAATGATTAAAGTTCAGATATAGTAAATTCAAGAATCTCTGAATTCAAGAAAGTCTGGTTAAATCCATAGGACAATGATGTTAAATATTATAAAATCAGTACTTCTACTCACGATACCATGAATGAACTAAAAATACAAAGGCTCGCTAACCGTCACGCAAATATTGAGACGGACAGACGGACCGGTTTTAAGTAAACTTATACGGGCAAGAACAGGAGGTTAGACGCTTGGTTATTCAATTACAAACACCTCATGGTCATATATGGTAATCTTAAATATTTCTTATTTAGTTTCTTAGCTATTGCGTTTTGCAATTATATTGCTACTTAAATCATAGAATTATGAGAGTATAATCGTAAAAATTCCGATATTAAAATTATGCTAAAGCACTAATAAAATATAACATATACCTGCTCAAAAATAACATGTACATATTATCACCAGCTGAACTTTTAATTAATTCTAAACGTTTTAGACGAAGAAGAAACACCAGCTTTAAGTAAGTAATTAAATGAATATTGAAGAAGCGATCCAATTAATGTGAAAACGTATTAAAAAGTTGATCCCAAAACTATTTCCAATAAATTAGAAGTGTATCTAATGAACGCTATTTCTTCATTTTGTAATGAATTAAGAGTTGTATACGCGGTTGACGGATTCAGATCCACCGGTCAAACAACTCGAGGCATCAAAGTGACCGCCAATGAATTCAAATTAACAAGGCAATTACCAAGTTACTTTGAAAAACGCCTGTTCAGACGCACCGGCCGAGACAATAAAATTCACAATTCTGGTTAAACACACATCACGTTGTCTGAAGCAACCTTGGAAACTCACTATATCAAATATTAAAAAGCAAACGTCTTTCATAAACACGTTAGATGCTTAATCTCGAGTTAGAAGCATACAAACTGGAATCTTTGACTTAAAATGTAGATAATCGTAAAGAATAAACATAATTAATGACATAAACAAATCTCTCTCTCCCGACGCTGTTATCGCACCAATTCGATCAATTTTGACAATAAATAAAATATAAGTAACGTCTGTCTCTTCTTATTATACTTCGAGATAAGGATCACGATGGACAGTCGCTCAGAATCCCATCAAGGCACGGCGCGGAGATTAAAAAAAGTGAACCTCGAAATTACAGAGAGGACTGTGGTCTCGCGCTAATGACTTACATTAAAAAATGTTTTCCATTCCGGTTACCGGTTGGATAATGCGTTTTAGAAGAAACACTTATTCGATGGCAATGCTGAAGAAAACGGAGAAGAGACTCAAGATATTGAAATAGATTAAGGTGTAAACGATGAGATTCTACTTGTATTCGGTTAGTTAAAACTAACCGAAAGGTTAGTTAAAAATGTCGTCAAAAAAGTGGTTTTCAAGTACAAATCTCATTGAAGAAACACGACAGCATTCGCCTCCGACAGAACAGGTTTTCAGAAACGTCCTCGTTTCATTTCACAAACCGTTTGTCTATAGCTGTTTTGACAGCGCGGTAAATATAAAGTCAAACAATTTTCAACGCGGATTATACTTTTTGACGCAAATTGCTTAACGTTTCCTTCCTAAGTTGAATCTTCTAAATACGAATCAAAAATGTGTTGTCAAATAAGTCAAAGCGTTTTAAAACTAAAAGCCGAGGTGGTATTTCTGCTATCGATCCGGGTCAGAAACTATTTTTTCAAACCAATCGTGGGTTCGAGATTGCCTATCGAACAGCGATCGGTAACTGTTATAGAGTACAGACGTGTCTAGAATTGACGTGGACATTAATCAAGTAAGAGATTTTTTCAAGTCATCTTGAGTAGGCAAATTAATTATTTAAGAAATGCGTTTATTTATTGTTTGAAGCTTTAAATTAGTTACCTTAATATTAAAGAAAAAAACTACAACAGCGTCTCAAGTATAATGTGAATACATAAGAGTGGGAAAATTAAATAAAAAAGGATGTTTTCATCTCCAAAATCTTACATTACATATTTCTAAAAGATCGATTAAATTATAACTTATTTAATGAATTTTATATAGCACACTCGACGGATCTCTATCAACATTCTCAAAGGTGTGTGATGAATGTGATAATAGCCAATTTGTAATCGACTAGCATCTGAGGATTGTGAGGGAGAATCATCGATATTATAACACTGCGAATGTGTTAAATTTTGTTTGCACGTTGAAATACTCCGCATTATTGACTGTTTCTTGATAAAATATAGACATTTATATAAAACGAGTAACCGCCCTGCTTTGCTTCGGTTTTCTTATTATTTTACACCTTGGGTTACATTATTGGAGTTTTATTAAGGATCCCTAATTTTTTTTGAAAATATAATATAGCCTATGTTACTCGGGGATAGTGTAGCTTCCTAACAGTTAAAGAATTTTTGAAATCGGTTCAGTAGTTTCGGAGCCTATTCAATGCAAACAAAAAATCAGATCTTTCCTCTTTATATATTAGTATAGATATGTATTTATATGAAATAAATACAATCGTTGAGTATTTAAAAAAGATTGCTTACATTTACGCGATAGCAGTCAATATTTTTGGTAACCTGTCTAAAGCTCTCTTGACTCTATGCAAACCTCCACTTGTTCGGATCGAATCAATTTCTCTCAATAGATTTTTTTTCTTATTACAAGTGTGAATAGAATCGACCATCTGGATATCAAAATGTAATATGTACCTAGCTACAGTTATACTTACGGGGCGTACTTGTATCAAAATGATATTTTTGTCCAGGTATCTCGGAAATAAAAGTAGTTTATTTAAAGTTTTTTTAAGAAATGAATGTTTTTTTAATTCGCATCTGCTTTACCTAATGAATTTACTTGAACTTATAAAGATAGAAGTGTAAACGAAAAATTTTCGTAAAGGTAAAAGGTACATTATGTAACCAAAAAAAAATGCATTAGGAATATAATAAGTAAAATTTATAATCTTTTTTGAGATCATTTGCTTTAGGCTATTTGGAAGGAAACCTAAAGTTCCTTGCTTCATACATTTTTTCATCCGCTTGGTTGTAAACAATATTTCAAGAAGTTCAACCGATTCTTTGATCAGCCCGCATAGCACTAGCTACCTTGTTATAGGAGGTTTATGAATTAAAATAGCTTGTAGTGTCCAGTTAATACCAGTATAACCAAGTACTACATCAATAAAAATACTTATAACCAGGATCCAAGGTCTGTTAATTCTGATAATATAGTTAAGGTATTTGAACTTTTAAGGCTAAGTTATGTATGTAACGATGTGTCGTGCTTTCGCAATAATCGAAGTCTAAAATGTCTTTTTATTGCAATGTACCTAGGCTAAGCTTTATAAAAGTCAATGCGTCGTATGATCCGGAAATGAGCTTTGCCTTTTTTAATGCCTTCGTTAGTCATGATTTGGATAAGGAACGTTTTGCGCAGTAAGTCTATTTTATAATTGAACTCGCCAGATAAATCAACTATTAGCTTTAAGACTTTAATTTAATAAAAGTACAAAAAATAAGAAATGCATTAAATATTTTTCAAACGGATTTTCGAAAATGATATTTGCAAAATACAAATTGTATTTGGGAGACCTCTCCAACGATACTCCATACTATTTGGTAGACAATAAAATAAAACTCACTTTACATGTAGGAAAGGAAGGTATTTAAACTGTAAAAAATCTTAAAGATATTTGTACCACTTTGTCAGCGTGATAAATATTTTCATCCATGCTTAATTACAGCTTTTTAGTACTAAGGGCCTCTAAGCTAGACGGGCGGAAGGACAAGATTAAAAATAAGGGTACTGCTTTGACCATAAACCCCTAAAAATATAAAATTAAACTCAAGAGAAACTGTAAATCACAAAAAATTTAAATAAGATATACTGAAGATAATAACATATTTTCTGTGCTTAAGCTTAATAACTTCAAAAGTAACTTTGTCAAATTCAACCCAGAAAAGTCATGGAAAGTTAGTGAAACGAAATAAAATCTTTATGTGCGAGGACAGTACGGGCGGACTTTCAAATACTAATTACGGACGGTGTAACATCTAAGTAAAGAGAGCAAGTCCGGCGGAATGCGGCGGGTCAACGGCCTCTCATCTCCGCGCAGCCTCCTAGGATTGATGCAGCATCGGCTCTACGTACGCAATTAGTTTTAGACGGACTTCGTTTATTTCACATCTAATTTTCTTCACTCCCATATTATGGAAAGCTGTAATGCTTGTAAAATTGTTATTTAATTCAATTTTATCTATTCGTCTCTTTCTATCATGATCTACAAAATATATATCACTATACCTATCATCGTTTATATGAATTACAAAAGAGAAAAACATTAAAACACTTAAAATATCTTTACCATTTGAAAAAGCCTAAATGTAAATAATGTACTGTGTGTGATTAAAAAGAAAATAAAGTTAAATGTTTATAATAACACGGTATAATCACCGTCTATTTGAATTCATTAACTAAGAGAAACTAGAAATAGAAAAAATACCTTAAAAACTATTTTAAACTAAAACAAATGTAACAAAAGTCAGAACACAGATAATCTACTGCTTCTGAATGTAACAATTACAGAACAAAACAAGTAAAGTAGTTTTGCACTATCAACAGAAGCCCGACATGCAAAAACTAACGAGATAGCATCAACGAATGAAATTAAGCCATTCCAGCGGTAATATAAATGAAATCATAAAACAGACAAAAACCATATGCTAATTAGATACGCGAATCTAATTAGATGTATCTTTAGTCATTAAGAATGCTATTAAAATTGGAATACTTAAAACAGTCAGAGAATAGTTTTGTAGTGGTCGTGGGCCTGAGTTCAAAGACAGCTCTAATTTTTTTACATTTATGAGAACTAGTTATCGCTCAAGCTTCGAAAAACCTATGCCTTTGTAGGTACAGTTGAAAATTGGTTAAGTTGGTTTTTATTTAAATTGACGGATTTTTATTTTTATTTTTATTAAGTATTAGAATCAATTGAAATAAAACAAACATTGACTATTACCTGCAGATTACATTAATACACCGCATCAAAAATCGGTTTAGCTATTTCTGAAATATGCGAGGAAAATGCACATACGAGAAGAGAAAATAAGAAATGTAAATTCTAAAATACAGTTGGTGTGAGATCTTTTGTTTTAATAAATGAGAATTTTCGCAATCTACAAATAAATATAAGTTACATTTGTAACGAGTAGGTATATGTAGGTAGGTAAGGATTGGAAATGAATAAATGCTTTGGATAAAGAAAACCTCATGAGGAAACCATTCCTTCACTATGGTGTAAGTCTCTCTTTCTGTAGCTTGAAGGTCACTTCTAACCAAGTCTTCCTTCTAACTTCTAAGAATGGATATTAGTTCTCTAGTAATAATTACTTTATAGGAAAATTCCGCACAACATTCACTTATTGCGATTATATCTTGTGGAACCCACACAGATGCAAAACGGTAGCGACAACCAATACATAAATTTACAAAGTCGAATAGCTATAAGCTTGGTAAACTCGAAGCGGGGGCAGAGAAGTTTAAACAACTTTAATTATAGTATATGCTATAATATTGCTATTTGTATAACTGCGGTATTTAGATACTGGAAAATGGAAACGGTTCCCAGACGAATTCATCGATAAAATATGATATGATATTCTTATTAAGGAACCTTCAAGTAAAAATTATGTCTTAACTTACGAGTAGCACTAACTACTTAATGTAAATTTTTGTTCACGACATAACTTTGAAAGGAATCTTACATCCACGTGTACTTTAATTTTTTTATACTTTTTTCGACGGAAAGTTTCGTGAGAGAAAATTAATATAATATGTGAGTCTATGTTCTCATTTAATTTTGTTACATGTGTGGAGTATGAATTCTACAATCCTCATCCAATCCCAGGTCAAGAATATCACGAGTAATGATTATGATGATGAATACGATGGTCATAATTTAATGAGTGTTCACGCGCAAAAGGTGGCAATCTTTTATTATTTAAAAAATATGTCCAGCAATGGAAGTGAGTAAATTCTAACATTATCTTTTTCCCTGAGGTAACCGCTATCCCTAACCCTGAACTATCAACTTTTTCTTTTTGTATATTATTACGTAAATGACAGCAATTTCAAATCTTGCGATAATCCCAGTATCTATTGTCAGTACCTGTGAGTATTAATAGGTATAGTCTTTTTAAAATTGGATAGTTATAATAAAACATTTTTCGATAATACTATTTATCGTTTTGTTTATTATCAAATCGTTTGATACCCACTACCTAGTTTAAAAGTGTAAAGGGTTATCACATTTTTTCCTATTTTTTAACCGACTTCAAAAAAGATACAGTCGAATTGAATACCAGGAGGTATTTTGTTATGTTTGTTACCTCAGAACTTTCGACTGGGCGAACCGATTTTGATGATTATTTTTTAATCAAAAGCTGGTGTTTGTCATGTATCTAGTTCCACTTAAATTTGAGCGAGATCTGACGAGTAGTTTCTGAGGTATCCCTAATTTTGAAGTCGGTTATTTTTTGTCAAAAATTATTATTAATAATAATTATTAATATTGCTATATATGTATAATATATGTATAACAATGCTAATAGCATTCAAAATGTGCGATAACATAAAATGAAAATCGTTATGTTCTAAATCTTCCTATAAAATATTACATGTAACAATTCATAAAACAAACATGGACATAAGTCCAAATAAAGCACAAACAAAACTATAAAAGTTTGAAACAACAAAAGTGACATAAATGTAAAAAGTTTTCTACATTTAAACACTCGTCAAGCAACTGCGGTACGGAGGTATGAGTGTACATAAAATTTGTTCCCGAGCAACTGTTCTTCACTCGTCGACGTCCCACGCAAGCTCTTATCTTTTACAGCCAACTAAGCTGGTTCCCTTTAACTCGATTTATTGTTGTGCTACCTATAGCTTCAGTCAACGCCAACGCTGACTTTCAGCTAATTACCATTAGAATAGTGCGGATTTTGGTCGAGAATATCCACTCAGTCTCGGAAGCAATGACAAAACTGTACCGTTTTGTCACCTTTCCGTTTGATAAATGAGGTCTCACAGATCACGAAAAATAAAACCTTTTTACTATTAGAAATGAGGAAAGCTTGGACTTTCTCCGCGATATATTTAACTTCAGAATCAAGTTACCTTGCATTTTTTATTTTTATGTACGGAAGCGTAAATATTCGAATTTGGAATTATATCTACCTACTCTTTGAAACATTTTTGACTAATTTCACATTTTTTTAAGATTTTTAAACCAAAGAATTAAGTTATTAGTAAAATTTTGGTGTTCGAGTTTATACAAAAAGGGATTTTTATCAACCTGAAAAAGTTTTTACGCGTTACTTAAAGTAAAGCTAAATTAAAAACAAACCAATAAAAGCTATACTGAAAAAAAACGTGTTTATGATTTTTTATTTGACTTGAATTGGCAACAAAATCTGAATGACAGTAGCTAAATGTTAACATGTTCTTATGACATAATGCAAATGAGGTTATATTATGCGCTAAGGATAGTTTCGTAAGACATGAGTTATAGCACGTTAAAGTAGCATTATTTTAATTTTATTTTTTGTGTCACGAATTCATTCTGTCAAACAGAATGGGATGTTAATGTATTATTTATGTTTGCTACAATTTCATAAATAGCCTAAAGTTATTGTTTTTTATCCATTTTTGTAACCAGGTGTTTCAAATTTTATTTATAGAAGTCAAATTTTAATACAAATTTCTATAAGTTATGCAATTCGTACATCCAACACATGCCTTTAGCTTATTATAACTTAATCTAAATACCTTGGCATGTGTGTCTGAAGCGTGACTGATACCACTCTATAATCTTTGTAATTTTCTAAAATTATTTGACAATTAGGTACATAGCCGTTATTTAATTTTACAACAAATACTGTTATTTGCAATCAATTTCCTGTTTTATTATGACTAATATTTCTTTTTTCTACAATCATACATCTGATATAAAAATCGATTCTATTACTATTTTAGTTCTAAAATGAATTCATTAAAATAATAACAAAACAAATATTTTAAGTAACGTACTCGTAGGTACCAAACTAAAAAAAAAAGTACTGAAAATTTTATTACTTACTGAATTAAGTACTGAAAATTAAAGATAAAAATATAAGGCCACTCCCTCTTGTGCCTGAAGGTATTATATTTCTCACAATACATTATCACGTTTATCTCATTACTCAGTTATCATCGATGTAGGTGATTTCGAAATCATTTAATTAAATAAGGTGTGTGGTCGAAAATAATACATCGTTAGTGTTGTTCACATTGCCTTAGGTTGTGTGCCTTTCTTGGGCTCATGAATGCACTTAGGTGGTTGGTAATGATCTTCCTACACTAATGAGATCGAAGACAGCCTTCACCGACGGTTTTGCTTCTGTCTTTTATCTTTTTTGGTTTATTTACAATTTTTTTCAAATATTTTAGAAAATATCATAAAATGATTCTGTAGCTTCACCTATGTATTATTTTATTATTCATCTACAGAGTATTGTGTCTTATAATAGTTATAGATATGTATTTATAGTACTCTTTTGTATACTTTGAAATTTATTAAAGTTTTTGTATTCTAATCATAATAACTTAGTAAAATGGTGTGCCTTCCCACAATTTTATTTTAATTACACGTCTACTTAAGTACGAAGTAGCTCTACAGAAAACATTTTAAACAACTACGTCATGTTTTACTTAATCGAAAAATAAAATGCTTCACGAAGCCGATGTGCATAGTTCCACGGCACATCATTTATTTTTCGTTGTATACTAAAGAAATTTTGTATTCGTCGCGGGGCTTTATAAAAAGTCGAATCCCCAAACTCGGACAGGTACGTGGACAAAAAATAAATGGAATATACTAATGGACCTCAACCGAGAGGTTGGTCGGACGCACTGTGGTATGCAGTGGTCTCGAGTCATTATTTTGTTGTCATAGTCGATTTTGGAGCTTTAAACAGTGATATTCACTATAGATTTAACGGACCTACTTTATTACGCCTTGAAAAAATAATCGTAATTATATTTTTCCACAAAACAACGTTTTATTATTAAGATAAAAAGTGTATTATAAACAGCTATTTTTCATAACGAGCTCAATACGAATATGATACGGATTAAGTAATATGAATTAAATAATACAAATATGAATACGAAAGCCAGTTGGTTAAGTGCTCAGGAACCAGTGGACTAATTTTATTTACCGTTGTTCATACAATAACAAACAATGACAAACATGTTAGCTTTTCTTCAATTACATTTACCTACATCCCGTTTTTGTTGACGGGTTTTTTTTTATTTTTTATGTTGGTAGCTCCTACCAAGCTCAGTGTTGTCAAACATTTTTTTTTAGATTTTTAAATTTCATTGTTATCGTACTGAACGGTTTTAAATTAAGTTTCATTTCTACAAAAAAAAAGTAAAAAACTGGAAGAAAATTTACATGCAAATGCATAATTTTTTCCTTAAATAAATAGCAACTTTGGTCAAATTTCAACTAGGCATATAAACAAAAAGTTAAGAACAGACACAGTGAACGTCAGTAGCTTACAACAGGGCGTCCAAAGCCGGTTTACCAGCGCTGGCGCAGTCCGAGCGACTTAATGGGAGCGACGGCTGGCCACTGCCGCTTCACACTCAATTTCACCTCTGAGTGACGCGGACATTCATTGTACTGTACTCTACCTACACTATGCGCCACTCTGACAGGTGCTTTATCTATTTCCAAGCAAACTTCTTCCGCGCGACATCCAAGCGATATAAGGTGTTGCTTTTAACACTGGTAACTGCCATGTATCGAACGGGGAAAACTTCTAGGTATTGATGTTACCAAGTTCCAGTTTATAATCTCTATTATAGTTTTGAATTTAATTACTTTTAAAGTCACAATAATAACTCTTCGCAAAATTATTCTTTTTGTAAACAAAACTTATAATGAACCGGTGGCGCCTGACGTTATAGCAAAAAGTTGTGAGATAGTTGATACTTAATTTGAACTCGCTTGAGTTGTCCGAAACATAATCTAATTTTACATTCCACTTGATTTTACGAAATTTGATACCTTTGTTTTTACAATAACTAGCAACTTTGTTCCGATAGATTTATTCGATAATAAATAGGGAACATATTATTTAGATGAAATGCTTTTTCAGGTAATTATGCATGCACTCTCCAATGTTAATTCCAAAACAAAATTACTAAATCTACACTATATTCACGAGATGAAGACGGTAGGTGATTAATTTTTATGTAAGCTCATTAAACATGTTGATAAGATAAAAAGATCAAAATATTTACACAAACCGCAGTATTTTATTGGACGAGTGTTGGAAAGAAAAAAAGGTAGGACTGAGAAAGACTTGACGAAGTAGCTGGTAATGTTATCCAAGTTACAAAACTAGTTCCAGTTATCAGATTTATAACTCTGGCAGTTGATTCATGACGGTCTCGCTTGGCAATTATACTGAGGTCCCTCGATACCATTAATCAATGTATATTGATAGGTCCAAGCTTCGTAAGTACGGACCCAATTAGATCAGGATTCCTTGCTACAATTTCGTTATGTCTCGATTCTGTATGATTTATTATATGGTGGTGGTGCAATTAGGCCAACAGGGTAAAAGCGACTACTAATTTGGGTTTCATAAATCCACTTTTGATATTCAGTTCGTTGTAATTGGCTGTTATAATGCGGTTAATATTAAATTGTGGATGTTTATCAAAACTTTTATGTGGTTGTGCAGCTGGATTTTCTATATCCATTAATGATAACCACGTGTTTTACGTGATCAATGATTGATCACATTCATATCGTAACGTAGCTTCTTTAAATGCTAATTTTAGCTATTTGAAAACACTTTATTGCAGATATATCCTGTTTCTGTCTCCAATTTTTTATACGATTCTGTTTACTTTGAAGTTTCTACTGAGCACAATATATAAAATGTTACTTATTACACAATGCTCTCAATTATATTAATTCATGTTCATTCAAATTATCCATAAATTTCAACTTTTCGCATCGAACTTATATTAATGAACTTCAAACGTAAGGTAGACGAACCCACAACGACTCTAATATTAATATCCTCATAAATTATCACGGGTTTATTATATTATCTATACCGGATTTCTTTGAAGTCAAAAATCAGACTTAAAATTAAAAATTATAAACATAAGTGGCATAGTAATCTGTCTAATTAAGTCCTAATTTAGTTTTACGATTCACGTTGGCGTCACGTTGTTATAAAAATTAGTACTAATGTTATTACTCGGTATTAAGGATGTACATAATATATCAATGTATTCCTAAGTCTTTACCGCTTTTAACAATTCACTTATGTCTATTAAATTTGAGTCATTCGTATCCATAAGTTATTTAGAGCCGCAAAGAAACTATTCCCGCCACTTTATTACTATTAAAAATTCTAAGATCTTGATCTATGCTTTTAATCTTCCATAAAATCAGCCTCTACGTGCTTAGCACTGATTAAAGATGGTTCCTCACGGGTAGCGTAATAAATAACGCGATTATTTCCTTTTCAAACTGGCTTTAGTCTACTTCGGACCATCTTTTTTCCATACGCATTCAACCGAAAGCCTTTGTAACGGAAATTAAGGTTAACATGGATTTTGGGTTAAGCCTTAAAGATATTCTGACGTTACAGTATTTTCAAATATTAAGATTTGTTTAGATATTTGGTATTTGTCCTACTTAAAATTTTAAATATAATAATCATAATTCATCGCACACAAAATATTATTAGCATTGTGGTATAACCAAATAAGTACCATTATTTATTCTGTGGTATAACAGAGAGATGGATCGAAAGCTAAAATTTTGCTCGTGATTCTCTCCGGTATTAAATAAACAACTGCATGTAGGAAAGGTACATCTTTTAAAGGCGCGTTGTAGCAAGGACAACCGGTTAAAAGTTGCCGTAGCTGGTTAATCCTTATGGTCCCTATAACTGTTGACCGTACAAGATGGTATCAGTTTCGGTACTGCATCGTGTTTTATTTTCAGTTCAAAAATAGAAATACGAATGTTCATTAAGATAAAATTACTAAGTTAAGAAAACTTGATCGTAAGTTAACTTAACAGCTTTACCTTCAAATAATTTTAATATGAACGTTTAATGTAAGTTAATGACATTAATAAAACTTATTTAGGAAATCATAAAAGATTTATTTAGTAAAAAAGCTTACTATTTTTGAATAAATAACATTAAGGATCTCTACCTGACGTGTTGTATGTATCTATCTATCTTTATATATGAGTGTCTCCGTTGCACGGATTTTATCTGAGGTAGACGTCGTCATATGATTAATGGTCAACGAAAGTCGCCTGGGATACCTCTTTCTTCTATATACATAAATAACAATGGCATCTACATTTTGAACTTTCAAAACTTGTTCTGAATGCTAGTGGGCGATTGTTTGGTTCAAGATATTTGACAGTTATAAAGAAACATTATGTATGCATTTAAAGGAATATACCAGTTAACTCCTAATTATTATCACAAATGAACTTAAAAAGTGGAAGAAAGGGAAAAAATATTTGTTATTATAAATTATTTTAAAAGTCGAATTTAAAATACAATAAAATTAAATTAAATTAAATTAATTTGTTACGTAGAATTTAAATAATAGTAAACAAGGAGATGAAACTGATGATAATACCTAAGGCATTATTGATGTGTTGTCGACTAAAAAGAAAGCAGACCTTTCAATCAAAATATGAAACACATTTTAAAACTTAGTCACTATAGTGTCTAGTTTCTGATATTTCCATACTTTAGAAGAAGCAATCACGAGTACAATTACTACAATATTCATATAGGTACATATGAAATGTAAAATAAACAAGCCGGTGTGGGCTGGATAGGTTGACGACGCGACGCTGGTTGGGACGTTTGTTTGGACAACCGACCGGTCACTGTTTGCCTTGCTCCTCGGAACTACTCAGAAATATTTCGAACTCTGCTCCAAGAACCTTGTTGAATCGAGTTGAGAAATATTGAGTTTTTTAAAGACGACGATCAATAATAAAATCCTTCAATGTTTATTGATGAAGATTATAAGGAAGCGGTTTCGTCCGAAATGATTATGAATTTATAAGATGCAGTTGTGGGAGTTACAACATAATGGCAGAACTGTTAGTAAAGAATTTAAGAATTTGCGGTAACGCTGGGAAGGTGACCATAGATGTATTTACCTGAAAACATAATTTTGTTGTTGTTGGCATTAATAGAAGATTAGTAAGCATGAAAAGTATTCGTGTCGGTAATTCCATCTGCGTAATTTAATCAGTACAATTCCAATGATATTTTTGTTTATTGTAGTTGATTTTCACAAAACTTCGTATACATCTGTACTAATCTAATAATTTCAGCGTGCAAATTATGGAAGTAAAGTTAATGTAATGTTAACCTTAAGAATCCAATCCTTTTCCGAAATGAAACGAGGATAGACGATTAACAAAAGTGTTTAAATTTAACTGTTCACGTAGTGTTAGGTATAACAAAACAATCGTATAAACTATCGAAATGCAATATTGTCGAAATGTAGTTCGCCTGTACTACCGCAAACCACAAGGTAGTTGAACCAAATACCAGTACATTGCTACTACAAGCTTAATGGCTTTAAAAACTGGATTAAGTAGCGGAGAAATGCTAAATCGACAATAAGCGTATATCTTACCAACCCACGCTTAAATGACAAGCGATCACAAAAGGCTAATGTGATACTTAAACTAAAGGCAGTAAAGACGTATTCAGTTTATTCACAAAGAAGAAAAGCATTTAACTCATGGCTTAACTGGTATTCAATATTCAGTTGAATTCACAATTATCGTTTGAAGAATATTAACAGGCGTCTTCGTATCTACTCGTACATAGAGACAACATGTGCATTTCTCAAAATATAAAAAAAATCAGGATGATTTAAACATCTTTCAATAATAAGATAAAAAAAACGAAAAAGTTTCAGTATAAGCATCCTCAAGATTTGGTTAAATACAATACTATTTTTATATGTATAAGCATGAGATTATAAATGTAACACAGATTTACAAGATCCTGCGGCGCCATAGGATTAAAGATAACATAAAATTTTGAATCACGCGATTGCTTAATTGGTTCTGAATCGAAGACAAAAAAGCCTTTTGCAACTGCACGCAACAGTATAGATTATAATTTGAATAATTCGTCTACCTGTCCTTAAAGATGTAAAAATTATAGGATTCTTATATCATTCAATAGATAACCTATTGACTTTGAGAACAACGTAGATTTGACTAGATTTGACTTATAAATGTTTGACTTTAGAATCACAACATTTCCAGTTGCATTTAATAAATAAATTCCAGTTCCCAAGATTTTGTTTCAGATAACGTTGTCCCCGGGCCGATGGCTGATTTATGTCATAACATTTAAATACTGGACCTTTATTTTGGATCAGGTGTATGCTATATAAAATCCTTCTTACCGTTTAAAAAAGGTCGATATACTACGTTGCGCAATAAACGAGCGTGGTCAAAAAGAACTTTCAAAAGCCAATAAGAAACTGTGAAATCGTCGAGCGTTCCGTACGGCGTTTGTAGCTAATTATTCTTCAACCTCGGTCACGATTATTTCAAATACGTATATGAACAAACCAGTACGATTAGTCTCATCACTGTTTCTCTTTTAATAAACAGCTACAAGGTATCTAAATATTTCAAAATGACTAAGTTGAAAAGTCGAAAATATTCTCACTCACACGCAAAATCTGGCACCTAAATTATGGCGTAAAATACGCAAGGTTAGTTAAAGAGGCATTTGTAGAATTAAGGAAACACTTCTGATGCTTGCGTGACAGTCTCGCATGGAATCGCTTCGAGCTGAAATTGGCAAATTTTTTTCGAGCACATTGGAATATTACGCATTTTTGCCACAAATTTGTTTATTTTCAGAAGAAATAACTCTTATACTTTTGCATCATTATGGGATTGGTTCGAGATGATAATTTCTAAAGATATCCGTAGGCAAACTGTTGTTCTCGCGACCAAGTCCACCTGCCCACTTTGATTTATTATGGATTCAGCATTAATTTGATATCCCTTTTTGCTGTAGCCCCTTGAGCGATCAAAACGAGCGAATGGAGGCTTGCCCCATTATATGTGGTCTCGGACGAATCATAATTGCATATGAGCCTCGAGATAAAATGCAGTTCAATGCAAAAATAATTCTCGTGCAGCGAACGACAATTTGAAAACGAATTTAATATTAATGTCAGCAATGATTCCATTGATACAAACACCGAAAGGTTCAGACATTTTCGATGTCTCGATATAAATGTATTGTTATCCACAATGAATACGGATTTCTGGATTAAATTTAGAAAAATATTGTTTTAGTAACTGACTTTACGTGAATACTACATGGACCTAAATAATATAGACACGCTGTTCAGTACTTACATTTTGTTCACCTGTGTTGACCCCAACTGGGGCCAACTCAAGTTTAGTCGGCTGCGAGCAAGCTACACAAGTAAATGTCACGTTAGAAAAACTCCGACTGTTCAAAAACACTTAATAACGTATTATTGTTTATTGAGCACAGTTAAAACATTCTCATTATTTACGTTTGAACTTTATTTCACTTTATTTAATCATAATTGGTAAGTAACTATATTTTTATTTACAGTCTTAAAAATTATTTAGTGTCAAATATTTAATACCGACATCTTGAACCAAACTTGACAGAACGAACACAGAGTACTTAATCACTACGGAACAGGGTTGCCAGACGTCGCGGAGTGAGAGATCGTACGGTGGGTAAATAAAAGTCGTATTTCCTAAGATGGCTCCAGAAAAAAAATAGTACGATTCATTTAATGTAGGTACTAAAACTTTAATTAGTTTTAGATGGCGGTCTACAAAACGAAATTGAAAGAAAAGTAATAAGTAAAACTATAAATTAAAATAAAATCTTCTTATCTTTATATATATAAATTACGTGTCACGTTGTTTGTCCGCGATAGACTCCTTAACTACTTAACCGATTTTAATCAAAGGGCTTCCAATAGTTTTGTATGGAACCTGGCATACCTACAAGTCCGCCATTTTGAAAAAACCTCGATTCGGCGGCCAGTGATGAAACATGTGTCAATCGATAGAGTAAATGATTAAGATCAAAAAGTATACAGTGATGAAATGTCGTAAGTGGTATACTTTCTGAGATATTTGAGTTCAAACCCGTAGAAAATAAAGTAAAAAACTTTGTTTCGGCGGATATTGATAAAATATGTGTCAATCGATAGACTAAGTGATTACGATCAAAAAGTATTAAGTGATACAATGTCGTAAGTTATATACTTTCTGAGATATTTGATTTCAAAACCGTAGGAAAATAAAACATTGGTAATTGTCTTTTTTATTTATTAGTGGATATAATTATAACTTTTAACTGGATACATAACTTCGAGGTACTTGAAGACAGATGACGTCACAACGGAATGACTATTTGACCAATCGCAGACCGGATTGAGATTATCCTTCATAATTGTGGGGTGTTATGTCCTATTTTCCAAATGTTTTCTAATAATTTTTCTGGTGGTAAAAAAATATATTATTGTATTAACACATTTTATTATAATTTCTTCAAAATTGTCCTTACGTCATGAAAACGGATGTTGAAGGTGATAATGAAATGAAACAATGTAATTTATTACGGTACATTTCTTTTATTTTAAGTGCATAACACTTATAAAAAAAATTAACACAGCTGAATGATATATCCTGGGATTACAGATGCACAATGAATGGATGAACACAATGGTCATTCCGTTATGACGTAATTAATCCTCAGGTACCTCTACAAAGTAATCCAGACAGAGTAACATATCCATGGTATATGTCCAGTTATAGTAATGTATCCATGATCTCTTTCGGAGTAGGGTGTTGGCAACACTGGGTGCATATTGACTCTGTGATTGAGTACTCTGTGGCACGAAAGCGTGACACGAAATTTGTTAACAACAGCGTGTCTATATATTTAAGTCTATGGAATACTACAATCATCATTTTGTTTTTAATAAAATTGTCAGTTTTATAAACTTTATATGAGATTTTTATATTTCGCAAGAATACCGGTGTAGATTTAATATGTTAGCGTAGTTGTTGTATTTTTTTATATGCTGCTTCTTTGATGGAGAATAAAGGATCTTGTATGAAGGAATACTTTAATAAATGGATAAGATGAGATGAACAAGCAATTTGTACATTCTTTTACGACGCGTAGCGAGTTCAAGTGAGTTGTCATATTATTTCTTTATTTGTTAGGGTGTTATTTTCAACACGATGGAAATAAACTACCAAAATGATATTCGGAATACACAGTCAACCATTATATTATGCGGAGATATCTAATATTTACATGATTATCTTATGACATATATTATACATATTCATTAGATAAAGTTGTGGTCTCTATATCATCAACACAGTTGCAAGTTACGTATTTCTTATTTGCGTATAATATAAACATATTATGTCAGTAACATCTTTCTTATGTATTTTTAATAACATTTGCTTCTTAATAATTATATTTTATACATTTTTCACGCATTATTATGTATAGTACCTATCGTTTGATAACTAAAGTGATAACGCTTTTTAAGAACTACAGAAATAAAAGGATAATATTACGTAACATCTTGATGTGGAATAATTTCGTCGGCGAGTTAATTGTTATAATTTAGTTTAATGCAAAATTGTTATAGATTAGAGCTTTAAGTCCCAAGATATATTATTGTAATACTTAAAAGTATAAAAAGGCTTTCGTGGTCCTTTTAGTGTTAATTGCGACGCCGCCACGGTCAAATACGATACAGCATTCGAATTTACATAAAAAGCATATCAAGAGGTTTCGCCTCATTATTTCTTCAATATTTAACCAACTTAAAATTACTTCCCAAGAATTTTTGATGGTACCTCGATTTAACCGATCGGTAGATAACGCTTCGTCTGAAGCAGTTTATTTACAGAACCTTCGCGATTAGTATGCGAGTCGAGCTATATCGTTCGTTTTCGACTAAATCGTATAATTATACGATATATGCTACATTTTATTAATATTTTTGCTACGGTTTTTGCGAATAAAGGAATTTTTGGATCATATTTTACTCGCGTTCCTTGTCCTTGGACGGCAAAGGCATGCTGTTATTTCGCCGGAGTTATTAATTATAGCATGGGGTATAATAAACTGATATTATGCAGGTTTTGTGCGGGTATTATGCATCTTGATTATTAAGGCAGCATAATATAATAATGGACATGACAAAAATTGTAACTGTTCATAATAATGAAGCGGCGAACATGAGTTCACAAAGATGTTTTTCTCACGTGCATTTTGCTCTTATCCTTGCCTGCAAACTGCATGTATTATGACCTCATAATCTGATTTCATTTGAGAAAATGTTGGGAGCTAAGTCTAGGTGAATAATATTGAATTAAAGAATTTCTAGTCAAAATCGTTTACGCTTACCTGCCAAATACCAACCGCACCAAAGTTGCTTAATTCACTTGATTACATGATAGACACAAACTGCTATCAGCATAGACCTATATGTACATACTATACTAGACAGGCTGTTCAGTAGTAAAAGTTTGGACACCTACGTTGACACCATATGGTGCCAACGCATTTTAGTCGGCTGCGAGCAAGCGAGACAAGTAGATGTCATTTTTGAGAAACCAGACCGTTCAAGAACACATAATAAAGCATAATTGTTTATTGTGCACAGTTAAAAAGTCTTCATTATTAACGTTTGAACTTTATTTGAGTTTATTTAAATTATAATTGGCAAATAACTATATTTTTACTTACATTTAAAAAAAATATTTAGTGCAAAATATTTTATATCCGCCGTCTTAAACCGAACTTGACCGAACGAAGCGCTGTCACAGAGTATGAAAAATGCTTGAAAAATATGACAAGGATTTTGTTCGGAACAGCCTGTCTATATATTTAAGTCTATGGGCTTGTTTCACAATCTTCAAGTAGAGTCCTGAATAAGCTATTCGCCGGTTAAAGTGACTTAGGGCTTGTTTCACAATCTTCAAGTAAGTCCGAAGTAAGCTATTCGTTGGTTAAGTTGACATTTCGTGTATGTAAAATGACACTTTAACGTCACTTTAACCGGCGAATAGCTTATTCAGGACTCTACTTGAAGATGGTGAAACAAGCCCTTAACCAACAAATAGCTTACTTCGAACTTACTTGAAAATTGTGAAACAAGCCCTATGACTATCAGCCCTTTTTCCTCAACAATTTGCAGGATTCCTACTTCGCAATTTTCTTATGCTAAACGTTCAGAGGAGGCTTGTTAAATATTTTGGACATTTTACATTTCAAGACATATTTGAAATCTTTATAAAATAAGTTTTGCGTGTCTAAAAATGATTTGTACGAAGAATTTCTTAAATGAACACTAAAAGTTAGTCAGCAGCCGTATATTACGGCCATAGAAACATAATTTATTGACCATTCTGCCGACCATATCGATTCTGAACTTGTTACGTTACCAATAGAATCGGATGAGTCATCACATTTAAACTAATTACCTACGAAACGCCGAAACGAAAAAATGCGTAACTTAAATGTGAGACGAATACCATCCAGACATTATAGTTCATCAAAAACTCACTAAGTCTAATTCTATGGTCGATTTTGTTACTTATTTTTTGTACCAATCGGTTTTTATTGTGATGGTGGCATTGTATTTCTTGGGCAACTTCCTTGACGGATGTCAGTTGTACAAAAAGCTAAGCTGTTTATTACTGCGCAATATCCTATTTCACACAAAACTGGCAAATTGCGTGAGATACCTATTGATTTGAATCAGACAATGTGCTCCGAACGCGGAATTAGGACGACTGACTTGTGAGAGCAGGTAAGGGTTGTTAGAAAGCCCCAAACGCCACTTCAAATATTTCGGTACCTAATAAATTAAAATGGCATGATACCACAATAGGCAAATTGCGTGAGATACCTATTGATTTGAGTCAGATTGGCAATTCGACTATCTACTCGATTTTCTTGTCGTTCCCTGATAGGTCATTATACACTCTCTTTCTCGCTAATCTCTATCTCTTTCACACACACCCTATCCATCTCAGCGAAATAAAGTTCTCTTCCAAGTAAGGATGATACAGAAGTGTAGCCGCCAAGTTGGGCTGCATAACCAGCTAGATCTCAAAATATTGTGGGATAAGGGACACCAATACCAACGCAGATGCCAACCAGAATATAGTAAAAAATTGTGTGGTTTTATGAAATCGCGATGCAAGTGAAACTTTTATTCGGTTTCTAGGCTATTAACAAAAAAATTTTAGAAACTTATTCGATTTAGGGTATTAAAAAATATTGCGTTTTTAATCTTAACTTAATTACTGAAAAATGGGAATGATAACGGGAAATCAATAGTAGACAAAATATTTAACTATAAAATTTTGTTTCAATTTGCGTATTAGAGTACGGAATACATAATTAATACAATCATTTAGATGACAGACGCATATTAAAAAGTAAGAGCAATATGTATTAAAATCATTGAATTTCCATTATTATTCTTACTCCAGTTAAATCATTGAATCTCCATTATTTATCTTACTCTAGGGCCGGCTGTAATGAGACATGCGATATGTAGATGGAAAACAAATTTGGAGCGATAGAATAAAAGTCAAAGTTTCACTTTACAAGTACGAGTAATAACTTTTAAAACAGTAGATAATCATGTTAAGTGCGGCATTTAGTCAACTTTTGGTTGCTGCGATAACTCATACAGTTTTACCTACTTACTATTTTCCTACCATAAAGATACCAAGTAGGAACCAGGTTTTTGGTTTATCTTTACAAGATAAACTACTTATGTATATCAACGGTATTTTTATCGCAAAAAGAAAATTTGTTATGGGTACGTAATCAAATTACGTTACTGATACGTATATGTACGTATACGTTATCAGTACGTACTGATACTAGAAATCACGAAAGTGTTAAAATTAATTTAGTTGATTTCTATATACATTTCCATATTCATATCAATGATTTTGACTGTATTAAATATTTTATGCATATTATTTCAAGATGTAGCCCAGGTAGATGTAGACCCTGCCTGCCGGGTCTGGAGTTCGATTCCCGGTCGATGCAAATTTTTCTTTTTCGGCCGTGGGTGTTTTCGTCATATTTTTGTGAGAGCGTTTGTATTAAATATTAAAGATTATAGTATAAATATGTTTACCTAAAGCTAAATTATTCTTATGCATCATTTGATTATTAACAATAAACATAGAAGAAAGAATAAGAAGAATAAAGCCAATTATTATGCCCATCAAATATTTATAAAAGCTAAAGCTAAGCTAAACATTTATACAAACATTTATATATTTCTTCTTTCTTCCTTGGTCGGCAACGCATCAATGATGCCTTTGGTGTCGCTGATGTCCATGGACGACGATAGCCACTTACCATCACGTGGATCATCAGCTCGTTTGCCGGCTATTTCCATAAAAAAGCTATGGAAGTAAACTAAGAAAAGCAGCTATTTTTTTCAGATTGAAGAGAACAGTCCGGCGTGACTTTATAGGGCTATAAATCAAACTGACTTTAAAGGACATGTTCCAGTAAGTAGGAAAAATTATGTAGCTAAAGGTAGCTGTTAAAAAGTATAATTATGGATTTATTAAAAAATCTAATCCGGAAATGGCCCTATCAATTTTATTGGGATACTTTCGGTGATATTTCGGGTAAAAAAATACGAAGATTTGTAAATTTAAATAATACGCAAGGTGAATTAACTAATTAAGTCAGTCGGAATCATTGATAACCATTTTTAAATAAAATTCAAGTTTTATTTAAAAACATATAACTACGATTGGTGAATTGAGCGATTAAATTGCTTCCAGATATTTAAATTTGTTTTGTTGATATTTAACGTTAAACATCTACGGCCGTAAATGGTATATTGTTGAGCCCTAATAAAAATAAGTCAACGAAAAATTTAGTATTTCTAAAACTATAAAAGATTTAATCACTTATCATTTAAAAGTTACAGTGGGACAAATCACTGAAAACCGAAAGTCAAAACTCACAATCAAAACAAATTATTCTCTCAGAATATAAATAACTTTAATCCGATTAAGTCCACGATTTGACTAACATATTCAATATGAGATATTATATTATGTATACTGGAAAATATTATTAAACTTACTGATCGTACAAAAATACTTTAATCGGTGTAGGATTATTTTGTATCTACACATAATAACATACACATGAGAACGTTCTAGATCCTAGCACAAGTTGATAAAAAGTTTAGCTTTGATAACGGCATTGAATAAAAAATCCAATTAATTCTTTTTTCAAATACAAATTACCGGCTGGTTTTTATTGAAACAATAAATCGATATTTTATAAATGCACACTAAATGATAGTGTGGGAACGGATTCCACGGAGAACTGGTTTAGACGATCTTGTATTAGACTTTGGAGATTGATAGAAACTTTCTTGTACTCGTTGAAATATAGTGTCATAGAACAGACATCTCGAACAAAATGTGTATCCCGCCGGGAGGTAATATTTTCAAAATTGATTTAATTGGCTTTAATAAGTCTTCTAAAAATAAGTTTTTGTAACAACTATTTTGAAATGAAATCTATCCTTTTAGTATCAATAATAACGACCATTTGAATGGAAACTTCTATTGCCGACTATCTAACAGAAAATATATGCATAAAATAGTCATTCAATATAAGTTATCTCTTAAGTTTTTTTACGTTTATATGTAACATTAGACCTGTAGAACAGTCAATAACCTGAAAATCTAAGCAGATAGCTGCAGTCATTAATCAAGATAGATCGATTTCTTAGAAACGCTCGCTAGATTGAGGAGCTTTATAAATATTTCATTTCCAAGTAGTAGAGCGGATGTGGCCACACTCGGCTTAACATCTGCAACTTGAGTTACACAGGCTGCCTGTTTCTGCATTTAAATTAGGCCTTAATACGTACTATGATCAGTGTAGTAGAAAATTAAAATGTGCAAACCGGACGTGCCATCAACAAGAGTAATTATAGTTGGCGCATTGAAAATTACTGTTGAATTATGAGCAAATTGTTAAGTATGTTTATCTTACCTGTGATCTCGCAAGTGATCCTGTCTTCTAAACGCCTTCCCGCAAATATCACAGGAATATGGCCGCTCGTCCGTGTGAGTTCGTTCATGGATCAGCAAGTTGTATGATTTAGTAAATTGTCGATTACAGAATTTGCATATAAATTGTTTCTTTGGTCGCGACGCACGTCCTGGCGCTCGCAACAGTCGCCTGTCTAAATGTGGATGCATTTGATGAGGACCCGCCCCTGGTGGAAACAGGCCAGCTCCAGGGAAAGTAAAACTACCACCAGTGGTAGGCGATGGGCCTGGTGGACCAAGAAACGCTCCCGGTGGACCATAAATAGGTGGCTGGGATGACCCATCAGATATCATTCCATCTATTGAAGGTGTTCGATGGTGAGGAAGCAACATAGCAGCAGCGGCTTCTCTTAACGCCACTTCTTTTCTTTTTTCCACCATCATTGCCATCAAGTCGAATGAATTTCTCTTAGGAAAGTTACCGGAAGCCCGGTCTGGAGATCCTTTAGCGGGTTCCGCTCTTTCTCTATCTAACATTCTTTCTCTTTCTATTATTTCTGATGGGATAAGTGCAGGATGCATTTCATTAGGATACATAACAGGATGCATAGCTCTGGTAGGTACTACAGGAACAAAGGCGGAAGATTCACGATGAGTTGATGTTAATAACGCACCAGTCGATATCTGGCGGTGGTAAGGCAATGGCGGTGAATCAAAACTGGCATTAGGATTTCGACCGCTTGAAGAAGTTCTCGTTGCTTGCTGAGCTCTTTCTGCTGAGCTGGCGAGGAACTGGTCATGTCTTGAACGTAAAGGTGCATTTATTGGGCTGTCTGGAACAGGGCGTGGTGTTGATGCCCGCGATACAACCGTTCCACCGTTCTCCGACATCACGCTTTGAGTGGCATCTGCAAATAATACAAAAAAGTCGGTTTAGAGTTCAATCATAAGAATGCATACTTAATTTCAATATAAAATATGATGCGGTACTTTTTGGGTATTTTCTATTACCAAATAAATGTTTTCACAAAATGTCTACGACATGCTCAAATCTACAGTTGATTGTTATCTTTATGGCATTCACTTATGATCGTAAGGCTAAGATTGGTACGGTTCGTCGGTTGGCAGGTTGGTTGGGTACAATCTCGGCACTTGCTTGTGACTGCAGGTGTTGAACATTTAGATTTATGGATCGAGAAACATGTTTAATTAAGTAGCTCTATATTGTTTCTGTTGCACTCTTAGAATGAATCTCTCACCGCATTACAAAGATCAGTGCTGCCAAGCTACGAAATTTCACAACTACATCACACTTTTACAACAATCTGATAGTCTCGAGTTGAATAAATGCAGGAATATTAATATCAGTTCGATGGCCGAAAATATCTGATAATCTGATATACCTGCAATACTAAATTGAAATATCATTAACGATTGTATTTTTAAGCAAACGTAGTTTTGAACTTATTAATAAATCGAGAGAACATTACGTAACTTATCTTTCATGATCTTTAAAAAGTTAATTCAATTTAAAAACAGTTTTGTTTTAATATTCCAATTAAATATGAAGGTTTCCTGAGAACGGATATTTTGTTCAATGTCCAAGTAATTTATTTGCTCTATTATCATTATGGAAATCTTCTCTATGCCTCATGAATCATTCAACAGTTTATCCTCAATAGTATCGGTTCCTAGCTTCTGGTGATATCAGAAAATGTAAATGGCAACCGGATTTGGATACGAAACCGATATTAATGTCCATGCTTGATATGTAGCTATCATTCCAATACCAGTCGTATTTTATAAAGAATTTGATTTCCCTCGCCGATAAATAATTACAATGTTGTAATATATTAGGCTGTCAATTTATTAATTACTTATTCATTAAATGAAATCTGTCTAAACTTTAATTGGTATCTATTAAGAATAGTGAAACGACGAACTTTCTTGAACTATTTCTTTAATAACAGTTGTATGTTTGCTGTCATTATTTTGTTTTGATAACCTATTAGTTTTTAAAGATACTCTTAACATATATTTGTCCAACGGTAACACTATAATGAAAAGATTGCTATTCCGAGATTTACGATTAGTCTGACTGTTCCCAACTGAAATGAGTATCATGGCCGACGACAATAAAACAGACGCTTTGCTTTACTACCCCGCTTGTATGGAACGTATGTTTTTGTAAGGTTTCCGGTTTCTCTCGCTTTATATGGACAGAAGTTTATGCGCTTTGTCAAAGGATGTTGTTTCATGGATTTTATATCAGTCTTTATATAACGAGTAATATCATTAACGCTTATAATAACTAAGTAGCAAAAACAAACTTTTGTTTATTACAAGATATAAATTAAAGTTCCATAGAACGTAGATATTCACAGTCTCATGCAATGACTCTATTGTAATAAAAAGACATAGCACGTTGGTGGTAACTTACGGCAAGTAAAAAAAGATTAATCTTAGAATCAATTTATTCAAGCGAGATCAAAAAAGAAGGCGAGCGAGCCGGGCCCACATTTCACTGCACGTTGCCCGTTCTACCGTAAAAGCCTTCTGATTTTCTGTCTCTCTCACTCACTCTTACTAATCTCTATCGTCCATCTCATTCACACTTAAGCTACGCCTGATCGAGTTTCTACCATCTTACTTGCTCCGAAGCTGTAAAACTACATTTATCTCTCTTTTGGTTCGACAATTTAGAGATATGAATAATGTATGCAAGAACTACAGTACTGGATGGCACTGTAGATGTTATGAGCCGTTTAAATAAAACTTCTAATGCAAATGATTGACTAAATACTGCAAAGTTACTGTAATTAACAAAATAAGAACTCACAAGAAATAAGTAAGCATTACCAGAATCATAGTAAACGTTAATACGTATTCTAAGTACCAAAGAAAGTTACACGTCAAACGTTTTAATCGTATTAGAAGATATTGTTGTTAATGTCACTGACTGATTATTATTATACGAGTACTACTCAATGTTTATCATCGATAAACATGGAAAGCAAATTAGTTTTTTGGTTGTTTTTTGGTTGCATTTAAATGGTTTATTTCAGTTAATTTCGCATGGTCGCACCGTATTAAAATAATATCATTGAAGACGAATTTCTTATCATTATTATTACCCATAATATCATTAACCACTACGATAACAAACTGAAACCTTCTTCAAATCTAACTAAGAGAAATTTCGACATCTAATTTATGGATCGAGATACGAGCGTTCAACAAATAGACGGTATTTTTCACACTGAATATTTCATTGTGATCTTGATATTATTCAAACAGAGCTTCATTAGAATAATATGTGATTTTACTTAGAGCACCCATGTTTGTTGCACCTTGATCATTGACACATGGCAAGGTTTAGTTTTTTTTATTAACAATTCCAATTTACATTTTTTTATTTACACGCATTTACAAATGGGCAGTGTGTGTCACATGTCGGCTACATGAAAGAACTTTTCGGTGCTTGATGTAAACTTAGTACTCAGTTAATCGATTAGCAATCTGATCTATGAGTACAAGTACCAAATTAATTTATAGCCATTATTGTTATTGTTCGTTTTACGCGGAATTCTTTTTTAGTGCCGCATTACTATTGTCATGATAACCTTCATTAGGCATATGTGGAGATTAGATTACATTATCAGTTGATGGTTTAGATTAACTACCATTTGTTAGCTGTGAAGTAGACGCTTCTACTAGTTTATCAATGTTTCTACTAACTAAGGCAAACATCCGTACGTATAAGGATTTTATGTTATCGTAATGATGTGGTTCTCGTGACGTGTTTCTCGGATTCTAGCCCGTAACGCGTTGGTGATTTTGTTTAAGATGGGTGGCAGTCTGACAGTGTCAATGTACGGTCAGCAAAAGAAATCGATATACAGGTCATGCTACAAAAACATTCCATAATGTTTAATACTTAACGTATACGTCAGGTGTTAAGTATTATTGTATGTATTTTAAGATTGATGATAACACAAACATTCTGTAATAATATATCATACATTACATCACTATATACCATTACAGCAACTCTATTTTCTGTT
This sequence comes from Thymelicus acteon, assembly GCA_951805285.1. NCBI lineage: Eukaryota > Metazoa > Arthropoda > Insecta > Lepidoptera > Hesperiidae > Thymelicus > Thymelicus acteon. Next base: position 6,677,094 of record OX638227.1, on the reverse strand, counting down.
TTTTTTTTTTTTTTTTTTTTTTTTAATTTTGAATTTGAATTCTAACTGAAAGGTCAACATTTATAATTGTAATTTTGAATTTACTGTTCTTTGGGTTATGTGAAATGAAAACTGAAGTTCATAATTTGTAAGGCCAAACAATATTTTCCTAATTTCAATGTGCTATGTTGCGTAATTTTAAACAAGTTTATAATGAGGGCCCCTCTTTACGCCACCTGTTCGATGGGACAATGGAAAGAAAAGAATGTGCTGGAAAACAGTCCTACTAATATTGTAAACGCGAGAGTGTGGATGTTTCTTACTGTTTACGCAAAAACTACGGAACGGATTTTCGTATAAAGCACACACGTTGACTATGATGGAATAGGTAGGTATAGGGACACAGGGTATTTATTATCCCGGAAAAGGGGCCCTCCATAAATTACGTCACACGTTAGTGGGGAAGGAAGGGGTCTATGTAGTGTGACATTGTGTGACAAGGGGTGTGAGGGGGTCCTAAATTTCGTGACGTCACATTTCAACCTCGAATAATTGGTATGTATACTTAAATATTAAAAAAACTATTAATGGAAATGAGACTTATTTCAGAACTGCTGTTTTAATTTAATAATTTCTAAGTGTAAAATTTCATAATATGTGACGTCACACTGGGGGGGGAGGGTCTCAAAATGTGACCAGCTGTGACAAGGACGGTGGGAGGGGTCAAAAGTCATGAAATTAGTGTGACGTAATTTATGGATGGTCCCAAACACAACCGCAAGTTCATAAAAATGATACCAGTTTTACATAACATTTTTCAGTGACATTACATTTGACAATTTTATGAGATTTTTTTACAAACCAGTAAACATGGCACCAGATAACTGATCATTTACTAGTGGTTTAAGGAATCACTATTATATTGCCGGAGAAAGAAGCTACCGGGGAATAACCTATTTTTAACCGACTTCAAAAAAAGGAGGAGCTTCTCAATTCGACTGTATTTTTTTTTATGTTTGTTACCTCAAAGCTTTGGACTGGGCGAACCGATTTTGATGATTGTGTTTTTAGTCGAAAGCTGGTGGCTGTCATGTGGTCCTACATACATTTTATTGAGATCTGACAATGGCATCCATGAGAAAACCACATAAGGCGTAAATTTGTGTTAAGATGTGCGCGACAAATTGACGAATAACTCAATATCACGCCAACCGATTTCGATGATTCTTTTTTTAATCGAAAGCAGGTGCTTGTCATGTGGTCCCACGTAAATTTGAACGAGATCTGAAAAGTAGTTTTTGAGACTTTGAAGTCGGTTATTTTTTGTTAGTAAAATTTAGATTATCTACTTCCTTGATTAACACATTAATATTTTTATTACTCGGTTTGTGTTGCAAATGTTCTGATGGTTTTCTGATAAAATGTTTAATTTATTTTCAATGATGTTATTAAATAATGTTTATGTCCATGGTAGTGTGTTTATTATTTTTCCTACTAGATTATAGATAGTATGGAAATTAGTTGATGATAGTGATAGTGCTTGAGATACAAGTGAATACGACATATTGAAAAAGTGTTTTTAGTCATAAGATGCTTTTGAAGTCTATTTTTTACCGAATTTTTCAAAAAAGGAGGAGGTATTCAATTCGACTGTATTTTTTTATGTTTGTTACCTCAGAACTTTCGACTGGGTGAACCGATTTTGATGATTCTTTTTTTTGATCGAAAACATGTGGTCCCACTTAAATGAAAATTTGAGCTAGATCTGAAGAGTAGTTTTTGAGTTACTTTGAAGTCGGTTATTTTTTTCTTGGTAAAATTCAGATTATTAGGAATGAAATAAGTAAAATCGAAGTTGATTTTATGCTTGTTGTCAAATAACTTAAGTATGTTTGTTTTGTAACATTTACAATAATTTTGATAAATAAATTGAGTGATTTATTAACAATAATTGTATTTATAACTACTAATTTAATCTTTAAAAATATTTTAAATCTGTCGACACACAATTGTATAGGGAGAGTCCTTTATTAACGCTCTGATCATGAAATTAACTGTTAAAGCAATTTCGATCGTAAATCAATGCTCTTAAATGCGTATTCACAAATCCCACCTAGCCAGGTGTAATGAACTTGTGGACACCATAAATATATTCGTATAGTCATTTTCACCATAGACCTGTAAACTCGGTGGGACTGTAAGGAGCATTGATGATGAATATTAATGAGAATAATATTAATATATTTTATGATATTAATACAATATTCTCATTTATATTCATCGTACATCTCTTCTGTATGCATCTAACCTAAGCAATAAAAATAGAGAGAAGCGCATAAGATTATAATCTCTTGATTTTTATCCATTCAGTTTAGGAATCTCGTAGTAAAGTTAATTACAGAAAGTAATTGTACTTAACTAACATAAAAGTCGGGTTGTTTTGTTGTTTCTTTGGGTTGGCAACTAAGCTAAACCATCCACATTTGAATTTGCCAATGCCTTTTTGTAAGCAGAGTTGTAAGAGTCGTTTCTTGCCCAGTGCATCGCAAATGGTTAGGCAAATTATCAAAATACCTAATTTGTTTTATATCATTATGTATGTTTGTTAAAACCAATCTGGCAATGTCAGAAATAAAATAAATTAAAAGCTCATTTATTTTATTATTAAAGGTTTATTCAAAGGTAAATTGAAATGTAGGTAAGTACTTAATATTTATCAGGTCAAATATAAAATGTAGGTATATAAAATCTTATAGAAAAGAGTAATAATTTTATCCTACATATTTTATAACATTGTATGACGATTTACGTAGATGTACAAAGCAGTAAAGTAGGTATCAAGTTCAACTACGTAGTGGAGTAATTGAAGAAGACCTACAAGTAGTATCAGTATATATTACTATGTACAATGGAGGTTGTAAAGTCGGCAGATTGATACCAGTTTAACGTTTGCTGGTTATGTATTTAGTTACTGATATCAACACGCGCAACATTATCTAGATATACTATACTAGTATCTAGTAGAGTTGTATGTATGTATATGTAGAGGAAAACTTAGTTCTTTGTTTGTTTCTGAGACTACTGTAATGATTGTGAAAAATAATGCTTTATTTTTAACCGACTTCAAAAAAGGAGGATGTTCTCAATTCGACTGTATTTTTTTATGTTTGTTACCTCAGAACTTTCGACTGGGTGAACTGATTTTGAAGATTCTTTTTTTAATCGAAAGCTGGTGCTTGTCACGTAGTCCCATTTAAATTTGAGCGAGATTTGACGAGTGGTTTTTGAGTTATTTGAAGTCGGTTATTTTTTGTCAAGAATTATTGAATCTATATTGCAAGGGGTTGTCCTGTGGCTATGTAACTCTCATGGCTCAAGCAAATATTACATTATTAAGAAAATAAAAACGTTATAAGGTTTTTTAGCCGTGACAGGATCCAATGGTTTTTTTAAATTCTTTGAAGTATCATGAGATGTCTTGTCTAAGTAAAATATTTACAATCCATGATGAGTTAAGGTACGTATTTTATGTTAAAATAAGACTTAATAACGTCTGTAGTTGTAAATCAAGTAGAAAGTTAAGATTTGTTCGGTGTATTGGCCTGCGTTGAGCCGTCACAGAGGAGTACCTATGTGAAGTCAGAATGTCTGACACAAGCATGTATAATGCATATTTAACGTGAATAAAACAGTGGAGATTAGATGATTATGTGTGTAATGTGTGTTTTGTTTATTAGACGTGAAGGAAATTTAGTGTTACCAGATTCAAAAATGAGGTTATGTGGAAAAAATTCTGACCGAGTAAAAAATTTCCTTTACGCATGGCATAAACTAGTATTTGATCTATTTATGAGATTTTGTTAATTTTTTTCAACTACCTCGCGTCAAAGTTCTGTCGAAGAAAATTAGAAACAAAAATGTCCAAAGTAGACGCTATTTTCTTAGCGTTCCCTAATCATTTCAACAAAATTACTAACTGATAATTGTAAAGCAACTATATGAGAGTAGAAAAAAATTAATCTAATTATCTGCTCCTTTGTGGACTTGACAGGAAAAAGTAGGCTAAAGGAACCGAATTTTCGCAATTTTAAAGAAAGGTCAAAATCTTGAAAAGGGTGCCACTTTCAAACTATATCTGAAAATAAAGTTTGGTTAATAAAGCATTTTCTAGAATCCAAGAGAAATCAAATCATTTAAATACATAAATTATTTTCGCGTAAGTATTTTATTGTTATCATAAAGTATATAGTAGGTATAATTTTATTACCAGAAATAACGTACTATAGGTACTTCATTATAAAGTACGGTTGGCAAGCCTAATTGCAAGATACAACCATGCTTTGTAATTAGAAGTAGAAAAAGGACATTTTGAAATACGAATGGTAACTTTTTGGTCAGTAAAGCATCCGTAACATAAAACCGATGGCATCACTTACTTAACCATCAAGTAGGAAGCGGAAAACGTTATTTAATTGGTTCTCTGACTCTTCAACCGGGACACGTTAAAATCATTTCATGTTAATTCTACAGCGTAGGTAAGAACGCTACCCATGTATCAAAATCCACTTGATTAAGCCCTTCTTTTACTGCTGTGATTTATATATCATTTCCCCTCAAAAGTTCAATGTACAGTGAATTCTAAGTAATATAAGGCTCTACTAAAACAAAATGTGTAACAATTTTTTTTTTACATTTACTAGGTATAATGTTTTCTAAAGACAACTTCAATAATTTTAATTACGTTTAAAATCGTGAATATTGAATCTGCATTTTTTTATCTGTTCCTTTTTTCAGTAGCAAGAATTTAAAGTAGGTACATTTTGGATAGTGTTTGAAAATAGGTTTTTATAATATTTAGTAAGTATAAGTATTTACTTCGTTTGAAATTTAAAAATTAAGTGAAACATCGAGACTTATTTTTTAAGACTTATTGTATGTTTGAATGAGGATGTCTCTGTCCTATTTAATCATCTTTGTCTCTTTTTAGCTCATAAACAACCCGATGGATTTTGTTCGAACTTTCAGGGATCATTATGAGTCCTTCGACCTAGTATTTGTTTCACCTAGACTTTGTTTCATTTTGATTTGTCGATGGGCTATAATATTACAGGTTAATGTTAGGTTATGCTGTTTATAGTTTAGGCTCTAGTAGCAAAACAGTCAACAGGACAAATATTTTTTTGATTTAATTTTTTACATCGCTATTGTTCTTGGAATGGTTAACCTAATCATGTGATGATCTTTAAATCATCATCAGTATCTTGAAAAATATATCTTCGCTTTCATTTATACGGTCAAGATATCAGAACATTGTGGTACTCTTTCATGCGTAGAGTTTTAAAAACATGTTTGTTGTTGATGCAGTTTTAAGTTACCATGCAGGCTTCGAACACCTGTAACTAGCTTCAAAGATGGTCAAAGTTAACTTGAAGTTAGTTACATTGTCACTTTTGAGACCATATATGGTACCACTTTTGGTACCACTCATAATTATTTGAAACAATACTCCATTGGGAAAATGTAAAAGCTAGACTCACTTTAGGCAAAACTATATAAAAATGTATTTGTTAATCTGCTCTAATTGTAATCTAACCCAGTAGGTATGTACCTACATATCTTTATAGTATTACACTTAATTGTCTTAGTCTTCCCTAAATAAAATGATTAGATACTAATTCTTATCTATAATACGTGTACTTTAATTGCTTTTCCTATTCATAAAGTAATTAGTATAAAAGATTAACACTTAAGCCTTAGTCTCATAACAGTTTTCCACGACTACAATACTGCTACTGATAATGTAATTACTGCAAAACCCAGTGGCAAAAGTGTTGAGTAAACGCTGTTATAAATCTAAACAATGGAGCAAACCGCAGTCCGTTATTCGAGGCATTGTTTTACTTGGGTGGCAATAAAAACTATGGTAAACATGCTTTATAATCTACGCATCTATCATGCACATGGCGATAAAACAGGTAGCGATACACCGTAAAGCGCACCCTGCCTACCCAATCCAATCCACATCCGTCGTATCATATTACGTATTCTATAAAAAATTATACGCACAAGGTGACGGGTTGCCCGATGAATCGGCCGACTCTCAACCCTCCAGTAGTCAGGTACCAACCCACAAAGTTTACCAACCAACTGTCCGCAAGGCACAATAGATGATCATTGCAATTTTTTGTCACATTTCAACCAACCCTGTGTACAGGTGAATAGGAGATTAGTGGAAGCGCACACAACAATAGACGCACTGTACAGGCCATAAAACAGTTAATAGACACTGGCGAGCGTAAAGTTACTGCCGTCACGAGTATCACCACGTAAATGTTCACTATGCAATGATTATCACTTAAACGCACTGTCCATGTGTAGTTTCTGCACTGTGATCCACTAATAGCATGTGATGTGCACGTTGAAGGGTTATCTTTTTTTTTAATTATTTTGGCGCGAAGGCTGCGTATGCGCAGGCGAGCGGCTGGTGGGAGTTGAGCGCGCGTACTACTGGTGCCGACGTCAGAGGCAGTAGCGCTCCTGCAGTTGCCCCCTCTCCCCCTCCCCGCCGTCGCCCACGAAGCCTCCATACTGTTTTTACTTTGGAAGCAATAAAAAAGGGAAGGATATCGTCGAATTGTTTATTTTTCGTGTTAGTAGCTTATAAGTCGTGTAAATTAACGCCGCCCTCAATGTTTGGTTCGAACCTCGTGAATTTTGTTCTTTGCTGTCAATTTGATAAGTTTTTTTAGTGAAAATATAATAAGTCTTTTAATTTTTCGATATTTAGAAAAATAAAAATTATAATGCTAACTGTAAAGCCGGATGTATGACTTATTTAAGTGTGTGAAGGGTTTTGGTAAAAACATACTAGCAGAGCAGATTGCAAGGGATTTTATTGTAGCACATATATACATGAAGACATTCAGTAAAAAGCGTATGACAGCGAATACCTAATTTTAAATTTAAAATATTCTTTTCTATAACAGTCAAGTGTGAGTCTTCCGGTACACACTACAGACTGTAATTCTATTTGTTTATAGATTATAAACACCAACACTGGCCCTTAAACAAATAGAATCCAAAATTCTACATTAGGTACTTAATCTAAACACATTCTAAACATGTTACAACTTTATAAGTACATTTCCTATAAGTATGTAAAAATTTCAATTTACTTATATTAATTACGGTCACATATGTAAATTCAAGTACTTAACAAACTTAACATGTTTTTCTTTAGTGAGAGCTTTTGTTAAAATATCTGCAGTCATTTCATTACTTGACAAATATTTCAATTGTATTAGACCATTTTTAACAACCTCTCGAATAAAGTGATGTCTCACATCTATGTGTTTAGTCCTACCATGAAACATAGGATTATTACATAATTTTTGTGCAGACTGGTTATCGTTATATCGACGGTGGAAAGGCATATTGTATTAACTGCCATTTTAGGCGATATCGAGTTATATACACCGTTGGAATCGGGAGAATAAACTCTTTCGAATGGTCCTAGTTTCAGCTCGATCTGACAACTTTTATGGTCGTTAATACACCTATGATTTTGAAGTTTTTCATATTTTTTTGTGTTTTAACTCCATAGTAAATAGTGGATTTTGTCATTAAAACACATCTCAACTAAAAAAATTACGTTATGCTACTTTGCCTTGCTTGACTTTAACTAAATTTAAATGATAAAACAATTTACCAAATTATAATATTATCATTTTTGTAATTGATATATTTTACCCAACTTGACTTTTCTTCATCAACAGAATTAAAACATTTTACTCCGATTTTAAATGTTAGTCATTGTAAGTTAATACATTTTACTCTACTCTAAAATGTTATTGTTTGCAAGATAATACATTTTACCTATAGAAAATAAGGTAACATTATGCGTTGAGTCATTTTGCTGTTCTTTCTAGAACCAATTTTAATACAATAAAACAAATTTACTTGTTTTTTTTACAAATAAAATCTGCATTTAAACTGACTGTACTAGTTTTGTTTTTGGCATTAAACTACTTTACAATTTTTTATCGCATACAAAAATTGGTGGTTAAATCATACAAAATAAAGCAAATTGCAAGTAAATCAGACGATAATATTAAGTACAGGTTGATGCGTAGGCGCTTCAGACACCTCTCTTGTGTCGGAGAGGACGGCTGAGCGCACTTCGTGCCGTTGTCAAACCTCGGGGTTCGCTATTATTTAAGTATTTTAGGTAAGTTATTGTTTAGTTACGTGTTGTTTATTGTTGAATTAATTGCTTTAATTTTCCGTCCTTACCATTAAAACCTTTTTATTAGTAATACTATTTTCTTTTATGTAGAACTATAGATTTAAGCATAATGAATCGACGCCGCAGCGAAAAAATATTAAGAACTGCATTAACGAAGATTAAAAAGAAAATCGACTTTTCGATTACGGTAAGTTTCAACAAGCAAGTAAGTGGACTTGGATAAGTCCTGATGGTTCCACGAAAAGCGAGATAGACTTCATTCTGGCAGACAAATGGCACATATTTAATGATGTCTCTGTGATCAGCAGGTTCAAAACCGAAAGCGATCACCGTCTTGTAAGAGGCACATGAAATATCTGCCTGAAGCTGGAACTTTCACGCCTGATGAACTCTACGCTTCGCCCAATATCCGTCCAAATCCAGTGATCCGAAAACTTTCAACTTGTGCTGCAAAACCGCTTTGCGTGTCTAGAATCGTGCACGTTAGTGGACGAGCTTAACACCAGGATGGTAACAACTATCCACGAGGTAGGGTCGAAGTATTTCAAGACCCACCCTAGTGGTAGATCTCAGGTTCTCTCAGAACAAACTCTCGGTCTTATGATGGATCGTCGAGAACTATGTGTGCAGTCTCCAACCTCTATGAGCGAATACCGACGGCTCAAAGAACAGATTTCCAAGTGCAGGCGACGTGATTTGCGAAAACACAACGCAAATCCTGAAAAAAACCCAATTGAGCGAAACCAACCTTGAACAGCGCCTCGCAACGGGTGGGTCTTAAGATGAACATGGACAAGACGAAAATCATGTCGAATGTCCATGTCACACCCGAACCGGTTGTTGTGGACGGCGCTGCTCTCGAAGTTGTAGACGAGTACATTTACCTGGGACAAGTGATCCAAATGGGTAAGTCCAACTTCGAGAAAGAAGTCACTCGTAGAATCCAACTCGGATGGGCTGCGTTCGGGAAACTGCGTCATATCTTGTCGTCCAAAAAGTTACCTCAGTGCCTGAAGTCGAAGGTGTTCGAGCAGTGTGTATTGCCAGTGATGACATACGGATCCGAGACGTGGTGCTTCACTATTGGTCTAATGCATAAGCTTAGAGTCGCCCAGCGGGCTATGGAACGAGCTATGCTCGGTATTTCTCTACGCGATCGAATCAGAAATGATGAAATCCGTAGACGAACGAGGGTTACCGACATAGCTCAGAGAATTAGCCGGCTGAAGTGGCAATGGGCTGGCCACATAGTTCGAAAGACCGATAACCGTTGGGGAAGAAAGGTCGTCGAATGGAGACCACGCCTCGGTAAAAGGAGCACAGGACGCCCCCCGACCAGGTGGACCGACGACCTGAAGAAGACAGCGGGTATCCGCTGGATTCAGAAGGCTCAGGACCGGTCTGAGTGGCGTAGATTAGGGGAGGCCTATGTCCAGCAGTGGACCTCAAAGGGCTGATGGATGGATGGATGGATGGATGGAGCGAAACCAGGGCTCCCAAGTGTTCGCCAGGGATCTGTCTATTAGGCAAAGTCAGTTTACGAGGTTGAAGACCGAGTCCGGCACCATGGTTTCGTCGAAACCAGGAGTTCTGAGAGAAACTGAGAGATACTCCGGACGCTTGTATGCCTCCTCTCAAGCTCCACCTCCTCGTGAGGAGAGCGACAAGCGAGCTAGACTGACCCGACACTATACAGAGGATATCCCGGACGTCAGCCTGTATGAGATTAGAGAGGCTCTCAAACAGCTTAAAAACAACAAGGCAGCGGAAGATGACGGAATCACAACCGAGCTACTAAGAGCTGGAGGTAAACCCCTTCTAGTGGTGCTCCAAAAACTGTTCGATTCCGTCTTAATAATGGAACTACCTCGGAAGCGTGGCGGAGCGACAAGCGAGCTAAACTGACCCGACACTACACAGAGGATATCCCGGACGTCAGCCTGTATAAGATTAGAGAGGCTCTCAAACAGCTTAAAAACAACAAGGCACCGGAAGACAACGGAAGGCAACGGCAACGGGAGGCAACGGAATCACAACCGAGCTACTAAGAGCTGGAGGTAAACCCCTTCTAGTGGTGCTCCAAAAACTGTTCGATTCCGTCTTAATAATGGAACTACCCCGGAAGCGTGGGGCAGAAGTGTGGTGACGCTGTTCTTCAAGAAGGAGAACTACAGGCCCATTGCACTTCTTATCCACGTTTATAAGCTGTTTTCCAGCCTCACGAACAAGCAGGATTCCGAAAAGGCTACAGCATCATAGATCATATACACACACTGTGGCAGATTATACAAAAGACTGAGGAGTATAATCTGCCGTTGTGTATTGCCTATGTGGACTTTGATGGAGTTGAAACGACGTGGCATCAACATCAATGGTGAATACATCACACACCTGCGATATGCCGATGATATAGTCATCCTGGCGGGTTCCATGGAAGAACTTGGTACAATGCTCGGGGACTTGAACAGCGCCTCACAACGGGTGGGTCTTAAGATTAACATGGACAAGACGAAAACCATGTCGAATGTCCATGTCACACCCATACCGGTTGTTGTTGATGGCGCTGCTCTCGAAGTTGTAGACAAATACATTTACCTGGTACAAGTGAACCAGATGGGTAAGTCCAACTTCGAGAAAGAAGTCACTCGTAAAATCCAACTCGGATGGGCTGCGTTCGGAAAACTGCGTCATACCTTGTCGTCCAAAACACTACCTCAGTGCCATAAATCGAAGGTGTTCGAGCAGTGTGTGTTGCCAGCGATGACATACGGATCCGAGACGTGGTGTTTTACTATTGGCCTAATGCACAAGCTCAGAGTAGCGCAGTAGGCTATGGAGAGGGCTATGCTTTGTATTTACTTACGTGATCGCATTAGAAATGAGGAGATCCGTAGGCGAACAAAGGTAACCAACATAGCTCAAAGAATTAGCTGGCTGATGTGGCAATGGGCTGCCCACATAGTTCGAAGGACCGATAACCGTTGGGGAAGAAAAGTCCTCGAATGGCGCCCACGTCTCAGAAAAAGGAGCATAGGACGCCCCCCGACCAGGTGGACTGACGACCCGAAGAAGACACCGGGCATCCGCTGGATTCAGAAGGCTCAGGACAAAGTTCAAAGAACCGATTCGAAAGACCAGTCTTAGATCCTAGTATGCCTATTATTTTGATAAATATAATTTTAGTAAAACATTTACCTTCATTTTTATTTTTTTTACAATTTTCAGGATTTTTTTAAGTTTTCCCAAGTTTATTTTGTGGCTTAAATTATATTAAGTGTATGGTTAAGCCACTTGGCCCTCTTTGTTCGAATAAAATGATGTCTGTACAACTGTTTTTACAGGTTCGCATAGATATGAAAAAGTTACATAAAAGTGTTTACCTCTCTCTGGTCATGATTGGATTTGTTTTTAAGTCATTTTACTCGATAGTAATATTACATTTATTTGGATATAAAACAATTTACTTGAAAATATCTAAATTATATTTTGGATATAAAACACTTTGCTTGAAATTTTTTGTGTATAATATTTGGATATAAACTAATTTTACCTATCTGAGAATTTGTGGTATTTTGTATTAACTCCATAAATTAATACAAATATAAGACATACGTTATTTTTTATTACATGTATCCATTTCAATAAATTTTACTACTAATTCGCTTAAATTTCATAGAGATATCTTCAATACTTCAAAAGTTATGAATTTTTTAAAACTTTAATCGTCTCTCCTGGTCATTTTACTAAATGGCGGTTAATACAATATGCTTTTCCACCATCGATATATAGTTATACAACATTGCTTACATAGTAATTCAAACATTAATGTACGTATGAATACAGCTTCCCTGCAAGAATCTGAGAGAGCCATGTATTCGGCTTCAGTGCTAGAAAGCGCAACCGTTCTTTGCTTTCTGCTTTCCCACGAAACAGTACTTTCCCCAATTTTGAATACAAACCCAGTATAAGATCTACGATCGACCTCACATGCGGCCCAGTCCGCGTCTATGTACCCCACGACGTCTAAAGTGCCTTTTTGAAAAACAAGACTGTGGTTTACGGTACCTTTTAAGTATCGAAGCACGCGCTTCGCTGCTTTCCAGTGAGCTTCGCTGTAACAATCATTGAACTGACTCAGCATGCTTACCGCGTGAGCGATGTCAGGCCGGGAACAAACTGCAACATACATTAAACAACCAATTAAATTTCTGTATTCTAAGTTGTCTTCCTTTTTATCAGCCTTTGTAAGTTTCAGTCCCGTTTCCATGGGTGTTTGCGCAGGCTTACAATCAGACATATTAAAACGAGATATAATCTCTTTAATATATTTAGACTGATCTAAAAGCAATTTATCTTTTTGCCTTGTGATTCGCATCCCCAATACGTATTTGGCTGGCCCTAAATCACTCATATCAAACTCGTTCATGAGTTTTTTCTTGATATCAATTTTCAATTGTGAGTTTTGTGTTGAAAATAATATAATGTCATCAACATACAGACCAATTATGACTAATTCTTCATTATTAGATTTGAAATATACACAGGGCTCTGAAGATAACCTTTTAAAATGTAGTTTATTTTGTAAAACATTATTTATCTTCTCGTACCAGGATTTAGAAGCTTGCTTCAATCCATATATCGCCTTATGGAGTTTGTAAACCTTATGTTCACTTCCTTTGACTTTAAAACCCTCTGGTTGTTCCAAGTAAACTGTCTCTTTTAAGTCTCCATTCAGAAACGCTGTTTTCACATCCATGTGATCAATATCCATATCCTTTGAAGCTGCTATAGCTAATAATATACGAATTGTGGAGTATCTTATCACCGGTGAAAAAGTTTCTTCGTAATCGATGCCATAACGCTGTGTGTAGCCCTTGGCAACAAGGCGAGCCTTATATTTCAATAATTCTCCATTTGCACCAATCTTTTTCTTAAAAACCCATTTGGATTTGACTGGCGTATGATTATTCGGTAGATCAGTTAATGTCCAACATTTATTTTTAAGGAAGGATTGATACTCATCTTTCATTGCATTTTTCCAATGGACAGACTCTGAACAGTTGAAGGCCTCCTGTACAGTCTCAGGTTCATTTCTGATGTAGCTCAGGTTCGCTAAATGAGCTATTTCGCTGCTATCTGCATCCTCAAACTCAGTTGAAAATTCCATTGAAGACTGGTCTTCCAATGTTGTCGTCCCTGGAACGTAAGTTTCATCGGAGGAAGCACCTGATACTTCTGAGCTACTAACAGAGTCATTTATATCAAAGATAGTAAGTCTTCTGTCATTAACCCTTGCCTGGTTCTTTGGTGATAAAGAGGCATCAGACTGTGCTACTTCAACATGAGAGATCTTGCCCTCAGTCTGTGAGCTATTTGTCATCATGAGAACCTCATCTACAGGATCAATATTTACATGACTCTTTTTATAAAAACTGTCCTCCATAAATGCAACATCTCTAGATTTTAAAAAAATACTAGGATTTTCTGGATCTATCAATCTATATCCCTTACTGGTTTCACAATAACCTACGAATATATACTTTTTACATTTCGAATCCAATTTTGTACGATTCTTTGTTAAAGCATAAGCAAGGCAACCAAATATTCGTAAATGACTTAGATTAACCTTTTTGTTAGTCCATTTCTCTTCTGGTGTCATCCCCATCACTGCCTTTGTAGGAGATCTGTTTTTCAAGTAGACTGCCGTGTTCACAGCCTCCGCCCAGTATCTTCCATCTAAGCCCGCATCCCGCAACATGCTCCGAGCCTTTTCAAGAATGGTCCGATTCGCTCTTTCGGAGACGCCGTTTTGTTGTGGTGAATGTGGGATGGTTGTTTGGTGGATGATTCCATGTTTCTTAAAATAATTTTTGAAACGAGAATTAACATATTCACCTCCGTTATCAGATCTAAGGACCTTTATCCTTTTATTAGTTTGGTTTTCAACCAAAGATACAAAACTTTCGAAGTTCTCGAAAACTTCACTTTTATTCTTTAGAAAATAAATAAAAGTTTTTCTACTGTAATCGTCTATAAACGTAAGGAAGTATCTAGCACCACCTAAAGATTTCACTGGCATGGGACCACATAAATCAGTGTGTACAATACCTAATAACTCATTAGATCTGCTGTGGGACTTCTTAGGAAAAGGTAGTTTGCTCAATTTTCCCTCCACACAAGCTACACATGATTTAAACTGCGTATTATCATAAGAAATACCATCTGCCATACCTTCTTTCAGTAGATGCATACTTCTGGAGTTCAAATGACCTAATCTTCTGTGCCATTTCTCCTGCGAAACATTATGTGTTGTAGCTTTAAAAACTGTAGCTTCATCTACACAGCCAGCATTTGTCACCTGCACTGTAGCGCGAGCCTCGTCGTTGACACGAGTACAGGACTCGAATGGTGTCAGCCCACTGGTCTCCACAATTGGTGCACCAGCCTGTATCACCTCCTGGTTAACCTCTGCAAATACAGAATAGTTACGACATCCTAACACACCCGAATCAGACTCTCTAACAGATTCTGCAGTTTCAAGTTTATATACACCATTAAAATGCTTAGCTCTAGCTACAACTACCTTACCATTAAATATTTTACAATATTTTTTATCAAAAATAACTTTATATCCCTTTCTAGTCATAGCACTGACAGACAACAAATTTGTAGCCAAGTTAGGTACATGGTAGACCTCACTAATTGGCTTCGTGCAATGTTTTAAATTCACTAATACATTACCACGACCAGACGTATAGAGTTTTTCACCATTTGCTACCTTAACTTCTGTCACATGACCAGGTTCAAAGTTATTGATCAGTCTCTTGTCATTGCACATATGACTGCTAGCTCCAGAGTCAATCAGCCACGCATTGCTCTGTAAACAAGCCGATAATGCAGTCAGCGATGCTCTTTTACTGTGCTGTGCTGCTTGCTTCCCATTGTGCTCCTTATCAGCTGCCTTCTTACAATTCTTCGAAATATGGCCAAGTTTCTTACATTTGAAACATTTGATAGGTTTCTTGTGAACCATCAAAGCAACGGAACTATCATCTTTACCTTCACGTCGCTGTTTCTCTTGCATAAGCTTTGATTTGACCATTTCACTCGACAGTGTTATATTCGAATTTTCTAATGGCATTATAAGTGGATCATAATCTTCTGACAAACCACTAAGTAGTATAACAGCAATGAAGTCATCTTCAAGAGGAGCTCCTATGTCGCTGAGTTGCTGGCCAAGGTCGCACACCTTTGTTATATAACGATCCATGCTTTCGCAGTCACTCAATTTACAAGCGAAAAGCAATCGTAATAAGCCAAGCCGTCTAGACAATCCCTTGTCTTCGTATGCCTTTTCTAAGTTAAGCCATGCAGTACGCGCAGAATCCGCATTCCTAACATGCATGAATACGTTTGGTTGCACAGATAAGCATATCTTTGCTAAAGCTTTAAGCGAACGCTTCATGAATGTTGGGTCAAGCTTTTCTTTCGGTTCTTCTTCCGAAACAACGTCCCATAATTCTTCGTGGATCAATAACATTTTTAATTGAAACTTCCAATTACCGTAGTTTTCGATGCCACGTAGCTTCTCCACAGGAATAACTGGAACACTCGAAGAAGACATCTTGTGTACATTGAAATAATATTTCTTTTCACGCACGGATTAGTGCCTGGGCCCATAACCTGAAGGGTTTTGGTAAAAACATACTAGCAGAGCAGATTGCAAGGGATTTTATTGTAGCACATATATACATGAAGACATTCAGTAAAAAGCGTATGACAGCGAATACCTAATTTTAAATTTAAAATATTCTTTTCTATAACAGTCAAGTGTGAGTCTTCCGGTACACACTACAGACTGTAATTCTATTTGTTTATAGATTATAAACACCAACAGTGTGTATGCAGTAGTCCGAAAAAAATTGTCCTTCGAGCAGTTTACTTAGATATATATGTTTAAATACAAGTACGAATTAAAATAACCACCATAAGAAAAAAAATGATTTTTATGCGTTTTATATTTGGAAATTTGAGAAATATTAAATTTAAACAGGTTAAAAAAAGACAAAAATATACTGTAGTACTTTATTACAACGAATTCTAATCATAGTCACATATAATTTTTAAAAAATCTGTTTCTATAACGTTTTTGTATACTAAACATCTGATTTCATTATTAAAACTATTAAAAGCTTAAATAAAAGCAAAATAATTTTAATGTATAAATCTATGCTTTTAATTAATATTTTAAATATACAGTAGAATCCCGATTATCCAGATCAAATCAAACCAGGGGTATTCCGTATAATCGAAAATCCGGATAATCGATTTCAAAATCAAATCAAAAATTTTTTTTTGTGTAATGGGTTTTACGTACGTCAGACAGTACAATATTAAAAAAAATATGTGGTTTAATGATAATGAATCACATAATACCTATGTTATTTAGGACTTTGACTGGAAATAACTTATTACTGATCTTTGACGCAATCATTTCAACTTTTCAATAGTAGGTATATACTATAGGCCTATGTTTTCATTGCGGCCAAGTCCTTGATACGCTTCTTGTATCAGACTTGAAACGTGTCGTTGCGCGGTAAATTTTTTTTAAAGTGAAAACTTCTTTAGCATCATTGTCATTTGAAAGTGTTTCATAAGTTCGTGTTACTCTAAAAAGTGCTAAGTTGTATTCATAGATGGCGCGAGGAACATATAGAAGATTCGTTTTATTGCTGGATAAATGGCGCTAACTGCTCATTTTACTCTTCATATTATGTTAAGGGATGACGTTAGTTAGCTCTGTTTTATTTTTATTTAGTACAAAATAGTTTTTGAAAGATAATTAAAACTGATACACTTTATTAAATTAATTCCTTTATTTTTGAAGGTTTCACTTCTACCACGTGTGAAATGCACACATTTTTATTTTTTAAATCAGCAATTTATTATAGCCGTGACGCAAGTCCGGATAATCGAATGTTCGGATAATCGAGGTTCGGATAATCGGGATTCTACTGTACTACTTTGTCTATTTCGACTTGTTATAAATATTTTTTTATTTCACAACGGTAATAAACATTTGACACATTTTTGGCAATGCAGTGTTTATTAAATTTGGTGAATAACTGTTTAATTTTTTTTAAATAATAATATTTGTTCCATGTTATTAAATAACGCTTTGATAAATCTTTTAATTAAACAATTACATAACGTGCTGATAATATTATATAATTTGCGATAGACAATAAAACAACATTATAATAAAAATTTATATCAATTTTAAATGACATTTTTAAACACCCACTTGGAAGTATAAGTCTACTCTAAAAGCTTTAACAAATTATGTACCTATATATTAAGTCTTTTTATTTATTTGTTATATATATATTTGAGCTTTACATGATTATCTATGTACACATATATGTCGTTACGCATTTATAATCTCTATTATTTACCAATTTAATGCACATTTTACCTAAATCATCTATTAATGGACCACAAACTACCATTATATCTAGTAGTAAATTACGACATGCCAGTCTATGGAGACGAAAATCTTTTAAATAATTTAGTACATTTTAACATGATTATTGTTTAAATATAGAACAAAACTGGACATGACTCATTTTTTTTATTATACTAAAAATATGAATATAACGCAGAGAAAATTACACCAAGTTTAAATAAGTGATATAATTATAGGTGTTTTTCTCTGTGTCTGTGCACAAACCACGTTAAAAAGACACAATTATGAATAAT
Organism: Thymelicus acteon; assembly: GCA_951805285.1. NCBI lineage: Eukaryota > Metazoa > Arthropoda > Insecta > Lepidoptera > Hesperiidae > Thymelicus > Thymelicus acteon. The sequence continues at coordinate 6,659,111 of OX638227.1, read as the reverse complement.
AAGTACAAATTCTAGATTACCACTTCCACAACTAAATATTTTATAGTTTACAATCTATTTATATATAAAAAAAAATAAGTAAAATCCCACAAATTGAATAATATCATTACACTAACGTACAAAATATGATTCAATGACAAGCATTAAATGAATGTTAAATATAAATGAATGTTTAATATAAATTTAATGAATTTTAGTTAATGCAATAGGTACATCAATGTTACACCAATTCACTACATTTTCACAACATTTAGGTATATAAAACACACAAGACATTCCAAGTTATACGATACCTACATAATATAATATTCATTATTCATCATTCATGAATTATGATCCAATAAACAGGCATTGCATTGATATTATTAATGAATAATAATATGAGTACATGAAAATTTTATGTAATATTTTTCTACCTTTCTCACATCTAGGGAATACTATCCACTATTCATAGGAATATCATGATTTATATTACTAGGTACACCTAATCTGTTCTCTTATAAAATTAACGGTTTTAACACTAAACTGAACTTTTAGTTTTGGTACTGAACATTTACAAAGAAATACGATACGTTTCGTCAATATCATATTTCGTGAACAATTTTTTTAAATACGTTAGTCAAAAATTTCTCATGCGAGTTAACTCATTTAACACATAATGATGAATGTGTACTTACATCATTATGTGTACTAACAGATACTCTTCATTATTTTAATATTTATATCTTAATATCGTAATTTTTTTAATTTACAATATTTCAATCATTTTATTTCTCATTTGTCATACACCTTCGCTTCGTCGTAAGTAATATATTTCAGTCAGCTTTTACGAAGTCAGTTTTAGGACGAGTCATGGACTCACTAATTACTTTTAACACTTCAATATTTAGAATTTTGTGAATTAAAGCTATAATTTAATAAATTATATATTCGATGAATCGTTGCTTTTCCCTTAAACTTTTCATTAGATATGAATAAAAGAGAAGAATGTCTTTAAAATGTCTTAACCTACTACCTATTATATGTGAAAGTGAGTCTCTTTCATGCAAAATCTACTGAACGGATTTCCATAAAATTTTGCACGTGTGCTATTTTATATTCATTTCCTCATGATATCATATAAATGAAACTAAACATACTAAATTAAATATATACTATAAAGTAGTTACAGTAGTTTATCAATTTACCTTATTATTCAGGGATTTGTATGCAACATATGAAGCGAATTAAAAAAAAGTATGATATAAAGATTTTTAAGCAATGACAGAAATAAAACGCAAGTCGCGTTTTATATTAATTTAATTCACATCAAATAAAAAAAGTTCTTTTGTTTTTTAATTTTCAAACTCATATCGAAGTCATTAAATAATGTCTATATTATTTTTATCCGCCAGTTTAACGGTTAAAAGATTAGGAAATTGTGATTTTTACATAAATATTAAGCATATTGAACAAGTAATAATATTTGAATATGATGGTTAAAAATTTTACCTAGCCTTTGTTAGGATTTATAAAAAAAGATAGGTTGTTGTGATAATTATAATTTATTCGACACATATGAGAGTTTTTAGATGGGAACATTGCTTTAAATGCACTGCTGTATGACTCTACATCCCATTTTAGGAAATATTTCAATATATATTCAATATATTTCAATATAATACAGGTTTTGATAAATTTATCCTATAAAATTCTTGCTTAAGTTATCCAGTAAAATCGCCAGCCATTAATAGTCGAATGATGCTAAAAAATCGACATAAAAGACGTACGGGGTAAAGACAACAGCAACGTAGAAAAATCAATCGTTCAGAGAGGAGTATAGATCCAAGATTTGCAGGAACTCTCAATTGTATTAATGTGCAAATACCCTAACATCTTAGATGTAACTTTGGACTTATAAAATAATTTTAGTGCGTTTATCCTTTGGTCGCTACTTTGAAATGTATAAAAAAAGGAAAAGAAAAAAAATAAAAGAGGTAAATTTATATTTAACCGACAAATAAATTATATAATATAATCGAATGAATCAACAGAAGTATAATGTAGTCGTCAACCGGCCTTCATCCATCGATCGATAGAATATTCTAAAGCTGCCATCCACCTGCAAAAAGATAAATAGCTAAATAAATAAACAATTTTATAAATAATAAGTATCAAATTCCTAACCTCACTATCACCTTTTAATCTTTAAAACAATGAGAAATAATTAAAGTATATTTTAATTAAACTCATTCTAACCCATTCATATTCATACACATTCATGCCTCCGCACCGCACTAGAATTCCGTGTCGCGGTGTCATGGACGACACAAATAATACAGAATCAACCCGAGCTAGATGGAGTATACTCTAGGCCTCCCCAAGAGGAGAGAGCCGTGCCCAGTGAGCCATCAATGGGTTGAAGCCAACCCTACCACTCGGAAACAAACATTACCTATATCAGCCACATTCACATCAGTGCCTTGACCGGGTTTCAAACCCGAAACCTCTTGCTTATTAAATAGAGCTAACCTCTTCCTGTCCATTTCGGATTCGGTGTGGAAGTAAAAGTGTCGTTGTTTCGGCTCCGTAGGCATCACTTCGAAAGCGTACTTCTTACCGCCCGGCGCGCACGTTTGGATTCTGTACCCGTGGAGACATGCCATACCTGGGAACATAAAACCTAGATTTTACCAATGGTTTTACAAGAAAGTATAGGCCATCGGGACATTTCACACAAATCTTCATACAAGTAAAATGTAGCGCCATCTCTCTTTCTCTGAAACGAACTAAGTGAGATCAGCATCGCCTACACATCATTTATTTTTTATTTATTTCACACACATTTTAGTATTACAACATTATTGTTATATCATGAACTACATAGTTACTAATACATTCTTGTCCTACCACTAGAATCAACTAGAATAGACTAGATATTTAAAACAAGACACGACGCCTAATTGACTTGTGAAAAAAAAATTATAGTACTATCATCTCCTCATATTTATGGAGTGTATACGGTATACCTACTCTATGCTCATATTGAACAACATTGCTAACATATACACACGTTTTAAATTTTTCTCAGGCAAAAAAGAAGTGGTGTGGCAGCCATACGTGATGGAATGTGAATCGGAACGAAAAGCTTTTAAGACAATGAAAAAATAAGTTCCCACTTTATGTGACTATACACCATTGAAATTTTATCCTTTTTCAAAACTACTTTCTTTTATTCTTCTGCATACTTTATTTTTTGTGCGACTAATATAATTAAAAATATTTTTTTAATATCTAAACAGTAGGCACTTGATAAGAAGGAAAAAAATAATTTGTCCTTTATGAGATAGCTCTCAAGAGCTGACAAACAGACGAGCCATCTGGCCTGACGGTAAATGGTCACCTTTGCTTAGGGAAATCAGTAACGGCAGAATAATCAGATCGGAAGCGAATAAATCATCATTATTATTAGCTATAGTGAAGGTTTAGTTTTTAACAGACTTCAAAAAAAGGAGGAGGTTCTCAATTCGACTGTATTTTCCTTTTTTTATGTTTGTTGTTTGTTACCTCAGAACTTTCGACTGAGTGAACCGATTTTGATGATTATTTTTTTAAACGAAAGCTGGTGCTTGTCATGTGGTCCCATTTAAATTTTATTCAGATCTGACAATGGCATCCATGAGAAAATCATATAAGTCTTAAATTTGCATTAAGTATGTGCGCGACAAATGGACGAATAACTCAATATCACGCCAACCGATTTCGATGATTCTTTTTTTAGTCGAAAGCAGGTGCTTGTCATGTGATCTCACATAAATTTGAACGAGATCTGACAAGTACTTTTTGAAGTCGGTTATTTTTTGTTAGTAAAATTTAGATTATACAGCTTACGATAATAGGCATGATGAGAGATTTTGAAATACTGTTCTATAATGTTGGGAAATATAATAAAATTACAAAGTTTATCACATTTCCGCAAAAAATAAGGTTTAGTATAAAATAAATACACTTTAATTTATAAGTTTAAAATTCGCACCAAAATACAACAAAGTGTCATGGCGTCGCTTGTGACATCACGCCTGCGTAAAGTAATGGACATGATGTCATTGTCAGTATTGTCATATTCGTTTGTTTATTTAGGCGTGACGTAATTCGCTCTGATTGAGACTGATTGGCGTTCAACACATGTCATCATGGCGGCTTGCCGTATTTTGTAGTTTTATTTTATCAAAATATTATTAATCTCACTCATAATTATACAATAAATGCGTGTTTTGTAATCCATTAAAAGGGTTTCATTAAATAAATACATAATTTTAGTGATTTTTATTTAATGTCATCATACCTATTATGGTCTAGGACTTTGAGTATAAAATGCGCTGAGCTTCTTTCTGCGTTCAAAATGTCAGTGTCTTATTGATACAGTCAGCAAAAGAGTAACGTTATGTAAAATATTACAGAATTTGTGTTATTATCAATGTTAAAAGCTCCCTGTAGGTATACGTAAAATATGACTTACTTTAACATATTTCTTAACACAAAAATTCTGAAATATTCAATATTACGGAATGTTTTTGTCTCATGCCCTGCATACCTTATTCTTTTGCTGGCTGTATAATAGGTATATAACTTACCAAAAGCACTTTTACTATTTCCATCATTGTAGAAATATAGACAAGCGTCTTTCAGCACACAGTATCGTTTGGCCCAAGACTTCCATTTAGATCCCAGCTTCATGAGGTATCCGAAGCAATCTGGCCTTGGTATCGATGACGGTGGTAACTTCATGTTTCTCATAGTCACTTCTAGCCAACCGTCACGCTGGAAAAAAATAATATTAAGAAGCTACTGAATATTAATTTTAAGTTTTTTATTATGGCAATGTGCCGTACATTTTAGGCAAAATTTCGTTATTTTCTCAAATGACTTCAAAATGGCTTTGGCAGAAAAGTAGCTTGAAACTACCTATTACTAGTTTACTAATAGATTAACGTTCTATAGTCAAATACATAATCCGCCGGACCTAATTGACAAATAATAATGTTTTGCTATGTTTGGAAAAAATGAAAATAAAAACAAAAGTTAAAATAAATATTATTATATTAATCTTTTGATAATATCGATAAGAACAGCAATAATGTTGCAATCTGTTGTGGCGCTTATATACATTGGGATGAGTGAAACGACAAAAGTAGTCTATTGTCTATGGCGGAAGTGAAGTAACGGAAGCTGGAAACTGGAATCACATTCATTTATTTTATTCCATTATTAATAACAATTTCGTTTCGCATTTATTTCACACACAATCTTACGTCTTTGAAGACACGCTCGAAATAAGCCCAAAACCCAATTTTTGAGTTTTATTTACATTACAGCGACATCTATAAGTACGTACTAGAACTTACAACAGAAGCCGCATGACGGATACCTTATTGCAGGCCGCACAACGCTCTAGTTTACTTGTGTGTCAATGTGTCAACAATATTTATTTGTAGTACTCTCTATTAAAACGGTTTAGAATAAAAATAAACAATGTCAATTAAAATCTCAAGGATTTTTTCTATTACAAATACATTATAATATCTCTTTTTCAAAGTAGCAAGCGCCACCTTAAACAATTTATGTAACTAATGCAGATATATCTTTTAACATTATTTATAAAATCCTAACACACATTTTTTTTATTAGAAGTATCATCTCATTTAACGCAGACAGTACCTTCATAAAATATTTATTCTCTGTACCTGGTTACTAGCATCAATAGCGTGTCCAATGACAGCACGCCATCTAGCGGCGGCCTCCGCAGTGTCAGCGGCGAGTTGCAGCCGCGTGCCGCCGCCGCGCTGCAGTCGGAAGCCATGGGGGCGGCCCGAGTCTTCTTCAGTCAACTGATAGTTGACCAGCATTAACGCTCCTACTGGGTGGATACTCTGAAATTAATTAAATTGATGGTTTTACAGTTGCAAAATAGAATAAGAAAGAATAAGCAAAAGAGAGAGACAAGTATGACTAACATACTTCAACAACTGTTAAAAAGTATACCTCCTTTTTTCCCAAGGCATGGGGGGCTTGTAAAAATAAGGCTAGGTAGACAAGCATCTAAGAGTAACTCTATACTTGAGTCAAACTCGTATCATAATTCTTGTCAACAAATCATTAAAATTCCTTTATAGGGTTTTCACAAACTGATTTGTATTTCGCACACCAAAGAACTATTGAAGAACTAAATAATCATTATAACGTTTGTGACATCTTCATTATTTTAATATTGAACTATAACAACAACACACTAAGAGAAAACGACGTAAAAACCAACATCTTAAAACAATTTTCATCACTGAATAACTCACGCTCGCACATCCTTAATTTCGTGAAGCGACTTCAAAACTTTGCACAAAATTATTGTTTTCAGGTTGCCTGCCTATGACTATAAATAGAAATGACTACGAAAACCTCACAGCTATAATGGCGCTTACATGCTTTGCAACTTGGTCGTATTATATTTCGAAATACAGTGAAATCAACTTATCTGTGACTTTAAGGAGGGCGCTGCCGGACGCATTGGAACAATCATAGTGCGCTATTAGTAAATTATGAATGGGATGGCATTAGTTCCAATTTTCGCCACGTCACAAATAAGTTCTTCAGAGATGGCACTGTACAGATTATACAGATATTTCATTCATGTATGAGCATAAAATTATTTATAAGTTAAATTTCATTAAACAAAGCCGAATAACATTTTATATTTATGTTTATGTATTTTAAAACAGTCTATATCGATTTTATACGTAAATATTCCGTGTCATTTTAAACTTTTGCAAAATAAATATTATGTTTAAAAATAAATTAAATTATAAAGAGTGGAACGGAACGCGACTTGCGAACTTCAGATTTAGTTCAAACGCACTTTATGCGACCAAAAGTTTCATGCACCTGTTTGTTTGTGGTTGCTAGGCAACACAGTGCTTATGTAAATTTCTGATTCGAATGTGAATATAGTGTAGGGGTTTGGCTCTTCATGAGCTAACTTTCAATTATCCTCTTTATGAGCTAACTTTCAATTATCATAACTTTTTAACAACAATTACGAAGCTTGTGAGTCTTGGCAAATTATTTCACATGAAATGTATTCTGTGGTAGTTACCTCTAACGAGAGTGTAATGTCGATCGTCATTCAAGATACGAAAAGTTTAGTTTACTATAGAGAATTTTTTTCCACAATATATTTAGGTGTTCTGAAATGGTAAGTGATGAGAAATAAATTAATCATTACTATTATTATACGATCTAATTGAAACTTACCGAATCAGTTTTGTAATAGTACAAGCAATTGTCCTTCTTCAACACGAACCACCGCCGAGTCCATCGCGGGGGATGGTGCGGGCGGAGGGGCGCAGCGCGCCACAGGTACCCGGAGTACAGCGAAACGGGACCGCTCTCGTGGGCGAGAGACGCTACCACTTCGCATGTTCTGGCGACCTGGTAGTTTGTAACAATAATAGTAGCTAAGAACCACCTCGGTCCCGTTAGCTAACAAACGAAACCACATCGTAATCGGTTCACTCGTTTAAGAGCTAAGATGCCACTGACACACAGATACATAGACACGTCAAACTTATAACACCCCACTTTTTGAGTCGGGAGTTAATTGAAGTACGGTACTGAGTGTAAGTGCTAAATATTACATGCGTGTGATGTCAGTCCTTAGGTCAAAAAATCTGATTTGCCTCCGCTTGGGTCAGAAGCAACGCATCTTGTGTATCGTGAAAACGCCCTTATCATTTTCGTTTTTTTGGCGTAATGGAAATAATGGGATATAATTAGGAAAAGACCATTGTTCCACAAACCTTGCTAAACAATGGACGAGGAATTGATCATGAGAGGTGTTTTACGTATTACATAAGTATTACATATTATGTATCTACGAGTACGTCTTCATGGTATTACGGGGAAACATAAAACGGATTCCGCGCTCTTTTTTAAACAGGCAAAGAACTGGCTTTTGATATTTATTATTTTAATTTTAACTTGTCTGTATTTGGAAACTTTCAGCGAAACCATTACAAATTGAATTACAAATCCACCGAAAACCATACATGATATAAAATATTTGAAACTACACAGAAAACTACAAAAACTTTAGGCGTGTATAATATGCAACCCACCTTACTATACTTATTAATATTATAATAAAATACTTACATCTAATTCAAGTATTTGTGATCCAGAATGAGCTATCTTCACTACTTCTGAATGAGTTTTGTCTAAAACATTGATGCCTGGAAAAAAGTCCATAACTTCATTGAAATTGTTATTGCTAAGCGTTCTCACACCTAATAATAAAATTATAAGATTAATTATACGTAACTATTAAAATTTTAAATCAGTAAATCAGTAAATTCTCTGACTCTTACTCAAGATCTTCATCAAAGCAACTTTTCATTTATTATATTAACTTCGCACTGTATGGATAAACTATTACCATTAACAGCTATGACGATATCACCGACTTCTAAACCAGAAGTCTCAGCCGGAGTGTCAGGTTCGATCGCTGATACCACTACTGGCTTACTCCCATGAATCCTGAAGCCAAATTCCTCGTTCCCACGTCTCACAACGACAGTCTTGTCACTCTCTGCAAATAGTACCCAGAATTGAACATTTTATATTTTGATACCAACAGTTTCAAAAAATCTCGTTTGTAAGGTTTTTAGTGAACGGTGGATGTTTTCATATCGTTACCGATCGTGGTTAAGTCTTTCGAAAGGTCAGGTGAAACTGAATTAGTGATATTACTTTTCATTTTCTTATTGATTTGTTACATATTGTTAAATTCTACTTAGAGATCCTCAGGTAAGTTTAAGCGATTTTTTCATGTCTTTTACATTATGTTTTAAATCTGCAGATTCTACTCGAAAAGTAATTGTTTTAAGTCATTTAGTGTATTCCTTGCATGCATGTGGATTGTAAAATAGCTTCTTACATATCGACGAGAAATTAACAAATACTGTTTTATAATTTTGGACCATTTTAAATTTTTTTTGGTAATAATTCATTCTTAAATTGCTTATCAGCAACTAAGTAAGTCCATGTTTAATACTGAAGATATCACGACTTACAAAAGATTCGATAAATATTAAAGTCGATCATGATTTTCATGATCAATCAAAGTCTGAATCAATTTTCATTCTTGTAATTCATAATGTAACATATCACACGCAGAATTCATGCCAGAAGAAATAACCGGAACAATTATAACGTAATATAGACGATACAGTGAACGGAATGTAAAATATAGACGCGTTGATACAAATTAAGATACAGTAGCTAGTATTAATAAGTTACTCGTAACAATCGATATGGTAGCTATATTAAAAAAATAAATAATAGTTTAAAAAACTGAAAAAATACGCTTTTATAGAAAATCCAACTAAAAAAAAAACGGAAAATAAAATTGAATTAAGAATCGTGTAATTGTAATAAAAGCGTGGGGTGCTTTTAAAGATATTATCCCTTCTACTCATTGACACCATGCACCCCACTCTTTCATTACAATTACACGATTCTTAATTCAATTTTATTTTCCATTTTTTTAGTTGGATTTTCTATAAAAGCGTATTTTTTTAGTTTTGTTAAACTATTATTTATTTTTTCATTTTTAGTTTGATTTTTTGAAATGAAATTTAGGTTTTTTTTCTTTCTTTTTTTCTTTCTTTCTTTTTTTCTTTAAATAATTTTTTTCTTTAAATATTTTTTTTTCTTTAAATAAATTCTTTAAATTGTCATCGATCCTCGATAAGTATACGAAGTTTGAAAGAAATCTGACCGTTTAAAGCTAATGAAAAGCGTGTAATTAGGTTTCTTTCTTTCTTTTTTTTCTTTAAATATTGAATTGTCGTCGGTGCTTAATTAGTATGCCAAATTTCGAGTTAATCCGACGTTTTGAAGGGGGTCAAAATCATGTTCAAAGATTCCGTACATACATACATACTACCATACGTCTGAAGCTAATAAAAGCGTATTAAAAATACACAATTTGCGGTCTATACCAAGGCTAAATGAAAACCTCACTGTAACCGCTGTTAAGTTATATCACCACTTACCATCAGGTGGGATTGTAGTCAAGCTTAAGTTATAGTTAATAGTAAAAAATACATATTTACAGAAGAAATTGTTAACTAGGTTCGTATTAGATTCTTTTTTATTAGATCCCTTACGTCCTTTAACACGAATTATTCACACACGAATAAAACATTACTAAATTACAAAATAACTTAGTTAATTAAAAAAACATGGGTTATTGAATGAGGACGGTAATTGATGGATTTCTGTATTAGTAAAGGAATGACATTGGTTTGAATCATAATTAGCATGATTTTCAAAGAAATGTAGAATATGTAGAAAATGAAAATTTATGAAGTAATTGAGTTTATATTTTCTTACAATACAGGCAATATCATCAAAATGTTGACCAAACAGACCATATTACACCAACGATAGATACATACAAATACACATCTTCTAAAATAAACTTTCCCAATTTTAATTCAGTCGTAGATGATATAATCTGTTGCTGTGCTATTTTATCAATAAACAGAATACCTACAAAACACCTACATTTCTTCTGCCGAATCATAAGAAACAAATGTACATCTCAATGAATCACTTCGACCCGGTATTTTCGTTACGAGCGCGCCAATTTGTGTAGCAACCAATTTTTCTGATGTTCGTATTCATTCTTTACGTGCAACTAGGTATTAAATACCTAATAGTTCACTAGGTACTTTTAAAATAACCTCATTTTTATAAATATTGCAAGAGGTTCCTTCCATCCTTGAAGCATCTTTGAAACTGATTTCTCCTATTATTGCACCCTGACGAAGAACAGACCAAGCAATTTTGCTAAGTCCATACTGCTCTACTTCTATGTATCGTCAGGTTTAATCCCGACGGTATTTGAACTATGATTGGGAGGATAAATATTAATAATAAATAATATATTTACGAATCGGTCTTCAATTCTTCAATAATCTACATGAATAAGAATTCATCCATTAGCCTTTAACTGATCTTTGATTCCTGAATTGAATTGATATTCACTGTTCTTCACCCTATTACTATCCTGTTGCCCTATGAACTTCTATACATAATAGTACTAATAGTCAATACTAAGCCCACAAAAAATTTCATATAGATCTCACAGTGACGTCTAACGTGTCCCATTTTTCTCTTTCAGATTTTATGTTAATGGTACATCCATGGATACAGCAAGCTCATAAATTCAAAGAATGTGTCTGACCCTGACATACATACATACGGCACTTGAAATGCCCAGAACGGATACAATCATATGGAGACTCCATATGATTTTTGCTACATGCTTTGGCATTTGTCCAAAACTTCTTACTTTGAACTTTCATTCATTATCTCAGAATGTTACGATGGACTTCGAATCAGTTATGTGGGTACCGTATCATTATTGTTATGATGAACTATAGTAAGGTAAAGCATTATTTGTCTCTGATTTGATGATTCTATATGTATAGTAATAGAGATTTATATATTTTAAAACATTTCTATTTATACTGAAATTATTGTAAAATACGTATCGTATGACATAAAACGTAAATTAAATAACGGTTAATAAATCTTCAAGTATTACGCATACGTATCACGAAACCGGAAAAACGGAAATATATAATTTTAATGTATTATTGTAAACCGTAGTCGTAAAAGAAAATTGATTTGTTTCAAAATAAAACAAATAGGTGCAGAAATAAAAGTAGTAATAAAGAAACCGATTTAAAAGACTCTACACCCCTTAAGGCCAGCAAAGCTAATACATGTGTCCATTTCGAAGTATATTTACAATTAGAAAATGGTCATAATTGGATTAATTTAACCCCTTAATATTAATTAATGTAAAAAAAATATAACATACAAAAAAAAAGGAAAAGAAAATTACCACATGGTTCCGAAGCAACCAGCCTATTAACTTGACATTGTCGACACCATAACACCAGCATCAATTTGAAAATTTCTTCCAATTTCTGTCTTAAGCTCCCACTCGGGTTACTTAACACTCCTCTTACTAAAATGGGATAATACAAAATAAAATAAAATAAAAAAATTCAAAATAAAAGATTGAGTCTCGAAATGAAACTGAACAAAATAAAAATGCATTACTAAACAAAATACTTACAAGTGTGCCCCATTCTCCTAAAATTATTTCACCCAAAAAAATCTTGAACTTCACTACTATTAACCCTGTCCATCGAAATCACTTTCCGCGCATGCACAGTTTCATTATTACGTCATAAACAACGTATGGAATGAACAGCCGGCTGATGTCGAATCAATAGAGCTACGGCCGGCTACAAAGTCGAACGAAATACCGTCCATCCACAAACGCGCGTCTACAACAACTGAGATGACGTTGGCTATCTAAGCGAAATTAAAATTAGTTCGCTTCAGGTCGGTCAGCTGTAGAAATGTGTCAAACACGTGCGAAATTTTTAGATACAATTTCATCGTAAAAAATGTTCTTTTTCAACAACTTACACTGATTATCAAAATCAATAAAATTATTTTGAATTTTTTGGATTTAACTATTTTTATTATTATTACACAAGCTACAGTTCCATGGTAAAGGGTTATGACGTCATTACAATTCAATTATTCTTGTGCCAATATCTAAGATTGCCGAAAAAATTCAGGGGCCATTCTCAAAATAATAGGTGATGCTATTTAAATAGTGAGAGTAACAGAAATAGTCGCGTACGTAACTGTTTAGAAGTGGAACGGTTTATCATTCGTTTGCGTTAATGATAGCGATGTATTTAAAAATAAACACGATATTTAAACTTGCACTGTGCCTGTATGCGTAGGTGTAATGGTATGGGTATATAACGCACTATTACGCAAGGACCATCATCGTCATCAGATATGGTAATTTTTAATTTTAGCTCATATGGTGAAACAGCGTACTATAGAAGCTTGATTTAGCGTGAAACTTGATTTAAAAAATTGTTTCCGAATTTATTAGATTTTCTTAAGTTTATGTGGTCGAATAATAATGAAAGATGCACGTTTTGGTACTTTGTCGCTCACGTCGGCGAAATTTTAACTGTATATTTTATTTGTACTTCTTATTACTGAATTTCTGAATTTCTTAATTGGGTTCCAGATCTTTTTAATGTTGCCTAAAATGTATTTACAATTTATGTTATCCTATAAAATAATTAAATTCCTTACCGAAAGTATTGTCTGCTTGACGTCTGTTGAGTTCAATGCAGGCTCTTCTATGCACCAACCGGTGAGTCAAAGCAACATATCGCTTATTGAATTCAGACTCTGATTCTGTTGGATCTTCTTGCGCTGTTTCTACGACGTCTATTATGTCTGGAAAGAAAGTACAATTTATTTTCAGTCCAATATTATAATGTTTGTTATACAGAAAAATGTACCTCTTGACTTTTAATTACTCTCAACTTTCTAAATAAAGCGCTTGAGATCCTTAAAAGAAAATTGCATTTGCAATTTTAAAACAACAAAATACTTTGAAATCAGCAATTATCAGTTTCGAGATTTTTTTCAACATCACTTGCAAATTGCAATAACTTTGATTGGAAAGCTACGAATTATTTAGGAAAAATACAACCGAATATAAAGCAAAGTGATTTGTTATCGCTTTTATCGAATTTTGGTCAATAACTTTACTGTATCGTATCCAGTACCTGGTGGTATCCTGGTCCAATGATCATCGTTTTCCGAAAGCAGGATCCAGTTACCACACCACCACGGGGCGGCGTACACTCCTCTTTCCTCTCGACTGCCATCAGCACCATCCGAACTTCCCGAGCACTCTTCGTGTTCTGTATTTGTTGAATATTCAGGATATTAATGTATTGTTGTAGATATGAGGCAAAATTACTTTAATTTTACATAACTATTCCAACAAGGTAATTTCCTAAGAAACTATTCGGCGCCTTACAATTTGCAAGAGCATTTTATTCTACTTGCGAATGTGTGTCTATTATTGTTCAGTATTCTTGATGGTGTTTGAAAGATTTTTCTGGAGTTTTGTTATATGTGGGAGTACTAAGAAATGATTTTTTAATATTATATTATTATGGGTATCTAGTATACTCTTCATATATGTGTTACAGAATTTTTGCAAATTCATCCCCAAATGGGGAAAAAGGAAGGAAAATATTTTCGCGAATGGAGTAGCAGGTAGCTAGTAATATTAATAACTTGTGTTATAACAGATGGTTATCAAATTAATAATGTTTTTTTTTTATACCGAATAAGTTAGTGCTTGACCACAAAACCACCTGATGGTAAGCAGTAATGAAGCCTTGGATGGTAAAGCACACTAACTTAGTAGAAGCCACTCTTGACTTGTTACCAATTCGTAACTTACCATCTGGATCAACACTAGCGCTTGAACTCGCTAACTTATCAAGACTGTTCCCAGCTGAACGGGCTATACGAGTATCCTGCGGTTTTTCTGTTGCTGCGTATTCTTCTTTTCCTCTTTCTTCTGACTGTAATACCAAAACATTATTTAAATCCAACCTTTTAGCTACGTTATATTAATTTAATAAACGTGTGAACCCGTGTTTTTATTAAAAAAACGGGCAAGTGCGTGTCCTTGTAAGTTCATCATTTATCATAACCTATTTTTGATTATTTTTTCACTTGTCCAACTCCAACCGTTTAGCTGGCAGGAAGGGGAGACACTCTACTCTAACCAAAATTAGCACTTTAAAAACAAATAGGTATTTCGCAAACGGACCCCTAAATCGAAAAATGGTCTAAGAATAATTATTTTTAAAAAACCTTTTTAACGATGCACCACATTATAGATTACGCGACGAATAAAAAATTCATCTTCACGTTACCTGTGGGGAGGTATCCTGACAAAAATATTTTTCAATATTTTATTCTACGATTCTGATTTTCCTACGAATTTCTTTAAATTTCCCGCTACTTGTGCTATGATACATACATGCCTTTTTGCCAAATGTTATAACTAGAGTTATAACATTTCGACCTAGAGGTCGACAGAAAATATTATTCTAAGCCCATGGAACCAAAGCATGGAACTGCAATAATTGTAAACATAACTAAAAATAGGGCACAGACTAAAACGTAGTGTTTAAGTACTCAGTGACTTAACATTTGTAGGACAATAAAGTAGTGTTTAAATACTCTGTGATGATAATATTAACTTGACCAGAGAGTACTGTCAAGTTCTGTGTTGACTATTCATTAATATTATGCTTATTGTTGCAGACACATTCATAATAATTATCTTAAGTTTGTCTTTCAATTATGTAAGATGCGATTTGAGCGATTTTACTGAAAATTCCGTAAATAATAATCAAACAGTTTTACAAGAAGTTGTAGAACAAGAAGATGAAGATTCCATGTTTCATATTCCTGGCGATAAGTGGACAACAGAAGCAATTAAAGATATCGCTTACTTTATACGCAACCACAAATTTAACGACTGGGATAGTAGATACTATAAAGAAAAACCAAAAGACATTTTTTTGGGTTTCGTTGGCGCATTTCCTGTTCCTCAGTTAAGATCATTACATTGGGAAGTGAAGGCAAACTGTCATGGTAATTTTTACAAGTGTATTAGATACTTGTATAGCATAGTCAAGAACGCACCATACTCAAGAACTGAGGATTCAATAACTATCAACACAAGCATTTATGATGAAACGATTAGAAGATTGTATTACGAATGCAAAGAGAGACATACTTATGCAAATAAAATTGGGCTACCGTTTGATGATCCAACAGAAAAGTTTCAGTGGAGTGTCACTGCTTCATATTATATGTGCTGGTTTACTATGTTAGGCATACCAGCATTATCAATGATCGGAGAAAGCTGTGACAATTTTGCCAATTGTGGGGATGCATATTTTGATAAACATAATCATGATCCAAGAGCAGATGATAATTTGTCATTTAAATGTGCAATGTATAGCTTCTGTCCGGACCCGTGTTGTCCTATGAAACAGATCGAATCATATGAAGCATGTTATAACAGTAAAACAAATCCTTGTTTTCTTGAAAATTCAGAAGAAGAAGCTGCCCAAAAAGTATGTCAAATGGATCGTAAATTTAATGAAAATTTTAGAGATATCATAAGTAATAGATGGAATATCTCCTGCAATTGCAGGGAAGGATATACATGGAACTCAAAATATGGTATGTGCATAGATATTAATGAATGTCTTCTAGGAATCCATAATTGTGACAGGATCTCCCAAGCTTGTCTTAATTTACCTGGAACATACTTTTGTATATGTAAACAGGAGTATGATTTAAATAGTAATGCAACATTTTGTTTAAAGAGAGGCACAAATGTATGGAGCGAAGCAACAGATTTAATTTAACGAACCTTTGCTCTAACGTCTTGTCGATGACGATAGTGGTGTCTTGATTTGTCTTCCGATCGATATCTTTTTTCTAGCTTCTTGTATAACCGTGCACCACTCGTAGGTTTTTTCGCGCTGGCACAAGAGGGCGAATCAGCGAAGCCCGCTGGAGCTGGTACTATATCTGGTGTAGCATCAGCGTATGATTCCTAACAAAAAAGAGTCATTCACAAAATTTCATGTTTATTTGCTGATCACCTCTAAAGTTATGCGTTATTGAAAAGTGTTAATTATAAAACTTGCTATAATAAACTTACATCTGTATGAGACGTCCTGGATGCTCTGCTATCATGGTCGTGGGAAGCAGTTACAATATGAACCTCCTTTCCGCAATGTAAGCAGTGTGCTTTAGCTTCACCGTCAGCGCCAACCAGACTATGCTCCGTTTGTTCTGAATAGAATACAGAATCTGAACCAGGAGAAACGGAGCGCAGTGACTCTGCTGAGGCCGCCTTTGCAAATTTTCCTTCTGTTGATTGGATTTCAAAAACTTGTCAATGATGCTTTGCCGATTTTTTTCATTGAGCTTTTGAAGCTTGCTTTTACTGTATTAAATTTGGAAAAAACTAACAGACGTAATTTTTTAAAGTTAAATGCATAATTTTATTTATCTTTTGATATTTTGAGTGTTTAAATACCTTTATCCTGTTTTCGATGATGTCGAGGTGACGATGTAGGGCTCTTGATATATCGCAATGGTGTAAGTCTTGAACCTGCACTGACTAGTGTCCTTGTAGTCTCGATGTCTTCTGCCTCAAGAGAGCTCATACAGGGTACCGTTGGTATTGACTGTTTTCTCCGAGGTAAGCTTCCAGGTAAAGAAATGCTTTCATTGGAGCCACTTTTTTTTCTTGGTCTTGAACTGCAAGATATTTTTACATTAAAAATGCATAAATTTGTTTCAAACGTTTTATGTCAAACTCAATTTAATATATTATAAGGTATAATCCGAAACTTTTATTTAAATTTATCACATTATTAAAAGTTATATTACCTATACCCCGTATGATTGCTTGATGTCGGTGATTTCGCAGTGTTATTCGTACTTGACTTTCGCCGTGGGCTGTCTCGCAAACGTCTATGTTTTCTAGGAGAGACATTACCATTTCCGGCACCTGAAACATTTTATTTATAAATAAAGCTACAAGAATTGACTGTGTCGTGGGAGCCAAGGACAACACACAAAGACAAGAACACACACAAAAAATATGAAATATTTTCATGACAATTCAATTCTCATTATTTTATAAGGACTTCGTGTACTCTATAGTTCTTTGGTTTTAGATACACTTATTAAAAACCAATACCAAATGAAAGTATACTGATTAGTATGTGACGCAATCTTAAAATGAAATACTACTACTACCAACCGTTTTTTCTGTACTGTTCACTTGAATCATCTGAAGTAGGAATATTCAAATGTAGCTTCATGTTTGATGTTCCACCTTCTCTTCTATCATAGTGTTGTAGTCTGTGGTTCATATCAACAGTTTTGCTTTGTGTTGGGCTTTTGGCTTTTAACTTAGTTCTTTTAACATGTCTTTCCCTTTCAAAGGGACGCTTAGAATCGGATTCTTTTTCTTTTGGAAGTTTTTCCTTAAATGATTTTTCTATATCTATAGGTTCTCGAGGTGAGGATTGCATGCTTCTAGGTTTTTCTACAAAATGTGTTTTCTTTTTTCTAGTTTCAGGTATTTTTTCTTCCATGGGTGATTTAACAGTTGGAGATTTGAAGACTGTCCTCTCAGAGCGAGAACTACTATCTATTTCTTTTTCTTTTTTAACCCAATCGTCTTGTGATGTTGAAATAGAATCATCACAAGATTTAGAAAATTCTAGAGTAAATGCTTTCTTTTTTCTTCTTTTATCTTCCGCTAACCATGCTTTTTGTCTGTTCGTTGATCTGTATTTTTGTGAATGTTTGTAAGCTGAAATTATTTTAATATGATATGAAATACAAAATGTAAATTAAATACTGTGAAGTAAAAATAATGATAATATAATTATGCTTATCAAGCATAATTATATGATATGATATCTTACTTAATCCATCATCATCATCCTCCACAGGACTTTCGTAATAACCCGAAGAAGAATAATGAACGCTTCTTTCATCATCCGATAAGGAACCCTGTAATACAATCAATTCAATTTCAATCAGTTATTTGCCAGTCAACTTTAGGGCAGTGCAAGAACAAGAAAGTTCTTACCATCACTTTAGGCACCAATTGTTCCTTAAGTTCATAACTTCTGTCTTCCTTAACTTTCTTAGTTTCTATTTTTTCTTCCTTAATATTTGTTTCGGTTTTTTCTGGCAATTCTTTTATTTTCTCAATATGATTTTTTTCACTACTTTCAGTAACATTTGGATTTGATCCACCTATACTGTAGCTACCACTTGAGCTACTTTTGCCGCTTATCATATCTCGTGTGGACGTGCTCTGAAAATAATGTCAATAAAATTTAGTAATATAAAAAATAAGGTCAATGCTTACGATATTCAATATACCCTCTTGTCGTGTCCAAGTCACTATATTTTTTTCTAATGATAATGATACCACTTCTATGCCAAAGTAAATAACATGAAATATTTATATCATAAAGAGTGAAAGCAAAGAACTCTTACAAACAAAACTCGGTCTCTAACGTAGAAAATACTTAAATATTTAGAATGGCTCTTTAATAGCAGCAATCACTATAATAATTATACACCATGCATAATTATCGATTCTTAACCAGTTAAGTTGTATCTGCGCTTACCGGTTTTGATACTTCTTCCTTACTCTTAATAATTTCAGTCTTAGTTCTCATAACATATTCGGTGGCTGGAGTTATGTCTGCCTTAACATCAAATCGATCAACACCACCTTTAGATATTCGATCTGGTAAAGGCAGTGGAGGTGATGACAAGTGTGGTACTATAAAATCATCTCTTATTTCTAATGGCGGTGATAAACTTGGTACTATTAAATCTTCTGCTACATTATCAGTTTTTGTAGATGAATAAAGGCTAGATGCACTTTCGAAAGACGATCCTTCTTGTGTTTTATTATTTTCTGCTTCTGAAAAATACACACATCTGTTCAAAAAATTTAGGAACAAAACAATAATTTTAAACTCAAGTCAAGTAATACTTACGGTGATTTTGATTATTAACATTACTTTTTTTCGAACTGTCAGAATTTGCAGTTACATAATCCTCAGTCGTAGTAGTACTTTCAGAAACATCTGTATTCATTTTCCCAGAATCGGTCCTTGCCAAACTAGTGTCACTGCTTGCAGTCTTTGCTAATGTAGGTTCAGAAGGAGATTCTAATATTTGACTGGCTATTGTGCCATTAGGCTCTTTTGGTTGCGCTTTCTTTTGCAACTCACGTCTTCTAGATGGGCTAAGAGCTCTCTCACGTTTTTTGTTAATAAAACTAGCTGTTCGTTTGAAAGGAACATCAGATAAATCTACACTGGGATGTGTTATAGCGATAGCTGGAGTGTGACTAACTTTCGGAGACGCTGTCGGAAATATTGGTTTTGATACCATTGGTTGTTTTGTGATGGGCAGTATTACATTAGGGACTACAGCGGGCGGTGATAGTGAGGACCGAACATGCACCGAACTTGAACTTGAGGTGTCCAATTTATTCCTTGGGGATGTGGGTGATTGACTCTGAAAATTTAATATAATTTTAAATTTAATTTTGATAATTTCTTACCACACAATGTAATCATTTAAGATTTACCTGAGAGGCATCAAATTCTTCGTCTAATACATCGGTGTCTAATGAAGATCGTTGTTGGTGTTGTAATAGTAAGAGTTGTTTCCGTCGCGATGTTGGAGTTAGTAAAGCTAAAGCACCTGGTGAAGCTGCTAAAGAACTGAGATCAGAAGAACTGAAATAATATATTTATTTTACTTTCGATACTTATATACCTACTTATTTTTTTTGATTAAATTTTATTAACAGTCCATAAATACAAAATTAAAAATGTACCTTATAACAGTTCCATTATCAGTACCAGAATCTACTTGTAGAACTGTTGTTTGTGATTCATTCCACATACTATCAGAATGGTCCCTGAAATATAAGTACATATATTTAAAGTAATAATATGATACGCACACAAAAAATATATTAAATAATTTTATTATTATTTGTACCTGCTAAAATCAACAGTTAACGACTCGTTAGATGCACAAGGAGATGTTTTTTCTAATGGAGCAAGAATAGTAGTTACATGATTAGAAATAATAGCTCTCTTAACTTTCTGATCTGCATCAGTTTCCTGATGTATTGGATCTGGCGAACTTGGACTTGATTTTGCAGTACTGTAAAAATGGTACTTATTAGCACTTAAATACAAAAAACAAAATATTTAAGTTGAAAGTCCTTTTCAATGATAATTTCATTTACAAATGTCATAGCTTTACATAAATTATTTGTCACTTGTTACTACACTCAGTTACTTTTATTTAAGGCTGAAACAAGTATATAGCCCGTTAATTTTTTAATAAACAAAATATGTCAAGTCATGTCAAGTAATTCATCAAACAAGTTATTCAAATTTATATGTTTGCATTACTTCCTTTTTTTAAGTATAAATAGTTATTTTCCTTACTTTTAATACTTATTACTTTTAATATAAAATTGATAATACTTTCACAATTTTTTTTTTACGTACATAGTTTAAATCCAGCTGACAAGGTCAAAAGGTTAAAGAGATTTAGTCAGAATATGTGTATCTAGAAGAAGTATCTAGAAGATCTTCAGGCAATCTATAACTAATGATTTCAATAATAAGTATTCCTGTCAAAGATCTACTTAAAACTTAATCAAACAAGCAATAACTTTAAATGCGTCAGCATGTTGTCAGAGATGTTCTATTTCGTGCATACCTGTTTTCAGTAACTTGGTCCTTATTAATGGTTTCCGTTTTCTCTTCAAAACTTACGCTTCGAATTCTAAATGGTTCATGCTTGTAACTAATATATTTTTCATGAAAATCTTCATATTGCCCATTTCCGTCTGATGAACTATCAAGAGAATTATGCAGATGAGAATGAATGAAAGCTAGGCATCCATAATCTAAGCTTGAAGTTATTATTATTTCAAGGCATAAGTTGCTGTTATTTCATCGAACAAGCAAAACAAACTGTCCGGATGGATGATAAGTGAATGTTTAAATAATGTGCACTGAAATATTTGGTGCTGTAGTTTACCTAATAGTTGCTATAACTGACTAGGTAAGAAAATATTAAGTCTTAAATGGAACATACATACCTAAATGATCCATCGGGCTCGAATCCAAATATACCTTCATCTTTAATTGGAGTTTGAGCATAATTTTGGCCTATGTATTGCTTATATTTGGATTCACTTTCGCGGTCCTCTCTGATTATATTTTCTTGGCTAGTCGACATAATTATAGGCGCATCTTTAATGCCATCACTACTTGTGTTTATTTCTGTTTTCCTGCTAAAAATAGGTATATGTTTAATAGTAATTAATGTTAAGTCATGAATATGATGTGAGTAATAATAATTAAAATATTCTATTAAATATAATCAGGAAGTTTAACTTACGCATCCAACAGAATTTCGCCCTCGGACATGGTTTTCAGCAACATTCTTTTATTTTTCCTTCGTAGAGTTGTGAAAGGTATAGCTTCCTCATCAGGCCTTGGTTCAAAATCAATGATTATTTCTTTTTCGTTTTTTTCACTGTCATCAGTTGTCGTGGCAGAAGTTTCTGTAGATGGTTCCGATTGAAATGTTGACGTTTTTGATAGCGGGTGAGAAGAATTTATAGTTTTTTGAGAAGTATCACTTGTACTTTTTGATAGAATTGATCTTAACGATCGTTCTCCCTTGGCTTGTTTAGCAATTTCTTGTTGTAAGTATTCTAAATTTCTTCGATTTAACGCCATACTCTTTTCGATGTTATCCATATCATCATCAATTGTATCATCTCTATCACTTTCATGTATGAATTGAAAGTTTTGTTGAAAATATTCCTGTGCTTGTCGTTGTAGAGCACTTAGTTCAGAGGATTTATCTATTAGTGATGATGACGCTATGGATTTTACAGATGACGATGTAACATCGTCTGAATCACCTCGCATTAAAGGTGACGTTGGACTTAATGCTGTAGGTGAACGTGGCGATCTAGGCGGTTCTTCAGATTGAGTTCTATGTAGCTTTTCATGATCAAGACCGATAATACTATAAAAGAACAATAATTTTATTAATAATAAATGATAAAAATGATGTATTACAATGTAATAATAAATAAATTTATGCTTTCATTTTAAAGATTACAGCCTCAGACACGGAGTAGGAATTATACCTCTTCTTCACTACATAATAAGTATAGTAATTTTAAAAATATATAAAAAGAAAAAATACAAATTATTAAGATAAATGCAGAGGAAAGTGCGTGCAAAGCATCAACTTCGGGCATGCTCATAACGCCAGTTTGCTGTAGGTGTTCTATTACATGGTTAAAGTGCTTTTCATACTTATTGATGTTTGTTGAGACGTCACATTGTCCTTCATGGCCTGCCAACCGATCTCCGCCTACCTCCGAAAATGATTTTGTTAATCTCCTAGCTCCAACTGTGTATCCATTTGTTTGTACTCCAGCTGCTACCATCTTAACCTGCGATTCAGATCCAAATTGAAAACAATGCATCCAATACATTATTTATTGGATTCATCTTAATTAAGTTATAGTTTAAAAATATATGTACCCTCTTGATTGTTCTTGGACTGAGAGATAAATAATTAGGTGGCAGAGGTTTTCTTCCCAAACATACTTCGGTTTGCGTAGCTTGTGTCCTCATTACTCCTTTTTTAATGGAATCTGCAAAATTTCATTTGTTTTACGGCATACCTACACTTGAAAAAGTCCTTTTATCAATATAATATTTTCGGAAAATTCGAAACTTGCTAAATAATTAATAAAAAAATGCTTTATTGCCACATAATAACAAAAGAAAAAAGAAAAATAAACTAAACACTTATGACAGTAATAACGCGAAATATACTTTACACATCTTTACAGTTATAACACCACGAACATATAAAAAGGTTGGTACCCTTGGCTGTGTTAATACAGAAAAAATGATGCCACAGTCTATTTGTTGGGTTTCAATGACCGTGACCAAGCCCATCTTTATACCTATCCATTTCTATCCCATACCTTGGGTTAGATACCCGAGGCATATACTTATACAACATTCTTCTACTCTGACTCGTAGGTTTGTGTTGTCTTTTGTATGTCTTTATCAGTGAGTCAGTAAATTTCATTCTAAATTTAATACCTAACACAAGAACTTTCGGTTGCTCTGTTTGTGGCGGTCTTTGCACTGGAGGTGGATGTGTCGCCATTGGCATCGGCGGTGGGTAGTGAAGCGGTGCTGGACCCTGTCCGGGCAAGTATTGAGGGTACGGCGGGAATGGCTGGAACATTATTGGCAGTGTCGCGTACGGCTTGTTTTCTGGCTGTAATTTAAAATGTTTTTAATTTTACATCTATAACTTTAAAAAGAGCTGTCGATAATTCTTCGGTTAACGTTATTTCTTACTTTTTTTCATTTTTACTCTCTTTTTGTTTCTTGTTTTCTTTATGTGCTGTTGTAATTTAAGAGGTTTTGAGCTTTAATCTGTACATTGAAAATTAAAGAGTAGATGATAATATACTATATTTATTTATTAAAAGGTATTATTGATTAACATAATCTTTTAAATCGAACTTGCAGTTAATTAATGTGTTCTTCTCGTTTTTTCTTCCTTTCTTTTTTCTTCTTTCTTTAAATGCTGCTTCATTCTTATTTACATTCTAATCATATTACATTGGAGTTAATACCTTAATAACTCGTCCGTCAAGCAACCGTTCGCAATCTCTCCTAAATCTGTTGCCACTAACTGCTGCCGGCATCACAGAGTCGTCAAACGTTGTGAGAGTGTGCGATCGTGCGAAGGACACGTGCTTAGTTCTGGAAATAAGAAATTTGAAACAATTTTTAAATGCATTTTGGTGAATGAAATGTTGTTTCCGTGATGGGTTAGATTAAGTTGGTCAAGTCGTTTTCCGTGTCTGATTGTGAGCGTCTTTATGGAAAGAGTACCTAATTAACACAAATCTATCTACTCTATTACGTGGAAAGGAGCATTTTCAACATTATCATAGTGCAGACTATGTCGCTTATTACATGAGTTATTAATATTATCAATTGTAACCACAGACATTGGAACGTTCAAGAACTTTTAGGTACAACTTAGTATCAACTTATTCTGCACCACACCGCACCGTCTAAGCTCTAAAATCTAAACAAGTCAGTCCTAAGTATTCGCTTAGGCATAAGTACTATACTAATCCGAACACGTAATCCAATCATCTCGCATGTAACTTGAAATAGGAATTTAAATTTGAAATTTACACGAGTCATCATTATAGAGAATGTATTTTTTATTTCTATTTTATCTATCAAAATTACTTAATAAAAGCATGGTGAATTAGTATGTCCGGGAGTTGTCCATAAATTCCTATCCTGTGGTTGGGTTAAGTATTGTAGGTAAGTAGAGATCATCTAATTTAAAATGAAGGCTCCTGCACTAAACAATATTGTTACAACTTGTAAATGAAAATATTTATTCATACGTATTTAGGATAAAATACATAGTAAAACGTTAAAAATAAAATACATAGTAAACGTTAAAAATACCACTTACCTATAGAAAATTTTTTAGGCGTACAATTTGGTAAACAAACTTACAGGGTTTTTTATTGTAATTTGTAATTTAAAAACTTTTAAAAATAAGACTGACACAAAACGAAAATTATTCAAAGACAGATAATGATTTAATGTCAAAACTAATTTCTGTTCACCATTAGGTAATTACCCTTTAAAGTAATTTAAATTAAAAAAAGAAATGAGAGGTATCAAGGGACACCCGGATGGAACGAATTTTCCTTCGATTAATACTAAGCGACCAGAAGTCTTCGAGGGTGCGACAGTACAATCATACTCAACTGTCACTCTGACAAGACACTTGTCAGAGTGGCAGTGATGGATTTGTTCTATCACTGTCGCTCTTCCGCATATTGATTAGCATGACGGGAGAAATGACAATAATAGCTTAATGTGCATGATCGTGATATGGACGTCCCTGTTGTGCCTATGCTAAATACCGAAGAGTGAATAAGACAGCCACATACTATGATTGTACTGTCGCACCCTCGAAGACTTCTGGTCGCCTAGTAACTCGCTTTAATTAATAAACGACGGCAAAAAGTGTCGTTACAACTTTTCGTTACAAAATATTCCGCCTAGCCCCCTTTCGCAACGCGCGATAAGGAACTTCGTTCCAATAAAAAAAAATTATGTCAAGATATTTTACCAAATAAGACTCGTCTTATTAATTGACAAGGTATACATATACATACATATAGAATACATATACATACATACCTACATATATAAATGTTGTCGCAGTAATGTTTAGTGCAGGGGTGTTCATTTTTAAACGGTTTTATTTAGCTTGCCCTGTTTATTTGTTTCTTTGGGTCAAATCTTACAAGCCTAATTAGTCCTACTCCCCCTTAACATAGTTAAATATCACTTGCTTCGGTGAAGGAAAACATCGTGAGGAAACCTGCACACCGGAGAGTTCTCCATAAAGTCCTCAAAGGTGTGTGAAGTCTACCAATCCGCACTTGGCCAGCGTGGTAGACTATGGCCTAACACCCCTCACATTGTGAGAGGAGACCCCGAGCCCAGCAGTGGGACAATTATGGGTTGCTGCTTTGCCTCTTAATTTCACATACCTATTGCTTTAGTTCTGATGACAATGCATTTTTGTGACAAGCTTGACCTGATACTACACACAGGTTTGGCTGCAGTCGAGGGAACTCCTTAATGTTTAAGAGCACAGTCACAATTTTTTTCTTCAGTGTCTGCACTGACACTATAAAACCGTGTATTTAGTTTATTAAGCTATTAATTAATAAGATGATCTCTACTATGCGTCAGACAAAAGGTAAGTTTGTGTTTATGGTAAATTTAAGTAAGTAGCATTTACCTATGGGGTGGTATTGTCAGTGGTGGCGGTGGCGGCGGTGGTGGTATTGGAGTATGTGCAGGGCAGCTGGAAAGAAAACAAGCTATAACTACGTGCATTATGGTTTCATGGACCATGGAGATTGTATCGTCCTGTAACTTATAGGAAAACATCAAAGAATTTTTTTATGACATAAGTTCGAAGTAAAAATGGATCAATCAGTTCTTATTGATTGGTTCAATGACTTATAACAAGTGTTAAAGGTATTCTATGACGATTTACATAAATAAGTACTCTTTGAAAGTAATTCTTTGAAGTTAGTTATTTTGTTAGAATTATTACGTTATATATCTTTATTATTTACATAATTTAAGGGGTAAGTGTAAAAAGGGTTCAAGTGATGAAATTACTGAAATAGAGTTATGGGTATCGTTGAATTCGTCTTTCGATTCTTAACGTTATGGCATAGGTTTTATAGTGGAAAATTTAATGTAATATAATGTTATTTAAATCCTTGTTTCGTGAAAAACGCACGGATGTGGGGCATTTTTATAAGTTTTTAATTGCAAAACTGATTATATTTGCTTATTACAGAGTAATAATTAAAAAAATACTTTATTTATGATAATTCGAAGGTATCTAATATAATTTGGAATCATGAAAACAGATTTGAAGTTGAATACTAAGAATGTAACGAAAATGAAGTCTTGACTTTCAAACGCATTTATCTCGAATTATTGTTTTTGTTACCTAAACCCTTTTTACACTGACCCCTTCGATTATGAATGCCATCATGTAAGTAAAATAGCAGAGTTTATAAAGATAATTATATTGTATTATCTACAATACAATGCATTATCAAGCAGCGAAAACACATTTATTTATTAAGCACGAGTAATTGCGAAAAGAAACAAGTTATGTTAACAGGGAAGCATTTGACCTTTTCTATGACCCTATTGTACGTTTAAACAATGAAAAAGAAAAGATAAATGAAACACTATTTACAATGAAAGAGCACTAATATGTAATCTTATCTCCCTCTCTCTGTTATTTACGAAAGCGATCCAAGCCTGATTATTTATATTTTTTGATAAGGTGAATTAAGTTTACTAATACACCTCGGCATAGGCTCGTGTATAGCTGGCCTTAATCACCTGGGTGAATTTAGGTCTACCGATTTAGTATACTTAATTCACCTGCGGCCAGTAGATTTAAATCACCTGGGTATATAGGTGAATAAAGTACACTAAAAGTAGACTTAAGACACATGGGTGAATTAACTCAGGTGAATAAAGTCGACGTCACCGATTATTTTATGATGATCCGATGATTTTTTTTTCAGGTGATATTTGAAATAGGAAAAAAGATTTTGTTTTACACAATATGATAACAGTCACAAACAAAAATTGTGTACCTATGATTACTACTTGTAATGTTGACAATTATATTGAAAAAACTGTACTTATGGGTGTACTTATGTACGCGCGTCAGAAATTATACTTCTTTGGCATCATTAAAAATATTTAACATTAAAAATTTAATAGTATTTAGTATTCATTATATTAAATAAGAATAATTTAATTTATATCAATAAATAATACATGACTAATAGAGGTTGTATTTCTATTTTGTTGGTAGCTTTTTGCGGGCAACTTCACAGTGACGCGCGCGCATCTTTTTGCAGGCAACTTCATCCTGTTACTTTTGTATTACAAATCTTAAAATTTTACTGTCATCATTTTTTCATAACGTGCCTAAAGAAGTATAACTTCAAAAAATAGTCTAACGATCGTTAAATGGTAGTGGAAATTGCGCTTTGTTCCCTCTCTAGTGACCTATGCGTCTGAACAAAGAGTATAAGAACTAACTAGGCACTTGATTGATTCACAGCCATAGTAAATATTCATGTCACAGATAAACGTTTCTTACTAGGCTATGTTGTGTGTTCATTACAGATACAGAGGGTCCTGATGAACTATGTGTGAGAGCATGCGTATGTGTTAATTCATTTTCATTATTTACATTATTTTTGTATTCGGATACAGGTACTCGTATTCGGATACAGATAATCATTTATCTTCTGGCACGTATACATGTATATATAACTTTACCTTTAAATAAAGAAGAAAAATGGTCAATCATCCAAGCATACGCACCAACTGAATCGGACAAAAAGGAAGACGTAGAAAAAATCAATAAATTCTACGAAGATCTTAGGATGTCAACACAAAATTGCAACAAAAATATTATTGTAATGGGCGACTTCAACGCACAAATAGGAATATGTAACAATAATGGAGAAGAATATACGGTGGGAAAATATGGACAGGGTAAAAGGAGCAAAAATGGATCTAGACTAGTCACCTTTGCTTTAGAAAACAAACTTAAAATCTTAAACAGTTTTTATAAGAAAAAGGAAACAAAGAGGTGGACATGGATGTCCCCAAATGGAATTCACAAGAACGAAATTGACTTCATCATGTCTAATAATGCAAAAATTATCAAAGATGTCTCCATCATACACAACCTAAATTTTAATTCGGATCATAAAATGGTACGTGCTAAACTAACAGGAACAAAAATAAAGACTAAAAGACAATTTCGTACAGACAACTCACCCATTGTATGTACCGGCGATACCACTCAACTTATAAATAACTTACAGAAAGAAACAAATAAAGAGGCAATGAACCAACTACCAATCCAGGAACAATACGTGAAACTTATAAACCTATTGAAAACAGAAACCAAGAAAGTTAACACAGATAGCAAAAAAGTAATATCAGATGAAACATACCAGTTAATAAAAAAAAGGAAAGATCTATTACAAAAGAAAGAAAAGAAAAGTAACCGTCCCAAAATATCAGAATTGAGTAAAAAAATTAATTTAAATATCAGGAAAGACAAGAAAATTAAAAGACAAAACACATTAAAGAAATATATCGAAAGATCAGGTGGAATTAAAAAAGCAATAAAGGAATTAAATAACAAAAAAGATTGGATGTTAAAGATGAAGACTATAGATAATAATTATACAAATAAAAGAACAGAAATAATTAAAGTAGCTACAGAATATTTTAGAAATCTTTACCGAAGCAAAAATAAAACAAGAATAACAAGTAAAATAATTACTACAGAATCTGAGCCAATCCCTAAAATATTAAAAGAAGAAACAATTAGATCAATCAACACGCAAAAGAAGGACAAGACACCAGGTGCGGATCAAGTAACAAATGAGTTATTAAAATCTACTACAAAAGTGATTGCTCCTATATTAACAGACATATTTAATAAGATTTTAGATACGGAAATTATCCCCGAAGAATGGACTAAATCTACAATAATATTATTGCATAAAAAAGGCGACAAAGGAGATATAGGGAACTATAGACCTATTAGTTTGATGTCCAATGTGTATAAAGTATTCTCAAAAATAATTCTATCTCGAATCACTTCTACCCTTGATGAAAACCAACCAAAAGAACAGGCTGGTTTCCGCAGTAAATATTCAACAATAGATCATATACATGTCCTAAGGCAAGTCCTACAAAAGTACAACGAATACAACAAAACATATTATTTGGGGTTTGTTGATTACAATAAAGCATTCGACTCCTTAGAACATGATTACATCTGGGAAGCACTGCGTATACAGGGAATACAGGATAAGTACATAAAAATACTCCAGATTATATACTCCACAAGCACAGCCCGAGTCAGGCTAGAAACTACAGGAGAAGAATTTCCTATAGAGAGAGGCGTCCGACAAGGGGATCCCATTTCACCCAAGCTATTTTCAGCGGCTCTAGAGATTATATTCAGGAATCTGCATTGGGATCATGAAGGACTGGATATAAATGGTGAAAAATTAAACAATTTACGTTTTGCAGACGATCTAATTTTATTTTCAGAATGTCCAAAACAACTAGAGCGAATGTTACAACAACTGTCAGATCAAAGCGCGAAAGCAGGGCTTACAATGAACACGGCAAAGACAAAAATTATGACTAACTCCTCACAGACATATAACATCACAGTCAATACACAGAAAATAGAATATGTAGAAGAGTATGTATATCTAGGACAGCTTATAGCCGCAAAGAATACTATGCATAAAGAAATAGAAAGAAGGATAGCTAACACATGGAAAAGATACTGGTCACTTAGCGAAGTAATGAAGAATGAAGACATGCCACTCAAAGAGAAAAGAAAAGTATATAATATGTGCATCTTACCATGCTTAACATATGGTTGCCAAACATGGGCATTAACAGAAAATCTAATGAATAAAGTAAATGTATGTCAAAACGGAATAGAGAGAAGTGTGATTGGAGTCAAAAGAAGGGATAAAATAAGGTTAGAAGAAATAAAAAATATCACTAAATTTAAAGATGCTAAAAAGACATGCAAGACTTTAAAATGGAAATGGACAGGACATATGCTAAGAGAGACAAAAGAGAAATGGACAAAAATAATAACAGAGTGGTATCCCAGGAGTGGAAAAAGAAGTAAAGGGCGACAAATGAAACGTTGGGAAGATGACATGAAAAAAGTGGCTGGTCCAGTGTGGATGAGAATAGCGAGAGACAGAACGGTGTGGAAAGCTTTAGAGGAGGCCTATGTCGAAGGACAAGCTGTCGTTTAAAACTGATCGTCGATAGTAACAGGATAAAAATAGGTATATTCAGTTGCTAAAAATTGTAATTAAAAAAAAAAAAAAAAATGATTGTGACAGTAATTAAGGCTTATTTTATTTTATTTTATTTTTTATTTTACGTATACATGTAAGTCTGACAAGTTCTTAATGTAAACAGGTAGAAATGTAAATACAACTATGGTAAAGGGAGGTCTGCCGCCAGGCGAGGTGTGTTGCCTGGGAGGCGGCCGAGCCCCAACTGATGTTTTCGGAGCGTTTGTATAATTATTAATTAATTATGTCTACTAGCGCTCTTTGAAAACTTCCATAGCGTGATTCAGGTTAGCGTGACGTCACCGTGTGACGCGTGTGCGCTGTCGCCACACAACGAACAATATCCAACACAAATAATTGTAGGAAGGTAAGGTTAGGGTACAATAAATCTAAAAGGACTCACGGAATTATTGACGGGGGTCTAGGTAATGAGCCTCCACGGCTAACAGACGCGATTTGGTCCACATTGTAATTTTGGGGCCAACCCGCGTTATCTTCTATTACCGATCTGAAATAAAATTCAGATCCTTTTATTCATGAACAAGGGAACGCAACTATTAGAGGGAATTACATTTTCCTAAATTCAAAGATTAATTCGGACTAATTTGTAATACATTGCTCTATAGAATATAGAGTAACGTTAGCTTTCTTTGTAATACAGCAATGTACGACGAAATAGTCCGAAAAATAGTACAGATTACGCGTTAAATACCCACATTAATTTTGAAACAATGGGGTGAATCTGTTTACCCAATAGCCTGGAATATCACTATTGATACTTCATTGAATCTATCTAAATTCATAGTAGGTACATTAATTCCAGAACAGAAATTCAATATTAAACGTCTCGAGTCTATTAGCAGTAAACTTAACGTTATTTCGTATTAATAAACCGGCAATGTATTTTTTTCATACGATTTGACCACGGACCTGAAAAAAAGACGGACGTAACCTCGTCTAATCGAGAGTGAAGCATAGCAATGGCCGCCCGCTTACCATGTGTGCGTAATTTTAAATTCGTGATTGAAGCAGTGAAATGTCAATGTGTGGGTGTGTGTAGGTACTTATACGAATAGAGAGTTGGTATTACTATGGGTGCTTCACTGAATTTGTTGTTAGGATTACGTCCGTCTTTTTTTAGGTCCGTGTATTTAAGGTACTTATTTTAATGTAAGAAGACTACACGAACCGTTTGATGATACGTGGTCATCGTTATCAGTTACACCAAATTCATTACCGAAACATTCAGTGAGAAGAATGAAAAAGCACTGGCTCTCTAGCTAGCCCAGAAAAACTGATTCTCAAACATTGAAGTAAGAACCGACATCGCGACCAAATTTCCCACCCGCCGTTCTCTTTTTAAAAACGACTGAATCCACTGAAAACAGTTGCCAATTGGCTACAATTCATTGCGCAAACATGTTCAGGGTATCGGTTATATACGCTAGTAATAATACTTCAATGCTCTTAAGCCACTCTAGTTAAAACCATGTCTTACTGTGGCCACTCCATCCGGGTGAAGTCCTCATCCTCTGGCATCCAGGTGTAGCGTTTGGGGTCAGGTTGGCTGCACACTGACCGCGGCCGCCGGCGGAAGTATGAACACTCCAAATCGGCGTCGTAGGCGCAAACCTCGGGTGGAGCTGGGGTTGGTTGACCAAACCTGACACATGTTTATTGGATTATCTTTAATTAAAAATAACATTGACAAAGTAATTTAAATAAATAAATAAATAACGCTTCACACTCAAAGCCCCACACTAGGATTCCCTGTGTCGTGGGTGCCATGGACAACACACTAGACAAGCACATTTACACCCAGACCGAGAACAGAAATTCAAACTAATCATTCAAATTTCCGCCTCGCTGGGAATCGAACCCAGAGCCCTCGGTGCGGCGATCCGGTATGGTAACCATTGCGCCACACGGGTCGGCAAGTTAAATTAGATCTTTAGCTCGTTTTTCGGCTATTTCCATAAAAAAATTACAGAACTTATATGTATAAAAATAGATAACTCATTCCAAACATTGTAATTATACAATAACTAGCTTCTACCCGCGACTTCGTCTGCGTGGACTTGAGAATTAGTAATTAAAAAAGATCCCGGCCAAATGCGAGTTATTCGGCACCGAGGGTTTTGTAAAAACTTACAGAACCGAATATAAGAACAATATTAAATGATTCACTAACAAACTTAACTTTGCCGCTGTAAAACTGTCGTTCCCATACATGGACATAGCGATCAATTAACCAAATACAAATAAATTTAAGTTTTTTTTTGGAATGATGCCTCCACGCATTCCTGAGAAAATAGGGTCGACAGACAGACCGGCAGACGGACAATGAAGTGATCCTATAAGGGTTATGTTTTTCCTTTTAAGGAACAAAACCCTAAAAAAATTATACAAAAATTCTATATATGTGTTACACATACACAAAAGCAGTCCAAACAATAATTATAACCCGTAAAGCCAATTTCGAAACTAAATTATACCCTTGACCTGAAGAAGCAGATCCATCTCCGATCCTTGAACAAACCGATCCCGACGAACATTGCAGCGTGTATTTGGTGCGGGATATAAAATATCTGTGAACCAATTTTCCTCTAAATCCATTTAGCCGCTTTAGCAAGGGTAAAAAAATTATCGTAATATACGCTTAAGAAATATTAGTGGGATTTTATATAAGTACACCTTCAGACTCTGAATTGATCAGTGTTTTACTGGTTTTGCTATGTCAACGTTACCAACAACAAATATTTTTAAAACTGTTATTCCCATCCATTCTGGAGTTACATATTTTATCTTTAAGATACACCACCAGACCCTGAATTGGTCAATGATGGACTTGACTTGGTTATATATGGTTTTGTAATGTCAATATGAATAAATTAAACTATAAATAAAAACAGTTCTGTTATTTCCATCAATTATTCAGGAGTTACATACTTAGTCTCCAACGCAACTTATGGTCACGCATATTTATTTTCTATACCTAGATACACATTCAGGGTGAATAGGTCAATGATAGACTGTTTTCGCAATGTCGATTTTATCAACAGCAAATATCTTTAAAAACGGTTATGTTATTTCCATCCGTTCAGTTTTTACATAATTGTTCAATTACATGATCATCTTGACTATTAATTTTACTTTTTTTATACCCTGGACCGAATAATTAAAAAAAAACATATGAAAACATAATGTCAACTCAGATTCATAAAACTTAAACCAAATATCCAATCCAAAATGTCTTTCGGATTTTCACACATTTTTTACATTATGAAACATTTCAGTCTTCTTATTCATTGAATAGTATTCATACTTACAAAGTTTGAGCCAGCTGGCTCTATTTACATCGGTACAAACGGTAGAGCACCTAAAATCAATGATCAAAAATAATAAAAAATATGAAGAAGATTAAATTTTTCATTCCATTAAGTTTAGAGACAATGTGGTTTATTTTATCTGGTAGAACTAACAATGAAGATAGATATACTGAGATAAATAAAGACAACTGAAAAAAAACAGTTTTACTTCGACTACACCTCCCCGAAATTAAACCAGGACATTGTAGGATTGGAGATTATAAATGACAGTTTAATTCAGACTGCTGGAAATCTGAACTCCTCCTATTTATTCATAGACGTCGACAAATTTTTCCACGTAAGTATAAACAGCCAAACCTAACCTAATCGAATTCTTCTTCCATTTGAATTTCGCAGTGTTTTCTTGGCACTCCTTAATCCTTCTTTTCGACTTACTGTGTGTTTTTATCTGACCAAGTAATACCTAATGTCGGTAAGACGGTCCCCATGCTGGTGACCAGATCACTTAAACTGCCGTCACCGCTCTGTCTCCATTATCGGATCGGATGGCTCAGCACCTGCTAAACCTCAGGTACCTAAACCTACCTGAGTCACACCTCAGAACCTGACATGGTACACCATGTCAATGTTTGATCGCGCCGACCACGGGCTAAATGAGTCGCTCAGGAACGTCTCGCCCCTCCACACTTGACTGCCCGAGACCTAAACGCTTCTGCGGGAAGAGTCAAAAGAGCCCTCCCGACTATCTGGGGAGTTTCACAACCGCGGCACCAGCTAGATTTACGGTGATGAAAGGATCACCTATCCTACAGCAGGGCCCGCCTCTCAATCGGGAGACTCTAGTTCTCCTAAGTTTATTCCTGAACAGCTTTGAGATTTTTATCTGTAACTTCCAACTACGCAAGGCCGAGCTGTTCTTCCAAGAACCTGTCCCAAATGCCAGACGTATTTATATATTATACATATAAAACGTTTCAGAAGAAAGTCATTGTTTAAACTGCTTCGCCGTTTGTAGATTAAACAGCAGGCAGCATTATCATAAGATTAGTTTATTTTTACTGCCATTTATATAGCTCGATACATTTTAATTCTAAGCTCTGCTAGATCATAAACAACTCTCTCTAAACTTGATAGAACGGTTTAATCATCTTCATAATTTATTATTTTTTCATTCTTGTTTTCTTTCTTGGATGATAACGCATGGGTGATGCCTTTAGTCTGATCACGGACGACGCTTTTAGTCATCCATGGAGGACGATGACAATTTAGCATCGGGTGGCTCGTCTGCTTTTACGTGGCTATACGCAAATACAAAAGTATTTTAGTTATTTGTATTGCAATTACGTCCGGTCATAATTTGCCTATGCGGGGCCAGCTTGGTATGCATTGATCAGTAGGTAGGTAGGCAGTAGATGATTATTCGCAAAAATTTTAGTTTCTTACTCATTTTGATTATTAAATATATAAAGGATTTGTATTTTTATTATTATCTACTTTCTATGTGCCTATTCCTGCATTACAATAAGCAAATTTAAATTGTATTACTTTGTCAAAATTTGAAATTATTATTTATCTACAAAAAAAAACATTATTTGAAAATTTTCCTAAATTGTGTCATATTATTATAGCTAAGTCTGACTACACCATCATACAGCGAATTGAATATAGGAATCTGATAGCACAATCTAACATAGTTATGTGTTATTGATTGAGTAGGGTAACTAATTTACTTAAAACCCCAATGTTTTAAATATTATAAATATGTATAGGTACACATTAATTTCAATAAAAGATTTATTGACTCGTTCTCAGACCTACTTACATTTTTAATTATGGCTTCTAGTTACCTAAACTGACATCTGTTGTTGATTAGCAGAACTAATTCACTGCAAAATCATAAATTAAAAAAAATATGTACACACTGATTTTTTTAAGAACTAACGAATATTTCTGATACTAAACAGTCTTTTCTATCCCAATATCGGGTACTTTCACAAAATCTTGCTGTTATGTGGCGTATCAAAAAGTCATATTTATTGATATCTCGGCTTGTAAGCGACGCATCACAATAAAATGTACACCAGATTTTAAGTTAGACCACCAGCAACACAACTGTGAAAACGGCAGTCAATTTCATCCAGTAGTTTCGGCGTGATGCGGTGTCAAACATACAGACAGACAAGATTTTTAAAAATGACAGATTTGCAATCTATTGCTCCTATTGAGTCCCCTGATATCAAATTTTCTTAAATATCTTCAATGTACAGACATTATCGAGTTACTGTTTTATAATATATATAGATAAAGTTGGAGAAATAATATAATTTTTTCTTCATTCTCATTCTCCCTTTGCTTTGCAATGGGTGCTCCGAAATTATGGAACTATATCATGGTACGGATGGTTTAGCCAGAAGCGCTACGAGTATCTATGGTGGGAACAGCAAACAATCATCTTATTCAAAGACCGGTGGTTGAACTATATCCTTTGCCGACAAAAAAGTAGTTTAAATCGTATCAGCATTTAAGTTAGATAGTTAGAAGTAAAATCTGTTATCGTATTTCATATCTCATAATACTTATAAGTTAAATTATATTTTCACAAGTTCTATCTATTGTTAAGTGCAAAAACAATTTAAAGTTTCTTTCAGTAGTTCACAGCAGTTCACTAAGCTTAACTAAGCGAAAACTATTGTACTTCGGTAACTCACATATAAATAGGAAAAATTTATACGTCATTTAATTTCGCATTGTACCTACTAAAAATTTTCAAAATTATTTCTCCAGATTTAATTTTTAATTTCACATAATTGCGGGCTTACGTTCACAAAAACAGACTGTTCTAAGTGGAAGCGGCCATTTCGAAGAGATATTCAGCGACTTAATTTAACGAGTATATTATTCTCCACATTTCGAGAGATAATCCCATGGGAATGACAGTATTACCAGGTCAGGCGTACTCCGCACTTTTGGTATGATGTTAAAAGTACGTGCCGCGTTCGACGCGTCGGACCAATTTGATCAATCACACACACGTCATCACAAAAAAGACAACCCTGACGTTGTCAAAGAGGATAAGAGTTATGATTAGAAAGAGAGGCAACGTCTAGATGAATATAACTCTTGACCACAGTCATGTGTCTGTGCTCATGACGATTAGAGCTGTGCGACATGAATTACACTTTATTGTGTCGGAGTAAAAGTCGTTATTTATTTAAATGATTTTACAGAGTAACTCTTCTGTACATTGGTACAGATTGTACCTATTGAGGTACTACTATGTATTCTGTGGTATTACCTGGGATACCGCTGAATGGGCGCATAGTCGGTGTTGAGATTCTCATCGGAGGGCACACGCCTCCGGACGCACACGGATAGAAATGAGGCTCTGAAAAAAAAAAACAAATAGTATAAATTATTTTGTATCATCACAACCAATAAAATTGAAGTGTCTATCTGTGATTTACAAATAAATGCTTTACAAGTCTTAAACCACTATTTGCTCTATGTCAAATCAGGACAGAAGTTAAAAAAAATATTGCAAGAAACGTAGGTACGTAGTGTGTTACCCTTTCATTCCAATACGCATGTAAATTTAGTCTTGCTTTAATATGCATTTGCATAAAAATTGGTCTAGGTTAGGTCAAAAATACTGGCCGTGCATGAACCGTATCCCTGAAACCGTTTACAAAGCGTAAGTTACTGCAATAATGCTCCAAATCCACCTGAGGTTAAGAGGAGTTTAAACTTAACAGCTTAACGCCCCAACTCAGAGTCATTAACGGTTACTTAAATCGCTTCTTTGTACAGAATTTGTATGGCGATTCTTTACTAAGGAGATATTTAAATAACCGTTAGTGACTCTTGAGTTGGGACGTTAAACTTAAAAGCATTTTCACTCTTGACTTGAAGAAATCATAATTAGGGCCCGGGCCGTGCTTATATCTACACTATCATAAGCAATTTGTTCCATTTTTTCGCTTTACTGAAAAGATTAAGAATAAGAGAGAAGATCTGTATCTTACTCTAGGCTATTTCTGTGCGGAGAAGCTAATACTCAACTTTTTATATTGCCAGAAGATTTCGGACATGGTTTAACAATTCCTGTTTAGTGACAACAAGATGCTAATAAAATTTCCTCCGAAGCACGGAAGCGCTCTAGATATTCTTGCCATTAGCAGTTATCCATCCACTTATCGAACATGCCTGAGTTACTTAAAACTCCATAAGAAAATACGTATATTACGTACAGAAATATAGCTAAGGGTTGGGTACATAAGGTAGGGACGTAAGGTAAGGCTTGGGACAAATGGAGTGTGAAATACCGAAAGGATTATTCCTTACTTAGGGCAACTTAAAATAGCTATCCGTCAAAAGCTGGGACTGGGTTGGCATTATAAATTAATTTGCCAGTAGGACGTCATCCGATTATTCCGAAATTGATATAGGTTCCTACGGCAATGAAGGTTTCCAATTTAATGAAAGAAAATAAGTTTTATACTCAGGCTGAGTAACAATATGTTGTTGAAAACTAGATTTATCTAGTAAGGCCGAAGGTTTTTCGAATGCACTTGAAGCTTTTTTAAATTCAGACAATATTTTTCTACATTGATTTCTTCTTTTTAGATGAAGATGAATGAAGATTCGTAATAATAAATAAATAATTTTATTGTTAATACTTTCATGTTAGTTATTTTTTTTAATAACTAGCAATGTTTCAATCTGTAAAGCGAA
Organism: Thymelicus acteon; assembly: GCA_951805285.1. Taxonomy (NCBI): domain Eukaryota; kingdom Metazoa; phylum Arthropoda; class Insecta; order Lepidoptera; family Hesperiidae; genus Thymelicus; species Thymelicus acteon. The sequence continues at coordinate 6,619,862 of OX638227.1, read as the reverse complement.
AGGATCCGGGTTCGATTAACGGCCGGGTAGACAAAAGTAGTATAGTATTGGGCATTCTGCCCCACTTGTTCGCTCAGGCATCCGCCTTCGCGTCGTGGGGCAGAATGCCCAATAAGATTTCTGGTAACGTGGGACAGAATGCTTCATTAAAATTTCATAATTAGAAAATAACTGTTTGTTGTTGTAAATAACGCGGGTTCAGCTGAGAAAGGAAACAAAACAATATGTAAAAATTATTTATTCATAGTTATAACATTAACGTTAATTACAGATTTCATTTGATATAAATGTAGGATGGTCCTCACACAGTTCATCCACCGAGTGCACCAAAGATTGAAGTTTTCGCCATTGCGGTGTATCGTCTTGTGTCTGGAATTTTATTCGTACTAGCGCTTTCTTCCAGAGCTCTTGTGCATCAGTATTGCGCGCATCGTTGGTTTGATATACTTTTAAATCGATAAGGTAGTCCCCCGTTGTGTTAATCGCCCGACGTTCGTTGCCGTTTGCAACCCTGTTGACGAAGTACGTGGACAGCACGCGCGATGGAGGATCTTTGGATTTGCCGCCATCACGACTAAGATTGAATATGTCCACAGTCTTCCCCTTTTTTCTGTAACAAACACAAATAATCCGTATAAGTATACAATAACTTACTGATATTACATGGTGTCGGTTTTCAAAATCATTGCGAAAAATAACACAATGAATACATACAGGCTCATTGCAGTATGTAAATTAATACAAAAATTGTAGTGATGGTCATGTAAATAAATTGTTGTTACTTGTAAGTGAGAGTAACAATTAAATAATATTAAGAATCAATTTAATCTACCTCAAAAGTCAAGTTTACCGAAGGCGAAAGAAAGAATTTTTTTCTGTGCAATCATAAGATTAGATATTAAAATAAATCCTGAACAAGAATAAACATAAACTTGATCGACATTTGTAGTAATAGCGCATAGGCACTGGTTATTTGAAAATAAATAAAAAAATATCTCCCATATTTATATATCATAAACTATTTCAGTAACCGTATGAGTATCATTGAACAGTAAAAATGTATTTTTTTATCTCCTGTAACTTTACATTTTTATATAGACAACATAAATTCTTAGTAGTTGGTAAAAAATTATTAAGTTATAAAAGTGTAGTGTTACTATGGATTACATATTATTATGCGAACACTGACACGAAAATGAATGTATAATAAAAAATCAACCACTGACCGCAACGCCACATAAATATATCGAACGTAAGTACATAATTTGAAATATTATAATTTAAATATAACGAGTAGATGTAAATTTAGTATGATTACCTTATAATGGCAGTCGATTTCTTCGTAGATTTACGCTTGCTTGTAGGAGTAGAATGTTTTCGCCGGAGCTCGGCACCGTGTTCAACATCTGTAGAGTTGCTGCGTTGATCGCACTCAGAGTCCGACCTGTAAATTGTTAAATTTTAATTAATTATTATTACTTGAAATATTATTATGCTGAAAAAGGATAAAATGTTAAGTTAATGTTTATCTACTTGGACTGAACTAGTAATAATAAAACTATTTTCTCGCACTTGTAATTAATCTATTGACGATTATAATAATTATGAGTAAATAAAGTTAGTGAAAAAAATGTCAAAGTATTTGGCTACATGTTGTATCTGAAATATAAATTGGTTGGAGTAAAATATGAAAATTAATAAAAATGATAAAGACTTACATTTTAAATGGCAGCCACTTGAAGTATAATTACCAGTACAACCACTGTTCTATGGACTGAACTGCAGAGTGGAGGCACTCGGCGCTGGTCGCACTGTAGTCGTTGTAGGAGTACTTTGTTCCTAGCCGAGGCTCGAATTTGATGTACCGAGCTCCGAAAACGTTAGCTTATAAGTCAGAAAAGACATGTAAATTTGTTAAATGAAATGTAAGTGTGTTTAATCAAAATAATACACAATTGAGACATTTCTTATTTGTACGTATTACATTTGTAAAAAAATTATAACTAAGAATTTTCTAGAATCATTATTTGCTAACGCAACACAAAGACTTAGGGCTACCAAAATAATTATCATACATGCTACGTACTATGTATGGACTGATGATCCCATTTTTACACTAAAATATGTGGAAGTGACATCCATAACCAAATTAGCAGCGTCATAATAAAAATTCGTATTGCTGAATAACACTTTTAAATAGGTGTACAATAATCACAAGTATTGTGTTGAAAAATATGATATTTTGTTAGGGTTGACAAACGATATAAATTTAAAACATCGCAACTTAAATTGTAAAAATCAAAATATATGATTAAAAGGACTTGTTATTTACGTTTCATTGAGTCTTTTATATTGTTGTGTAGGTAATTACATATCGAGAAAATATTGTATAATCCGGTAAATTAACAGACCATTAGCACTCTTAAATACATAATCTATACCTATTTTTAACGTAGATAAACTTTGTATATAATAATTAAGAAATAAATACAACATTTTGTTTAAGTAAATGGGTAATAATAATACATAATTATTTGCATTTGGATGTCAACCCTGATTGAAATGAAAAATCTTGCAAAATACCGTTAGGTACTGCAACCGGATGGAACACGACACTTTTGTTTTGACAAAACACAATAGGTATTGGTACTATTTGCACGCAAAATGTGTATTTTAATTTAAATTTAATTCGATTACTGATTGTGAGTACAAGTTATAAGTATTTATAATAATGGTAAAATCGGTCGCAAAACTTTTTATAAGGTAATTATTATGTTAAATATTATATTCTATTAAATAGTAATATTCATTTCATTAAATTTTGTTGTCGTTATCAGTATAATTATAATAAGTGTGTTTTTTATTTCAGACCATCACTTATTATGAACTGTGAGGCAGCGGAGGTGCTGGTTTGAAGCAAATATTTTATTTGTTGACTACATTTGCAGATACAGAAATACCTACTTAACGAGGGAATGCTAATACTTGAGACATAATTAACAAAGACGACATTATTATATTGTGAATATTGGGTATGTAATTAGTTGTTAATTCATATTACCATGATAGTTTTCATTATTTTTATCTGATTGAGTACTTTCGCGGTTCCTAAAAGAATTAATTCTAAGTATGATGAATGAAAAAGTGGCTTATAATATTATCTCCTCGCCCTGCTCTTGGGCTAAGTATTAATTTGTGGGTTCGATCTCCACATTAAAATAATATTAATGTTCTGACATCTATTCTATTACAAAATCAATTGTAGATGTGTCTTAGTGATTATTATTTGTATCTGTTGTTTAAGATTTATAACCGTAATAAACTAATTAAAAGTGTATTAAAATTAGGTATTATTAGTATGTGTTATTAAATTATGTTCGTATCTTATTCCAGAGCACATCACTTTGATCAGAGATTGAGAGATGCAATTGAAGATGTGAAGTTTTGAAGACCTACTGCAGTAACTGGTAATAAAGTCTTACTTGGTAATAAATACTTAGCAGTTAACTCAATATTTCTGAATAATAATTTTATTGTTAGATATTGTGATTCTAAAAATGCCATTCTGTTCGGTTTGCAACATTGATGTGAATTCACGCTGTTGGATTAGTCATTTGCGAAGTAACAGACATAAAAATAATAGTACTATTCGTATCAATGACAACGTTGAAATTATACATTCCTGTTTCAAAGGACGTATTACAAGTTATCGGATTACTACATCTAAACCCGAAGCAAATATTTACCCAGAATGTTTCTTAAAAAATATTCATGATCAAGTTAAATCTTTAATAGATAGCTCGCTTCAAAAACATTTATCTGTTAAAATAAATTTTGAATATTTCGGAGTCTTTTTAATGCTGAAGAATGATCTACAAGAGTTGAAATCTTTTGCGACAAAAAATTTTATCATTCATTTAAATTACAGTTTCAAGTCCACCTATGAAAAAGTTATAACAATATTATTGAAAAAAATTGAAGAGTTTCAAGAAAGAGATAGTGGATGGACGTTTTTAAATAATTCACATTTAGAAATTAATATTAACAAATATCAACCTCTTAGTCAATTTTAAAAGGTCATTAGATTACCTCTAAATATTGATATTCGCAATTGGTTTTAGTGAGCATGTAAATATCATCTCTTTTTTATTATTATAATATTATGTAGAGATTATGTAAATGTTCTTAGTAAAATATGTACTTAGGTAAGTATATGAAGAATAATAAAGTTAATAAACATTTCTGTAATTGATTTTGCAATAACTACGAGTATAAGTAACCTATAATTTGTATTCAGTCAGTGTCCAAGTTTCATTACAACTTAAATGTACATAAATAAGATTGTAAATTATAGAAGTAATTAGTAAGTTTTTATGTAATATTGTATACTTATAAATAAACAACCTTTGTTAAATATAAATTTTGTTTTATTGATCTATTTAAACTATTAATATATGTAGTTCTTTTTTTACCGAAGGTGGCTTCTACCTATGCCTTTAGAAGGATTTCCTTGATATTTATATTGTATTTTATTCTCAATACATAAATTAGCTTTCACAATTCATGGTAATAATTTGTAGGTTATAACGTAATAATAATAATGCTCCAGAATGGTATGTATTATTGATACACGCAACATGTTATGACATGTTACAGTTCATCGCACTATATGGGAAGGTATGATATATTTATGCAAACTTGCAGTTTATAATTTATACTAAATTCTTTTAATATATTGAACTATAAAACTATATCCGAAAGAGTGATTTTCAAACAACTAATTTATAGCCTTGATTGAATGCTAACTTAACAATTTTAGATTGATTTGAATATATAAAGTTGATAGTTAGTTTATTTTTTATTATTTGCGGAATATTAATAGAATTGAGAAGTTGTTTTTACATTATTATACCTAGTACTTGTGTTATTATAATAATTATGTCCACGGTAAGTAAAGTACCTATTTGAATGTGATATAATATTAGTGTGTGTACATCAGATTTGAAAATGGATAATGTTTGTTTCAGGTATCTGATTCAGAGATTGTGTTTAGCCAGTATGCTCAGGATCCTTACGAAGGATTTTCCGAGCTCTATCACTGTGAACCCGAGCAATGCAAACTATCGAAAGAGAAAAAGTCCAAGCAACGTCGCCGAGACACTTTGAAAAAACATAACGCTACACAATCTTTTGTTATGAGCCGATTACAACGACGAGGCATTAGGTTAATAAAAATTTCTGTTATTGATCTCTGCAACAACAATTCTCAAACAAACGGCAGCGATAGTGAAAGTGAGAACGTTGTGATAAGTGCGCAGTACATTGTTAAGGATGCTATGGATAGTGTTATGGACGATACAGAATCGTTAGTTAAGAAAATATCGAAATCTTTAATAGACAATGATTTTTAATAAAGATACTACTGTTATTGTAAGTTATTATTTTATATTGATTCACCTGCGTTCTTCTATTTCTTAGATGTATAAGATGTTTAAAAAATAAAAATGCATTTTTACTGAAGAAATTATTTTTATTTATAAAACCAAAACATATCACTTTAGTGCCACCCCAAATGTTTTTTTATACATAACACATTTTTTAAAGCACAATGATTTGTGTGTACATTACAATTTAAATTGTTATCACAGAATTTCTTATGCAATTCAAACATGTTAGGACACTGGTCTTCACCAAGATCTGACACTTTACAATTTTCGCAAATGTTTTTTATCCACTTAACCTTTTCCAAACCTTTCACTAAGATATTTTTGTTTTCTAGATAGGGAACGATTATACGATGAAATTCTCTATAATCAATGTGTCCTTCGTTCCAATGAATACCTCTATTGCTTTCCAACCACTTTACTTGTCTTTTTTCATCAGTTGTTAAATATTTGAATAAATATGGGGGTTTTATTAAGAATAACTGTGTATAATCACGTGTTGCGAATGCTAATTCTTTTACTATAAAATTATTGTAGTGATCTTTAAATCCTTGAATATCCACTATGATGGTATCCTGATTCATGATAATTTTTTTACAGTATTACTCAGTGGCTTATATTCAATTATGCAGTCGTTTAATATAAGACAGTACGCGGCGGTTTGATCTGGTATATCAGAATCACTTTCAATTTCCACTCTAACGTCCACAACCGGACCTGTCTTCAAATTATCTACTTGCCTAGAGCAGTCGATAACAAATAACGGCGCTAAATTTTTAAATTGTTTCTCACTCAACAAGGGCTCAGGACGACGACCATAATATGACTGTTGAAATCTAACATATTGTTCGTATAATAAGGCAATGTTGTTGTTTGCGAAGTTAACGTTTAGGTTCTCATAAGGGAAGTATGTTGAATTGAGATAGACTCTAACGCTGCGAAGAAGACAGTGATCGAACTGAGACATGTCAGAACTTGCATTATTTTTTCTATTTGTTTGTAGACCAATAATAATATATCTTGGTTTTTCTATTTGTGACGAAGTTTTAATTGCCCAAGTATGTTTTGTAGTTTTAGGTAAAGCTGGATATTCATACAGATCCCAATTTCTAAATATCATTTGAAGCGGTTTATCTCGTTCTAACAGTTTCAAAAAATTAAGCTTTTCTTTGTCAGATATTTTGATATGTGGTACACGCCAAATAATTTTATTTATTTGAACGTCTTCTACAATTTCACCGGTATTGAGTTTCACAGCATTCAAGTTTGTGTTACTTCTTAGTAATATTAGTTCGTGTCTACTATTTATCACAACTTTTTTAAAATCTTCTGCAAAGCCCATTATGTTACAAAGTGGTATAGAAGCAGAAAATTTACCTCCATTTTTTATACCATCAATATTCCACCCCCAAGAATAAGCTATCTTAGATTCACTTTCGTTCATTGATATTAAAGATTTCATGGTGGTCGTAACGCCAGCATTCTTTATTTTATCAATCTCCACTCCGTTTAGCTCATACCGTATATCTTGAAATAAGTACAATAAAGCGTTATTTGTAAATTGAACACTGGTGACAGGATCCTTAGAATCTCGTTTTCTAACGATAACATTCCCTTCCAAATACAAGGTGCTTGCTGATGGTAGTACATATAGATCCTGTTGATTGATTGGTATGCGGATTTCATCATTTCTATTAAAACTAGTTACGTAGGGTTTGTAAGAATGATATTCAATTCCTTCTACACTATTGTCGTAAGATGGAGTCGATAAAACGTCTAAAATATTCATTTTAATAAGCCGATCGCTTTTAAGAATGCCGTATTGCTTTTCGTTAATTTTATTTTCTTTTTATTACGAGCTCTTGTATGATTGATTTCTTGATTCAAACTGATACGTGTAGTTGGTTGATGCGTATATTTATTATAGTCAATCATTTCTTCTTCTAAGATGTAAATACAACTGTACCTCTTCACCACGTAAATTGATTAAATGATTATTTATATCTAAAAGTCTAATATTAATGCAGCTTATGTTGCTCTGGTTAATGGGGAAGTAAATTGCGTTTTTAGGTATTTCTATAATCCTATATCCAGGTGGTACGTTTAGTGCAAATTCATGAATAATATGACTTGATTCGCCGTTTATGTATGAGCCGCTTACGATATCACATTCAACCCTGATCACGGTTGTTGGTAAAATGTTTACTGGAAACTGTGACACATGCCATTTATTTGCTTTCAATATTTGTTTTTTAAACCCTAACAAGTTTCTAAAGGTATTTTCCTTAGAAAAATTAATATCTTTTGTACAGTACAAAGTTGCTTTCAATGTGTTGTTATTACACTGTAGATTGATTGACGCATCCTTTATTTCAGATTTTAAATAATCATTGATATCTTGTAATTCATAGGTCCCTTCAGGGATTTCAATAACGTCGTTAGATCCATAGAATAACTTATTATTAGTTTTATCAATATTCGGAATGGAATTAAATGTTGAGATATGCAATAAAGCACATTCATACTCTCCATCTAATTGCAGAGTGTTTGGATAGTACGTGGATAAACTTGATGAATTTCCTGTTATCGACAAAGTGAGTGACATGTTGCAAATGGTGAAAATAAAAGAATGATACATATTTTATACATTTTTATTCCAAAATTGCCATAGATATTTTAAGCATAAATGACCACAATTAACTGTATTAAATGACTGATATCTTGTGTAGTTATAACAAACATTACAATTCTTAAAATAACGAATTATTTCTTTAGGCGGTTTCAGATCGCCAAAACTATCAAAATATTCACAATAGTCATATATTTTAACATAAGCCACCCAATGCGTCCCCTTGTTCTTAGACTCGTCCAAATTAACAATACCACATTCGATCTCCTTTGGTGTTCTTGGTAATTGATCTCGCATAAAAACTCCTCTGAAGTGAGGGATGTCACATGCGTACTCTATTATATCTATATTACTTAGAGGACGATTAGGTAGCTTACATTTCAGTTTTTTGAGGGTTTTATAAATAATCCGTGACCATTTCTGTGCGGTTTAATGTATAGACCCTTGCCTAATACTACACCCTCCATAGCTTTGTTATGTCGTTGTGTTTCTTGCAAATTTTTCTGAGCAGATTTGTAATCATTAATGGTTTTCGCAATGCCAGCTGCACCTCCAGCTAAGGTCCCTAATGCCGATAAACCAGCAAAAATTGGAATCAAAGGTAGAATGCCTCCAGTTTTTGGTATGGGTATTACACGTGGTATTCGAATTTTCTTTTTATTTGGAAATACTTTCTTAGCTGCTGAATAAGCAGCGTCGATTAAAGATTTACTATCGTTGTGTTTAAATTTCTTGATTTTTGATCTTATTTTAGATACAAAATTTTTAAACGTTTTGACGCCAGCACCGGTTTTAAGTTTGGCTTTCATAACTTTACTCACTAACCATGAACTTAGTTTTTCGCCTTTGCAAGCATCTTTTGACTTAAGGCGTTGTTTTGCCATATTTAGAAGTTGTAAATCAGCTTTATGACGATTAGGTAGGTCTGTATGTTTTGCATATGCTATGTCGTGTTGCATACAAGCGTCGTCTAGCTTATTCACCCCTCGATCACCCCGTAGTAAACGTTTCTGAAGTTTTGTTCCAGGTCCACAGTAATTGTAACCAGGCAAATGAAGTTCAAACGGTAAATTATTAATGATACTATTAACTAGCCCACCTCCTTGCATCGTCAAAGTTGCAATGAAACAAATATGACTAAACTTCTTATTTAATAACAATTTTAACCTTGAATTGCAGTTTTCTCAATCCAACTATTTTCATCATTGCTTAAACCTAACCATTTCACAAACAGCTTATTTCCTTTCTTTTTTATAACTTTTTCAATCAAATAAACATCAGGATATTTAGTCTTTTGCAACTCGTGTTCGTAAAATGTTCCCAATATAGTTTGCTTACGTTGATCTTGTAGGTGATACGTAACTGGAACTGTGTTATTAATATTTTTTATCGTAAATAATTCAGTTGACCAATTAGGAGTATACCCTTTCTCAAAATGCTGTTTGTATTTACTTATTCGAACATAGTCACCGACTTTAAACTTTGGTCCACTCCTTAGTGATATATATTTATGGGATTTTTTTATATTTTGTTTAATTAAAGGTTCGTTAGATTTATCTACATCGATTGGTTTACAATTGATAGTACGATGTTTCGTATTATTGTATGTTTTTATGACAACTTCTAGTAATCCTAACCACCGATAACTTCCATTTAAACTAAAATATTTATATAATTTATTTTTGATAGTTTTAATTAATCGTTCGACAATCGAAGCTTTTTTGGTAGAAAACGTTGAATAATGGTTTATATTGTTTGTCTTCATGAGATTCCGAAATATGTTATTATAAAATTCTGTCCCTAGATCAGTTTGCAAATTAATCGGTTTTCGATGACTATTGTATAATATAGATTTGAATGCATTGGTAACACAAATTTTATTTTTTGATTTGATTGGCACCGCCCAAGCATATTTAGAAAAGCAGTCAATCACAATTAAAATGTACTTGAAACCTTTATTAAACTTTGTTAAATTTTGCATGTCTATCAGATCGGCTTGCCATAAGTCATCTATTCCCTTTAGAATAACAGGTCTTCGAAGAAAATTTCTTCGTGCTTGTTTGTGTATTTCGTTAACTATTTGTTGTTTCATCATTACGAAGATTTCTTAAGTAATTTATCAATTTCTGATTTGGTATAAAACTTATCTTCCAAATGAGCCAAAACGTCTGATATCTTTGTTTTTATAGTAGCTTCAACAAAATTTTGAATATGTGTCATGGTTTGTGAACGCAATGTCTCATTCAGTTTATGTAATTCTTTTATCAAATTATCCTGAAAATTATCAACATAATCCTTATTCACAGCATCGTCTGCTTCTATGGGTAATTTAATTCCTCTAAGTCTTGACGATTTTAAATCAAACTCTCCGTTTTCTGTTTTTGTTAAAGCGTTATCATAAACGTCAAATAGTTCAGACAGACGCATTCTTTTATGAATATAGTGCCCGAATTTATCCACGTTCATGTTGAAAGTGTACTTTATTCGAAGGTCAGTAGTGTAATGAAAAACATCCATCATTAGCAAACATTTATTCAATTATTTATAATTTTACTTTCACGCAATTCTTCAATAATTGATATAATTTCATTGTCTAATCCAGTATTGCCAGCATCTCGAGACGCAATTAATAATTTCAACCTCTCCACCAATTCATTTGGATCGTCCCAATACACATAATCTATGTTTGTTTTCCATGTTTTCATTAAAGGTAGACCTTTTCCTTTGTGTTGTGTTTGAAGTTTAAATAGGGGTTTTACAATTTGTAAATATTTTTGTCCTTTATTACTCTTTATTGGTTTACTTGGATCACAGTCCCGTCGATGTGCATTGGTGTCAAGTAACATTGATTTATAATTTTGCATATCATTGTCTGTGACTAAACTTAAATCAACGTCTTTTTTTAGCAGCAACTGTTTTATACCAGGTGTACTATGATATTTGCGTCCAGCTACTGTGATATAATCATCACCAATTGTTACGCAAGCTGAACCTAACATTAATTTTCCGTTTTCTATTCTGACGCCAAATGGAATATCTTCTAATGCTTCTGATGATACTGACCAGGATGATGTATCGTGATCTGGTTTGCTTTCTTCTATTGATTGATATGAAGATTCACTTTCGATGTCAGATTGAGATTCGTCTGGATCGATGACTTTTGCAGTGTTAATTTTAGGGGTAACATTTTTTTGAATAATGCTTTTTACGAATGGTGTTTTAGTTTCTTCGTCGTCTACAGTAGGAAGGAGAGAATGATTATTTGAGTTTGCAATTAAGTTGAGAGGTTTAGTCACAGGCTTGAAAACTGTCTCCAATGCTTGCTTATTATCGATGTCAATATTCCTCATAATTTTTACTTTTTTCTTTACAGCTGCTGCAGCCTTCACAATTTTTCTTTTCATTGATTGTTCCATAATGATAGCAAGATAGTGATCGATTGACCGTCGTATAAAGAATAACGATTTCATAAAAGTAATTGATTTAAATATTTTTTGTTTTAATCAAATACCACAAAAGTGTCAAATTTATTTCTGTAACATCCTTTATTTTTAGAACAATCTTTATTAATTACAACATAACTAAAGGGTTCTTTCCAAATTTCCGAACACATTTCGCGGAATTCAGTCCATGTCATATCTGTGTTAACATGCTCCTCATAAACGTGTTTTAAATTTATATCGTCTTGCTTAAAAAGTATAATCAAGTTCGCATTATCTCTAACTAACTGTTTAGGAATTTTACTATACGTTTGGTTCAGATAAAAAGCATCAATATTTTTATGTCTTCCCATCGCAAAGTAATCACGCATATTATTTTGATTTTCACAAGCGACATCATCAAAAACAATAATAGAATTTGGTTTTGCGTCCTGAACCCTTAATACTTCCTCATTTCCCTGATATTTATGAAGTGAAATAACAGGTATAAGATTTAAAACATTTTCTAAAAATATGTACTTCGGTTGTTGTAGAGTTTTCGAATAAATATAAACATTTTGAAATCTCAAGCCATTTTCATGTAAAAGGAGACCAATTAACAAATTTGTTTTTCCACAGTTGGAAGGCCCGCATATGATGCATCGTATTGAATTAGGCAATAATTCGCCATGACGAGAATCAGCCTTACAAACTTCTTCACAGATTGTGTTAAAACTCAGCGATTGTGGTTGTTTTACAAATTTCATGATTTGAGTGTGCAGTAGTCTGATTGATAATGAGTAATTAGAATCATCACATTAACATTTATTATCGTATGTAGTAAGTACACTGAAGATCTCATCCATCGACAACGCGGTATAACGCTTTATTACCAGAAACAGTGTTGGGCATTCTGTTCCACGTGGAGGAGGCGTATAGAAGAGTGAAACAGTGGAACAAAATGTATGAGCCCTAATTACCAGAAATCTTATTGGGCATTCTGCCCCACGACGCGAAGGCGGACGCCTGAGCGAACAAGTGGGGCAGAATGCCCAATACTATACTACTGACAAAAGCTTTGCATGTAGGTATTTACAAGAATTGAAATGATTATTGTTAACGCGTTCATGCCTTTCTTAAGGATTCCAAAATTGTTTTTATTTATGCTATCCTAGTGCAGAAAATTATTAAAGTGCCTTTTCGCCCTCACAAAAGACTAAAAGGCCGACGAATAAATAAGTTACGTAATTTGTTACCTTAACCTTCTTGGGAGAATCATTTATTAAGGAAATTAAATTGGGGATTAACTCCTTAGTAAACGGTAAAGATAAACATATTTTGTTAAACAGATAATAAATAAATATACCCATGAAAAATTTATTATAATAATTATATCTTATACATCTGTCACTAAATTTATTTTTTAACTTTTAGTTATAAGAAAGAAAGTGTATGTATTTACTATCTCATAAATAAGGTGGGAAAACAGAATGAAAATCCTTAGTTTATAATCAGTTTAATTCTTGCCCCGGTGTAGGCTCCACCAACATACTGAAACTCATACCAACCAGAGGTTTTATATCTTTATTAAATGGCTAAAAATGTCTTAATTATGATTCTTTGGATATCTTCTTTATGTAAAAAAATTAAAAACTTGATAATAAGTACCCTATGTATTTTTTTATGGAAATAGCCGGCAAACGAGCTGACGATCCACCTGATGGTAAGTGCCTATCATCGCCCATGGACATCAGCAACACCAAAGGCATCACCGATGCATTGCCGGCCAAGAAAGAGAGAAGAAAAAGGTAGAAAGACTGGCTCTCAAGGCCCCAGCCGGAACACGACGAGTCGTTTGGCGGCTGAGTCATGCTCAAGGGTGGTAGCTATCCAGGCGAATCCCATGGAGAAATAATAATAGTAATAATGGTATTCATTAACAATTAAAATCAATATTACCAATATAATTCCTCGAGGGCCCCTACCACCAGATTGTATGTAGATGTACCACATTGTACCAGATGTATTCCAAATTATGGTCTACCCAAGTGCAAAATTTCATGAAAATCCGTTCAGTAATTTTTGCGTGAAAGAGTTGCACACATCCTCACAAACTATCAGACTTATGATATTAGTAGGATGTTGTTGATAGCTAAGGATTAACATATTCTGTATCCGTGGATAGAAAACCCAAACACCCTCGTATGTTATGCATGAATAACACTGATAGGTCTTATGGGATTAAGGTCGGATAACGGTTAAATTGATCTCAGGTTAACTCTTGAATATGATTTCGAGATAGTGTGTGAATTTATTTTATTTTTATCTAAGTACATAAATAAATAATTGATTTAAGACTTACTTATTTTTTTAAGAAAATGTCGAAATTTATTATTTTTATTTGGTTTGTTAATTTAATATTCATCGCCATTTTAAGAGTTACATTCGGGCAGTTCGGGCTAGATAGATGATTTTTTCTTTGTTCTTTCTTATTTATTGGCCGGCAACGCATCAGTGATGCTTTTGGTGTCACAGATTTGTATGGAACTGTGTCCACTAACTTCTAAAAAAATAACCGACTTCTAAATTAGGGATAACTCAAAAAATACTCGTCAGATCTCGCTCAAATTTAAATGGGTGGACCCATTTAAATTTGACAAGCACCAGCTTTCTAATATAAAAATATGTTATGAAGAAGACATAAAAAACAGTCGAATTGAGTTAAATCCATTTAAAAGTTATCCTCGAAAAGTTAAATTCCTTTATTACAAAAGGAACAAATACACACTTTAAGCATGATAATGTTGGTTATCTGAATCTATACATAATGAGCTACTAATGGAAGAACGGGGAAGCTAAATATGAATCTGAATATACAAAGGAGTTAAGTAATGCGAAGGTGAAGTGATAATAGAACTCGAGGGATTCTCCACCGACGTTACAAACTTTGTCTCAAATTACTTGTAGCTAAGAGCGTATTAGATTTGGTATTCAATATATTTTTTAACATTTAGCACAATTTCACGTTATATTTTGACATTAGCCTTTAATTATTTTTATTTTATTAACCCACGACGAAAAAGAGGGGTGTTATAAGTTTGACGTGTCTGTGTATCTATGTCTGTGTATCTGTGTCTGTGTATCTATGTATACTAGTATGTGAACCGATTTTGATCTAGTTTTTTTGTATGAAAGGTGACATAATCGAGAGTGTTCTTAGCTGTGTTTAGTGTTAATAAAACTGTCAGGAGTTTTTTAAATTTGAATTTAATATTATTCTAGTAATGGTTTAAAATGTTCACAACGCATGACCAATTAACTGTAGGTCAAATTTTATTACTAAGCAAATAAGTACCGAAGCCAACCCTAGATATAACGAATCGAATACAATTAATCATGTTATTGTTACGAGTATAATCGTTTTTGCTATTATAAACGGAAATCTATTACAAATGAACGAAAATAATAAATGTTCCAGACTGCTGTAATTCACAGATGCGTCGCTGATAGTTCTCAAGGGACCAATCGAACGTAGGCTTGGGACATTTGTAATGATAATTGTGATTATCACAACCAATATATTATCCCTTGGATAAATCTATTTACTACCCGTATTTCTATCCTTATTTATTCTGAAACAAAGTGTAATCCGTAAAGTAGTTGAAATTATTTACTCGCATAAGATTAGTTTTAAACAGCAAAGTGTTAAGCTAATGTTAGGTAAACGGGTAATGTATGCTAAAAGAGATTATGTTTAACCTTCCTATATTCGCGCGTTGGTCTGCGAGAACGAACACCTTTTCGTATTTATTTATTTTCCCAAAATGCTAGGAACTCGGGTTTTTTGCTAGCTTCCGGGTTTGTTACGAGCTTCATTTTACTGCGTACCACATATTTGTGCGAGACCTACATATATCGGCACCAATCAGGATGGTATGGTGTAGTGGGCAGATTCCTCTAAAAGTTTAATCAATACAACTGAAAATATTAAAATTTCCAAACCAACGTCAGTAAGTGTTGATGATCTTGAAACGCCTCAAGAAATCTTTATAATAGCTAAGATCTATCTCGGTCACGTTAGCTTTCGAACACAAAAACCGCATCGTAATCGGTACATTAATTTGTTTAGGAGCAAAATGTCACAAACAGATACAGACACATCAAGCTCTATAAAACCCCTCTGTTTTATCGAGAGTTAAAAATACATACCTATTGGTTCGTGAACATGGACTCTCGATGTGGTACTGGGACAGACATCCGAGGAATCTGTCCTTCTTGGACTTCTCCAGTTCCAGCAGATCCAACTGCTTGTTGTTAATGCAGTATTGTTCTCGGAACTCCTAAAACCAAACAAAACATATTACAATGACTAGCTGACCCGGCGAACTTCGTATCGCCTATCAAACTATTTTTTTTTTTTCTAAAATAAAAGTAGGCTATGTTGTCCTTGTTTCATCAGCTATCTGCCAGTGAAAGTGCAGTCAAAATCGGTCCAGCCATTTCAGAGATTAGCTGGAACAAACTGACAGACAAACAGATAGACAGACAGAATTTTTTTTGTAAAAATGTTGTTTTGGTATATATACCTTGTATACATCCAAATGCATTTAGTAAAAAGCAGTTATTTTAATATTACAAACAGATACTCCAATTTTATTTATTTGTAAAGAATTGTACACCGACTATACAAAAGGCATTAATGCTTGGTTTACATTATTCCAGTCCAGTAATCTAGACTGGACTATAATGGACTGGATTGTATCGTCTACATTATTGCAGTCGTTTAGAATTTCAAGAAGAGATCAGTTTCAAAAATGTGTTAAACGGCACTGGATTGGCCGTCTACATCATTCCAGTGCAGCTGGAATGATCGCACTGGATTCAAAAGTAGACCGCCAATACTGTGTGTGTTACTGGGCTGGAATGCTCACTGGATTCAGTGCATTCCAGTGGCTGTTGACATTTTTCCAGTAGCAATCCAGCGCTGGATTCGATCACTGGACTGGAATAATGTAAACGGGTGCGGTCGGTAGTTGGATGGGTAACCGCTAATAGTAAAATTTCTTTCGCGTTTCCGTGGTGAGAGCATAATTATAAGCCATCAGTCCCGACACTTTCGGTTGTTATTGTAAGGTAGTAATAATTAAACAAGTATTTGAATGGATGCATAACAACTTTGACGATGTGAAATAAGTGTAAAAAAATAATAAAATAATGGTTCACTATTAGATATAGTAAAGAGCAGTAAGGTATACAAAATAAATAAACATTAAAAAACTAATCTCCTCGACCATCAGTCCATGGTAGAGTAGGTAGGAGGTATGAGGTCTTCTGAGTTATGATGGAAGACTAAAAATAGATCGTAACAGTACCCATGTGGGTACTGAAAACAACAGTACCCATATGGTACCCAGTACTCAGAGGAGTGGTGCTTCTCCGCCTATGTTAAAATCGGTATGCCTACCTTTGGGTTGTGACTTGTGATGCAGATTGTGTTTACTTCTAGAAGTTGCTTACCTGTTTGGAGTACATAGTGGTCTTGCTGGCTGGCCTGTCTTCGCTGGCCTTCTGCCACTTTCTGCCCGCGTTTTCATCCTCTGACTCGTATCCTTTTGCCGAATGTGCTATGTCTGCCTGTTAACAAAAACACATAAAAATTATGAAATCAAACAATAATCTTATGTTTGTTGCCGCCAAGCTCCCTGGAGTGGCAGTGGTCGCTTATTAGTCCGGTTAAACTGTATTAAACGAACTAAGTTATTTTTAATGGCAGTAATTTAGTTGGTACGAAGCACCAAACTAAGGATACCTTTGAGTGATTCAGAAATTTTCACGGAAATAGGAAACTTCATCCGTTTATGGACTTGTAATTTTGCATTGTTACTCCTTTATTTCTATTTATTCATGCTGTTGCCACAGCGACGCGGTAATACATTATGGTTAATGTATATTTACGAAAAACAAATTCATGTGAACAGAAATGTAATATTTTGACGTAAAAATACGTCGATGTACTCTTAAGATAAGCTGAATAGCTCCAGAGAGACTTCAGTCGTAAATTCCCAAAAAACTGGATCGCTTTCCCAAAAACCCTTATTCATTTTAAGATTACCGAGTTTCAAATGATAACAACTATATAATAGAGGTATAACAATAGCAGTGGTTCCATATCTATTTTACTTGTTCTTCGTACGTATTCAGATATTGCAATAACTACAGAAATGAATCGATCTCTCTAAACAGTAGCCATATTAGGGCGGCTTAGAATACCTACTGACCCCAATCCCAATTTAGTGTTTTTCGCAATAGTTATCTGTGTGCTTAGCGTACTAAGTCAAGTAAAAAAGTAAGTTTTACTGTGTGTCAACGTAAGTGTCGAAACTTTTAGTATTCAACAGCCTGTCTGTTATAGTATATACAAATAGATCTATGAATGAAGGATGGATTATTAATTTTGTGAGGTTCCGCACAAACCTAAAAAACTAAATTTCCACTTCCTTTAGGAATCATAAATTTGTCCACTCTATCCTGTCCACTTATGCTTTTTGTCACCTGATTTGTATTTTGAGAAAATATTTTTCGCAAATGACAATGAATAAATTATATTTTACGTTTACAAAGAACAGAGTTATGAGTTGTTCCGTTATAAAATATTTCCTTAATAAATGCAGCAGAACCTATTGAAGTAGAATTAATGCTTCAAGAAGCTAAAGGGGCAATAAATAAAGGTATATGAAAGGTTATAAACGACGCTATTACAAGAAAGATGACAAAGTACAGCCATTTAGGAAGAGGCAAAAATGCGTTCCTTGAAATATGAAAACCAAGGTCAGAATAAAATTAAAGTAATTAATAATATGTAATTCTTTAACGTTGAAATAATGAACTGCTTAACTATTATGATGAGTGTTGGCGTTTTGAGTATTAGATATTTGTACATTATGGTTTTGTGCATGATATGAAAGTACGAAAACTCAAAAAATACGCTGACTGTAATTTGATATTTCTAGTTTCCGAAACATCCCTCTTTATTGATTTGGTGCCTAACTTAAGATGTAAGAGCGATTTTATCTTACAAAATCGAGAGTAAATCACACCCAAGGCGTGTAATAGGATCAAATTAAAATGTTTAAGCAAATATCGGAACTCAAAAATGATCAAGTCAATTCAGTCATCCATTACATTCAAAGTGTTTTGAAATTGTCATTATGGAAGCTGACAAAGCAGCTTGCCCACCATAATTTGAAATCAAGTTAAGAATTATTATCTTCATTCTTAATTTGTATTTAGATGCTTTTCCTATAATGTAGTTATTACCTCCTATATGAAAGATATTTATATTTATACAATATTTATGGCCCATTATACATTAATGGCCCATTACTGGGTACGGGTCTCGCCTCGTGAGGAGGCCTAGAGCATACTCCACCACGCTGCTCCAGTGCGGATTGGTGGAGTGGTTAGTGGCCAACTCAAGTGTTGGAAGTTTTCATGCCTCCCAAGGGCCTCCGACATGGCTTAACGACTGTTATCTTACGATAACAACCGGGACCGACGGCTTTACGTGCCCTCCGAAACACGGAAGCGCTCAAGAATTTTTTGCCACTAGCGGTCACCCATCCAACTACCGACCGTGCCCGCAGTTGCTTAACTTTGTCGATCGCTTAAAATCGACGCAACCCGCCGGGCTATGAGCGCTTCATACGTAGTGTATGTAGGTATATATGTATGTATTTATCTATATTAAGTATGTATAATTGTTGCACACCTACCTCAGCTCGTCAAATGTATTTTGTTCTTCGCTCAAAGGGTTGTCTGGTAGAGGTCGCTACTGTAGCGATAAGACCGCCTGTTGTGTTTTTTTGTTTTGTTAACTTCTCTTTTTTTGTCATTTATTAGTGTGCACAATAAAGAATATTGTATTGTATTGTACTGCGTAATTTGAGTAGGATATAATATTATATAAAAAAAACAATCAATTTGTAATATCAACAAAAAAAACTGACTTCAATACAACAAGTAAAATGCAAATACAAGTAATAAAATGACAACAACACCAACATAGTCGGAGTCAATAGTCAGATCTCGCTCGAATTTAAATGTAACATGACAAGCACCAGCTTTGGAATATAAAAAGAATCATCAAAATTGGTACACCCAGAAAAATGTAATGAGGTAACACAAAAAAAAAACTGTTGAATTGAGAGCCTCCTCCTTTTTTTGAAGTCAGTTAAAAATGTCAGCAATAAGGTACTACCACAGAAGAAATAATAGTACTTATAATACCTAAAAGTTATAGTAGTGTCTAGAGAGAGCGCCATGTTTAATTTTAAAGACATATAATTTTTACACGCTTCATATTAGCTTCACCTGTTTGTATGTTTGCTTGTAACCGACTCCTTTGGACTTGATTTTGACCCACTTCAAACGGTCCGATTTCATTTAAACTTCGTAGACTTATCAAGGACCGATGACAATTCAATATTATAAAAAAGAAAGAGAAAAAAAACCTAAATTTAATTTCAAAAATCAAACTAAAAAAATTAAAAAATAAATAACTGTTTAAGAAAACTAAAAAACACGCTTTTATGGAAAATCCAACAAAAAAATTGAATTAAGAATCGTGTAATTGTAATAAGTATGGGGTGCTTTTTAACATATTATCAAAATGATAATCCTTCTTTCTACTCATTGACACCATGCACCTCACGCTTTTATTACAATTACATGATTCTTAATTCAAATTTATTTTCTATTTTTTAGTTGGATTTTCTATAAAATAGTGTTTTTAGTTTTTTTTTATTATTATTTTCAATTAATTCATTACCTTTTTTGAAAGTTGCAGGCTCAAACTGCATTTTATTTGTTTAGTAACACGTTAAACTAAAATAAACGTCTGAGGGGTGCAAAGCATGAGAAACTTTCAATTGTATAAATGATGGAAATCCGGTAAGAGCTTTAATAATTCATGGAACTTAGAAAACGGACCCCCGTCAGGATAGAATGCAGTAAAAACTTAAAATGTTATGTGACTGATGTAAGTTACGGAACAATTCCAAATTATAACAAATAGTAGGTATCATTTAATAACTGTAAAGTACTGTATGGTTTTAATATCTATGGTACTTATGGAGTAATTTATAGGTTTTGTCCAGTCTTATTTATCAATGGAAAAATATGACAAACAAGCTTTACATAATCACTCTGTTAATTCTCAATTATCCTATCCTATCCTACTAATCCTACTTATATTATAAATGTGAAAGTTTATCTGGATGTTTGTTACTCTTTCACGCAAAAACTACTGAACACATTTTCATGAAACTTTGCAAACATATAGATTATTTTGTGGAGGAATTAGTTTGTTAGTTTGTCCTGGAAAAAGCGGGCATAGCGCTAGTAGAAAGTAAAACACAATTGTTAATAGTATTATTGATTGTTATTGTTAAACAGCAGACGTTAAGCTATTATAGGAACCAGATTAAAGGTCGCTGCATACGTAACGTGGACGGGACGGGGTCGGGACGTAGACTATACGTGTGTGCCCCGTTTCCGTCCCATCCGTGCCTCCGTGGCGTATGCGCTATCGTTTACATTTTCTATGAAACGATGTTTCCAAAACTTCACACGTCCCGACCCGTACCCGTCCCGTCCACGTTACGTATGCATCGAACTTTACTTGTGATTATGTGGAATGAAACATTCCTTTTTATTTCTTTTACCCTCTTTTATCCCCTATAACTACACCTGAGCACCATATTTAAATACTACAAGCTTCCTTAATTTTAAACGACCTGAATTCCGAATTGGGCACCTTATAATGTTTGGAAGCGTAATAATTCGTGCTGACACAATTTCATTTAGTTGCCAAAGTACTTGCATGCTCTGCTGCACTACAGGTAGTAATAGCTTTCAAAATTTAATCATGACGTGAACACCTGACCGATCAAAACTAGTTTTCAAATAGATTAAGCCACAAAGTTATTTGTGTAGCTCTCCTACTTATAGCTTCTGTTATGGTTGGTATAGTCTGCTGTGTGTTCATAATCTCTTGTATATACCTACAATACTTCAGTAACTGTGACGATTAAAATTAACGACCTGTGTGGCTCGATGATTACCATGCCGGATCGCCAAGGGTCCTGGGTTCGAATCCTAACGAGGCCGAAATTTGAATGATGACTTTGAATTTCTGTTCTCGGTCTGGGTGTGAGTGTTATGTCTCTGTGTGTTGTCTATGGCACCTATAGTCCAGTCATCTTAGTCAAAATTAGGTAAGAATTGCGGAATGAGAGATACCCAGCTGATTTTTTTGTATAAAGTTGTATTTTGGCATTCTAAAACTTGTCTCAAAACCTACATATGGTAGGGTGACCGCGTCTATTAAAAATTTGAGGTCAAAGGTCATAAAAATCGATTCTTTGCAAATATCTCATTTCCAATAGTACTACTATTATTAATATTTGATAACATATGAAAATTATTATTTATTATATTATTTATTTATCAATAATTAATAAACTTTATATAGCGTGTTTTGACCGGGACTATACCCATTGACCTTACATTCCGCATTACATATTCTGACCGCGCGCTCTCCGACCTCTATCTCGAAAACGATTCGACGTATAAAAAAATTTTTGAAACAAAAGTTGTAGGGAATTTAATTGTCTACAATATTGATGAAAAATACAAATAGCGAAAAACCCATAGGAAATGAGATATTTGCAAAGAATCGATTTTTATGACCTTTGTCCTCAAATTTTTAATAGACGCGGTCACCCTACCATATG
Source organism: Thymelicus acteon (assembly GCA_951805285.1). NCBI lineage: Eukaryota > Metazoa > Arthropoda > Insecta > Lepidoptera > Hesperiidae > Thymelicus > Thymelicus acteon. Next base: position 6,597,577 of record OX638227.1, on the reverse strand, counting down.
CAGGTTTTGATACAAGTTTTAGAATGCCAAAATACAACTTTATACAAAAAAATCAGCTGGGTATCTCTCATTCCGCAGTGAATTCCTAAGATGACTGGACTACTAGTGTGGGACTATGAGTGTGAAGCGTTATTAATTTTAATTTACCTTTAAGAAATACAAACATTTAAAGGTCAATTTTATGATTCTATAAACTAGTTTTTTCATTGTTCTTTTACATTTATGGCTTGTATTACATATTTAAAGTATAATGAGTACTTCCAAATACTTACATATAATACAAACATAGATGCGTTTTTATCTTGCTCAGAATTAAGACCGCAATTATGTTACTAGTACAATTTATAATGTAATACACATTGTATTCTAATCTATTTTACTGACTGCCAAGAATGATTTATGTATAAATTCATCACAATGAAACCCGCAAGGTTGATGAGTGCTGTGTAAATAAACACACACGATACAATGTCAGTTACACAGTTCCTACTACTCGTATACCTGAACTAAGATCAGTTATGCATGAACGGCAAACAGCTTCGCTTTGCTTGCTGAGCCACGAATAGAGTGTATATTTGCATAAATGAACAAGATTTCACACTATGGCAACGAAAGAGAAATGCTGTAGAACTAATGCGGTTTTCTTGCGTTTTTAGGCCGACAATACAAGGGTGATGCCTTTTGTAATACTGAAATGTATAGTATTTTGAAACGCTTCGAGATAATTGTAATTATTTAAAACCTGAACTGGATTAAATTGTTTTTTTTTTTCAATTTGTAATATCAATCTGAAATTAATATTACGTTAGAATCCGCACTAGAATTCATCACGTACAACAAACTCAGTTATTGCCATGTAGTAAGTGTAAGATATTAATTACTTATCTTTTAACAGAACCTTCCTAGGAAATTATCCCACGGGAAATTAATATTCCCCGGGTTAAAAAGTATCCTTGATAATGGCCCATAAATTTAATATACCACACATCATTTCATTACCACATACCACATATCATTTACTGATGTAAGCGTTCCATTCGTAAAGGAAGACAAATAAAAAAAAAGTAGTTATTATAAATCGTTTTGTTTGCCAGTTTAGGTACAGTATACAATATAATGTACAGAGCAAGTTCGGACTTTTAAAAGGATAGTTTTAGCAACGCATTGCGAATTTTACTACGCCATGTGCTGATTTCGCGTTTTAATGCAATATGAAGGTAAGGGTTGCGATGCCGCATTTTATTAAAAATAATAATATTTGAAATTTTCAGTATGAAATTTTCGTAATGAAAGGTGGATTAAATCAAGCATTATAGTTTCATTTCATCGAGGCTTTTCTTTCGTGGAATGTGGAACACAAAAGTGGAATACGTTAATTAATACATTTTCGTAAATCCAAATATCTGAAGTCAATTATATTAAGTAGCATTAATATTTAAATGAATTTTACAATTATATGACCCAGATGACGTCATCTGAAAATTCAGATTGAATTCACTCGAACACCGGTAATTTAAACGTAGATTCCATTCCAGTCCGTTCTACATCAAATTAATTCTTCGATTTTCGAAAATATCAAATCACAGGGATTTAAGTTAAACTTAGGAATTCTTGCTTCGGTCAGCTGGAGGAAAATATTAAACCTGAGCGATTGATTTACCAAAACATCCTCAAGTGTGAGAAGTCGATCTGAATTCAAGCCCAGCAGTGGGACAGTGGGAAAGTGTTGTTATTATAAAAAAGTGCTACTAACCTGTGTAGAAACGGATACACCCGAACCGCCGGCACCGCCACCTGAAAACAAAGATTTGAATTAGTCGAAGACAATCCATACTAATATTATAAATGCGTAAGTGTGTTTGTTTGTTTGTTTGTCCCACTTTCACGTCGCAACGAAGCTATGATCTAGTATGATTTTTGTATTTGAAGATAGGAGGAGAGGATTTTTTATTTTTTTTTCTAAAATTAAAAACTTTAAAATGCTCTAGTGTAAAGTTGTCAACATGTCGCTTGGTAATTTTAGCCTTTCAAGCGTCGATATGTTATGGGCTTCGTTGCCTGATATAAATAAATAAAAAAATAAAAATAAAAAAATAAATACGGCCAAAGTGAAAATACATACTAATAAATATCACTTGGCTTCGCCATAGTTGGATATGAAATCATCAATGCATTTACTTGTACTTCCTTTCCAATGTTTTCTCATGAAAGAAAGCTGGCGGATATGATGTAAGCAAGCCTTGCTTTCCGTTCTATTTCTAGGAAACTGGTTGTCTCTCCATTTAAAATATAATTGGATTTTACTATTGCGTCGTATCTTAGTTTATTTTAGTTTATTTTTTTAACTAAATAGCGTTTGGACGCGACTTCGTAAACTTGGAATGTTGAACCATTATATATATCCTGACTTCTAAGCGACGTATCGAGATGAAACATGTACATTTAAACTTCCAACAACACAAGTGTAAAAACCACATCCAATTTATTACACCCATATAAAACCCATCATATTACCTATATATGTTTCTTAAATATCTGCATTGTGCAGACATCGACCAGTCACAGCTTTATCTATCTATCTATATACCTACGATATATATTATAAAAGACAAGTGATTGACTGATGTATCAACGCACAAACTAAACCCTTAGGGCTAGAAACATAAAATTTCGCACACGTATTCCTCTTATGACGTAGGCATCCACTAAAGAAGGATTTTTCAAAATTCAAAGGGGGTGAAAAGCCCAAGGGGGTGATAAGCATAATATCCGCGTGCGAGGCTACGGGCACAGCAAGTCCATTAAACATATAAAAATCTCGTGTCACGGTGTTTGTGGTTGTCCTACTCTAAAACGGCTCGACTGATTTTTATGAACTTTTTCGTGTACCTATATTTGGTTGATAAATATATTTCATCGGTTTGGTTGTCAAGTATATAATATTTCGTACCGTTACGTGATTAGGGTATATCCAAAATTATTTTTGGCAGATTAACTTTTAACATGTCAGCTAGTTATATGTATACAAGCTGACCGGGCAAACGTTGTTCTGCCAAAAAATTTTTACGGGTAGGGGGATGAAAAATAGATGGCTTTTTAGGGTTCCGTAGCCGAATGGCAAAAAACGGAACCCTTATAGATTCGTCATGTCTGTCTGTCTGTCTGTCTGTCTGTCTGTCTGTCTGTCTGTCTGTCTGTCCGTCCGTATGTCACAGCCACTTTTTTCCGAAACTATAAGAGCTATACTGTTGAAACTTGGTAAGTAGATGTATTCTTTGAACCGCATTAAGATTTTCATACAAAAATAATAATAAAAAAAAATTTTGGGGGTTCCCCATACTTAGAACTGAAACTCAAAAATGTTTTTTTCATCAAACCCATACGTGTAGGGTATCTATGGATAGGTCTTCAAAAATGATATTGAGGTTTCTAATATCATTTTTTTCTAAACTGAATAGTTTGCGCGAGAGACACTTCCAAAGTGGTAAAATGTGTGTCCCCCCCCCTGTAACTTCTAACATAAGAGAATGATAAAACTAAAAAAAATATATGATGTACATTACCATGCAAAATTTCAACGAAAATTGGTTTGAATGAGATCTAGTAAGTAGTTTTTTTTTAATACGTCATAAATCGTAAACCGCAAAAAACATTGATCAAAGTTACAACAAACTACGAGAACTTTTATATAATGTTACTTGCTGCTACGGAACCCTTCATGGGCGAGTCCGACTCGCACTTGGCCGCTTTTTTTGTTGTTGTCCGATTCTCCAACCTAGCCGTTATGCACGCAAAGAATTCACGAAAATCAGTCGTACCATTTCGGAGGAGTTCAACTTCAAAAAGCCGCCAAGTGCGAGTCGGACTCGCCCATGAAGGGTTCCGTAGCAGCAAGTGACATAATATAATAGTTCTTGTAGTTCGTTGTAACTTTGATCAATGTCTTTTGCAGTTTACGATTTATGACGTATAAAAAAAAACTACTTACTAGATCTCATTCAAACCAATTTTCGTTGGAAGTTTGCTTGGTATTGTACATCATAATTATATTTTTTTTAGTTTTATCATTCCCTTATTTTAGAAGTTACAGGGGGGGACACACATTTTACCACGTTGGAAGTGTCTCTCGCGCAAACTATTCAGTTTAGAAAAAAATGATATTAGAAACCTCAATATCATTTTTGAAGACCTATCCACAGATACCCCATACGTATGGATTTGATAAAAAAACATTTTTGAGTTTCAGTTCGAAGTATGGGGAACCCCAAAATTTATTGTTTTTTTTTTCTATTTTTGTGTGAAAATCTTAATGCGGTTCACAGAATACATCTACTTACCAAGTTTCAATGGTAGGGGAGACTGGGGCTGGTCGTGACATTTTTTTTATAAAGTGCCGCAATTTTTTGTTTCTTTGATTGTTTTACTGGAATGTAGGTTTATTTGATTAAGTAACTATTCGGGTTATTAGTTTAAAAACAATTTTAGATACCAGACTGTTAGAAGTGACATAAATGAATGAATTTCGAGGAAAAGAGGTGTGTAACTTTAGGCCCCGCGCCAGGGGCTGGTTGTTACACTATACGGGGCAAAATGTTACAACAAAAACCTAACGAAATATAACACTTTTTAATAGGAACAATGATAGTTTAATAACAAAATAGTCCCTATATTTCATTCGTGAGAAGATATACATGGTATCGAGTTTCCCACTGCATTTGCTGCTACACAGAGAGTGACAAGTGTCCCTCTCTCCGCTGATGTAATGAAATCAACTTGCTTAGACCCTTTTGGAACCAAAATTTTACTAGTTTTCTGCACCGTTGTCACGCTAATCCGTAGTAAATTTGACTGCTTTTAATCAAGTAACTCATCAAAATACCCTCTTGTTTATCGTTGAAAGCTTGTCTATTCTTCTGGTAGCTAACTGTGGGAGATTCTGTATGTGTACCCTTCTCTTTTGCTTCTTTTTGTTTCTTCAGATATCTTGTTAGAAACATAATTATGACATAATCTAAGATCTTTTGAGATGCCACGAATTTTTTTTCAAGTGAAAACTTCTTTAGCATCGTTGTGATTTGAAAGTCGATGAAACGAAAAAGCGACAGTTAAAAGAAACACACATAAATTCATAAGATTTAACGTGGGAAAAAATGAAATAGGAAGCATTATACAGTGTTTCTTATGTTCGTGGTTCTCTTTGTGTTACTTTAAGAAGTGCTAAGTTGTATTCATAGATGGCGCGAAGAACTAGGTAGTAACAAGTAACAACCTGCCCCGCGAAAATGTCACTTTTAGCCCCAACGCCAAAACTGACCTTTCAAGGTTAATTAGTAAAAACGTAAATAAGTACAACTGTATAAACGTAGATTCGTTGCAAAAAGAAAGGATTAGGCCACAAATATCACAACACATATATATCTGCTTTAAAGGAAATGAGGTTGTAGACCAATATTACGAAAAAACGAAAATGTTACTAACATGCGGTTTTGAGGGCAACATGTACGGGCTCCTCTCACAAAAGCACTGGCGCCACAGGCTCGCGCGGCGTGCAAGCCGGTGGTGGCGTGATCATTTGTCTCTTTCTCACGTCAATATAGCGTTCTCTGTTTAGCCACCGTTGGCGCTATAACTACCTACCTCTGTCACGACCAGCCCCAGTCTCCCTATAGCTCTTATAGTTTCGGAAAAAAGTGGCTGTGACATACGGACGGACAGACAGACAGACAGACATGACGAATCTATAAGGGTTCCGTTTTTTGCCATTCGGCTACGGAACCCTAAAAAGCGTAACACGAGAATTTTATATATATTAGATATTTATCGCTGCAGTTGTGAGATAGTCACGCCCTCTACACTCATTACTAACCTACGAAGTTGTTTCAAGTTATCTAGCACAGCTGATGCTTTTAAGTTTATAACTCTACAACTATCAACTCGCCCACGAGAATTTTATTCACCTAGCATAAAGGAAAAGCTTTCAGTTCGTTTATCCCGCTTTCAATGGATTTCCTGCTGAAAGCCAATGAAATTTGCTGACGAGAAAGTTGAAAACAAACTTCCTTGTTATTAATTGGATGAGTCATTACATATCTGGAAGTAATTCAAGTAAATACAAATTTACTTAAATAAATTTTCAAGAAATTATTTGACTTTTATTATCACGCTTTAATTTGCCGGATCTGTAATTATGTTAAAAATCTGAAATATTTAATCATTTCTACTTTTTGTTGTAATAAATTGTTTAATGAAAAATAAATACATATTTCTTTTAATATTTTTTTTAACTAGATCATGTTACCGAATGTCAATAAAATTCACTGTTGGTTTTTGATTAATAAAAACACGAAAGATCACTTCGTAAAATAAAATACACTCGTGAAATAAAAACGTTTGATTGAAATTTTCATCGCCTTTGTATGATTCTGAATTCAATATTTTACGCTTGTAGAGTTTTAAAATCCAAATGAAGATATGAGTTTTATAAGCGTCTGGGGTAAATTTATTCACGTCTTATTATGTCAATCTAATCCCTATTTCCCTTGTTCACGACATCACGCGTAAACGGCTGAAGGGTTATTGTTAGGAAAAGGATTTTAACTAAAGAAAAAAATAAGAAAGTTGCACGGAAAGTTCGTTATATTAAGAAAACTTAACGACCATATTAATATTTAATAGTATTTAGAAAGTATTTGTCTATTCATTTTATCAAGCTATTTTTGTAGTGGACACAATATGAATTACATCGGAAACAAAAGAGTATAAACACCTACAGTTTATTTGTAAAATAACTTTCCTTTAGCAGACTTACGAATGCGTAGAAAATTGGAGAAAAGAAATTGTTTATACATATTGAATTTATTTATACGTATATGGTAAAGCCAGCGGAGGGGTTTAATCCATTTGCGCCATTTTAATCACTGATGTTACTTTAGTAGAACAAGTTCTTTCAGAGTTGAAACTCTACAACAGATAGACATTTACTTTAAATATTAAACTATACTCTTGTTTTAAAAATAACCTCTCAAAGAGTTTAAAACTTAAGGGAACTCTATTTTGGGATTAAGTAATTAGCAGTACTGGACATGAAGCTGTCCTCGTAATCTCCAGGAATAGGAAGGTCCACTTCTTTTCTGTGTGTAATGAACTCTTCTTTTCTATGTGTAGTTCTTTCTGTCTTTTTCTTCTCTCTTTGCTAGCCTGTTATGCATCCGTGATACCTTTGATGTTAAACATGGGATTAAACTGAGTGATATAGAGCCCATGTGGCTACAATGCAACACGACGGACCTTACACCAAAGCCTTGTCCAACGAACAACTTTCCGATTTCATAATAATTTCTGAACATTCTTGCAAAATAGGTTACAGATATATTTTTAAATGTATTTTTAAACTTACTTCCTCAGCTTTTCCTTGGATACTGCTGATCAAAAATTTACAAGTACGGAATTTTTTTGCAGCGAAAAGTTCTTGTATAAGTTACATTATGGTGAAAGACACTCTTTGTTTGACTTTTAGTTCTTGAATAACCCGTCCCGCTTCGTGAAACAACCGTTACCTTAACAAATTGTACCCGCATCAAAAAATTGTTATTAATATTTTCCAGGCGCTTCGGAATCTACTTTTAAGATAAAATTTCAGAAGCCTTTCAAATTATTAACTTTACACCGTAATATATAAAATTTTTCATTAACATCGATTTATTTCATTAAAACATTATACATATTTAATTATTTACCCATACCTACTCTCAAGATGAAAAAGTCACGTTTTTTTTGTTTCCATGGTTTTAATAAATACATAATATGGCATATAAAAGAAAAATTCACGGTTTAATATTATGGAATATAAAAATATTGCCAAGTCGTGCTATCGAATTTAATTATTTTTATAGGTCAATTTAAACGAAAATCTACCTATAAATATGGGCTTAAAGTGCGACACTTTTTTCAACGAAAATGGGATTAGTAACGAGGGTCTGAAGTAACTGATGTAACAGAGTAAGGTTAAATTACATTTTTATGCCAATAACGATCAAGCGAGTAGGCGAGTGATAGTAAGTGGCAACGACAACGCGCTTTCCTTCGTCATTTGTAAGCGTGCCACGAAGCCATTTGCCGTTTGCCCGTTCGATCAATCTAAAGTCCAGTTTACACATATTAAGTAGTTAAGTAGATAACTAAATTTTTACTAAATTTTAAGTAAATTAATACGTGTAAACAGACATTTTAGTAACTTTTTAGTTAAAATTTAGTTAATTACTTAACTACTTAATACGTGTAAACCGAACATAACGCCCCAACTCAGAGTCACTAACGGTTAATTTAATCGCTCCTTAGTAAAGAATCACCATACAAATTCTGTACTAAGAAGCGATTTAAGTAACCATTTGTTGTATAGTATGGCAACATTTTATTAATGTTAATTATCTTAAAATGGTGAGACTGACCCCCGTATTCAAAAACAACACTGTGAGGCCTCACAGTGTTTGCGAGTGCTTGATGTCATTAAAATCATTTCGTAAACAATACTTGATTGAAGTCCTTCGCTGTGCGTTTGTCAAAATCGATAAAGTAGCTGCCGAGCTACTTTACCGAACGCATAGTGTTGGTTTGACTTCTATCAAAATAGAAAGAAAGGATCGATTGTTTGTATTGTTATATTTGTCTTTTGCCTGTGTCAAATGACTAGCGTGAAGTTTGCCGCATCAAATGGACCAATAAGAGGGCTGTATACAGCTCTGTGCGTCCGCACAGCCAAGTGATACTTAAGGGTTGACTGTGAAACAGAAGGCTTGCCATGACGAACGCACTGAGAAATGCCTTAATTGGCATAGTATTGCTTCTTTACTTAAACAAGTATTGTTCTTGAATACGGGGGTGACAACACTGCTCATGTACTCGGGTCAACAAGATGGCATCTGTTGAAATAAAAGACTTGTAACGTTAATATCAATTTGTACACCACACCATTTGTGACTTGTTGTTTGTGAGTTGGGGCGTAAGAGTCTTCTAGTAAAAAGTGAATAGACTGAGGTAGTACGCATTACGAATCAATATTACCTTCACTACCATCGACAGTATTCATATCCCGGCAGCTTGTGATAAGCACTTTACTATTTTGAAGACCCTGTAGCCTAGTTGGTAGCGACCCTGCCTGCGAAGTGAGTGGTCCCGCGTTCGATTTCCGGCCGAGGCAGATATTTATGTGACAGATAAATAATTGTGCTCCGGTCATGAGTGTTATTGTGATGTGTTTATGCCACCCGCGACACAAGTAAAACCCTACTGCGGGGGTATGTGTGTGTAAGCGTTTATTTATTTATAGTGTCTGTACTACTAATACCAATACTACCATCACCAATTAGAGTTGCCAGATGATCGGCATTCGTCTGGGTTGTCCTGACATTTCACATGATGTCCAGACAAGACCCGATAAAATATCAAACGTCCCGACAATTCACTCAATTCAACAGCTCGTTTGCTGGCTATTTCCCATACAAAATATGTTGTCCCTACAAATCCCGACTTTTTTAAATTTCGTCCAGATATTTCAGTCTTGCCATCTGGCAACCCTATCACCAATACTCATATCCCGGCAGCTCGCGATGAGCACCTACTTTATTGTCCGTAGGTTGATAAGTGACTTACGATGACTGCTTTTGGTAAAATTCTTAATTTCGAACATTACGTGAAGTCAAAGTAGAGTCAGATGTTACCTCCACATGAGTTGGCCGCCCCTGAAGGGTGAAAGGAGCTTACTACCAATTCATATCCTCAACACTCATGGCATCGTCGATCTATTTCTTAGTTGGATTTGTGATACTGCAACCGAACTATTTTAAAACATACGTGTATCAAATATGTAATACATAATCATTCATAGCTGAACGCGCTACAGAGTAGACCACGAAACAGGCTATCTACGAGGCTTTTTGCTAAAAACGTAATTCTATGCTACAATTTACAGCGCAATTTCGTGGCTTTATAAGGTCGAGACACATACGTTTTGTTTCTAACCCCCGACACTGAAGCTTACAGCGCAGAGAAAATAGTATAGGTTAAGTGTGGCATGTTGTCCTCGGGTTAGTCAATTTGCATAATTTACTTTGCATATTTTAAAGAAATAAATAAACATTTATACTCTGTTAATCAGCTTTTATTCCCTGTAATCTTGTCGGCATGGAGAGTTACTACGAAATCACGGCCTGATAACGAACGTTTACATTTAATAGGGATTCTCTAGCCGGGAATACAACCCCGGATCTTCTCGCTATGCAAGCAGGGTCACTAGTAACTTAACTAAAAATTACGTTTCAAGGAACAGAATCTAGACACGCGGTAGCGTGTCAAGCCACTTTTAAGCTAACAGAAATGGCGAGCATCACCGTGTGTAATATTACACGAACCATTTGGAGCCACTTTTGACCCCCTCATAACTCAAAAACTATTCCACATAAACCTGTCAAATTTAGCTCATTTATTGAAACTTACGAAATACATATGTATGTACTCTAAATTTCATAAACACACCTCAAACGGTTATTTAGATATTAACGTCCTAAAATCGTCATTTTTATCACTGACTGACCTATAGATCAAAACTCTAACCCAGTTCCAGATGACCTAGAAAGTTGATATTTGGCATGAAGGTAGACTATTAGGCGTATGTTAAGGAAAATCTAAAAACTGAAAATTATTGATAATTAATGAAACTAGTGAATTAGCGGTTCCACTGTATAGAGTAATTTTACAAATAACTATAGGTATAAGGCTAGTTTTCATTAGTCAGCAACCAACAAACCAAATTTTAGAAAAGGAACATGGGTATTACATCAAACTTACAGACTTAACAATTATAATATAGCCTAGGTAGGTACGTGAAAACTAACCAAGTCAAATGTAGAGCTTGAATTACATGTTCTTGTGACTAAAATTTTAGGCTTTTCTACACAGAACTTGCAACAATTCTTTTGCTCAATTCTTTTTTTTTAGTTGGCTCTCATTTCACATTTATGTTTTTGATGAGATGTATTTACTCGTGTAAGATCATGGCAACATGTTTAGCGCATGTTTTCACTGTTTTCAGAAAACGTAGTAGTTTAGGAGACAATGCCTTTCAAAGTAACAATAATTAACCTTTTGTCAGAAACAAAGAGTTGCTCACAACCTTACAAATGTACAAATTGAACACCGAGAGAAATGAACAAGTAATTCAAACGGAATTACCAATTGTTACCAGCCTCTTAGGGTTGTTAATGTCCTTAATTATACTGAAATTCATTTTTGGAGTTAAGTGAAATTTAAACTTTAGGAATCGCTTTTCATATATTATAAGGACCAGTATGAAAAAATATGCAAAATAAAATCGGAATAATATAATAAATAATACTACTGCAAATGTCATACATACATGTTATACATACATACGAGTAAGTAACGTTTTGGCCCGCCTTTTATTATTTTAACAGACAAGGGGAGTCCAACTCAGAGTCACTAACAGTTACTTAAATCGCTCCTTACTACAGAATCACAATATAAATTCTGTACTAACGAGTGATTTAAGTAACCTTTAGTGACTCTGAGTTGGGGCCTTAGTTATTCTAAAGGATGCACACCAAAAGTCAACTTGGGCATACATGGAGCACTTTACACTCCAAACATATTTAATATAGTTGAGTGCAATCCACTCTCTCGTGCATAAGAAATTCATTGTAATACACATCTTACTCACATCCTAGAACTTTCTACCCGACTCCAAGATCGACTAAATAACTCCGGATATTAAAACTAGACGGCGCTGAGAACTGAGTCAATTTAATATAAAGAAAACGTATGGTACGTGTTGGTATGTTGATTTTGTATTGTAAGAACTTTCCGTATTTAATTCATCACTTTATTCAATACTAGATGTTGCCCGCAGCTTCGCATACGGAAATTATAGTTTACTATTTATTTAGTAATTTATATACCGAAATCCACGATACAGTCACAAAGGCTTCCCCCAGGAACGGGTTTTGGAAAATTGAAAAATATGTATTACATTCCATCAATTTAAGCAACGAACATTTGTTGCAAATTTGAAGTAAATCGGTTTATGTTTTAAAAATATTCCATACAAAATTTTATCCCGTTTCCCAAAGAAACCTTTTAATTTTCGGCGATAAAAAATTTAAAGTATAACCTTGAGTATTAGTAACAACTTTACTAATTTTCATCGAAATCCGTTCAAGGGTTTTCATGTGATGCCCGGACAGACAAACAGACAATAATTCAAAAAAAGAAATTCTGTGTTCACGTTATTGAAATGCCCCCTTAATCGATATTTTTAAAAAATATTCGATGTACAGAAAATTTGCCCTTTGAGTTTTATTATAGTACTAGCTGCCCGGAAAGACTTCGTTCTTTCAAAGGTTAACAGTAAAAAATAAATAAATGTAACTTTTTTATAATTATTAAAACCTTCTGTGTGCCTTAAGGAACATACAAAAAAAAATTGCCGAATTGGTCGAGCCGGTCTCGACTTTTGCGCTTTATGCTTTATGCTTTAGCTACATTCATTTTTATTTAAATAGATAGATGAGAATATTAATAAATGTACATTCTAGTTCAAATACAAACACTTCACAAATACCCTATTTTTATCTGTATCATAATCATGTTAACATTAATAATGATATCACAAAATTAAGAAGTTGAACTTGAAACACTGCCAGGTTTTTATAAATATTAGTTACCACTGGTTTTGAATTCCTATAATGATACCAACTCAATTAAAAGATAACATTACCGAAACTGTAGACCAAATCTTTAAAATAAATACTACTAGTCTTTTTAATATTATAAATATAAAGGTTTGTGAAGATGTTTGTTTTTTTCGATGTTTGAGATGGATATGAGCTAACACCTAACGTTGGCACACAGATAGACCATTTCCAAACTTAAATAAATTAAAAAATTAAAAAAAGCCCGCCTGCTATGAAAAAACTATCATAATATACCTTTTTGAAATCCTAACGGTGAGCTCTTTAATTTGATACCCATTGCATTATACGATATATTTTTTATTTATTATTTTTTCATACTCCAAATAATTAATAATAATTATTATTTCAAATAATAAATCTCACAAGTCACAACCACCATATTTGTTTTTTTTAATTTTACTTATCTAAGAACACTTGGGTTATCAAGCCGAATCTAACGATATCCTAATTATATGTATAAATCCGTTCAGTGATTTGGAAGATATGAGGTAATAAAGAATATTACACGCATGCATGCATACATACATATCTACATACAAGATACACGCAAAAAACAGAACCCTTCCTTGGCAGTCGGGTAAAAATAGGATAGATTTTTATCCTGGATATACATTCCTGGGAGATTATTTGGACGTTTATATGTATATGCGGAAACTATTATCTCCATAAGTATTTAGTTGTATAACATTATTCTCAGGGGGAACCCAAACTTTATGGTCAATTACAATGCGAAACGCATAAAAAGTTTCATCAACACTTTTGGCGAGTCATTAAAACGACTCGAAGAAACTTTGGCAACTTTGTTGTTTGCGCCCTGTAAAGTACTGTGATCCTTAGCAAATCAAAAGATGTGCAAAGGTTCATTAAGATTTTCCTTATTGTTCTAGTGAATGAGTGTTTCATAGTTTTTTTAAGGTAATCTATGATTTTAAATTAATAATACCAATATTATAAATATAAATGGAATGTCAAAATGTTTATTTGTTTCCATTACTTTGCTTCTTGTCAACACGTCATTAATAACTTAATTATTTTTTTTACGAGTGTGTCAGAACGTGACAATAAGTGGTCTATAGTATTTTCAGTACAATTTCATGAGAAGCTTAATAAAATATTTAGGTATGTATTATAGCTAAGTATAAAAATCACCTGAAGTTTTTAATTTTATCAAACATTTCTTCCACTCATATTAACACAATAGTACCATTTTATTTTATGTTGTAATCTATGGTTGTAAGAGATCCCTACAAAAGATTTACGCTAACTGCCAATCCACAAATTTCAGCTATATTTTTTACCAAACCCATTGCCTAAATGTTTGCAGTTTACTTATTTTCCTTTTAAATGATTATATAATGTTATCTTCCCTGCCAGTCCTAACAATACTGCGACGGCTCGATTGAATTCAATTTGAGGGATCCGCGGTACTATAAATATTTGTTTTTCAAACAAACACCGTCCGACGGCTGGAATTAAGTATCCAATTGCTTTTTATGTACTTTAAGTAAAACGTCTTAATCTTTTAAGAAATATCAATTTTCTTGGGGATTCTATTTATTGTCTGCTACTTCCATTCTGCGGTTGAAATTTGACCGTAATTCATTTTGTTAACGTACTAAACATTTACACTGGAATTAATGTTCTATTTCCTTTAATAAATGATATTGTTACATAGCTTTGTTTCTTGTCAACCGTGTCACATCTCACATTATGTGCAAATTATATTTAAAAATAGGATTATAATTAGTGTTGCACGTAATATTGTAAATTTTGATATCACCAAAATGTTGCATGCCGACATTGGCCAAATATGTTTGAACGTCTGTAAAATTTCCATCTTTTCTACTTGTACCATATTTGTAGCAATGAAATGAATAAATAAATAAATAAATAAATAAATAAATAAATAAATAAATAAAAAGAGCTTACCGAGAAAGGAAAAGAGAGGTTTTGCCTTTTATTTTACCTTTTACGCTCATTTAATAACGAATATATTAATATAATTATAATAATTCATCTTTATGGCGAGTACGAAAAAAAATCTAAAATTAAATAAATGTATACCTGTAGTTGTAATATGTAGTTCTGCTTTGCAGTACCGCCATTGCCTAAGATGTTGGCAGCATTTCTCACTGTACATACAGCTATGATAATATGCTGAGTTAAACAGCTGTCAGCTCACGGAAAGCGCGTTATATATTTCAGCATTTACTTTTCCGACTAAAAAGATAATGAGCATTGAGCATAGACACTCCACGGGTCAAGAGTTTCAACATGAAAGCTTTAAAAAGTATCCTAATGTGAAATTTCTCTCCATTTAATGTTTAAATAATACATTTTAAATTAAATATTTTTTATAAGCTTATATATTTGACATATTTGCGTATTTAACGTTTCCCTATGTCTGCAATTCATAATCATAGGAATAATTTCCTAAAGACATCAGACATTCGGCGTTAAATCGTAAGTTATTTTACTCAAAAGTATCTTTATTTCCCTTCGGCTACTCAAGTATTTCTAAAGCCGCGTCCCCAAGAGTCAAGTGTTGTGGACCAAAGAATGAACTGATATATTTTGTACAATAAAACCAAACTTCCGTTATGATACTGTTGCAAACTTTATTGTTTTGTCCATTAAGTTGAACTGGTCGACTGAACTTTTCGATTGGGCAAAAAGGAAAGTTCGCAAGAGTTGAAGTGAGGCAAATGAATTGATTCAGGAAAGTATTCCGGCACACTTGAAACTTTGTGCTTGATACTTAAGTTCTTATACAATACATGTAAATCCCGAAAAATCGACCAAGTTATGCAACGCCCAGCGTTTTAGTACTTTCAGCTCAAGATGGCTGAGTTTTGTAAGGAATGTCACGTAACCCTTACGAACGAAGTACACTTGTAACTTCTTTATTGGAAATCCAAGAAACAAATCTATAAATCGCAATCTAAGTTACTTCGGTGTTGAGTGCCGTTGGAACTTAGATAGATGACCATTAGGGCTTTATTGATGGAGTTAAACTAAAGTAGTTATTTTCTAGACAATTCAGTCATTGGACGATAATTACCACAAATATATTTATGACGCAGTGTATAACAGAAACTTTAAAGAAATTTATATGTAGCGAATATGTGTAGCGATAAGACTTCTGACTGTCTACTTCACTTGCCTACTTCTTGATTGTGTTGTATTATTTTATTGGTGTACAATGAAGAGTTAAATAAATAAATAAATATATTTTTGTCCAATGTTTAAGAAATATGGCATTTACAGTAGGTACAAATTATATTATCAGTTGGAGCATAGCACACGTAAAAAAATGTAAGTATCCCGTGCTTCACCCAGGTGAAGAATCTACGTGAATCACGGCCCCGGAAGCAGATAATGTAATTTGGTTCAATTAAATACCCATAATTCTTAAAAAAAAAAGCTCACCGGCTATATGTATTCCATTATATTCTTTAAATCCTCTCATTCTGTTTAATACGTAAAAATGAAGTAAATACTGGCTCCCGGTGCCGCAGTGTTACTTTCCGATTTATAACACTTTTACGAGTTCTCGTAAAACTTTATTACCTTTTAAATTGTTAAAATCTTGTTAAGTTTGATTAAAAATCTTTAACAGTTGTGGTCATAATTATTTTTATTCATATCGTCAGTCAAACAGCATGACCTTTACTTTTTGTTTTAATTTTTTTAAAAGCCCGAAGTACTTACTTAATACCTAACAAAAAAATAAATCCAGTGATATTGAAAATTTTCTTTTACCCATCATTACAGTCAAGTTCAACCTAAATTTGTTTCTGTTATATTTAAGCACGTCTTGAGAGAGAAAATTTAACTCTGTAACTCTGCGACTTTCGTGTGTAAAGTCCCTTAGAAACTATTCCAGACTTGATACAACTGCACTAACGTCTATTCCAGATCAATTAGTCTACAGCAGGCTTACCTAATGTACTGGAGTGCTTCTAAGTAAACACATACTGTGAGACCTGAAACGTTTCAAGTAAATTGTACATACGGTATAACTTTAATGTAATGTTCTTCTCACGCCCCAACTCAGAGTCTCTAACGGTTACTTTAGTCGCTCCTTAGTAAAGAATCACCATACAAATTCTGTACTAAGGAGCGACTTAAGTAACCGTAAGTGACTCTAAGTTTGTGCGTCAGAAGGTAGTGATACAAATAACCATTGACTTATATTATATGGACGCGCTGTTTCTAAGGAATTTCGTGTCACGCTTTCGTGCCACAGAGAACTCAATCACAGAGTCACTATGCGCCCAGTGTTGCCAACACCCTACTCCGAAAGAGATCATGGATACATTACTATAATTGGACATATACCATGGATATATTACTCTGTCTGGATTACTTTGTAGAGGTACCTGAGGATTAATTACGTCATAACGGAATGACCATTGTGTTCATCCATTCATTGAGTTATCTGTAATCCCAGGATATATCATTCAGCTGTGTTAAATTTTTTTTATAAGTGTTGTGCACTTAAAATAAAAGAAATGTACCGTAATAAATTACATTGTTTCATTTCGTTATCACCTTCAACATCCGTTTTCATGACGTAAGGACAATTTTGAAGAAATTATAATAAAATGTGTTAATACAATAATATATTTTTTTACCACCAGAAAAATTATTAGAAAACATTTGGAAAATAGGACATAACACCCCACAATTATGAAGGATAATCTCAATCCGGTCTGCGATTGGTCAAATAGTCATTCCGTTGTGACGTCATCTGTTTTCAAGTACCTCGAAGTTATGTATCCAGTTAAAAGTTATAATTATATCCATGGCGACAATCATACGATTTATGCCTTTTTCCAGTTCATCTCGGAGTGACTACTATATATTTTTTTAACATCGTAAGTAAACATTAATAATTTAAATATGTATTTGTATGCATTGTTAGAAAATTATGTACGAGTATAATAGGTTCATGATATAATTATTATAGGTTCATAGATTTATCAATAGATGGCGCACATTATAATTACCTATGTCCCGATATTTCTACATTTATAATTTTGTATGTTATTATGTAAATTTATATTATAACTAGCTGCCCGGACAGACTTCGTTCTATCAAAAAAAAATTGCAATAAAATAATATTGCGACTATACATTGAGATGTAAGCTATCCTATCTTTCAAGTTGGATCAAACTGCACACGGTGTGCAAAGGGCAATGAACCTAGTTGGCATACCTACAAGTCCGCAATTTTGAAAAAACCTCGATTCGGCGGCCAGTGATGTAAAATATGTCGATCGATAGAATAAATGATTATGATCAAAAAGTATTCAGTGATGAAATGTCGTAAGTGGTATACTTTCTGAGATATTTGAGTTCAAACCCGTAGAAAAATGAAGTAAAAAACTTTGTTTCGGCGGATATTGATAAAACATGTGTCAATCGATAGACTAAGTGATTACGATCAAAAAGTATTCAGTGATAAAATGTCGTAAGTGATATACTTTCTGAGATATTTGAGTTCAAACCCGTAGAAAAATAAAACATTGGTAATTGTCTTTTTTATTTATTAGTGGATCAACACTATAACTATATACATATAAAATATCACAATATCATTAACAAAACTAAATAAATACATATTTATTCATATTTACATATATACATATTATATTATATATTAAGTACATAAATATTTATAACTACGTATATAACATGTGGTTGAAGACCACGGGCGAGGACATTCTAATTGCTTCAGGTAGTGCTGCCGGACGTGATTCTTGAAGGAACTTTTGGTAGTCTTTTGATGTCTACAAGCAAGGAGTTCCAGAACAGTATTGCAAAGGAATTCCCGAAATAAGCAGTGCTATGGGTTTCCTTTAAATAAACAGGAGAAGACACATTATTCAAAATAGCATAAAATGTTGAGAGAATTCTGAAGTTTCACCTGTGTCGAATTGGTAGCCATTTAAGTTAGGAATCAAACTGGGAAATGTGGTCATACTTACGTAAGCTGAAGATAGGTATATCGAAGTTTTTTTACTTTATTTTCCTACGGTTTTGAAATCAAATATCTCAGAAAGTATATAACTTACGACATTGTATCACTTAATACTTTTTGATCGTAATCACTTAGTCTATCGATTGACATATATTTTATCAATATCCGCCGAAACAAAGTTTTTTACTTAATTTTTCTACGGGTTTGAACTCAAATATCTCAGAAAGTATACCACTTACGACATTTCATCACTGTATACTTTTTGATCGTAATCATTTACTCTATCGATTGACACATGTTTCATCACTGGCCGCCGAATCGAGGTTTTTTCAAAATGGCGGACTTGTAGGTATG
Source organism: Thymelicus acteon (assembly GCA_951805285.1). NCBI lineage: Eukaryota > Metazoa > Arthropoda > Insecta > Lepidoptera > Hesperiidae > Thymelicus > Thymelicus acteon. Next base: position 6,578,473 of record OX638227.1, on the reverse strand, counting down.
CCAGGTTCCATACAAAACTGTTGGAAGCCCTTTGATTAAAATCGGTTAAGTAGTTAAGGAGTCTATCGCGGACAAACAACGTGACACGTAATTTATATATATAAAGATAAGATTTTATTTTAATTTATAGTTTTACTTATTACTTTTCTTTCAATTTCGTTTTGTAGACCGCCATCTAAAACTAATTAAAGTTTTAGTACCTACATTAAATGAATCGTACTATTTTTTTTCTGGAGCCATCTTAGGAAATACGACTTTTATTTACCCACCGTACGATCTCTCACTCCGCGACGTCTGGCAACCCTGTTCCGTAGTGATTAAGTACTCTGTGTTCGTTCTGTCAAGTTTGGTTCAAGATGTCGGTATTAAATATTTGACACTAAATATTTTTTAAGACTGTAAATAAAAATATAGTTACTTACCAATTATGATTAAATAAAGTGAAATAAAGTTCAAACGTAAATAATGAGAACGTTTTAACTGTGCTCAATAAACAATAATACGTTATTAAGTGTTTTTGAACAGTCGGAGTTTTTCTAACGTGACATTTACTTGTGTAGCTTGCTCGCAGCCGACTAAACTGAGTTGGCCCCAGTTGGGGTCAACACAGGTGAACAAAATGTAAGTACTGAACAGCGTGTCCATATAATATAAGTCAATGCAAATAACACATTATATCGTCATCATAATACATTATGGCTAATTATCACTCTACCCGCGGCTTTGACTGTGAGTTCCTGGATAAGTACCCTGTATAATAAAGAAAAATATTATTATTCCAGATCATATTTTATCTATGTGCATAATATAACTCACATGATTCCACGGTGATGTCTTTGTTACTCATATCTATGGGCAACGATGTCTACTAACCATCTGAAACTTTTTTTATCGAAATAGCCGGCAAACGAGCTGACGATCCAACTGATGGTAAGTGGCTATCATCGCCCATGAACATCAGCAACACCAAAGGCATCACTGATGCTTTGCCGGCCAAAAAAGAGAGAAAAAAAAAGAAAAGAAAAACTGGCTCTCAAGCCCCCAGCCGGAACACGACGAGTCGTTTGGCGGCTGACTCATGCTCAAGGGTGGTAGCTATCCAGGCGAACCCCGTGGAGAAATAATAATAGTAATAATGGTATTAATTAAAAATTAAAATCAATATTACCATTACTTATATTAATATTACGTTTATATGTCAGACAAAAAAGTGTTTACGAATTGCTAACAAGTAACAAAACCATGTTCATTCGCCCGAAATTAACTTATCGCTTTATCTCTGAAAAATCACCATTTACGTTCAGGCGAAGATTTTCGCTGAATCAGAGCTCATTTTCAATGCGTCATGCAATTTATTATCTGTTACATCTTACACAAAATATATTTTTATAGCTGAGAGAGATGCTTCTTCCACTTGGTTAGAACTGAAATGTCTGTGAATGTGCAATCGAACTTTGATAATGGATCTTGTTCAAAAGAATATTTCTTTGAATCATTTAATACGTAAGTTCCTCACATGGAACGATAAACGTAATCCTAAAAGGTTTAAATATATTTGTACCTTTCTACACAACTACCACTGACGGTGTCGTAAGAGGCGACAAAAGTCGTATAAAATGAAGAAGCTGTATAAAATGAAACCTTTAAAATAAAGATTACCAAATTGTGATGTCCATTATAAATTATTCTTTTTACCTATTTTACATACGCAGAATATGAAGCTTCACCATCTATAGTGTCTTTGGATTGACTGGAAGAAATTTCTTGTAAGCGATATAGTCGTTTATTGTATTGTGCTTACCCATTAATAGTGCATTCTTTTGTAAATTTTTGCTTCGATGAACGTGTACAATCAATGGTTTAAAAAAATAAAAAAAAAAACGAAAAAAGAAACCTTACAGTTTAATACTTACATAGCAAGCAAGCAAGCAAGCAAGCAAGCAAGCAAGCAAAAACCCATAATTGTCCCACTGCTGGCTCGGGGTCTCCTCTCACAATGTGAGGGGTACAGACCATAGTCTACCACGCTGACCAAGTGCGGATTGGTAGACTTCACAAACCTTTGAGAACTTTATGGAGAACTCTCCGGTGTGCAGGTTCCCTCACGATGTTTTCCTTCACCGAAGCAAGTGATGATTAACTTCTACATGCCAGGATTTGAACTCGGGCCCCTCCGTTCGAGAGACCAACGTTCTAACCGCTAGGCTATAACTGCTTTTACTACTTACATTATTTAATTATAATTACATTATTAAGTATTTAAAACATTCCGATGTACATTTACGGAGAGCCACAAGTCACATAAAAATGTCTTGGCTTAAAAGAGACGCTCGAACAAAAATACTAGTATTATGATAAAGGTATAGGCTTGCTGTAAACATTCTTATCAACTTCACACAACCTACTGCTTACAATCTACATACGTTCCATTAAATCCCAGTCTAAGATCTAATCGATCGGATGTACCTTAATATCCGCACCTGGAGACCGTCAAGTACTCGTAGCAGACTGAATTAAATTGCTTCGTAATCTTAAGGATTGCTGTGCTAATATAGCTATTACTACATTTTGTGTATACTAGCTTAATATTCCATCGTTTTAAAGTGCATTGTTTGGAAGAGATTTGAGCAGCACCTACCACAGCAAAGATACTCTGTCGTACTATTAACATATTTTTAAACTCTTTTTTAACCGACGAAAAAAAGGAGGAGGTTCTCAATTCGACGCGTTTTTATATATTTTTTTTAATGTATGATCACGCAGCAATCGGCACAGGGTGGTCCGATTTTGATGATTATTTTTTTAATGGATAGGGTATATCTTGAAGTTGGTCCCATATTTTTTTTTTAATTTTATTCCCACCCTAAAGGTACGAAAATAGGGGATGATTGATTATTCACCCATGGAATTTTTACCTGTTACCCCAATAACTTTGTACTGGATGGTCCGATTTCGATGATTCTTTTTTTATTAAATATTGTATACCTTGAAGTTACTCTTGTTTAAATTTGGAAACAAAATTTTACCCCTAAAGGTACGAAAATAGGAGATGATTTATATTTAACCTACTACATTTTTACCTGGTAACTGAATCTATCACCAATAACTTATTATTAATTTTCATAGCAACTAAAAATTAAAAAAATATTATTTTTTGACAAAAAATACAACCAACGAAAAAAAAACTGAAAAGCGAAAAATAAAATAAACCATTTAGTATTATAAATCAAGATCCTAAATTAACTGTAAATAATTAATTTTGAGGCGGTGCCAAACCAATGAAAAAACAAACGGTGAAAAGATGTGCGCCGCGCTGCTGCTGCCGTGTGCATCGCATGCAGCTGCACTTATAAAACAACCTTTATGTAATTAATTTTGTTTGTTTGTTTGTTAGGCACGGTCTCAAAATTAATTATTTACAGTTAATTTAGGATCTTGATTTATAATACTAAATGGTTTATTTTATTTTTCGCTTTTCAGTTTTTTTTCGTTGGTTTTATTTTTTGTCAAAAAATAATTATTTATTGCTTCAAATTTCTGGAATCTTAATCAAAACTCCAAAGCGAAACAAAAGGAAACAGAACTGTAGAAATACAGTCAAGAGGGGCGTGCTAATGAAGCGTGGGCTTGACTGATTAAAAGCACTACTTTCATAAAGAAAAATATTGGTACGTTTGAGAAGAATATTTTTTTATCGCTACAATATTCAGAAACGAATAATAATTCTAGCTAGTGTTCGATATTGCCGTGAGTATGGGATAATCGGATTATTGCATAAATAAAGCATTGATATTTCACTTTCGATGTCGATGTATGGGGATATAATTTTCCAGCGGCAAAGTAACTTTGTTACACAGTTCATATCTCAATGTTCGGTTCTACAAGTTTACAACAGATAATTTTTAAATGAACCCAACTTAGTTTTGTATCCAACAAAATCAGAAATCTATGCTGATCAGTCCTGAAACGAGGTTACGTAGTTCATGTTAATGAACCATCGAAACGTTACCAATATGTTTCAATAAAATTAAAAAAAAAACAAATCCATTTAATAAAACGCATGAGCAAACAATATTTTTCAATATGCAACATGAACATGATGAAATATGCAGATTAATAAAAGTAACATGCGCCGCAGTGGATTGATAAAATAAAATGTAATTTACAATATTTTTTCATTTAGAAGAGGTTCAGTGCACACTGTTAATATTGTTACTGCTAGGAACGAGCAGATAATCATTATTATGAGGGTGAGTGGTCAACTCTGTCTATATATAGTACCAGTTAGAGGGACAGAAAGACGTACTAACCTTACCTATTCTATAGATATTTTCCATGTACCTACACCGTACAGGCTTCGATCAGTCGTAGTTTTAAATCTGCCATGTACAAGAAATGTTATTGTTAATATATTTATTAATGCAACAGGATATTTTTTTTTACATTTTTGTCTGTTTGTACAAGTGTTTGTTCCCGCAATGTCAAAAACTTAACAGATTAGGCGTCCAATTTTCAGTGATGTACTGAAGTAAGCTGTAGTATTATTATGCAAGTCGTAGGTTTCCGAAACGAAGCTAAAACAGTAACTTGTAAATTATAAAAAAAAAACTTTTGTTAATTCTCTCTCATAAAAATGAATTAAAAAGTTTTTGATATAATACGCGTAAAAAACTTCAAAATATTACGTTTAATCAAACAAGGACGAGAAAGAGAATATCTCGTCCATGACATAAAAATATTCAATAATTTCATATAATTTCACAGCCTCTTGAAGTGTTACATCATGAAATACTAACGTTAAATTGTGTTGCTTAACCCAATAACTCGATCAATATTGATATCAACGACAGTTGAGACAATATAAATCGTTTTCCGATATTGGCAATAGCAACGGATCATGCGACACTTCGGCACGAATTCAGAAAAATAGGGTGAAAGCCTAAGATGAGAGGTGAAAGATTTAATCTTCACGTTACACGGGGAGCTCATAAATATTTACGGTATGATAACGTTAACAATATAGGGGAATACTAAATAGATGAATTCGAGCGTTCCAAGAAAGAAAACGTAGCCGACGGAATATTCGTGAATGCGCATATTCAAATTTTGGGAAGTTTAGAAGAAATGAAAAAATAGGTTGTTTTTAGGCTAATAATATTCAAAGGAATTATGAACCGTATCGTAATCGTAACTTCACATTTAAAGTTTTATTTTGATAGATTAGGAAGGTAGAAACTTTATGAAAGTAAAAAGAAAGAATTGAGAGGCTACGTAATGCAGTAACTCATACTACATCTTTTTTTGCCACAAAAGATAAAAGTAATTTACCCTAGCACTATGTTTTAACGAGTTCTTTATTCAAACTGCAAAAGAGGATTAAACTCAACCTTAATTTAAAATAAAGATTTGTGAGTCAGTTATTTCTTACTAAAAGGTCAGTTAAAAGATATTTCAGATGAAATAAAGTGCAGTTCTAAAGTTTTTATGACGCCTTTTAAGTTTGCTGAATGCACGAGAATAGTAATACTCGTAGGATATTCTACGAGTATTCCTACGTTATTTTAAGGGTAATCTATTCTTTCATACGATTTCAGTCGTTCGTATTAGTGATGTTTAAATTGAGTGTCATGCACGTGATACAGAAAAAATTAGTTCAGGATATCAGTAACGGAGCTCTTATTTATTATTCATCAGCCTTGAAAGGTCTACTGTTAGATTAGATTGGCGTAATGCCGTAATGTCATTAATTATCTTGATCTAATGTACGAGATGTGGGTGAAAAACATTATGTAACTTAACTTCAATAAACTGTGGTGTAATTTATATATTAAGCTTACTAATTTGCGGGCAACAGCTAGTAACTTATTAATCGACAATTAGGATACCTACTTTTCATATCTGTAAATTAATGTACCTATTCAAGCGGAATAAGATAACGTACATAAATATATTGACTTTACTGTAAATATTCTTATTTATGCCTGTTCTATTAGACGAATGAGTTTGTTATTTTAATGCTTACTAAATAAATTCCTAAAACGTGAAATTTCCAGGATGCACCTTATAAATGTATAAAGTTTCCGGAGGGAGTCTTATCCATTTGACAACGCAAGGATTATGTTTATGGAAGGAAAGCGAAGTTGGTTTATTAATAAATAAACAAAGTCTGAGAGCAGGTATACAACATCGAAATGTTTCCCTATTTATTATTTACTTGTTTAGTTTGTTTCTGACTCTTTTAACGGTTCCCTTCATACATTAATAAGAAGTCAAGGTAATCTTTAATTCAAATAAAATATGTACTAGAAATATTTCTTGAACACACAGTCCAGTTGGTACTTTTTTTCTTGCCTGTTATTTTGCATGTGAAGTGTGTGGTCCCAAGTTCGATTCCCTGTTTGGTTATTTATTGAATGTTTATCAACTGTACGTTAGTATAGGTATTAGTTCATTGTTATCAACTTTATTATTTCCGCCCGCGTAACTGTCCATTCGAAAAAATATTACGTCAAAATTATGTCAATTTTTAGATCCATTTTGTATTTTTAGTTTTGAAGTCAGTTATTTTTGTAAATCGATCAGTTACCGCTTTCTATATTTGTCTATTTGTAGTATTGATAATATCTCAGCAAACAATACCGATAAAGGCAGTGTCATCGTAATTGGCTAACTTCGTTTCATGTAAACCACGAGATATCCATCGGTCGCTTTGCTTTGGAATGTAAATGTAAAAGCGATCGTATCTAGTAATGGATTTTGTTTCAAGGTTTTGTTACAACATATTCAGACATTGTGGTTGTGGTTATACCTACTAGGTTTTGTCTCAGAATATTTTGAATTCTTTGTACAGTGTCTTAGCCTTTATCCATCCTAGATCGTATCAAGGATGGCTATTATCCACATTGAAATGATAAATTATTTCATAGGAAGCTTAAAAAACCCGACATGAATCTAATGGGAAATACTCAGATTAACGTATCATAGATGTCTTACCACAAAATTTAATTCGTTTAGCAAATACGTGTAGTATTTGCTAAACGAATTAAAATTGAAGAATGATAACAAGATTCTTCAATTTATAAACGGTTATTTTGGAATAACTTTAAAAGTATTCTTTTTTACTACAAATTAATTAATTAATTACTATTATTATAAGTAACGACGTCGTACAATTTAGATTTGAGGACAATAATGAAGAGTTGATCTACATAAAATGATGACGAACGCAATTCCGAATCAAATTTAAAAATACAAAACGTAGCCGGTATTGTGCGTGAGGTTTTACAGCTTTGTAATATTCATAATATACCTTTCTAACCAAATGTTGACCTTTTCTATTTATTCAACATAGTATCTGCTACTCACTACTTCACAAAATGTATAATTCATTTCACCTCGATGATGATTTGGGTCGGGTAAGCGACCTATTTTTGCAAAGTGAGGATGAGTTTCTTTGAACGGATAAATGAATAGGTAAAGCGATATAGGGAGATAGTAGAATAATTACCTATAATTGTGTTAACTAGTAATCCGTTTGCACTTCACTTCGAGCACTAATTAATACCTATACCTAAAGCAATTGGCTTGAACCACAGCTTGAACCCATTAAAGGCCATTACTGAGCACGGGTCTCGCCTCTTGTGAACGCGGATTGGTTTGGTGGAGGGGTTAGTGGCCAACCTAGTGTCGAAAGTTTTCATACCATCCAAAAGCCTCCGACATGGTTTAACGACTTTTATCTTACGATAACAACCGGACCCACGGCTTTATGACCTGCGAAGCATGGAAGTGCTTAACAATTTTAGCTATCATCAGTCACCCATCCAACTACCGTCCGCGCCCGCTGCTTAACTCAGTCGGTCACGTAGAATCTACACAAGACTCAGGGATATGAGCGCTTCCCTAAAGCAATTACAATGCCTTAGCTATAAGCTTAATGTTACATTACCTAATCATATAAGAAATATTTAATATTTCACATCCGATTGGCAGTCCAGGAATTAGCGTTCTTTAGGGTTCCGTACGAAAAAAACAAAAACAGAACCCTTATAGGATTACTCGTGGCGACCGTCCTTCACAGACAACTTTCTCCGAAACTACTGGATCAAATAAGTTGAAATTTGGTAATCATGTGCTTTTTTGTGACCCAAAGACGAAGGTATAACGTAAACAACTCAATTTTGAAAAAAATATTACAACGAATCAAAATGAAAAAAAACTGTTTCGCTTACCATCCTGTGGCATATCAAATAAAAGGGCATGTTGTAGGAATATCAAATATATTTTTGTTATAACTTTAAAATGGATAGTTTTAAAATTATTCAAGAAAGAGCGAAAATTAAGAACGAAAATTTACTATTTCCTCTTTATCTCCAAAACTGCTAAGACTAGAATTTTTAAAAAAATACAGATAGTAGTTCTTTAATAATATAGGAAAAGAGCAAGTAAATAGAATAATAAAATCAACGTACGGATCGCTCGCCACCCAAGTTTAACTCGCACTTATCCCGTTTTTTAATATGAAAAGAAGATAATCAACACGCTAAAAAAAGAAACACGTATAATACGAAGAAACACTGTTGACCTAGAGTCATTAATTAAGTAGACTATAGCTTCAAAAGTCTTTATAGCTTTTAGCAATTACCCATTTAAATCAGAACTTGTTCAACGCTTATAAAGGCATAGAAATCTGCGTAAAATAATTCAAATTCTCGTTGACCAGGTCAGCAAGCCCACAGGCGTTTAACAACCAAACCTTACTACGGCCGACCGAGTTCCTTACAAATGGTGCTTGGCTATTGTTACTGCAATTCCTATTTCCCTCGTTAGCTCTCGCAGGCAATCGAAAACTCTTTTACTGACACTTCTGAGAACCTAGCCGCTATACAATACCACGGTTTACAAGCAGATTTTTCAGATTCTATTTAGTCATGGACGGAATTTATGCGTCATTAGAAGATAATGATGATGAATTTTGCGATTTGTGCATATGTGAATATGCTCATTAAAATATAATATACCTAATTCAGTTGAATAAATAAATATTCATCCACGTAAGAATGAGCCTATAAGGGTCATTTTAGAAATTCGAAGCTACGCAAGTCAAAATCCCTACCACCTACACTCATATAAATAAAGCAATAAAGACTATAAATATAAAATTGTTTTAACTTTTCCGAAATCCAATATTGTTGTTGGGCCGTTAATATCAATTGGAAATATTTAATTTCACTCTCGCAGGAAATCAAGAGATAGACTAATGAGTGCCGCCAGCGAATTGGAAATTCAAATTTTGAATAGAAATATTTTTAACATGGAACCTACGAATAAATAAACGAGGTCAAATACTTTTTTATCTGTCTAGTACACGACTTAGTTCAGTTGTAATACTTTATACTATCCTACTAATGTTATAAATGAGAAAATTTATATGTATGTTAGTCACTCTTTCACACGAAATCTACTGAGCCGATTTTCATGACATTTGGCACACAGGTAGACTATGATCTGGAATTAGACACGGGATACTTATTATCCCGGAAAACACGAGCAAAGCCACGGGTAGAGTGCTAGTATCGCATAAAACTGAACCTCGAAGGCGCTTAACACGAATGAAGGCCGTCGTATATTGCGTTTTGAAGTTTTTATCATCGGAGTCCGTTACGATTGAGCGCTCTTCGATATAGTGCTTTTAATGGCTTTTTTGATCCCTCGCAGTTTTAGATTTTAAACTGCGAATCGTGAATACATACATGAAAATGAAACGTTTGCAGAATTTTCATAGCCATGTTTTCTAACTACTACGTGTGTCACCTCTGACCTCCGACGCACAACTGGAGTTTAACGCCATCTAGTTTGTAATCGTCAAATCATTAAATGTTAATGATGATAATAAATGATGATGATGATGATGTTTCACATCAGAATAGGATGAACCAAGATTATTATTGTCATTACAAGCCCTTGTTAGTTGTTACTGATCAGCCATCCAACGCCATCTAGATTCTGTGTTACGAATTATAACATAACGCATAACGTAACGGAGAAAGTTTGATTTTAATCCCGATAAAATTTCATAGCGCATCGATAGATACAGAGTTAAAAAAATATATTATTGTTAAGTATACCTACGTAACAACATTTTTAATCTCATAAGGTTTTCAAAAAATTAGTAAATGCTAACTACTTTTTAATATACAGGCTACATCAAGATTTAACGTATTTTTTGTTTTTGATTATCTTGTGTCTAATTAATAGATAAATAGAGTTGAAGGTCAATGAATAACAGATAAGTACCTATTCCTAATGCCAGAAAATATCTTTATGCCATGGTTACCACTATCTCATAACTTCTTTAAAATATGTAAGAAATAAAAGTTTATATTCAAAAATATTCAGTCACATGCTTTAGATACCTATTGTACGACTTTTTAGGGTTCCGTAGCCAAATGGCAAAAAACGGAACCCTTGTAGATTCGTCATGTCTGTCTGTCTGTCTGTCTGTCTGTCCGTATGTCACAGCTACTTTTTACCGAAAGTGTAAGAACTATACTGTTGAAACTTGGTAAGTAGATGTATTCTATGAACCGCATTAAGATTTTCACATAAAAATAGAAAAAAAAACAATAAATTTTGGGGGCTCCCCATACTTAGAACTAAAACTCAAACATTTTTTTTTCATCAAACCCATACATGTGAGGTATCTATCTATGGATAGGTCTTCAAAAATGATATTTTTTTCTAAACTGAATAGTTTGCGCGAGAGACACTTCCAAAGTGGTAAAATGCGTGTCCCCCCCCCCTGTAACTTCTAAAATAAGAGAATGATAAAACTAAAAAAAATATATGACGTACTTTACCATGCAAACATCCACTTAAAATTGGTTTGAACGAGATCTAGTAAGTAGTTTTTTTAATACGTCATAAATCGTAAACCGCAATTTACCTCGATCATAGTTACAACTAACTACAAGAACTTTTATATTATGTTACTTGCTGCTACGGAACCCTTCATGGGCAAGTCCAACTCGCACTTGGCCGCTTTTTGGTGGGTAATTTCATGTACGGACTCGTATATTGTAACTTCGGACCAAATATTTTTGATAAAAATATTTTTTGTTCAAGATGTATTATTATGTACTTTCGTTCTAAATGCCTCATAACAAGCCTCAAATTCACAGTGTACGTTTTATTTTACTAATAATTCACAAGCTCACAAAAGGGACCGTCATTACAACAACGATTTATATGGGAATCATGATATAAAACCGCCACTTACAAATAAATTTTAAAAGCTTATAGGTCGTATCTGATCGCTAAATAACCAATAGGTATTATGAAATAATCTCCCATTTCATGTTAATGGTCACGTTTTGTTCAATCGCAACATAACGTTTTAACCTATTTGTTAATTATGCAGTTTGTAATCACGTAGGTACATATCGTACGTACGTGCTCTTTGTAACTGTCAATTTGCAAAATATGAATGTGGAAGTTAGTTTGTGAGAAGAATAGATGAAGAATAGAGAAGTATAGATGTTTTTTACTCTTTCATGCAAAAACTAATTGTTGTCAAGCATTAACTTATTTCATATAAAAAAAACTATTGAACGAATTTTCATGAAATTTTGCGCACAGATAGACCATGATTTGGAATAAAATATAGGGTACTTATTATCCCGAAAAACCCAGGGAAAGTGCGGGCAGAGCGCTAGTATTTCATATGATTCAAAAGTTTTATATGAAATCGAAACCTATCTACCAACCAAGTTGATAGTTACGGTTAAAAGGTGCATATTAATAGAATTAAATTTTATTTCAATACAACTGATTTCAGTCGGAGTATTTTTTCTTTTAAAAAAAATAAAAATTTATATTATTTCCTCGTCTACCATTTCAGTCGTCACTTTCTGTGAAAATAATCAAGCATTGAATAATATTTTAGAGAAGCTTTTGTATTTTTTCAGCCGCACCCAAGAACCATTCGTTATCACCGAACTCATTGATTGTCAAGATAAATACCGCGTATTTTTAAAGGTTCAGATGGGATTAGCTTCGTTTTACAAAGCTATTTCTGTCGAACCGAACGTCAGGTGAAATAAATGGTTCGATTTGCGTTGTAAATTAAAAAAGGAGGAACCATATTTTTATACATCTGTGTCATAATGCTGGAATAGGACTGAGTGCGATTAAAAGTAATAATAAAGTTCTTTTTTCCGAACGCAATTTTATTTATTCATTTTCGTTGTGTAATCGGGAGTTTATATAAGATAGATGCTTACAGACTAACGACTGTTACTAATATTCTGTGTACATATAATTACTGGATATTTCTTGGTAGTCGCTATATAACACCGGCATACTGGCATACTACAGTGTCCCACTTAGTGGCTTCACATAGGGATTACTTTATCAATATTATTGATATTTACTCATAAATACTATTCATCTAATATCTATATGTCGCAGATAGGTGGTCCAGAAAATAATAAACTGTGGGCGTTTTCATCATTTTACTTAGAAACCCATTGAAACACATGTTTTACACTTGCTACTAATTTAGTAGGCAATTACTACTGATACACATGGCTCTGAACAGATTACTATGTCGCTCGAATAACATAACCAATCGCTAATGGAACGCGGTGAAGTCGGATTTACATCGCGGTGCGGCATTCCGGGTAACCAACCATAATTCACACGTCGCATTGCACACTCACAGCCATCCCGGCTCCACAACTTGCCCGCGCCTCTCGCGCTTATTAAAACCCGTGTGATAAATCCGCCAATCGCTGGCACTATGACCTATCTCATCAGAAGCGAACCATCACAGCCGCATGGGTGCTACTCTTCGCAAAGGGTATGACTGTGCATAGAAAACGGTCCACGTGCACTTCTCGCTGGCTCCGGCATAACGTGCTACTGACTGGTCAACACACGCAATACCTGCTCGATCGCAGTCCATCAGTACACACTGTACCCAGTTGTGCTCTCCATAAAGTAAACGTTGTGCAATGCTAATGCAAATTAAACTCGGCCATAATAACGACGTTCTACTTTATCGTCCGCTCAGCTCGGAGGCTGTCTAAAGAGTGCCCGCTGCCGGTTGGCAAGTCAATAGCTGTCCTCTGTGACCCCCGCCACCGCGTGTACTCAAATGACAGTAGACAATTTGCACGGTGCTGCCATCTTCAACTTCCGAATACACCCAAGCTAGTTCCAGCTTGACGTTCCATTTTATGATTTGAAATTACTGATTTCCGACACGGCCATCATGACAGGCCCCACGTCCTCGTGGGTGCTTTGTGATCCCATACTCGCGATGTATAAACCATCGAACAGGCTTGTGAGCTCTTGAATCGGAACGCTATATACATCATAGAGTAAATTCACTATCATGGTTAATCTGTAACAAGAAAACAAACAAAAGTATCTCTTTAGCTCGGCCTTTCCTGATCTATTGGAAAGCTACTTGATCATTGAGGCATTAAATTTCTATAGCCATATCTAAATTGTTGAGGGTCAGCGTTGACCCTGGCCCCTGATCAGAGTAGAACGTAATGGTCTTTTAGCATCTATTGGTCGACGCATCCACTGAACCTGAGATCGTAAAAAAAAAAGAATCGTCAGCATCGAATCACACTAGGGCTGTACGGTTATCGTCTTAAGCCAACTAGGTGGTAGCTAGTGGTAGCTAAGCCCATGCATCGAGGTTATTGCGTAAATATTTCGAGTACTTCACAAGTACTAAAATAGCTCATAATAAATGAGTTAATTCGTAAAATTGAAATATTCTACCAAAAATGTCTGACTCAATAATTTGTGATGTCAATATAATGTGTGATTTTCAAACAATTCGTTCCACGCATCATTAAAAACCAACCGAAAACAATGTCACTCTGTCAAGTTATTTTCACCTTGTATGACTAAATTGACTAAGGTATTTGAATTTCACCAAAAATTACTTCAACATTGAACGAATATTCAACCAAAATTTACACTTAACGTAGTTACTTCATAGTCGTGGTCAAAGAACGACTAAGTAAGCTGATAATTTCAAAAAATAAAAATAAAAATATTTATGGTGTAATTCCCCCAGAAAACGTCTCTGGTTTCCTCCAAAATCAGACTTCTATCAAAGTTGACTGCGTACCGCGTTCCCCAGGACAATAAATAATTTCCGCAACAAAAAAAATAGGTAGCTTGCTCTTTGCATTACCATTGAATGCTTACATTGGATAAAATTCAACACAGCAACAATTATTTTAAAATAAGATTCATTCAAATAGTTACTCTATGAATTTTAGAACTCAATACCGATTGATTACTATTACTGTGACCTCTCACTATATGGTAAACCAACAAATCAATTGTCGAAGAAAGTGAAAGGCATCTCCAGGATACAACCAACAAATTATTATTTTCCAATTTGGTTTGTACACTGAAATTGGCTACATAATAAAATAAAATAAAAACTAGACATTACGCGACCAATATACGTGTACATTCACCACCCTTACGAGTGTTTACTCGAAATTATTATTTTTTTAAGAAAATTACGTAGGTAGCCCGTTTAAGCGTAACACTGCGGCAAAAGAGTACCTACCTGCTGAAGTAAAACGTTATTACTGTGAAATGCAGATCACCTGTTTCAAACAGTCTTTCTGAACTAGCTGAGAAGGTAGTGACAGCTATTATGACGTTCCCCATGATAATATGTGATACGACCACAATAATATTCCCTTGCCAAAGAACCAGCTTACTGCAGCATAGCTGTTAATGAATTTTGTAAGTCACCTTAATTGAGTTACTTTGCGATGGGTACATTTTATATCACGTCAATCAGTTGACTGTTTAATCTGTGAGCAATTACAGGTTTCAGTAGCAGTGAAGATTGAGAAAAGGGTTTCTTTATTTAATTCCTTATCTATCATAAAGTGCATACTATAATTTGATATTGTCACTAAGAAAAGATGTGTTAATTTTAGTAATATTTAAGCACTTTAACTTTTACCTAATATAATTATCACACACAAAGATCATGGTGCATCTGACGGAACTGGCAACTAGCCATGGTACGTTTCTACTTTGACGAGGTTAAGTATCTTAAGCTATATTAAAAAAAAAACTGCACCTATTAAATTTTCTCACTATGTCATCCTGTCTGTTTTAAAGATAATTCAAAAACAGCACAACTCTTCAGTAAAGTAATAATTATCTTTAGATGTTTCTTGTAAGTAACAAAACGTCTATTCTTCACTCATTTGGTGCCAGTTACTCAAAGTTGGGTGAGCAAAGACCAGTGATCTTTGTTACCAGATCCTTTGTTACCAGAAATCGTCAAGTATCCAAACCCAGGTAACTATCAAATATCAAATGCGAAATCGCATAATTATCACAAACTCGACAAGGAATAATTATTGTTTAGTTAAGCCACAAAGAAAAGAAACAATACAGATCACCTGTTATAATCATGTCATCGTCTCTGATGGTAATTGCAAGCCATAGTGCAAGAAGCCGGATAACTCCCAACAGTATCACTATCAACAAACGCTACCTGCATTGATGCCCGGTATCATTACGCCGCAATCGCAATGATAGCCTCTTGGTTATTTCCAAGCTTGCATGTCCATACAACAGTCACTGTCACTTAGTTTATCTGAAACACACAAAAAAAAACAACGACAAGACACGAAATTCCTAAATGTTATTTTTATGAACTGAGGGTAGACGATAAATTAAATAATAACAAGATGTTAGAAAACAGAAAATTCTTTATCTCATTTACAGAATGCTTCTAGTTTCACAAAACAATATACTTGCACTGATTTGATCACGATGAAAGATACTGTGCAAAGACTTTATAACACTTCGTTGAATCAAGCACAAATAAAGCGAAACGATTTGTTGTTTACGCACACCTCCACTTTAAACACTTTCACCTCCACTTTAAATTCTTTCCGATCAGTCCTATTTTCAGGAAAACCTAGATGCTACAAGAAGCACAATATTTTTATTAAAAATCAAATTCACGAGACCTTAACTTTGAACATTCTGTCAAGTGTTTTTACAGTTCAAGATGACGGCACCATTTACACTGGAAGTCAAGATATTACACAAAAATACTATCGGATGTTCTGATTCTGCTTAGTGATACCTTTTATTATTTTGTCGCTTGCAGTCATCGAATAGAAATTAAAATAAAATGTAATTCAGTAAGGGTAATTAAATTAAACAAATGAGAACAAAGATGCCATCCATGTGGGGGATTGCACTATCGCAATAGCTTGTTACCTCTTTCACCTAAGGTAACTATTTTTTTTTTAAAGTGTGCGCCATTTAGAAAATAACTTTTCTTTTAATACACCCGGTTACTCGGTAACTCGGCACCATACTCAGCAAAAGAAACGTATGATCCTGGTGCTATGTAACGCGCCACAAAGACGCCACGGATATGATAACCAGGCGTTGCCTGGACACTGAGACCAGTGTTGGCCAGGAGTTCAGGCAGATAATAAGGAAAGCTGTTGCCAACGCGTCAGTCAACGAGGATGTTCATCAAGCATCTGTTCGTGATAAATGAAGAGCTCTAGCTCTGTTCGCTACGAGATAACATGCTGGCTGCAGAAGCTTACCAATAATAATAATAATGAAATAAAAATGCCATACCGAATCGCTGTCTTACTTTCCTTACGTTTATAACCTCAAACGAATCCTTATTTGGCATGTTCGCCGTCCACTGTTTGTAATATCATATCCAGATAGCCATCTGAAAAACCTGAAATTCGGATTCATTATCCCACGATCTGATGTCGCAGATAGGTGGTCCAGAAAATAATAAACTGTGGGCGTTTTCATCATTTTACTTAGAAACCCATTGAAACACATGTTTTACACTTGCTACTAATTTAGTAGGCAGTTACTACTGATACACATGGCTCTGAACAGATTACTATGTCGCTCGAATAACATAACCAATCGCTAATGGAACGCGGTGAAGTCGGATTTACATCGCGGTGCGGCATTCCGGGTAACCAACCATAATTCACACGTCGCATTGCACACTCACAGCCATCCCGGCTCCACAACTTGCCCGCGCCTCTCGCGCTTATTAAAACCCGTGTGATAAATCCGCCAATCGCTGGCACTATGACCTATCTCATCAGAAGCGAACCATCACAGCCGCATGGGTGCTACTCTTCGCAAAGGGTATGACTGTGCATAGAAAACGGTCCACGTGCACTTCTCGCTGGCTCCGGCATAACGCGCTACTGACTGGTCAACACACGCAATACCTGCTCGATCGCAGTCCATCAGTACACACTGTACCCAGTTGTGCTCTCCATAAAGTAAACGTTGTGCAATGCTAATGCAAATTAAACTCGGCCATAATAACGACGTTCTACTTTATCGTCCGCTCAGCTCGGAGGCTGTCTAAAGAGTGCCCGCTGCCGGTTGGCAAGTCAATAGCTGTCCTCTGTGACCCCCGCCACCGCGTGTACTCAAATGACAGTAGACAATTTGCACGGTGCTGCCATCTTCAACTTCCGAATACACCCAAGCTAGTTCCAGCTTGACGTTCCATTTTATGATTTGAAATTACTGATTTCCGACATATATAAGAAAGTCGTGTTAGTTACACTATTTATAACTCAAGAACGGCTGAACCGATTTGGCTGAAAATTGGTGGGGAGGTAGCTTAGAATCAGGAGACGAACATAGGATCATCATAGAACATAGGAACATAGGGACGATAAAAAGTATTTTATCCCGGAAAATAGACCTGGTCCTGTGGGATAAGTTAAATTTTTGTTATATGTAGTTGATAGATTAGTTATTTATACAGATATAAAATAAAGCTCGGGGATGGATATACGATACATTTTATCCCGGAAAATAGACCTGTTCCTGCGGGATAAGGTACTCCTTTTTTACTTGGGAGCGGGAGCGGGAGCGGGAGCGTCAGAGGGAGAGGGAGAGGGAGAGGGAGAGGGAGAGGGAGAGGGAGAGGGAGGAGCACACATACGAAGTTCGCCGGGTCAGCTAGTATTATATAAATTACATGTCACGTTGTTTGTCCGTGATGTCCATCACGGATCTAATCATCCTAAACTACTTAACCGATTTTAATCAAATTTGCACACCCTGTGCAGTTTGATTCAACTTGAAAGATAGGATATCAAATCAAATCTACTGTGAGAGGGCCCGGGAGGAGAAGCTGCAAGAAACTACCGGGGTTGTTTTTTCCTGCTCACAGTTACAGATAGCACTTTAATATCATCTACTACAATCTATATTCATAAAACTCATGTCCAAGCAGTCTTGTCTTTAAAATAATCATCTAATTTGCAATATCCTTTCGTCATAAGAATGCTTTTAATGTGAGTTTTAAGTTTAAAGTGATACACGGAAGGTTTTAATAAAAAAAAACTTTTGACAGAATGAAGTTTGTCCGGGCAGCTAGTTATATTATAAATTATCTTTCCATAGAGCCTGCCTGCTTAGCTATCATTCTCTTACTTGAGTCAGCAGCCAAGCTTTGAAACCAGTTCTTTTTCTTTCTCTTCTTTCTTTCTCGATCGGCAACGCGTCAGTGGTGTCTTTGGTGTTGCTGACGCCTATGGAAGATGTCACTTACCATCAGGTGGATCGTCAGCTTGTTAGCCAGCTAGTTACTCGGCTCCATTGTCTTCTATGTATCTGTTATATTATATATTAAACACAATAAATGTTTGCACGCATGTCCTTTAAAGATTTTGAAACCATCGAACTGATATGCACCAAATTGGTTTCATTTGAAAGGCAACAATGCGAAGATGGTTTGGTTGAAACATTAGGCACATTCGGTCCATTGATGAAGTCGATTTTCCACTTTTTTCGGACCAAAATTTGAAGAATTTATGTGAAAATTGCGCATAATACAGACTGTCAACACTGATCTGCCATTGTCATCAGAAAACTTTTTCCACACACGCCGGGTATCCACTAATTATTTATATCTGTTTGTAACTTTCCGATTGAGTTATCTAAAGTAACGAAATGAGTCTCTTTTATTGTTTTCAGTTACACATTGTTTCGCGCAAATTATTTTCATTACGATTGAATAAAGTTCGTACGCTTATTGTTATTGTTTATACCTTGCGAAGCGAAGGATGTGTGAACAGTTTAAAAGTCTATTACGTATGTCATTACATTTCCATTCTTTTTATTTCTGCAATGTTTCAGTAAATAATGTTTGAATTGTAAATATTCCTTATGCAGTATGAGGTATGTAGTACTGCGTCAGAGATAATTTACTTTATAATCTATATAAATAAATAAATGCTAGCACACTCAGACCCCCGCAGTAGGTTATCACCTCGTCGCGGGTAGCATGGACGACACATACATCACAATCACACCCATGACCCGAGTATAAATAAATATCTGCCCCGGCCGGTAATCGAACCTGGGAACCTCGTTTCGCAGACAGGGTCGCTACCAATTAGGCTACAGGGTCGTCAATATATAATAACAAATTAAGACTGTATCCGTAACGCATGCACATTAAATTCGTTTAAAAACTTAGTAAAAGCCCACTATCTCCAGAGTTAATCACTTTCCTTCCTCCTTTCCTTTTCCCTTCTTCCATATTTTGTCATCCCTAATTTCAAATTTGTGTTTTGATTTTTAAATAGTTATAGTATCCTTAATACTTCTCGTGCACCTTACCTCATCTTATCTATCTATATACAGCATTCCGCATCTCAAGGTTGTCTGGAAGAGATCGCTGTGTAGCGATAAGACCGCCTTTTGTATCTTATATACTTACTTGCCTACTTTACATTGTTGTTGTCCTATTCTTGGTGTACAATAAAGAGTTAAATAAATAAATAAATAAATAAGAAAATACAGCTACCACCCTCGTCATACAACAATAATTTTGTCAGTAGAAAGCTTGTGAATGAAAGTTAGACACCGTTATCTGTGCAGGCATGAATGCCTTCTCTGGCATCGTTTTAGAAATAAAACCATTTTAAATGAAATGTTTTCACAAAGAAAATTTCAGTTCTTACCGAAAGAACCTATCAAAGTTCCGTACGCATGACTTGTTAACTAAAACTTTAGTTTTTCGATCCAGATCTTTCTTCCAGGTCGTTCTTCAATAAAATTTAATCCATAATCCCTTTGATTCTTACTATACGTTGGAGAGTATTTTAATATTCTTTTCAATAGCTTAGCAATACTTTTATTCCAAATATTAGTGTAATTTTTTAACGTTATTGAAATAAATAAACTGGAATAAATTGTTGTGGGTGTCGTTGTTATTTTCTAAGTTTTCTAAGTTCTAATAAGTTTTCTAACAAATGTTATAAAAAAATATTGTTCAGTCAATTTGTTTTTCGTTTCGCATTAATTTATTTTACATGAAAAATTTGTGTATGTACTCACAGGACTAGTACGAGTACAATGAAAATTAAAAAATCAGCATCAGTGTACAAGAAAAAACAGGCCAAGTGCGTGTCAGGCAACGCTCAATGTAGGGTTCTGTAGTTCCATAGTTTATTGACTACTCATTTACTACTTATGCTAACATAATCGTGATAGTTTTCACTAGTCCAACTCAAACTGTTTAGCTTGCGGGGGAACACTTGACTAAAATGATAAAATGCTTTTTAGGGTTCCGTTTTGTATACGGAACTTTAAAAATCAATTTATCATTTTATCTGTGAAATATCTTGCAGCAAGTTACAGAAAAAGACTAAAAAATAATTGAAACATGAAGACAGGGAGAGCAAAATTAAAAAAAAATACGTAAGTATAATGGATAATGTTATTTACAATGTTTTGTCCAGTACACCATTTAATTGTTCATCTCATTTGTGTTTATTTAGTTGCAGAGTCACGTTAACCTTTTTAACAAAACTCGGCTCGGAGTGCGGTTACAGACATTTTGGGTTGTAATACGAGAAAACTATTCCATGGGTTACATTTACTGGAAGGATAATAGCCGAAGTTGAGAAGTCTAAGCGAACAATGATACGCCGCGAACATTCGTATCCTAAACATACGCTAAAGTTAATTTTTGAGGAACGTTGAATGTGTATTGTTAACATTTGTTATTGTCAGAAGCGCAATATTATTATTGTTTTTTATTAACTTTGTACTTTACATCCCGCTGTTATAAAATATTTAACTGTGTCAGGTAGAAAATTGGTAGAAATTGTGTGGTAATTCTCAAAACAATTACAACAATTACAATTACCTTATTAAACAAATTAATTGAACATCAGCGCTTCTTCCGATTCCATAATTGATAGCTTCGGTAATTCGTCAGTCACGTAAGTACAGTCAATAAGATTACGTAAAAAGCGGCCAAGTGCGAGTCGGACTCGCCCGTGAAGGGTTGCGTAGCAGCAAGTAACATAATATAAAAGTTCTTGTAGTTCGTTGTAACTTTGATCAATGTTTTTTGCGGTTTACGATTTATGACGTATTAACAAAAAACTACTTACTAAATATCATTCAAACCAATTTTCGTTGGAAGTTTTCATGGTAAAGTACATCATATATTATTTTTAGTTTTATCATTCTCTTATTTCAGAAGTTACAGGGGGGGGGGGACACATTTTACCACTTTGGAAGTGTCTCTCGCGCAAACTATTCAGTTTAGAAAAAAATGATATTAGAAACCTCAATATCATTTTTGAAGACCTATCTATAGATACCCCCACACGTATGGGTTTGATGAAAAAAACATTTTTGAGTTTCAGTTCTAAGTATGGGGAACCCCCAAAATTTATTGTTTTTTTTTCTATTTTTGTGTGAAAATCTTAATGCGGTTCACAGAATACATCTACTCACCAAGTTTCAACAGTATAGCTCTCATAGTTTCGGAAAAAAGTGGCTGTGACATACGGACGGACAGACAGACAGACAGACAGACAGACAGACATGACGAATCCATAAGGGTTCCGTTTTTTGCCATTCGGCTACGGAACCCTAAAAACCAACCATCAAGAAATATTAAAAAACAATTAAACTCAAAGACCTCTGGTCGCAAAGTCCTCGAATGGTGGTCATGTCTCCGTAAAAAGAGCACTGGTCGCGCCCCGACCACCTAAAGAAGACAGCGGGAAGCTGCTGGATTCAAAGGGCCCATGACCGGTCGGAGTGGCGCCACTTAGGGGAGGCCTACATATGCCCAGTAGTGGACTTTAAAAGGCTGTTAGATAGATAGAATGGAACATAGAACAAAGTTGGTATTTGTACTTGGGCTAAGCAAGTTATTCAAGTTATAATTTATAGTGTCCAACATGACATGAAACTAGCACCAGAGACAGTAGCGATTATGTTGTAATACCCATTGCAACAACGTTGCTACATCACGCTGGATAACAATATTAATAATGTCTGGACTTGTTCGTATACTAATGTATAATTTGGCTTTACAATTATTATATTATACAAATTTAAATACTGTAGGTAAGTGATCGATAGAAGTACATGAAAGATAATTAAAAAAAAATAATGCATGAATCCATTATTATTTTTTTATTTTTTCTGACCGCCTGATCCCGCTAATCTCACAAAGAGCTTAATCCAAATTTCATCTTTAGTGAAGTATATCTTTGTGAAATCATAATTATTATAGTGATAATTATTGTTATGTGATTTTGAAAACTAACATTTCATACGATTTAATGAAACAATGATTCAAGATTTATAGTTGAAAAATAAATGCTAATACACTCATACCCCCACAGTAGGTTAATTGATACCTGTGTTGCGGGTGCCATGGACTACACATAACACATCACAACCGCACCCATGACCCGAGTACAAATATTTATCTGTCACATAAATATCTGCCCCGGCCGGGCATCGAACCCGGGACTTCTCGCTTCCCAGGCGGGTCGCTCCCAACTAGGCTACAGTCGTCAAATATACCAAATTCCTAGCCACAATTTATACATAGTTGCAGGTTTTTAACAACTGTGTCACTTAGCTTTAATTAAGCGTAAGTGCTTGAAAATACAGGGTTACATTTTAATTAGGTTATACACAAATGCGACGCTCCAAAAATTCAATATTACGAGAATAAATTTAAATGAAATTCACACGAGAATTACAAGTAAGCTAGGATATACCCGCTACTGGCTTTCATTAATACCCTTTTATCCGCCAGTTCACATTTTATGAAGTAATTTCGAATTTATTTTTATAGAATCAAAAAATATTGAAGTTTGATGCGTTAAATTATAATGCGCAAAAAATAATGCGTTAAGTTATAAGCAGTATGTATTAACAATCTTTCCAGAGTGTACAACCTCGCGAGATAGATTATAGTTGTACGGTGACATAAACACGTCTTGTTCTTCTGGCGTTTCTGACACACACACATACACACACATACACATTCACACTGGTTCACAAACAATCATTCATACACATTCAAACTTATATACTTCTGTATACAGTCATAAAATGGTATACACACAATAAATGAATGTAATTCAACAATTTAATATCAATTAAAATGCAAACCTTCTAAAGTTATTTCCAGAAAAATAAGATTCGTACTTTTTGATATTATAAAGGGGTATGCGACGACACCCTACCGTTTACGTTACCATTTCATAGCATAAAATATACGAATCACTAAAAAGCAAAGAGGATTCCATATTATAACCAGAACAGAGATAATGTAATATGGAATACATTACATTAAGCAGAATATAGAAAAAAACTAATCCGTTCCCTTTTGCATTACGTTTCCCCAGCTCTTGCGTCTTCCATCCCGCTAATTAAAATGTTCGTTCTCAATGTGATTACGTGAGTTGATATAAGATTTTGTTGTGAGAAAAAAGCAGTTCACAAATGACTACTTTCTTTATCTGAGAGCTCAACGAAATGAACTTCTCTCTACAAATAATAAATGAGATAGCGGCCGCCGTAGTACATAATTTAAGCGATAAAACATATTCAGCTGCCTTAGTTTAGTTAGAGTTGACCGTTATTTGTACAGATGTGTCCACGGTTCCTGACAGTGTTTCCCTGTTAGCCTTAAATATAAATAGTTTCGCAATATTGGGAAATGATGTCACACTGCGGGAGTTAAAGAGTGAAAACATCGCTGTTACTATGTATACATGAAACACGTTTTCCAGTAAAGCATCTTTCATTTTCGCTGGTGGTAGGGCCCTCGGAGGGATTATGTTGTTAATTTTGATTTTTAATTGTTAATTAATAACATTATTATTATTATTTCTCCATGGGGTTCGCCTAGATAGCTACCACCCTTGAACATGAATCAGCCGCCAAACGACTCGTCGTGTTCCGGCTAGGGGCTTGAGAACCAGTTCTTTCTTTCTTTCTTTTTCTTCTCTCTTTCTTGGCCGGCAACGCATCAGTGATGCCTTTGGTGTTGCTGATGTCCTTGGGCGACGATAGCCACTTACAATCAGGTAGATCGTCAGCTCGTTTGTCGGCTATTTCCATAAAAAAAATTGTAGCTACGAAATAGTAGTATAATAATGTATTATAGACCGTTTCAGAGGAGCCATATTCGGTAAACAATTAGCATTACTTTTATTGAAATATTAGTTTATAAAAATAATAAAGGTAAATAGAAATTGGTTTTAGCATTAAATGATGATGATATATAATAATATTATATATCATCATTTAATGCTAAAACCAATTTCTATATATTATATAAATTCTTTTCATTTTATGCCTGCCTTAATGTTAAATTACTAATTATGTTAAAATGATTCTGTGAGTCTGTTTACTACTAAAACTCATCAAAAAATTGTATATATATATGCACTATGTATCACTTATATTACTAATAGTTTACCTATTGTAGAGATCGATGAAATCTTTATCCCTTTTTTAATACTGAAAAGCCGAAGTAATGTATTATGTAATGTTATAATGTATTCATAACAAAATAAGTACTAAGCTGTATGTGACTATTTTAATCCGTAAGTAGTAAATAGGTACTATTATGCCTTCTGTGCCGTAAGGTAGAACATTAATTAATATCTATTGACAAGTGCTCAAGTTCGCGTTGATTAATATGGTTTCTTATTCCAAAGTTCCCATTGATAAAGATCTCAATTTAATTAGAGAAATTAGTTCTCGAACAAGCTAAAGAAAGTTTCAGTTACTTAAAACAACTATTTGTACAGTCAGAAAAAGAGTAAGCTATGTAGGACTCAAAAACGTTCCATAGTGTTTAATATTATAGAATGTTTGTGTTTATTTATTTATTTATTATAAGGTCGCCAACGTTGTATGTACCACCATATTTACATAATCGAGTTACTCGAGTAAATTTCGTCGAGTTGCCCATCGCTACCCCGCAGTAGGTTATTACCTGTGTCGCGGGTGGCATGGACGACACATATAACACTTCACAATAACACCCATGACCCGAGTACAAATATTTATCTGTCACATAAATATCTGCCCCGGCCGGGAATCGAACCCGGGACCCCTCGCTTCGCAGGCAGAGTCGCTACCAACTAGGCTACAGGGTCGTCAAATGAAAATGTCAAATGACTTTTGAAATGACAACATACAAATGATTTATCTACTATTATGTACATAAAATGTTTCTTACAAAGAAAATTAAGGTATGATTTAACAATGATTTCATTTAAGTCAATTTATTTAAATTATTTTATTTATAATTTTATTTTATGTTATACCTACTGACACTTTTAAATATAAATAGGATTTACTTGACATGTTAATTTAATTGATAATATAATGTAGAATTACTTACAGAACCTTAATTAATTTTGCACGTCTATTATTGGCATAGTAAGCGAATTGTCTTATAGTACCATCTTTATGTACCTTATTTCAAAAATAAAATATTTGACTGATTGCTTGATTGATTGATTGATTGACTGATTAATTGATATTTTTTTTGTATTATACCTTGCATACCTTTTTCGCTGACTGTACTTGAAACACTGTTGGTAGTTCTGAACAACCTACTGACTAGTTCGTTCACGTTTCACTAGAAAACCATTTCTATTAAGACTCCGTAGTGCTTTTGTATTGTGTTTCACAATATTTTCATGCAAGGAAAAAGGAGCAAAAGGAGACAAGTTAATTTTCCGTTCCCTGTTCATAGTAGAGAGTTTGATCTTGGTTTTTTACTTCAAAGAAAGCCCGCGGAAATTATATCGGAAACTAATTATGGTCAAGAATACTTACTTAATACATTTATTTTATTTTACTAGTCTGAAATAATTTTTAAAATTTTACTGAAAGTAAACAAAATATACGCCTTTGCCATACATCACTCATCTGTAAGGATCTTCTCGTTAAATAATAAGGTTTCTTATACAAAGTTCCCTTTGAATCGTGAAATTCAATTAATTGTACCTACTCGTATATAAGGCACGAATTCCCGTTTCAAATTAGACAAGATATTAATCATTTCGTATTCCATTTGTGGATTCTCGCTGGTATCAGCCACAGTGACGGTCGGGACAGGCTACCTATTATCCGACTTGACAATAGAGGCGTGTCTGTAAATAGTGAAGGTTAGTATGACATTTGGGATCGGGCTGAGTTTGTACTGGACGAATTTTGTACTACATACATACCTGGAGATGAACGCGGACCCGCGATATTATGTTATTGTTACCTATAACCCGAGTTCAAATAATTATTTGTATTTTATTTATTTAATACGAATAACCGCCCTCGCTTTGCTTCGGTTTTCTTATTTTTTACACCTTGGGTTACATTATTGGAGTTTTATTAAGAATCCCTATTTTTTTTTAAAATGTAATATAGCCTATGTTACTCGAGGATAGTGTAGCTTTCCAACAGTGAAAGAATTTTTCAAATCGGTTCAGTAGTTTCGGAGCCTATTCAATGCAAACAAAAAATCAAATCTTTCCTCTTTATATATTAGTATAGACAACATTTTAGTGGAAATATTGTGTTGGACATGGCTTAACGACTGTTATCTTACGATAACAACCGGGACCGACGTCTTTACGTGCCCTCCGAAGCACTCAAGAAATTTTTGCGACTAGCGGTCACCCACCCAACTACCCACCGCGCCCGCTGTTGCTTAACTTTGTCGATCGTTAGGATCGACGCAAGCTACCAGGCTATGAGCGCTTCAATATACTTAAACACAATACTAATTTATATTATAAATACTAGCTGACCGGGCAAACGTTGTTCTGCCAAAAATTTTTTAGGGGTAGGGGGATGAAAAATAGATGTCCGATTCTCAACCCTAGCCGATATGCACGCAAAGATTCACGAAAATCGGTCGAACCGTTTCTGAGAAATTCAACTTCTAACACCGTGACACGAGAATTTTATATATAAGGTAGTTTTATAAAACATAGTTTCTGTAATCGCAAGCCAATTAACGCCATCCCGACACCGAAACTCAATACCGATCACCCCGCTAACCCTGAACACAATATGCCTCAACATTCGCTGATGTAATCACTCACACTAACCAGGTGTATCAATCTATTGTCAGGCATATAACAGTAGCTAAGGACCTAGCTTGACAACGTTTAGATATTTGTATTGAATAGAGAAACTAACGTAGTTGATAGCCAGATAGTAAGCTTGTGTCGGGCGTGAGCTCGTAAGTAATTTGAGTAAGCGTAAGATCACCAGTGATATGGGAGATCGATAGTGATGTAATTGCTAGGGCAGGATGAGCCGTCAGGTATGTTTATTACCGTATGACTATTTCAGTTTGTCCAAGTGGTAAAACTGATAAAGTACGTAATGTTTTCTTTTTCGTAATATTTTTTTAAAAAGATGTGCTGAAGAGTTCTTTACGGGTTTTCTTCTCCTCCATGACACAGTACCTTTCCGAAAAGCTGGTTGATTTAAAAAATGATGACGTGCATAAGTTATACACTTATATACCTGTGATACCTATATGAATAATGACTTTGACTTTGAATATAATATTCCTGTCTGGGTAAATTCTTACTCCAATTTAATTCGAAATGTGTAAATACAATTATGTATTTTATTGAAAAACATAATAATTGAACTTTATCTATATAGAGTGTGAAGTATATTGTTTTATTTTAATCTATATGAAATAAAAACAAATGTCAAATTAAAGAATTGTTTCTACATTATTTTTCGTATGTATACAGTACTAAAAAAGCGAGGGCGATGACTAGTTAACAATACAAGTCATCCATTATATTACTGTTATACGCACCTCAATTACCTTTACCAAATTAAATTTCAACATTTTTCTTTACAACTCCAATAACCGTCGTTTTAAATTATTTTATTTCCTTCGAATACTGTAGCGATACATTCATTCCCAACACCTGAATTTCAGTTAAATCGCTCGCAAACGCCCATACATTGTGAAGAGCTATTGTTCACGCACAATACAGCCACATATTAAGGCCATCATTTATTCAAGATACAGATTCAAGAACTGAATAGAACCGCGTCAATCTTCAGCTATTTTATGGTTACGTTTTTGACGTGAAATCATGAACAATATTGTGTGAACTTGTGAAAGGAAATAGAAAGATCGTTTTCACAAAGTATTCAGTTTAGGATCAGACTGAGAGTTTTATAGGCAGACATTGTGACTGTATTTTATCTTGGATGTTCGTGATGAGTTTATTTTATTTATTTACAGACAAATCTCTAGATTATGAAACTTCAAACCGAAATCCAACATTGATTACAACTTATGTTCCAGTTTAGTTTAGCCCGCGGGTTTATTAGTAAAGGAATCCTGATTTATTATAATAATAATAATATAATAATAATGTCTTTATTTGCAGGTATACACCCATATACATATACACATAAATTGTGGTTACAAAACAGATTAAATGGAATTTAAAATTCAAAAAGCACTTTTAAACAAATGATACATTTTAAATTATAAAAGAGCAATGGATAAAATTGTAAAAAATTTAAAATTGTAAAATATTATAATAATTAATAAAACTGGATTGGACATTAAAATAGACTAGAATAGTAAAACTAAAATTTTGTCAAACATTGTAGGTATAGTAATGTAACATAGTATTGTAAACATAATTAGAATTATCTTTGGTTCCCGGCGCGGTGCACGTACAACCAGTGTCTCAGTATCGGACTGTCTAAGTACTCTGACAAAGTACGAAGGATAGCATTGTCTGAGTTACGGATACGCAGCCAAAACGCAGCAACCCTAGACCGTATTATCGCATAGAAATCCGGTATTCTCGCTTCCGCAAACATGCTGGAAGCGCTACAAAACCTGGGGAGTTTCATTAGAATACGATATATATCATTATATTGTACTCTAATTCCACTAAGCGCTTTTTTCGTGCAGTTTACCCACAGCTGACATGTGTAGAAGCATAGGCAATATGCCCTAAACAACATCTGCTTGACAGCATCACTGCAACGGTTGAATCTGCGCGCCAGCATGTTGCCGCGCACCGCTAGAGCTCTGCGTTCGCGCTCCATGTCGTCGTCGTCGTGAAGGTTCTCTGTCAACATGTGCCCCAAATATTTGAACTCGTCTACACGCTCCACTGAAGTTCCATCCAGGATAACTGAAGGCACTCTGTCCGGACCCCTTCCCGCTTTAAATATCATGAGCTGTGTTTTCTTAACGTTGTATCTGAGCCCGTGACTACTAGCGTAACGTTCGCAGATACCAAGCAGCCTCCTTAGCCCCTTGATCGAGGGGCTCAGGAGCACCATGTCATCTGCATAGCTAAAATTATTCATGCACATGTTGCCAATATGACATCCGACTTTCGTACTCCTGAGCTCCTCGATCAGATCGTTCATATACAAGCTGAATAGATCCGGAGATGTCAGCCCCCCTTGACGCACGCCACACTCTAACCTGTATTCGCTAGACGTGGCGTCGCCCCATCTCACAAAATTCATTTGGTTTTCGTACCAGTATCTCAACACATCCACTAAGATAATAATTTAGATTAAAAAAGGAATATTTACTTCATTGTCTTCATTATTTTTATGTCAGAAACTTGTGAGATAATAGTGACTTATGATATGTAGTACTTACGCCCCAACTCAGAGTCACTTACGATTACTTAAATCGCTCCTTAGTAAAGAATTTGTATGGCGATTCTTTACTAAGGAGCAATTAAAGTAACCGTTAGTGACTCTGAGTTGGGGCATTAGTACATTTCGACAAAATGTGCCTACCTGGCTTAATGATTTCAATTTAATAAATTTAGTTGAGATATCGATAAAAATCCCACGGACTTTTATAAAATGAGAGATGATTTATCGGAGAAAGAGAATGAAAGCCAAGAAATAATTAACAGAAAGGCTTTACCACAAAAGATTACCTTCGAGTACATTGTTAATAGTTTTTCTTATTCAAGTTACACAGAACATTGAAGACTTTAGAATGATCGGTTTTATATTCTGCCAAGAAGATAGTTTGATGTAAAGTAAAAAAAGATCTAAAATAAAACTTGAAATTCAAATGTAGCACGAACTAGCCTCGCGGCGATTCGAGATTGAACTTACCAGCTTCTATTTTCTGAGCTTAAAGTTTCGCTTGTTTTAAGGGATTGTTCTTCAGATATTTTTAGAGTATAAGAGCATTCTCATCAAAGATATTTTACTACAGATGTTATGTTATGTTCATTCATCACAAGATACAGTTTTTGATTCACAGCGGCATGTCATAATTGTCTAACATTACAATGGATTTATTAATTAGTTAATTAATCTACTATGTTTTTTTTTATGGAAATAGCCGGCAAACGAGCTGACGATCCACCTGACGGTAAGTGGCTATCGTAGCCCATGAACATCAGCAACACAATGACAATGTGTTGCCGGCCAAGAAACAGAAAATAAAAAGAAATAAAGAACTGGCTCTCAAGCCCTCAGCCGGAACACGACGAGTCGTTTGGCGGCTGACTCATGCTCAAGGGTGGTACCTATCCAGGCGAACCCCATAGAGAAATAATAATAGTAATAGAGGTATTAACTAACAATTAAAATCAATATTACCAATATAATCCCTCATGGAGCCCTACGACCAGCGGGCCGGATTTAGTCGCCTCTTGCGACACTCATCCGTATTATGAATAGGGAATACATGGCAACACTGCCAGCTAAACGTCTAAAAATTTACTCCTGTATAAAATTGTTGTAATTAATTAATATTTTGTACTTAAAACTCGTAATAAGTGAAAAAATCATAAATATAAGTAACTTATTATACATAGAAGTGATTTACGGAAAGCAAAACCACGTACTTGCTGTATAACTTCATCGCCGAATTCCAACCTCATCACTGCCGGAAACTGTCACTCGGAATTTAAATTTTCAACATCGAAAACCCGGGGAGTACAATTTATATCACTATTTTACTAACTCCTTTCACTAATTCACACCTACATTCACACTTATTCACTGAACAAGAAGTGAAAATACATATTCTATAGCCTTGAGAAACGATAAATTTGCTATCAGCTGTTCGTCTCATATTGCTTATCAAACTGAAAAGCAATGTTTGAAGACATATAACGGGCTTATGAGGCTAAAGTACATTTTAAATTCTTTGATAATATGAATCAATATTATTGTCTCATCTCGCTTGACTTAAGGTTGAAGCAGGAATTTGATGACACGGATAGATTAATGATACAATTATATCTTCCAAATTCATTTTCATAACAATATATTACATGTAAATATACCTAACATTAATCTACAGAGGCACACCACGGACCTTAAAGAAATACGGACGTAATCTCAAGAACAAATTCAGTGAAGCACCCATCGGAATACAAACTCTCTATTCGTACAAGTAAACACGCACACATTGACACCATCGGCCGCCATTCCGGCGCCGGACCGCACTCGTGTCATACGGACAACGGGAGTTGATAAAGAATAATAAAAATGCCTTTGTGTGCTGTTAAAAGTTCCAAGAACAATAGTAATTCAGTTAAAAAACATAAAGGGATCACCTTTCACAAGTAAGCTTGTAATTTAATCACTGATTTCTTTTATTTTTCCTAAAGATAATAACAAAATAAAACTAGAAAAATTGTAACCACAAAATCAGCCAGTGTTGCCAACAATATTACATATGATAATACCCAGAATGTGTGGGAAAATTATAGTATATACATAATAATGCTCGAGTTTCTTACTTTAGTTTAAAAGTATATATTTTTGGGGTTCCGTACTTAATAACAAGGAACCCTTACCTATATGTTTGCCATGTCTGTCGGTCTGTCCGTGGCATTGCTTACAAACTAACAATGTTAAAAAGCTGAAATTTGGTATAGATTAAGGTCACGGACCTAAAAAAAATACGGACATAATCCCAAGAACAAATTCAGTGAAGCACCCATAGGAATACCAACTCTGTATTCGTACAAGTACACACACCCACACATTGACACCATACGGCTACGAATTTGACACCATCGCCAATCAAAAATTACAAAATTACGCACACATGGTAAGCGAGCTGTCAGCTGTCAGCTTCACTCTCAATTAGACAAGGTTACGTCTGTTCTTTTTTTATGTCTGTGGATTAAGGTATATTAATTACGTTAAGATAATGGTAGAACAAAATTTGAAAAAAAAAATTTTAGGTACCTCCCCTATAAGTAAAATGGGTAAACCAGTGTATTTAATCTGTTTTCAATTAATAAAATTCATTAATCTCGTCAAATATAATAATTTGCATTTATTGAATGTGGAATGTTTATTGAATGTGTTATATTCGATTTACATGCATTAAGTATTTAAGTAGATAACTAAATTTTAAATGAAGAATTTTTAGTGCGCGTCCAAACGTTATAATTTAGTAAAGCTCTTTAGTTCATACAATTATTCACAACCTACTTAATTACTTATGCATTTTTACTAAATTTTAACTAAAAAGCGGCCAAGTGCGAGTCGGACTCGCCCATGAAGGGTTCCGTAGCAGCAAGTAACATAATATAAAAGTTCTTGTAGTTCGTTGTAACTTTGATCGAGGTAAATTGCGGTTTACGATTTATGACGTATTAAAAAAAAAACTACTTACTAGATCACGTTCAAACCAATTTTAAGTGGAAGTTTGCATGGTAAAGTACATCATATATTTTTTTTAGTTTTATCATTCTCTTATTTTAGAAGTTACAGGGGGGGGACACACATTTTACCACTTTGGAAGTGTCTCTCGCGCAAACTATTCAGTTTAGAAAAAAATGATATTAGAAACCTCAATATCATTTTGGAAGACCTATCCATAGACACCCCACACGTATGGGTTTGATGAAAAAAAATTTTTTGAGTTTCAGTTCTAAGTATGGGGAGCCCCCAAAATTTATTGTTATTTTCTATTTTTATATGAAAATCTTAATGCGGTTCACAGAATACATCTGCTTACCAAGTTTCAACAGTATAGTTCTTATACTTTCGGAATAAAGTGGCTGTGACATACGGACGGACAGACAGACAGACAGACAGACAGACAGACAGACATGACGAATCTATAAGGGTTCCGTTTTTTGCCATTTGGCTACGGAACCCTAAAAAGTGTCTGTCCAAACGTGTTAAGTGATAAGCCCCGCCCATCTACTTAACAGAAAAAATCAATCTTTTTTTTGTTTACTTGCGTACTAAATTTTAACTACTAAATTGTTCGTTTACCTTATTAATTTATTTAAAATTTAGTTATCTACTTAACTAATTAATACGTGTAAACCAGTGAACGAATATACTATGGAATAAGCCTCTCAGTACATTCTAACGTTAAATATTAGCACCAAAACTCACACAAATACGAAGTATACATACACAAACCACTCACTACGGTATACAAACTCATCAATTGGTTTATTGCAAGTAGTTGTCAAACCATGCGAAATCGCCAAACGGGATTGGTTCTCGGCATGAACCGATCACGCCAATTGGTTCGCGCGTCAGTGTCACTCAGTGCACTGTCTAATGCGTTGTCGCATTGTCAGTCAGGTCGTCTGTTCCGTGGATGTGAATTGTATGAGAGAACCAGTCATAATAAAACAATAATAAAAATGGTCTTTATATAATATAAAATAATAATAATGCCAATTTTTTTCTCTCATTACAAAATGAATTATTTGTAAACGTTATTTGTTTTACAATAGTAAAAAATAGGCAGTTATAAGGACTGCCGATTGAAGTGAAAACTCATTATATGGATAAACTTCGTTTTATTTAGCCCATACCCCCGATTGATCTGAATTTTGGTATACCTATGTATTTCGACTCGCTGATAACGAATATCATAGGCAAACTACTCATAATTATGCGGAAATAATTTCGCATTTTTCTCCCAAATCACTGGCTCCACAAGAAAAATGTATCGAACATAGAATATCAATCTTTTAATGGGCTACAACTTTTGTAGAAAACATTTTTCCGTAAAATTAATATTTTGCCAAATAAACGTAATAAATTAAAAATAATATTTTTTCAAGGTTGACTTGACATTGAAATATGCGGGTATTTTGCCTATAATATTCGTTATCAGCTCGTCGAATTACATAGTTATACCAAAATTCAGATCAATCGGAGATATGAGCTAAAAGGAAGTTCACCCAATATATTGACAACTTAAAACAATATATTTACAATAGTAAAAACATAGGCAATTATAAGGACTGCCGACAGAAGTAAAAACTAAAAACAATATATTGAGTACTCACTATTGTACTGCAGTGATTCTACAAATTAATCAATTAAAATTATGATTGTCGAAAACACTGTTAAAAAAATACACAGTACACACTAGAACTTGTAATAGCGGTTATCAATATCGGATATCGAAAATCAATATTAGAAGGTTTTCCATTCCAATATTGATTTTCGATATTTGATCCTATTATCGGAATTCAGATATCAATATCAGAATTATACATAGTTTTTTTTAATCATTTAAATTTTATTTTACATTGTAAAGTATCAATAGGATAATGAAATAATAAAGCCTTTAGTCCTATTTTATTCTCGTTCGTTGCAAATATCACCTAAATCTGTTCAATTCGGTTTGTTTTTCGCATTAAAAATTCACTAGCTTAATTTTTTTACGATTTTTGAATTGCAAAATAGTTTTTACTGATAGATGATATTTAACTGCACCAAATGCACCATCTGAAAATGTAATAAATATATATATTATACTGAGTTATTATCTACTACAGTAACTAAATCGAAAAAAACTAAATGGATACTCACAGTACAAATTGGTACAGCGCTTTTAGAAATCATCTGGAATCCTTTCTTCGACAAACATTTTCCTTCTTTAAAATGAATCGAAAATATTGTTGAATGTTTGCTAGGTATCCAGTCAATATCCTCTCTCTCTAATTGAACAGCTTTTTACGTCTCTACAGATTTTTACGTCTCGGGTCTTGTGGGAATCTAAATAAAAAATAAAGCGAATTTCATTTCTTTAATAAATAGTTAATATAATATACTTACTACATTATGCATAATCACATCATTAAGAAAGTTAATAGATTTTTGTAGTTTTAGATTTCGGTATACTTACACGTGAAATGTGATTCCACGATCCTCGGAACCCTTGGAAAGGTGATCTGTATGATTTCTGCACCATTTCACAACACATGAAGGCATTTTGAAACCAAATTTTTATATAAATCTTGTTTATGACACTTTTAAAGTCAACGACCGTCCGAACGAGTGACACCGAACTGACTGATTCGCGTTTTGGTTGAGTTTATAAGCCCCGCCCACCGCGGGTGAATTTTCGTTGCGCTATTTTGAGGCATCAAAGATGCTTCCATGCGTATATTAGTTCATTGGTGTAAACCGTACATTACGGAATAACTATTCAGTAAGTAATACATAGTGTTTAGATTTTACTATTACATAAAGAAAAAATGGGGAAATGTTCATATTGTGGCAACCCCAAAATTACGCACACGTAGTAAGCGATCGGCCATTTCTATGCTTCACTCTCGATTAGACAAGGTTATGTCCGTTCTTTTTTGACGTCCGTGAGGCACACTTAGAGGCTTAATTAAATAAAGCTGAATATATTAAACACAAATATTTTAAGGACTACCTACATAGACATTTTTATTTGAGAAATCACTTCAAATTGTTAATCTACTAGTAAATAGTGCAAACTAAATCAGGCATTACATTATATTAGGAACCTTTATTAAATAACACAAGAGTCCTTACATTAGTTTTTATTTTTCCAGTATTACTTAACTTGTATAAAAATGATGACCCGTCAAGCGGCTTACAAAGACCTGGAATCAAAACTTAAGGTGGCCCTTCATGAGCTCAAGATCTCAAAAGACCTCAACACTCAGCTGCTGAAGGAGATAGAAGAGAGTGAAGCTGAAGTATTAAAAACTATTGACATGAACACCAGTTACAAGAATCAGCTTGCCGAACTCCACATTAAATATATGGACACTTTGGAGCAAAGAGATCAACTCCAACATATTGTGGATTCCTTCTATCAGTGTAGTACTGAGCATGAGAAGGCTTTGAGTCGCATCACGGAGCTAGAGCTGAGTTTGCATGAGGCCAACAAAATAGTGTCTCAATTAGAACAACTAAAGGACTCACAAGAACATGATGCTACACAGAGCCTTTTCAGCGAGTTGATAGATAGTGATTCCTATAATAATAAAGAATTCCCCCCCATTATTGACCTGACATCCTGTGATAACACCTTAGAGCCAAGAATTAACTTTAACAGTGGAATTAAATTGAAAAAATATATAAAATTAAAAAGATTTATTTGTAAAACCAAAAAAGTAATAAAACACAAAAACTGTATTCAGCAACTAGGACGCAGTAAAAAAGATTGTATTTCCTTAATTAATAAAATAAAATCAATGCAGACTGAATTAGAATACAATAGGTCTCTGTACGATACTGAATCTCTGCACCTACAAAGAAAAATAGATAGCTTAGAGCAGTCTTTGCAAAGCTCAGCTGCAAATAAAGGAGCATATAACATCATTTGATCATCTGTTAGAAGTTTGCAATGAGAATATGGAACGATTTGAATCATTGTCCAACAAACAAAATCTTTACCAGGACAGTAGCTGTCAGTGCTCTATAGCAGTGCAGAGTGCAGGTGTTAAATAGAGCATCCCCCAATTTACTTCACCTCTAATTGAATCAAAAAAGAAAACCATTATTATTAGTGACAGTTTGGGTAAAAACTTTGGGTCCATTATGAGCACTAATCTGGCACATTCGGTGACAAACATGTGCTCACCAGGAGCCACTTTTCAATACTTAGTGAACCATATAAACTGTGAAAATCTAGATGAGAATACTTAATAAATAACTAAATGTGTTGAAAAATTATTATTCTTACATAAAAATACTAAATGCAAATTTACTTTATGTGCTTTCCCATATTCCAATGAGTTTAGTGACAAACAAAATAATTATATTTATAAGTTAAACCAGAAAATGTATAATCTGACTTACCATCATAATGATGCAATAGTTTATTTTGACACCAATAAATATATATATTCATCTTTTAAATTAACTAGAAATAAAATGTATTTACCTTTATAATATCGGAGACACATAGCTAAATTGTTAGCTTATAATTTAAAAATGATAGTGTTACATGTGTAACAAAGTCTATTGACCCATGTTATATTGATTGTGGTAGTAGTACCACTATTCCTATAGTTGACAAATGTACTAGGTACATTAATTACTGATAGTTTAAACTAGATTTAAAGACAACGGATAAGCACTTTAATATGAATATTGTACATCAAAACATACAGGGCTTATCGGGCAAAGAGTTAGAAATTGAATTATTTGTTAGAGATTACAATGTACATATCCTATGCATTACTGAGCACTGGTTAACAAATGCTCAAAATAATATTAATTTATTAAATTACAGTTTGTTAAGTGCATTCTATAGAGAGACTGCAATTCATGGTGGATCACTAATTTTAGTGCACAATAATATACCTTGTAAAGATCCAAAAGACATTGTTAGTCTTTCTATTGAGCGCACTATAGAGCTAGCCTGTGTGGAACTGGAGCGGTTTATTATAGTCTGTATATATCGCCCCCCTTCTGGGGACTTTTGCCTTTTTGAAGATACTCTAGAGGATGTCCTTAAACGGTTATGTATTTCGAAAAAAGATTTAGTAATATGCGGTGACTTTAATGTTGACATTTTAGTAAAATCTTCTATAGCTGCTAGGTTACTCGCGTTGTTTAAGTGTTTTAACTTAAATCCGTCATTTTCTGAACCTACCAGAATAACTGCAAGTTCAGGTACTTGTATCGATAATGTTTTTTGCAATTGTGAGATATTAGACAAGGAAATATTTAGCAAGTTGGGGTCAGACCACTGTGGACAAAAAATAGCGGTAAACAATAGCCTCGATAACAAGAAAAAAATAATAACCCGTGACTAAAAGTAAAATATCACTTTTTAAACAGAAAATTCAAACAAAACTGCGTAAACCGGTGTATTCTCAAAATAGTCATCCTATTAATCTCTATTATACATATTAGCTCTATAATACATTATCTAAAAATATTAATGACGAGTTTAATCGAATATTTCAATTTAGATACATAGAGGAAAGTAAAAATAGTAAATTTAGCGATTGGGCTACTGTAGGTATTTTCAAAAGTAGGAACAAATTATACGAGCTATATGACGAAAAACAATATAACTTTTCTCCCACATTTCAGGAATACGTAAAAAATTACTCAAAAATTTTCAAAATCATCTGTACTCAAGCAAAGTCAATGTACATAAAGGATAAAATAGTTAATTTGGACAATAAAATAAAAACGACTTGGAACATTATTAAAAATGAAACCGGTAACTCTAAATCTTGTGACTTTAGTTACGAAATAATGATTAATGGAAACAAAGTCACTTCTGATAAAGAAGTGGCAAGCGCTTTTGAAGAGTACTTCCGTAACATTCCCGTTACAATAACTAGTACACTAGCCTCTTCTCCAACAGAAGCATATTCTCTATTAAAAGATAATGTTAATGAATGCAATGTAATATTTGACTTTAAACACATTACAATTAGGGACATAATTAAAGTTTTTCAGTCTCTGAAAGTAAAAAGTACGGGTGATCTCTGGGGTATTTCAGTAAAAATAATACGTCACATAATAGATATTATAGCTCCTTGTTTAGTTCTCATTTTTAATAAATGCATAGATCTTGGTGTATTTCCAGACCTATAGTCAAAATTATCTAAGATGCCCATAATGACACCTGCCATTTATTAATACGAACAAAATTTGTATGGGCGTCTTTGAGCGAAATGGAATAATCATTTACTTGACATGAATAGTTGGATACTTACGGACAAAGGATTTTGCCAAAATTTGTTAAAAATCCCTATTCATTTTCATTGGCGTTAATAAAATTATAAATCATATTATACGTTTATTCTATTAAAAATCGCGTCAGATCATAATTTATGCAAAATTAAAAAAATATATATATCGTCGAAACAATGTTATGTGAAGAGGGCTAAATCTAAACTGACGTAAAGTGATTGACGGCTTGAAATTGTTTATACAACCAAACATAATCGATACATTACTATAATCGAAATTTTAAAATGAAAATTGAATTATTTAATTACATTTTCCATTATGTATGGGCACTTTGTCATCCATGGAAAGTAACTACAGATAATATATTATATGTAATTAGGTAGCTAAGGTTAAAACTTTTTGCGGTAAACATTTTTTTTCCAACAAAATAATGATTATCTATACATGAGTCTTACGAAGTAAACAAGATTTTATTCACTATAGTTTTTCCCTGACGCTCATAATACGAGTATGTCAAAATATTATTATGAAACTGAGCGGATGAGTTCATTCTATCATGATCTATGTATCTTTCTCTTTTCTCTTTCTTGGCCGGCAATGCACCAGTGATGCTTTTGGTGTTGCTGATGTTCATGGGCGACGACAGCCACTTACCATCAGGCGGATTGTCAGCTTGTTTGCCGGCTCGGCAATTTCCGTGCATAACTAGCAGCATGTGTTGTTAGGAAGAAACAATAAAAGAATATTTTATTGGAGTCGTAAATACATATTGAGAAAACGCGGTACGAGATAGCTCAATCGAGGTAGTAGGTAGGTACCTAAATGTTATGGTTTATAGTTTACAATTTAATTTTCGAATCGATTAGAAGGTCTCACAATTTTGAATCGATTTGTTGCAAAAATTGGTTTCTTTCGTGAACCGATTTTTTTGTACATTTCTAGTGTCACTGTGATGGCAAACGACAAATTGGGCTTCTTAGTTCGTGTTGACTATAATGAAATGCAGTAAAGTAATACCACTATTTAAAACAGGTGAAAAAACCGATATTAATAATTACAGACCGATTTCTATATTACCAACACTCAGTAAGATATTCGAAAAGATCATACTGAATCAAATGCTTACCCACTTCAACAATAATAAATTATTACATCCGGAACAATACGGTTTTACTAAAGGTCGTAGTACAACTGATGCCGGAGCCAGGCTCTTAAAGCATATATATGAAGCATGGGAGTCATCTCAAAATGCTATAGGTATATTTTGTGACTTATCAAAAGCGTTTGATTGTGTTGAGCATGATACTTTACTGTCTAAACTTAGTCACTACGGCGTGAAAAACAAGGCCCTTAACTTGCTCGCTTCTTATTTGAATAATAGGATACAAAGGGTTAATATAAACGATGAAAAGTCATCAGAGTCATCTACCGTTATGGGTGTACCGCAGGGCTCAATCTTAGGCCCTTTTCTTTTCCTTGTGTATATAAATGATTTACCATATTATGTAAATAACCATGCGAACATTGTGCTGTTTGCGGATGATACATCATTAATATTTAAGACTGATAGGAATAAAAATAATTTTGACGATGTTAACAGTGCTCTGTCGCATGTCTCACATTGGTTCACTATAAATAATTTACTTTTAAATGCAAAGAAAACCAAATGCTTAGAATTCGTGCTACCAAATGTAAAAAAAGTCCATAAATCTCTCAAATTAAATAATGAAACATTAAATATAGAGGAATCCACAGTCTTTTTAGGGGTAACCTTAGATAGTAAACTGCAATGGGGCCCGCACGTAGCATCTCTCACAACTAAACTCGCTAAGGCTGCTTATGCTGTTAGAAAAATAAGACAACTCACTGACGTCGACACTGCTAGGCTTATTTATTTTGCATATTTCCATAGTGTTATGTCTTATGGCATTTTGCTGTGGGGCAAAGCAGCAGATATAGAACAAATTTTTGTACTATAGAAAAGAGCCATTAGAGCTATTTATAAACTAAAATTAAGGGAGTCCTTGCGTGTCAAATTTAAAGAAATAGGTATACTTACAGTAGCTTCCCAATATATTTATAGTAATTTAGTCTTTATAAGGAAAAACATAACTGCATATAAACAAAATTGTGACTTATCAAATCGGCAAACAAGAAGGATGCATCAATTGGCTACATCTTCGTACCGTCTTGCTAAAGTGCAGCGTTCTTTTATGGGACTCAGTGTAAAATTCTATAATAAAGTCCCAAAGCAAATACGTGACTTGCCGGTGGAATCTTTTAAGAAACGTGTAAAAATTCAACTAGTAGGCAAGGGTTATTATAACATAGATGATTATTTAAATGATAAAGATGCTTGGAAATGACCAGCTAGGCAACCAGTTCTGCTCAGGTTAGAGAAAACCTATTTTTGTAATAAATATAAGTCTTATTTTTAAAAGATGTGCTGAGGAGTTTCTTTACGGCTTTTCTTCTCCTCCATGACAAAGCACCTTTGCGAAAAGCTGGTAAATTAAAAAAATGACGTGCATAAGTGTATCAGTGATACCTACATGAATAAAAGATTATTTCATTTCATTTCATTTCATTTCATTTCATTTCATTTCATTTCATTTCGTTTCATTTCATTCATTTCATATGTAAAAGTATGAAAATTTTATTATAATATGAGTTATGTACTATGCTTACTATTACACTTCTTGATTAGTCTATAACGAATTTTAAAAAGAAATTACGCTCTAGTGGCAGTAGTTCGGTTGTGACAAGTGCCTAAATTACACTGTCTTAGTTTCTGATAATATTCTAGTTTTTATTAACAATGAAAGCGTACGATACTAATAAGATAATGTAGCTACGTAAGCAACAAAAACGACTGAATAAATCGTACACAATTATTTAAAGTCAACGGTCGTCACAAAAAACAATAGCCACGCTTATAGGTTATCAGCTTTGCGAGATGGCACGCACAAAGAGCGTTATTTTGAACACAAAAGAATTAAGATCGTAGAATCTTTTTGAAATTCGTCAAGGGAAAATTCACTCCGCTAAATCTATAAAAAGATTTATCAAAATGGTAAATATGACTGTGTTTGGTGCTACAAAATAACAATTAACATTCTAGAAATGGTTTAGATGGAAATAGTTTAGAATATGACTTGTAAATTAAA
This sequence comes from Thymelicus acteon, assembly GCA_951805285.1. Taxonomy (NCBI): domain Eukaryota; kingdom Metazoa; phylum Arthropoda; class Insecta; order Lepidoptera; family Hesperiidae; genus Thymelicus; species Thymelicus acteon. Next base: position 6,535,970 of record OX638227.1, on the reverse strand, counting down.
TAATAAATATTAATGATTAAAATAAAATTAATTATTAAGCCTGGAAGAAATGCTTTTATTATTATGTTTTCTATTATGTACTTTATATAGTATTTAATAAAAATACAAATTTCTCTCATTTTATTTTAAGTACAGAATTTTTGCATAATTATGCTTTCCTATCAAAACGAAAAAAGGGTAGATTATGAAAGCCGTACGTAGGGACTGTAAATTTTTTACGCTAAAGTTACGGGTCTCGTAGAATAGTCTATTCTCACTGTATAAGTTACGTATAAAGAGCATTTTATTTTTAAACTAGCGCAAACTATCCTGAACCATCTCAGCGAGATCGAACTTAGGAGTTGTGAATGTCCATTTCATAATACACTTTTCTTTAAAATGCTATCTTCATAAGTGCACTTTTGCATTTCTATGTTATTTGTTTTCTTTGTTCAAAAACATTTATATAATTTTAATAAAAATAGGTTTTAGGTTTTAAATTCATTTGTTTGTAACATAAAAAATGGGATATATCTGAGTAAATAGACATGTTTATTTCTTGAGCGCTAAAGACAAAATTCTTGAATAATACTAAGTAACGTTTTCTTGCAATTAAATTTTAATGTAGATAGTGAGATGCCCTTTACTTAACCTTATTTCACATTAATCACGATCGACCTCTGGAAAAACAATAAAAATAAACTGTAAAAAACCACGAAAAACTGTATCTTAATTAGTAAAATAATGCCGCATGCTTTCACTTCTACTGGACAGCCGGCTTCACCAAAAGATAAAAATACTTCTTGGAAGTTTTGTATCTTAATAGACGGTAACAATTCTTCGCAAAAATATTGCTAATACAAAGCGTGTAAGATGAAGCTCCTCATAATACATATGTACCTATGTATGTAAGTGCCGTTGCACGAACGATGTTATTAATATCCATTATAAGGATTCGTCTCCGGATTCACGTATAATAAAATTAAGTCTGGACTCTGGACGACGGACGCAAGCAAGATTATAACAAATTTCTAGCAAGCTTTAATAAAGATTGGAACATTTATAATCATTTTGGTTGGCAACACATCAGTAATGCCTTTGGTTTTGCTGTAGTCCATGAGCTACGATAGCCTATTTACCATCAGGTGGATCGTCAGCTGGTTTGCCGGCTATTTCCATACAAAAAATAATGTCTTTGTAAAAATTGTTCCTTGAAAAGAACAGACAGATATATTTTACAAAGCGCTGAACACTTCATAATAATACATCTGCAACCCGGGTTTATTGAAAACTTTTTAGTTCTTGGTGTAAACAATTTTTTCGAGTTCGGAGTTTGGAAGTTTTGTACTAGATGTGGAAGTGGAGTATTCTATCTTCCTTTCTTCTCTTTTCCGTGATGATGTTGGTAGAACTCTTGGTAGAAACTTTTTGACCCCAAATATCTTAGTATATCACTTACGACATTTCATCGCTGAATACTTTTTGATTGTAATCACTTACTCCGTCGATTGACATATATTTCATCACTGACCACCGAAACGAGTTTTTTCAAAACGGCGGTACTTGTAGGTATGCCAACTAGGTTCAATTTCCAAATGTAATTCTTAGGATAAGAGGAAGTAGATCACTAAGCTTGCAACATTTGAATAACACAAACAGAGCAAGCTAAATAAAAAGTAATGTTCAATAAGAAAATTATTTCAAATACGCTCTCAAATAGATACAATGAATAAATTATTATACAATAAAGACAGAATCACAACGTTATAGTCTGATTCGGCCTAAATCGACTTAGTATTGTTCTACCATCCGGAACCTTTTCAACGATTTAGCCGGAAACCGACAGATTTAGGGCACTTCATTTCCACTAGCCTGCTTCACAAATTAAGCCTAGCAAGGTAGTTCATCGAATTAATAGACTGTAGAGATATTCTGAATGTATTATTTCAGAGAAAGTTCACACACATATAGCTATGTAATAGTTCTTTGATAGAATCTACAGTACAGAACTTAATCTTCTGTAGAGGCCGTAGAATGTAGGCATTTGCTATGTTGTGGCATTTGCTATGTAGATATGTTGTAAATAATTGTATGGTATATATTATTATAACATTTGTATGGTCGGTGTTTGGATAGGTGACCACTGGTTCAAAAAAATCTTGAGCGTTTCCGTACTTCAGAGGGCACTTATATGATGACTTTATAAGGAAAACTAACACGGCTATGTAAGCTTAAGTAGTTAATGAGTAAAAGTCGATACACTTTAGTCAGTTTATCGGCTTTTCTCTTTTTTTCAGAAGTAGTCTTCTGAACCCTACAATGCGCGTGGCCTGACACGCACTTGTCCGGTTTTTTTTTATAACAATAACGAGAAAGTGTTTTATGTGTTTTTTACTGCCTTGATTATTGCTTCTGAGTTTATACTTGTGTCACTATTACTTAACCTACTATTATTTCTTCTGTGCTATATAAAATTAACATACTCACCTCTTGATATCAGTGGTGTCCAATTTTTATGTATTTTCCTATTGTCAGTTATGATGGCTTCAATGGAAAGTAGTTTTACCTGAAACAATAAAAAGTATTATGGATGATGTGATTTATATTAATTTTTAAAACTTTCTGAAGTAGGTACTTAACCAAAAAAAATTATTAAAAAAAAAACAAAAAAAAATCCTGCGTAACAAACTAAAAAGAGAAAAATAAGCTCAGCAGTTCAGAATGTTTTTTTTTATATCTTCCATCCATCCATCCATCCATCCATCAGCCTTTGTAGGTCCACTGCTGGACATAGGCCTCCCCTAACTTGCGCCACTCTGACCGGTCCTGAGCCTTTTGAATCCAGCGGATACCCGCTGTCTTCTTCAGAATCTTCAGGTCGTCAGTCCACCTGGTCGGGGGACGTCCTATGCTCCTTTTTTTGAGACGTGGGCGCCATTCGAGGACCTTTCTTTTTTATATCTTATAAGTTGTTAAATGTAATACTGAACAACTACACCTTAGAAGGATTAACAGTCGAGACCCATTTAAATTTTACCCTTAATTTTAAATACTTAATCGTATAAAAATTTAAAATCAATCTATTAGCTATTTTTCGCATTTGGAACCACTAAGATACGGAAGTAGATTTTTAGGGTTCCGTAGCCGAATGGCAAAAAACGGAACCCTTATAGATTCGTCATGTCTGTCTGTCTGTCTGTCTGTCTGTCCGTCCGTATGTCACAGCCACTTTTCTCCGAAACTATAAGAGCTATACTGTTGAAACTTGGTGAGTAGATGTATTCTGTGAACCGCATTAAGATTTTTATACAAAAATATAAAAAAAACCATAAATTTTGGGGGTTCCCCATACTTAGAACTGAAACTCAAAAATGTTTTTTTCATCAAACCCATATGTGTGGGGTATCTATGGATAGGTCTTCAAAAATGATATTGAGGTTTCTATTATCATTTTTTTCTAAACTGAATAGTTTGCGCGAGAGACACTTCCAAAGTGGTAAAATGTGTGTCCCCCCTAAACTAAAAAATAAAAAAAATATATGATGTACATTACCATAAAACTAAAAAAAATATATGATGTTCATTACCATGAAAACTTCCAACGAAAATTGGTTTGAATAAGATTTGATAAGTAGTTTTTTTTTTAATACGTCATAAATCGTAAACCGCAAAAAACATTGATCAAAGTTACAACGAACTACAAGAACTTTTATATTATGTTACTTGCTGCTACGGAACCCTTCATGGGCGAGTCCGACTCGCACTTGGCCGCTTTTTATATATTTAAGTATAAATGCGTAGTTAACATAATAATTATGCAGTAGTAACGCCTTTGCATCTGGCGTACGTGATATGGCATAATTCCGCCAAGCTAGGCTTGGCAGCCTGCCAATGTGAGCCGGTGATACTATCGGCCGAGCTCTATAATGTTTGGTAATTTACATTTACCTAGTGTAACCTGATATTCGTTACAAATTAAAAAAACAAACTGGGCAAGTGCGTGTCAGGCCACGCGCAATGTAGGGTTCCGGAGTAGTAAGTTTATCGACTATTACTCATTAACTACTTATGCTAACACAGTCGTGATAGTTTATCATGTAAATTCATCATATAACTATTTTTGTAAATTTTTCACTTGTCCAACTTCAAACGTTTAGCCGGCAGTGTCCCTCACACTTGAATCTTACCAAAATTAACACTTTAATGCCAAATATTTCGCAAATGACAAAACTTAAACAAAACGACAAAACCAAAAAAATATTTTTGAAAGACGTTTTCAACGATACCCCACACTATAGGATACGCGACAAATAAAAAATCATCCTCACGTCATCTGTAGGGGAGGTACCCTGAAAAAAATGTTTTTCAATATTTTATGTTAAGTGAACGTGTGAAACACAGAGTAAGGTTTTTTAAAAATGGTATGGTATGGTAAAAAGCATTGGGATCCTTGGTGTCGACATCTCGAATGAAGTTCAGTTTCGAGACCACTTGGTTGGTAAGGCCAAACTAGCCGCAAAGAAATTGGGAGTGCTCAACAGAGCTAAGCAGTACTTCACGCCTAAGCACAGGTTGATGCTCTATAAGGCGCAAATTCGACCACACATGGAGTACTGCTCCCACCTTTGGGCTGGAGCCCCAGCTAGCCAAGTGGATCCGTTCAATCGAATTCAACGGCGAGCTATTCGTCTTGTCGACGATCCCATGCTTACAGACGGACTAGAATCACTCGAATTGAGGAGAGATGTAGGTTCTCTCTGCGTATTCTGCCGTCTGTACAATGGGGAATGTTCTGAAGAACTATTTGGCTTAATACCTGCAGTTGGTTTTCGACACCGCACATCACGGGGTTCCAGGTTCCACCAACATCACCTGGATACCTGGCATTCGTCCACAGTTCGGTTCTCACGTAATTTTCTACCTCGTACGTGTAAACTATGGAACAAACTTCCTGCATCGGTGTTCCCTCTAAGCTATGACATGGGGTCCTTCAAAAAGCGGGTCTATCGTCATTTTCTTGGCCGGCAACGCGTTGGTGACGCCCCCAGTGTTGCTAATGTCCATGGGCGGCGGTGATCACTTACCATCAGGTGACCCGTCTGCTCGTTTGCCTGCTAAAAGCATAAAAAAAAAAAAAAACTTATAAAAAGTCATCCCATTCTTTTTAGAAATCTAAATAGCTTCTTTTGTAATTTGAAGTTTTGGTCATAAGGGAAGTATTTAACTGAATACAATTTCAAATTTTATCATCCCATTAATTTATTTATATGTCAATGGATCAACAATCTTATATTTAGTGTGTTATTTATGTACGTATGTCACATTTTAAACTTTTCCTTTAATTACCTTTGGGAGAAAAAAACATGCGAGTCTTGGATGTCTGAGACAATTAACTCTTATCCTTGCATTACATAAATCAATTGATCGTGGTAGGTACCTATATTAAATAAATAAAAAAATATAAACATAGCCTCTTTTATTTCGTTACAATATGGCATAGTCGATGAAGTTTCAAAATAACTATTCGAAATTCAAGCGCTATATTATGTTTAGTAAAATTTTGTTGCAAATATAAGATTCTTACCTATATTTAAAATTTCCTTTTTTCATTTGTGAACAGATAAACAAGAAAGTAAAGATTGCAGATAACATCAATATTAAATAACAATCTAAAGTTTTATAAGTCGGATTTTTAGCTACAAATCTAAAGCCTCCAATCAGGAAAGTAAGCCTTACAAAGGACGAACATGACACCAAATAATATATTTTTCTTGAAAGCTTGCCAAACCACAACCAACATTCGACATGCTTTAAGGTGGATCTTATTCGTAGGTCTAAATATCAACTTCTCAACTGATCAAAATCCAAATTCAGGTTAACGCTCTTGTAGAGGTAAAAGAATGAACTTATTAATTTATGTAACTACAGGTAACCGCCCTCGCTTTGCTTTGGTTTTTTTATTTTTTTACTCCTTGGGTTACATTATTGGAGTTTTATTAAGGATCCCTATTTTTTTTTGAAAATATAATATAGCCTATGTTACTCGGGGATAGTGTAGCTTCCCAACAGGGAAAGAATTTTTCAAATCGGTTCAGTAGTTTCGGAGCCTATTCAATGCAAACAAAAAATCAAATCTTTCCTCTTTATATATTAGTATAGATAATGGCCCTATACATAAAACTGATGAAGTCTGCGTTATTTGCAAAAAAAAAATATGAAATAAGTCGGAGAAATTTAAGACCACTGAAAATGTTCCTTTCCATCATATACCTGCAAAGGTGTATCGTTATTGTACAAGATATATTGGACAAAACCACAACTAACGTAAGATAAGTTCTTATAATATCATATCAAAGGACCATACAGTAAATCAAATTGCATGTAAGAAAAATTCCATCAGCTATGATATCGTATAATTTCCTCTCCACCAACGCTGCAATGTGTGGCAGGCTGCCAAACGGCCGTGGTTCTATTGAGCTGCCATTCAGAACAGATGTTCCTATGCTGAATTGTTCGAACGTCACTGAAAACTTACAGATGAAATTTTTGAAGTTATATTTCTTATGGGACTTGCAAAACAAGGTTGCGTTAAATGTTTGCGCTACCATGGAGGGGGTATGAAAGTAGGGATTGCAATCCGGAAAACCGGATCCGGTAATCCGGTCGGATCCGGCGTTTTTTACGCATACCGGATCCGGTCGAATTTACCGGATCCGGCGACCGGATCCGGTCACGAAAATTTTTGACAAAATAACCATCCTGTTGCTAGTGTAGATGTTTTAAATGCCTGGTATAGATGTTGCAATTAATCTAGTATTGCATTCCGGTATTCCTAACGTCCAATAAGGGTGTTATGTACAACACAAATTACTGAATGGATAAATTGTAAGTTATAAAAATGTGAAATTCTGTTCTCGTTAATATTACTTCATGTTTATAATTTGTTATATTTGCCCTAAATGGATGTAGCTGTAAGCTGTAGATGTATTTCAATTGATCCGCGATAACACTACAACAGAAAAAAACTCTTAAACATATTATTATAAAGAAGTGTAGTAGTATACATGTACACTTGTTATTGGTTCCCTTCTTAAACAAAAATAAAGAGAAACAAATACAGCAATTTATATATACGTATTTTTTAGTAAGATAAGTTGTATTGACAATCTGTTTTACTTCTAACTAAAATTACAGTTTTCGGACTGTTTACATCCAGATGCAGGTATAATAAAGGGCGGCGCAAGAGTCATCATCACCCTGTCGGAAGATGCTATATTTTTTTCAAATAGCGGTAAATATCAATTTTGCTGTAACATTTGTGTAGAAAACAGATACAAAATACACGTCAATACATGAATCACTATACTCCTCAAAAACACGGAGTTATCATAATAATCTCTCGTTTTTCGTCATTTACACTAGCCGGCAAGATCGCCCGTTTTAACCGCTTTAGGTTACGTCCGCACAGACAGGCGGCTTGCTTAGTGCCTAGAGCCTAGTGGTTTCCATTCTGGCTACTTACTAGGATATACGGTGGCCGCACTGAGAGGTGGTTTGCGTGGTGGGTCGCCAGGTGCCTTGGTCATTTTGCTTGTCGGCACGTTGACGAAATGTCACTCTCAAAAATATCTTACAAGATTAATGAAATAAATGCGACAATTTCTCGTTTCAGCTTTTAGTTTTTTCCATTGACATTCATCAATAATATTATATCCATGACAACCCGACCGTCAATCTCATTTTTGATTCAAAAATGCCTAGCGCCTATTGACAAAAAACCAACACGTTTGTTTACTTCGATACACGCTAAGCGCGTTGCTAGGCACCAAGCGCGCAGTGCGGCCAGTCACGAACACTATAGAACGTTCGTTTTACTGAGCTACTCGCTAGGTGACTAGCTAGGCTCTAGGCGCTAAGCAAGCCACCTGTCTGTGCGGACGTAGCCTTAGACTTATTTTGAGTTCTTGGTGGGTTTTTTTGAAGTCACGAGTTTATGTCAACAAGCCTCCGATTCTTGAAGCACTCAAAGAGAATATCCGTCACAAATGCGAAAACCTTTTGCCAAAAGTTCTGGTAGGAGTGATGAAAGTGAAAATGCCATAAATCGGGACCATACAGGCCCGATTCTGGCGGCAGCCACTTGGCTGATATCATTTTTCTACTTAATGAAAACAAATATTTAGACATCAAATAAACACAATCCAATAGGAAAACTAAAGTTTATCATTTATTAAAAAAAATACAGTCAAAGAACATCGGGTGGCAACTTTTGCACTACCCTTTACTGTAATCTAGCTGAGCCGTACCCACTTCGCTGGGCGTGAAACATTTTTACTTCTGATGAAGTAAAAAAAAATATATTATTAATCACAGTAAAATATAGCCTATGTCACTAAGGAATAATGAATTTTTTGAAATTGCTCCAATAGTTTTTGAGTATATCCATTACAAAAAATAAATAAAATATCAAAATTTTCCTCGTAATAATATTAAGATGATTATCATTAGGTGCTACGGCTTTATTATGGCTCGCATTTGCATTCCTTTATAATCCAAAAAAAAAAACCTCAAAAACAGTCTATATTGGAACGAGAAGGAAAAATTCAGATCACGTGATTAATCCGGTCGGATCCGGCCGGATCCGGCCGGATTGGTGAAAATCCGGTAAAATCCGGCCGGATTGAAAATGACACCGGATTGCAATCCCTATATGAAAGCACTGGATAGTATTGTTTTTGTATGTTTGCAACGAATAAACTCAAGAACTACTGAACCGATTTAAAAAAAAGTTCACCATTACAATGCCACATTATTCTTGAGTAACACAAATTATATTTATTACTAGAAAAAATTAGGGATCCTTGCTTAAACATTAGTAACGTGAACCAAGGTGTGAAAAAAATTGCCTAAAATTTTCTTTCATCGCATACGCTGCGGAAACTATTGATGATAGAACAAAAAAATGTTCTACAGTATTAGAGAACATATCAATATCTACAAAAAACCTCGCAATACTATGTGTCCAACTATTATAGTTATGTCACTATAACCACATTTTACATTTTAAAAGTTAATAAAAAAGCTGACCAAAATCAGACTATGATAACCATACCTTCGTATTAATCCTTATCCAAATAAATAATTTCATATTCAAAACTGTTTCAATACCTATTGATAACTTTTTGAATTACTCAAATCGGACATTCCATTCAGAAAATATTACTAATTTAGGAAAATAAACACCGCCGCCGCCGCGGCCGCCGCGCCATGACCAGTGTGGCCCCACGCAAAGCAGCCGTAGCGTAGGCCTTTATTTACTAAAGAAATAAAATGTAAATAGATGTATGTATGTACAAAAATGTAAATAGAGGAATGTAAAAAATAAACCCATTACAAATCAATTACTTAAGTACATAAAACTAAAAAAAAATCAATTTTGATACAAAATAGTTTTTGAAAGATAATTTAAACTGATACACGTTATTAAATTAAATATTTGTTTCATTATATTAAAGAAGTATAACTTCTCACGCGCGTACAAAAGTACACGCACGCTTTTTTGGGTGCTTGCCGCTCCAAGCATTATAAAGTGTAAAAAAATTAAGTTTATGATAAAAACTTTGACTTATTAAACTTAAGTTTCTTTTTGTTATTTTGAACATGACCTTTTGACGGAGTCACTATTGTAAACTTCAAAATGGGCAAATTCTTAAATTATTTTGTAACTCCTGTTTTACATCTTAAAGTATTGATTTAAAATGTTGAAATAGGTATTTCATTATTGATACCCAAAAACCAAGCACAATTTTCATTATCTATTAGACAGCTCCATTCCTAATATCATTCTGAAAATGCCTTCGAGCAGAAAATTATCATATCTAACGCATTAGTTATGGAAACTTTTACTAAAAAATCGCAGCTACGTGCTGTTGAAAACGGAAGTAACGTGAACGTGAACGAATTCGAAATAAACTGGACTGACGCTCGTAAAATACGGGTCAGGAAACTGCTGTGAATTTCAGAAAATATAAGCGACAAACCTGTTATCCAGTGAGGCGAAATATTTTAATTGTACCTATGTCCATTACAATGTACCAGTACAAAACATTTTAATCTTGTTGAAAATTTTTTAAACTTGTCGGACATATTAACCGTACAAGAATACTTACTACTTTTCTTGGTTACGTACTCCACCTGTAGTAAATATTAGAGACCCTGGTTTTATTCCACAAACTGCATGTTCTAAGTGCAAACAATTTCATACAGTTGGTATCCCTGCAACATTGATCATGTTAATATGTTTGTGATCTAAGCCTTTTTCATTCTTTTGTAGCGGTAGATACCCAATATGTATGAATCTTTACTCCTTGGAACCCTTGGACCCTTGGATTGAATGAAAAACTAAATCGAAATCAGTAGGTATGCAAAATTTGACGTCTATTCCTATGTTATCGATAAATCGTTCTAGTAAAATTGCAACGAACTCTCCATTAAGATACCCTACTACAATAGCAAATTATTAAGATGAATTTCTTATTCATGCACTTTTTTAGAGATTTATCTGAATCATTTATCCACGCCTATTCCTTTTAAGCCTTATTTTTTAAGCTGTAATAACAAACCTAATCATTAAACTAACACACTACACAATAAACATGCTATAATTATGCACGATAATCTAACGATGTTTTCATTGTCTGTTATACATGACATGTGAGTTAATTACTATAATAATTACATGGTAATGTACATATATTGAGCTAAGCTTAACGAATCATTGTCAACAGATATTAAGTTGTCAGCAATGCTTCGATACATAAGTTTAATAGGTACAGATGCGACTTTTTCTATGTAATATTAGTGTATAATAATAGGGTAAATAGTTAATAATAAACATAATCAATTTAAAAGTGTACCTAAGCATTCTACAATGATAGTAAAACTCTCTAGCCTGTGTTGCCTTCTCTTTAAACAGTGAGGCAAAGGCTAAGCCAAATATGAAATAGGTTAAGCCATTTATAGACAAGTGGAAACCTAGATACTGACCAAAATATTTGTAATAGGTTCATATTTGGACTTCGCAAATATGACCATATTTCTGAATTTCGTTTTAAACTCAAGTGGCTCCCTATTTGCCTTCGCTGCAATACTCACATACTTTCTGTTCTATACCCTGCGTTGTTTAATCCGTTGACCCCATCTTATTTTAGAGAAAAATTCGAATATCGTTTCCAAAGTTATATAATCATTTACTTCGCTCTTCCAATAATCTTTCCCTTATTACTCCAGCATTTATTTGAAACGTCATTTGTTCATAAGAGTAGCATGGGCATAACTGGTAACTGGTAATTAAACTTTCAGATTAATTATTCTTTCAAAAAAAAAAAAAGCGGTCAAGTGCGAGTCGGACTCGCCCATGAAGGGTTCCGTAGCAGCAAGTAACATAATATAAAAGTTCTTGTAGTTCGTTGTAACTTTGATCAATGTTTTTTGCGGTTTACGATTTATGACGTATTAAAAAAAACTACTAACTAGATCTCATTCAAACCAATTTTCGTTGAAAGTTTGCTTGGTAATGTACATCATATATTTTTTTTAGTTTTATCATTCCCTTATTTTAGAAGATACAGGGGGGGGACACACATTTTACCACTTTGGAAGTGTCTCTCGCGCAAACTATTCAGTTTAGAAAAAAATGATATTACAAACCTCAATATCATTTTTGAAGACCTATCCATAGATACCCCACACGTATGGGTTTGATGAAAAAATCATTTTTGAGTTTCAGTTCTAAGTATGGGGAACCCCCAAAATTTATTGTTTTTTTTTCTATTTTTGTGTGAAAATCTTAATGCGGTTCACAGAATACATCTTCTTACCAAGTTTCAACAGTATAGCTCTTATAGTTTCGGAAAAAAATGGCTGTGACATACGGACGGACAGACAGACAGACAGACAGACAGACATGACGAATCTATAAGGGTTCCGTTTTTTGCCATTCGGCTACGGAACCCTAAAAAGACAACCCTAACATTGCCAGAGAGTATAAGAGATAGTGTTAGAAAAAGAGGCAACTCATTACTGTTTTCTGATTAGTGCTGTGCGATCTGAATTACACTTTATTGCGTCGAAGCAAAAGTCGCTATTTATTTAAGGGGAATAATAAGTCAAGCCGCAGATTTTTTTTTAGGCCACGGAAACCAACCTCTGATTTAATAACTAAGCCATGGGAAAATGAGAAGGCTTCTAATAAACTAATTCGCCTTTTTTTAAATGCCACCTGAATATTCCAAAGAAAGCGTCAAATAAAGAACAACAATTATTTTTACTGGTCCCACTGATTTATACATCACCTTCTAATTTACTAACTCAGCCACGGATTTTACAACTAACCAACATTTTACAGCCTGAACATATTTTCCTCAAAAAAGATAGTTCAAGCTTGAACTAGAAAACATCATATTTTATAATTGTATGTGAAATAATAAATCGTATTCTTTTATCATCGAAAGAGCAACTGCATGATCTGTTTGTCGCCAGTCAGACGGGCGCTACTGGCCATTTGCACCAATCAGCGAGTGCGATTCGATTCATGCGGGTATGAGTTGTCACGTGTATTAGTTTATTGTGAGTTATCGCGTGTATTTGTTTATTTTCATTCTATTGTTGGTGCGCTCGTTGTTAAATAAGTGACAGAAACAAATCGCTGCAAATCCGACTCCACGTAGTCTTGTCTGCCCTACCCCTAGAGTGTAATGTAAACCCGCGTAGGCGCGGAGGGGCGAGGCGGCCCGCGAGCTGAGGAGCAGGTGGTTTTAACGCTCGCCGCAGCGGCTGAGGCTGGCCGGCTAAGCCGGCCAGCAAGCCGAAGCTGCGGTGGTGAGCGTTAATAGCATCTGCGACGATAAGATCGCGTGGGACCGCCAGAGCCCCGCAGCGCCGGAGCCGTGACAGAAGCCATGTCTGCTGCTTGCTTGCTGCATGCGGAATGCCTCTTGCTGTTTGCCGCATGCCGTAGACCTTTTAAGGGTGTGTAACGTTTGAAGATTAGATTATGTATTTGAAAATTATATTAAATGAAAATTAAGTCAAATGAACGTTATATAAAAAGAGCATTATGCTATATAATTCATATGAAGTAAACGTTAAAGTAAATTTTATTCGAGCAAATTAATAAATTATAACATTATAATATGAAATAAACATAAGATCACATGAAATTTTGTTATTTGTTTTTATAACATGTGAAAATTATAGACATGTGAACATTATTTCAAGTTATATTATACTAAATGTTATTATACTAACTATTACACACCTTAATTTTAGGTACGTTTTGATGACAATTCAATATATTTGATGATAATTTTAGGTATTTTGATGATCAAAAATATAGGACGAGTTATAAATTATTTATGTTTGAAAAAAATTAAAAGATGCTGAGTTATAAAACTAGATGTAGATAAAATTACTTTATTGGTGTCATATTTAAATATTTTAGAAGTTTACTAGTTGAATGTATGTTAAAAATATAGATGCTAAAAAATAACTGCTATGCTAAGTCGTATTTACAGTAGCTTACATTGAAAATTTATAGTGGCTAAAAGAGTATTTTTTAGATGCGCATTGATGGTGGCTGACTTAGTAATTTAGGGGACAGTGTAAATTTTTAGAAGACAATAATGCTATTAAATAGAAGTCAGTTTAATTACCACCCTTTATTTAAATGACTCTTCTGTACTTCTTCTTCTGACTATGTGTGTGCGTGTCAGTTATTATGTATTCTGTGCTCCAGCACACAATTTCTCTTTCTGTTATTATTTTTTACTGTGTAGCGATTCGTACACCATACGTAAAGCCCCAAACTTAATTTCTTTTAAAATCCTAGTCAAAAGTCATTACCTCTCTTTGTAGTATTTGCCATTTTATTTCTTACATCTTTTTACTTTTCACTCCTTAATTACATAGTCCTTCGCAGCCCCAATTGGTATATTTGGGTGTTTTATTTCCTGTGTTATAGTATGTGTACCTTGACCCTTCCTATTTATTTTTGTATGTCTTTATTAATTTTTGGGTTACCGAGAAGAAACAATAAAGAGAGTATAGAAATAAAAACAAATGCAGACAAGCAGAAAAAAAACTAAAAATCGTTGTGATGGGATCCATTTCCTTAATTATGTTAAATATCTTCTATGTATCTACATCGACAAATTTTTTGCAGTTTTATTGTATGTTTTTTTTAAAGGAAAAAGCCGGCAAACGAGCTGACGATCCACCTGATAGTAAGTGGCTATTGTCGCCCATGAACATCAGCAACACCAAAGGTATCACCGATGCGTTGCCGGCCAAGAAAGAGAGAAGAAAAAGAAAGAAAGTAATGTAAAAAGAATGTAGAGTCATTACAATGTTTCATAATGATTTAAACTATTATCACAGTGTAATTTGGCGTTATAACGTACAAGTTTCCAATCAATAATTTCAATTGTGCGCAGACAATCAAATATCGTCCAAAGGCACAAAGCTGCAAGTGCATCAAACAGGAGTAAATTCGAAATACCAAATTTTACCATTCAGAGATTTCATTGGCTGAATATGTGTGAAGCAGAATGTGCTATCCAGCGAAACTGCCGCAGTAAACGAGAAATTCCATGAATTCAGAACAATAGTTCCGCAGATATTAAATATTTCTATGAATGAGAAATTCATTACTCAAATGAAGTATATTACTTTAAAATACAACCACTTTCACCGAGATTTTGATTAAATGAATGCGCGCATAATGAATAGTAGACATTTACGAACTTTTCTATTAGAATTCTATAGCTAAACATATACAAAACATCACTACTATTTTTAACCGACTTCAAAAAAGGAGGAGGTACTCAATTTGACTGTATTTTTTTAAATGTTTGTTACCTCAGAACTTTCGAGTGGGTGAAAGCTGGTACTTGTCATGTGGTCCCACTTAAATTTGAGCGAGACCTGACAAGTAGTTTTTGAGTTCTTCCTAATTTTGAAGTCGGTTATTTTAAATCCTAAAGTTTCTATAACGAACCAATGTAATATAACCGATGCTATTCAGCATGCTATCCAGTAGGTATGTAAGTTATCCGGACTTCTTAAAATGCTAAGTTTAAGATTTATTATTATTATAGAAGAGGCTTGTCTTAGATAGTATTTTAGTTAACTGCTTGCATAAAAATAAAAAGGAGCTCATAACTCCACCGATCAAGTAGCAGTCATCTTTGAAGAAACTGATTTGTAGTTGAAACTTCCTCTGTCTTCGATAAAAGTTTGGAACGAAGAAGAAAAAGCTATATATCATTTCTCTGACGTTTTCTCGAATCTGAATATGATGGCTGAGTTTGGGAAAATATTATCTTTACATTTTACCAAATTGTTCTTCGATGTGTAAAAGGCAAGACATTAATAATATGCTATTGTTCAATTACAAGTCGTTGCCATTTCAGTATGATAAAATCAAATCACTCAATATTCAATGTGAAGATCATTCTTTACATATTGAAGAGCCAAGTATAATTTCAAAATTTCCAAAGCAGTCATTTTACAACATTTTGTCATCGAAAAAAACTTTTAGGACCTAATAATAGGGTTGACAAAAGCTTCCGTATATTTAGGTCCAATTACGCAAATGGGTTCGGATAAGTTAGATAATGTTTCAGGATTGCTAAGCATTAAAGCAAATAATTGCGTTGTATATGTATGCTAACACATGTCATGGTTTGGGATAACCACATTAAATAGTTTATATTATTGAAATGCAAATTATAAGTGCTTACATGTGTGATTCTCTAGCCTTCATGTCGGATTGCGAATTGGTCACATAACTATGTATACTAAAATATGAACGAATACCATTACCTAATGTATTACTCTCAAGGACAAGAACAGTGGACAAACTTGGAAGTATAATGTATTTTTTTTTTATCATAAGGCCGATGATAAGTTAGATACTGTCTAACGAGACATTAGGCATTACCATAGGATTAGCTATTGATTTCTAGATCAGTAACTAATTTTAAGGTAGTATGTATATTTGTATGTAATGTAATAAATGAATTCTAATGTACTGTATTCAATGTATTGTTTAGTAATTATGTTGTTAGAGTTTTGAAACTTTTATTGAGTCGTTTGTTCCTATGACGAAATAAAAAATTTTACTTTGACTTTTGAGTTTGTTGATATTCACCCCAAGAGCTATTTAAGTGTAGTGTTAATTTGGACAACGTTGAAACTATCACCACATGTAGCGTAATGACTCTAAAACTAATTAAACTCAAAAACTTTTAAATAGATTTTATTGCCCACATAAAAAGTACAATGAGAACAAATTTTGTGTAGAACTTTTAGTATGAAAACGTTTATAGTAAAGAAGGTTCGTGTGGTTACCACTTAGTCGACGTCAGCTGCCTAACAATCCTTTGCGTCTACACAAAGTATTGACTGCAATTTGTCCGTGGTAAACAACTTTGGTGCCCACAGTGAACATTTGGTTTTCCAACGTTTACTAGAAATGCACTCTACAGATTTGCACCTACTGGGCTTTGTAGCCACTCAGTTTAACCTTTTCTTTAATCGACAAAGATCTGACAACCCAACTGATGGTAAGTATTGATTAATTCAATATTTGTATTGATAAATAATCCTTTGGTAAAGACTTACCACCAAGCGCCACGGCGCGGCGAGGCTATCTGTCTCTTTTAATGTGTTTTGGTTTCAATCTCACAAATTTATTGCTTAACTTTTCCTAGCAACGTTTTGCTACGTCGTCTGCTTTTGATTCAATTTATTTACTAGCCCTCTTATTACTAATTTACTTAATTATCTGAGAAAAAGAAATGTATAGCATAAACTTAGAAGAATTTAGTTCTTCTCTAACAACTATTGATTTGAAGAAACGTCTCAACAAGCCAGTACGGAATGTCAAGGAAAAATTGAGAGCCTATTTCGTTTGAGTGGTTTAGTATCCTCAAGTTAGGATCGAGCAATCGTGTACCTTAAGGGCTGTAAAGGTATTCCCATTCTAACTTCAACTTTACCAGCGCGTGTTTAAGGTATGTTTTCCCTTTTAACTGTAATGTAACCCGAATGGTAAGATATGAATTACGGAAGTGTGGGTGAGTAATATATAAACAGGCTAGTTGGCACCATCATCAAATAGCTTGTTTAGTTATTTGCTGTCTTACCTTGACAGGACGACATGGACCGACAACATAATAACAACTTAAAACAACATAACAGATACAGACAACCTAAAATATGTGCCGACTGACTAACTTGACGCACAGATCAGGAAACCTCTTCTCTGTATATTTCGGCCTACATGACGAGCTTGTCTGATGGTCCATCATGCAGCATGATATTGCACGATGCATGGGATCTTCTAGGGCACGCGCGCTAAAAATCATGCTGCATGATGAACCGTCATGCAAGCTCGTCATGCTAGCCTAAACGAAGCTACTGCTGAGGTCTACTACTTTGTACGTAAATGTGATATACATTGCATGCTGCATATGTCTATGGACCTCGTTGAAAAACAGATTTTTTTATCTTTACCAATGTAATTAAAAACATTGTAGGTACGTAAATGTGATATACATTGCATGCTGCATATGTCTATGGACCTCGTTGAAAAACAGATTTTTTTATCTTTACCAATGTAATTAAAAACATAAGCCCTGTTACTGAGCCAGTAGAGACTGTGTAAATATTTCAAGCAAAAAGCGGATTTCACTACGTCACTCACACAAGTTATTACTGCGGTGTTGTCGTAAAATTAATTAAAATTTCCCCTCAGTCAGGCTCCAGCTACATGGATAGGTCCGGTGATTACGATCCCGCTGCGTTTACGTTATGAATTTCACTCTTTCTTAGGAATTTAACGGTTTTTAACTCATTAATGGTCCACTAATGGTCTCTCCTCATGAGGAGGCCCATAACACACTCCGCCTCGCTATTCCAGTGCGGATTTGTGGAGGGTTGGTGACCACCCAAGTACTGGATGTGTTCATGCTAGCTGAAGACCTACGACATGACTTAACGGCTCTGACGATAACAACTGGGGAACGACGGCTTTACGTGCCCTCCGAAGCACGGAAACGCTCACGATTTTTTTTCCACTAGCAGTTACCCATTCAACTACCTAAGGTGCCCGCTGTCGCTTGTATTAATCGGCAGAAGCCGCTTCGTTTCTATATTTGTATCCCATTACAAGTATGAAATATCAAATCATCGTACATATAATAATCAGCATTGAAAAAAACCGACTTCAAATAACTCAAAAACTATTCGTCAGATCTCGCTCAAATTTAAATAGGGCTTTGTTCCCACTAGTTCTACTCGTTAGTCATATCGTCGGACTAGTGGGAATTTTTTTTTCACTAGTTCAAGCGTCGGACTAATGGGAATAGAACCACACGACAAGCACCAGCTTTCGAATATAAAAAAATCATCAAAATTGGTTGGATGTACCAATATGAGGTAACACAAAAAAAATACAGTCGAATAGAAAATCTCCTACTTTTTTTGAAGTCGAAGTTAATAAAACTGTAACTGATCGATGTCTGTAAATGTAAGCTATTTGATAAAAACTATTAAGGGGATTGCCTTGCCCGATGACCTTGGAGATTTGGTCCCTCTACTAGTATTTTTTAACTAAGCGCCATCTAGTTAATAGTATCAGGCGTTACTTTGCGGAAATCCATTGTTATTAAGTTAGTAAAGATTTGACTTTGCGACTAACCATCGTAGAGTCAACTTACCCTGATGATGCTCCGTTTCGGGGCGAAACACGTGTTGGTGCTGGTATGTATGTTGGTATATACTTTTAATTATTGTAGTGCATGTTTCCGTTGTGGGAGGGAGGGAGGTGCCACGCATGTCTTAGAGTATATACCATCATACAAGTTATCCGCGGATTATTGCAAAGTAGACTAATACTAACTTAATAAGCGCCATCTACCGACCAACGACTATACTACAATAAAACGAACTGAAGATAAAGCAAGAAAACATGTGGCACAGAGTTTTCATCGTTTTTGCCTATTTATATTCGCTCTCTGAGAGATCTTCGAATACATTTTGTTCCTATAGTTTTTAGGGTTCCGTAGCCAAATGGCAAAAAACGGAACCCTTATAAATTCGTCATGTCTGTCTGTCTGTCTGTCTGTCTGTCTGTCTGTCTGTCCGTCCGTATGTCACAGCCACTTTTCTCCGAAACTATAAGAACTGTACTGTTGAAACTTGGTAAATAGATGTATTCTGTTAACCGCGTTAAGATTTTTACACAAAAATAGAAAAAAAAAACAATAAATTTTGGGGTCCCCATACATAGAACTGAAACTCAAAAATTTTTTTTTCATCAAACCCATACGTGTGGGGTATCTGTGGATAGGTCTTCAAAAATGATATCGATCAAATTTACAACGAACTACAAGAACTTATATATTATGTTACTTGCTGCTACGGAACCCTTCATGGGCGAGTCCGACTCGCACTTGGCCGCTTTTTGTAGTCTTGTACGAGTACCTGCCTACATGATAATAATTTATTTATTTTGAACTACACTATGCATTATGCCTGCTGATATATTATGTAGCTTTAATTCTACTAAATGATACATTCTGAAGTCTGATGATGACCAGGTAAGTACTGATCAGTTTTCAGTAACGGGAATAGTTAGGATGACCTAGCTTTCAACATTTATCTAATTGAGCATGGGTGCTACTACATGAAACATTCTGAAGGTCTGATGATGACCAGGTAAGTGCTTATAGGTTCTCAGTAACGGAAGTACTTAGGATGACCTAGCTTTCAACATTTAACTAATTGAGCACGGGTGCTACTACATGAAACATTCTAAAGGTCTGATGATGACCAGGTAAGTGCTTATAGGTTCTCAGTAACGGGAGTACTTAGGATGACCTAGCTTTCAACATTTATCTAATTGAGCACGGGTGCTACTACATGAAACATTCTAAAGGTCTGATGATGACCAGGTAAGTGCTTATAGGTTCTCAGTAACGGGAGTACTTAGGATGACCTAGCTTTCAACATTTATCTAATTGAGCACGGGTGCTACTACATGAAACATTCTGAAGGTCTGATGATGACCAGGTAAGTGCTTATAGGTTCTCAGTAACGGAAGTACTTAGGATGACCTAGTTGATGACCTTGTTTTAATGTTGTCATTGAGGGCCATCCATAAATTACGTCACACTAATTTCATGACTTTCTGACCCCTCCCCCTCTCTTTGTCACAGCTGGTCACATTTGTGAGACCTCCGCCCCTAGTGTGACGTCACATATTATGAATTAAGTTCCAAAATACATATACATATGTATATATACCAAATATTCGATTTTGGAATGTGACGTCACAAAATTTAGGATCCCCTCCCACCCTTGTCACACAATGTCACGCTACATCGAAACCCCCTCCCCCCTAACGTGTGACGTAATTTATGGATGGCCCTTTGTGATTGTTTCTAAATTACAATAATTAATTAATTCTATAGGAAATAAGGAGTAATCAAGGTCTTTGGTCCTGCCGAAGGAGATCAGTGTATTTTAATAAAAATAAAAAAATATATAAAAAAATATAAAAAAATAGGAAATAAGGTTATGGGGGCATCAAGAAATCTGTAGAGTTTAAATTTTCAAATATCACCATTATATCTAGCAGGTACGCGCGGTAGCGTGTCCAGCCAAGTTCAAGCTAACAGAACTGGCGATCAGTACCGCGTGTAAAATTACACGAACGATTTGGAGCCACTTTTGACCCCCTCATAACTCAAAAAGTATTCGACATAAGTCTGTAAAATTGCTCATTGCTTGAGACTTGCGAAATACATATTTGCTCCAGATTTCATAAACACATCTCAAACGGCTATTAAGATAACGTCCAAAAATCGTCATTTTTATCACTGAATGACCTATAGATCAAAACTCTAAACTAGTTCCAGATGACCTAGAAAGTTAAAATTTGGCTTCCAGATAGGTAGTTGAGTATACAAATACAAATACCAAGGAATAAATCAGAAACTAGCAAATTTTTATAATTTTATTATAATGTGTAATATTATACGAATCATTTCGAGTTACTTTTGACCCGTTCATAATTCGAGACCTATTTCATCTAAATACATGAAATTTGGCACATTTATTAAAACCCCTTAGCTTATTTAAAATTTAAAATTTTATAGATGTGGCTAAAACTGTTTTTGATACATTAACGTTTAAAAATCCGCATTTTGGTGACTGAGTCACTGACATAGGATTAAAAACATAACCTACTTTCAGATGGCCTAGAAACTAGATATTTTGCATCAAGGTAGACTATCAGGCGTATCTAAAGGAAAAAATCTAAAAACTGAAAGTTATTGATAATTAGTGAAACAAGTGAATTAGCGGTTCCACTGTGTAGAGTAATTTTACAAATAATAATGGGTATATTCATTATCTATAAACACTAATAATTTCTAGACAAAAAGTAATGATATCTTATCAAAAACATAAATGTAAAATGAAAGCCAAGTTAAAAAAACGATTGAGATCTAAATGGGTTCCAAGTTCTATGTAAAAAAGACTAAAATTTTAGTCACAGGGACATGCAATTCAAACTTTTAAAGCACCATGGCCGCCTATTTCTTGTACTTTGGAAAAAAGTAAGTTAGATCTATAACTCGTCTTCCAGATATATTTTTTGTTTCTGCTTGTGATTCTTCTTCAATAATCAAATCTTGTAAATCTTCTTCATCTTGTTCAACCTAAAACAAACAAACAATGCAGTGTCAAATTAAATTAGCTAGGGAAACTATCTAGTATCTAACAAATACCATAGTGTAAGCAAACAGAATAAGTTACCAGCAAAATTTGCTCTGCTCCCTCATCAACTTCCATCCCAGACAGATCGTATGTTTCTGTTAACGGCTGAAGTTCCTGATTTTGTAATTCTGAGTTTTGCTGGTTCCTGAACTGCCTGAAACATAATAACTTAAGTGAGCGAATGTAATGTTTTTGCTGCTACAGTCAGTAATAAGCCATACACAAAAATTCAAATGAGTCCAAACACGATGGTTCTACGCAGTGCCATCATTGAGATCCTTTACCCACCTTCGGATTCCACCATCAGGTAGGTTTAAAATGAGTCCAAGCACGATAGTTCTACGTAGTGCCGTCACTGAGATCCTTTACCCACCTTCGGAGTCCACCATCAGGTAGGTGAAATCATCAGTCACCTAGGTCTCCATGAGACCTTTCAAATGAGTCTAAGCACGATGGTTCTACGTAGTGACGTCACTGAGATCCTTTACCCATTTTCGGAGTCCACCATCAGGTAGGTGAAATCATCAGTCACCAAGGTCTTAATGAGACCTTTCAAATGAGTCCAAACACGATGGTTCTACGTAGTGGCGTCACTGAGATCCTTTACCCATTTTCGGAGTCCACCATCAGGTAGGTGAAATCATCAGTCACCAAGGTCTTAATGAGACCTTTCAAATGAGTCCAAACACGATGGTTCTATCTAGTGCCGTCACTGAAATCCTTTACCCACCTTCGGAGTCCACCATCAGGTAAGTGACATCTTCAGTTACCAAGGTCTTAATGAAACCTTGAGTCCAAACACGATGGTTCTATCTAGTGCCGTCACTGAGATCCTTTACCCACCTTCAGAGTCCACCATCAGGTAGGTGACATCGTCAGCCACCAAGGTCTTAATGAGACCTTTCAAATGAGTCCAAGCACGATGGTTCTATCTAGTGCCGTCACTGAGATCCTTTACCCACCTTCGGAGTCCACCATCAGGTAGGTGACATCGTCAGCCACCAAGGTCTTAATGAGACCTTTCAAATGAGTCCAAACACGATGGTTCTATCTAGTGCCATCACTGAGATCCTTTACCCACCTTCGGAGTCCACCATCAGGTAGGTGACATCGTGAGCCACCAAGGTCTTAATGAGAGCTTTCAAATGAGTTCAAACACGATGGTTCTACGTAGTGACGTCACTGAGATCCTTTAGCAACCTTCGGAGTCCACCATCAGGTAGGTGACATCATCAGTCACCAAGGTCTCCAAAAGCCTTTTCAAATGAGTCCAAACACGATGGTTCTACGTAATGCCGTCCCTGAGATCCTTTACCAACCTTCGGAGTCCACCATCAGGTAGGTGACATCATCAGTCACCAAGGTCTCCAAAAGCCTTTTCAAATGAGTCCAAACACGATGGTTCTATCTAGTGCCGTCACTGAGATCCTTTACCCACCTTCGGAGTCCACCATCAGGTAGGTGACATCGTCAGCCACCAAGGTCATAATGAGAGCTTTCAAATGAGTCCAAACACGATGGTTCTATCTAGTGCCGTCACTGAGATCCTTTACCCACCTTCGGAGTCCACCATCAGGTAGGTGACATCATCAGTCACCAAGGTCTCAATCATACCTTTCAAATGAGTTCAAACACGATGGTTCTACGTAGTGACGTCACTGAGATCCTTTAGCAACCTTCGGAGTCCACCATCAGGTAGGTGACATCATCAGTCACCAAGGTCTCCAAAAGCCTTTTCAAATGAGTCCAAACACGATGGTTCTACGTAATGCCGTCCCTGAGATCCTTTACCCACCTTCGGAGTCCACCATCAGGTAGGTGACATCATTAGTCACCAAGGTCTCCATGAGACCTTTCAAATTAATCCAAACACGATGGTTCTACGTAGTGCCGTCACTGAGATCCTTTACCCACCTTCGGAGTCCACCATCAGGTAGGTGAAATCATCAGTCACCAAGGTCTTAATGAGAGCTTTCAAATGAGTCCAAACACGATGGTTCTACGTAGTGCCGTCACTGAGATCCTTTACCCACCTTCGGAGTCCACCATCAGGTAGGTGACATCATTAGCCACCAAGGTCTCCATGAGACCTTTCAAAAATTCAAATGAATCCAAACACGATGGTTATACGTAGTGCCGTCAATGAGATGCTAATACCCACCTTCGGAGTCCATCATCATATTAGGTCTCCATCTGCCGCGGCGCCGTCAAACGAAATTCTCAAGATAGCTAAAACGTTAAAAAAATAAACACACTAGAAATAATGTACTCAATAGGGTAGGTACTTACCAATAGTTTTGGAGAGCTCGGTCACGTTTCACTTACATTTATTCATTATATTAGCCACAGTCAGTCTTACTCTATGATAGGGTCAATAAACTAAACGAAAATAAAATCTACTTTACATATATTTACAAACTTAATTTTTATTGTTCTTTTACGAAATATTTATATTTGTACTATTTACAATATGACTTCATTCAAAAAATTTTCAAAACGTGAGGTTTTAGTTTTTATTTGGAAAAAATAGCGCGCGTACAATCCACCCGTCACAAGAGTCATCGAGACACTGATGTATCGCGTTCCGAGACTCCCGAGCACGCGACGCAGGGCTTAGCGGGGGCGCTCCAGCGGGGTACTGGTGAAGTTTTGGGTTTTTATTCATTTTTTCAAAATATTAAAATAATTAAGAAAAAAAAAAACCATACAAATTGTGAAACACGTCATTACATATTTTTTAGTACAATATTCATGCCGAACTATTTAACCGTTACAGAGAACATTTACAATTTAGGTTGAAGAAGGACCTATTTAACAATTTTTTTCCCAATATTTGGGAGAGGTTATTAAAATTTTAAATAATAGAATATCATTGTGATGACCTTCAGTATACCATATATTTTTTATATGGAAATCGCACAAAAGGATTCATCTGCAATCTTCTTCAAACTTACAGTATTTTTGAGATTTGAGCGAGCCAATCCCCTTAAAGGGGGTATTCATCAACGTAATAGATCTCATAACAATGACTTTCAGTATTTTTGTCAGATTGTCTGAGCTTTTATACCAGCTAATCTCAGAAACTGATCGGTTTTCACTTATGTATTGTGCTAAGCTTAGGTTAACATTTAGTTTTATTTCAATCGGTTCTTAAATAAAAAGTTATGTCAATTTAAAAAATACAGTCCACACCGAAGAGTTAACCTAACCGAAGCGACGGTAGTTAGTAGTCATTAGTAGTAGACAAATATAATCTATCAACAACCGATATTAAAACAAAAGTATTGAAACGGCAACAGCATAAATCTCAACGCAGATTTATGAATATGCGATTACACGAGTAAAACAATCCATATTCATTTCCACTGTTTTGGGAGAAAACCGATTCCAGCGTCAATTCAGTTACAAGGTTGCACACGGTTATTTACATAGTGAAATAGTATAGTGTTTGACAAGAGTTTTTTTGTGTCAATCTATAGCAATAATATAAATATGAATGTGTGAAATTTCTTTATTTCTTTCATTTTCCTTCTCTCGTAACAGAACGACGGATTGACGTGATTTTGTATGGATGTTGTTGGAGGGACATACGTGGAAAAGATATTATTCTCATGAAAAAACATTATACATGTCATTCGTATTAACTTCTCCCTAGCCCTGCCAGCGAAGCCGTGGACAACAGTTAGTAATAAATAAATAAATAATGCTACACACTCATAGCCGTACACTAGGATTCCCTGAATTACCATATACAACATACAAAACAAGAATACACACACCTAGACCGAGAATAAAATTTTAAACTTATCATTCAAAAGACATTGACAAATCCCTATGTAATAAGGCTCACTGAATATAATCTAAGATGAACAACGAATATTGTCATTATACATAACAAGTATGCTTTTATTGTTGCTTACAGAAAATGAGAATTTTTTTAAGGGATAATAATGATAGGTATTCTGAAACAGGGCCGTCATTGTTTGTTCCTTTAAATAAAAATAATTGGGTATTTTGAATCAAATTGAAGATTATAATTTATTATTGTGGTGCTTACAAAGACTTATGAATATTCCTTTAGTAAATCTTAACATACATAAATTACGTGTCACGTTATTTATTTTGTCCGCGATGGACTCCTAAACTACTTAACCGATTTCAAACTTTGCACACCGTGTGCAGTTTGATCCAACTTGAAAGATAGGATAGACGGAAGGTTTTGATAAAAAAAACTTTTGACAGGAGGAAGTCTGTCCAAGCAGCTAGTATTATATACATAATATATATAATAAACGAAGTTGATAAAAAATTGTTTTTTAGATAACATGTTTCTGTCCGCAGTCATAAAAATTGGATTCATTTTAGTATTGCTAGAAATCGAACATCGAACCCTTCGCAGCTGTGCGACGTAGTAACCATTGCGCCAAGCGGGAGCCCACCATAAGCCACGGGAAATAAAATCATAATACATGACAAATCCATATTGCATGACACTTGCTTGCAGGACGCTCGAATAGGACTGCGGTCCTTCTATAGTCACTGAGTAGGTTCTGTTAGAATTATCTATACTAATATTATAAAGAGGAAAAATAGGATTGTTTGTTTGCATTGAATAGGCTCTGAAACTACTGAACCAATTTGAAAAATTCTTTCACTCTTAGGAAGCTACACTATCCCTGGGTGACATAGGCTATATTATATTTTCAAAAAAAATAGGGATCCTTAATAAAACTCCAATAATGTAACCCAAGGTGTAAAAAATAGGAAAACCGAAGCAAAGCAAAGGCGGTTACTCATTCGTTAATAAGAGGACTATGGTAGTTAGCACTATTGTAGGCTAGTCTTTTTTGTAAAATAAATGTAATGGTAAGTATTAGTCTTACTTCAAGTTGGTCTCAGATGCGTTGCTTCCTAAGCACAAATTAAAGTTAAAAGACAAACAGAAACTTTTGTGTCACAGTAATAACAGCTCGAATACTCATCTGTTTCATTACCGGAACGTGGAAGTTCGCATCCAAAGTTTGTAAAGCGTCCTTTCAGAGCACACTGGTGCTGGGAAAATTACGGCGCGAGTTTCAAGACTAACTTTAGGTGCAATACTATGATAGCTAGATAAGGTTGAATAAAATAGTGTGTGAAAATAGTGCATAATTGATGGGAGAAAAAAGGTATTCAATCATGTTGAATAATGAATAGGTATTAATAATTGTGGTTTAATAAATGGACTGCCTGTTTAACTCAATTCAGTTGTATTTTTTTTTAATGTTTTTTTATCTCAGTGCAGTAGAAGCAGTGATAGCCTAGCGGTTATAACGTTGGTCTCCCGAACGAAGAGGCCCGAGTTCAAATCCTGGCATGCACCTCTAATTTTCAAATATTATGTGCGTATTAGAAGTTAATTATCACTTCGGTGAAGGAAAACATCGTGAGGAAACCTGCACACCGGAGAGTTCTCCATAAAAAGTTCTCAAAGGTGTGTGAAGTCTACCAATCCGCACTTGGCCAGCGTGGTAGACTATGGCCTGTACCCCTCACATTGTGAGAGGAGACCCCGAGCCCAGCAGTGGGACAATTATGGGTTGTTGCTTTGCTTTTTTAACTCAGTACTTTGTCATTTATTAACCGATTTGGAAAATTACTATTTTATTTCAAAACATATACTTGGTACTATATTATTTGATTTAAGGTTTAAATTTATCTCATTTGGCCTTTCATTAAACTACATTTAATTTATTTTATAAACTTTAATTAATTGCGTATCTAATAACGATATTTATGTTTGTTATCTTTCCTGTAGTATTAAAATAATTACTTTCTCTCCAAATTGTTATGAGACAACTTTATCCATCCATAACATTACCCACACAGCCCACACTGGACTGAAAAATTGGAGTAATCTGTTGACGTAGACGAAGTTTGAAACTTTGCCCATAACGCCTTCGGATTACAAAGTTGTGTAGAACGTTTAAGATAAACAGCATTCGGATTGAAGACAATGGTAATCCAGGGATTTAGGAGACATAATTGACTAACATTTTATTAGATTTAAGTATGTTATTTTTTAAGACCTTCCCTTGAACAATTATTATTTTGTCAAAGGACTTTGTTTTGTTTGAATGATAATGGGACAGCTATGTTTACAAAGTGATAGAACTCAATTCTCAGGATTTAATCAGCCTAAATTTGTAATCCAAATTTAATATACAGGATGATTTTTTATCGGGGCTGGAATGGATTTAAAATTCTCCATATAAATTTATTTAATCTCCTTAATTCAATGTTTCAAATTTACCTAAATTCAAAATTTACCAAATACTCAACATGATAAAAACTGATATACGTAGTACGTAGTACATTATGTCTCACATAGAGTGTGGATGTAACACAAATTTAATGCAAGTCATTAATTGGTTAATTCTATGGCTAGCACACTAGACTAATGAACTAATGACTAATTTTGTTAACAATAATAATTAAGCTTTTGTTCATGGGTTCATGGATAATACGTACGATCGATGTATAGGTTAGCTAATATTTACGACGCCGATAATTATATTTTAATAAATCCAAAATTACTACATGTAGTACAATTTTTATTACCTCTAATCAGTGGCGGTACAGCCTTACAAGCCGAATAGTCCAGCTTACTATTATTGCTTTACTATCATCACTCTGCAGCTGTTAACACTCATATTATTTGTTGGTAAATATTATACGTATGGAATGGAATGTTCTGTGTTGTCGGGCCAAAGATCCCGAGATCCTGGGTTGTACGACACAACTGGGCTTGCCTTGTTCTGTCGTCCTAGGCACGCCACTGCCTTATCTCAGATTAAGGGCGCTTATTGTACACTTAATACAATAAATAGTAAATAAATAAATAATGTAATTTTGCTTTAAAAAAATATCACTTTTAATTTCAGAATTAAAGCATTTCCTATAAGTGGAACTAACATAATATTATGACATCGTCTGGATTACATTACATTAATATACATAAATAAAGCTTCTTGAATAATTTATTTTCACATAATCTTGAGATATCTTAAAACGGAAAGATTGGTAGGAATTTACTTCAAAATTTTAAACTAAATTCTTACCAATCTTTCCGCTCTAAGATATCTCAAGATTATGTGAAAATAAAAAATAAACGGCTCACGAAACAATCTCGACTGTTTTGGAACACTTAAACCTGATTTAAATGGCTGAAGTTGTTAGCATTTACACAAAAAAAAATGCAATAACGCTCTTTGAATTCTAAACTTACATCTATCTATATGCTTATCATACATCTATTTATATGTGTGTTGACTTGA
Organism: Thymelicus acteon; assembly: GCA_951805285.1. Lineage (NCBI taxonomy): Eukaryota > Metazoa > Arthropoda > Insecta > Lepidoptera > Hesperiidae > Thymelicus > Thymelicus acteon. The sequence goes on along the minus strand of OX638227.1, from coordinate 6,506,829 downwards.
CATGGTTTTCAGAGCATGAATATTCAACAAAATGTGATGCGCACACATTGTCGAAATTGAATATGAGTTTTAACAGAAGCGGGTTCCAGTAAAGATCGTACGAAGGTAACCGTCAGTGGGTAGTATCGAGGGACTCGTATGGCCCGTCGTAAACTTTAGGAAAATGAAATTCCGTCGAATTTTACCGTGAATTTTACAGACATCGTGTCAGTTTGATTTTATGACTGCCTGGCTGAAGTGAAAACTTTTGTTAAGGTTAAAGAGTACGACGTTTTGTGAAAATGTGACATTTTTAGTGACTACTAGAAGGTATACTACTAGAAGTTGTTTAGGTTCGGTAAACCTATGTCTCACCCAGACTCGAAAAAATTAGATGTTTTAAATTGATATTATCTTTGTTATTTGGGAACCGAATGAAATAAAATAATAATGATGAATACATTTTTGTGTGTTTCATTAAAGTCTTTAATACTATAATATCTAAATAAAAATATAGCAATGAAAATCCCAAATATGTCCCTAATATATCCCTAATATCCTAAATATTTTCTTTAAAAATAAAATATAACCGAAAAAATATGTGAAAAAACAACAATAGGCTCGGCCATCTTCTTTCCCTTCACAAAAGAATATTCACCAATTTCTTTCATATCAGAAGAAAAATCAATATCTATATTACTTGAAAAACTAAACTAAATACTTACCTAATGTTTTCAGATTAGTCCAATTACAAAAAAAATATTTTAGTACTAACATCAAAAAAATCTTACAAGGGATCTACGCCACGTTGTGAACTTAAAAATAAAATATTATGTCACTGTTATTAAGCAAACTAATTTCTAAACCGAGATAATTATAACCGACGACGAAGAGTTAATAAATAACCCAATAAAAATAAGTAAAATCTGTTTTGGATGCGTGAAATATTAAGATGTTTTTGAACACAGCAAAGAAATAATATTATTTTTTGTAATTAAGAAAAATCTTTCATATCGTATTGATCAAAATTACAAGACATCGCCAGCGGCTGCTTATTTATCTGATAAAAATTTAAAATACTCATTAAAACAAAATGCAAATTTGCAGTTCAAAAGAACACCATCAAAGGTAGCTTGAAAGCCGTGGCAAAATAATAGGAGCACACTCAATGATATTTAGAAAAATTTTGATACATTATGCCCTTACAAATCAACCAAAAAATCTGTTCAGAAAAGAGCTACAACATACATATTTATCTTTTGTTTTACTACACCAATCACACTGGTATAATACACGAAGGCATTTTAACCTTGTATGGGTGAATTTCCCAAGTGCATTTTTGTGACGGCGAGGTTGAAAATTAATGTGTGGAGGTAAACTACAATTATGCATAATTTTATATAGGTAGTTTAAATAGTGATCTACACGATAGTAAAGTATTCAGAGGTATTTAATACATAGATTCTTAATAAAAAAATATCTAAGACCTAAAATCTAATTCCGGTGTACTGTCCGAACTCCATTTATTTACATATTTTATTAATTAAATTTTTTTTGGTAAATAAATTTCATTGAAAAGGAATGTTTTTTAGAAATACATTAGATAACACAACTAGTATATACTTACGGAGCAATTTAAGATAGTACAACAGCTCTTAAAACATCTCTTAAAAATGTCCTACAAAAAAAAGCAATACCGGTGGCGCATTTTGTATACTTCATTACTTGTTACAACACGATTTGGAAAACACCTTACTGGCTCTCCCCGCACCGTTCAGTTGTGCTCTTGCAAACTGCGTGTTAAGATAACCGACTTGCTGCGTTATTTTCCTGTCAAACACGTAAGTACTCACTGCGGTGGCGCAGGAATACAAAATCATCCAATTCCGATGTCATGTATATATAAGTAAAAGTACAAAACAGATTATCAAGAAATTTTATGGAGGCTTCCATTAAAGGTTTTCAGCCATAATTGTGAAATAAAAGTTAACCTGTGAATAACGGTGTTCTTTAAAATTCAAGTTTTGACTCTAATTCTAAGTCCGGTGGCCTAATCTCGGTGGCTCCGGTGGCAAATCAAAGAGCATAGGGACGTGTATAGACCAGTGCCGATAATTTTTGAAACGAAAAAAAATAATTTCAAAAGGATAACAATATAACGAAAATTAAAGGAAAAATAATTTACGGGCGTTATGAGGTCGGGAAGTGGGGGAGGGGGGGGGGGGGTTCAAGGGTAAAAAATAGTTTATCTCAATTTCCGGCAAAACTACAAGTCCTATAGAAAAAAGTTAAATAGCAATGTTGTAAGTAATAAAAACATCTACAACTTTTTTATTTACACTTTTTTACATTACCTCAAAATTTATTTGAAAAATTCAAATAACCAAGTTTTTGGTTTTTGTTTTTATCTTTTACAAAAAAAAAAATTTTTTTCACGAAATTTGGTAAAATGAAACGACAACTATTTTCGCAAAAAATTTTCGGATTAGAGTTTTTAATTTTTTTTGTCAATCATTGTGTACAATTTTGAGCTATTTATTAATATATACACTTTAATTAATCGAAAAACGTAAGATTCCATGTTACTTTGTTAGACAAAAAAATTACAAATCCAAAAAACATAAAGATTGCAAAAAACATGCGAAAATAGTTGTCGTTTCATTGCATTTTCGGAGAACATTTACCATAGTAGTTTATAGTTAGTAGTTAGTAGTAGTAGTTAGTAGTTTATAGTTTTTTATATACCATTAGAAAGTAGAGATTCCAATGAACAAAAATCTCACCAATTTTTTTAAAGTAGAAATTGTGACGTGAGAATTTTCGATTGAAAATTAGGTTGCTTTTGCGATATTAAGTCAAAATAAGGTGAAAAAAGAAATATTTTAAATCAAAAAAATTACAGTATGTTAAGGACATACAAAGGTAAGTTTTCACTAAATTTCGTGATTTTTTTTATAAAAGATAAAAATAAAAAACCAAAAACTTGGTTATTTGAATTTTTCACATAAATTTTGAGGTTATGTAAAAAAGTGTAAATACAAAAGTTGTAGATCTTTTTATTACCTAAAACTTTGCCATTTAACTTTTTCCATAGGACTTGTAGTGTTGCTGGAAATCGAGATAAACCGTTTTTTACCCTTAAACCCCCCCTCCCCCCTCCCGACCTCAGATGGCCCGTAAATTATTTTTCCTTTAATTTTTGTTATATCCTCTTCCTTTTGCAATGGGTTTCATCCTACTATATATTTTTTTCACTTTTTACCGTTTTTGAAGCCATCGGCACTGGTCTAATAGGCCACAGAAACACAAGAGTGTCTAATCACCGCTTAAAGGAGTCCGTTCATCTAGACTCCCGCTCTTCAAAATGTATCTTTAAAGTATTAAAATATGATCTTGCCTTTATTATTTCTCATTGGCATAATCAATTTCGGTGGATCAGATTCTAATTCCAGTGGTCCTAATTTTGGTGGCATTTGATAATGTAATTTCAAAATATCTCCGGAACTAATAAATTTTTTTTCGATCTCTACTATGTGACTAATTATTACTACTATTTACATATTATTTATGCCAAATAAAATGTACTAGAAACAGCAGGTTTAAATTTAATCAATTTCGGTGGCTCGGATTTTAATTCCTGTGGTCCTTTAATAATTTCGGTGGCATTTGATAATTTCAAATGGAAATATCTCATGAACTAACAAAAATTTTTCGATCTCTAGTATATGATTAAGTAGTACTAATATTTACCTATTATTTAAGCCAAAAAAATTAATCAGAAACAGCAAATTTAAATTCGCCACTGTAATTAGGCAAAATTAGTGTTTGTTGAAATTGACCCGTATGTCAAATGTCAAGCACTTACATATTATAACAACAACAAAAGCGTGCGTATCGTCTTGTATTGACAGAGCGACTATGAGCTAAATGGTAAATTGTCTGTTTTTACGCTCTTTATCGTCGGCGCGCTAGTGACATATCTACATTTTTTTACATTATAATATCATTGGGCCCACTGTTCTAAATCCACAAATTATCACAATTCAGTTTCTCTTGTTACTGTAATGTAAAGCGAACAAGCTCATTCGTCGACGTGAACGGCGTAAATCATTCTGTGAGGAAACTGGAACAAAATAAAATGTGAGATGGCTAGCAAATACTTTATAAAGATTGATGTACTCGTACGAGTACAATACAATGGCTTCTTTTTAAAGGTCTGTTAGTTAGGTCTAAGTTTTACCCGTGACTTCGAATGCTTTAAATAATTACTAACATAAAACCCCTTGATTTTGGAACAATGATTTTCTCCTTTCCGGTACAAACTTTATTCTATTATTTTTACCCCATAATTTTAATTATTATGTTGGTGACCAAAATATATGAGGTCATTTTGAAAATTTTCTCGCTGAAAAAAATACTTGGATCAGATACAGTGTTACTGTATCATGTATGGGTATGGGTTAAATTAATTTAAAACAGAAAAAAATATACAACAAGAATTTATTATATTGTATGACAGTGGAACTAAACTGTATGTCTATGTACCGATTTTTGCATACTTATGACTTAAGACTCCTTTTTTATAAAATCTAGACACATAAGTTTCATTTTAAAAACACTATGCGAATACTGTAACTTCAGCTTCACATCTCAAGTAAAATTGATGGGTTTATAAATAGCATTGAAGTCAACAACTACCGTAGTATAATAATCTGCAATATCCTTGGGAGGTGAGGCACGGAGAAAGTTTGAACAAGACCATTATAAATTCAGATACTCGATATACTCCCTCGCGTCTGTTTTGTTTGTAGTTATTGAAGAAACCGATACAGTAGATGTTATTAGTGTCAGAAGTTATTTATGGTAGTTTATCGTTACTTCAGTATAAGCAGATCATGAACATTTGAAATTACGTCGTCACCATTTTGCAGATCGTAGATCTTGAAAAGCGGCCCTGCACTGATTCTACGGTTTTGGAAATTTTGTAATAATTAATGCTAGCGGAATATTGCCACTGTTTTTAATAAAATACGATACTAATAATTTATGTTACATATTAATTTAGTTTAACAAAACTACAATTTTTGTGTACAATATTTCTATAACATTATTTTATCAGTAGTACTGCTGTAAACAAATAACGAACACGTTGACAATGTGTTTATTAAAAACGAGTAACCACCCTCGCTTTGCTTCGGTTTTCTTATTTTTTTACACCTTAGGTTACATTATTGGAGTTTTATTAAGGATCCCTAAATTTTTGAAAATATAATATAGCCAATGTTACTCGGGGATAGTGTAGCTTCCCAACAGTGAAAGAATTTTTGTAATCGGTTCAGTAGTTTCGGAGCCTATTCAATGCAAACAAAAAATCAAATCTTTCCTCTTTATACATTAGTATAGATTATATTATTTAATGTCAAATATTTTTTAACAATATATCCCTAATCACTTACCATATAATAGTCACATCGTAAAAATATTCCGAGCAAGGATAAAAAGGATCGACTATAAACTGCGCTTTATAAAGCAAATGACGGTGCGGAAACTAGGGCAAATTGAATAAGTGCAGAACTATGACGCTCGTTAGTAATTTACGCTGTACTTCGAAAAATGATCGTACAGAATGGGTTTTGGAGCTATAGGAACTTAGCCTTGTACAAATGCACAAATAATCTAAATTTTACTAACAAAAAATAACCGACTTCAAAGTTACTCTAAAACTAATTGTCAGATCCCGTTCAAATTTATGTGGAATTACGTGACAAGCACCTGCTTTCGATTAAAAGAAGAATCATCGAAATCGGTTGGCGTGATATTGAGTTATTCGTCCATTTGTCGCGCTTACTTAATACAAATTTAAGACTTATATGGTTTTATCATGGATGCCATTGTCAAATTTCAATAAAATTTATATGGGACTACATGACAGCTTTTGGTTAAAAAAAGCGGCCAAGTGCGAGTCGGACTCGCCCATGAAGGGTTCCGTAGCAGCAAGTAACATAATATAAAAGTTCTTGTAGTTCGTTGTAACTTTGATCGATGTTTTTTGCGGTTTACGATTTATGACGTATTAAAAAAAACTACTTATTAGATCTCGTTCAAATCAATTTTCGTTGGAAGTTTGCATGGTAATGTACATCATATATTTTTTTTAGTTTTATCATTCTCTTATTTTAGAAGTTACAGGGGGGGGGACACACATTTTACCACTTTGGAAGTGTCTCTCGCGCAAACTATTCAGTTTAGAAAAAAATGATATTAGAAACCTCAATATCATTTTTGAAGACCTATCCATAGATACCCCACACGTATGGGTTTGATGAAAAAAAAATTTTTGAGTTTCAGTTCTATGTATGGGGACCCCAAAATTTATTGACTTTTTTTCTATTTTTGTCTAAAAATCTTAACGCGGTTTACAGAATACATCTCCTTACCAAGTTTCAACAGTATAGTTCTTATAGTTTCGGAGAAAAGTGGCTGTGACATACGGACGGACAGACAGACAGACAGACAGACAGACATGACGAATTTATAAGGGTTCCGTTTTTTGCTATTTGGCTACGGAACCCTAAAAAGAATCATGAAAATCGGTTCGCCCAGTCCAAAGTTCTGAGGTAACGAACATAAAAAAAATACAGTCGAATTGAGAACCTCCTCCTTTTTTTGAAGTTGGTTAAAAATACGTTGAAATGGAGACAAACTCGATGGTTTCTTTCACTTTTTTTTTAATGGAAATAGCCGATAATTGGGCTGACGATCCACCTGATGGTAAGCGCATCATCACCATCATCGCCCATGAACATCAGCGACATTAAAGGCAAAATGGACATGATGCTTGCAGGATTTGAAATAATTGGCATGGCAGCATTAGAAATAATCACACGTATAGTAGACATAATAGACGTGATTTTGGGTTGGCCACTAACCCCTCCACCAATCCGCACTGGAGCAGCATGGTGGAGTATGCTCTAGGCCTCCTCAAGAGGAAAGACCCGTGCTCAGTAGTGGGCCATTAATGGGTTGAAGCCAGCCATAGTAGACATAATATTATACCCTTAAAGTAAACAAACCTATATAAATTAATTGGTTCGTAGCTCAAAGCGACGATGAAAGTAGAACAAATGGCATAAAACGGGGCACAGTGATGCTCATTAGCAGCTTTTCTATACGATTGTACTTCGTCATTAAAAATATATTGTTTACTTGTTACCGTATTGAATTAGGGTCGAATTTTAGCTGCAGAGCGATTCACTAGTACGTTTAAGTACTTTAAAACGTTCTTAGAATACTTGTAGTTATTTGGGCGGTTCAGAATACTAACCCCAATCCCACACCGGATGGGTGTCGCAAGAGGCGACTAAATCCTGCCCGCTGGTGGTAGGGCCCCTCGAGGGATTGTATTGGTAATATTGATTTTAATTGTTAATTAATACCATTATTACTATTATTATTTCTCCATGGGGTTCGCCTGGATAGCTACCACCCTTGAGCATGAGTCAGCCGCCAAACGACTCGTCGTGTTCCGACTGGGGACTTGAGAGCCAGTTCTTTCTTTCTTTCTTTTTCTTCTCTCTTTCTTGGCCGGCAACGCATCGGTGATGCCTTTGGTGTTGCTGATGTCCATGGGCGACGATAGCCACTTACCATCAGGTGGACCGTCAGCTCGTTTGCCGGCTATTTCCATAAAAAAAATTATAGTTAACGCTGGTTGGTGGTCAACGATGGTCCGATGGTGGTAAAGATCATAAGCATCCCAGTGACTGACGCTCTTAGAAAGGCAGAAGACAGGGTGGCATGGAAGCAGGTGGAGCTGACAAGCTTCGCCACCAAGACTTATCAGAACGAGCACGATCTTCAGCAATGAAGAAACCGACAAAGAAGAAGAATGGTCAACGCATTCTGGAAGATAAAGGTCATTGACGGATTAAAAGATAACTGATGTTCATTCTTTATGTCATCTATCTATTCAAAGATAACTAAAGGTCTAGGAGAAGAGTAATACACAATAATAAATCCTAACTTTCGATAGTACACAGTGCTGAAACCCCAAGTGCTAATATTACGCAATATCAAAGTCCAATTGAATATCTCTTAACTGTTTCAAGACAAGACAATCCTCCGATGTAATCCGTCGTTAAGGAAGATTGAAACGACAGAACGAGAAAGTATTTGCTAATATCGAGACAATCCATCGAAGAGACGAATCGTCTTTTGTTACGACAGATCTTATTTTTAACTGTGTCGTAAATCAAGTAAGAGCATGGAAGGAACAGATATCAAGTATAAAGGTAAAGGAGAAATGACTCTGTTGTGCATAATTACTTTTTGAAAAAAATTAAACCAACGAAAAAAAACTAAAAAGCGAAAAATAAAATAAATCATTTAGTAGTATAAATTAAAATCCTAATTAAATTAAATTAATTAAAAGCACCGGCATGCGATGCACACGACAGCAGCAGCGCGGCGAACATCTTTTCACCGTTTGTTTTTTCATCTTTTTGGCACCGCCTCAAAATTATTTATTTACTGTTAATTTAGGATCTTAATTTATAATACTCAATGGTTTCTTTTATTTTTCACTTTTTAGTTTTTTTTTTGTAGGTTTAATTTTTTTTAATAATTTTTTTTTAATTTTTAGTTGCAATGAAAATTAGTAACAGGTTATTGTTGGTAGATTCAGTTACCAGGTAAAAATGTAGTAGGTGAAATACCAAACATACGCTATTTTCGTACCCTTAGGGGTAAAATTTTGTTTCCAAATTTAAATAAGAGTAACTTCAAGGTATACACTATTCAATCAAAAAAGAATTATCGAAATCGGATCATCCAGTACAAAGTTATTGCGGTAGTGGGTAAAAATTCCGTGGGTATAAAATTTTCAAATTAATATGGGACCAACTTCAACACATACCCTATCCATTAAAAAAGAATCATCAAAATCGAACCACCCTGTGCCGATTTCTGTGTGATCATACATTAAAAAAAATAGATACGTGTCGCATTGAGAACCTCCTTTTTTTCGTCAGTTAAAAAGAGTCCGTCAAACAGCGTTAAACTGATGGCGCCACGGTAGCAACAGAGTTTTGAAGTATGTGAACAGTAAGTTTGTTATACAGAACTGTCACTATCTATCTTCAATCCGTCAACAACTGCTACATTCATACCATACCCTTTGCCTACGCTAGCACTAAATTATTGCTTACTAGCTGACCCGGCGAACTGCGTATCGCCTAAAAAACTATTTTTTTTTTCCTAAAAAAAAGTAGCCTAAGTTACTCCTTGTTACATTAGCTATCTGCCAGTGAAAGTTCCGTCAAAATCAGACCAGCCATTTCAGAAATGAGCCGGAACAAACAGACAGACAGACAGACAGACAGACAGACAAAAATTGTAAAAAATGTTGTTTTGGTATATGTACCGTGTATACATCCAAATGCACTAAGTAAATAGAGGTTATTTTAATATTACAAACAGACACTCCAATTTTATTTATATGTATAGATATAGATGTATAGATGTATAGATGTATAGATGTATAGATGTATAGATGTATAGATGTATAGATAGCTGGACACTTCTTTATCTACCCTCCATATAAGTCAGTTCTCCTTAGAGAGTAAAGAAAGGGGACAAGAGAGGAAGTGAAGAAGATGGCATGGCACAAAAATATAAAAATTGTAAAAGTTGCAGTTGACAGTTTGCATTGGGTGAAAAAGAACGAAGCGCATATTTACCTATTCTCGTGTCTACTGGTACATGCTAAGTATTTTAATGAAAGTATGGAAGAAAAAGGGGCACATTAAATAAAATGCAAAACTGACGCTCGTTACTTGTCCTTTTATTGCTTTAAACATACTATTGTTAAAAGTGTTTTAGTGGATTCTGTAGTTAAATATATCGTATGTTATCTTAATTGAGAATGTTTAGTACACGAGCGCTCTGATAGTATTTTGGTATAACATAGTATTATTTTGCTAGAATTATGTCATTGGGATTCTGTGTTTGAGTTTTAGGAGTACGAGAGGGTTAAAAATTTATTTATTTAATGAAAAATGTGAATAAGTGTACACCAAAACTTAAGAGGGAAAGGGGAAGTGATTCTTGCTTTTACACTTCTTGAATTCTTATTTACACTTCTTAACGTTGTAAAAAAATTACAAAAGAGCCCTTATATTCCTTACGAACGTGAAAAACTGTTACCGAAAGCATTCAAGCTATAATTTTGCTGACCAATGCAGTTTGTTTCCTGTAGGTAGTTCTAGTTTTCTTTCTCTCAAAGTAAGTAGGTTTACGTAAACAATTTCCACTCACCGCAATCTATCTTCGAGTTATAGTCAGAAAACAAGACGATAAACTTTGCGAGATGTCCGACCGGTAATGTGAAGATACTAAAGAGATATTTAGCTAATATGACAGAGTATCGTAAGTAGATGTATTCAAGCGGGCAACGAGTCGGTGATTACTTTGGTATTCATGATATTAATGAACGATTAATGGCCTGTCAGGTGTCACATCTATTCGTTCGTTAGCTTAGTAACAAGCATAAAAGATGAGGTATGTCTTAAACTTAATCATTGTTTATAAATTATGTTCTTTTTTATGAAAAGGATCACAAATCGCAGAAGCAGTTCGAAGCAAACAGAACATTCCATTCAACACGCCAGTAAACAAATAAAATAAATAAATAAACATTTTCACTTCAATAGTTCTCGCTACTTGTTCGTCTGTATCAGTAGAACACTGACACAACAATCTCCAAGGTTCCTCAAAAAGAAAAATGAAAATGTTCTTACGCTCCGTTTATTCCGGAAATAGGATTGAGACATATAGAAAGAAAGTAAATCGTCGGTTCGTTAAGAATAATAAAATCATGAAAGATGTTATGTCATGACAAAATAAGTCCTTAATAACAGGAGTAAAAATCTCTTGGAATATTTTTCTACTTCTTTCCTGTGATTTGTTCAAAACAATCATTTAATTCAATTTAACAATACAAATAATGAAAATTACTTATTTATTAGTCATTTAATTCTGTATTATAATATGTTGTACATGACATAAGTACATGGGTGAATTATTAAATTGGTGTAATAATATAAAAGAAGTAGACACGTTATTGAATGATTCATCTTATGATTGTGTTTTATTATCTGAATAACCTGAATAGATGTTATAGTGTAGTGATCCCAGGTGTTTTCTAATGAGTGTTTTCACATAACACAGAATTTTCACAAGCACTCCTATTGCACATGAAGACACAATCAAAAATTGAAATTAATGGCAGCGAATAAATGGATGTTGCCATATATAAACATTAATGCTGGGGATACCAACGTATACCTATGGTAGATAACTACGAGTATATCAATTTGTTAACTTATACACACTTAACATCAGAGACACTTCTTTAACACTTCGTGCACACAGCAAACGCATGTAAAGAAAGCGGCAAGTAAAACCAGGCGCAATCAAAGTATAGATTGTGTCGAACTCAGTCATCGAGGCACTGAGGAAATTGAGTCGTTTTAACTTCGTCAATTCGTTGAAGTAATCTCATTACGGCATATTTACGTGTTAGTACATTGCCTTTATTAGATTTTTACGAATTTTCGTGTTTATATTCTAACGTCAAATTACTTTGTAGACGGGACTTTGTAGGCACCATTCTTAAGTATGTCAAAATCTTGAAAATTACTTAGGTTTTTTTGGCGAAGATCCTATGACCCTAAGCTTGGTTTTGCTGTTCAATATATCGACGGTGGAAAGGAAAAACCCTTGAAGCGACAATTTTGGAACTTTACAGGAGAGCCGATCAAAGTTTTTATTTTACGAAAAAAAATGATAAAAAAATACAATTTGAAGTTTGAACGACAGGAAAAAAAATAGTTTCTTTAATTTTTATTTACTATCTACTGTTAAACTTAGAAAAATAGGCTAGCATGATAAAAGGATTTATGCGTCGCTTAATTATTTTATGAAAAATATACCGGAGGGAAAAACACATTAAATGCAACTTCAGTATTTTGACAAACGCAAGGAAAAACACATTAAACGACAAGCTATGCATGATATAACTAGTAGGAAAAACAACTGAAGCGTATCGAGCATAAGATACAGGGTTGTGGAAAAACAAGTTAAATAAGAAAACCATAGTATGCTAAGTAGAGCAAAAACACGATAAACGCTAGCTGTGTAATAATTCAATGTTATATTTATAACTGAAGTCCTTATTTTGGTTACCAAACATACCAAAAAAAAAAACAAGAATATGGAGATAAAACAGTGTCTTTCATTGTTTTAAAAGCTTACTACTGGTACAATATTTTGCACTAAAAAAATCCATTCCAGTGGGAAAACACAAACTTCAAACGAAGTGTAGGTACATTACTATCTTCATGAGCGATCAAACAATATTATTATAAACGACCAACAAAGCGTATCGCTTCTGTATTTCAAACGTACAAAGTAAACTAAACTTTCATTATTCGAGACTTTAAAAACCATAAATTGTTTTTTTATGCCCTTAGCAGGCAAACGAGCAGACGGGTCACGATGGTAAGTGATCACCGCCGCCCATGGACATTAGCAACACTAGGGGCGTCACCGATGCGTTGCCGGCCTCGAAGAAAACAATAGACTCACTTTTTGAAGGAACCCATTTCATAGCTTAGTGGGAACACCGAAAGTTTGTTCCACAGTTTACACGTCAGTGGTAGGAAATTACGTGAAAACCGAACTGTAGATGAACGCCAGGTATTCAGGACATGTTGATGAAACCTGGTACACCGTGATGCGTGGTGACGGAAATCAACCGCAGGTATTAAACCAAACAGTTCTTCAGAATTCCCCGTTGTACAGACGGTAGAATTCGCATAGGGAGCCTACGTCCCTTTCAACTCAAGCGATTCTAATCCGTCTGTAAGCTTGGGATCGTCGACAAGACGAACGGCTCGTCGTTGGATTTGGTGAAACGAGTCCACTTGGCTAGTTGGGGCTCCGGCCCAAAGATGGGAGCAGTACTCCATGTGTCGTCGAATTTGTGCCTTATAGAGCATCAACCTGTGATAAGGCGTGAAGTACTGCTTAGGTCTATTGAGCACTCCAGTTTCCTTGCAGCTAGTTTGGCCTTTCTAACCAAGTGGTCCCGAAACTGAACTTCATTCAAAATGTCGACACCAAGGATCCCAATGCTTTTGGAGATGTTAAGAGGAGTGTTCTGGAATTAAGGTGCCATGACGAATGGGGTTTTCTTAGTGGTTAACGAGCAAACTTGTGTTTTCTCAGGGTTGAACTGGAATAAATTTAGTCTGCCCCGTTCCGAGACCTGCTTCAAAGGTGTCTCAACTTCAGACATAAGTTTCATCCTCTTCTCCTCAATCTGCACCCGAGAAAGATTTGCTCGGCCTGTATAACGACTTGTTGATATCCAGGGAAAAAAGAGCTTGACGCACGGCATTTTGAGTAAAACGCACGTCAAGCATCAGCTCACCACACAGCGGGATGGTAGGCGGTGTGTTACCGGCGTCATCAAGAGTCGAGTTCGACGCAAAGAGTGTGCCCAGTATTTCGGCTTTCTCTTTTGCGGTGTGGGCCAGGGTATTGTCTGCTATAGACGACGCACAGAAATTGCCTTGAATAGCTTTGGCCAGAGACCAGAATGCTCGACTACCACACACATAGCTCAATTGTCTTCTGCCTGTTTTGTGTATGTGCTTGAACTTTGCCTTGGCAATTTGCTTTTTTGAGGACCAGGAGGCAGCATTAAATTTCTTTTTCACTTGATGTAAGTCGGAGCCTTCAAGTTCGTGTGTCTCTACCCAATCCTGATAGGCAGAATGCTTCAGGCGTAATGCCTTAAATTCTGTATCAAAGTATTTTAAATCTCTACCTACATATTTCAATCTTATGACTTACGTCCCATCTCAGAGTCACTAATAGTTACTTAAATCGCTCTTTAGAACAGAATCAGAATACAAATTCTTTACTAAAGAGCGATTAAGGTAACCATTAGTGAGTCTGAGTTAGGGCGTTAGTCAATATTGCTAATACTATAAGTAAAATCTTCAAAACAAAACTAGCATTCGCTTATGTGTTGCAAAAGTACTTCGAACTTATAAACCCAACTTTAATATTGAGTTAACTTTAATAATAGAGACTTTAACTTGAATGAAGCGCCACGTCACGTATCATTTCCTTATATAGGTGACGCCACTTACACAAAAGAGACCGAAATTCATTGCTTGTAGCGACAAGACTTGTTTTGAATAGTTAATTTAAATACACAATGTCATAAACAATGCTTACTCTAACCTACTATCGTCTTAATTTATGAAGTCAGCGGAATTAAATGAACCGACGTTTCGGGAATAAAAGACGATGTCGGTTAATTTAAATATTTGTGTGGTTTTTTTATGTGTGTTTACTTTAACCGACCCCACTGCTTTTTACATCGATTGCCAAAATAACTGTAATGCATAATATCCTATAACAATCATGCAGGAAAAACACATCAACTCCATCATACAGATTTATGGTAAGCAAGGAAAAACGAATGTAGCGACTGGCTCCAACGGAATAGGAGTAAGCAAAAACACCTTTAGTGTTTAGAATTGCATTTTCTATGTCGGAGAAAAACGATTTAAGTGACCTATAATATCCGAAACAAAAAAGGAAAAACACATCAAATAACAATCTAACTATAGAGTCGGTACTTCAAGCGGTAAATGGACCAAAATTGCTATAATTCTTTGTCACTTCATTTAGTGTCTGAAAAAATTGAGCCTAAAAGTGCCATTACTTGAAGCGACACCAAAGTGTTCAGATCGCCACGAAACCAAGACCAATCGACGCAGAAAAATTCACTGATTTCAATTATGTATATAACTTATTTTCGACCAAAGTGTCGCTTCAAGTGTTTTTCCTTTCCACCGTCGATATAATATGAGAAATTCTTTTGAATGTCCAACAGTTCGCCTCAGACTCTAGCAAATTAAACATATAATGAAAAAAAATCTGAAATAAAAAAATACTTTTATTTTTCTAGTTATGAAACAACGACATAGATTCAAGTACAAACCTTGTATTGTGGATGCTTTCCAAACGAACTGGCCGCTATGGAAGTAAAGCGCCCCATTTCACAAGACCACAACAAAACAACCTCATTACATCGGTATAAGTGTGTCGTCGGGCAGAAAATCAGTCATTGTGACCGAAAATAGGCCGGTATGCTCTGTGGAGTAATATAAACTATTGTAGTTTTTATTGATACGGAAATACAATATCCTCATAATTCTCATAATTTATTATGGGAATACTTAATTATTGTTTAGTTTTGTATTAGTAACCTAATAATAAGAAAAAGGTATCCTGACATAGGTCCTCATCCATGGTCCACAGCTATCATCCATATACCCATCAGTCTTTAAAAGTCCACGACTGAATATTCGAGGACCTTAACGGTTCTTCAAACCATGTATGTGGCCAGCTCACAGCCGTTTCAAGATATGACGCAATTAACCGTGATTAACTTAAGTGATACAAAGTAAAGTGACCTTTAAAGGATATACTTGAGAAATTCAGCAGACTGTAGCAAAAGCAATCAAGGTCAAATAGAACGTTACCCTGGATGGCTACGAAAAAAATACTCTCACTGTACATTACTTGTAACAAAACCATTGGGATATCAGCAGTTTACATAAATTATCATGTAAATTAACATAAATATATTCATTCCTATGTTAAAAAATGCGAAGGTTGTTATTCTCCTTAATATATTCATGAAGATTCGAGACGCTCAGTTACGCTTTCGATGTCAAATTATTACAGAGTTGTCTCACTGCGAATCGTAGAATGTGTCGTTATTTGTTAATCATTATTCTGAAAATGTACCTTTTTATAACAAAATTGGTACACAGGTTTGGGAGTGAATTATTTTTATAAGACAGGGATAGTTTTTCGGAAATAGCTCTCCGTAATTTCATAAGCGTTTAGCAAAAGGAGATCTCCCACCAGACGAATAATGTTTCCTGGGGAGCGGCCGAGCTTCAATTGTTTTTAGCCGACTTCAATAAAAGGAGGAGGTTCTCAATTCGACTGTATTTTTTTTTTATGTTTGTTACCTCAGAACTTTGGACTGAGCGAACCGATTTTGATGATTGTTTTTTAATCGAAAGCTGGTGGCTGTCATGTGGTCCCACATAAATTTTATTGAGATCTGACAATGGCATCCATGAGAAAAACCACATAAGTCGTAAATTTGTGTTAAGATGTGCGCGACAAATTGACGAATAACTCAATATCACGCCAACCGATTTCGATGATTCTTTTCTTAATCGAAAGCAGGTTCTTGTCATGTGGTCCCACATACATTTTAACGAGATCTGAAAAGTAGTTTTTGAGACTTTGAAGTCGGTTATTTTTTGTTAGTAAAATTTAGATTATTTTCGAATGTATATTTGCTGTCAGCCCTAGAGTGCTTTTATAGCTTCACGCGGACAGAATATGGGCGAGCCTGGAGAGATTCAGTAGAGAAAAAATATTTTACTAGGTGGGAGTGATACTTACTGTAGGAGATCCGATGTGTATTAACATAATTATAGTTTCATTGGCTCGACAATGCCCACGTATTTTATTATAGCACCTGCATTGTTGAACCTACGTACGCGCCATTCGGCTTCCCCCTGTCAGTGACCACAGAGTACGTAACCACTTCGTAAGTGACAGTGACGTTTGCCATTTAATACAGAGACACACGAGACAATGCATGTATGCTATCGCACATACACTACACTTACCTCCAAACCTCGAGAAATAGGAGCGTAGTAATTTATCATTTGCATTGCCTGGACGATTCATTTATTTATTTTTATTGTTAACGAGTAACCGCCTTCGCTTTGCTTCGGTTTTCTTATTTTTACTACACCTAGGGTTATATTATTGGAGTTTTATAAGGATCCCTAATTTTTTTGAGAACATAACATAGCCTATGTCACCCGGGGATAGTGTAGCTTCCCGATAGTGAAAGAATTTTTCAAATCGGTTCAGCAGCTTCGGAGCCTATTCAATATTTGTTTGCACAAACAATCAAATCTTTCCTCTGTATAATATTAGTATAGATTAGAACGGTACATACCACTTACACTACTTAACACAATATCATGTCATACTATCACTATCGATGGTGCAAAGAGATGAAAATAATAGGTCGCAAGAGATTTTGAAACCTGTTTTTATTTATAATTCTCTAAGCATCCTGGATTCCCAAGCAACACCCCCTCTTTGCGATGCATCTTTCGCAACTAAAGGTCGATTCTAAATCCCAGCTCTACACTAAAATCGTGAAATGTTTTTACATTTTCAGCTGTACTCTCAACGGTTTCCCGCATCCTTCCAGGTTTAATGGGTCAATGATACCTGAACCACGTACCGAAAAAACCAAACAGTCAGTTGTAAACATAAAAATACAGTGGACACCTGGTAATCCGACAAACATTTTGCAGGGCAGTGTCGGACTATCGAAATTTTCGGATTATAGAGTACTGCCTAAGACCCCCTATAGTTCGGACTTTTTTACAAAAGAGTATCTTGTAATCCGACAAATTACAGTAAACAATGAACACACGCTAGACTGCACCGCTATCACATGTAGTCAAATTCAAACTAAGCAATCAGAATCAAAACAATACCCTACGCGTCGAGCACTATCGTGGTGCTGCTTACAAGTTATAACTTGTTCAGTCATGCATTTAGCGAAAATTGTCAAAAAAAAAATTCAATAATAAATAACAGACCATGTCGGATTACAGGGGGTGCCGGATTAGACAGGGGCCGGATCCACTGTAATTATATTCTCGTTGTCTTGAATGGGGCGTTAGTGCTGGTTACCTACCTCTATATCATTCAGTCTTACTGAGAGGAATCAAAGACAAAACACACTAGGCCATTACACACAACATCGACTGACCTTCAGTTATAAGTACTTTGAGATCTGTGATAAGGGCGGGGCAAGGTAAAACGGCCATTGGCTTCGAATAAAAGCTTTCTACGATTTGAAGTGGTAGATGTGTGAATGGTTGAATGAATACTGGTGGATATTTATGATATTGAAAATACTGTTGAAAAATGGAATGTCAAATATGATTTAAATTAAAATCAGATTAGAATATTTGTGATTAAAACTTAATTTGTAGAAATATACCTAGATGTCGCTACTCAATTCCATTCTGAATCACGCTCTTGTGTGTTTCGTAACCTGTTTAAGTTATCCGCCTCGTGAGTGAATTACATGAGAAAGTTTCCTGCATGGTAGTCTCTTTTATTGACAACATAGTATACCTTGTATATACCTGTACCGTATATAGTACCTTTGTGGTAATAATAGTCCGTCTTCGGTTTGTTTCGGGTTTCTTTCTACCTACTTCATAAACCAGTTACCTGCCCTTGTGTTGCTTCAGGAAAACTATGTTTAGTACCTGAAATCGAAATAATTGCTGTTCACTTATCAATTGCGTTACAAATTTAATACTTCCCTTCG
This sequence comes from Thymelicus acteon, assembly GCA_951805285.1. Classification (NCBI taxonomy): domain Eukaryota; kingdom Metazoa; phylum Arthropoda; class Insecta; order Lepidoptera; family Hesperiidae; genus Thymelicus; species Thymelicus acteon. The sequence goes on along the minus strand of OX638227.1, from coordinate 6,488,315 downwards.
TTGTCATTTTCAAATATCATGTAAATAAATGTTCTAATGTTCCGAAGTCGATTTTCAAATACTTTTTTTTATTTACAATTATCAGGATTCAAAATACGAAGGATTAATTGATAATTTTAGAATTAGAACATTTAATTTCTCTTCGTGATTTTAGCGAAAACCAAAAATAAATAAAGCAAAAATTAAACAAATAAGTTTTGTATTAATTGTACGACATGAAATATTTTGTTTTGACAGAAACTGGACTGAAACAAAACAACAAAAAGTTTTAATTAAAAAGGAGTAAGCTAGAGTCACAAATTAAAATCGCGTCACCAAGTTAAAAGCATTACTGAAATTTATGTTCTATGTTTTGTTATTAATCTGTTTTGGTTTAACCATACTTATATCAGGAGCGAGCGTAGATTAGGCGTGCTACACGTTTGACGACTACTAGGGTACTTATAATGAACTAATATACTAACGTGTGGTGCCGTGTGGTGCCGGGTCCACTTAAGTAGAATAGCACCACTCCCGTTCTTCCTGGAATGTCGTAAAAGGCGACAAATAGGACTAATCCAGAAGATGGGCAGCAGCATCTTTCTGTGTGTGACGAATACCGGTCAGGTCACCTGCGGTCACCAACACGCACTAGCCAAGCGTGGTGACTACCGGCTAAAACCCCCGCATGATAGTCACGAATGAGCCTCGGCCCCCAGTCCCCGGCAGCCCCGCTATCCCTAGTTACGGTAGCGGCTATGGTAACGGCGGGGCAGGGGGTGCTAAGAATCGCCAGCAGAGATCGGGCTACCAATCCCAACGACGACTTCTGCACCTGGCAACATACAACGCCAGGACACTGAGGACCGACGACAAGGTAAAAGAGCTGGAAGAAGAGATAGACAAGTTAAACTGGAGTATTGTGGGTTTATCTGAAGTCCGAAGACAGGGGGAGGACACGATAATACTCAAATCCGGAAACTTGTTCTATCACCGGGAGGGCGAACACCTGTCCCAAGGTGGTGTCTGGTTTCTCGTCCACAAGTCCCTCGTCAACAACATTGTGCAAGTTGGAAGTGTGTCGGCCAGGGTAGCGTACCTTACACTGAGAATATCCAAACGGTATTCGTTGAAGGTCGTACAGGTATATGCGCCGACTTCGACACATCCCGACGATGAGGTTGAGGTTATGTATGAGGACATTAGTAGAGCCATACATACCTCAAAAACTCATTTCACAGTTGTGATGGGGGATTTTAACGCAAGACTAGGCACAAGAAACGACAACGAGATGAAGGTGGGACCCTTCGGATATGGACGACGGAACCACCGGGGACACTTGCTGGCAAACTTCATGGAGAAGGAGGACTTATTCATGATGAACTCCTTCTTCAAGAAGAAGCCGCATCGTAAGTGGACCTGGATAAGCCCAGATGGTTCCACAAAAAGCGAGATAGACTTCATTCTGGCAGACAAACGGCATATATTTAATGATGTCTCTGTGATCAGCAGGCTTAAAACCGGAAGCGATCACCGCCTTGTAAGAGGCACATTAAATATCGACGTCAAGCTGGAACGGTCACGCCTGATGAAGTCTACGCTTCGCCCAACACCTGTCCAAATCCAAGGTTCCGAGAGCTTTCAACTCGAATTACAAAACGATGATGGTGATGATGGGGGATGAGCTGCTCGCGTCCGTAGGAGATCACTTGGATACCGAATACCCTACACGTGTCCCCTGGGTAGTGCTAAACGAGCAGCAACTCCGGTGGTAGGCCACAACATCGGCTGCCGGCTTAGGTTACCACCCATCAGACAAAACCATACCGCCAAGCGATTCGTCGTGTTCCGGTATGATGTCTGATGAAGCCGAATGGAGGATGGGTCTGAACAGTTGCGTTGTGTTAATGTACCGGTTGCGACTGGTTGGTGTTTAGCTGTGTCGGGAGCTTAGTCGCGGAGGGCAGCGGGATCCGAAGCACGGTGCACCGCTGGCCGACCGTAGACAGTTGGGGGCCCAAGTAGTGGGAAAGCCACCCACGAAAGGCTGCCCCGCCATCTGCGAAAAATCCCGGAGTGGCTCCATCATGCCGGTTGGCGACCGGATGAGGGGACCTGATGGCGATCTCCGGGGGGGTTCGGGCGTCCCCGCGGTCTCCGGACTAAGCCCCCATTGGCACGGCGACTCCGACACAGTTCCCTGGGTAATGACGCAACGCCCGTTCAACTGCCATCCTCCTCCTATTCACTCACAGCGAAACGCATGAAGAAAAAGAGCAAGAGAAAAGGTTTTGTACAGCGGTTGCACGTCCCCTCGCTCCAAGTGCACCTCACAAATATTCGAGGTCTGCACTCAAACCTTACCTCAGTCCACCACCATCTAGAGGCTGAGAAGCCCCACTTGCTCTTTTTGACGGAGACGCAGATACGATGTCCATCAAGCTTGGCATACCTAGACTACCCTGGATACACTTTAGAGCACAATTTCCACTCTCGCGCCGGAGTCTGTGTGTATGCCCGCAACGACATCTGTTGCCAGCGTCTCCGTCATCTTGAAGACCCCACTTTTTCCACTATTTGGGTCTTGGTAGATACAGGGACTGACAAGATCTTGTACTCCTGTGTCTATCGATCGCACAGCGGTGATCAGGAGACAACCCGACTATTTGAGCACCTCAGCGGGATGGCTGATGTGGCACTGCATCGGCACCCTACTGCGCAACTGGTTTTTCTGGGGGACTTCAACGCCTGTCATCAAGACTGGCTGTTCCCATACCAGAAAACCGACCATGCCGGGAGAGAAGCGAGGACTTTTGCCCCATCGCTTGGCCTCTCCCAGCTGGTAAAGCAAGCGACTAGGGTGCCTGACGTTGATGGTCACACAGCAAATTGCCTGGACCTTCTGCTGACAACCGATCCAGACAGATATGTTGTTGAAGTTTCCTCCCCACTGGGAACCTCCGACCACTGTCTGGTGAAGTCTGTTTCGTCATATTCCGTTCCTGATCACGTACCAGGAGGTACGCGGAGGGTATGGCATTACAAGTCAGCAGATTGGGATGAGATGCGACATTTCTTCGCATCCTATCCTTGGCGACAGGTCTGCTTTTCTTCTGAAGATCCGTCGAGCTCTGCGGATGCTATAACCGATGTGGTTCGTCAGGGAATGGAGTATTTTATCCCTTTTTCTGACGTTCCTACCGGTGGCAAAGCTCGCCCATGGTTCAACGCCGAATGCGCTCAAGCTGAAAAGCGCAAACACTCGGCGTACCTCGCCTGGGTTGATGCTCGGAACCGCAAAGCTCCGGATATAAGACCAAAGAAGAAAGCCTTTAACCGTGCCGCCAAGTCCTACAAAAAGGCATTACGGAAGGTTAGTATCGACCGCATAATACATATCGGCGCCAAGCTCTCTGACCAACCATCTGGCAGTAGAGCTTTTTGGTCCCTCGCCAAGGCGGTCGAGACTAACTTCTGTCGTCCCGTGCTGCCGCCGCTGGTAAAACCTGATGGCTCCCTGGCTCATTCGGCGAAAGAGAAAGCGAACCTGTTTGCATCTCTTTTTGCTGAGAATTCGCGTCTAGACACTGGCAATAACCATCCACCACCGATACCTCATTGTGGTACTTCTATATCGGAGGTCCACATATACAATAAGGAGGTCCTAAAAATCTTGCGAAGTCTAGACGTGAAAAAAGCCAGTGGACCTGACGGTATTCCAGCGGTTGTACTTAAAGCATGTGCACCCGAGTTGTCTCCTGTGTTGACACGCTTGTTTCGCCTCTCGTTTAAGACTGGGATAGTGCCTAAATCGTGGAAGCTTGCCAACGTGCAGCCAGTGCCCAAGAAAGGCAGTCGTGCTGACCCTGCTAACTATCGACCAATTTCAATTACCTCCATACTCTGCAAGATTATGGAGCGTATATTGAACAGGCGCCTCATGGCATACCTAGAACACAATGATCTCCTTAGCGACCGGCAGTACGGGTTCCGCCGAAACCGTTCGACGGGAGATCTTCTAGCGTATGCCACTCACATCTGGGGCGAGGCCCTCGAGAAAAACGGGGAGGCGCTTGCCGTGTCCCTTGATATCTCGAAGGCCTTCGATAGGGTCTGGCATGCTAGCCTATTGAGCAAGCTTCCCGCGTATGGCTTATCCCCTGGCCTGATCAGCTGGGTTAAAGACTTTCTGAGTGAACGTTCATTCCGAGTCGTTGTCGATGGTTGCTCATCTCAAGCATTGACGACCAATGCCGGAGTTCCTCAGGGGTCTGTTCTCTCCGCAACTCTATTCCTGCTGCATATCAATGATCTGCTCATGCCCGGTATATATGGGTACGCGGATGACAGCACAGTTGTGGAGAGATATCTGGCAAATGTTCAGGCCAGTAAAGACCAAATACAATCTGAACGAGAGACCATGGTGGGCCGTGTGAATCTCACACTTCAGGCTGTCTCCGAATGGGGCGTTGCCAACCTTGTGAGATTCAACGCCACTAAAACACAAGCGTGTCAATTCACCGCCAAAAGGAGCCCTTTCACCCTGGCTCCTACTTTCCAGAATGTATCCTTGGAATACACTAACCGCCTTCAGTTATTAGGAGTTGAGATATCATCAAACCTTAACTTTGGGCGGTTCATTGAATCCAGAGCTAAGACTGCTGCTAGGAAGCTAAGCGTCTTAGCTAAGGTACGCCGGTACTTCACACCACAACAGCTTTTGACCCTGTACAAAGCTCAGGTTCGGCCTTGTGTGGAGTACTGCAGTCACATTTGGGCTGGTGCAGCTAAATGTCATCTTTCAGCATTGGATTCAATGGAGAGGCGTGCTAAGAGGCTTATTGGTGACCCAAAGCTGATAGAGTCTAGTCTACAAAGCCTCGAGCATAGGCGCAGAGTTGCCAGCCTCTCAGTATTCTACAGGATACATTTTGGAGAGTGTGCGCAGGAATTATATGACTTAATTCCCCCCTCTACTTTTTACTATCGAACATCCAGACGCACGGCAGGTATTCATCCCTTTGTCGTCAACATCCCCCCGGTGCGGACGTCGCGCTTTGCTTCGTCTTTTATTATACGTACCGCAAGGGACTGGAATAAATTGCCTGCGTGGGTGTTCCCCTCTGATTATAATGTGGGTGTCTTCAAGTCAAGAGTGAATAGGCTTCTACTAAGTTAGTGTGCTTTACCATCCAAGGCTTCATTACTGCTTACCATCAGGTGGTTTTGTGGTCAAGCACTAACTTATTCGGTATAAAAAATAAAAAAAAAAAAAAAAAAAACCGTTTTGCGTGCCTAGAATCATGCGCGTCAGTGGACGAATTTAACACCAGGATGGTTACAACTGTCCATGAGGTAGGGTCGAAGTACTTCAAGACCCACCCCAGTGGTAGATCTCAGGTTCTCTCAGAACAAACCCTCGGTCTAATGAGGGACCGACGAGAACTATGTGTGCAGTCTCCAACCTCTATGGCGGAGTACAGACGGCTCAATGAACAGATCTCCAAGTGCAGGCGACGCGATTTGCGAAAAAACAACGCAAATCGTGTAAAAAACACAATTGAGCAAAACCGAGGCTCCAAAGTGTTCGCCAGAGATCTGTCTATTGGGCAAAGTCAGCTTACGAGGTTGAAGACCGAGCTCGGCACCATAGTGTCATCGAAACCCGAAGTTCTGAGAGAGACGGAGAGATACTACGGACGGTTGTATGCCTCCTCTCAAGCTCCAGCTCCCCTCGAGGAGAGCGATAAGCGAGCCAAACTAACCCGACACTACACAGAAGATATCCCGGACGTCAGCCTGTATGAGATTAGAGAGGCTCTCAAACAGCTTAAAAACAACAAGGCACCGGGTGATGACGGAATCACAACTGAGCTGTTAAGAGCTGGAGGGAAACCCCTCCTAGTAGCGCTTCGGAAGCTGTTCGATTCCGTCATTAATACTGGGACTACCCCGGAAGCGTGGAGCAGAAGTGTGGTGATTTTTTCTTTAAGAAAGGGGGTAAGTCCCTTTTGAAGAACTACAGGCCCATTGCACTTCTGAGCCACGTTTATAAGCTGTTCGAGAGTGCTCACAAATCGCATTGCGCGCAGGCTTGACGACTTCCAGCCTCCCGAACAAGCAGGATTCCGGAAAGGCTACAGTACCATGGACCACATACACACACTGCGGCAGATTATACAGAAGACCGAGGAGTATAATCTGCCGCTATGTGTTGCCTATGTGGACTATGAGAAAGCCTTTGATTCTATCGAGACCTGGGCAGTACTAATTTCTCTTCAGCGGTGCCGGATCGACTACCGGTATATCGAGGTGTTGAAGTGTTTATACACATCGGCCACCATGACCGTCAGAGTACACAACACAGCAACGAACCCCATCCAACTGCAGAGAGGTGTAAGGCAAGGAGACGTCTTATCCCCGAAACTGTTTACCGCTGCGTTGGAAGACGTGTTCAAGCTGATGGAGTGGAAACGACGTGGCATTAACATCAATGGCGAATATATCACACACCTGCGATATGCCGATGATATAGTCATCCTGGCGGGATCCATGGAGGAACTTGGTACAATGCTCGGGGACTTGAACAGCGCCTCACAACGGGTGAGTCTTAAGATGAACATGGACAAGACGAAAATCATGTCGAATGTCCATGTCACACCCGTACCGGTTGTTGTTGACGGCGCTGCTCTCGAAGTTGTAGACGAGTACATTTACCTGGGACAAGTGATCCAAATGGGTAAGTCCAACTTCGAGAAAGAAGTCACTCGTAGAATACAAGTCGGATGGGCTGCGTTCGGGAAACTACGTCATATCTTGTCGTCCAAAAAGTTACCTCAGTGCCTGAAGTCGAAGGTGTTCGAGCAGTGTGTGTTGCCAGTGATGACATACGGATCCAAGACGTGGTGCTTCACTATTGGCCTAATGCATAAGCTTAGAGTCGCCCAGCGGGCTATGGAACGAGCTATGCTCGGTATTTCTCTACGCGATCGAATCAGAAATGATGAAATCCGTAGACGAACGAGGGTGACCGACATAGCTCAGAGAATTAGTAGGCTGAAGTGGCAATGAGCTGGCCACATAGTTCGAAGGACCGATAACCGTTGGGGAAGAAAGGTCCTCGAATGGAGACCACGCCTCGGTAAAAGGAGCACAGGACGCCCCCCGACCAGGTGGACCGACGACCTGAAGAAGACAGCGGGTATCCGCTGGATTCAGAAGGCTCAGGACCGGTCTGAGTGGCGTAGATTAGGGGAGGCCTATGTCCAGCAGTGGACCTCAAAGGGCTGATGGATGGATGGATGGAATATACTAACGTACACTTATAATTCTGGAAAACGTGGAATATTCGACTCAAGCCGTGTGGCTAATGCACTCCATTCGGCTTTCTTATACATTTTTGAGTCGTTGCGACACAATTCGTTTCCGTTCGGATTGATGTATGCATTCGACCAGGCTGAGCGAACTTTTTGCGTTTTTGTCGAACGTACGAGTATATCCACTCATGTTTGATTTTTCCGACCAGCAAAGCTATTCTGTTTTGTTAATCGACAGCGGAATCCGCGATGAGTATCAAAATCCTGTCTTTAGTCGTTTGAAGTTTGACACTCATCGCGGATTCCGCTGTCGAGTTACAAAACAGAATAGCCTTACAGCTTTGCCGAATAAAAAATGAGTACTAATATTATCTCTGATTAGAATAATTTATGCCTCATATATAGTACACTATACATGTGTTACAACACTAAAAAACGAAATACAAAAATTCGGGATTTTTTTTTTGTATAGGAAAAGTCGAATATCCATCTCCGGACCGAGTGTGTCTAATGCATTGTTTTAATGGTCTAAAACCTTTTTCACTTTATTGCCTTTCAAATGAAACCGGCTCGAGGCTCATAAGTCGAATGGTTTCAGTCAATAACGTACCTACATTGCCATGAAAAATGTGTTTTATGTATATAGATATGAAGTATAAACAGTCAACCCGGGTAACTTTATACTACATATACTTTATACTATATATATTATCAACTACATATAACAAAATTTTACCTTATCCCACAGGAACAGGTCTATTTTCCGGGATAAAAAGTATCCTATGTCTGTCTCCTGAGTCTAAGCTACCTCCTCACCAATTTTCAGCCAAATCGGTTCAGCCGTTCTTGAGTTATAAATAGTGTAACTAACACAACTTTCTTTTATATATATAGATAATATAATCAAAATTTTACCAATAAAAAACCCGGCTTCAATGAAATAGAACTGGAACACTTAAATTTTCTAAACGTAATATGTAAGAATCACAATATTTAAACCACCCTATTTATATGTGAGGAGTTTCGTCAATTCCTCACAGATCATCAGTTTGGCACCAATTTGGAAGGTTTGGAAGGAACCTACGCTGGTTAGTCGCAGTCTTTGCGATCTCCGTTTCAGATACGATGGTTAGTCGCAAAGTTTTTGCGATCGTAGAGTCAACTTACCCTGATGATGATCCGTTTCGAGGCGAAACATGTGTTGGTGTTGGTATGTATGTTGGTATATACTTTTAATTATTGTAGTGCATGTTTCCTTTGTGGGAGGGAGGTGCCACGCATGTTTTAAAGTATTTACCATCATACATGTTAACCGCGGATTGTTGCAAAGTAGACTAATACTAACTTAATAACAATGGATTTCCGCAAAGTAACGCCTGATACTATTAAATAAACTAAAGTAAACAAAATCATTTCGACGAAACATCATCTAATTTACAACCTTTTCGTAAAACTTTTCCCATTAGGGAATCCCATCTCCAGCCAAAAACGATAAAACTTTTTAAAGCCAATTAAAAGGGCAATACAATTTCTGAAGTGATTGAAAAACAACAAAAGAAAAAGTACAATATTAATAACTTTTAAGACTCCAATAGCTTTTAATGCGAATAGTCGACGGAACATTTAATAGTACAGATAAATAGACACAGTACGCCTTCTTTATTCTTCGTGTAATCACTGCATAAAAATGCCTCCAACAATTTTAATATTCCCGGACTAAAATAAAGTTCTTATTTTATTTCATAAAATACAGATCCTATACTGAAAGAGCCCTCAAAGTAAGAGAGTGTTTAAGTAATCGTACGACACTCTATTTAGTGCAAGAATGAATTATAGTAAAATGTTGTTGACACGCCTTGAATGAAGTTGAATGTATAAATCTGGTATTGTATGGGGCGTAAAATATAAATGGGAGACGTGAAATATGACGTTTCATAAAGGATTAGACGTTGCAGTTCACAATCTTGCACTTCTTTTTAGCTCTTTAGGTCCGTATATACAAGAATGACTAGCGTTTCTATATCACTTTCGTCACAAAGACTTCACAAAGACAATTATGATTGAAAGACTTTATAAAGATGGAAAAAAAAATTCTTCGCAGAAAAAACATGAGAATATTGTATTTGAAAAAAATATTAACATAATTATTTAATTAATTGAAATGATAATAAAATAGTTTGCTTTTACGCAGAACTACAAACGGTCCCTTTTCAAGGATGTTTAATCAGTTACTGTCCGAATTCCTCCCCACTCCAAGTAATCAACTTGTCAACCTACCTCATTTTCAATTGTAGTTTAGAAAAGTAATTTTGCTGAGTCAAGCTTAAATAGACCTACTTTTCGTATATTGTACAGTAAAATATCAGTTTTGATTTTGGGATAGGATAAATAACAACATTAGATGACTAATTTTGCCAACTATTAGCTGCTATTGATATGAAGATTTATTATTACACAACAATATTAATAGTAAAAAAAATGCAGCGCCGACGGAAGTGAATACTTGAACGTGTGTATATTTTTAATCGTCAGGAAATATTTTATTTTGTAGGAAATACTTTTAAATGAAGTGTTTTTTATTCATTACATTTTATTGAATGGCTGCCAACGCCTCGTAAAGCATATGTAAACTACAATGTTGATATTAATACGAGCTGTAAATAAGTAACAATAGTTCTGTACTTCTCTCAGAGATGGTGCTACAGGTAGGTGTCGATTAATATGACGGTGTGACGAGCTGATTGGTTTTATACCATCTCACAAATGCCCATCGCGCCTAAAGAAGTTTTCACTTTAATAAACCATCAAATCTAAATAATATAATTATTGTAACTACCCGTCACGCAAAACGTATAAAAACATAATGAACAAATGAAGCAAATACTGCAATAATGTCTCATGAATTGATGGTTGTAATATTATCTCACATTTTCGCGGCGAAGTCATTTCACAAGCCTCATGAAATAAATCGTCAGCTGATGCGGTTAGAGCTTACCATTATATGGCGCGAACCTTTTTTTACTGTCATGAATTTATTCAATGACATCAACGATAAATTATTTACATTAACAATACTCGTATGTCATTGATTATTCGCTTCCCTTCATACCTCACTACAATTTACTCATAATTGAGAATTGCTTGGAGCATATTCCACCACGCTGCTCCAGTGCGGACTCAGGATTCTCCTTTTTAAGTCGGTTTAAAAATAAGCAAATTTATTTAAATAACCTTGTATCTCAGTCAGATAAAAATGAAGCATTTCAACTGAGTTCTCAGATGAAAGTGTAGAAACACATCTAGTCTACGACTGAATATTATCAGAAACACTCTACAACGTCAACAAAAGCGAAGCAATTATAGAAAAAGCAAAGTATGCTCGAAATCTTCTCCATCTTTGCCGCGTTAGAAATTATTAAGCGCGAGAAAGGAAATGAAGTCGTAACGGAAAATGTCCGCAGACTTAATAAAAAGTGATTTGATGTTTTTTCCACTATGTAAGTGGTTCACGAAGCATACTTGTAACAATTTATCTTTATCACACGAACTCCCAAGTGTCATGATTCTGAAGAATAGAGATGAAAGTTTCTGCGCTAGCTAAGGAATATTAAATGCTTAATTAAGTGGAACAAAACTCCTTGGAGGACCCCTAGATTTCACTCAACAAAACCTTTGCTCTTTTTGTTTATATCAGAGAGACTATAGTTTTATCATTTTATTTTGTACTTTACCCTTTTTACAGTATAATTTTAGCATTTCATGTCTATATAATATATAACCAAAAATGTTTTTAAGGATGTCCTTTACAGACTCTGAGACTACCCAAACAATATGACAGCCGTATTGGGGCGGCTTGAGAATACTAACCCCAATCCCACGCCGGATGGGTGTCGTAAAAGGCGACAAAATCCGGCCCGCTGGTGGTAGGGCCCTCGGAGGGATTATATTGGTAATATTGATTTTAATTGTTAGTTAATACCATTATTACTATTATTATTTCTCCATGGGGTTCGCCTGGATAGCTACCACCCTTGAGCATGAGTCAGCCGCCAAACGACTCGTCGTGTTCCGGCTGGGGGCTTGAGAGCCAGTTCTTTCTTTCTTTTTCTTCTCTCTTTCTTGGCCGGCAACGCATCGGTGATGCCTTTGGTGTTGCTGATGTTCATGGGTGACGATAGCCACTTACCATCAGGTGGATCGTCAGCTCGTTTGCCGGCTATTTCCATAAAAAAAATATAGTATATATGTTACCGGATATCTGTATAATTCAGCATTCTATACAATACCTAGGCAATGTATAGAATATCTAAAACGTTCAGGTAACGTTTTGAATATTATTTATTTCATACTTAGCCCAGGCATTCTATACAATACTCCATGCATAGTTGGTAATGTGTGTAAAAGACGGTTCTCTAAGCTGCCTTTTCGCCGAAAATTGTTTGGCCGATTATCACTTGCCAACTAACGTTTCGCAGAATTTTATTTCGCCGAATAATCATTTGCCAACTTATCACATTTTTTTTTAATTTCCCAACCTAACAGTTGCCAACTGTTCGTTTGGTCTGCCTTTTATAATGACACTTTTCAAAAGGCTAACTTTCAAGTAGCGAATGTTTCAGTTAGAGTAATATTCATTTGGTTGTATATTGTTTATAAACCTAGGTTTGTAAATTTGCGGTTCTTGTTATCTTTATTTATTTATTTATTTATTATAGGATTACCAACATAAGATACAGTTTCATCATTTGCAATACAAGTTGTTACTTATCATATTAAATCTTACTGTTCCTACAATTACAGGTAACCACAGCATGCTTTGCAAATAGTCATCTTCCGGTGACATATGCACTTTTAGGGAGAATTTAGGGGTTTTTGATACATAAAAAGGCTTCCAAACATCTCCGGCGCTGCGGGAAGTGCAGCCCCTCCGCCCTTGCGTAACAAACTGCAGGCACTCCATGCTCGCCTACGCAGCTTCGGCTTTTTGGTCGCCTGCGGCGACCAGCCTCAGCCGCTTCGGCTCACATGGTGCCTGCAGTTTGTTACAGCGGGCGGGGGCTGCTCTCCCTCCGCGCCTCCGGGGTTTATATTCACTCTAGGGGTAGGGCAGACTAGTACCACGTGGGGTCGGGGTTGACTAAGTCGGTTCTGTCACCAATTTTGAAAAATCCGAAGCTGCGTAGGCGAGCAGTGTAGTGTAGGAGCCATTAGACTGCATCTCTCCTTACCATCAAGTGTGATTTCGGTCAAGCATTAATTTAAAATGTATAAAAAAATATCTATTCATGCAGGTTATAATTTGTTTTGAGTGTGTTTTTAAGTAAATTCTTAATTCCAACCTCCATCCAAGTTGACTACACATACCCAAATCTAACTTTATTCATTGCCGGTGGACCTGCAGGTATTCTGTACAGTAGTTGGGAAACGTATACATTACCTAGGCAAACTATGTAATGGTGATAATATTCATATAATTTAATACATTGCCAAAACGACCCAGGTATTATACACATTTCCTAGGAATTGTGTTGAATACCAGCATTATACAGATATCCGGTAACATATACATAAAAATAGAGTATTTACATACATTACAGGATATAACTTATCGTACCATAAATAAATCATTACTGATTTTGGGAATATCATTATGTAACGAGATTTGTAAAGAACTCTATTTCCTTTTTAATTTTGAAGTATGTTTAAAGGATAAATTATTTGTCACCATTCATTAAGAAACTTCTGCAATAATATTTAAAAAAATCTCGCGGCTACACTCACCTGGATTTGGAAATTTTCTGGGAAACTTAAAAAGAACATACATCGTACTAGTCATATATAAATCATAATATTCTCTAATAAGTAAATAATGTTAAGGAAATGACAAAATTTTAAAGCGAAAATTTAAAGCCTCTATTCCTATCTAGTGAAATTTCGAAATATCCGACCTTAATACTTGCTTACATTAAAGGAAACTTGACTGCAAAATTTTAGCTTTTTAGCTCCAGGCTTTTGGGCTAGGAAATGATATCACTTTTTCAGGATTATCCTTCCATATCTGTATTTAGATTAACTCTAAAACTTTATTCGAAGCAAAGCTCGGACTTAGCTTCTTATTTTCTTAAGCGCCGATTAATGTAAAATCTTTTTCAATTACGGTTTTATCGGCGTATGACAGATTCTAATTAGAATTTAGGAATTAATAATTGATGTTCCTAAAGCCAATTTGCCATGTAACTGTAAATCTAACATCTTAATCAATTGAATTCGCGATATACCTACGATTTAATTACTTTCCTGATTCCGCAAACGGTCCTGTTACCGAGTTTATTGGTTTTAACTTAGTTTGAGTTCGAATTTCGTTACCGGAATAAGGTATTGAAATTGGAATATTCATTTAAATTATAGTATTTTGCCGGTTCCTTTTCGAGGAAGTGTTCCATTTGCTTATTAACATGTAGTATAAATATAAAAATTAAAAAGAAAACCAGCCTGCTATCCAAAAAAGGTATCCTGATATACTTTTTTGAAAACCTTATGATGAGCTTTGATACCCATATTGCATTATTACATGTATTTTTATTTTTTGATGCTGCAAACAATGGCATCGCACAGCAACCGTATTTGTTTTTTTTTTTTAATTTCACTTATGTAAGAACACTTGGGTTATCGAGACGAATCTAGCGATATCTTAATTATATACCTCTATTCAGCGGTTTGGAAGATATCAGGTAATAAAGAATATTACAACATACATACATACATACAAGGTACGCGCGTAATTACCCATCCTAGCAGTCGGGTAAAAAGAAACTGTGCTAAATCATTTCATTTTTCTGACGTAATCGATCTTTGAGTCTTATTACCATAGTTTATAAAAGAGACTCAGTATATTTTAATATATTCCATGTTAATTCCTGATAAACGACCAAACGGCCATTCTGATGGTAAACTCAGTAGCTATATCAAACAAAGGTAATGGGTTGATGTAAATAATACTTCAAAGCTAATTGTTAAAAGTCATTTATTTATTTTATATTTCCCTCAAAATCTATAAAATATAAAACACAAAAAATGTTTGTACGGATGTCGTTTATAGACTCTGAAACCATCCAACCGATATGCCTCAAAATAGTTACATTTGAAAGGCAACAATCCGAAGGTGGTTTGAGACCACTAAAAATACATTGGGCATATTCGGTCCATTGATAAAGTCGATTTTCCGTTTTTCCCTATACAACAATTTGAAAATAATATGTAAAAGATGGCGCATCAACAACAACGTCAACATAAAAACACTGATTCGTCATTCTCATCAGAAAAAAGTTAGCGTAGTGGAACACTAGTATCCACTAGTAAACCATTTAATAGCAACAGCTCTTTACAAAACAGGTTGAGCTAAGTAAACAAAAACAAATATAATACCGACAACAACAACAATAGGTACTCTAATCGGGGTATTACTGTCAAATATAAGCAAAGTTAATTAATCATTAACTGCCCACACTGTAGTCTCAAATTTTTTTTTTTATATTTTATTGGTCCGATAACATATTTGTTTCAAATATATCTTTACACAGATATCGATCATTACAGCATTATAATGTATATTGTAATGCTGTAATGATCGATATGCGGCCCTTAATAATAATAAATAATGTATTTCGTATATTACAAGCAACTATGTATTATAAACTACAATAGTGTAATAAGTATCGTACACTAGAAAATATATTCCATAATTCTCCCAGTTCTAGTACAGACCGAGAAGGATTTTTAGAAAATAATTAAATCTGTAATGAACGACGTTGCGTCTCCACCGACAACTTTTAATGATACATTCAGGAGAACGACAGCAAAATTAATGAGAAAATATTTAATAAAAAGAAAAACGCTTGTTTAAATGTAGCACAGATTAAAAAATTGTGTTAAGTGACCTATATTCAGGTTAACAGTTAATAAATTTTGCTTTGGATTAAAAATTAAAGAATTATTTCTTTTGAACTTCGTAGTTAGTAAAAGTTTTTTCTGGAAGGTTTGTAGCTCCTACATGCCGGTAATTTTAATTAAATGGATAAGTCATTAAACGAATGAAAAGTCATCTACCCTAACCAGGTGGATCGTGAGCTACTTTGTCGGTTACTTCCATAGATAACGCGCCTAAAGAAGTATACCTTCAAAAAAAATGTGAGCCATCACGGGACGCCTGGCAGATGTGAAACATCGACATTATTTTGTAAAAGTAATATGCAGAAAAGAACATATTGTGATAGGAACTAAATATGTCATAATGATAAAATAAAATATTACGATTTTATTATCAGAAAAATAGTTTGTTTTCAAGTAAAACACAGGTTATGTTTACTGTAGTAAACAACACTGTGTACACTACGGAGTATACACTATAGGTATTCGAGCTCAGTGTAGCGAGAAAGATGACGACGCGTCGCCATGGCATGCATCGCCACGCCAGAAATCGGTTTTACGTGCGGCTATAGATGTTTCACATCAAAAAAAAGGAATTTAATATTCTATAGCTGGCCATACACGATCAAGTTTACTTGTAAAGTTTGCATGCGGACTTGATGCGGCATCTAGTTTGCATGAGATAGCTATATAGCCAGATAGCCATACACCGTCAAGTTTACTGGATGCCGCATCAAGTCTGCTGCAAACTTAATAAGTAATCTTGATCATGTATGGCCAGCTTAAGATAACCAAGACTTTTATAACTATCAGCTTGAAGTAAGAAAACTGCCAAATATGACATCATTTGCGATACATGAACGTCATTAAATGCTTGTACTTCACATGATATTTGCAGCTTACTTATAAATATCATACTTTGAAAATGTAGCGAATACATTTTGAAGAATATTCTTTATATTCGCTTACAACAACCTGCTCAGTGTTCTTAAATTTAAACGTGTGCATTCGTCTGTTGACTCTGGCATTTTTCTTAACGAGACACTTATAATAACTTCTCGCCCACTTTTTCTTACATTTAGAAGACTTTTTGATGTTATTCATTAGATTATATTATATTTTAACACGTATATTTCTCATACTTTTATTCAGTCACAAACATACGGTGTAACAGGTAAATTGTTTAAAGAAAATTTGCAATAATTAAACAGAGAAAATAATATAAGTTGATACAATATTTTCAATTTAATTTCAAAATATATTATTATCTCTCATTGAGTTTCAGACACAAATTATAGGTACTTATGTGATCTAATAAGCAAATCTAACTAAATTGCACTAAAATAACTAATTATCTATACAAATAACGGAAATACTGTTTTTACTGACTGTCAAAACAAGTATAATACTCCCAAGTTCATGTATAAGAAAGAAAGCTACGGGATCATTTTCTCATTTTCGTAGCAAATTATTATCACTCACACAAGAAAAACAAAAGAAGTTTTTATGTTACAAAAAAAGAAAGCAAAATAATATCCGTAAGTTAGAGAATTTATTAATCTAGATACCTATACGAAAATTGTCGTGGCTTACAATTTTCGTATGTAGTTAAGTTGTTTTTGTCATAAATTTTTGGTCTTCTTGAAAGTCTTAACGTAACGTATAATAATAATAATAATAATAATAATAATAATAATAATAATAATAATAATAATAATAATAATAATAATAATAATAATAATAATAATAATAATAATAATAATAATAATAATAATAATAATAATAATAATAATAATAATAATAATAATAATAATAATAAACGCTAACACACTCATACCCCCGCAGTAGGTTATATTACCTGTGTCGCGGGTGGCATGGACTACACATAACACATCACAATAACACCCATGACCCGAGTACAAATATTTATCTGCCACATAAATATCTGCCCCGGCCGGGAATCGAACCCGGGACCCCTCGCTTCGCAGGCAGGGTCGCTACCAACTAGGCTACAGGGTCGTCATGATGCGATACAGGGCGTATGATTTACACTTGCGTTGAGCTGGGTTAAGATTAATACCTCGACAAAAGATTAACCGAAGGTTAAATTTGTTACAACAATAGCCAGTTAAACGCGTTCCATTTAACCACTTATATTTTAAACTCACATAAAAATATTATGGACATATTATTTTATTAATTCACCTGATGTTAATTATTTCCCAACAAAATTAAAGTGGACCTTTTGCCGTTACGTTCAGAAATATGTAGACCATTCCATTTAAGTATCTAGGTATCTCAGGTATCCATAACATTTTGTTAATGTTCCAGCCATCTTAGCTCGGAGGCAAGTCGAAATACGGTCATATCAAAGCAGCAAACATCTTAAGGTATATTACGATGTACAAAGACATGTGGTAAAGGTAAGTTACACCCTCCTCACAAAATAATTATGTTTGCATTTAATTAAGTCTTCCACTAGCACGTAACTATCTACATAGTTTTCGTGAATACAAAATGGTGTCCAAACTATAGTTAATCTTAACTATGTTATTATATTTGCAACAACCAATTAATATGGTAATAATAAAATATACGTCAGTGATAAAATTCGAAATACTCGTATGTGCTTTTAAAGTAACGTATAATTTTGTTTACCACATTCATTTATATTTATTTGAATGTAAGTTTTTGGTATAGTTATCTATTCATGTTAAGCATTTACGATTTATGCTCGTTTTGCATGAAATTTTTTCTTTCTTTTCTACTTGGGCAGGAAAATTACTAAGGTATTGAAGATCGTACAATAGGAACGAGATAATTTGCTCATTTAATAATAGAGTTTGTATAATAATAATAAAAAATACATTCATTTAGATCAGCCCCGAAAGGAACTGGGATGTTATGATTGATTATGATGTATTGCGATTCGGATGATTGCGTAAAAAGAACCCCTAATAAAAAGTTTTTCTATTAGTTACTCAGTTTTCAGTTATTCACTAACTCATATTTTTAAATATGGAAAACTATTCATCTAATCTCAACCATAGAACAAGTCATCAATCAATAAGCGATGCTAACACTTGGCTATTATTGATTAACACTCATGTACATAGACAGAGTCTAAACAACCTTCCACAAGGCCGTAGCAAGCTGACAGTACTCTTGTCAGAGAGTAGGCTCATCTCTTAAGTTTTTTAATTTTCTTTGAGGCTTCCCCTATAGACTCGTATGAAAAGAAACTTCGCTTGTTAAGAACTAAAACCTATCCGGCTTAGCTTTTGGATTTGTCTTAAGACGACAAATTAATTCGTGGTGGTTTTTTAACAAAATTTTAATGATTAAATAAAAAAATATATAGAGAACTTTTAAACGTGAATCCATATTCAATATTCTTTGAAATGAAAATAAAATGAAAATTCTGAAGTAAAAAGTTTGATATCTAGATTCATAGCAGTGAGTTTTACTGAATGCAGGTGTAATTAAGAAAATTATTAAAACTTTCAAATGGGAAAATTTCATTTTCATAATGACACTTTTTATAGGATGTTGGCCCCAAAGTTGGACACTTATTTCAAAATTGCTACGTTTAGATAATATATTAACAGCGAATTATGCAACGTTAATAAAATATGTAAATTAAAGTTCCTTCGCCGCTATCAATCACATAAGTGATGAAGTTTCTCAAAATTTTAGGATTCCTCAAGGAAGTATTCTTGATCCGAAATATTTTTAAGTTAATGAGCTACACATGCTGTTTATTAAAATGCTATCTATTCAAAAAAAAATTTGAATGCTGCCCATATTGATTTATGACTGATGTAGAACGGTATGAATCGTACACTCCAAAGTCCCTTGTTATATAGTCATTAGCAGTCATGTATCAAACTACTGATCGTGCTTTGAGTTGTTAAAGTCCTTATTTCAGTTTTGATAGACGCGAACGGACTAGAGACTATCTATGAATGTTCATAAAGTAACATTTTACGTGTTTACTAGATATTCTATTCTATACTATTCTTATTGGGAATGAAATATTTACCTACTTCAGTGACTGACTGACTGTGAAATAGAATCATTTGTAAAAAATAACAGCATAACTAATTGGATAATATGTAATTCTTTGTAATAAACTACTACATTTTTACAAGATAATATATTTCACGTTTCGAGACCAAAAGGCTAATCCAGAGGGACTTGCCACATTACTCCTAGAGAGGAGGGCAAAATTCACATGATTTATAAGATAGCCTGCCTGGACATTTTTCACTTTAACGACGTTAAGTCACGTTATATAACTTTTCGCTTTATACTTTAGGCTTTAAGGCTTTCTATTTTAACAAGTTAAGTCAAATTACACGGGTCCTCGTTTTAGATTTTACTAGGAGTTTTGAAAGCGAAATTATGCTTGTGAATTTAGAAAAGTAAATTTCATCAACTCCGATGGTTTCTTTGAAAGGTAAGTTGATACGCATAATTATTTCGACGCAAAAGACGTTCATTTATAAAGTTATTTTTATTACATTTTATTACTATTTTGGAATCCTTTTCTTTCTTTCAGTTTTAAACACAACTATGTGTTGACTATTTGACTGAAGGATTATGTGTTTTGTACAGCGATATTTCTATCTACATACAAAGATCGTATTCACGACGGTACTATGTGATGTTACTATCGATTCAGTCCACATCGTAGTTTATTTCTTTTCAAAAAATCTTCTAATTTGTGAAATAAATTGTGAAGTTTATAATCATTAAAATATATGTACACTAAGGTATAATTAAACTAGTAAAAAAAGGAATGTTTTTAAATTTTCTAGGAAATTTTAGTACCCTTAAACTTTTCTCACTTTCCTCATTCTTACTCTCTTACCCACATGGAGATGTTAAGAGCGTAGACCAAAACGAGAAGGTAAAGTTTATGCCAAAATAAAAATATTTACAGCTAGTGAAACAGAACACTCAGACCTCCTTGGAAACCGAATTTGCTCAACGATTGCATGATGAATTGCCTTAATTACGGAATTGCAACCCAGAAGTCATCAGTAACGATAATTAAATAATGCTACTATTATTTATCTTTAACCCCATAG
Organism: Thymelicus acteon; assembly: GCA_951805285.1. Taxonomy (NCBI): domain Eukaryota; kingdom Metazoa; phylum Arthropoda; class Insecta; order Lepidoptera; family Hesperiidae; genus Thymelicus; species Thymelicus acteon. The sequence goes on along the minus strand of OX638227.1, from coordinate 6,468,001 downwards.
AATTTTTGAAAATTTGTTTGAGTTAATGAAATATCGTGTAATATATTGTGTATATCGTGTATTAAATAACATAAGAATCATTACTTTGACGTATGTTACATTAACATACGTTACATGAATCATACATTACATGAATGATCTTCTTATCCCAGAGGTGTATAGAATTTTGGCGATCTCCTTTGGCTATACGCCTGGTATATATTTTTATATTGGTCAACATGCCCAAAATATTCACATGTTCACTAACATAATTGTTCAAATTATACAGCATACAATACAAAGGTAAAGTATTTAATTTAAAACTTCAACAACAAGAATAATTGCCTCTTAATTATTTCGAACCATTAATTACACCAAGCGTTTGAAAGTTATTGAGAGAAACTGAGAGAATTTTTCTTGTCTCCTCTGTAATCAAACTTTTAACAAGAAAACTTAAGAATAAATATTTCAACTGAAAGAAGGCTGTAGGCTCGGTTTACACAATTATTAATACTTATAATTATAATAATTTACATGAAATAAATTATGCTGATGAATAATTCAAAGCAATTAATTCCAAAATTAAATTAAAATACAAAGAAAAATTGCCGTATTTTATTGTCAAAGGTGATGTGCAATAATTATCTACGTCAGTTCTTTCTTTGAAGGTATTTGTTAATTTTAGCAATAGGTACTCATTTAACATTGACAAGTCAGGAATGCATATGACATCAGGAATGCATATTTTGGGGACAAACTATGGCTATAGCAACGTTAGCTATTAACGAACAAGATAATTATTGTTTTTCTATAATAAAAACCCGAAGTTAATACGTGACTTGCCAGTGGAATTGTTTAAGAAGCATGTAAAATCTCAACTTTTAGGCAAAGATACTATGTAGATGAGTACTTAAATGACAAAAACGCATGGAAATGACCAGCTCTGCAACCAGTTCCGCTCAAGTTATTGATATTTTTTTGTAATAAATATACCAATGTATTTTTATTTTTAAAAGATGTGCTGAGGAGTTTCTTCATGGCTTTTTTTCTCCTCCATGACAAAGCACCTTTCCGAAAAACTGGTTGATAAAAAAAATTACGTGCATTTGAATTTGAATTTATTTACCAAAAACCTGAACCTAGAAATAGCTGAAAAACGTTTAATTATTATTATTATTACTCTCCCGATTCCCTAGTCAGACTGTATTTATTTACTAGTAATCTAACAAGTCTAGCAATGTCATATTTTAAAGAAGAAAATTTTTATTACGATAGAAGAATACATTTTGCTGTTCTACGCTTTTGTTCTCAGAACAAAGAGTGAAATGTTTTATTTAAAGGCGTTTACAGCATACGCCGGGTGCTGCAGGCGGTGGCAACGA